>CM076680.1:77501654-79901654 GCA_038501925.1 Xenopus petersii
AGAATCGCAACTTGTAAAATGCATCAACTGAAGCCAGATTTTGTCTCACAGGACAAGTTCAGACTAATTTTGTTTTGTTGGAACACTAACAGTTGATATGAAAATAATCAGAAGGGTATGTAGAATATCCTATGTCAGAATCTGAACTCTCAAAAACCACTACGGAAAGACTACACAGCAACAAAGCAGCGAAAGGTCAAACAGAAGCATGTTGTTCACAATTATCCTCTTGCAGCTGCCCATATGTATTTTACATGTAATGTGATAGGGTTGTGATGCTGAGGAGTCTTGTCAGCCATAAAATACTCTCCAATTCCATAGTATGGAATTTAGTTATGAAGTGTGAATGTGTTTAATGATAAACCCAATCTGTAGGAAAGCAATGGAACTAGACTGGTAGACTTTATTATTTTTGGACAATCAATAGCCAACTCATACATCAGAACCAAATATATAAATGTGCTGAATTCTACATAAGTCATATTATATTAATTTATATATTGGTAATTTCTTATCTTAACAGGTACAGTACATGTCTAAAATGTATCTGATTTATTACCCAATACTAGATTACAAAATGTTTCTGGATTTGTCTGCTGATCCCTGTATTAAATGGACCATTCCTTTATTTAAAATTCTACTTTTATGGTAGACTCTCAGAAATATTATTTATTGGAAAACATAGATTTGTGACTTTTTCCACAATCATAATAGTGGACATTAATTTGTATGAGATCAATGTGATATGTCCAATATTACATTCCAATGTTTTGTTTTTAAAGGTGTATAGTCTGATCTCCAGTAGCACATCAGAGCAACACAACAAAAAAACTACAAGCAGGGGGCTTGGGGTGAAATTTGTGGAGGTTACTAATAGAAGGCTTTTTGTGGGACAGCATAAAACTGTATTTGTATATATATTTGCATTTCTACCACTGTAGCATGGAGAATTGTATAGAGAAAAACATCAGGAAAGGCTTTGATTGATATTTATTACCATCATCAGATTTCTATAAACAATTTTGAAGCTGATCCAAACATAATACTGTGAAATAACATTCTCTGTGTAGACTAACAGGTAACAGGGCAGAAGCAACTACACATGTTTTCTCCAGTGAGAACGTGTCAGGTGAATCTTGACTCAGGGCTGGTTTAGATTTTCTAATTATTTTTCCTTGCTTTTAGGACATCTTTATGCTAAGGTGATTTATTGTCTGGATGAAAGAGCAGTCTTTCCTTTCTCAGAACTCAGACATATTTCATAAACACTATGCAGACTCAGAACTACCATCTAGGAAAAATCATGTTATTCCAGATCCATAGCAAAATCTATCTCTGTTGCAGGTACTTAACTCATTCAAGACTGAAATCTACAATTATTGGGGGGTTTTTTTACATTTTTAGTTTAATGACTCAAACGACTGAAGATCAAGATTGCTAATATTTGCAATGATTTCAATGTATATTACATAGTTATGGTCATAAATTCTCCTTAGTCCCTTAATGCCTATGCCTGAATTTTTTTCCCCGGGAGATATTCCAGGTTGACCAATGACACAGATGAATTTCAATTCCAAGCATTTTCTGTTACACTGTAACCTTGCAAAAGTGTACAGAAATCAGCATTCTATAGTAATGGCCATTTTGTCATTATACAGTAGGTGCAGTGATTATGCACCCATTTATAGCAATCTATGTACAACGCAAGACTCAGCAAAGGGGAGGCCTATTTATCAAAATTAAAAAAAATTGCTTTGTTTATTTACAGTATTAAAACATTTGAATCTTAAAAACTCAAATGAAAAAAACTTGAATGTATTGAATTTGTATTTTACGCATCATTTTCAATGGTCTACAAACTGTCCAAAAATTTAAAAAATTTTACATTGAAAAGATTGGTTACATTTTTCCTAGGACAACTCCAATTGACTTCTACATGAACTTGCAGGCTTTTACATGGCAACGATTTACATTTGTGGTTTTTACAATTTTTATGCTTAAATAAACATTCAAGTAATTTGATTTCATGAGTTTTAGCACATAATAATATGAATCACTGTAAAAATTTTAATTTAAGCCTTGATAAATCAGCCCATAGTGTCCCTGAAAGTCACATCCAAAGGATGTCAAATAAGTTATTACAGGAGAAAAGGAAAAGAAATACCAAACCAGAATGACATAGGTTCCAAATAAAACACTGCTTGCAATCCAAAAAGAGCTATGCTATTTTGACAGTACAAAGATTGCAGAGCCATAAATCAACTAATTCACAAAAAGGTCACTCAAAGACCTAAGCACTGTCTAAATGAAGCTGCCAAAAGGCAGTAAGCCAAAAACTATACTTTGAAAACCACATACTTGACTTTAGTGCAGTTGTTATTTTGCTTACTGGTTGATCATGAATCCCCAAAAGATTTTCTCCAAACAAGTTAAGTTAATAAAAACAAGATATCTTAAAGAAGAAACAAACCCCTTACTTAAAAAAACCTACCCCACATAGACCCCCTTCCCTCCTCACCCCCAGCCTAGCTGTTACCTCTGGCAAATGCCCCTAACTGTTTTTTTTAAAGTAAAAGGTATGGGGCATTTGCCCGGGGTAGCAGCTAGGCTGGGAGGGGGGTCTATGTGGGGGTGGGTTTTTTTTAATAAGGAGTTTGTTTCTCCTTTAAAGGACAATGAAAGTAATATCACCAGGGTTTGTTGGGCATACTCCAGTGACTCTAATCCCTTGCATCCTACCCCAGTGGTGCTTCATCCAGAGCAGGTCACTGCCATGTTGCCTCATGCACCCAGGTATCCCATGCAAGAATTCAGGGTCCAGTGGTAGCCTGGGGCAACTTGGTAGTGGAAGTAAGGTGCAAACAATAAGGGGGTTATTCACCAAAATCCAAATTTATCTCATTATTTTCTAAAATATATTCTGGCAAAATTTGCACTGGTTATTTCACCCTATTTATCAATACATTTTCCAGAAAAATTCTAGTTCGTAAAATGTGAATCGCACGAATCAAGCAAAAATTAGAATTGTGCGAATATTTCTGATTTTCCACCCCAAAAATCCGATTTTTGCCCGAAAACCATGAAATCTTGGACGTTTCTATCCTCAGGGTATTAAAAACTCTGAATTTTGTCGAGTTTTTGCCATTCGGCCTTTAACAAGTAACCCCCTAAGTGTCACAAAGAATGGCTAAATAATTTGCACCTGTGCACCCTGTACTTCCCCTTGCACCTTATTTTGAAAACCAGACCCAAATGGCATTTTGGCGCAATATGAATGTACAGATGAGAGTATATAGACACTAGTACAGTATATAGATATGGATAGTATGCAATGCATGCAATTTAAAGGCAAAATCAATTATTTCCTTTATACAAAATGAATTACCTGGCACAAGGCCATTTAGCTCTCAGCAGATACATATGTATACATATGGCTTAAAGGTCTCCAGAATTCAACCTGACATCATGATAAACTACATTATGGAATATAAAAGGTTTATGGGGGTGTTATAAACTTATATAAATAATACATTATAGATTTCTCCCACCTAAAAATGTTTTTCCAATAAAACACAATTCAAGAGTCAAGATTTCAAACTATTTCAATATCAGTGGATGTCTAAAATTAATGTAACATAAATTTCCTTTCTAATTGACTAATGACTAAAGAGTACAGATGCATTTAAAAACACTGGATTACCTTGTGGAAGCTTCCATAAAAGAGTTTCTTTATTTCATTCCCATCAAAAGTTACAGTCTGTGTATCCCCAGCAGCTCCCTTGTTAAAGAACGACAGTGTTTTCTTAGATGCTGCAGAAGAGTGTGCAGAATGTCAGATCGCAGCAGTACAATGGAATAGGAAAGCAAATAAGCATAAAATGCTACAATATAATAATCTTATGTGTTATACACTCCAGATTTCTTTTTCATTAATTTGTTTCCAGGTATTAGCAGTATCTGCATTATCCAGGGAAGCAATATGCATAGTGATGCACCAAATATGGAACAGTGAGATGGATCTAGTTTTAGCACTTAGAACCAGGGATGGGTGAATTTGACCTGTTTCGTTTCGCCTAAAATTCGCCACCGGCGAAATGTCGCAGACGCCCATTAAAGTCTATGGGCGTCAAAAAAATTATTTTGTCGCGCGTCTTTTTTTTTTACGTACGTCTCCATGCAAGTCTATGGGCGTAATTTTTTCGGCGAAACGAGGCGAAAAAATTCGCCCATCCCTACTTAGAACAGATCAAAGTTTTGAATTGGAAAGTAAAATGCATTAGCCTAGACAGGAAAATAATAAGACTGAGTATTGTTGTTGTTTGTGAGCTATGGTAAGGGCAAATCTGACAAATGTTGTGTAGATGAAAGAATAAGGTTTTTATGTGCGGCGTAATGAGTGCTTTGAGTAGAAAAATTACAGTGTTTTTAAATGAAAGGTGACATTAAGTTAAGTGTTAGTGAAACCTAAGGTACAAGGGAAGATGTTGGCTGAAATCCATTAAAAGTTTTAAAGTGGCTGAGTATTAGGTAGCATTGTGACATCCAGGAGGAGGCAGCAGACATGTGATACAGGAACTGATTATTGCAGAGGCAGTTTCTGTATGGTTTTGGGTGAAAGTCATATTGCAGTGTGTCAGATATGAAGCTGTGGGGGAAATCCTGGACCAGGCAGTTGTAAACAGACAATTCAAGCATTCTGAAGGTAAAAGAATGGAAGCAATAAATGCTTATTTCAGTGAATATGGAATAGTACCAGATGAAAGAGAAAGGCTACACTGGTGAGTAGATGCAGTGTAAAGTGTACTGGAATGTGAGCAAAGGAGGAGAGAATGTAGGTAGGTCCAAGGAGCAGGTTGTAGAATTAAAGTAAACCAAACATTGTTAACTCCATCTATACATTAAGTTGTATTTTAAGTGGTAATGGTGGTACCAAAAAACCAAAGCATGAGTAAAGAAGTCACTCCACTGAGAGAGACCAAACAAAGTTGTTATTGAGAGGAGTTTTGGGTAGCAGGTGTGGCATTAACAGAAATGTTGAAGTCAGCTAGAATGTGCTGGTATTTTATAGTGCAGAAAATGAGGAACATAAACAAATAAGTGATCGTGTAGAAGAAATGATGGGGGGTGGGAAAGGTTTTTTTAAAAATCTGTCAATTTGAATTAAATTAAAATATTAACATCCATTATCAGGGAATCTGCATTTGTTTAAATGGATACAATGCTACCTAAGCACTGAGTCTACACTGAGTCTAGCAATACAGAACCCCCCCCCCTAGGAAATTCACAGGATGAATTTAATTTATGAAGTTTATGAATCATTTGAAAGAATGAAAAAAACTACTTACGATCAAGATTTACTCCTACTTGCGGCTTGTAACCTTTATCTGTAATTTGCCATAGAGAAAATGGCTCATTGGGGGTTTCTGGCAGCACACGGAATAGCAATATAATAGTATATGCAGGTGGTAATCCTTCAGGGTGTAATTCACTGTAAAGCAAATGGAAAATGTACAGTTAAAAAAAATAATCCCAATTATATTCATGGTTACTCTGTTATTTCCTATAGTCCGGAGCCAAGTCACTGTGCACATTTGCATTTTTACTTAAAATGCCATTTTCCAATATACATTAATTCATTATATGTAAATTAAGGGGCACATTTACTTAATTAACCCTCGATAATTGACTGGCGAACTTAAATCCTTCCACTTCGAATATCGAAGTCGAAGGATTTACCGAAATTCATTTGATTGAACGATCGAAGGAAAAATCGTTCGATCCAACGATTAAATCCTTCGAATTGAACGATTTGAAGGATTTTAATCCATCGATCGAACGAAATTCCTTTGATCAAAAAAAGCTTCGAAAGCCTTCCCCATAGGCTAACATTGAGGTTCGGTAGGTTTTATGTGGCGAAGTAGGGGGTCGAATTTTTTTTTAAAGAGACAGTACTTCAACTATCGAATGGTCGAATAGTCGAACGATTTTTAGTTCGAATCGTTCGATTCAAAGTTGTAGTCGAAGGTCGAAGTAGCCAATTCAATGGTCGAAGTAGCCACAAAAAACATTTGAAATTCGAAGTATTTTTAATTCTATTCCTTCACTCGAGCTAAGTAAATGTGCCCCTAAATGTTCCCAAACAACACATGGCTGTTTACATTTATATCAACGGTGGGAAAAATATGCTGCAGCTTTTCCAAAGATGCCTCACAAGTACCCTAAACAAATGCTGCTTTCAATAGCAACTACATCTAGAAATAAGTGTGAAGTTATTGAACATTTTTCATTCCTGTATATTGGTAAATTGCTTAGAATAACATTTTCATTATACAAAATAGGTGGAGGGTGCCTTTAAAGAGAGCTGTTCTTGCCATAGATAGCAACAGGTAATGAAAGTGTTTTTTTTGTTTGTTTCAGTCAGCTGTATCTACTTACTCCTTGTAGAAAAACCTTTTCTGTAGTTCTTATTAGAGAAATTCCAGATACATTTATAAAGGTTCAGGTACTGCTGGAAACATTGCTAAAAGATATAATGTCCTGCTATATTCACTTATAAATCATATTGGATATTGTTTGTGTGAGATAATCATTTCCATTTCCTAAACCACTGCACGTAATTCCTGCACAGGGACATCTGAACCCTGTAAGTTATCTTAGTTATAACTGACAGGGAAATATGTACAGAGATTTGCATTTGAAATGACTTTATAACATTTGTGTACATTGAGGGGTTTATTTATCAAAGGTCCAGTTTGTGAGGTTTGTAAGATTTTTTTCTACCTTGAATAAACTCACAATTCGCATGTTTGCTTATTTATGAAAAAACCCGAATGTACAAAACCTTGAATCAATGCAATTGGGGAGAAAAACTCAACTGATCAAGTTATTGGCAAAAAAAAAAAGCTTGAATAGCTCGAATTGATCGAGTTTTCGAGTGCAAACCACTGAAAAAAACACAAGATAATAATGAAGTCTAAAAACTTCTTCAAATGGTTGAAGAGACCTCTGCCATTGATTCTACATGACCTTGACAGGTTTTAGCTGGAGTATTTTCGGATTCAAGCTTTTTGCAGCTTTGAGCATAATAAATCTTGAAAAATTTAAGTTTTTTTTATCCCGAAAAATCTGAAACTATCCTTGAAAAACTCAAATTTTTTGGGAAAACACATGACCTTTAATAAATAACTCCCTTCAAATCAGTAATAGTGCCTTATATTTGTAATATAAGGCATTTAGGCATCTCATGTATAAAATGTTAATGTATGAAGTGTGTTCTGTTTCCATTGCCCTAAAAATATTTAAGTTTTCACTTACGAGGTAGGCAGAGAAATGAAGGCATCTTTATGCAGGTTGTATGCAGGGAAACTGTTGAAAGATCCTGGTTGCATTGAGACACCTTGTACTGAGGCAAAACTTTTCTCTGTTAGGTTATATGCTTCCAGCATTCGGAACCCTTTCAAATTCCACATAGAAAACAAAATAATATATTAAAGTAAACAGAACAAAAACAACAATTCCTTGATGCAAGATATTTATATCATATTACCTGGTGAATTGTATCCTTCCAGGTAAATAAGTGGGCACGCTACAGAAAAAACAGAAACCATAACATTACAAACCAGTTTGTGTTATTTTACCCTCCAGATACTCAATATCCTTCCAGAACTATGCTAGAAATTTGCAGCATTACCTCATCTACATAGTAAATGCCAGACTGCTGTCCTCAACACTGAACTACAACTCCCAGTACTGACTGCTTAGGGAACCTAGGAATGTTTGCTCAGCGGCAGCTGGACAGTAACAGTTTAGACAACTGCAAAAAACAGATATGTAGTTCCTAAAAGACTGCCTAATGTTTTGGTATACTGGGAGCTCTATTTTCTAAATCACACATATCACAATTATCTACAGAAGTAAATCCAGAGACAATGCCATTGCAGAGCAGTTCCAAATTTCAAGATGGATGCACAATGGAACCTTCTTTTGTTAATGTAAGTGAATGTTAATGCACAGTTATTTGATAAAGCTCAATTTACTGTGATTCTTCTTAAAAATTGTCACCAAAGTGGCAGTGATAAATATATACGGTATGTATATATTTATGGTAGTAACTTTTTGTGCAGGGCTCAGCCATCACTGTAAATATCAACATTTTACAGCTATGGTGGCACAGCTAAAAATATTAAAATATTGACTTGTGCCTCAACAATATTAATTTCTAACTACATGACTTGAAATGAGCTTTAACAGTTGGTCTGCAGCCAGCTGTTTTTCTAACTTTAACAAATATTTCATTCACTTTCTTTGAAGCTCTACAATTGTAGAGGATAGTACAAACACGTTACTTATAGCAGCATTGCGATCCACTGCAGGTCATAAATGGTAAGCACCATCACTTGCCACAAATCATCACCAAAAATGCTCCAGGAATAATCACATGTAAAGGCTGACTTGTAGAGCCTTCTTTTGATACTTGTTGGGAAGTGACTTGAAGTAAGAAGAGCTGATATAAGCACCCCATGTGACATAAGTCCAAAAGGTTATGTTGGACTATTGTTATCTGTATTAATTAGCTCCATCAGCTTTCATATGTTATTAAATCACATAACTCCCAGAACAATTACATGTATAATAAAGAAGATACATTGAAACATAGAGCTCCACTTGTTAGTGAACTGACAAAGGTTTGAATACATTTGGAAACTCTTTAAATCTTGTGTAATAAGTATTCCATCAATTAATCTTAAGTCAGTTTAAGAAGTTGAATTATTTCCTACCACAAATGTACCACTACATTAATATCAATATCCAAGTCATTTATCTAAGACACAATCCAACTAGATAGCACAGATACAATTTTGGCAGCATGCGTTGTTCTTGAATGCTTCAAAATCTAACCCCACCACACAATTAAAAACAGGAGTTGATCAGACAGAAGAACATAATGTATCATTGTTGAAAGCAGCTTCCTGATTTATGATTTAATCAAACATGGCCTTTTATGAGATAAAGCACTTTTCTGGCAAGTCTGACATGTCTGGAACAAGGGGCAAGTGAGCTTCCTGATGCTTCCCCACTTCCTAGAATCCCGTTGTTTTTGCCAGGAATAAGATAGGTCAGTGTGACCCTGTTTACTTTTTAATGGACAAGTTAATAAAAGATGTTTACTTTAATCTCTGGCCTACCCCTGAATGACTCAACTGTTATTTATAATGTAATCTTGGCTAATGTGTGGTAAAATCATTGATGCTTTAATTGCACACTTTATTTATTTAGCAAACTAATATCTGTCTACCTAGTAGGAATTGTTTTGAATTTTCCAGATGTCTCTTCAACAATTATCTCCATTCTGAATTGCTCTTTACTGGATGTCATTCATCTTTCACAGAATCTGAATGGCAGAGGGTGCCTGGGACATCTGGGGGGTTGGGTAAACTACAAGTAACACTTTCTGATTGGTGGCAAAGTTGTTGTAGCATTAGGTGAGAAAGCATTGTAGCATTTATATTTTCTTTATAAATATACCTGGAAAAAGCATCTATATAAGTGCAAGTCAAATACAAGAGAATAAAAACGAAGAAGGAAAATAGATATCATAGCAAAAGGAGAACTTATATTGTATCTGTTAATTTATCTGTCTGTATGTATGTCTGTATATCTATCTATCTTTTTATCTTTCTGTCTGTCTATTTGGTGTATTTTGTATAAAATTCAATACATTTGATTACATCCTTTGAAAGCGTGGGAAATGCTGGGTACATTAAAGATTGGAACTTACTTGATGTTGCAGTCTCACATACAAAGGTGATCAGGTTATCTTCAATCTTTTCAAAAGCATCAAAGTCATCGACTATGAAAACATGGCGCTCACTTGGTTTACTGCCAATGTTTCTTAGCTCACTATAATCCACATCAGACACACCAATGACAAAGACACTAAAACCTGCAGATAAAAATGTTTTTATGGTGTGAGATCGTGAACATTTTATATCTTTGACATTGCTTTGCCTCATGAAATAAAACTGCAAAGTAAAGTGAATTGCTGCAATAGTTTATATATATATATTTAAGGATTTATGTCAAAACCAGAATTCCCTTTTTTGGTGAAGAAAAAGTAATTTAGCAGTAATATATCAGATTCTTAAAAAAAGAATCACAGTAACTGTATGATAATACAGTTTTGCTCTATTAGGTCTTGATACTTACTTGCTTGTATAAGACTTCTCCTGACTGTTTCAAAGCTGAGCATGGTTAAATTGGTCTTAGTCAATAGTCTTAATTAAAATCTGTCAGTTAGTGCTTGCATGAAGCATGATATTCAAGACAGCACCATACTAAGCTCTCCAGCACACTGAGGCTCCTTGAATGCCATAGTCTGTGAATCTCAATAAAACACATCTAGGGCTTATTTCAGTCTTGTGCCATCCCTTCTAAATGAAATGTAATTTCTTCTACCGCACACCTGTAGTTCCTGCAACTGGTGGTGTGTTTCTCCCTGGTGAAGGGTGTCCCCCCCCCCCGAAACGTTGAATGTTTGGTGGCTAAATAAAAGGGGATAATCCCCGACTGTATTAACCAGTGTGTGTGCGGATCCGTTTTCTATACACATACTCCTTCTAAATGGAGCCCCTTAGAGCAAGGATCAAAGTACAAAAAACAGGGTTTTATAAAAGCATGCATTCATACTATCATTGGTTGATGCTAGTCATACATTTGCACACCAAGGTGTCTTCGAGCATTTTCTGTGACTTTCTTGGGTCAGTTATATTCTACTTAAACTGGATGTTATTGCTGATATAATTACGCCAGATGTTCAACACCTCTGATCTCATATGTACATTTGTGCTATTTTAAATGCTCACCAGACTGCTGAATGTCCATGGCTGATTTCTTAACCTCATCCTGAGATCTGCCATCAGTCACAACTACCAGAACCTTAGGAACGGATCTTCTCATTCCATTATCAAATGTCATGACTTTCTCATGGACAAACTTAAGAGCCTTTCCTGTAAAAGAGTAAAGTTCATTTGATGACTGTTAGAAGTAGTAGAAAGCTATAAGAAAGCACCAGAATTTTTTTCTGGGGATAAAGTATGCACACAAACAAACATCATACAAATGTCAAAATTCAATTTGAGATATATTTTTCTCACTGAATTGAATCTGTCCCCAAATCTTGTCAGCTTAATAACCATTTCATTTCATATGTCTTTCATTTTATGTTTTTTCTACCTCCTGCTATGCAGTTCCTGCAGCATTTTAAGCACAATACAAATCCTTTTTGATCTTCCATCTGCATTTGATCCTATCGATCATGTTCTTTTATTCATTTAAATATTTCCCTCTTATAGCATTTCTAATCTGCTTTCCTTATGGTTCTGATTTTTACATTCTCTGCGCTTATTTTCTATGTAACCTGCCAGCAGTTCCTTATCTCATGTTCATCCACCTGGTGAGAGTTTACTCCATAGGGCAAAGTTTTACATTTGGCAGTCTACATCATGTCACTGAGTGATATCATAATTTCCACTGATGTTAATACCCACACAAATTTTTTCCCTTGCACCTTAAGTTCATTACAAGGTCTTGGAATGCCTCCTAGACAGGAAAGCATGATCACAACTATGTCATTTGAAACCAGATGGTTTTGGTTCAACTTCTCCCCTTGATGTCCAGAAATTAATCCTTTAGCTCATAGGTTATATAATTATGATCATAAGAGTCACCCTGTTAGCATTCCACAAACATACACTACACCAAACAACAAACTCCACTTTCACTTGCTCTAGCCTCTTTCATATAAGGGAATGTTATAATGTATTTAAATATTTAAAATATGCTACATTTTGTGTGTCTCGTTCAAAATGTAATTGTAATTCAAAATGTAGTGCTAAGTAAAGGCAAGTAAGCATATTCTCATATTATATGATGATTTTCATCATATAATATGACAGTTTAAGGGGATGTCCACCTTTTGTAAAGTCCCACCAGACTAATAGTACTTTGCAAAAGAATATTGGCCAACTTTTTCAAAATATGCCTTTATACATTATATTAAAACGAAGTGCTTACTGGATTCTGGGTTTAGCACACATGTAGAGATCGGGAACAGAGAGATAGAGAGGGCTAGTTTGTATAGAGCGGCATTAAGTGCATTTGCGATAAGTACAGAATTTGGAGACAAAATGTGCCAGGGGAACCAAAAAGCATGTTATAACTGCAGAAGGACACATTTCCTATGTGATATTATGCTGCTGGCCATAAGAACTTGTAACAAAACTATGTTAATGTGTGTCTATTGTACAAAACTGATTGAGAAGCTGGACTGGGTTTGAGATTTTTGAAGGAATAAAAAAAAATACTGTTTTTTCTTTTTCATAACAGCACGTAATGGGAATACTTGTTTTCAAAGTTAACAATTGTGATACTTTATTTAAAAATAATGTATAGATTTTGTAGCATTTTAAAAAGTATTAAGTGTACCAGTTTTTGTGTTTCCTCCTTTATATCTGATGTTGGCAAGTGCTCCTAGAGCCTGTGCTTTGTCGGCATAAGTATTCAACTTGAACTCAGTCTGGGCATCATCACTGAACTGCACAAAAGAGACCTGAAAAAGTTCATGAAAAAATGTGTTTACTACAACAGAATGACTTTTCAACCCCTTCTAGCGCAATGTTGGCACTAAAACGCAACACCAAGGTCAATAACGTACATTTTTTGCATTCGATTTTTTTTCAGTAAAGGGAAAAAGAGAGAAGGAAACTGATACATTTTTATAAACAAGACAATATATTTATTAAAACCAGATGGACAAAAAGAAATGTAAAATGCAATGCAGAGAAAAAAAGATCCTTTGAAATCTAGTGGACAGAATTTCTGAAATCTTTGTTCACATCAGAAGGTATTGTGGCTTATCACTGGTGTAATTCACACAAAGTATCTACAGATGCCTACTGCTGAGAGAAAGAAGGATATGCAATAGTTGTTCTGAGTACCTTAATTATATATACAAGTATGGGATCCATTATCCAGAAACCTGTTATACAAAAAGCTTCAAATTACGGAATGGCCTTCTCCCACAGACTCCATTATAATGCAATTATGCAAATCTTTAAAAATGATTTACTTTTTATCTGTAATAATAAAACACTACCTTGTACTTGATCCAAACTAAGAATAATTTTTATCGGAAGAAAAAACAGCTTTTCGAGTTTATTTAATGTTTACATAATTTCCTAGTATGCTTAAGGTATGGAGATCCAAATTACGGAAACATCCATTATCTGGAAAACCACAGGTCCTGAGTATTCTGGATAATAGGTCTCATACCTGTACTGTCTTATCAAAATACAGAAACAGCATAAATTGTAAAAATGGTGTGTAGGCTCTAGTTGTCCTTTAAATTAAATTGCTTGTTATATAGGAGGGCAGTGAACTATAGATTTGAAGAAACACTCACCTGGATTCCAGAAGGGTTGATTACATCAAATGCTCCAATAGTATTGAAGATAAACTGACGGACTTTATTATAGTTATCATCACCAATACTCCATGAACCGTCAATGAGGAATACTATGTCTGCTTTGGCCCCTTTGCACACTAAGGAAAGATTAGATAAGTATAAACGTAAAGAAGAAACCTTCAAAATCTTTACTTATCTATGTTATCTTGGAATGTGCTACAAACATATGCAGCATTAAAATGTTTAAGGCATGAAGAAATTAGATTAACGTGAACCAATTTACAGAAGAATAAACAACTCTTTAAAAGGAATGAACACAGGGTTCACGTGGCATTGATTCAAGATAAATCAGGTAAGAAAATGCTAAAAAAAAAGCTGATTGATATCAGCCACCAGAATTCACCCGGATATTTTTTTCACCAGCAACATTTTTTAATGAATATAGCAGTGGTGTAAAGGAGTGTCATGGTAAATAATTGAGGGTTTATCGTTACATGGTTATTGCCCTTCTGCCCTGCTGTAAGGTCTACTGTAAATGCGTAATCTTAATCTTGATCTAAACTCCATGTATATGTAATGGGTTTCAGTAATTCTTCATTATAAAAAGAAAACTTTCTTTATTTGTTGGAACAGAATTTCAAAGGGGCCAATGTGGAGATCTTAAAAGTGTACAGTAAAATAATTTGTACAGTAGGGGTTCTTTACACTGTGTATGCTGCAATCTTATCAAAACATTAGTTGGGCCTGTCCTATATACTATGACTGTCCTTCAACACTGATATGGGATGGATGAACATGCTCTTTAATATATGTGTATCAGTGTTTCTATATATACACACACATGTATATTCCTCAACTGCCTAAGAGTCATTTCAATCCCATATCCAGAGGCTTTACTTACCGTCCCGGGCTGGTGGAATTGTAGGCGGTGGGGGTGGAGCAGGTAGTGTAGTTGGTGATTCTGTAGGCTTGATCACTAAAAATTAAATAAGTTAGAAATGTGACAATATAAATAAACCATAAAATAAACGAACCACTGAGCAGTTACTTATTCTAACCCCCTTATACTAGATAGACCATGTATACGTACATGTCCGCTCATTTATTGAAACGCCTTGTCCTTCAAGATTGGGTGTTTGCACAAAAACAGTAGCTGTATACGGGGTGTCTTGTTTCAGTCCCGAAAAACAGTGTGATGATTCTGATCCTGTTACTGTTATTTCTTGACCTCTAGATCCTAAAAGTTTAACAAACAAAAAGACATGATGATGATACAAGTTGGTTGGGCACATATCCCCAGCAAGTCACAGTATCCTTTCTAATATTTTAACTCCTAGAATAATAATAATTTATTTAAATGTATTTATGATTTCCTAGTGTATTAACGTCAGTGGGCCTGATCACAATGAGACTGGAAGGGATTGTCTATCAATTTAATGGCTTCCCACATATTAATAGACAATATTTATGTCTGCCTGTAATGTTACATTAGTAAGACCATCACTCTACTGACCAGTGGTCTCTCACAAGGGATGAAGCATGAAAAGTCTGGCTGAATTTTGCCACATACACAGTACCTCCCTATGCCTGGGTGCTTGGTCACAGCTAACCCCCATGTTGGACTTCACAAGAGGGGGACCGCTCTAAGCTCACACTCCCTGTTTGCTGCTCCTGTCGGGTGCTCAGTCCGCAGCGTCCCCACTGCTAGAATTCAATTAGACATCAGAGAAAAGGGACGGCACTCCGATATGTGGAATATACATTTATTCCAAATTCATACAAATTCAACCCCCATGTTGCTCACACTTCCACCTGATTCTACCCAATACAGCAGCTCTGTTGACTGGACAGCAGTTGATTCTGAGAACTCTTTCAATCTTATGCCAAGTGCCCGTTTCAGATGTGGCCCACAGGTGCCATCCTGCCCTGACATTTTGGTGCCCTGGCCCCAGGTTTTTGTGACCTTTACACATCCAAAACACTGCCAGTCAATTTGTGATGCCAAGATACAGAAATAAATTAATGAGTTCCCTGGTGCTCTTAAAGGTAATGTTTTAAAATAATAATTTTAAGGCATCAAGGAACATCTAATGTATTTTAGGTTTAAATTATTTGAACTAAACAGGAATAGATACATAATTAAACCACTATTGAAGATTCTCTGAATGTTTTACTTCTGAGTAAAAACTGATTTACCAGTAACATCGTTAAAATATCTTTTTGAAGACTAATTGGACTGTCTGCATACACATACCATCAACTGGATTCAGTTTCAGTCTGTACGAAGTGGCTGATCGGTGAGGAGTCCATCTTATACAAAATGAGTCCCATGAAACCTGATAGCTTGTCAAATCAGTTACATTCAAGTATACTGCAAATTAAAATAATGGACACAAAAATTTACAAGACTTTATTATGGTGAATAGAAATATGTTATTTACATTTAAAAGTTATATCTCTTTGTCAAGCACCCACAAACAAAATAATTCTTTTTTTTCAGAAAAATATGTGTGTACAGAACCATAAATTAAATTTGAAATAAATCAACTGTATTGCCACTCTATGTTTAAACAGGTAATATGTAATAAAAACTATTAAAGGAATTGTTCAGTGTAAAAATAAAAAGTGGGTTAATAGATAGGCTGTGCAAAATAAAAAATGTTTCTAATATAGTTAGTTAGCCAAAAATGTAATGTATAAAGGCTGGAGTGATTTGATAAATAACATGTCAGTCAGGACTCTACTTCCTGCTTTTCAGCTCTCTTGGTTTACACTACTGGTTACCCTGGCTACCAGGCAGTAACCAATCAGAGACTTGAGGGGGAGCCACATGGGTCATACCTGTTGCTTTTGAATCTGAGCTGAATGCTGAGGGTCAATTACAAACTCACTGAACAGAAATGTACCATGTGGCCCCCCTTCAAGTCGCTGACTAATTCAGAGTTATAGAGCTGAAAAGCAGGAAGTTGGATTCTGGCTGTTTTATTAGACATCTGTTCACTCCAGCCTTTATACATTACATTTTTGGCTAACTAACTATATTAGAAACATTTTTTATTTTGCACAGCCTATCTATTTACACAGTTTTCACTTTCACACTGAACTATTCCTTTAATTTGTAGTATCCCATTGCAAACTATAAGAGGTTAGCTTTTAAACAGGTGACCAGTTAGCTACCTGCTAATTGGTGGATAGAATTTACTGCACATGGGAAAACATACGTTTTTTTATTACATAACCCCAGTAATGTCCTATCTACCATGCTTTATGGGACCTAAATGTCTAGATGACCCAGATGGGACCTGGATCTAGTCTTTACTAAAGAAAAAGCTCTATTTCTTGTCTTAACAATAACCCCTTCCCCCTTTCTGATCATCATCCTTTGGTTATATTTTCCATCTCTCACTCTCATTCCTCACCTGCTCCTTACACTTAGGCTTAACATAGACCTTCCGGCCTTAGCTCATTCTCTCAGGTCCAGTCTCTACTGATTTAGGGAGATGTCTGATCATGATACACTGGTTAGTCAGTATAATCACATACTATCCTCCACCATTGGCTCACTCTCCCCAGAACAGGCTAAGAATCCTTGTGCTCAAAATCCACTTCCCTGACTGAATTCACAAACCAGATTCTTAGGCACCTGTACAAGATCTGCAGAACATATATGGAAGAATTCCCGTACGCAAGCAGACTTTATCCATTATAAATTTCTATTGCCATGCCTCAATTTTGCCTTGTCAAAGGCCCAGCAGGAGTTCTACAGTACCATTATAAACAATAACAAATCCAACCCACAACACATGTTTTCTATATTCAATACTCTTCTTCCTTCATCATCAGCAGTATCGTCAACCTGACACACTCTCCTCAGGACATTGCATATTTCTTTAAAAACAACATTCTCTTGGTATTCATAACTAGGCTGCATCTTCTTACCTTTCTAACCAATCATTTAGTCTCTTATGCTAACAAAAATCTCCTCCCAAGTTCCACTTAATGCAGGAATGCCAAAAGGCTCTGTACTTGATCTGTTGTTGTTTTCCCTGTACACTCTGTTTTTGGGAGAGCTCACTTAATTATCATCTGTATGCCAATGATACCCAAATATATTTAACAAAACTTTCAGTAACAGCTGAAACTGAGACTCAAATCTCTAACTGCCTCATAGCAATCTCCAACTGGATGAACCACCACAAACTCAAACTCAACCTAAAAAAGATTGCTGCCATAGTTCTCCTAATCTCAGGCAAGTGGGTACAGACCCCTCAACTGTTTTAAGTCTTTATAAAGGCTTCCCATTAAACAAAAAATAACTCATATACTGTATACATAACCTTAAAAGCCATCCATTCCTCTACATCTCATCACATATCTTCTTTTGTCTTTCCATACGTTCCTGGCTGACTCCTCTGCTCCTCTCAGAGTAACCACTTGGTTGCACCCCCCCCCAATAATACTGCTGTTTCCTGTCTCAACCCTTCTGTCTTGCTGTTTCTTAAATTTGAAATTCCATTCCTGAATTCCTCTGAAGAGAATCCTCCTTCAGTCTCTTCAGAACTCAAAGAGCACTTGCATAACACCTAAACCGGGAATTGACACCTCTATTCATGCATTCATCTACTATAACATTCATCTACTATAACCTAACCAACAGCACTTAATAACCACCTATTTGTGTCTGGAAGTTATCCTCCCATTTAGATTGTAAGCTCTTCAAGCATGGACCCCCATCCTCTTGTCTCCTCGACACTAAGCTCTTAATTGTTATTGTAACTGTACTTTTTATTTGTATTGTATTTTGTACTTATCTGTATTTATTATTGTAATGACCCCCTGTTTGTTCTACTAATACACTGTTCTGCTGTACAGTGCTTTGTTCTCAAGTAGTGCTATTTATATAAAGTATATTAAAGCTCCTGTCATGAAGCAAATACATTGGTTTCACCAGTGCAGGATTACATTACATTTTATAGCTGAATCCATATAAAAACCCTTTCTTTTCCAGTGTTACTGGTCATTTCATGCTATTCCCCTCTATAGCAAATGCTAACCCAATAAAATGACTTGCTCCCTTTCAAATGCTTGTAGAGTTTGACTGTATCCCAAATCAATCCTTGCTTTCTATAGCTACAGCTAATAGAGACTGACTAAGTGAATTACTGTAAAAGTAAGCAGCAGAAGTCTGTTAAGAATCCCATGGGTCCTGTAAGCAGGGGATTACAGGCAAATTCCAGCTTCAGAGAGACAATCACTAATGCCTTAGTTAAAATTAAAGCGCTGATGAGAATGACAGTGAATGAATAACCTGAATTTATCTAACCACTGAGGTATGTCATACCCCAGCTCTACAGATCCCAACCTCTGTGGCTCCAAATTCAGCTAGTTCTTTTCTACTTACTGTACATTCAGTTAAACAATATGACTAAGACTTACCCACAACATTTCCTATGTACGAAAGCAAGGATTCCAAGGTGTCTGTTTTGTTTGTAGGTATGCTATAGTTCTTTAAAGGGGAAGTATAGTCTAAAATAGAATGTAATCTAATGTGGATTTTATAGTGTTTGTATTGTTTAATACAAACTTTCTCCAACTCTGCAGAACCAGTGGCTGCAGCACAATAACCCTCAAAATAGAATCCCAGTTTATTTGTTTAAATCTGGTTCCATGATCTTTGTCCCTGCAGCTGGAGTTGGAAGCAGTAAAGGGGATGTAAAGGCAAAAATAAAATCCATACATATCTCTACACAGTCGCTGACTGCTCTACAGGGAAACAAACAAAGCTGCTTGAGTTCTTGCATGGCTGGGAAGTAAGGCGGGGGCTCCCCTGCTGTTCAGATGTATGATTGATTCCCTGCAGAGCAGTTAGGGACCGTCTGACAATTCCTATCCACAGCAGTAAATGAAGGGAGAATTTCATTGCATACAGTCAGGTTTCTTATAAAAACGGTACACATTTTTTAATTAAAGTATATTGGAGATTCTTTTTAATTAAAGAAAGTAAAAAATGGGATTTTATTTTTTTGCCTTTACATGCCCTTTAAGCAACAATTTAAGATTTAGTCAGCCACATAAATGACTTGCATTTTTAATAACGGTGATTTAAATTACAAAATAAAATACAAAAGTAAAGAGGAGCCAAAAATGTATACCAACTAAACCAGTCACACAAACTTTGTGCCAAAAAAACACATATCTCCTGTGTGGTTACCCTTCTGTTTTCTGGCTGTTTTTGTAAGAACAAGATACCACCCCTGAGGAGTCAGCACACCTTCATGTATTTACTATATGGATTTTAAGATATCACCTAAAAAAGATCTCCAAACAGCGGCTCAAATCTATATTAGGGATATGCAACCTATGGCTCTCCAGTTCTTTAAAGACCACAACACTTGACAGACACAGAAGAGATTAACAATGCCCTGATCTATACAATAAACAGGATTTTACTAAAAGAGTCATATAGCTTGTTTTCTAATCCCATCATTGCTAACAAGCAGCTTGTTTAAATGAACTGAAGCAAACAGATCAGTTTTACCAGTGGTGTTACTGTTCCTTTAAGCATAACAACTAGCATCACAGAGGGAGATAACAGTAATATATGTACATTTTATCTCATTTACTTATGAATAAGCTTTGTGGAACATTATAAAACAAAAGGTTTTTAAAATCATCAATCTATATGAAAATATGTAAACTAGAACAATGAAATATTTTTTATTAATTACACAGAGAATCTCTACTCTTCATGATGAGTATCTTCTAAATGAGGTGCAGTTTGTGCAACATCTTAAAGGGAAAGTATTACTGCAAAGAATAATTTATTCATTTACTATAAAACTGCAAATGAGCTTTGCAAATAACACAGTAAGTGCAATAAACTCACATGTTGTCCCAGGTCCTGATAGTGGCCCACTTAATCCTGTGTCATACTGAGCGTAAACTTTCACGTCATAAGTGGTGCCAGGAGACAAGTTCTGCAAAGTGTAGGAACTCACATCCCCGGCAAATACTTCCATTGATTCATCAGAATCTGAAATCCAAACACACGGTTATTTTAGTGGAATGTTATTAAACTTTTATGTACATGAAAATGGTCCCCCTACTTACAGATGGTAGACAATAAAGAAAGAGACATTTCTCTTGAAATTTTATTTTAACTCTTGATTTTAAGTTTGAGCCTAATGTAAATGTTTAGTTAAATTTCCCGTACCTATCAAATGTATGCAATTATTTGAATCTCTAGGGGTGGTTAGGTCAAGATTGGTATGTTCACTTTATTCCTATTCAATTGTCATTATTACTAGAGTGCAGAGTATGCTAGTATATAAGTAGCTATGACTATAGCTATTGTTGTACAACTTTATAAGAAGTATTCTTGCATTTAAACTGATGATCTAAACAATCTAATGTGATTGCAAATGATGCATGTATACTAATGTTTATAAACTCCAATAAAAATGGTTAAAAAAGAAAGAAAGGAATTTCAATAATTATTACTGCATTGCAATATAAATTTACCTATTACCTATTTACCACTATAGACAATTCCTGGAATACTTTTATGGTCTCTCCCTTCCTATGTAACTTAATTACTGATGTTTTTGGCTGGCAATGCCCCTGATGATGTAAAACTATGTACCCTGTATGATATTTCACACAAGTTCCTTGCACTAAAGAAGGAAAATTAGGAAGGCTATAGCCAGTATGACAATCATTGGGACATACCAAGAAACTACTGGATTCCTGACAGTTTTAGAGGATGTTATTGACAGTAAATTATGTAAATTATAATTCCAGCACATAGGATAACCCTGTAATTCTGTATGGCATTGAGGCTACATTTTGGCTTCACAATGGAAAAGAAGGTGCATCACCAGTGGCTTTATTGCAATATAAGCCAGAAGGCAGGTATATTAAATAAGATGAATGTCTTTGAAAAAGCATAGAATCCAAAGCATAAGGACCCACTATAACAGATTGTGATGAACTGCTCAGTGTCCAATTATACCCCCTGCATTTGGAGAGAAATTATGTAATTTTATGAATAGGTGAACACTAAGTTGGAAAAAAAAATCACAAACAGATGGAGTAACTAAAAAGCATAAGCAGAGACCTGGATCTGGAGAAAAATAATCATGCATTCATATTAGCTAAAGGAAGATTAAAAAAAATCATATAGGAAGATTAAAAAATAAAGTTACACATTCTCTATGATGATATAATGCCACTGCTAAAATATATACATTTACCATGTGGCTGATAAACCAGCTTGTATCCAAGAACAGGAGTTGGTATTCTATCCCAGGAAACTCTAAATCTTGTGTACCATTCATCAGACACTTGAAGGTTCCGTGGTGCAATCAAACCCACTGATAAAAAACATATATATGTTATAAAGATATCTGAAAAATTGCCAGATGACATATGGTTTTAAGCGCTAAAGGTAAACTCTGTTACTAATCCCTTTAATGTAAAATAAAATGTGGCATGAAAGCCGGTATTTTCAAGACTGAAAAATATTAATTGACAAAGAGAATGGTTTTGGACGTCATTGTAAAGCATGGCTAGACCTTAAGCACGTGTTTCTTTTATCTCTTGAGAGCATCTGTATTTAATATCTTGATTCTGGAAAGGCATCACTGTTTTACAGAACACAAATCTAAAGCACAAAGGACTCTCCTCATATGTTTAATATCTGCATCTGTGCTCCATTTTCTATCATGCAATAACAGGAAATAAGATTTAATACATCCAGTATGTTGTGCCATACACTATAGCATGCAACTGTAAAAATATTTTACCTGTCCTTCCGTTTCCTGTCAGTTGTCCTCCATCGCCATCAGCAAAAACTGCCACCACAGTAATTTTATACGGAGTGTCAGACAAAAGGGGCTGCAGTATCACATTGTTTCTTCTACCAGGTACTGTTGTCTGAAAGAGTTGTAAGAAGAAGAGCTTTCTAAGCACCAGTATTATATGTGTTAAATGTTTACAGTTTGCTTCAGTAAACTATCATGACATAATAGCTGTGTTATCTGCCTGCATATTATTACTTTACCCTGACAAGTCTTTGCTGCTTTAGAGGTCTGCTTTACTTTATGTTGACACCTAAGGAAACAAACCCTGCCGGTTTTTGATGTTATTTCCACCAATTTTTTGTTTGTTCTCTTGCCTCTGCACTGCATTTGATATTGTGTTTTGTTTATTTGTTTGACATTCTATCTTGTTCTTCTCTGATTTGCTTCTTATTTTAGAGTCCTTGCCTGAATAGTCGCTGTAGACTTCCATACTTGATTTGGCTTCTGTGCAGATTTGTTTTAGTCTAGTCAGCTGATTTCTTCCCAGCCAATCTGCCCAGCCTTGTTCTAGTGCTATCGACCTTTTCTTTCCATGCATAGTGAACCTTGATTCTGACCAAGTTTGTATTTTTCAGGCTGGATTTTTTTCTTGCCTGTATCATGCTTGTTCCATTCAAAATTCTAGCCTTTCTGACCATGTCTGCTCTTTACTGGAAACCTTCTGTCCACTGCAATTCTTTCCAACCAGTCTGTTCTTGATACCAGCCAACTCCCTCCTGGTCTTAAATTCTCAGTTGAGGTACTAAATTGATCATTCATAACCTGAGTAGTAACCTGTTCCTGCCAAGGTGCAGCTACAGTAAGTAATAACACTAATTATAAAGGTACTGGCCAGGCCCTATGTAAGGATATATCACAAGTCAATTAGAAAAAGAGACAAAAGTACAGAGGGAAGAGAATAGTCTGATGAAGACATATTAAAAGATGTAAGCTACGGGGAAAATAAAGAATACAGTAAAAAGATGGAACTGAAGGAAATACACACTTTGTACAGTTATAGTAAAAAGTGGACAGAGAGGCTTCAACATAAGCATGGTCTCATGTGATGAACAACATTTGTAGTAGACTGTTCAAAGCTAATTGATGATTGGTTGGTTTTGGCAGCAGCTGATTTGTTTTAGTGAATTAGCCGTACAATTTGTAATGTACAACCTAAAGTTCAGTTGAGGTGTAATAATGGTTTGGAGCTGCTTTTTATGTCTAGGCTAGGGACCCTATTTTCATTTGAAAATCATCAGGCTTCAATAGAGCACTGACATCAACCCAACCCATGAATTGGAATGCAAACTGTATCTGTTTTTTTTTTAAATTAAGAAAGCTTGACCAAACTCCCATCCACGATTTTTACTTTATTTATCATTAAAATAACTCGAAAAATCAGATCACGGAAGGAGCGTAAGCCAGAATCTTATGATTTTTCGGACTTTACTTACAAATCGCTAATTTTTTTCGGGTTATTGCCCTAGAACCCTGAATTTTTCAGATTTTTTTTAAACCCAGCATAGACCAAGATATCTTCCATTTGGGATAGGAATGTCTGCCATTGAATTATAGAAGACCTTGACAGGTCTGAGATGCCGGCTTTTTGGATTTGTGCTTTTTGCAGGATCGGGGTTTAATTAATCTCAAAAAATGTTAGTTTTTTGCAACGATAAATTCTAGTTTTTGCCCCAAAATGCCCGACCATTAAAATCCATGGTTTAATAAAAACCTCCTTAATAATGCTTTTGTGACTGAATATAAGCAATTCCCAACAAGCATGTTCCAACATCTAGTGGAAAACCAGTCCATAAATGTACAGGCTGTTAAAGCAGCAATTGTAGGTGTTGGTAAAGACATTGTAGTGGCAGATATGCAGGCACTGTATAGTATAGTGAAGACAGTCATTTGTCTAGATACACAAAAGAAAAGAACTGCAATAATTTGAGGGACCATTTGGAGACATTTTGTAGAGTGATGATTATTGGTACATCTGTTGAACACACAGACCACTGAATGTAGAATGCTTGTATTTTCAATAGAAAGCACATTTTCAATAAAATAGTAACATATGAATAAAAGTGGTTTGACAAAGTGTATGGCTTGGACATATGTCAAAATATTTTGCTTCTGCTTGCGAAAGCCTTGCATCTTCGGAACATAAGTGATCTTTATATGGCATCTACAGTTCATCTCAGTTTTAATACTGTGTTGTATCCAAGTATAGGTTCTATTATCAGATCATTGAGATACTTATTTGTGCGTCCCCCTAGGACTATTATTAAGTTATTTTAGCTACTACTTGTGCTATATACATATACTGCATATATATATATATATATATATATATATATATATATATATTTTTTTTTTTTTTTTTTTAATATCATCTAGCAACTTACATATTCATCAATGGGATCTCCAACAGTTGGTGAATAGATGATTCTGTACTGTTGGACTGGTCCATCAGCATGATCCCAGTTCACAGAAAGACTGTTAGTGGTCTCTCCAAAAACTCGAATATTTTTTGGCCCACTGCGAGGTACTAAAATAGATGAAACATAACAATAGCTTAATTTTATCAATAAGAAAGTTTTATTTACCACTAACAAAAAACATTTTTTATAAAAAAGGTAACAATGAGAATATTAGGAATCTCCTAAAACACTCGTTGTGTCTGGTTAATTTACAAATTCTTCATAGTTGAATGCTGCCAGCCAGCATATAATGACAGATTATTAAGGAATAAACCTACCACAGTCTAAAATGTGGAAAGAGGGTTACCACAAATATTTGGAAGGCTCCAGAGTTGCTGGAGGGATTTACAAAGCAGTCAGCAAAAGAAAGGAAAATTCTAATATAATACAGAGCTGAACTTCATCCATTCAGGCCACAAGAGTACTGAAGAACACTAAATTACAAGAGCAGTAGACTGAATTATTGTTTAATTTAATTTGGTGCCCAGTGATGTTAAAAACAGTGCCAGCCACCAGCTTACCTAGACATAGCTTCAAGGCTTTTATACTGAACCCGGCAAAAAGTACTAGAGGATTAAAGTATGCTCACAGAAATATTTCCTCTCTCTGAGACCTCAATTACACTTCCAACATTTATTGCAGCATTTGAGAAGTACAGACAAATCACATATTTTATAGAGTTGTTTGCACTACAGCAGTTGCAAAAAGGTTGCACTTAATTTGTATGAGGACTCATATATTTATATAATAAGCAGTACTCATATTAATGTAGTATATAGGACAGTTATATTAATGTAGAATATCGGAAAGTTGTATTCATATAGTGTGTATACAGTAGGATAGTTATAGATAGAATGCATGCTGCAAAATGTTTTCAGACTTTTTATACACCTTATGACAATGACAAAGTACTGTTGAGATACTAACTGTCTACATTTTTATGTGCTGTATTGGCCTCCTTGTACTTAGTAAAATTTTGGCAGGTAACTTGAATGCTCTAAATGCAATTTTTTTTCTTAGCAACCTCAATGCTAACATTTCTAGTGAACCATACTGCTTTTGCTTTGCTACATCTTTCCTTGCTTACAAGGTATTTTTGCTGAGTAGCATAATAATGACATTTCATTTGCCTGTAAAAATCCTTCCCCAGTTAATTTGTTGCACAGATTCCCTTATAATGCCAAAGTTAGAAGTCTAAAAATTGTATGGGTTTGTGTATTATAAGACATTGGGGATCACTGGACATTGGATAAAATTGCACCTGGGCAGTAACCCATGGCAGCCAATCAGATGTTTAATTTTGTTGTTCTACCTGCAGCTGGCTGAAAAAATACTGTAAGCTAATCACTGACTGGTTTCTATGAATTAGTGCCCAGTTATAAATTTTTCATGCTTATAAATAAACAGGATGGTGTTTGCACAGGTGCAGCAACATATAGCAGCCAATCAGAGAGTAACACTTACCGATCACCTGTTAGAAAGCAAACATCTTATAGGTTGGCATGATTTACTGTACATGGGCAAAATCACTGTATTTTAATACATATGGGCATTAGTGTCTAAGTCATAGGGGCAGATACACTAAAGGGCAAAGTCTGCAGGAACATCGCCAGTTTATAGGGATGTAGCGAACTGTTCGCCGACGAACTAGTTCGCGCGAACTTCGACTGTTCGCGTCCGCCGAATGTTTGCGAACGTCGCGCGACGTTCGCCAATTTGAGTTCGCGTTCGATTCGAATAAAAATCGTTCGACCATTCGACCATTCGATTCCTTCGACCGCTAAAATTGAGCGATTTCCATTCGTTCGAACGATTGTAAGCATTCGATCGAATGAAAAGCATTCGATCGTTCGATTCGAACGAAAATCCTTCAATCGAACGATTAAAATCCTTCGATCATTCGAATCGAACGATTTTGCGGGTGTTCGAAGTTCGCGAACTGTTTGCATTTTTGGCGGTGTTTGTGAACGGCGTTCGCGAACACCAAAACGGCAGTTCGCTACATCCCTACCAGTTTACTAACAGGCACAGAGACAATTCACTAGCGGAAGAGACCGTCACTAGCGCAGTTATACTCCCTATAGCGAGGCAAATTTTCGATCAGGCGAATGATTGTTACTCCACAAATTCACGCAAGTGCGAATTTTCCTTCAGCACCTTAGACCTGGTGAACTGATAAGATGAAGCTACATCCTCCTCAATCTTATGTCAGTGACATCATATCCTGTATGCCGAAAAGTCACAAAAGTTCTAAAAAAGGCTGGCGTTTTTTCATATTTTAAAGTGGGTTTGCCTAACAATTAAAGATTTTCTATATATTAAAGATTTCCTATATATTACTTGGTAAAGAAAACCTTTTTTCTGGTTTAACTGGTCTGTTAGCACGAACACGCTCAAAAACCCAGCATTCCAGTTTTTACTCCCAGAACTCCCCGTCAGAAAAAGATTCTGCATCACAAGTTCATCATCATTTTAACATTTCAATCACATAGTAATACATGGCAGATCTTATGATTATGGACTTTGAAATCAGTAAAGTGATAATGATTTGGCATACATTTTATTTACTGGTACCCAGGAGAGTAAAATTATAGTGAAGAATATAAGTGTTGATGCAAGATAAATGCAAAACTTTTTCCCCTGCACAAATACATTTTCCTTTGCTCACAAAAGATATATATTATGAATGTGTTTTGACAAATGACCACCTGCACACTGATCTTAAAAGTGTGCAACACACAAATAATGGATGCTGTCTAATAAAAGCCAATGCAAACTCAAAAAATATTAGATTTTTGACTAATAAAACATAATTCTAAGCAACTTTGCTAAATACAAACATTCCAAATTTTCTATGGTTTTTAAACTATTTGTATATACAGTATGTAATGCTGTAGCTGATTCGTTGCTAGGGAACTAAGACTTTTGCAACGTTATTTTAACAACCGGGAGTTAAGCAAATCATGCTTTCAATGGGTATTGTTTTTACAAATAACTTTACAAGCACTGACATTTTTAAATAAATGTACCGTATATTGGAAAGTTGCTTCGAATTATGTTTTATTTTATTAGGCATTTTTTTTATTTTGAGGTTGACGTGCCTTTTAACATTACTGCATTGCAGAATGTAATTTTTTATTCCATTTATTGGGCAGATTTACTAAAGAGCGTTGCCCCCCGCAGGAACATCGCCAATTCACTAACAGGCGCAGGCGCCAATTCGATAGTGAACGGGACCGTCGCTAGTGGTCTTTCACATTCTATCGCCAGGTGACTTTTCTTTCTGGCGAACGGACGTTACTCCGCAAATTTTACTGAACTTTAGCTCTGTCATCAGAGTTGCCTTCACCACCTCAGACCAGGCAAAGTGCTAAAAAGAATCCAGATCTTCCTCAATATTCTGTCACTTACATCATATCCTGTGAGCGGAAAATGCATTAAAGTTCAAAAAACGCTGGCGACTTTTCCTTTTTTTAAGCGGGATTGGCTGCAAAAGTCCTGACTTACTTTTTTGGTTAAGTGGTTTTCTCGACACAATTTAAAACATATGGAACATTAATTTTACAGTGGGCTCATGTGTAGGGCATTATATTAACTCTCTACGGTTCCCTGGATATGTGTAATATAAACTGGTAACTTAAACATTTGCAGCAACATTTATAATAAAGACGTCCATAAGACTTTAAATTTCCTGCCCTATGCAAATTAACCTATGCGTAAGATCACTAGCGAAGTTTCGCAAGGCACAAATAAATTCTAGCGCATCTTTGCTATGAAATGCTCGCACAGTCGAAGAAACGCTAGCAAAAAGTCGCCAGCGTTCGACGCCCGGGACAAAACTTCACATTATAGTGAATTAGCTTATTTGTAGTGTATTTGCTCCTGGCGAAGTGATGCGATGGGTGCGAAGCTGACGCTGTTGAAAACTCTCCCCTTAGTGAATCTACCCTTATGAATTTTAATATTTCCAAAGATGGTTATTAAATAAATATTTTGCCCAATGTTGAGGAAGGCTGGAGATCCTGAGAAAAATCATACCAGCGAAGGTTAAAGTTAATGCAATGTCATAAAAGTGGAAAGTGAATTCACTTACATGTTTTTCCTTCACCATTACTAGGATCCCCCTCACCATCTGGATAAATAGCCACAACATTCACAGAGTATGGTGTGTCAGGAGTAAGTTGCTCCAGCAGCACGTTGTGAGTATTGCCAGGAACTACAACCTAAAAATGGCCAAGGGAATTGTGTTATTTTTTTCTTGTACATTACCCCAGACTTTAGATGAATGTCTCATAACCGGAAATTAAATGCAGAACTTCATAGCATTGAAACATCTAATAACTGTATATAAGAACACAATGAATTCTACAAAAACATTAATAACCACAAACAGTGATATAGTAAATTAACAAAACCTCCTGATTACTCACACAGAATTCAAACAAAATAATGTATCTACCCAGCCCTGTGCACGCCTCATGAATGTTTATAATCCCGAAGAAAAATGACTCACAGACTCAGCAGGCCGTGTTCCAAGAAGTGGAGCATAGTTCACTCTATACTGCTGGACCACTGAAGGAGCAGGCTCCCAGCGAACATTCAGAGTGTTTGTTGTGGGGTTGTACACTTGAATATTTCGTGCTGTTCCCAAAACCACTAAATTGGGGAAAAGTAAATAATGATTTACAAAGATGCTATACATTTTTTTGGGGGGTGGCTAATTTATTATAAACCATTTAAACATGACGTAATGCAATTGTTACTTCTATGCAGGAAGACAGCCATACAGAAGCCAATGGCTAAACAAATAAATGTCTTCATAAACAAACAAATCTGAACAGCCTTGCTCCACAGCAGTTTTTATGTTTGAAAATTGATTTTATCTATCTACCTCTGGGAAATAATGCAGTTCCTGTGCTAATGTAAATGCTAAATTGCACTAGTAACAGGTATTTGTTACAAAACACCTTGCTATTTTATTGCTACTGACTAATCATATGGTTCAGTTTTACAGGAGTTATTTATTAAAATCCAAATGTTAAAATCTCGACAAATTAGAGTTTTTTTTCACTAGAAAACTCCAATTTTTAGAGGAAAGAAACACTAGAATTTTTCGAGATTTATTATACCCTGATGCTGCAAAAAGCCTGAATCTGAAAATCCACCATCTCAGACCTGTCAAGGTCCTGTATAAGCTAATGGGAGAGGCACCTATCTTCATTGTCTGCGCTGGGTTTAGCCTGAAAATCTGACTTTTTCAGGGGTTGCAGGCAAAAATCTCGAGGAATTCAGGAAAAAAGCTTGAAAAATTAGAGCAATTCAGATTTTCATTATTAAACCAATTTTATTATTAAAGGGGTTGTTCACCATTAAATTAACTTTTAGTATAATGTAGAGAGTGATATTCTGAGACAATTTGCAATTGGTTTTCATTTTTTATTTGTGGTTTTTGAGTTATTTCACTTTTAATTCAGCAGCTCTTCAATTTGCATCTTAACCAATCTGTTAACTAGGGTCCAAATAACCCTAGCAACTATGCATTGGTGAGACTGGGATATGAATAGGAGAAGCCTGAATAGAAGGATCAGTTAAAAAAAGTAGCAATAACAATACATTTGTAGCCTTACAGAGCATTTGTTTTTTAGAAGAGAGCCAGTGATGCCCATTTGAAAGCTGCAAAGAAGAAAAAGGCAAATAACTATAAAAAAAATAAACAATGAAAACTAATTGAAAAGTTGCTTAGAATTGGCCGTTCTATAACATAATAAAAGTTACCTTAAAGGTGAACTACCCCCTTTAATAAATAAACTAAAATCAGTCCTGGAGCTTTGGTCGTGGTTTTCTTTAATACAATATGTAATAAGTTTAGTAAATAACCCCCTTAATGTCTCTTTTAGAGAAATTCTAATTATTCTTGAATATGTTGATATGACAAAATGAATATCCTTACTATGACTTTGACAGTGGGGATTTTTGAGGTTGAAATTCCATATATATTGTTTAGATGAAGCCTTCAAATCTTACACTAGAGATGGTATTCATTATATTTTTTAATGGTTTTTGGTACAAATAGACTCTGTTCCATCTGTAGATGTATTTAAAATTAGCCATTGTTCCACAGTCCTACCATGTTTTGACTTGTTTTTGACACAGTTTCTAATATATGTTTAAAATCTGTTCATGGGGAAAAGCAGTACAATAAGCTTATTTTAAATGAATATAGTTATTAGTCCAGTATTTTGGTGTTTAGAATATTAATGGCATTAGTGGCCAAACCATTGTTAATTTACAATAGTTTCCAAGGCCATATTTAGGTAATTTTGATTTGTGCATCCACTGTTATAAGATTTGCCCAAAAAGTGATCAGTTCATTTTCTTCTTGTTACTGTACATTAAGTTTGAATTCCAATTTAATTCCAATTTAAATTAAAGGCACCCAATTAACATACCAGATTCCTTAGAATTTAACAACTGAATTTGTAATGGAAAGCAAGAGTTCTGTAAAGTCCTTCATGGCTATGCTTTTCTAATTTTAATAATAAGCAATAATATTTAATACATTGTATATGATGCAGCCAGAATTGTTCCAGAGCAATATCTGAGAATTTCAAATGTAGTTATCCCTTAAACACTGTGCATTAGAAATGTAATATATGTAGGTTTTATTTAAAGAAACAGTTCAGTGTAAAAATAAAAACTGAACAGATAGGCGGTGCAAAATAAAACATTTTATAATATAGATAGTTAAGCAAAAATGTTATCTATAAAGACTGGAGTGGCTGGATGTCTAATAGAACAGCCAGAACATTACTTCCTGCTTTTCAGCTCTCTAACTCTGAGTTAGTCAGTGACTTGACATGGGTCAGTGTGTTTGCAATTGTTCTCAGCATTCAGCTCAGATTCAAAAGCGACAGTTATGGCCCATGTGGCCCCCCTTGAGGCACTGATTGGTTACTGCTTGGTAACCAGGTTAACCAGCCAGTGGAAACTAAGAGAGGAAATTGTGTTCTGTTCTGTTACACATCCAGTCACTCCAGCCTTTATAGATTACATTTTTGGTTAACTAACTATATTAGAATTTTTTTTTATTTTGCACAGCCTATCTATTTACCCAGTTTTTATTTTTATACTGAACAATTCCTTTAAGGTTCATTTGTAGTGATGGGCAAATTTATTCGCCAGGCGCGAATTCGCGGCGAATTTGCGCGATTCACCGCCAGCGAATAAATTTGCGAAACTCCCGCGAAAATTCGCGTCAAAAATTCGCCGGCGTCAAAAAATTTTTTCCGAACAAAATGGACGCCGGCGTCAAAAACGCCATTTCGCGAATCTTTCGCCGTTTCACGAATTTCGCGCGAAATTCGCTAATTTTTCGGCGAAGCGAAACGGCGCAAATTCGCCCATCACTATTCATTTGTGCAATGAGAAGAGTGAATTTGTGGAATTCTCTCCCTGGAGCAAATTAATTGGCAGGAACAAAAATAAATATAAGACATGAATGCCTTTTAAGGAACTGAGAAAATATCAAGCAGCTGACATTAATCCATATTTTACATGTAAAACCAGGGTTCAGTCCCAGGTGCCATTTTCAGAAGGATTTATTAAATAGGTTCTTTATTTTTTGCCTTACTTTGGATATACTGGAAGGTAAGAAGGCATTTTTTCAAAACTTAAAACTTGACATATTTTTCACAATCAACTGTTGTATTTTGACAGCAGAAAATATTGAAACAGCAGCATATCGCCTATCAAATTAAAATATTTTCTGTGGTTGTGATTGATTTTGAGTGGGGTGGAAAAGCACCATTACCCATACAAATCTTTACTCCCCAATTTAGATTTTATACAAGGAAGTTCAAATCAGCCAATTATTTTCCACGGTGGAACAATTCATTCCAACGGGGGAAATTGTTAAACCAAAATGTACCAGTAATGTTTAACCAAATGGCAACCCTCATTTTCACTCTGTAAAAACCAGTGCGTGATAATAAATTATCCTCTTGAGGTATAACATTATATATGTAGTATAGCCAGATCCCAAAATTCAACATTCACTCAGTTATAATAACTCATACCATACAATTACATATTTACTTTTAACTAGGTCACCAAGAAATACTGTCAGCTAATTGACTGCTATTGATGACTAGACCTGTAGAAAGCTTTGCAACTTTTATTACATGAACTCCTTAGTCTTGTAATATCAAACCAAGCATACAATAAAAATGCAGATGTGGCTGAATAAGTGGGGGAAATAACAGTTAAAATCCACTTTCTAATAGCAAACCAAGCTTCAAGTAGAATGCCAAACGTCACTTCTGTCAATTACAACTTAGAGTTGCAAAACCTACTAACTTGGTCAGCTCAGTCTATAGGATGGCATGGTTGAATTTTATAAATAGGAAAATATCACCAAAAAAAGGGGAAAGCATAATTTAATTCTTTCCACCAGCCAAAGTAACTAGTAATGCAGTAGCTAACATAAAAACCTGCTAACCTATAAGTTAAAATATTTAGAAAGATCGCATTATTAATTAAACTAGTCTTGCAAAATTACATCAGCAAAAATGCCAGGATTACTTACAAGTCTTTCCTGTTTCTGACATACGACCTCCTTCACCTTCAGAATAGACAGGGGCAACAGATACTGTATATGATGTGTCAGCCTGGAGGTTCCTAAGAACTGTATTGACTGTATTTCCAGGCACTGTTACCTGTACAAATGAAATATATAAAATATAAAAACCTCAGCTCTCCATATACTGCATGCCTGCATTCTCAACATACATATTGCTTTAATACAATGAATGTTCAGATGTTAACATTTGCTAATCAATCTTCAGTTTTTTCCTATTGCCTACCTGCAAAATAGCTGTCAACTGTAAGGGGGTTATTTATCAAAGTCCAAATTTATCTCAATATTTTCTGCTACAAACTCCGATCAAATCCGCTCGGGTTTTTTACGCTTATTTATTATTACTTTTCCCCAAAATTTTTGTGTTGTGGGAAAAATCTGATTTTCACGTATTTTTCAGACTTTTTAATACGATTTTAACGATTTTTTTGTAATTTTCACCCGAAAACTTCGGGTATTGCCTGCAACCCAGCGCACATCAAAAAATCATTGGGACTACTCCCATTGACTTATATGCAACCTCGACAGGTCTGAGATGCCGGATTTTTAGATTCTGACTTTTCCATCCTCGGGGTTTAAAAATTCCGAAAAATTCATGATTTTTTTAAAAGTCATATTTTTTTTTTTAAAAAAAAAACATGAATTTTTGTGATTTTTGCATTCGCAGTTTACAATGCGCCGGTGGAAAAATAATCACCTGCATCAGGGTGCAGTATATGTAGTAACTTTTTTTTATTGAGATCATGGTCAAACAGGTTCAAACAAGTCTTAAAGAAATGCTTGTGAAATAAAAGTTTGTAGCAAAAAATATTACAATGCAATATTATTGTTATTCACACAAGATATTACCATTTCCTCTGATCCTCCGGCAGTCGGTACATAGTAAATTTTGTATCGTCGCACATTTCCTTCTGCAGCTTCCCAACGTACATTCAAAGTGCTTGCTGTTGGATCATACACTCTTAGATTCTTCACTGTATTTAGAGGTTCTGCAATGTAGCAATAAAAGCTGATGAATGCTGTACCATTTCATCATCTGAGTGAAACCACTAAGATATTAAGAAATGCTATTTAATCTTTACATATTTTATTTCTGTGTTCTGAACTTCAGCTGGAATAAAAGTAGAGCAAATAAAATCTGGTACAACAGTGCTGTCCAACTGCTGTTTAATCATCTGGTTATCTATTATATGCACATATTTTCATTGGCGGAATGCCATGAAAATTACAATGTCCTATATAAAGGTCAATAGTAACATATTTAGGATCACCAATATCTTACTTGTTTTTCCTCTTCCTGACATATTTCCTCCTTCTTCATCTCCAATGTACCGTGATGAAACAACAATGTTGTATGGAGTATCTGGCTGAAGTCGCTGAAGCACAACACTGGTCTGTCTTCCACCAACACTTGTCTAAAGCCCAAATAAATATGAAGTCATATACTTTATAAAGAAGTCACCCATCACATATTTAGCTCAGGCAACTGTGTTTCACCCAACATAGCCAGTAATGTAACTGCAACTAAACAGCAGGCAGCAGTTTAGTATTTGCAAGTTGATTTCTTATTGGCTGAAAATTCCCTAGTCTTGGTAAATATTATTTTTAAGGTACATATATTTGCTGACATTTATTGTAAACTTGATACAATTCAGCTCAGAATTATGGGATACAAACTGATGAAGATACACAATAATAATATTCACCAATTAAAATATGCCTATCATTCTTACCAAACGCTTATGTTACTTTGAATGCATCTTGGATTATGGTTTTGTTTATTACGAACTCATTGGTTACAGTGCTCATCTGTCTTTCTTTTACTTTGTTGGAGGCCTATATCATGATCTGTATGTCACGGGGTTAAAGCAGTTTAATAGCTGTGCGTGTCAAAGAGTAGGCACTTTGTGCATGTTGTACTGATGGCTGAGAAAAATTCACTGGCACTCCGAGGCAGATGCAAGCAGGGACAACGCTTGCGTATGCTTGACAAAGGGGTTTTATCCCTGAAACGTTGCTGTTTTCAGCTAATAAACACGCAAGGGTTGTCCCTGCTTTCATCTGCCTCGGAGTGCCAGTGAATTCTTCTTGGAATCTACTTTGGAGGGTGCCGATCCCTCTATCACCTGTGCACCAGGCGTTCATTACACAAGGCCAGGGTGTGGGAGCGGTGCTTTGTATACTGATATCTGAGGAAACAGGCTTCAACAGGATGATGAACAATCAGCAGAGTATAAATGGTGGGAAACATTATGGGGGTATTTACTAAAACTCAAATTTATCTAATTTTTTTCATTAAAACAAAGTCAACCGAACTCCCATCCACAAATTTAACAAATTTATGAAATAATACACTTGAAAAAAGTCAGTGTAGGAAAAGTCTCGATAAAATCGTATGAAAATTCGGATCGTACGACGTTTCTGAATTTAACGCCTGAATTGGCCGAAAAAAAGCAACTTTTTCAGATTATCCAGCACAGATCACGATGTCAAGAAACATCTTCAGGGACATCTGCTATTGACTTTTGCATGACCTCAACAGGTTTTAGCTGGAGTATTTTCAAATTTGGATTTTTAGCAGCTTGGGGGTATAATAAATTTCTAAAGATTCAAGTTTTTTTCCCCTCTAAAAATGTTAATGTTATATACCTTATATCCACGAATATAAAATATGTTTTGCAATGCAGTGCTGTACCAGTACTTTTTATTCCTTATCCTATCTGTACAGCTGGAGAAGGTTAGTAAATAAACCTTTTTAACTTTAGATATGCCAACTGTCCTGCTGAAATAACCGTCTGTGAAAGAAGTGTTAAAATGCATAAAGTGTTGTCTTTTTGCCAATATTCTGTTTCATACCCTCTGTAGCTTAAGACATTTAGAGGAAAAAAATGTGATTGTTTTTTATTAGCAGCTGGAAACTACTTCAAGAGAAAGTCAGTGGAAGACTATATGTATGATAAAAGCAAAGATGTTAAACACCTGAAAATGAATGCAACCAGATGACACAGTCTAGTAAATATAAGGTTGTCAAACATGAACAAAGGGTAAAGTGTCTATAAAGATAAATGATACTCTCCAAATTATGTGGGGCCCTTTTACAAATGTTACCATTTTCCATTCACAGGGGCTATTTCCTCCTATTTATTAGATATAGTCAGTGAAGGAGATGGTATTGCTGACAGTTGAGAAGAAGCAATAGGAATGTAATTTTGTAATTATTTGTACTTATGAGTAGGAAATTAACTAGTGCACCCATATAGGATTTTCAAACAGCACAAAGGACATCTATATAACAAACTAACAGGGAATTCTAATACGTACCTTTAAAGTAACACTTTTTGTTATATTTAAATTAAGTATTTTAGAATATACCGAAACCCATTAGGATAATGGGTTTTCTATATATATTTAAAGAACTGCATCACAAAAGCATTTACTTTTCCTTATACAATTATCTTTGTATTGTGATCAGAAGGTGACTGGAAATGTATGCATTTATGTCATTTGTGTTGTGTCAACAATTTTAAAGACTTGTGATGCTAATAGTTCTATAAAAAGAAAAAAGCTGGACTATGCCATGGTTCTGAACAAAGTTTGTTTCGTAAAACATCGGTCTAACCTAAGTTACCTTCAGGCAAACCTTAATAATGTTTTATAGTGACACCTCCAACGTTGTTTTGTGCTTCTTGCAATGTATTCATTTTATGGAGTTCTTATTCATTGTTGCTTTAAGTGTCAAAAATAGTTCAACTAACATATTTTTTATAAGATCTGCATTCCAGGGTTTATAGGTCTATTTAATATAAATTGCCCATGTGTGATTGGTACACAAAATGTACTGAATAGTACCACTAATGTTGCACTGCAGGCTAACCATTTGGTAACTATCATTAGAATACCATGGCTGGATTGAGCATGAGATAATTTAATCTGAGATCGATAGTAGAGTACAGTACCATATAAACGGAGGGGGAAAGAAGCAGAACATAAAGAGTCACCCATTCCATCTACCACTGGCCATCATGTATGCAGGACTTCTGTATGTTTTACTCTGTCCACCAAAGTAAATATAGGGCTCTCTGTACTAGTTGTAGTGCTAATATAGGTAACAGAAATGGCATCTGCATACACAGCTTAAAGGAACAGAAACAACAAAACATTAAAGTGTTTTAAAGTAATTAACATATAATATAATGTTAGTATGCACTGGTAAAAGCTGTGTGTTTGCTTCAGAAATACTACTATCATTTATTTAAACAAGCTGTAGTGTAGCCATGGGGGCAGCCATTTAAGCCTGAAAAAAGGAGAAAAGACACACGGTACATAGCACATAACAGATAAGCCCTATCTGATACAATGGTGTTTTATCTATCATCTGCTATGTAACCTGTGCCTTTTCTCCTTTTTTCCAGCTTGAATGGCTGCCCCCATTGCTATACAGTAACTTGTTCTAAAGCAAACATGCCAGTTCAACTAGTGCAGAGCAACAGCACATTATATTTTAATTACTTTGATACACTTTCAGTTTTTGGTGTTACTGTTACTTTAAGGCTTCACTGTTGTCGACCAAATCCCAAGATAGTTGTTGAATGTGGGAGGATGCTGGTATGTATATTCAGAGGGACAGTGCTTGAATTGGGAACAAAAAGGTAAAGGGATGGTGGGGGTGTGCCACGTGTAGTCCCGCCCACTGAAGAAAGCCAGGACTGAGGAGAAATGGCGGCGCGCGTAGCGCGCCAAATTTTTTTAAGGCCACGCCCCCTTTTATGGCCACGCCCCCACTAGCTCAGGATATAAATCAGGACTAAATCAGTATTAGCATGTACCCCCAGAACCCATAGCACAGAGGCAATATCACGTATAAATACCCCCAAAAGTCATAGAAGGTGTCACAGTGGCAATATCATCTATAAATACCCCCAGAAATCATAGCAGTGACAGATTTACAGAAGGCATGGAAAGATTTAAAAGTCAATGTGTGGAAGAAATTATTTAAGGGAAGAGTTAGGGGGCGAAGTGCCAGCAGGAAGTACAAGTAATAAAAACTGCTTACAATTATACTGCTGCACTTAACAGTTCAGGGGGGAGAGAGGGAATCTGCAGAGTAGCCCTGGCAGCAACAGACACCAATTTCTATTAGCCAGGAGTCCGGTGCAAAGAATCTGCTTTCCATCAGTTAGTGTGTGGGCGGGAGATTCGAATATTGTGATTGTCACCTATGCATACTTCATATATACAATACAAAGAAGCTTTAAAACAGGGCAAACATTTTTAAGGACTTTATTTATGATGGTTGCTACGGCCAAAATTACCCTAGCAACCATGCATTGCTTTGAATAAGCAACTGAAGTCTATAGTAACAGTGGGCTAATAGTCTCTGGGAAGGGAGTGTGACTGTGAGATAGCACGTATAGTAGGGAGAGATGGTGCCTATAGTAACAGTGGATAATGGTCTCTGGGAAGGGAGTGTGACTGTGGGATAGCAGGTATAGTAGGGAGAGATGGTGTCTATAGTAACAGTGGATAATAGTCTCTGGGAAGGGAGTGTGACTGTAGGATAGCAGGTATAGTAGGGAGAGATGGTGTCTATAGTAACAGTGGATAATAGTGTCTGGGAAGGGAGTGTGACTGTGGGATAGCAGGTATAGTAGGGAGAGATGGTGCCTATAGTAACAGTGGATAATAGTCTATGGGAAGGGAATGTGACTGTGGGATAGCAGGTATAGTAGGGAGAGATGGTGCCTATAGTAACAGTGGATAATAGTCTATGGGAAGGGAATGTGACTGTGGGATAGCAGGTATAGTAGGGAGAGATGGTGCCTATAGTAACAGTGGATAATAGTCTCTGGGAAGGGAGTGTGACTGTGGGATAGCAGGTATAGTAGGGAGAGATGGTGCCTATAGTAACAGTGGATAATAGTCTCTGGGAAGGGAGTGTGACTGTGGGATAGCAGGTATAGTAGGGAGAGATGGTGTCTATAGTAACAGTGGGATAATAGTCTCTGGGAAGGGAGTGTGACTGTGGGATAGCAGGTATAGTAGGGAGAGATGGTGCCTATAGTAACAGTGGGATAATAGTCTCTGGGAAGGGAGTGTGACTGTGGGATAGCAGGTATAGTAGGGAGAGATGGTGTCTATAGTAACAGTGGATAATAGTCTCTGGGAAGGGAGTGTGACTGTGGGATAGCAGGTATAGTAGGGAGAGATGGTGCCTATAGTAACAGTGGGATAATAGTCTCTGGGAAGGGAGTGTGACTGTGGGATAGCAGGTATAGTAGGGAGAGATGGTGCCTATAGTAACAGTGGATAATAGTCTCTGGGAAGGGAGTGTGACTGTGGGATAGCAGGTATAGTAGGGAGAGATGGTGCCTATAGTAACAGTGGATACTAGTCTCTGGGAAGGGAGTGTGACTGTGGGATAGCACGTATAGTAGGGAGAGATGGTGCCTATAGTAACAGTGGGATAATAGTCTCTGGGAAGGGACTGTGACTGTGGGATAACACAAGAACTGAAAAAAAGTGTTTTGAATGTGAACAACCCCATTAAAGGAATGGTTTACCATTAATGTACTAGCATATAGATAGAGGAACTCTATGACAGATTCCATTTGGTGTTTAGTGCTTGAATGGTTAACAGACAGTAAGGGTGGGTTGGTATATAGAGCTTAGTATAGTAGAAGGGGTTCAGTCTAAGGTTGTTAGCGGTCATGTTAGCTGAAGAGTAGCAAAGCACTGGTCAGGGAGCTTGGGTAAAGGGCTTCTAATTAGCTCATAGATAATGCTTCTGTACATACAAGGATACATTCACTTTTTTTAACTACAATTCCCAGTGTTCTCGCCACGCAGCCTGGCCATAGCCACTGTGTAACAACAACATTGGCCATCCCTGGTGAAAGGAGACTTGTTAGGACACCCCTGCCCTTATCCATTCCACCACCTCTCCTGCCTGTGCGTAGGCCCCATCCCCGGGTTGTCCTTACCGTCACCCTGAGTGCGATGCCTTGCACGGTATCGATCGGGCTGATATACACACGACGCGATGTGTTTTCACATCGCGCCGCCCTTAGTGTGAGTGATGCGCTGGGTCAGGTGGCGGAGGACATAGCAAGGCAGGCGGCCGGGAGTAGAGTGCGGCGGGGGTCGGTGAACATGGAGGATCTGCAGCACCAGGTTATGATTAATCAGTCCATACTAGCGGCCGTTGTGCAGCGGATCAGGCTAAGCAGCTACTACAGGCGGCGCAATGGCAGTTTGAGGTGAGAGACTCGCACACTGAGTCTACTTGCACAGGCGCACTCTGATGCGTGGGGTAGCATTGCACCACTGCCCCTCACCAATCTCTAGCCTTCCCCTGTTCCCGCCTCCCTGTCCTGCTCAGCCTAGTCAGCCCTCCTGTAGACGGAGCTTTAAAAAAAAAAACAAAAAACTCAGTCCAGCTCGGGGAAAAATGCTCCGGTATTCAAAAATGTCCCATCCCGCCTAACGGGATGGCAATTACTATGAAAAAAGAAGTAGCGGGATTCCATCCCGCCCCATCCCGCCCCAATTCAAGCACTGCAGAGGGAGCTAAAAATCTACAAGTTAAAAAATGCATGGAGGGACAGAAATTCCCAATGAGAAATGCACCTTGGACCCATAAAACATTTTGTCTCCACCTATGCACCGATTTGTACAGATTCACACATAATGGGCCTGTTTATAAACTGCTATGAAAGGATTTTATTCTATTATCTATTATCTGTATAATTTTTGGAATTGCATCTTGAAGTTCAGAATGTAAATTACATCAAACTAATATAATGTTCATGAAATTTCTTCTTTTATACCATTTAAATGAATATGAAATCTCAATTACTTTTTCATTTTGCCAAAAGCAAATTCTTCTGCCTCCCACAAGAAATAATTAATTTTGCAAGGTCTAGAGAGCTGAATATATTTCATTGTAAATTGTCACTGAAAAGGCAACATTATTTATTTGTTTTGAAAAATTATGAATAGGGCTCTATATTTTAATTATTTTCACACAGGCCATTTCATGGCTGAAAAGCCAGAAATCAGTAACACAATGGCATGATTCCCTAGAACTACAGTACACACGTATCTATGTGTATTGATATGATGGGAAATCCTGCAGGAAAGCTATATTTCCTCAGCCTCCTGTTTGATCAATATAAGTATTGATTGATGCTGATCAAATGGGAGTTTTCCTAGATCACAATTAAGTTGATTCATAATGTTTTAATCGAATAAATTGTTTTTGTTACCTTGCATGATAAATTCCCAAATCATTGTGGATAGATTCATAATGATACGTATGAAAACTGACTCCATGTTTTGTCTCATAAGCAGACAGAAAAAAAACGAGTCCATTTTGGACCGGTACATAGTAGTTTTGCCACTGTTGGTTGTTTTTACAAGTACTAAAATATTCTTTCTTTAGTTGTTGTACAAATATATCAGGAAAATGGGGGAATGCCAATATTTCCTGCTGAGCTCACAGGATCTTGATATAAAGTCTTTGATTTATTTTTAAACAAATATATTTTTCTCTTTATGCTTTCAGCAGATGGGTTTCTTTTTATTAGAAACAGCTGGAAAAACTTTGAAGTAGGCGTTTCTGCAAACACCAATATAAAATGTTTGATTAAAGGCCTTTAACATCAGTTCATGATAAAACTAAGTTTCAGTTTAGTATAAAGAATCAGCAAAATATACTTCTCTAAAGAACTTGTTCATCTAAATTTTTAATTGGTTTAAAGCAGTAATAATTTATTTTTAGTTCATAAACAGTAGTGATGGGCGAATTTATTCGCCAGGCGCGAATTCACGGTGAATTTGTGCGATTCGACACCAGCGAATAAATTCGCGAAACTCCCGCGAAAATTCGAGTCAAAAATTCGCCGGCGTCAAAAAAAAATTTCCGAAAAAATGGACGCCGGCGTCAAAAACGGGCGCCGGTGTCGGAAAAACGGGCGCCGGCATCGAAAACGGGTGCCGGCGTCAAAAACGAGACGCCGGCGCCGTTTCGCGAATTTTTCGCCCATCACTAATACACAGCATTTTACTGTATATCCTCAAAGAAGGCACTAGCTTTTTCTATAAGCCAAGGAATGTGCACATGTAACAATGCTAGACACACACTCGCTCACTTTGCGTTTACTCCACCTTTACATCTTTGTTTGGTTCTGAACATCTTTGGACATGATTTCACCTTGGGTTACAAGTTATGAGAATCAAACACCAAATCAGACCAACATGGAGCCATTGATTATGAATTCTTCCATACCTGGTGAATAGTTGCCAGAAAGTTTTTAACAAGAAGTTAAACTTTACTTTAAAGGAAATAAAAACTGGATAAATAGATGGGGTGTGCAAAATAAAAAATGGCTTCAATATAGTTAGTTAGCCAAAAATTCAATTTATAAAAGCTGGAGTGACTGGATGTCTAACATAATAGCCAGAAAACTACTTCCTGCTTTGCAGCTGTCATGGTTACCAGTAACTTTGAAGGGAGGCCATATTGGTCAGAACTGTTGCTTTTGAGTGCAGTGACCTGCAAACTTACTTAGCATTTATGTCCTATATGTCCCCCCCCTAAAGTCGCTGACTAAATAAGAGTTTAGAGATATGTAAAGCAGGAAGTTGGGATTCTGGCTTTTATGTTACAAACCCAGTCACTCCAAAATAAATTACATTTTTGCCAAACTAACTATATTAAAACATTTTTTATTTTGCGCAGGCTATCTATTTACCCGGTTTTTATTTTTGCACTGAACTGTTCCTTAGTTTAAAAAAAAGGAGAATGCTTGCCAGCTCACAAGCTCCGCCTTTATAACATTAGAACATCACTACTTAAACTAACCTAAAATAATCTGAGCAAAAATCAGCAACATTGTAAACCTGTACAAGTAAATTAGCCCTACAGTCTTTAAGAAGGATAGTATATATGTATTTCATGCCTTCTTGTGTACCTTGCACATAGAAGGCAAAGCTTTTTTTGGCAGGTAGCGACAATATGTATACTGTATATTTTAATAGAAATCATGGACTTTATTACTTTAGTTTTCAATATCTTATTATTATAATTTAATTATATGAAAATATATAAGTATTTTTCATGCTTGAGCTTGGCTGACCTTGCCTTGGGAGTGGGAAGATGCCTATAAACACATCAGTGGAGTTACTCTTATTTGCAATATTCTGCCACAGACTTTTTGGGGTCATCATTTTAACAAAGGTAAAAGGGAAATCACTGCCCCCCTACCCCCACAATAACCACAATCGTTAACCTTGGACCATGGGCCAGTGCTGTTGAGTTGTTTGTTAAGGATCCCTTTCACTATTGAGGGGCAACAACATGTTCAGTATACTAAATTTTAAATTTTTAGTAGGGATGAAGAAGAAAGTTGACAAAGAAATGAACCATACTGAAATTTGTGACCAAATGATTGGGTCATATAAAACCAACTGTGTTTCAGTATTCGTGACTGTTTAAATTATATACAGCAGCACCTTTTTAATGTGAAGAGTAGAGAAAATATCAATAATTACCATTTGTTCAGCACCAGCACCAGAAACAGGCTTATAACGGATATTGTATTTTTGCACATCGCCCATAGCTTGATCCCACCGTACAGTCAAACTATTTGACGTTGCATTGAACACCTGTAGATTTCTAGGGCCAGTCCTTGGGGCTTAAATAAAAAAAATAAAAGTACAAAATAAGTAAATAAATAAAGTACAAATGAAAAAAATGACAAATACTGATTTTGCACTTGATCAACACATTTGTGGTTTTTAACAGCAAAACATTAGGAACGTACCTGGTGTTGCAGAAATTGTTTCTGACACTATTAAAAGTAAAAGAAAGAATAGTCAGTTAGTATTGGCATTCTGTTAGTTATACCTAGGCTTGCTTATTGTATTATTAGAAATTAATTCATATTTACATGTGCGTTGAACACCTAACAGATCTTCACTCTCTGATTCATCAGGATAAATGGCAGTTACTGAAACCTCATACTGTGTCTCGGGTTCCAGTTCTTCAAAGAGCAAAGTGTTTACATCACCATCAACAATTGTCTAGGAAGAAATATTGGTGACTTAGAAAGTTGCCATTGGTCATCTTTGGTCCATCTCCATGCAATCTGAGCAGTAAAACATACCTCTTTCTTGTTTTCTGGAGCTCCAACTGGTGCCCAGGTTATCCTGTACAAAGCTACATCTGGAGCCCCATGTTCCCAAGTACCTCGAAAACGTCTTAATGCTATATCAGAAAACTGGAGATTTTTTGGAGCTGGTACTGGAGCTGTTGGTACACAAAATTCAATTATCTGAAACATAAGCACCATGAGCATGGTGAAAAAACATGGATGGAAGGTTAAAGTGTTGGTTTTCTCTTAAATAGTGCAGTTTAACAAATCACATACACATCGTTGTTTGTGTGAACGTAATCATCTGTCTTTTTCTATGATAATTAAATTCCATAATCAATATTAAATATTAAATATAGGAATAACTGAATTTTAGTCAAGTAACAAAATTACCATAAAGTCTGTTAAAGGAAAACTATACCCCCAAAATGAATACTTAAGCAACAGATAGTTTATATCAAATTCAATGACATATTAAAGAATCTTACCAAACTGGAATATATATTTACATAAATATTGTCCTTTTACATCTCTTGCCTTGAACCACCATTTCATGACTCTATCTGTGCTGCCTCAGAGATCACCTGACCAGAAATACTACAACACGGGGAGGCCGATTCACTATGGGTCGAATATCGAGGGTTAATTAACCCTCGATATTCGACTGTGAACTAAAATCGTTCGACTTCGAATATCGAAGTCGAACGATTTTGCGCAAATCCTGCGATCGATCGATCTAAGGATTTTTAGTTCGACCGAACGATTAAAACCTTCGAATTGAACGATTCGAAGGATTTTAATCCAACGATCGAAGGAAAATCCTTCGATTAAAAAATCACAGGCAAGCCTATGGGGACCTTCCCCATAGGCTAACATTGACTTCGGTAGCTTTTAGCTGCCGAAGTAGGGGGTCGAAGTTTTTCTTAAAGGGACAGTACTTCGACTATCGAATGGTCGAATAGTCGAACGATTTTTAGTTCGAATCATTCGATTCGAAGTCGAAGGTCGTAGTCGAAGGTCGAAGTAGCCCATTCGATGGTCGAAGTAGCCCAAAAAAACTTCGAAATTCGAAGTTTTTTTTATTCTAACCCTTCACCCGAATTTAGTGAATCGGTTCCTAACTGTAACAGGAAGAAGTGAGGAAGCAAAAGGCAGAACTCTGTCTGTTAATTGGCTCATGTGACCTAACATGTGGTTTGTATGTGTACACAGTGAATCTTCCGATCTCAGGGGGCGGCCCTTATTTTTTAAAATGGCAATTTTCTATTTATGATTACCCAATGGCACATACTACTAAAAAAGTATATTATTATGATAATGGTTCATTTACATGAAGCAGGGTTTTACACATGAGCTGTTTTACTCAGTATCTTTTAATACAGACCTACATTGTTTGGGGGGTATAGTTTTCCTTTAATAATGTACAAGATACAATAAAATATACATTTTAAAACATGAAATGCAAGGAAAGGTGCATTGTGCAAAACATAGTAGCAAAGTGCAATGTTTTTTGCTCCTTGATACTTGCTCCATCAAAATTCACTGGTTCCTAAGAATGGAGCACACAGTCTCATGTACGCAATACTACTTGTGTTGGGCAGTGCTACATACAAAAAGGTTGGAATGTGGGTGAGACATAATAAATGTGTGTAAATTAAAGTAAGAAAAGGTTCAGAATTTAGAACAAAGGAATTTAGGACTTGGGGAGGCTTGGGTTTTAGCAATGGTAAATACCACTATTATAATACTATAACTATGGGCAACCCAATCAATGATTGTATTGGTTCTCTAGAAATGTATTACAACAATCAGATTTTAATGGTTTAATGCAGATCAATGGAAGGTGGCATCTCACTGGTTACTTTGAGCTGGATTAATGTATACATCATGTTGTCAGTGTTTTAGGAAAAGCATCTACCTGTGGTTCCTTGTGTAGTACGTGGCTCAGATACTCCTGTAGCATACACTGCAGTTAAACTGATATCATATAGAGTTTGTGAGAAAAGGTCAGTAAGTCGTGTACTTGTTCTAGATCCATCCACTTCCACCTATAATATAATAAGCATTTCCAAATTCAGTAAGAGAAGTGTAACAGGCAGTCAGATTTTGTAGGTGACAAAACTATTATTAGCAAAGGGCGTGATACCATTCTAGCTACTGTATTGTATAGTGGACCTGTGCTTTTTGCCATTGATTTAATTTAAAATTAACAGTGTTTGAATGACTGATAAAAGAGTAACTCAAACAGTGTGAAAATGGTAATCCTAACTAAAGTAAAATACATATGGCCGGGTCTGTTACCTCTTTGAATTCTTCTTCTTCCTCTGTTTTATATCTGACTATATATTTGAGCACATTTCCAGGAGCAGCATTCCAAAGGACATTCATGGAGCTGTGAGTGATATCTCTCACTCTAATGCTTCCCACACCTTGAATGGGTACTGGTAAAATAAGTGTCAGACAATTACAATAAAGCTTGTTTCCAGTATTAGTTTCAGTATTTATGAGATTTTTCTTACTGCACACCATAACGCTTATTTACAGTTATGGACAAGGTGCAAACTTCAAAAAAAGTTAAAATTGTGATGTTCTTAGGATTGGAATCCCCACTCAGGCTCATATATTTGCAGCTGCTTTGGGCATGTAAAGTTTTACATCTGGTAGAAAATAGCATACATCTGAGTTATAATTGCACACTACAAACAAAAGATGGAGAAAGGGGAAGTGGAAGCCTGTGCTGCATGCTGTGTTTGGTACCAAATGCACTAATTACAAAGCAACATGTACAAGGGCACAGGGATTAATGCTAGGTGGAAACTCATGTGGCATCTTTTATGGATTTTACAGAGACTTTGTGGCAAAAAAGTGACGCTAAATAGGTTTTGTGACATTGCAGCGATGATGTTCCTTCATTTAGACAGTGAAAAACAGTATTTCTGAAACTTCATAAAAACACAATACAAAACTTACAAGTGACTTCTTGTGAGGTCAGAGGATCACTGGTCAGCTCATCAACAAGTGCATATACAGTCAATGTGTACTCAGTGTTGGGAAATAAATCTTCCAGACGTACATCTGTCACAGATGCACCAACTCTCATCTAGAATTGTCAGATAAAAGAGTAAGCATAATATGTAATGGGTGGGAGGGAATATAAAACTTGTTTTTAAAACTCTAAACGAGTCATGGCCACAAAGAAGCTGTTCAGATGTTGCATCTTTCGGCTGCCATAGGGTTTTGCTTATAGTTTAACATCTGGAGGGCTACCAGTTAAAATGATGTCTTGAGAAATCAATATATGGTTTTAAGTTTGCTGTTTGTGTATCTCTTTTATATCTTACCAATGAGGTACTAAAGTAATTAAACAGGTGCTTAGAATTTAGAGTTTAAAACTAGTGATGGGCGAATTTATTCGCCAGGTGCGAATTTGCAGCGAATTTGCGCGATTCGCCGCTGGGGAAAAAATTTGCAAAAAGGGCTGCGAAAATTCGCCAATGTAAAAAAATTTCTGGAAAAAACGGAGGCCGACGCTGAAAAAACGGACGCCGGCACTGAGAACGGACGTCGGCGTCAAAAACGTCTCGTTTCGCAAATTTCGCGCAAATTCGCCCATCACTATTTAAAACAAGTTCTCTCCCATAGCCTTTGACTAGTATGCTTGTTTGAATTATTTACTGGCCCCAATAGTCCCCAATATGCACTGCAGTCTTCTGAATTATATAAGCACTAGGCAAGTATTGCTAACCTCTTTTTCAGTTGAAGGCACATTAGCGTTAACTGGTTCATATTGCAATAAATATCCAGTAGCTCCAAGGGCAGCTTCCCATCGTACTCTCATTGTTCTGGTTCCAATATCATAAATGTTAAGATTTCTGACTGAAGGAATGGGTACTGTGGATGTAAATATAGATGTCATTATTTTACTTTGCATTTTATAATCTAATCACATTTGTTATTGTGCTAGAAAATTTGTAAGGGGACCTCAAAAAATCTGCTAACACCAAAAATGAAAATTGTTGATTTCACTTACATATTTTTATTCTGCATATATAAATAAAAATAAGTTGTTTAAAACAGAAGACCTCCTCCCGTGTTCAGCCATATTTTATCTTATATTGTCTAAACAAAGTCACAACTTGTCTATTGTGCTCAAATTAGCACATTGATGAACTTTCTCAAAAACCCTCCCACAAAAGCTATGGGTATGTTTTAATGCAAATGTCATGCTTTCTAGAATAATACTTTTTGAAAGTGTGTGCTTAAACTAGAAAAAAATTAAGGAAAGTCTTTAAACCAGATGCCAGTTTTACTGCAGTGTTAGAAACATACAATATAAGGCAAGGAAAAGACAATGATCCTCATTAAGTTTTCTAGCAACTGCCATGTTCAGGAGCCTTTGGGGCAAATTCACTAAGATGCGAAGTTGCGCCAGGCGCAACTTCGCCGCACTTCGCCAGGCATAGTTTCGCCAGCGCTCAGCAGATTCACTAAAATCTGAAGTTGCGCACAGGGGTAGCGTAAGGTTGCAAAGTTGCGCTAGTGTTGATTCGCTATGTAAAGCGAAGTTACGCTAGCAAGGCTAATTTGCATACGGCGCGAAATTCATTAGCACTACAAATGCCTAGAAAACCTTCAAATCAGCAAATATAAATTTTATTTTGCCCTACACATGTGCCCACTGTCTAGGTAAGTTGCCATGAGTCAGGAAATGTAGGGGGGAAGGAGGGGAGCCCCAAAAATATTTTCGATCTTTTTCAGCCCATCACCCATCATGTAGAAAACACGCCAGCGTTTTTTGGGACTTCGAAAAAATTTGACTTTTTTTGAAACAATCCCTATCTACTCTATTGCGCTTCCAGGTCTGAGGTGGCGAAGGAAGTCTAGCGTAAAAGGTAGCGTTCAGTACACTGCGCAAGTTAGTGAATTTGCATAGTTACGTCGCTAGCGAAAACTCGCCTGCGTAAGGGTGCGAAGTAACACTAGTGAAACTACGCCAGTGTTCATTAGTGAATTTGCGCAGTAACGAAAAATGCCAAACGCTAGCGAATCGGCGCTTAGTGAATTTGCGCCTATATGTTATATGAGATCATATAGATTTACATTTTAGCCTTCACATTTTATACCAGATGAATAAGATATGCAAAAGTAATACCTCTCGATCAAGCTACTCTGGACATTTTGCTCTACGCTCTACAATATCAGCTAAAACATGTTAGAACAAAAACTTAACCTGGCATCCATTTTGTATGTTTGTTTTTTTTTGTCCTGCAATTCATCATTTTTTTTTTCTTGGTATCACAATATTTACCATATAGTTTGAAACCCCCTTTTATCTATCCATGCTTATTATGAAACAACAATTGTTTAACTTGGTAATTTTCTGTACATTCAATGTGTGGTTTGGTTTATATGAAACAAACCATTTTGTAAAATACTTTAACCAGCACTAAACATCAGTAAATTAAGGCCACATGTGGCAATGCACAATTTGTAACCAAACCAGCTGTTCAAGAATGTAAAGAGGATAATGTTTCACTATTACTGAGCAAGGAGTAATTATGTTTTATTTTGCTCATAAAAACATCCTTGTGAGGTAAAGACATGCTACCTGCAAACTTTGTTGGCAAATCTACTGGATGACATTGGAAGGCTTTATGCTATATAATAAAGCAAATTTCCCTAAAATTGCTTGACATCATGTAATTAAACGTTAGTGTAGGTTATGAAGAAGATGTATTTTTCTACATAACAAGCAATGAAAATTAGTATTTTTTCAAATAAAGTAAATAGGATAGTGTAACAGGCAAATGCTGCCTTGAAATATAACTATAACTTACGTGTTGTTTCTGTGCCTTCTAGTGGTTCACTGCTTTCTCCTTCTAATACGGAAAACACTTTCACAACATATTCTGTTTCAGGTTTTAAATTTGTCAAAACTGTAGTTCTATCTGATCTGCCAACAAAAACCTAAAAATGGAAAAAACCAAAAGATAACGAGAGTTATCTGCAATGAAAAAATATATGTAGGCAAGACCTGAGAGAATAGTTTGTGTTTGCCTGCAGCTTATATTAAGAAATGTTTTAACTTATATTACATATCTTACCTCCATAGGTCGGCCACCAGACACTGGATAATATTCCACCCTAAATCGGTCAACACTTTGAGAAGGTGGATTCCATGTGACTCTAAAGCTCCGGGGTGTAGGCTCTGATGTTTCTAGATCAGAGGGTGGCTCTAGATCATCTCCTGCATTCAGATTAAACCACAACGTGTTAGACTATATGGGTTGAAGATGCTTTTTCCAGTCCTTTTGTGTACAGTTTGGGGTCTATTAATCAGCAAACTAGAAACATTGATTCATGAATCAGAGTCAGTAGTGGAGAGCCAGGCATTGCTGCTTTTAATAGCAATTATATTTACAAATAACTTTATCTATATTGGAAATATATATTTGAACAAAAATGAAACACATTTTTAAAAAAATATGAATATATGAATAGTTTTGAGGTACATGACTACTTTAATTAATACATAATAGATAGAAAGGAATAACTACCTGAGCCTTTCACACTGTTACATAGATTGTTAGTGAGGTCATCCACAATACTGACAAGTAAAGAAAAGTCAGCAACGTTATATACGTAAGTCTCATCTGGATCTGAGCCAATTTGCCTTAGTTCATTTTCATCTGCATTTTTGATACCTATAAAAGATAAAGACAAGTTAGAAGCCAGTAATGCACTGTAATCTACAGTATTTCAAAGCAAGCATCCAAAAAAAGAGACTTTGGAGACAATGAGAATACAATTAATGTTATTACTGACCAGCCTTTTCGCTGATGAACATTTACAGCTCTGTGATACACTCTAAACATTCTGAACCCCTTGACGATCATTTTACAAGTTCTAACTGTAATTTCTTCTACTGATTACATATTGAGAGTTATTTAAAATACACAGACAAGGTCTTTGTGCCAGAAAAAAATTTATTCTTTTGTTTCAACACATCTCTAGTGATAGCCATAAAACCATGCTTACCCAAATCTGGAGCAACCCAAAGGAAATACTTAAGTTGCAGATCAGCAGTCCCTTGAGGTATTGTGCTATTATGTTTATTCTCTGTAACACTAATAATTAGTACAACTCTAGCCACTCCACTTGTCTCATATTCACTCTACTAGTAGCCTGTTGGTTTTTACTGTTTCCATGACTCCATAGCACTACATCTCAATGTAATGATGTTTGCTGCACAATAATGACATCATCTTTTCCATTTTTTAAAGAAACCATTTTTCATGGGACCAAGGCAAACAGAAGAAACAAAGCCCTCTTGTGCAAAGAACAAAGGACTGAAATTTTAACATTTTGCAGGCAATTTTTAAGATGAAATACTTTGATATGTTTTTCACATTTTCACTTTGTTCATCGTATTATGTAATCAGTACAGTTTTTTTATTTAAACAATTCCTTCATCTAAAGAAGAGATTTTGTTTGCACTTTGCAATGTTTGCATTTCAGTATTCTAAGTTGGGTGGATGGTTGGCAACATATTTAGCCTACATTGGCATATAGCCATTTATTCTGCAAATTATTTTAACTTTGGAAGGAAGCTTGTGATTTGTGCTTTTAATATGTTCCTGTTGGATTCATGCTTTGCCAACAATACATATTTTAGCTTGTAACTTTGTTTCATACAGTATTGTCTTTGTTGTAATTCTGTATCTGCGAGGTATGCTGCCTGAACAGAAGCTGGTTTGAGATTTTAGGGCTTGTTTACTAAAAGGGGGGCAATGTACAAAATGACAAAAAGACAGGTGCAAAACTGTGGATTTTCTGATGCACAAAAAACACTTTGGTCTATTAGAATATATAAACGGGTAGCAATTAATAATAATACTATGACTGACAATTCTTAAGCTATTCATATATGTAATTTAAAAAAAATAAATTTGGTGCCAATCTGCACATAAAAATTAGCAACATTTATAGCAGAATATGTAATTGACCTAAACTGACATAAAAAACTCACAAACCACCAAAATTAATCATGGCAAGGCCAGCTATCTCAAGAAAAGTGAAGTGCTTTGCAGCTGCCAGAACTACAGCTATTACTCACAGTTTTTCAGAGTTTACTAAAATGTCTGGCATGTCATTAAATTATAGTCTAGGAAAAAAGGAAAAATCCAATGCCCTGGAAGATATTTCTTTTTATATCAAGCTGAGCTGAGTTGTGGAAATGCAATTTCTTAACTGGCTGTGTGTGTAGATGTGTGTGAGCCCTCTAATTAACAAAGATTTGCCATAAAGTTATTATGAAAATAAGTCCTGCAATGTAATGACGATTATTATGGGAACTGAATATGCAATATCCTCATTGTCTACCATATCCTGTACCTCTCTGCTATACTAAGGGCCCTATTTATCATGCTATGAAAACATTGGAGGAAAACATCACTTGTTGCCCACAGCAACCAATTAGATTTTGCTTTTGTTTTCTTGCAAAATCTGATTGGTTGATAGTTGAAATCTAATTCCTGATGATTCCTGTTTTACACAGAATGATAAATAGGCCCCTAATTCTTCATTTTTGTCTGCCATATATTTAATCAAAGGTCAAATTTAAGAGCTTTATGAGGTTTTTTTTTTTATACCTCAATTGAACTTGAATGGAAAAAACTAGAATCGGTGAATTCAAGGTGAACAACACGAACTTACAGGCTGTATATTAAATTGCACCAGTTGCTGTGGTCAAGTGGCTAGTAGTGAAGAAATGCCAATAAACTTTCTCAGAGAAACTGAGCATTAAGACATCCAACGAATCATTCATTTTCACACTCCCCAAGTTTTCCACTTACCAATTGCAAATAAGTCTATTCCCTGGTCTCGCAGCATTTTGGAAGGTAAAACAATGTCATCTTGTGACTTTCCATCAGTGATTACGACACCAATTTTTTTTGACTTTGGTCTCATCCCAGCCTCTTCTTTGAAGTTTTTTTGTAGGATGAAATTCAGAGCCATACCTATTAAAAACAGAAATACCAGAATGCAGTTCTCATACAGGTACAGATCATAGGTCTGTGGCTTGTTTCTGTGGCACTAATTATAATAGTTATGTTAGTGTTTTTATGGTGTACCTGTAAGGGTGTTACCACCCTTGTAAGGAAGGTTTGCAATGGCTTCCAACAAAGACTTCTTAGTGCTATGAGTTTTCAGTTGCCATTCAATTCGAGGGTCCCCACTGTATTGGGCCAAGGCTGAAATAAAAGCATACAGTAAAAAAGGTTTGCCATCAGCTCACAATAATTGCATGTTTGCATAGGCCTTATACATTATACACTATATCTTCCCTTGGAAATAGGTATTATCACAAAACGCAGTGATATAATAGTGAATAATATTGTTAAAAACGTTTATATGATGGATTATAAAGCTTAAGGAAAAGCCAATAAATTCAGTCAGGGAAAATGTGTTTTCTTTGATGCAAATGACTACTAATATATGACTGAAACTGCAGGAACATTTATCTCCGACCCATCCCTTCTCCTCTATGATCTGTAACAAACACCCAGACTTCCACCCCTCACTTTTGTTCCAGCTTATCCCAACATCTTGCTCTTTACCCCATCTATCTAAGCTCTGTCTTTCAACTTTTGCTCTTTGTTTTACTCTACTAACAATTCTATACTATGAACTCTAATTGTTTCATCCCTCCCCCCAGACTGAGCTAGTAATCAGTTCCTGTATAAGATTCCACATGCAATGACACTTTTGTCCGAACATGTGGAATTGCACATCTTTTCAAACCCAAGGGGTTCATACATGGGTTTTTTAAAATAACATTCTAGCTGACAAATGAATTATACATTTTCTTTATTTTTTTCTAGCAGTTGCCTTTTGGACAAAAATGACAAGCATTATGGTGAATTAATTTAGTTATAATGAGCTGTTCTGTATATAAGAAATATATTAAAATGAGTGTATCCCTGGGTGATTAAAACAAACTTACCAATTTGCACTCTATCTGGGCCAATTTCAAAGACTTCAACCAGTCGTGCTATAAAACTCCTGACGGTCCTAAAATTTGGGCGGCCGATACTCCAAGAGCCATCCACCAGCAACACTATATCGGCAGCAGCTTTAGTTTTGCATTCCAGGCCTGCCACGGTAATCATACAGAAATGCATAAAATTTAACAAACATGCTTGAACTCTTTAAGCAAAAGGGTAACACTGCCCATATGGCAACATAAGGGCCAATAGTTAAGGCACTGAACACCCACACTATAATTATTACATTATTTTTTATACTATGGTGGTTATATTCAATACCACATTGATCATGCATCCTAAAAATAAATCTCCCCGTGCTGCCAGAAAAAGGCAGTAATTTTGTCAAAAGTGTTGTACAGTGAGTGCACACAAAGGAAAAAAGGAAAGAAGAGATGGAAGTGCAGACACATTTCAAAGACGTATGGAATAAAGACATTGAACACACATTTCATCAACATTAGTCAGAACAACACATTTCCATACTTGGCAACAGTTAGCATTCTCAATACAATACAATGCAAACAAATATAACATATACATGTTAAAAAAAATTATACAATATTGCATGATTGTTGAGTGTCATATTTTGCTTCCATGGCTGATTCGGGAGTGAAATTGATATCCCCTTTATTAACTTATGGGTTTTTATTTATATCCTATCCACATTTCATACTGTGATTTCATATGTGTTTCACATTTTTGATCCAACACTCCTCTAATTGTTAAGGTATCTTTGATTGTAAGGGCTTAAATGCAAGTCCTCTTCTGTGTAAAAATAAATACATTTTGTTAAACAGATCAACACATAGGACATTAAGGTACAGTTTAGTTTAACAGCTGGACATAATCACAAACAAATGTTCATTTCATATCAACAGTATGCAACCAAATTATGCAACAATCTACAAAGTTATAAAGCAATGCAACTAACTTTTAATGTCAGTAATAAATCAATAATAAATAAGTGAAACCTATTAATTACACATGCAGTATGTTGTGTACATGCTAGTGGTCATAATAGTTGTTCTCATAGTTAGATGCTACTGCCATGGTGGTAGAGCAGATACTGTTTACTGTACAGATGCAGCCACTTTGGTTTGTCTGTTTGACACAGAATATCTAAACACAGATATCCCATTTATCTCATTTAACACAGAAAACTGCGTCACAACATCCCATCTAATTACAGCATTCACCATTGTGAACAATGGAGCTTTGGTATGCTAATGAAAAGGTTAAATGCATTAAATGAGTTAAGATGACTTAAGATAACACAGTTTCTTCAATTACCCCTGAGTCATGACGCATTTAACTCACAAATCCAAGTGGCTTCATCTGTATATGCATAAAAATTAGTGATGCAAAGATTTTGCCCCTCTATATGCAAATCAGGGAGGGGGAGAGAAAAAGTGTGTGCGGCTAAAAAATGGTTTTACTCCCTGTTTTGTTATGAAAGGTCATATGATTTTAAAGAATCGGATTCGGTTCCGCCAGGCACAAGGTTTCGGCCAAAAAAGCCAGAAACCTTTGCCAAATACCAAACCGAATGCACCAAATTCGGTGCATCCCTAATAAGAATATATGAATAGTTTAACTCTTCATTACAGTATAATTAGGGCCTACTTTCTAAATGTTACTGCCGTAACACTTTTATATCTCCATATTTTGCTTGTTGGTAAGACCCATGGTATCTTAATTTATGGCCTAAACTTATATATATAGTTAAAATGGCGATGTCAACCATGCCAACACATGCAATTAAAAACACATTAAAAATCCTAAGACTCCTGTAAAATGAGGAGCCCCTCCCTCTTGTGGCAAAAGAAATCACAATGCCTATAACTGGTAGCAGCTGTTGCTGTGTTGAACTGAAGAGTCCACCAAAAGTCAGTATGATATCCACATAATGGTATCACTTCTATTTGTAAGGTTGATATGTTTATGTTGAAAAAAGTTATTTATAATAGTTATTGCCTTTTATTTCATATCTAGGAGCATTTATTTATAATTGAGCAATTTGGGGTCACATGGGCAGGGGGAGAAGTCCCATTCCTGTTGTGTATTTATAAACGGGTTATTTAATAAACTCCAGTCAGGCTTTTTGGGGCAAAACTTTTTTTTAAATAAAAATATGAAATATTTGGGCTTTTTGGGAATAAGCTAGAAAAAAATAGCGATTTGGGGGAAAAAATCGCACAATTCAGGTTTTCGTTCGATTTTATCGAGTTTTTCCCTGATCAGATTAAATCAAGCTTTTTTAATAATAAATAAGGTCAAATTGTGGATTCTAATTTGGTCTGAATTTTTTTAATGAAAAAATCAGATTTTGATAAATAACCCCCTTAATGTATTTGAGCCATTGAAATTGAACTTCTTCGAGGGTAAATGTTCAATATAAATCACAAATAATGTCACAGCTAACAAATAGGGTTTTTAGGGGGTTTTTAATGTGTTTTTAATTGCATGTGTTGGCATGGTTGACTAATAAACATCACCATTTTAACTATATTCATTATTGATTAAGTACAGCATCACTTGGCTTGGATTAAGTCTCATTGTGGTTTTTGGTTTCACATTATGGCAATTTAAGCAGTTACACCCTTGATTATAACTAATTATATCTCAGCTATTATCGCTCAGTCATTTTTGTTATTTAAGTGCTTATGTATGATACAGTGATTCTGCTCCTCTTTCCAGTAATAAAAACAAGATTTAATGCTGGGTAAAAGACCATGTAATGGCTCAGCTTTAAAATTCCTTTCAAACACATTTAGGATTAATGTTAAATGTATAATGTGAAAATGTGACATGAGGATAAATGTGACCATGACGCAAGAGGAAAAATTGATTAACCTTGCAAAAGTAAAAAATAAAAAAAAGACAATACATTTACAAGGATGTAAATCTAAGAGCAGCAGTTCCATACTTGGCAGTTATTCGAAACGTCTGTTCTATAAGGCCTGTTTAAGGTTTATTGTTGCTGAGGAGATTTGTAATTAGGCAGTTTGCCCAAATAATACAAGTGCTGTTTTTTATGTAAGTTGTTGAAATGTACTATAAATCTAGTTTTCATCTAGATAATTATGGCGGAATATTCTTAGCACTAAACCATAAGTGGTTTTAGGTAAATTAAGAAATATAAACTTTCCTCAGAAAATGAAATATGCATTGTCCCCTGAAGACTCAGACTGACACTAGTAGAATGAAATACTGAGATTCTGCAGGACAAATTAGTTAGTAGGGATCTGCTCTAGAATTTACCATGTGTTAAGTTTCACAATGATAAAACGAGAAATATGTCCACTGACTTAAACGCACTTGCTGTGAGGAAAGACACCCATTGACCAATGCATTTGGAGTTAGAAAAATCAAGAAAAAGTAGATTGAATTGGGAAAAACACAAAAATAAATGCCAGTTGACTGATTTGGCATGAGAAAAAAAATGCAAATTGATTACAATGTTTTTGGTGTGAGAAAAAAAATTGAAGGAATGCATTTGGTAAAATGTTGGTGAAATTTTGGCAACATTTTTAGGTAGCAATATAGGTTCAGAAAGTTTTTGCTTGCAAAAAGAACCATTGGACCCAGGGAAAAAAACTCATATTTTAGGAGAATGCTGTTTGAAAGCAAACTTCTTATTGGTATAACTAGTCCCATAATTGTTCAATGATTTTTTTTATAGCACTTCTGCCACCAAAAATGTAATGCCCCTTATATTTTTCACTATAAATAGATTTTATTTTTTTAGGTTATCTGTCCTGATGCACTACAAACAGCTAAACATTATCTTTCGTTGACCTTCATACAATAATTATTTTATATAATTTTTAATTATCTCAATTAAACAGGGTCTGAAAGCTTCCCTGTTTGCCTCACTAAGCTCCTAAGAAAAGGGTGAAGTTAAAATTAAAAGGTATACATTACTGCACCTTGTTGCGAGATTAATGATTTTATATGCACCAACAGTTCATCAATAGGCAGTTGGACAAATAAGAGCATAGACATGGTATTTGAGCTTTTGAGCAGATTTTGGGCAAAGTGTAGAACTAACACTTCTTTATACAAGTAAAATAGGTATTTACTTGTATTCTCAATGTTTGGGGTCTGGGGTTTTCTGGATACAGTTCACTGTAGATCACCAAACTAAGCTTTTTTTATATTGTAACATTCTTCTTGGACAGTTCTTCTTGGATACTTGGGGGCATATTTATCAAGGGTCGAATTTTGAATATCAAAAACTTCTAAATTCGAATTCAAAAAGACCAACCGAATCAATTTGAATTTGGACTATTCTCTAGTCGAAGTACACAAAAAATAGCTCTGATCCTTTAATAAATCTGCACCTTGCAGTTATTTTCTCTGGTTTAGTTATACCTGAGAGGAGCGAATCTGTGATAAATCTCTCTGGAAAAATTAAAGGGGTGGTTCACCTTTAAGTTGGCTTTTAGTATGTAATACAATGCCTAATTTTAAGCAACTTCTCAATTGACCGTTATTTAGGTTTTACAGTTCTTGAAATATTTGCCTTCTTCTTCTTCTGACTCCTTCCAGCTTTCAAATGGGGGGTCAGTGACCACATCTAAAAAACAAATGCTCTGCAAAACTACAAATGTGTTGTTGTTGTGGTGTAGTTTTTATTACTCATCTTTCTATTCAGGCCCTCTCCTATTTATAGTCCAATCTCTTATTCAAATCAATGCATGGTTGCTTGGGTAATTTGGACCCTAGCAACCAGATTACTGAAATTACAAATTGGAGAGCTGCTGAATAATAAAATAAATAACTCATAAACCACAAATAATAAAACTGAAAACCAAGTGCTAATTGTATCAGAATATCACTCTCTATATCATACTTAGGGGCATCAAAGGTCGAAGTGAAAATTCGAATTAAAAAAATCCTAATTTAGAGCTAATTTTTGTGTACTTTGACTAGGGAATAGTCCAAATTCGATTAGATTCAGTTGGTCTTTTTGAATACGAATTTCGAGGTTTTTCAAATTCAAAATTCGACCCTTGATAAATATGCCCCCAAGTGTCCAAGAAGAACTTATGTTACAATATAAAAAAAATAGAAAATTAGAATTTCGAAATTTATCATATACTGTCTCTTTAACAAAAAATTGACTTCGCCCATTCGCCATCTACTTAACTATTAGAATTTTCTAAACTCGGATCAACCCGAAATCATAAATCGAATCTGAATCAAAATCGATTAGAGTTTTAAAAAAATCGATTCTCCAAAAAAAACTCGAATGTCAGGAAGGTTGCAAACAACTCCAGATTGATCCCAGGATGTCTTCCATTGACTAAAACAGCAATTTGGCAGGTTTTAGGTGGCGAATAGGCAAATTTGAGTTCTTAAAGGGTCAGAGTATGATAAATCTCGAAAATAAAATTCTTAAAAAAAACTCGAATTGAATTTTCACAATTCTCTAGTCGAATTTGACAGTTTTGGCCATAAAAAAAATCCGAGATTATTTTTAATTCAATCTGTGATATTTTTACATTTGAATGTGTTTGTATGTTTCTAACTAAAAAGAACACATATATTCTAGTTTCTTGTATGTATAGAGCGCCCTTTAATGTTCATTTACTGAAATACACAAAAAAAATCCTGTTCTTTAGATTTACAGCAAAATGGCCAAGGCATGTCAATTGGCCTATTAGTGATAAAAAGGTCTACCAGCAACATGGCTAGCATCAAATATCAAGAAAGGCCGTAGATATTTACAACTCTCCCTAGGCCCTTAGAAACACTAAAAATAGAAACCAAGTCATTTTAATGGGGTTGGAAGGGTATGATTCATCGACATAAGATATTTTTAAAACTAGTATAGCAGGACATATGTTCTCAATAAAATGCTTTACTCAGTAATGAAGAAACTGTTCATGATATATTATGGCAGAAAATGTTACAGTTTCCAAAAGTATTTTCCGCTTCTTTCCAACTTAATATAGTTCCAATTTCCTGATGACCTGGATAATATTACTATACTGAATATTACATAATAAATTTTTTTTAAATGCTAACTATGGGGAACAACATTACTGGAAGCCAAATAAATACCCCTGTTGGTTTACACAATATATTTGGGGTGCCTAGGCAATGGCCCAGAACTTTTTACACTACAAATTCCTGTCTTTGGCTGCTAAGCAATGCCAGTGAACACTAACAATTGTGGAGTGCATACTGTAAGAGATGTGGTTGAAAAGGGCATGATTTTTTTTTTATATTTCACTAGTATTAGACTGGTGAATAGAAAATTCTATTGAAAATGTGTATAGCAGAGTAGCAAGTAAGGCTGTGTATTTGTGTACCGGCTCAGGAAAAGCCAGATGAATGGGTCCCTGGAGTGAATGGAGGAGCGCTGGGTTGGCCTTCCATTCCTTACTACACTTACCCTGATTTGTAATATAAGGCACTAAGTTTGCTCAGGAGCAGTAAGTAAATAGAATGAATCCAGCACACGAAATCTGCTCAAGGGTCATTACCCATATTTAATGCCAAGCCAAACAGGTTACAACGTTTCGGGGGCGTACCCCTTCGTCAGGGGTACGAAGGGGTACGCCCCCGAAACGTTGTACCCTGTTTGGCTTGGCATTAAATATGGGTAATGACCCTTGAGCAGATTTCATGTGCTGGATTCATTCTATTTACTCACCAATTATTGGAGGTGCCGTCCTCCTATGTTCCATGCACCGTGAACGTGAAAAGAGGGACCAGGTGTGCATCTGCATTTCGTTTGGCCCCAGGAGCAGCAACCTATGACAACCAATAAGATTCTTGAATTTGAACAGGTGACTAGCAAATGCTACCTGCTGATTGGTTGCTATGGGTTACTGCCCCTGGGCAAACTTAGTGTCTTTTATTTCATAACCCCATTAGGGCTTTGCAGCTGTGTAACTAAAGGTAGCTATCTGATTAGGCTGCAGATAAAAAGAGGTGTGGGGCTACACATCAATTCCCCCTGGATACCTCCTTGTGCTGGAGGAGGGTGAATGACCTCCGAGTGCTGGAGGGAGGTGTGGGAGTTGCTGGGAGGGAATCTGTGTGTATTGTTATTCTGAGCTGAAGTGTTGGAGAGAGCTCCAAATGACTGGACAGAGGAACAGAAAACCACTCCTAAGAGACAATACCACTTATATCATAAAAGACACTAAGTTTGCTCAGGAGTAGTAATGCATAGCAACAAATAAGATGTTTGCTTTTAAACAGGTGAACAGTAAATGCTTCCTGCTGATTGGTTGCTATGGGTTACTGCTCTTGGGAAAACTTAGTGACTTTTATTGCATAACCTCCATTGGTAAATGAGAGTCTAACAGAGGATTCTGGGGCTTGTGACATCCAAGGATGTAAGTGCTGGATATATTGTGTTTCTGTGTACACCAATGTGGTTGTTGGATTGGGACTGCTAATTCCTATGTGAAGCAAGTATGCTGAATTGGACGTTTTTGTTCCCAATAAAGGCCAGTCAAGCTGCATTAAACTTTTAAAGGTGGCGTCAGACTCCATTTCTGTGCTTAAACTGTGCCATGGCTATGGTCTCAGCTAACCTGACAATACAATACAAAAATTGTATCTACAGAGATAATTTTCCTTGCTTGGTCCCATCCTCATGCTTTGCATAAAGAAACACACACAGCATGCAAGTGAATCAGAGGCAACATTGACAGTGGACATAATTAGGTTCATGATACCAGGGCTTATCCTCTGCCAGTGTTTTTAGTCACTGAAGTAATGCCCAAATTTATCCAAGGAACATGTTAATAGTTTTCATAGGAATGCTGTTGACTAGCGGATTGATTTATTTGAAATTCCCACTTCCTATGCCTTCTAATTCACAGCTATAAAACAAACCCAAACCCCAGTATGTCTAAGACCAGATGGTCATGAGAATGTCCAATCAAACTACCTACATGGGTTCTTCCTCATTTATGGTGCCAATCAGCACCATAGGTTGTTGTTTCAAATAGCAATGGTGTATTGATTAACCATAAAACAATACAATTGCTATTACCATTTATATAAATATGCTATGTTGGTTGGTTGATATCTTTGTTTGTATTATTAATATATTGCAAACATGTACAATACTGCATATGCATGTAGTACTATTTAAATATATACATAAATATGTGGTTTTCAAAACACATTCCTTTATCAAGTTTAGCCCTTCAAAACAGCTGAACCTAAATACTTAGGGGCAGATTCACTAAGGGTCGAATTTCGAAGTTAAAAATACTTCGAAATTCGACCCTCGAATTGAAATCCTTCGACTTCGAATATCGAAGTCGAAGGATTTAGCGCTAAACGTTCGATCGATTAAATCCTTCGAATCGAACGATTCGAAGGATTTTAATCAAACGATCGAAGGAAAATCCTTCGATCAAAAAAAGCTTAGCAAGCCTATGGGGACCTTCCCCATAGGCTAACATTGACTTCGGTAGGTTTTATCTGCCGAAGTAGGGGGTCGAAGTTTTTTTTAAAGGGACAGTACTTCGACTTTGGAATGGTCGAATAGTCGAACGATTTTTAGTTCGAATCGTTAGATTCGAAGTCGAAGGTCGAAGTCGAAGGTCGAAGTAGCCCATTCGATGGTCGAAGTAGCCCAAAAAAACTTCGAAATTCGAAGTTTTTTTTATTCTAACCCTTCACCCGAATTTAGTGAATCGGCCCCATAGTGTGCAATTGTGTAATTTCGGAAATACAGTACAAGAATGATCAGAATAAATCTTACTGCCAGACAGTGGTTCATAAGAGTTTTCTAATAACAGTAATTTCCTTAACAACTAAAGAGGTATGTTTCCTAACATTGGAGGTAAATATCTCTGGAGATCTCTGAAGATGTTGCCCATTTAAACAGTCACCTGCAAGTTAGAAAACAAAAGCAATAATCTGATTGGTTGCAACAACTCCAGAGATATTTATCTCCAATGTTAGTAAACATGCCCATAGTTCTTTCAATTAGACCCTAATTAATGTTATGGGCATATGCATTGTTTTCAGTTATTCCTCCATCATGACTTGTCTTTAAACTTTTTTTGGACCTGTGAAAATTTACCTGACGAATCAATGCGTACTTCAGGAGCATCTGACAATGTTGTCATTTCTTGTCCAACTAAAGGTACACTCTCTCCTTTATCAAACACTCCAAAAACATTGACTTTATAAGATGTTCCTGCCCTACATGAAAAGACAGATTTACCATTAGTTTAACCACAGCACTTATACTGCACTAGCTATTTTCATTACATGTAAATATATTTTTTAATTTGGAGCTCTATTTTGTGGTGACATTAGGTTAGTACTTCTGCCTTGAATAGCTGGTTCCAACCAGAACACTACCTGCATAGTGCTTATATGTTCTCCCTGTGTTTGTACTGCAGTTCCACCCCACAATCCAAAAAACAGTGTGAATTTAAGTACTACTTGCATAGGGATGAATTATTGGAAACTAGTGTATATTATTATTTTCTATATAAATAACCAAATGTCAGATCCAATAATAAACAGTGATCTTTCAGCATAAAACACAAAGTAAATTCTTATGGGTTAAATATGATATTGCCTCAATATAGATTTAGCAAATATCTGCTCAGCAACCCCTTAAATGGGGAGTAACTGTGGCAATCACCAGGGAGTAAAGTTCAAACACAAGGGGACAGATTTACTAAAGCATGAGTTGCTTTTTCCTTGAACAATTCAAATTTTCAAGGGTATTTTTCAGTCAAAATTAAAAAATTAAAAAAAAAACTCAAATGTTTTTGATATTTATTATACCTCAAAGCTGGAAATAGCTTGAGTCCAAAAATACACCATCTAAAGCCTGTTAAGGTCATGTATAAGTCAATGGCAAAGGTCCTTGAACCATTTGAAGATATTAATAATCTTCATGATGTTCAAGTTTTTTCTGGTGGTTTTTGCTCAAAAACTCGATCAATTTGAGTTTTTTTTTTTTTGTGAAAATTCGATCAATTAGAGTGATCTAATTTTTCACCCCGACTTAACTGGTTCGCGTTTTTTCTTGAATTAAACACCTTTCAAGTTGTGAGTTAATTCAGGTCTAAAAAAGCTCAAAAAGCTTTAAAATTCGACCTTTGATAGATAACCCTCAATGTGTTTATGCTTATAGATATGCTAGCAATGTCTGGGTTAGTTCTCATTGCTGGTTCAAAGATAAGAAGTGCTTGTGTTGCAGGGAGCCTTAGAAGTGTCAGTTTTAGAGCTTACCCTGTTCCTTCACAAACATGGGATCCTGTTCATAGTTGGGTAATAACTGTAGCAAAGCTGATGCCTTTCTGTATGTACTGCTATTTGGGGATTATATGGTCCAGTTAGATACCACAAGTAATTGATAAAATTATTAAAAATGTTTAGTCACTGCTGGTCCACGTCACCCTCCTGCTTCTTTTGCGTTCTCAGTCTTTAGACTATACTTATTCAAAGAGCACAATGTTTCCCTGCTATATGTGCACCCATATGATAAGGTTACTTGGTCACAGTCTAAGCAAGCTGGTAGACTTAAGGCATAAGGCAACAGTTAAAACATTTTACACATTTAGACATATGGACTGCTCAGAATCTAAATCTACAAGGCAAGCCATAAAAAATATCACTATTTTAGATACAAATACAAAAGTTCTTACTTATATTTTTCATTAACTGTATTTCATACCTGAGTTCTTCTAGTACGACAGTGTTATCATATGGTCCAACCACTAACTCTGTCAAATGTTGCTCATCTTCGAATGGAAAATATTTAATTTTATAACCCCTAACTTCCCCAGGTGCAGGTTCCCAAGTGACTCGGAAAGTTGAGATGGTGGGGTCAGATGTTTTCAGATTTCTTGGTGGCTTGAAAGGAGAAACTAAATAAAAAAAATCATTTGGGCTCTGTGAATCATGACATTCCAACTTCAAAATAAAAATGTTGCTTTATGTAATATATTTTAATTACTCATATTATGTAAATTCAATGCATTTTCCCTACTAAAGCAGCACAATTTGTTGGGTCTGTTTATTGTATATTGCTTTGTCCATATTTGATAATAACCTTATTTCCTCTAAAGAGAGCTACAGAAATACTTACAGCATATATGAAAACTTTTCACTGGAGAAAGCCTCTGCCAAGCAAACCCTTCCACCAGTACACTGGAGAGAGGACATTATGAGATGAGAACTTTTTGACTTTTCTTTACTGTCTCTATAATCTCTATTTTTTTTGTTTGTTTTTGAAGTTGCTATGAAAGATGAATACAAGTGTGGGGGGTATAACCATGGAATAATGCATATGTACTGCTTTACCAAGTGCTAGATTTTTAGAATCACTGTACATATAGAAAAAGGTTCCATGAGGTCAGTCCATAAGCCAATTTCCATATACATAAAAGGCATTATATTTTTGGAATGTATATTTTTGTTCACCAAGCCAAACAATTGCTTTTGTAGGGTATAATAGCACTCTGCAGGCAAAAACCACACTAATGGTATCCAAATTGGGCTACATTTATGCAAAAGCCTAATGTTAAAAACAAAATAATGTATCATTTGTTTAATTTCCAACTTGGCATGCACTAGTTTCATCTGGCTGCCTTCTTCAACTTTATGCTAAGATTTCTTCCATTCCATCACACAGTCTTAAGTAGACTAATTGTTTTTTTCTACATTGTTTAAATATTTATTATATTATATGCAAAATGTATGGAGTTGGAATGACCTGCAAATAATATTGTTAGAATTCTATTTGGTGATTAAAAGAAAAGTACAGTACGTTCACATTGTGTAACACTCGACAAAATGTTCTCCAAAGTAACATTTAGAAGTGTATAAGATAAAGATGCCCAGCCCTTGCTAAACTTAAAGGCTGGCAGCTGTAAGTCAGACAGAGCCTGAAAAACCTTTGCTACAAAAGAAATCTTCATGCCACAAGCCATATTTATTTATAACAAACTCAAAACATGGTTGATCCATTTCCAGCGGTAGTTTTGGACATAAATAATTATTTTTTATACTTGCCCAAAATTACCCCTCGTAAAATTCTAGTAGGTAATATACTTATTGCAAAAATAATAAAAATTATTAGAATTCACCTGGAAATTCTAGGGTCAGCATAAAACTATTGCTGAATCTATCCAGGATAATTACTCAATCTATAATGCATCTATATCTAAAACATATGGGCTACAAATGTTCTGTGGAATATGTAATTACATTTGTTATTAATTGTTTTACAATATAAATTTATAGAAGGAAGTAGTTCCAAAACTGAACAGTGACTGAGGGCCCGTTTGGGAAATATTTGTAGAGAATGTCTATTTGCTCTCCAAGATACACCTGGATACCCAGCCTGAATGTCAGTTAGGCTGAGATTTGAAATGAATACTTGACGCCCTTGGAACAATGACTAAATTACTGAAACAGGAGTAAGGCCAAATTTTGAACCACAAAGGCAAGCTTGAACAGAACATTTCTGAGAACCTCTGTTTTAAGGGGGATTTACAAATAATAATGCAAAGATGAAATACTATTGTATTGTATTCTATTGTTTGTGGCATAAAAAGCATACCTGTTGTCCCTTCTCCTTGTCTTGGTTTTCCATCCCCAGTCTTATAAACTGGAACAACTGTGATATCATATTTTGTTTGAGGCTGAAGTCTTTTCAGCACTGTAGATGAGACAGTAGGTGGCACTTTAGCGACCACTTGCCTTCCTCCAAGCTTTGGTCGATATATAACTCGGTAATTTGCAACATTTCCTGGGGCAGGCTGCCAGGTCACCTTCATTGTAGTTTCTGTCTCATCACTGACTTTCAGCAGCTTGGCACTTTGTGACACTGATAGGAAAAATATATTCAGAGCTAAATAACAGACATTCTATCAAAAAAACACAATATATAGATGCAACTATATACAATGCATCCACCATTTCATCTCAGATGTACAACCTTTGGTTCTCCAGCACATGCTGAATTAATACATCCAGGGGGTTATTTATCAAAATCCAAATTGTTCAGATTATTTAATTTAAAAAAGTCTGATCAAACTAGAATCTACGATTTGGCCTTATTTATAATTGAAAAAGCTCTATTTAATTTGATCGGGGGAAGACTCGATAAAATTGAATGGAAACTCGTATATCATATTTCTTTCCCTAATCGTTAGATTTCTTCTGGCTTTTTCCTGAAAACTCATAATTTTTCAGATTTTGTCCAGCGCAGATCACAGAAACTTCCAGATAGGATAGGGACCTCTCCCATTGACTTATATAAAACTTTGGATGGTCTGAGATGGCAGATTTTCAGATTCAGACTTTTTGCAGCCTCAGGGTATGATAAATCTTGAAAATTCTAGTTTTTTTCCACTAAAAATTTAGATTTTATAGTAAAAAAACTAATTTTTTTCCAGTTCTTAGCATTCGAACTTTCATGAATAACCCCCCCACCCCAGTGTCTTGGCACCATCATAAAGCTGAGTGTTGTAATTAATCAAGAGCAGAATGGAGACAGGTTGATATGCTTCATACACATATATATTACTTCCTGTGTTTGATTAATCTGTAAAATCTGAATTTAAGGTTGTAGTAAATGAATAAAGCTCAGCAGTTTTTGTATTTAATAATCACTCTCTCTATATATATATATTCAGCTAAATCAACCAAATCCCATATTTGTTTCTCAAACATATTATTTAAAATGTCTTCTTTAAGCTAACCTCACACCTTTCTTCAATGCTGATTTTTTAATATCTAATATGTATATTTCATTTTGATTTATAGCTCATTATTCATTCATATCTAGAATATGTATCATTGCACACTCTGTACTGTGTTTCAATAAAACTGTACAATATGAGGATGTTGCAATAATGAATTTGCAGTGATAAATAAAATGTGAGACCACTATATATTTTAGGAAATCAGTGTTAAGCACTACTATGGATAACATGACGTCATATTCCCATTAAGGTTGTTAAGCTAAGGAGTGTAAGGCCTTTGTGAGCTTAGAAGTCATCTGTGGCAACACATGTACAATACGGGACATCCTTGACTTTTGCACATGTTTAACACATGTTCTGGAAACTGGAATAGTCATGGGAAACTTGCTAGCAGATGTCTCTCTGAGAATTTCCTAAAATTCTTGGGATTTTATTCATGTTAAGATATATTTGCAGAACTGTATGTGTAACGTTCAACATTACAAGAAATATTTAATAACTCAAAAAACATTCAGTAGCTTTAGTTATGCCTTTGACCCCTTAATGTGTTATGGTTAAGGTGCTGCAATTAAAGCAGCTGTATTATAACAACCACTGAGACCGACCATATGATGAGCTTACATTTAAGGAAATTCTAGCCGGGGACTGACTGTCAGAAAGAAATGTGTAGTTACTAAATAAGTCTTTGAAAATAGTCTAATTTGTAAATACAACATACAACTGGCTAGCTATACTAGTATTTTATAGCTTACATATAATATATGTGATTAAAATGATCTTTTTAGTTACCCTTGATTTTAGTAGTCTGAAGTTCGACTGAACTAAACATGACTGTATTTATCAGGCCATTTACAACAATATACTGAATTTTACACATTAACTCCAATTCCAGAATATGTGATAGAAAACATGTTATAAGGGGTAATTTATTTACCACAATGCAGTGTGCAAAGTGCAATTATAGGAGCAATCAACATGTTTTTTCACCCACAACACTGCATTCTCCCCATAATTCCATATAATGAACTTAATTGAAGTCACATATATACCGTATATGATGACACATTTACAACTGCAACTCCCATAGGAATGCAATTGTTAAATATAAGCTCCTTATATTAACAATCTCTAAGGTGTGACATATTTAATAACAAGGGGTCATTTATTTCACGTGGTCAAGTGGTTGTAGTGTCATCACTAAGCACTAAATATAACTGATGACATAACTTAGCAACACATATTTGAAGGGTTTGCTTGCTTATATGAGCTTTTATAATTATAAATGGTTTGCAGTACTGTATATAGCCTTGTACCTTCAGTCGTGGCTTCTCCTTCAAGAGGGTCTCCTTCTCCACTTCTATAATTAGCAAACACTGAAATTTTATACTTTGTTTCTGGAGTCAAGTTTTCCAGCACAGTATTAGTAATATCACCAGGAACATTCTTTTCTCCAGATTCATCAGCAAAAAGAGACTTCCATGCAATTCTGTAACCACGAACCATCCCTGGGGCTGCTGTCCATGATGTTCCAATTGTAGTGTCTGTAATGTCCTTGGTTACCAGGTCACGAGGGGAACCACGATCTACAATAAATCATACTGCGAATTAAAGGAATAGTTCAGTGTGAAAATAAAAACTGGGTAAATAGATAGTCTGTGCAAAATAAAAAATGTTTCTAATATAGTTAGTTAGCCAAAAATGTAATGTATGAGGGCTGGAGTGAACAAATGTGTAATAAAACAGCCAGAATCCAACTTCCTGCTTTTCAGCTCTATAACTCTGAGTTAGTCAGCGACTTGAAGGGGGGCCACATGGTACATTTCTGTTCAGTGAGTTTGTAATTGATCCTCAGCATTCAGCTCAGATTCAAAAGCAACAGAAATGACCCATGTGGCCCCCCCTCAAGTCTCTGATTGGTTACTGTCTGGTAGCCAGGGTAACCAGTCAGTGTAAACAAAGAGAGCTGAAAAGCAGAAGTGAGTAGTGTCTGACTGATATGTTACACATAAAATCACTCCAGCCTTTATACATTACATTTTTTGCTAACTAACTATATTAGAAACATTTTTTATTTTGCACAGCCTATTTATTTATCCAGTTTTTATTTTCACACTGAACTATTCCTTTAAAGACTGTGACCTAAAGAAACATCATGCCACATTCAACATGTTGTACTTTTCAATTGCATTGAGGTATGCTCAATGAGGTCTGCTAGATGTTTCACATGGTGGCTCTGTGAACTCTGATTTGGCTGAAATAATCATTAAACATATTTTCTCTAACATTTTACTTTTCAATCACATTGAAAAGTGATCCCTACACTACTTAGTAGAGTTAACATATGTTCCAATCACTGAAAGTAGGGAAATAAAATGGAAAATGTAATAAATTCTTGGAACCAAATAGTTTCCACTATTAACTGTGTGAATGACAATTTTATGTCTAAATGTTGATACTTAACTGAAACTTAACAAGCGAGAGATGCTAAAAACATATTTTAATTCATTTTACCGCTGTTGTAAAATAATATTTTGTAACACTAATGTGGTTGGTTGGAAAAAAAACCCTGTTGCTAAATGATTACTTGTTAGGCTAGAAAGCATATGATGATCTTTTACTTCAACACCTGTAAAAAAATGCACCCAACATTCCTAAAAAAAATTGTTGTTTCTCAGTTTTACCAGTATATATGTTCAGTGATTAGGGATGTAGCGAACCGCCGCCGATGTGTTCGCGAACGCCGTTCGCGAACACCGGCAAAATTTGCGAACAGTTCGCGAACTGTTCGCGAACTTCGAACATCCGAAAATCGTTCGATTCGAACGATCGAAGGATTGAAATCGTTCGATCGAAGGATTTTCATTCGAATCGAACGATCGAAGCCATTCGATCGAATGCTTCGATCGTTCGATTCGAACGAAAATCCTTCGATTTTAGCGGTCGAATGGTCGAACGATCGAACGATTTTGACGCGAACGCCTATTGGCGAACGTCGCGCGACGTTCGCGAACTTGCGGCGGACGCGAACAGTCAATGTTCGCGCGAACTAGTTCGCCGCCGAACAGTTCGCTACATCCCTATCAGTGATCTGTATATCTAATAATAAAATGTATTAGAGCACTCACTAGTTCGAGCACACCTGGAAAATGTGCCCAGAGGGAGTCCCATTCTTTATATGGTAGACAAAGGTCCAGTGCAAGATGAATGCAAGAGAAAACTGGTAGGTATCTTGCAGCATTAGAAAGAGCAGGTAAGTAGTTATACATTGTTTAACACACATCTTAAAACCCCAAATAAAAGAATGGGGCTATCACTGAGAGTCCATACAAAGTGAACTTCAGTACAACTTGAGTGTCCATGTGTATGCATTCTTAGCTTGTATAGTTGGGATATGTAAAATCACCATATAAACTAGCTTTGTTAATCAGAAAATAGGGTAAAGGTTGTTACACACAATGTCACATATGCATTCGGCGGTTCAGTGTGGTACTGTTAGTGCAGGCCCCCTGGAGATTAATGCGGTTTGAAAACTCATCCTTTTTCATGAGGAAATAATGAAAATATAATTTCAGTGAATGCAAGAGTATTCTGCAAGACTCCTAAATCCTATTTTATCTTGACAGATAAACTGCATAATCTATGTATAACTAAATGGGGGCTACTTATTCTGGTAATGCAGAATAAAATTAGGCGCCTGGGGTAATAAAATAATATTATGCACAACATTTGAACTCATATCAACTAATCAGATTTTTGCGGTCAAGCATCAGACCAGTAAAAGCAACTAAGTAAAGGCTTATTAGTTGTTATGAGTTCAAAATCTGGAGAAAACATTTAACCTGTTATCACATCACCCTCAAATACATGGTTTAGATTAATACCTACATTTTTACTTCCAGGAAACTGCTAAAAAAGGGGAAAGGGGAATTTCAACTTTTGTAATACAAAGCAAAAGGCATCCATACACGGACATCCATGATAGCAATAGTACACCAAATATGGGCCAGAGACAATATCAATCAATAAGACAATATTATTTTATTATGATGTGAAAACTTATGGGCAACATTTAATTTCCCATTGAATTGCATCAGGCTTTATGAGAAAATCTGGAATTTAATTAGGAGATACATTTTTCTCATCAAATTGAATCTGGCCCTATGGCACCAAATAAATATTACAGCTAATGGCTTTGGTCTAAAAAGATGTTGGTCTTTAGCTACTGAGGGGCATTATGTGGCAACAAGAAGGCAGCTACACTCCTCTAATAAATTAGGATCATTTAAGGTTATTTATGAAATGTCCAAAGAACAGTACCAAAACCATAATATCGTTCGTTCACAACATGTATGGCATCAGTTTTACAACTTGTCATACCACCAATATTAGCATCAACTATTGTATTACATGGCACAGTCTAGGATAAACTGTAAAAGACTAGCAAGCTGGTAGAATGGGTGCAATGTTGATGTCACATAATCTGTGAAGGATCCAAGGAGGATCCAAGCAGGGACTAGCCCTTGCTAAGTTTATTTGCAAAAGTGAAACGTTTCAGAGTGAACCCCTTTGTCAAACATGTCACATGTCACATAATCGAACACACATGTAATATGTGGTGAGACCCAGCCTTTGGGCCAAGTAAGTATAATTTACACTGTTGCATTACACTACTGTAATAACACGAACCAAAGCCCAACTCTGCAGAAAAGCAACTAAAAACTGAATTGTGCTCATTCTCATAGCATGTTTTCCACCCAAATGTATTGTGTTCTTCCCATATGAAATCCAGATGAAAGCAGTTACAATGAAATCCTATGGATTATTTAAAGCATATTCATATGGTGGTGCATATTGTGTGTGTTCGGCTTGTGAGATCATTTTTATATTGCTTTATAGTATTTCGATAACAGCAATTTCAGCAACTGAGAGCATTAGTACTCCAGGAGCACAACTGCCATGAGGCAAGGTAACCTGAGGAAGGCTATTGGGCCAAAACATGTAATGCATGGCAATCCCACAATAAACACACATTGATGGATTAAGATTTGTTGTACCCTATGGGTACTATTTTCTTTCTTTTTTCATATTCTCAAAATGAGCACCTTGCCTCTGGTGGCATTGTCTGTGCAAGTTACCAGGGGTGACAAAAAAGCCAACCTTGGTATCTTTAAGAGACAAATCTACAATTGTACTCTCTGCACTATTGATGCAGCCCCCCCCCCTTGACCCCATCTAGCGCGAGATGTGTAAGAGCAAAGGGAAGAGGGGGAGTGGCATCATGGGAGCTGCCTTAGGGTGGTTTAGAGGCCAGGACACTCCTGAAACATTTCCACAGCCAAGTGTAAGCCTCATTGATAAAATAGCAATAAAATGAGTGTAAGTGAACCTGTGGGGTTAAATCCATATATCCAACTTGATCTATCTGAATTTTTTGCAGTGCTGTAATACTAAAATATTTTCAGCTTAGGGGGAAATGTGATTACTTCTGGTTTTTATGTTACCAAGTTAGGGAATACTTCTACAATGTGCACAGTGATTGATGATTAATTCCTTCATTTGCATTGTGCATGTAGCATCATTTGGCCATTTATAATAAGTACCAGACTATGAACACATCCTACAGGACACTTGTGTATTGTACAATCATAGGCAATCATTCTGTTGCTTAATTAGAACAAAAACAAAATACTCCATCTGTTAAATGTCAGTTCAAAGGAATAAACATATGACTCAGTATAACCGTGACTTTACAATTAAAAATATAACTGCAGACATCTGTCAAACAAGACCTTCATCAGCAGACTGTTTACAAAGTAAAGCTGGTAACCATGGCTGGCTTCTTGGGAAACACTAATTGTAGATTAGGTCAATGCCTATAAAACTGCTCAGTTCTTCAGCATGCTAATCCAACTAAACCCTACATATTTTAAGCTACCTTAGTCAAAAATGTTGTTACATGTCTCTATCACTGTGATGTCTAATGGTGCATTCTATGATAAATGCTACTTCAGTGATTTGAAAAAATCTTCTTATAGCTCCTCAAAAATTATGTTTAGAAAAGCCACAAGTATTCCCATCTCTTTTTTGCAGTTGGTTGTCTAGTGAAGGATGGTTTTCAAATCTGATATAAAGTTCCAAAAGTAATATGAAATTCATTGGTCTCCTTCAACCACTTTTTTTTTACCCTACCGTTACATAACTAAAACTTAAACACTAGCATCAATACCTACCGACTGTTGCATACCCAATCAGTATAATTAGTCAGCCATTTATTGATATCCGTAATGCAATTGATGTTGATATCAATAAACTCTTAAGGCCAATAATTTCCCTTGGGTATACAGAGAAGTACTAAACTTTCAATACTTTGTTCAGCACATTAGCACAGCAGGGTATGACTTGTAATGATTTTATATAGTATACAGGTATGGGATTTTTTCCATAATTTGAAACACCATACCGTCTATTAAAAAATTATTTGCTTAGGATTGCCTCTATGGGCTGTGGCCCTCCTGTAATTTATAACTTTTTTATATTGAGTTTCTGGATAAGAGATCCCATACCTATGCAGCATGTTTTATAACATGTAAAAAAACATACAGAATCTACTGCTCACAAGTCTACATTATTCTTTCACCAGAGTTCAATAGTAAAGCATACAGTATGTTTTCATATGGTTAAAATGGTTTGCTTTGCTTTCTTAACATTCTAAATCTGTTTGATATTTCTTAATGGCTGTCCCTAAGGAAAAGGATAATCAGTGTATGGTCAGCCCAGTATAAACTGGCTGTTACATACATTTACTCTGAGTCAGCATAACTTATATGTATCTTAGAGAAACTCACACTCAAATTAAGGAAGTCTTTGGGGGGAATTCACAAAAGTGTCGGTAAAAAAAGTAACCCAGAAGTGGCGGTCGACAAATTTGTAAAATGTCGTATGAACGGCAAATTCACAAAGGCAGATGTTACCATCTCTAAATGTCTCGTAAGTCTGACAATTTTCTAAAATGTCTTTTCATCGTACAAACGACATTTACCAAGACTTTTTAAACGACAATTTGTCTGACATTTTCATTTTGGAGAGCCTAAAGTGTGTGAAAAAATGTTGGTAAAAAAAATGAGTTTACGAGTAATTCATAAAAATGTCGGGAAAAGTGGCGTCGAAAAAACCACGCCCACTTTTAACGACACTAATTCAAAAGTGTTGCACATGTCGGAAAATTGGCGGAGAAATGCTCTGTGAATTTGTCGGCTGTTGCTACGACACTTTCTACGACTTTTCAAAGACATTTTTTCGTTCCCGACACTTTTGTGAATTCCCCCTTTGTGTTTTTTCAGTCAGTCATGATACATCTTGCCCTTACACAAGATCATTTTACCACAAAATTATCCAGATGCTGAGTTATTCTTGCAACACTTTAATAGATTATAAACCTGACAAATAGTAAACTATCATTTGAAATGGAAATGTACATTCTTGACCCAAGCATGGAAGTGTAAGAAAAACCCACCATAAAACTAGTACAGGTATGGGACCTGTTATCCAGAATGCTCGGGACCTGGGGTTTTCCGGATAATGGATCTTTCCGTAATTTGGGTCTTTGTGCCTTAAGTCTACTAGAAATTCGTTTAAACATTAAATAAACCCAATAGGCTGGTTTTTCTTCCAATAAGGAGTAATTATATCTTAGTTGGGATCAAGTACAAGCTATTGTTTTATTATTACAGAGAAAAAGGAAATCATTTTTAAAAATTTGGATTATCGTCTAAAGAAGTGGAATCCTATGGTGTATTCTAAATGTGTAGAATTTGCATGTACCTTCAGGCGAAGCCAACATGAATGAACAGTAGTAGAAAGTTTTCTTGGTACAATGAATAAAAGACTATTTGAGATGTATTTCCTAAAATGATAACTTATTTTGATACTTTTGCTTGTTTGTCCTTGATGATTTCCCATCATTCCTGATTTAATCTCTACACTCCCTTGGTCTACCTTCTCCATCTTCTGTTCCATTTCTGCATTGCATCTGTGCTCATTTCTGTCCCACTGCCCTATGTTATGTTTGCTCCCCTAACTACATTCTCCTCTATTACTCTGCCCCCAACCCTAGTGTTTTAAGAAAAGATAGTTCAATAAGAAGAAAGCATTGAAGAGAGGAGGGAGTTCCTCTTGTATTAACTATCATCCAGCAGAAAGCCGTGTGAAGGTTCCAGACTTAACCCCAGATACTAACATTCCCTCTCCCTTCCCTACCCCTATCCACTAAGAACTGTGATGTAATTTTTGAGATATATGTGCATTCTTTTGAGTATTAATTTTGAGTATTTCTTGCATTGGGAAACTCAATAAAGAACTATTTCAACAAATGGATACTTACCTATTCGCTTCATCTTGCACCTCATGCCCTTCATACTAGCAAAATAAGTGAACAACCAATATATTTATGTGTGTATGTGTGTGTTTGACTAAGATATTCAATGATATTTGCATTCTACATCTTAAGTGTGCCAGAAGATGATTGTGCTTTGGGTCACTGTATTGCTGAAAGGTGAATTTTAATCCTGGTTTCACGTCTACAAAAGACTGCAGCAGATGTTTTTGAAAAATATGACTGTACTTTCCTCAAGCCATTTTCCACTGAACTATGACAGTTTTCCAGTTTCTGTTCCCACCACCATGTTAGACAGTACGAAGAATTTTGCTCAAGGTGCTATGCTGGGATTACATTGGGATCAATTTTGTGAAATAATTTACAATAGTGGCTAAGTATCAATGTTAGATGAAGTGAAGAATGCTTAAACTACTTGATCACATTTATTCAGCTGTTTCCTGCCAGTCTAACATGTGCTCATTACCAGTCAATACAACTGCTTATAATCCTAATGCTGATTTCAAAAATGAGGTATCCCGACTATGACTACATGCATGAAGCAGCATCTGAAACATAATAATGCCCTTGTTTTGTTTCTATGCAGAGAGTGAGTTGCCCAATAAACATTACGTACACTTTCTGCGAGATGGTAAGAACTTCATTGTGAAGAAATGTCAATTAATTTGCAATGTCATATTGTCGTAGGAGGATCTTGCTTTCTAAAACATTTCTGCCTTTCCAGATAAACTTAATTAAAAAATAGAAGGGGGTTGTAGTGTTCCCTATCCAACACTTAGGGGGGTATTTATTAAAACTCAAATTTATCTCATTATTTAAAAAATAAAAATACGACCTAACTCAAATTCAAGCCTCATTTCCATCAAAAGTGTCACTCTTAGAGTTGGTAGGCAGACGTAAAGATATCTGAAAGGTAATTATACCCTGATAGACATTAGCTACAAATGTGACCTCTCACGATATATGATCTGGGCTCATTTTGACATCAAATAGGCCAGGCTGAAAATCCAATCATTCTAGGTCCCGAATGGGCTGTGGATGCTTTTCAAAGGTGAGGGCCCACAAAGTCATTATATCCTTGTTTAATGGCTTAGAGTTTCAGAGGCTGGTATAGTCAACCACTAGGAAAGCTGCCCAAAGATCAAATTTATAATCCCTATCACAGACGATACATGGAAAAAACTCCTTGTTTAAAACTGCAGGAACTACATTATAAGCTACTTGTAAAATGGTCTCGAAACCTAGCCAAACTGGCTAAAATATATGGTCGGTCTCGTCTATGTGCTGGAGATTTAGTCTGCATGAGGCATTAGCCCATATTATACATACAGTAACTGACCCATCCTTACTTCCTATTTGGATACAATCTGAAACAAAATTAAGAGCAAATATCCCTAAGACTTCCTTATCACTACTACTCCACAACACCTCCTACTCACTGGAGCATATGAAGGATCACTGATACCAGTTCAGGGAAAGCCCTAATACCACTTAAATGGAAATCGCTAGATAGCCCATTCATTAAGACCTGGCTTGCCGAGAGTAAGAAAATTCAAAGATTGGAGTAACTTAATACCACTCAGAAAAATTTTTGCAGAGTATAAAAAGAAATTGCTCTGTTAGACCCAATTTACAAATAATGAGCAATTGAAGACCCTATAATTGGGGCGACCTTTGACTGGCATGTCTCTCTCTGAATTGGAATATCGAGTATTATCTAACTGACCAGCTAGTCTCACACATATCAGAATGAAAAATACTGAAGCACTACTCCCACCTGCTGAGCATCTAGAAACATTCAAGCCCCCCCCCCCCCGCCAGACCCCAGGCATCCATCAAATGCAAAGGCATGTACTACAAACACACATGCATCTCCCATAGGATGACAGGGCCATGAGTGGCACGAAAAGTGCATGTGGTCTTAACTTATACTTGACTGGCTCCATGGCAAGGAACAACTGCCTCTATAACTTAAACCCTATTTACAAGTTTCCCCTGCTCCCCTTCATGCATCCCTGACTCTATCTCTCTACATTTCAATGGCAGCTTGGGGTTCCTTTTCACACAAGATGACCTGTAGTTTGTTTGCTACACCATAGCTCTGAAGTTCTAATGAAAATTCAGATAGGGATGTGGATATGGCAAAATGTAGCTAAAATGTTGCCTAACCAATGTTATACCCACTGAACTGCCTTTCATGTCTTCCTGTTTCAACATGTTGAAAACAATTCAAAGGACTCAGTAAATAAGTCTGTCTCAAAATAGTCATGATAGTTAAAAACTTGGGACAAACATATGAATGCTTATACAGATGCAGCCACTTTGGTTTGTCTGTTTGACACAGAATAACTAAACACAGATATCCCATTTATCTCATTTAACACAGAAAACTGCGTCACAACATCCCATCTAATTAAAGCATTCACCATTGTGAACAATGGAGCTTTGGTATGCTAATGAAAAGGTTAAATGCATTAAATGAGTTAAGATGACTTAAGATAACACAGTTTCTTCAATTACCCCTGAGTCATGACGCATTTAACTCACAAATCCAAGTGGCTTCATCTGTATATCAAGAAAAAATAAGAGGAGTAAAGGGCAGGAGAATTGCAATATAAGATGTTTTGGTCTTAGCACCACTTTCATAGCCCAGTTTCATCTCACATTATAAATGAGAGGAGTTGGAGAAAAGTATGAAGTGTATAATATTCAAAGGTTTTTAAGTATGTAGAGACAGGGAGAAAGGCAATATCTGGGACTCTGAAATGGTAAGAAATAAAAGTGCATTTGCAAGCACTGGCGCCCAATAGGTAACAACAGTGTGTATTAAAATAAACTGAAATGAGAATTAAAAAAGCAGGATATGTGTTCTTTGTTTACAGAAACATTACAGAAACATATAATAAATTTATTTTAATTGTAAAGTTTAGCATGCCATTTTATTTATATGTTAATTCTGTGATCAGTCCCTTTCCGAGAGATATCTTTATCTTCCATCTTTTTTGTTCAGGCTTTCTCATACCTCCCACCCAGAATGGAATGCCTTTGCATGTAAGATCATTATTTTTAGCCTGTCCATACAAATCTGAACATACTTCAAAACGTTGGTATTTTGATTTTTGTGTGATGCCAGCTTGCTTTCCTTTTAAACAGTGAACATTATAAATAATGATGTCATATGCCAACAGAATGTGGCACAACTGTCATAATAATTTATCCAACAATTACAGTAACTGTGCCATTGGACTATTTTCCACTGTCGCCCTTTAAGGTTGTTTGCTAATTGATAGGAAAGAACCAAACTGTTTCCATTTGTGAAGGTAATGACTTGGAAGCTGGCAATGAATTGAAAAGAACATCTGTTAGCTCACTTCAACCTATGTGCAAGCAGCCCTGAGCGGAGCAGTGGTGAAATGTGTGAGCAATGTAAATATCATTTCACACACAGAAACAAAAGTAAATGATGGTTATGTGGTTTCATGTCAATTAACATAAAACTGTTTTGATTCTAATGATTTATTAAGGAAAAAGGTAAATAAACACCATTCATTCATATTGCTTTTAGCAATGCCGTGAGAAACCAATGCCTTACGCCACAAATGTGCCTATGCCAGATAGGGAACTCATATGCACACCACATGCTACAGCAATTATGGATGAGCCCTGCAGACCTTAGTTACATGGCTGCTATAGCTGAGCAAATCACTTTGCTGTTTGGATTCATAAATCGACTCACCAAACAGCAACCATAAAGATTCAGCAGTAATACCCAATTTAAATAGATTTTTCTGTGAATATTGCCAATTGAATAAACACATATTGAACTGCTTACTGAATCTCATGATGCAAATGTTTTTTTTTTGCCGTTTTGTTTTTTTTTGGAATTAACGTTCTTCTAGCTTTAGTGACAACATTCTCCCATTCTGTATTTTGTGCCCCTACCTAGACCATGTACTGAATAAATGTGTTCCCCATACATACTGCACTTCCTTCACTAGTCCTCATGCTCTCTTGACCAAATGCTAGTTGTTGCCAGATTGCTTGCAAAATCTCCCATCTCCACTAGGAAGACTGCAACCTGAGCATATCTTCCACTCATCTTCTTTATACAATGGGGTCCTCTGACTTGCAGATACTGACTGAACTTCAGCTTCATCTTCAAGAAAAACTTAACACACTTGCTGCCCACCTAACAGAGCTTCCATAATGGCATATAAGCTTGATCTGAAGGAACACCACAGTTTTTTGTGTGGATGACCATGTTACCACCAACACAATCATGTGTTTTGAATGAAGGGCAATAGCAGATTCAAATGATGATAACTACTGCTAATTTGTAAACCCAATCTTATCTCTGCATATGGCTTTCAATGCCTTATTCTGCTTCTGCTATGTGGTTCCTACCATAATGACGGATAAATAAAGTAAAACAAGTGCCCTTAAAGGGGACATGTATCTTCATTTTAAACAATGTTCACATGGATAATATACTGCTTAAAATTGAAGTTAGCTTTATATTTAATATACCTTTCAGATTTACTTTCTGAAAAGCTTGAAAAGCACTCAGTCCTGCCGTCAGTCTCCCATTTAGGTTGAAAAAGAACAGCCAATAAGTAAGGATGAGGAAGGCAGGTTTGGGAGGCACTTCTTAATGATCAAGATCTGTATTCCACTGTTGCATCTACTAGGTCACTCGCTCTCCCCACACTGGGAGCTCATGCATGTCCTTTAAAGGAGACATACAGGATAAATTAATAAAAAAACAAATTTTGTAGGCAATTATGAGTAATATTTGGTGTTGTTTTTACATGGTGCTAAAAAATAATATTATATTTAAAAATAGCCCCTTTATTAGGACTCCCTATAGATGTTCACTGGTCCCTGTCCCTGTTTCAAATGAGGGGTGTACATGTCCTAATGGTCCCTGCCAGAAGCCAAACAAAGCCAAACAAGCAAAAACAGACTTCAATTCCCTATCAGGTCCTGCTAGCTGCTGATTGGTTCCTGTCCTACAGTGCAGTGAGCTGAGTGTCGCCAGCTCCCCTGCACAGCCTGGGAATTCAGGGAGCAGGAAGTGGAAGAGAAGGGAGGGATTAATATGGTTTTTGAAGAAATATTCAATAAATCAGCCTGAAACACTACTTTTTTAAGCACAATTCTTCTATATATAAATAAGTGTGTATTTTTACACAAAATGTCTCCTTTAATACACTATTCACAGTTCAGATTGGATATTCCAACTGCTTTGCGTCTCCCTGTCTGCCTGCCAGTAATAGAAAAAAGTTGATTTTATCATACCCTCTTTAAAATCCAAGTACCCAATCAGAACTGAGACTGAAAGAAATGTATTAGGGTGCAGGGGCAGGCTAGTTTATAGACTAGCATGACATTTAGCCCCTTTGGCCACAACGATAATGATTGATAATGATCTTCGCACCATTGCTATCTGTGTTTCTAGAAGGGAGGGTGCAGGGGTGAAGGGTGAACAGCACAGAAAAGGCAGAGAGGATGAGAATGGAGTATGAGAGAGGCGCATAAGTTTGGAAGTGACTGTGAACATTGGTGAACATATAAAATTATGATTTTCAGAGGTAAAATGCTTTCAAATGTTTTTTTCTTCTGCATCACTGCACATTGTAATGAATGGGGAATGTTATATTAAAAGATCTTTATGGCACAATATGTCTCCTTTAAGAGACTTCCATATTGTGTCTCTTCAACAGCATTACCACTATTTTGCTTATATCTAAGTTCAGATCAGGCAGAAAGACACGCCTAGGGGCCTATTCACTAACTTCGAGTGAAGGATTCGAAGTTAAAAAACTTCGAATTTCGAAGTATTTTTTGGGCTACTTCGACCATCGAATGGGCTACTTCGACCTTCGACTACGACTTCGAATCAAAGGATTCGAACTAAAAATCGTTCGACTATTCAACCATTCGATAGTCTAAGTACTGTCTCTTTAAAAAATACTTCGACCCCCCTAGTTCGCCATCTAAAAGCTACCGAAGTCAATGTTAGCCAATCGGGAAGGTCCCCATAGGCTTGGCTAACTTTTTTTGATCGAAGGATATTCCTTCGATCGTTGGATTTAAATCCTTCGTATCGTTCGAAGGATTTAATCGCTCGATCGAAGGAATTATCCTTCGATCGTTCGATCGAACTATCTGCGCTAAATCCTTCGACTTCAATATTCGAAGTCAAAGGATTTCAATTCCTAGTCGAATATCGAGGGTTAATTAACCCTCGATATTCGACCCTTAGTGAATCGGCCCCCTAATGTTTGCATACTACAAAAATGCCAAAGCAATGTCACAGAAGGGGAAATGTGGGTGCATATTTAACTCCTGCTAGAGATTTAATTAATCACATAGTACTACAGTATGGGGTTCTGTGCAGTTTTATTATTAATTACCTTTCAGGTCTCATTTTAAATGCATAACAAGTAAGTTCATCTAGGTACATTTTTATAGTCTGCAGCCAAAGACCGTGTTTGGCCTTGAGCAAGAACTTTGCAATTTAAGTAATTAACAATTATGTTGTAATCAGATGCCACATTTTTATTCATTAAGGGCTTGGCTAATTTTAGTATTGCCTTTAGCAATGGAAAAATAAAAAAGCATCTCATTTTCATCACACAAAAACAAGATTGGGTCAATATATGAACAACTAAAGTGTTGTATGTGTTTACGTTTTAAGTCTGGGCCTCAAGGTAGTAAAAGTATATTTCTGCCAAATTTCTTTTTACCCCCTCCTAGCCCTTGGGAAAGTAGATTAGAAAAACAGTAGCCCTTAGAACTGACTCAAAGTATTGCATTTCCAGGGCTTAATCTATCTGCATTTTCCATTACAATTTCAATCTGGACTATGACATGCGGTTTTGGCATTGCTTATAAAGTGTAATGCAGACAGGACCCTCAAACAACTAGACAAATGGAGAACTGCAAATCTATCTGCAAATGTCATTACGTTATATGGATGTGAGATAACTATATGCCATCCATGACCATTTTTCTGTGCAGACTATAAGTCTGGGGTTTATTTTATTCATTATAGTTTTTCACAGACACAAAATTTGTGCCCACCTACAAGAGATTAATTTGCCTTTTTTTCCCCTTCCTGCAAAAGTCATAAAAAAAAATGGAAACTTCTGCTAAAGAGATCACTTTTACTTATTGAAAACAAAGATGTATGCCAGTGGATCTCTTGCATTGCTATAATTTCTACAATTATAATGTAAAGATGGAGCAAAATTAGATTTGATGTGACGCAGTGCACATTACTGTATGTTGCAGTATTGGTTTCAGGATGAGATTGTGATCTATTAAACTGGAATGACATTGTGAGTCACCTGAGCAAAATTTTAAGAAAGAGTTGGTTAAAATCAAAATGTTTTGGCTCTATACCAGGTAAGAATAAATGACTATTGTCACAATTACTTTTTTCTTATAACTGTAGGTTGGTATTGTTGAAGACTGCAACACAACTTCATCCTGTGTGTCTCCAGCTGCAGCTGAACCAGCATCCGGATGCCTGGTGGATGGCCAGAGTTATAGTTCAGCAGCCACAGCTGGAAAGCCACAAGGTGAAAAATAAATCTATCCTGCAAGTGTCCTAAGAGAAATGGTAGGAATAAATAAACGGAAGAATATGCAATGTTGTCCTAAACAGACATCTGTTCTCATTTGGGTATAGAGAGTAAACTGAGAGTCAACTGAGAGGACAACTTTACAATTGCTTGCAGAACTCTGACTGCTATGTGTCTGGATTTTTACTGACATGTTTTTTAACACTGTAACTGTGTTATGGTGTGTGTGTGTGCCAGTTTGTGTTTTTTTCTCCCTACCTATAGTTCACAAAAATACATTAATATATCGATACTTTTAGGGGCAGATTTACATAGGGTCGAATATCGAGGTTTAATTAACCCTCGATATTCGACTGCCGAAAGTAAATCCTTAGACTTCAAATATCGAAGTCGAAGGATTTACCGCAATTAGTTCGATCGAACGAAAAATCGTTTGATCGAACGATTCGAAGGATTTTAATCCATCGATCGAACGATTTTTCTACGACCAAAAAAAGCTTAGAAAGCCTATAGGGACCTTCCCACATAGGCTAACATAGCACCTCAGTAGGTTTTACTTGCCGAAGTAGGGGTCGCAGTTTTTTTAAAGAGACAGTATTTCGACTATAGAATGGTCGAATAGCCGAACGATTTTTGGTTCAAATTGTTCAATTCGAAGTCGTAATCGAAGGTCGAAGTAGCCAATTCGATGGTCGAAGTAGCCAAAAAAAATCATTCGAAATTCGAAGTTGTTTTTATTCTATTCCTTCACTCAAACTAAGTAAATGTGCCCCTTAGAGTGCCACACGTATTTTTTGATAAGGTTACTTCAAACGAGATTGTAAATTGAATTCATAGAATCGCATCTGCAAGTTACCAAGTTACAACCCCATCAATAGGGGCCAAGTTACAACCCCATCAATAGTCAGCAGATCTGTAGTTGCATGAAGCCTCAACCTCTCCACAAAGACATCAGTCACAAATCCCACAGAAAAGTCTCAGATATACTGTATTTGTCAAACCATCAACTAAATCCAGCATCTAACGATAATGGTTAACAGTGCAATAATAAATGTTTTTTGAGATTTATTTTGTCCCAAAACCTACTATTAACATAAGCATTTACCATTATTAATACAGTTCAATGTCTTTTGTGCATGGGCTTTAGGTGGGTGGAAGATCTGATACAACTGGGTTTGTGGCAGGGATATAAGTAACTATTTATGACAGACAGGAGTCCTAGGAAAATCAAAAGATCTACCAGTGAGAATTTGGTGTGCAGCATATGGATGTACTTGAGGAAACTTTTTTTTTGATTAAAGTGTCTTTTTATATGTGTCCCAGTAGGTTTTAGGGCCTCTGCATTCTAACACAGGAATTTCTACACTTCAAGCTCCAATTCAAGCCTAATTGTTTGAAACCGAATTTGATATTGCTTCAATGCCAATGACAACATGAAGTGCTTACACAGTACAATGATGTTCCACACTCAGTCAGCTATCTCTTTGCTAATCCCTCCAAATGTCTAAATGTAGCTATGTTTCCTTTGCTTCTTCTTTTTTCTTCCGTAGGTGAATATCAATATGCCAACTACATTGCCAAAAAAATAATGACTGATGCAACCTTCTTTTCTCTTCTAATATTTCAAAGCATATTTGCAAAAGATCAACCTGACACAGCTGATGTTGTGCTCTGGCATGTACACTTTATATATATCGAATGTCAGTGTCAAAGCTTTTATAACAAGTACATCTATTACCATATCAAAGGTTTAAGCATTGTTTGTATGAAACATGTGAATTTTTAAACATGATAATGGACTTATCTACTGTCTACAGTTGGTATTATAACTCTTCTGTGTTTAGGATATTTTAATGCTTCTTTACATACCGTAAAAACATATACAGTTTATCAATTTTATTACAATATACTGTATTACTTCAGATATCAAAACAAGAATTTCTGTTGAATATGTAAAACTTACATAAAGTAAGGTCTTTAACTGCCCTTAAGGTGCCTTAACCTTAAAGGGATACTGTCATGGGAAAATGAATCAGTTAATAGTGCTGCTCCAGCAGAATGCTTCACTGAAATCCATTTCTCAAAAGAGCAAACAGATTTTTTTATATTCAATTTTGAAATCTGACATGGGGCTAGACATATTGTCAATTTCCCAGCTGCCCCAAGTCATGTGACTTGTGCTCTGATAAACTTCAATCACTCTTTACTGCTGTACTGCAAGTTGGAGTGATATCACACCCTCCCTTCCCCCCCCCCAGCAGCCAAACAAAGGAACAATGGGAAAGTAACCAGTTAGCAACTCCCTAACACAAGATAACAGCTGCCTGGTAGATCTAAGAACAGCACCCAATAGTAAAAACCCATGTCCCACTAAGACACATTCAGTTACATTGAGAAGGAAAAACATCAGCCTGCCAGAAAGCATTTCTCTCTGAAGGCACAAGTCACATGACCAGGGGCAGCTGGGATATTGACAAAATGTCTAGCCCCATGTCAGATTTCAAAATTGAATATAAAAAAATCTGTTTTCTCTTTTGAGAAATGGATTTCAGTGCAGAATTCTGCTGGAGCAGCACTATTAACTGGTTCTTTTCGGAAAAAATAATTTTTCCCATGACAGTATGCCTTTAAAAAAATGAAATGGCAATTATATGTTGTATTACTTGAAACCATTAGCAGTCTTAGCCTTCATATGTTAGTTGGTATTACACTAACAAGTCTTCTCCAGTCTGATCCATAAATCATACAGCTGTCAAAGTATATCTATCTATCTATCTATCTATCTATCTATCTATCTATCTATCTATCTATCTATCTATCAATCTGTCAGCCTTCCTTAAGAGAGTCTGTCACTATCATAATAGGTTACAATGGCATCTCTAGCATTTTTAGTCATACTAGCCATACTACCTTCTCTCTTACCTTAGCAATGACAGCAATAAAATGTATGTGAAAGTCACACATCAAACATTGTCCTCCTATTTTGGTCAACAGATATTAAAAAAAGATTACTTACTTTTAGAAGTTATATAGTGATCCAGAAATGATCAACCAGTATGACAGCATTCTCACACAATTAGACTCAAAAGAACTGGGGACTGGGATATGGGATAGCTTTCTTTTTACCAGAGCTATTCCAATGCACCTCAAAGGCCTTACTGATTAATGTGTTTTTTAAATAAATTCTAAAGGTACTATTATGTTGCACCCTTCTAAATTTTCGCTTTACCACCATTTTGTTCTCAATACTTTCAAAAATAACACTACCATGATGGAGGCTATAAAGAACGCAGATAATTTCTGCATTTTCTGCATCTGATTCAGGAGTTTCAAAGGGAAAGCAATATGGGTGGGGTCTAGGTATGCAATATAAGTGACAGATAACATAGGATTTATTTTAATATTTCACTCTACTTTTCTCGGTTTTGATGCAATATATTAGAAGCCTCAAAAAATATTCAAAGAAGACCTTCAGAATTTACTGGTCTTATGATGATAATATAGGTCATAATACCTCCCAATGTAAAATATAAGGATATTAGAATTTGCCAATTAGTCCCATAACAATAAAATTGAACAAGGCTGCAGAATGAGTGATTTTATATGGGTCATGGAACTGCAAGATGACTTTCAATGTCCTCATATTTTACAATAGGGGGTATAGTATTCCAGTGAGACATCTAGGTAACATTACTAATTACCATTTAAATAATGTTTTACATTTATATAAAGATACATTGTATATGAATATTTTATTTTGTGTTGTTCTACATCTAAACATGAGATTAGAAAATAAAACTTACCATCAAGAGTTGTTCCTTCCCCAGTAAGTAATGAGCCAGCTCCAGATCTATAGAGTGCGGTTACAGAAAGGGAGTATGTGGTACTTGGGTCTAATCCCTTCAGTACTGCACTGGTTATATTTCCTCTGACTGTAACCTCTTTAGTTTCCCCTTCTCCAGATGGGTTGTAAGCTACAAGATACTGTAACACTTTTCCTGGTGCTGAATCCCAGGACAGTTTCAAACTGGAGGTTGTGGCATCAGAAACCCTCAGATTTCTTGGTTCTCCCAACACTGTAGAATAATTAACACCAAATATTAACCTTATTTGTTATAAAAAATCTTAGATTGTTCAATAAATGCCCCATCACAGTGGTAGGTTATGGTGAGATTTGGAAAGACTGGACATTTGCTATCCTAGAATTAATTTATGGACTGTTAAAATGTTTGCATATAATGCACGTGAGATCTTGTTATGAGTGGAGTTCAAGTGCAGTTACCGTCCTAGAGTAACTAATGAGATCTTTGCATTTATTTTCTAACTTGTAATAATCTGATCAAAACTCATTGCTGCTGTTTGCAATTTAGCACCTACTAAGCAAATTTGTGCATAATATTTTACTACTATCTGTGCACGTTTAACCAAATGTTTATTCCAGCGGCAAATAATGTATAGGTGCTTTAAAATGAAAATTTTACGTGAGCTCATCTCATGGAAATAGCTTCTTTTTTAAAAAGCTGTATGTACAAAGATTATTTAACATGATACAATCTATAACTAGAAATTACCTTCTTCTGTGGCTCCATTTCCTGTCAAAGGTTTTCCAGGGCCTGAGCGATATTCTGGAATCACAGATACTTGGTACTTTGTATCAGGTGTGAGGTTCTGGAGTGTTATCACAGTCTCTTTTCGTGGGACTGTGATCTCTTTTATGGCACCTCCTGCCACAGGTCGGTAGGCAATTCGGTACCTCAGTACATTTCCCGGAGCTGCTGACCAGCCAACTTTGAAACTATCAGTTGTTTCATCACTTACTCTCAAGTTTCTTGGTGGACCTGTTACTGTTTAAAAAAAAAACACAGGAAAATGGTAAGGCTAATTGTGTCAACATTCTAACATATTCACAAATATGACCAATGATAGTTCTTGATTCCTGACATAAAATAATGCCCAGAATGTACAGTCTAGAGGCATGGGTGGTGATCACCACTGACAAACAGGGTAAACATAAGGCTAGCCTATGTTTGCATTGATCTCAAGGTACAGTGAGGTAAAACCAAGTTTCTGTGTTGTTACTGCCTTTACTTTGGCACAGCAGGCAATACAGAAAATCTTCCTCCAAAAAATATTCATAAACAGTAAATAAGCTGTACACCACCCAATAATCTGTGTTTTTCTGATCACTTCTGGTAATATAAAATATTAATATTATTAGCATATAAGGTAAGTATACTCCACACTTATGGGGTTATTTATTAAAGGTCAAGTTTGTCAGATTGAGTTTTTCAGTGCCAAAAGCTCTAATTTTTAGAGGAAAAAAACTTGAATTTTTAGAGATTTATTAAGACCCAAAGCAGCAAAAAATCTGAATCCAAAAATACTCCATCTCAATTCCTGACAATTTTTTTCATAATTTTATCGAGACTTTCTCAAACTGAACTTTTTGATTTACTTTATTGATAAATATAGTAAAATTGTGGATGGGAGTTTGGTCGAGTTTGTTGTATTCAAATTATGAGAAAAATTCCAGTTTTAGTAAATAACTCCCTTAAACTCCATCATTTATATGTCTGGCTACACCACAGAAATCCCCCTTGTGTCTCTCAAGAGATTTTCAAATACATGCTTCAAAGCATTAGCAGGACAACAAAAACTAATGGAACTGCAGCAGCAGATAGGGCACTAGCTTCCCTACTGTGGAGCTACCACCCTAGGGTGACCAAAGGCAGTGTTGAGGGCAGGCTTAAGTCTGTATTCTTTTGTATTCCTGGACCAATATTAGAGTGACTATTGTGACCATGTTTTAAAATTGTATGCAAACTTGTTGTGACCTAAGGGGGACCTATCTAAATGGAGTACAAAGATGGGGCTGAACCCAAACAGACCTATGAGTTAAGGCAAATAAAGGATGTGTATTGTTTGCTAAAAGCTTAGCAGCAAGACAAAGCTACAGCGTAGGTTAGACTGAGTGCTTACGATTTCTCTTTGTGTTGTGTTCATATTGTATACCTAGGCCTATCTAGTACTCTGTCCATATTTTCTGCCCACAGACCTTACAGACAGAGATGATATGGTATGGCCTTCTTTCTATTGTTCTGATCATTTGGCTTTTTTCACTTCCTCATCTCCTGGTTACCTGGCAACAGGGGGATGAAATATGCAAACCTGCCCAAACCCTGTACTGACCATTATACATAGAAAATGGATACCAGTCACTATATCCATACACACACAGATAATTGTAACAAACTTTGTTTCATATGATCTAATCTGTGCATGTATGACCACATTTAGACTGACACAATAACTACACATTAAATAGCATTCCTTAGCTGATGATGATTGCAGTCCCTATAAAAATGTTGTGCCACAAATCCTACAACATACAACAATACAATTCTTCAAAAGTAACAAGACATTCTACAGGGCAGCTGATACATAGTGCAGCTCCATGAAGAACTGCAGAAGGCAAGCACAAGCATGGAATAGATTCAAGCTTTTGCAATGTGATAAATATAGCATTTTTCTTTTACGACTTTACTGTACTTACACTTGCCCTCAGCCACATTATGGGTTGTGCATTATGCATAGAATTCAGTATGTTACCACTTTGTGATGCAAATATTATCCAAGTCTCATATGAAATCATCTATCTTTCTTGCCCCTAAATGCAAAATATATATATCCAGCAAAATGTATGCATTTTAACTACATGTCAACCCTTACCATGAAGTATGGCACTTTTTAAAAATACAACTTCCATTAATAACCTCAGACTACTATTGGATATACATGTCCTGTGGATATTGGGAATTGTAGCTTTAGAATAGCCATTGCTTATTCACACAGACATAATATTGGTGGTCATGCAGCTGTTAGGAAATGCAAGTCTCAGCATTCCACAACAGCATTCAGCTGCAGAGGAAAGCTGGGAGTTGTAGTTGGCAACAGATGGTAGGTCATAAGTTTGACACCTCTAGTTTAAGCTTTATGAGATTGTATATGCTGTTTAACAGCAGGCTTATGGAAATAATTACCTTTTTAACTGCCATAACTAACTGAAAAAATGCATGTATTATGCACAATTACAGTTAAGTACATTCTCACCCTTCCAATTTGTGTATTAGCAGCAGTCTCCCTTTAAGGCTTCAGAAAAACAAGATGCTGCAGTTAAACTAACATTACCATAATACAGATTGCTGAAGCCTTGTGCCAGCACAGACGGACCATAATTTAGCATAACAGAGAAAAAAACATCCCGCCCAGAGAGCATTTGATAGAACATTCTGAAAATCTGACTCACCTAAGATATTCAGTTCCATCTCCAAACACAGCTTTGTATAAAACACAGACTCTGAGTCACTTATTATACAATCCCATTTCATATCACTTTTTGCTGCCAAATATTTTAGCATTCAAAACAAAGGTGAAACCCCAGGACATATTTGCTTTTATGTTAATATGCTTTCATATAACTGTGGTAGTTGTCAAACTTTTGCAGCTCTAGCCCCACTTGAAGGTCCAACATTTGACCAGCCCCTCTTGAAAGATATAAGGAAATATTCATCTATCAGCCATTCAGTCTTAGTTTCAAGAATATCTAGGCAGCTAATACATTTTCACCTGAAATCTCACCCTAATTCGCCATCAAGCTAGGCATACAGGTGTATCTAGGAGAGCAATGGCCAATTCACCCAAGTATGTGTATAGAAAAACGGATCCGCACACACTCAGGGAGTATCCACTTTTATTTAGCCACCAAACATCCACGTTTGGGGGGGGGTAACACCCACCCAACACCCACCCTTCATCAGGATGAAGGGTGGGTGTTTCCTCCACAATGTTGATGTTTGGTGGCTATACACATACGTTGCTAAGGGACCCAGTCGGGTCTACAGAAGAAACGCACCACCAGTTGCCAGTTGCAGGATTTGTGAACTACAGGTGTGCGGTTGAAGAAATTACATTCAATTCACCCAAGTCTCACCCTAATTAGGCTTCAGACTTAACCCTTCTACTACTATCCCAAACCCTACAACAAACTACAGTGAATTGGGCATCAGAAGCAAAACAGTCTGTATGCCTCTGAAAGGGTTTTGATTAATGAATCTGCTACACTAACATTAACTGAAATTTAAACAGAAACTCTCAGCACCTGGAATCTCATTGTACCTGAATTGATTTGCACTTTTTTTTAAAATGCATCACTTTTACAGATGAATAGTGTACCTTACCAAAACCGCCAGTTCATTGAATGTGATGAAAGGATTATGAAAATGTTTACGTAGTTCTGCACCATGTCCTAAGCATGGCATCTAGAATACATTTATCAGCATGATTATTGTTTGTGTTTTTGATGAATAAAGGAAACAGTAATTTTCTTGATATCCTGAAAAAAAGAGGGGGTATATGACAATATTTACCCATTATACTGGCACTGCCTTATTGGCAATCTGGAAATGATTCATTGTGTGCGTTGCTAATATTTTGCTAATATAAACAATTAATTACCTTCTAAAGTCCTTTTTTCCCCATTTAATGGAGAACTCTCTCCTTCCTCATATTCTGCCAGGACAGCCACAGAGTAAGTAGTATTTGGAAGTAAATTCGAAAGAACTGTAGTAGTTTTTGGTGCTGGCACAGAAACAATGAATTCTTCACCTTCTCCAACAGCCACCTTATATTTAACAAGGTATGACAAAACATCCTCAGCCGCAGGTGACCAGTTCACACGGAAACTGCTGGATGTAACCTCAGAGAAAGCCAAATCTCTTGCAGTGGTCAAAGCTGTAAAAACAGTTAAATAAAATCAATATGGCAAAACATAAAAATATTCAAAATATAGAACTACAATCTAAACAAAAAGTGCTTATAATACTTACAAGAAAAACACATATACACACAATATGCATTTGGCATGGATATGAATAGCCACACATTCAAAAGCCTGTGTTTTAAGGTGGCCGGCATGGTTCAGTCCTGTATGGTATTTTACAAGCTGAATGTCCAGATACCATACAAGGTATGGCCACATTTGTAGTATTTCTATTGTTTGGGCTCCTACACACTCCATCAAAAATGATTGATGAACAGACCAAAAATGATGGTGCATAGATATTAGGTGGCATTGTCTGGCCAGCATATACATATCGGTTTGTGTAGTAACCTTAAAGGCCATAAATAACAAGACACACTATTGAACTCCCATCAGACAGACATTTAATGTCATATAAACATGAGAGATTTGTAAGCATCATGTGTTGTTATAGGAATGTACCTAATCTGACCACACAACTATTTAAAAGCATATAGCTACATTGATAGCATTTGGTGTTTTAGTGTGTACTTACATTTACGTTTTATTGTTTGTAGCTCTTGTTCAATTCTAAGGCAGATAGACTGGGTTAGTTCAAAAGAAATTCTTTGAAAAGCATCAAAATCTTCCACTGTGTACACATGGGTGTCTGAAGGAGGAGAAGCAATGGCCTCCAGTTCAGTTCTTACTGCATCCTTCACACCAACTGCAAAAATCTCAACATCTGTATTTCGTAGTTTTACAGCTGGATCTTTAAAGGCATCGGATGACTTTCCATCGGTGATAAGAATCATGACTCTAGGAACATTTGATCTTGCTCCTTTACTTTCAACAAAGACCTTTTCTCTCACATAGGTCATTGCTTTGCCTGTGTTGGTAGAGCCTCCTCTATATGGAAAGGTATTCACAGCTTTGAGAATGTCATCAATTGAGTCATACCTGTTTAGGGTAAACTCTGTAAATGGATCTCTGCTGTATTGCACAAGGCTGATTTGTACTTTGTTAGGAGAGATATCAAAGCTTTTTACTAATACTTCAAGAAAGGCTCTGACTTTGGCAAAATTAGCAATACCAATACTGTAAGAGCCATCAACAAGCAAAACGACATCTGCTTTTATATCGACACCACCGGAACATTCTAGTAAAAAAAACATAAAAGACATATTGAGCTGCAATCCTATGTCTTATTCTACTGTTCCAATACACGTTTCATCAAAAAGGACTGCAGTTAATGTCAACTTATGACATTTTTTTTGTTTAATGTTCTGAAAAACAGTTTCCTACAGGAAGGCAAAGTTATTAAAGACAACAACTTACCAACTCTAATTTTCACAGCCTGGGTTTTTTCCAGTGTTGAGATTGGCTCGCTTGCTGTGAGTCCTTTCATGGCATATAAATTTATTTGGTATTCTGTATCAGGGGAGAGATCTTTTACATTTATACTTGTAGTTTGAGGGCCAAGGTTTAGTGAATGTTGTTTACTTCCCGCTAGCATTGGAAGAAGCTGAATCCTGTAGCCTGTAATTTGGCTTGGCGATGGTCTCCAGGTGATCTTCATTGATTTGGAAGAAATTTCTGTGACAGTCAAATCTGAGGGAGGCTCAATAGCTAAAAGGAAAAATAAACTGGTTAGAACATCATAAATCATTGGAATTTCAAGGTAAAATAATACAGGCAGGAAGGAGTCACTGTAAATATTTATGTTTGGAGAAAATTTTTGCCTATTTTAGGCACACAGTAACAGTAAAAGCATTTATGTTAAGTGCAAAATTCAAACCAAATCATCATGTTTTTTACCCAAATTTCAGCATTTCTTCCCATAACTCAGGTTAAAAAGCAGCCACCTAATAAGTAGCATCCACTAAAAATGCAGCTAACACCAATATTGGCAAAAAATGGCATCCGCTATTTATATAAACTGCACACAAGGCGCAGTTTCATAGTTTATATGACATTACTACTAATGCACCAATGAGCATGTGTCAATAATGGCATTAGCTTCCCATTAACATGGTGTAAATCAGTTGTGTCCATGGATGCAACCCACTAAGTGAACCCTTAAACTACAACTCCATGCTGAAAGCAGTTTCAGGGTACACTAGCTTCCCTGAATCCAATTGTGTCACGGTTCAGTAATGAAAAATACTAATCATCCCACAATTTAGTATCAAGCAACTATACCACAAGCAAGCTAAACAGGTGTGTAAAATATGTGCTCATATTACTACACAGCTTAGTAGTCCTCCATACATAACTTACCTTCTTCTCCACTAACAAGCTCACTTAGCTGCTCCTCAACTCCTGAGCAAACTTGAGTAATTATTTCATCTTGCACTTCCACAATGGAATCAAAATTAGCAACATTAAAAACATGTTTCAAGGAAGGCAGAGAACCTATTTGTTTTAGTTCTTTTGCATCTGCTGCTTTTATACCTGAAAAGACATATGAACATATATGTAAAATTTATGACGATTCAAAATAACTTTGTGACCATACAGCTAATGTGAAATACAATGTGCAACTTCCTCAGACAGCTAGTGACTTTACAAGGGGTTTGTGAGTAGACATCATCTAAAGTGTTTACATTTTCTTAGCCATCTGGTAATATCCTTTTAACTTACCAAGAGAAAATACTTCTACCCCTAAGCTACGCAGCTCCCTTGCTGGAATCTCCACTTCATCTTGAGATTTTCCATCAGTTATAATAATAGCAATTCTTGGAAATCCTTTTCTCGAGCCGGCAGATTTGACAAAGGAGTTCTTAATCAGGTAATCAAGGGCTTCACCTGAAATGAATTAATGCATCCTTTATGTTAATACATGTTGATTTATGTTTTATTACTGCTAACTAATAATGACCAAACCACCAGAGGCCACCAAAGATTGCTTCCCAATAAAAAGGCAAGTAGCCTTTGGCCCATAGCTGTCATCCAAAAATCCCCTTTGGTGTGTGCCATAGGCCTAACATATTCAGTATTCTATTATTCTGTTTATACAGTGGTTTGGGTAAAGACAGTTTAATTTAATTAAGGTAATAAAGTTATACAATCAATTATAACAAGGAAAAGAACAAAACAAGTTGCCAAGAAGAAATTAACCCACATACCTGTCATAGTATTGCCTCCCTTGTAAGGTATTCTTTTAATGGCTGCTACTAATTCCTCCTTCTTGTAATAACTGTTCAGGTTAAACTCAGTCCTAGTGTCAGAACTATACTGCACAACACCAACTCTGGCCTTGTCTTCCCCAATATCAAAAGCTGAGACCAGAGAAACCATGAAATCGAGAATATATTTGAAGTTGTTTCTTCCAACACTCCATGATCCATCCACAAGGAAAACTACATCAGCAACAGCACTAAAAGAGCAGCCTAAGATTGAAACAAAATAGGTATTTGGCTTTATACCCTGCACCACAAAAAAAAACAAAATGTTCCCACTGAATTCTGTTTAGAACAGGGAAATATCTATGCTTGTTATATTTTATGTATGCATATGTTAAATATGTTAAATATGTTAAATATGCATGAAAAGAGAAAAGCTGTGATATGGAGAGTTTTTTTTGCTACTCCCACACAAGTAATGTCATATCATGTACCATAAAATGCTGGGCCAAACCACCTTTTGGCTTTTTTAAAGTGAATTAATGGCATTAAAAATAGGAGAAAGCTTTGGGAGATGATAATTATGCTTTTGGAGACAATGACACCTTAGTAACCTTAGTAACAGGCTAAAACTGCAAACTGAGTCAATAGCACCAGAAAAGATACTAGTGGAAAAGCTAAATAAAATCTACATTAACCAACTAATACTTCCAATAGACAATCTAAAATGTAAAAATGGGGACATAATAGACAGTATTACTTACGTGCTGATTTACTTGTCTCAAGTTTAGGCTCTTCAAGTGTCACTCGACCACCTGTTTGAACTTAAAATCAAAATTCTATGATTATTTAGTATACCCTTCTTTTTTATTAACAAAGGTTAAGTCAAGTAATTGTTCACGAGTGCAGATGTTAGGCTTTAAAAAATTTAAAAGTGAATATAAATCATTATCTGTGCAGTTTGAAGCTCATTAAATGGTAATATATTTGCTGCTGAGTCCTGTAATGTATTGTCTTATTATTCACAGCCAAGAACATTTAACTCCAATAAAATTACATAGCTTAATCAAAGTGGACTAATATGTTGTGTTTTTTTTAATGAAAAGATAATTTAAAGTAACTTTGCTGTTTAAATAGTGTCCATGTTTGGCAATTACTAGTCAAGATCTGCAGATCTTGGGACTGGGGCCAGTTGTAGCTTATTTATAAAACTTTGATTTTGATTAAAATATTTGATTCTGACAATTTTTTCTAATGCTGTTTAATTTTCCCTACCCATTGAAAATTGTATTAGTCTTCTAAATTATAGTTAAAAGATGATAAAAGTAATATTTTATTACAACTTCCCTACAACTTCAACTAAAACATTTTACAACATTGAAATTAGGCAATGGCAATTGTTAAATTGTATCAAAACAGTATATCAGTAACTAACTCTAGTTCACTTATTTAAAACTTCTGTGAAGTCTAATAATTAAATGTAAATGTAACAAGAAGGTCAATAAATGCAAACTGGCATGAAAATATGTGTAATAGCTGTATTTGTGCAACTATGGTGCTGCTTCGAGAAAATAATGGTGCTTTATAAAAGTGAATAGCTCCAAATGAACAGGTTTATCTTTTTTAGGCAAGCTTACAAGCTTACACTCTTGCTTTTGGGCAATGGTTTAATAAGATCCTGTTGGGAAAAGCTGTGTAAAAAAATATGGCAGCTATTAACAGCATGAATGTTTTACACATAGGTACTGCAAACCAACTGTACAGATGTTAAGCCTAAGGTACGTTAGTGAGTATATCAAAAGATAAAGAAACTGGTTTTACTTCAATGTTTCAGTCTTTTGATAGAGAGAGCTATCTTTCTCCTTCTTTCTGTACATAACAAAACAGTTCATCTGTACATAGTTGGGACAGGCAGCTTATAGTTATTTGTGGGTTTAATTGATATAAACTGATTCATATGGTTGTAATTAATATCTGACAAAGTCAGAGGGCATAGTATTTGTATCAGTTGTACTGATGTTTATTGATAAATGAATTTTTAAAGGGAATCCCTAATTAATCATTATGTAAAACATAATGTTCCTAGGCAATCATTTATTAATTCACTATTCACCTGGGAAAGTGTTACATTATCAGAGTCTTGCTGTTTCTGTCAAACAAAGTTTGTCTCGGGTAACTGATGGTTCTCTCTCAAGTACTTACTTGTAAGTTGGCCGAACACAGGTAAACTTTCCTCAAATTCATCATATGCAATTGCTGTCACAACATATTCCTTATCTGGTACAAGTTCAGTTAGTATGGTTTGCGTAGCAGACGCTGGAAGATCTAGTTCTTTTGCTGGTCCATCTGCAATTCATTATCACAACGCAGGTTTCAGAGATTTATGGAAGAATAAAAGTTCAGATTTGTTTTCAGCTATGTATACTACCTACTTAGCAATCAAAGAAATCACATATGCTAGGCTGTTTTGATGTGCCGCCCAGTTAACAAAATAAATCCGTTTGTTTGAAATACTGAACAGGAAGTTCTTGCATTCTGTAGTATAACTTATGTTGCCATTTATTTCAATTTATTAATTAGAAAAGTGTGCCCATAACAACCCCAGATGCCCAGTGAGCTAATGCTCCTTAAATCAGCTTGTTTAATGAGAAAGAACTGAACCTGGAAAATAAAGCCAGAGACTATTCTGAGGAAAGGGTTGCACACCAAAAATTCATACATATTTTTGGGCACAAAGGCTGAAAATTCTGTTTTAGATGGATAAAACTGATTAGCCTTACTTAGACATGTTCAAGTGAGTGGGAAGTAATGATGTAAGTAGCCTTTTAATCTGTTAGGATATCATAAAACTTCCTTCCTTCCTAAGATTCCCAAGGATTCCCAGAAACATTATATCATATAAACTAAAGACTCCTGTTCAGTCATAACTTTTCTTCTAGCTTCCATTAAGCTGGTCCTCTAATTCCCTCTGTCCCAGGGTTAAGTAAGTAATAAGTGCCCCTCTCTGGAGTCCACTGTATGTGTCTCAATAACCCTTTAGCTTGCAATTTTGTTGCCATATGACTTTGCAGAACAGAGGTTGCTCCAAAGAAACCCTGAAAGGCAAGCTTTGTCTGAATGAGGGGAAATATTATATGAGGCATAGGACTGTGGGGAAGAAGAACAGCAGTCAAATGCCATAAAAAGTAATTATAACAATGTTATAATGGGGTTCTGTTTCACTTAAATAAGATCAGAAATTCTTTTGAGAAAAAAGTGTTGTTCTTGTTGCAGCCATGTCAACCTGTTTTCATAACCTAAATTCTTTCAAACTTGCTAGTGTTGAAAAATGCTATTTATATATGTATGCATTTATAGTACTATGATATGGTTTTTAGGATAAAAAAGATTTTAATATATAACCTACCAATTGTAGGGACGATTGTAATCTTGTAACCCTTTATTCTTTCGGCCGGCCTTTGCCATGACATTCGAACTGTGTTTTCATTTACTATTTCAAAATTTAAGTCTGATGGTGGACCAACTGAAATAAAATATTGATAAGATAAATTAGTACAGTATTTTTATAAAAGTTATTGCACCCACTAATGCACATGCAGGAACAATCCCTTTTCTGGCATAGAAGGTTATAGAAGGTACTACCTTTATGGTAATCTGGGCTGTGTGCCATTTATTCTGTGATATTTAACAATGCAGGAAGATGTAGATTTTAGATCAAGGGATCTGCTTACTAAGGGTCGTTATGGAACTATGGATGAAAGCCTGATATGGCAGTGCTTTGATATATCTAAAATATTGACATAAAGGGGGTTGACTCCAATAGTGGACCTCACCTCAGGTTTTAACCTTGTTTTAGGAACTGGGCTAGTTTGATTTACTAGGGACAACTGTAAGTTACAACACACTGATGCTAAATTGACCTATATATATACATGTTGGGGATTTTTTTTTAAATTGTTTTAAATTTTATTGACTGGCTTTTTAAAAATATTTTGTGGTGAAGCACAGCAAAAGGGAAAAGGGAACTGTATATAACAATGTAGTGTATAGGAGGGATAGTGGGAAACCCTCTAAGAAATGTTAAAAAATCCTCCACATGGCTCAGTCTGTAGGAAAGTCAATAAATACAGCACCAATGTTTGCAATGGTGCTTTAAAAATCATTCCTACATCCTACAAGAGCTATTTTGGATATGTTTGGATTTCTTATTAAATTTACATTGCCCTTTAGTAAACAGACCGCCATACAATGGCTTAAAGGACCAGTAACATCAAAAATTTAATTATTTTAAAGTAATAAAAATATAATGCAGTGTTGCCCTGCACTAGTAAAACTGCTGTGTTTGCTTCGGAAACACTACTATTGTTTATATAAATAAGCTGCTGTGTAGCAATGGGGGCAGCCATTCAAAGGAAAAAAGGCTCAGGTTGCCCAGCAGATATCAGATAAGCTCTGTAGAACATATTGGTGTTATCTCTTATCCATTATTTATCCTGTGCCATATATATATATTTTCAATTTCCACCATTGCTACTCAGCAGCTTGTTTATATGAACTATAGTAGTGTTTCTGAAGCAAACACATCAGTTTTACCAGTGCAGGGCAACACTACATGATATTTTCGTTACTTTAAAACACTTTAATTTTTCGGTGTTACTGTTCCTTTAAGAGCCTTGCCTTTCAGACACAGAGGCCAGGGATCAATGTTTATAAAGACATCCTTGGGTGCAATAACTCACACATTTATACAAACCACAAAAAGCAAACATTGGTACAAAATAACATAACGCAAAGCTTACAAAGCATAGCTTTGCAACAATTTATTTCCAACATCATGACAGCATGCTGTTGGAGAAAAATTACAAGTGGAGCTGACAAAATGACAATTATACAAATTACAGTGCACAACACAAAACAGTCACATCTTGAATTGCTACATCATTAAAGAATGACTAGCAAAATCAAGCACATTAAGAAACAAAACATTTAATTAAATATATAATCACAGAATGTAATCAGATTTCTCAAATAACATTTACAAATATTTGTACATGCTGAGTGTAGATCATGCCAAAATATAACAACCTGCTTACAATCAGACTAAACTCTGCTGAGCAAGATAGCTGAATGCTACCAGATATCTGGCTTGTGTAATAGTGCTAGCATTGTTTCTGCATGTTGTGATTATAGCTAAAATATTCTGCCTCTTCCAATAATGGCTACGCATATTAGAAATAAGCCATGAGTTCAGTGACCAAATATACTGTATAATGCTAGCTGAATCATACAGGTCATGAAACCCAAAAAAGTGCTTCTAATATCCTTTACCATCTTTAGTGGAGGTACAACTTATTATACATTCTTTATGAGTACTATTTGTAATACAAGAGTGTGCACATTTGGAAAAGTAAAGATAAAAGAAATTGACATACTCCTGTATTTAAAGGTGACAAATCTATAGTCTAACTATAACTTCAATTTTCCAGCTAAAGGTTATAATGTTTTAAAGTTGGCTTCTTTAGTGAGTGTGCCAAGCACATTTACACAAGCCACAATAGTAACATAAACATATAAATAATATTTTTGCAGCAGGTACACACATTCCATACTAAAAACAGCATTTTGATATCAAAATGCAAGTATGGCCATTTCACAAAACACTGGTTAATGATGAAAAGACGAAATCAGAGCATGTTGATGAACATTTTTTTAGAATGTTGCGAGCAAACAGTGAAAAGGACACTTTACCCCACATGGAACTGCAAAATTAAAAAAATAAAAGTTTTCATGACAGAGATGATTGAACAAAACACAAAAGGAGATAACTGGCATGGGATCTATTTCATGGCATCATGCAAGATACATGAAATCTTCATTTGTTTGAGCTCTCCAAAATGAACACAATCCTCCATGTACAGATTGCATTGCACACAGACTTGTTGTGTCTTATTTTATAATGATATTCACTTTTGCTTAGTAATAGAAAATGTGGTCATCATAAACATATACAGTAGTATGGTCTTTTTTTCTAGATTATGACGGGTTCTACGAGAGTTTATTTATATGTTGATAAATGAATTTAACATTTACATATGTGAATTGGCAGTTGCAGGAAAATTAAATGCTATGCTCATACTATGTATTCAACATATTGTAATAGGTGTATCCTAGTTATATGTTATTTTATATGTTATATTTACTATATGTCTCTCTTCAAAATGCTAGGGCCGCTTGGTTATAGTTAGTTGACTAATTTCCAGCTAACTGCATATAGGGTTCAAGGCTTTGATTAGAAGCCACAAATAGTTTACCTACGAGTAGCTTAATTTACCCTTGCCTAAAAGACATTTTTTAATATTAAATTAAGACTAAAGTAAGACTAAAAGCTGTAGCTCACTGGCCTACTAGTTCCCTCCTGTAGTCAATCATATTGTGTGTATTTTGTGTATCTTTGTGTGCCAGAGAAGTTGAAAATGTACCCTTAAACAAAAGATTGGTATGTTATAGATGGGCATTTTATAAACAAATTTTCAGTTTGTCTTTATTTTTTATCTTGTATGTTTTTTTATTATTAGTGTTTCCATTCTGGTTATTTCCAACTGAAGTTGCTATCTGGTTGCTGGGGTTAGCCAATACAAAGTTTTTTTTTATTTCTTACATTTCTATGCGGGACCCCTCCTAATCATCTTCCTTAAATCAGGGCAATTCTGGATGTTCTCAGCACAATTATCAAAAGGCACTTTTTTATATATAAAGATATATAAGCACTTTAAATAATAGTTACTGTACTTATGCATGTACAAGGATATCACAATCAGTAAATTTTTTTTTTCAAGCTGTTAGTGAGATTTAAAGATGCATAAACATGCATGGAGAAGTTTAAGTTATAGATAACAGGGTATTGTCTATAGCTGGCAAATAGACAATTAAATAAAGAATATCATTATAAAATACTATTTCGGTTGCAATGGCTCAGGACAAATTTAATGCAAAGGCAGACACAACTGACCTGTGCATGCTTCGATAAGGTATCAGTACATGGTAAAGAGGTGGCACCAACCTGGACAGTAATTTGACCTGTTGCTGAAGAAGGCTTGGGCTTTAACTTATGTTGAACAGTAGAAGCCCAACTTGGTAAGCTCCAAAACATCGAATTCGAAGAAAAGGTTGATTGTGGGGAAAAGGCTTTAGAGTCTGAAAAATTTGTAAAGCCGTTTGCGAGCATATGAATTTTTTCTTCATATCTTTTCCAGCAAATTTCCCATCAGGTAAGACTCCTCCAAAACCTCATTGTTCCAGTTGCAATGTATAAATTCATTATATTGTGTGTGTGAGCATTGCTCAAACGGAAGAAAAAGGTTACACGCTTCCCTTGAGATGTTTCTAACTGAAGAACACTAATAACATTGGAAAAAGAAGTTTCAAACAAAACTAAAGTACCCATAGTGGGATTTACATGTTTGCCCTTCAATATATTGTGAAACATCATGTCCCGTATTTACCACTGATGTTTATTCATCTTGAGCATCTGGAGACCAAAAATACTTGAGAATTTTTGGACCCAAAGTAAAGAGGAAAAATAAACAAACTTGTCCCCATCTAAATACACAAGACATTGAAAGACAAAGCTTGCCTATTCAAACTGGCATGTTGAGCTGAAGTAAACAAAGAGGAAAATCAAAACAAGCAAAGGCAATAGTTGTGTATTAGGAAGATGACAGGAAAGTACAGGAATGGGATCTATTATACAGAATGCTTGGAACCTGGGGGTTTCCAGATAAGGGGTCTTTCCATGATTTGGATCAACATACCTTAAAGGGATACTGTCATGGGAAAACATGTTTTTTCCAAAACGCATCAGTTAATAGTGCTGTTCCAGAAGAATGCTGCACTGAAATCCATTTCTCAAAAGAGCGAAGTTTTTTTTATATTCAGTTTTGAAATCTGACATGGGGCTAGACATAGCTGCCCCAGGCATGTGACTTGTGCCTGCACTTTAGGATGGAACTGCTTTCTGGCAGGCTGTTATTTTTCCTACTTAATGTAACTGAATTAGTCTTAGAGGGACTTGGCTTTTACTATTGAGTGCTGTTCTTAGATCTTCAAGGGAGCTGTTATCTCGTGTTAGGGAGCTATTATCTGGTTATCTTCCCATTGTTCTGTTGTCAGGCTGCTGGGGGGGGAGGGAGGAGGTGATCTCACTCCAACTTACAGTACAGCAGTAAAGAGTGATTGAAGTTTATCAGAGCACAAGTCACAAAAACATGTTTTCCCATAACAGTATCCCTTTAATGGTCAATTGAAAAACACTGAAACTTTAAATATGCCCAATAAAATTGTTTGCCACAAATATGGATTTATGCAGCTTAGTTAGGATCAATACAGGTACTGTTTTATTTATTTATTTTTTTAAAAAAATGAGAATTATTTTCTTATTATTTTGGGGTGGCTTTCTGTTAATTTGGAGTTTTCTGGATAAGGGATCCCATACCTGTACAACATACAATTTATTTCATATTTTAGCACACATTAACGGGCAGATTTATCAAGGGTTGAGGTGAAGTTAAGAAGTGAAAAACTTTGAATTTCTAGCAATTTTTTGTGTACTTCGACTAGGGAATAGTCATACTTCGATTCGAATTTGAAAAAACTTCGAAATTCGAAGGTCGAATTTTTTTGAAGTACTGTCTCTTTACAACTTCGACCATTCACCACCTAAAAGCTGCCAAAGTGCTGCTTTAGCCTATGGGGGACCTCCTACAACCTATATGGAGGCAATTGGGGGAGTTCGGGAGATCAAAGGTCGAAGTTAAAAAAAACTTTTAAGCCACTTTTGGCCCACTTCCACCCCAAAAAACCTTCGACCTCCATTCGATTGGTCTTTTTGAATTCGAAGTTCGAAGTTTTATTAACTTCGACCTTCGATAAATATGCCCCTAATTATTTAGTACACAACCACCTCCATTCATCACAACACAGAGATGCAATTTCTTCTAAGAAAAGGCATACTGGGTTTGACTCGCGCAGCACCTTCCTACTACAGTCAAAATGAATGTACCAATGCATATTCAGTAGAAATTCATTTGCAGGCAAGACTATTCAAACAGTGGAATGTACAGTTCAGCATCATATATGTGATATATGGTGATATGTCTATCTATGTGTTACGTTTGATATATGGATATAAGGTGATATGTATATCTGCAAATGTTTCAACATGCATTTTCATGTAAGCACAGCAAGAAATTCTAGTTTGCATTTAAGGGTGAAATATACACCTATGTTCAACACAAGTCTAATAGGGAATAGGTTGGAAAAAGCTAAGACACTGTATCTGGGCTGCCTTTGCTCACTGACATTATAAACAAGGAGTAGTACATTATAAAGAGTACAATTCTTTATTACGAATATCCTCTTTTGTGGGGTAAGGAATATTAACAAAACATTCCCTACCCACTTGGTTGTTAAGGGGCAGTTATAGGATGGAGCTCTGCAAAAATGAATCCATATCATGTATTTCTTATTTAATTGAATAAAATATATCTTTTAAATAATAGACAGGGAACCTTTCCACCATAGCATCAGTTCCTGCTAATGCTAAATATAGGTGTGCATTTTTCTTTTAATCCATTTGAAATATCAGTATATGACAGTTAGTTTATGAAAATAATTGAAAAAAGTAACATCAATATGTAATATCAATAGATATGTCTTGTATTAGCATGCAAAGCAATTTACTCTAATGGCAAATGTAATAAAACATGTGAAATAATTTTAGCAACCTATTTATCAGTGACAAAAAGACTGGACATTTTTTCGTCTGCACCAGTGCAGTGTATTAAATAAGACTTCAAACATGTGTGTCAAAAGACACCACCTTTAATCAGGTCATTTAAAATGTGTTCTTTTTATACACTGTTCAACTTTCGAAATATTAATACATGTTATTATAAGTCATCAGAACATCTTTTTAACATGGAACTGACATTCATATAAATATGCATCCAATGTTTACTTGTTATTTTTGACAAATAGGTTTAACAGTTTTTTTTATAGTTTTTGAGATAAAAATGGTTTATGAGTGTACTTCCTCAACTCAACATTTTTTTTTTTTTACAACAAAAATCTGTAAAATAGATATAGTAAACATCCACCATTCTTTAGTGGAATTTTTTTTTATAATAGTGACAGTTCACAATTAAGGAAAAAACACTATTTTGAGAAAAGGGTAATTATGTATCTATCATATATATGATTTCTTACTACAATTAGTAAATAAAGAGGAAACAGTACCATAATCTGTAAGAACACAAGCAAATGTCAATTTATGATGCAAGGAAAGGACAAAATATTTATAAATGTTACATTGCATTGTTAGTCTACAGATTTGCATTCAATGGTATATCTTCTTCCTGCAGCATGCATTTAGTTGAGACCTCTCCATCACTCCACCCAGTGTCAGACTGGCCCACAGGGGTACCAGGAAAAGTCCTGGCGGCCCAGGTGTCAGTGGGCCCTTCTGCTTCAAAACATTTGGCCTATTTCATAGCATGTAAAAAAAAAGAGACTAGCAGAATAGAGGTTGAGTGAGAGGAGAGAAATTATAATAGTACTGAGAGTGGGCCCCTGATCTAAGGTCTTTTGGTAGGCCCCTGGTCTAAGATTTGTGGGTGGGCCCCTGGTTTCCCAGTCCGACACCGACTCCACCTCAACTGTGGAGGTGCGCACTGTGGTCAAATTCAGATTTATCTGTTGATCAGTACATGGTGTACCAGAAAATTAAGATGTAGAGTAGAACAAAATATCATCTTATACACTGAACTACTATTACTCTACTGAACTGCTGCAGAGATCAATCCTTAATAATCTTATTTTAACAAAGGAACTGATACTTAACATACCTAAAGATACAGTTCCCTTACGGATTTAATTATTGCAGTAAATATTCTTAATGCACTCTGGAATGACAGTTTTCAGAAAAACCAAAGACTTTTAATCATACCTTATGGCTAGGAACGCCTTTCTAACTGAAAGACATAACCAGTAGACTCTTGTTAAAGTCTCCTTTAAGCACTTAACAGGGAATACATTACCCAACTTTCAGAACATTAGCATGACACATCCTGTAATTTAACCTCTCTTAATCTGATGTTTAGCGTAAATACAAAATCTAATTAAGAGGAAAAGTATGTGGTAGGCTATCTAACGATAAATCCCTCAAACCAAGCTTCAAACTCTTTTGAAAAATACAAGATAACATATTGAGGTATACTACAAATATAAGATTTCATTAGCCTGCCAAAATCAGTTAAGGGTAAGGAGCAACAGAAGGGTACAAGGGTAAGGTACAGAGGAGGGTGAATGTTGTATATACAACATTGCAGAACAGTTCTATGACATGGTACAAATCATTGTGGGATTCAGTAGCTAGATAATAGTTTGATGGGTTATAGTAATATGCATATCTTATTTTGCAGTTAATTTACCTTAAAAATAAATAAATCAAGACGATAAACATTATCTGTTTATAATGACTGTCCCAGGTAAATTAAAATAATGGATACCAGTGATATGCCAGCATACAATTTACATTTTCCTCTGCAAAGGTAAAACAATGAACATAAGCCATAATTATAAATAGGCCATTGTTTCCCACTGAGATGATACAGTAAAGTAACCTATCAATATTTATAGATTCATATTACATACATTGTTTTTTCATTCAACTTACAATTTCGTAGCTCCCATTCCTGCATACATTTGTGATTCATATTGGATGTTTATACAATAAATGTATGTGCAGGTCAGCCATAGTACCAGATTCCTGGAGTTGCACTCATAAAATAAACACTTGTAACTTGCAAACTGTTTGCAGTATGTCGAAAAAGTGTGGAGCGCACAACGAGTAGAATATAACCACTAGCAAGATCAAGTTTTGTGATTAAAAAAGAAATATGCACAACTTGCACACACACTTTAAAAACACTTTATTAAATGATGGATGTTTCGCATTTCATGCAGCACAAGTGCCAATTAAGATGGGAGTGGCAGTGCTGTAGGCTCTTGTGCTTATCCTTCTTTTGCAAACTTCATGCTTACACAGGCATTTTTCTTGCAGAACATTAACTTGATGGAGATTGGAGAGGACATGGGCCAAGTGGCTCTCGAGAACAAAAATCAAACTTTTTACCTTGTTTCTGGGGAGAAAATATGTTATGAACACAAGACAAGATGACGAGGAAATGACAAACCAAAGAAAAGAAGAAAAATGGAAGGGGAGAAGAAGTAGAAGTAGATCTGAGAGTCCTGTTGAATCACCACTGAAGAGAAATTAGGATCTGTTACCTTCAGCCTCTATGGAAGATAGAAGCAGCACAACACAAAATGCTGTCACTGCTGAGCACAGCCGAATTTTCATTTTTCTGCTTTTCTCCGGTCACAACAACATGAATGGATCTGCAACCATAAAAGGATTAACATTTAAGGAATGAATGGGAAGTGTCCAACTTTAATCAGTATCATTACAAAAAAATAATACCAAACAAACGTTGGCTGTGGGATTGTACTAGACTACTGCAGTGATCCAAAAAGCCACTCTAAGGGCATATTATTCTGCTTATCCTGATTTTTTTTCTTTAAATTATAAATCTTTCTACTGTTCAACATGAGCACAGTAAATATGTTGTGAAAATGTATTGTGCCTATAGTCCTAATTAAAAGGAAATAATAATCCCTAAGGACAGAGACACACGCGAAGATTCGGGGAGATTTAGTCGCCCGGCGACAAAACGCCTCTTCTTCGGGTGACTAATCTTCCTGAAAAGCTTTCTCTTTTTCGGGTGACTAATTTCCATGAAAAGCTTTCCCGCCCGCTAGAATCGCATTCACCAGCAGGATGGCACTCGGAATGCTTGGTTTCCAAAGTCACCCAAAACCTCACACTATTTGATAATTCTTTTGCGTTTACATTTATCCCTCACACCATAATCAGGATAGGTTGATTTTATCAGAATCTGAGATCACGACAAAGGGTTTATCTGTGGACCGGTAATTTGTTTACATACCTTTTCCCCTCCTATACTTGTTCGCAGAAATTAGAGGACGTTGAATTGAAATTATTGCATGAAATAACAAAAACTATAGATATTTCCTCATTAAAACTGTAGGCAACAATGATGTTCATGCTTGTTCACAACACAAGCCATTGGCATGTACATGTGACTCATTTTCAGCTGGGCCTTCACAGTTGTATTGGAGGTAAAAAGTCTCTTAGCTGAATCACACACACTTCTTCTTCACAATTATTTTGGGTGCCAGTGGTTCTTATAATGTGAATAGTTATGTGAACAGGATATTCAGGAAAGGATGGTACTTCACTTAGTATGCAAAAAGTTTCAAGATCACAATAAGGGGGGTAGTTATTAATGGTCAAGTTGGTTTTTACCCTGAAAAATTTGAGTTTTTGAAGGTATTTTATTATTATTTAAAAAAAATGATTATACCTCAAAGCTGGAAATAGCTCAGTTTACAAAATACACCAGCTAAAACCTGTTGAGGTCATGTGGCAGAGGTTCCTTCAACCATTTGAAGATGCTTGTAGTCTTCATGATGTTTGGGTTTTTTTCAAGGGATTTCTCTTGAAAGCTCTATTAATTCAAGTGATTCAAGTTTTTTTTGCCAATTAGAGTGTTCGAGTTTTTCACCTCAAATTCACTGATTCGAGTTTTTCCCATTTGCGTTTTTCAATAAATCAGAAAATATTTGAGTTTATTAGAGGTATAAAAAAACTCACAAACTCGCCCTTTGATAAATAGCCCCCTTAATGTCAGTTTGCTACTTTTACTTCGGGGAGCACACAACTGCTCCTACACGCTAACCTATGCTTGTCTCTGATTCCTAATTCTATAGCAGTCTAAGTTAGTCTCACACTCTCCTCTCACACTCTTATTCATGGTGCCCGTTAGAGGTATTGTTCACTTTTAAATAAACGTTTAGCATGATATAGACATTGATATTCTGAGACAATTTGCAATTGGTTTTATTTTTTTATTTTTGGAGGATTTACAATTATCCATCATTTTTTAGTTCAGCAGCTCTCTACTTTGGAATTTCAGCAGCTACCTGGTTGCTAGGGTCTTGTTTACCTTAGCAATCAGGCAGTCGTTTTAATGAGAGACTACATTAAGAACAGAAAAAGGTCTAATTATAAAGATAAGTAATAAAAAGTAACAATAACATTAAAATTGTAAGCTCACAGAGCAGTTGGATTCCAGGGTCAGTGACCTCCATTTGAAAGCTGGAAAGATGCAGAAGAGAAAGGTGATTAATTAGAAAATTATTAATAATAAACTATGATGACCAATTGCAAAGTTGCTAGGAATAAATCGTTCTATAACATATTAAAATTTAATTTAAAGAGATACAGACACCAGAAAATAACCTTTTTTTATATGTATCATAACATTGTCTTTGAATGCCATTTATAATTTTGCCATAAACGTTTTTGCCTGTTGCTTTTGCATGACCTTTCTTACCCCCATGTTCCTCTATGAGGGGGCTGCCATATTTGTGCAGTAGTAGTCCGTTAACATTAGAAACTCTTACAGTCATGTTGGCAAAACAGTCATGTTTAGGAACTTCAAGTAATACTTGCAAAAGCAGAACCATCAGTGAAAAATGATCAACATGACCTATAGGTAACTTTTATTGTAGATTAATATTTTATTAAGAAAATATTTAGTGTCAGTATCACTTTAAAGGTAAACAACCACTTTAACCCGACTTTCACTTCTACTGTTACTTGTAGCAAGCTCTTTCTTGCTCTTTCCGAGGCCTCTTGCTTCACTCTCCTCAGAGTGAAGGTTGAGGAAGCTAACTATTGGGATCCCCTCACTCTAAGAAACTAGGGAATACCCATAACTCCTGGGGCCAGAAGGGAGCTCTTCTTTCCAACAGAGTAGGATTACACTTGTGGATGACTCATAGTAGAGACAGGATTAACCCTTAATCCCTTTGCAAAACCCTCAGATCCAGAGTAATGAAAAAGTTGTCATCACCCCAGTCCTATTATTATGTATGTAACATCCCCTGTGTGCTCCATTCAATAAGAGGAATGTCAATGTAGTATCATACATTTTAAAAAAAAATGTTCAGCAATTTATGACACCACTTAGTGCCGTTTATTACATATGGGGGCAAATGTCCCTGTCATGCCCAGATCAAATCACAGAACATTATGGCTGTATGATATTATGATGATGTGCTTATAATATATACATACCAGCATTTATGCTAATCACAGACACAGCGTTAAACATAGTATGGTATAGCAGACACTGTCTGACAGAGTTTTAAAGGGGTGGTTCACCTTTTAAGTTAACTATTAGTATGTTATAGAATGGCTATGTTAGAATTCTAGCCTTCAAATGGGGGTCACTGACCCCATTTAAAAAACAAATGTTCTGTACCCCAAATATATTGTTATTGCTACCTTTTATTACTCATCTATTACTCTCCTAGTCTTATTCCAGTCTTTTATTTAAGAGTGTGTGCCATGTGTGGCTCAGGGAAGACTAGCTGGAATTCAGGTTGTGGGATTTCTTAAATGCTGAATAAATAGCTAAAAAGCTACTTAACCCGAAAACACAAATAATAAAAAAATGAAAACCTATAGCAAATTGAGTCAGGATATCACTCTCTACATCATACTAAAAGTTAATTTAAAGGCAAACAACCTCTTTAGGTTTCAATCCTCTTACTATAGGCTATTTTATCTTAAAGGAAAAGGAAAGGCTTAGTGCACTTGGGAGTGCCAAATGTAAGGCACCCCCAAGTGATTGTATTGACTTACCTGAAACCCCGGCTGGTGCAATTTTCTGCTGATAGGAGCACCAGCCCGGGGTTTCATGTAAGTCATGCAATCACTTGGGGGTGCCTAACATTTTGCACCCCTAAGTGCACCAAGCCTTTCCTTCTCCTTTAAAAACTTTCAGATCCAAACACATGCCTATCTCAGTACAATACAGTAAGTACAGCTGAAAGAAAAGCATGGATTATCATGTGATGCTGTGGTTGATCTACAACCCTCTGCAGAAACCCAAAAGCTTAGCTGTCACGAGTGATGTCAATTGTGGTTCAAAGACAACAACCAAGCAACAAGTTGTTAGATAACAGCAAATTGTGGATTCACATGCAGTGGGAATCATTTAGCTAGGGGATCACTGCTTGAACTCCCACAAACTGTTCTACTCAGCAGAGTAAAAGTACAGCCTTCCATGGCATGAAGTCTCCAACAGGTTTACTACTCATCTCCTTCATCAGACAAAAGGTCTGCCATTTCTAGAAAGTACTGGCACTCTGCTACTTGCAGTTTTAGTCTGCAGACAAAACAACTGATGCTTTAACAAAAATGTTTTTAAACTATCTTCAAGAACTAGCATACTTATCAGCCTGATGAGCTCTACATGTACCCTTTTTCCCATAAAAAGGCTTTCCTACTCTTTTAAAGTTTTGCACATAGATAAAAGCATTAGCAGGCAAAACCTCAAATAACTTAAATGGGAAATCCTAGCTGGTTGAACTCCTAGACTATGCATGGGCCAAAATGTCTACTCATGTATTATAATACATAGGACATAATGTATATGACTGCAGTTTACAAGGAATTAACATTTTTGGGAGTTTTGTAAGTAAATGGAAGCAGAGGGTCAGAGGTCAACCAGTGTTACATGGGTCGCAGAACTTAAAGATGACCAATAATATATTTAATAACTGTAGAAGGGGGGGTACAATTTTCTTTATTTATTAAATATTTTTGGAGGCAAAATGTAAATAAATGACCATACAGATTAGGGACACTACTATACTTTTTTTTTACCACGAGCTTGAGCTGCCTTAGTCCTTGGACAAAGACTCTTTATCATAAACATGCCCAATAATACACCATGCCAGCTATATGAGGAATTGAGTGGTACAATTTTCTTTATTTATTAAATATTTTTGGAGGCAAAATGTAAATAAATGACCATACAGATTAGGGACACTACTATACTTTTTTTTTACCACGAGCTTGAGCTGCCTTAGTCCTTGGACAAAGACTCTTTATCATAAACATGCCCAATAATACACCATGCCAGCTATATGAGGGTAGCAGCAAACACTAGTACTTTCAAAAAAATTCTTATTGCTGCCATCACATTAGTTGTTGTGCTGCACACTCTGCTTATAGTCTTTCTGAGCAAGAATGAACTGAACAATATTAAGCAGAGTAAGGCGTGAATCCCATAAAAATGAATGGAGAGTGGCGGTATTTCACTCTAGCTGACTGTGGTTATCTCTAACTTCACTCTTTGATAAATATACCCCATGGTATCCCCATGCATGTTTAAATTGTACTGAATTTGTACCTGTCATATTACAGGAACATATGCTTCTGTAAAGCACTGTTTCCTTATTTATATATATATATATATATATATATATATACATACACATCCATACAACAGCACTCTCAAGACTTGAAATGGAAAAAAAGTTTTTTATACATAAAACAGAAAATGCAGAAAAATGCCACTTTGGTCCAGCCTTCCACATAAATGCAAAACAAAAATTTGGCAATTTGCAGGACTCATTTCCAAACAAAAAGTGTCAAACTCTAAATTGGAGGCAAAACTGCACTGCTGATGCTATTCACAATGGTAGTTTCCTCAGATACATGCTGCTAACAACTTGGTGTAGCACCAGGCTAAACGTGCATTCAGCCCACTTTGATGAGCTGCACTCAATTATGCATGTACAAAGTAAAGGACACAACTGACATAAGGGAACCCTGGCATTAACACCCACCTTGTTCTTCTGGGAATTTCAGAGTTTCGTATTGGGCTGCGTCTACTCATGCAACTGACTTGAATCAGAACGCAATAGTGTGCATGTGTGGTAGGAAATCAGATGTAAGTTGCAGTTAACATAATAATTACATGAGTGTAGAGGGTGCTTTAGAGCCTGCACCACCTTTTTAGTCCACCAGAAAAGCTTAAAAGGTATATCGCCCAGTGGGCCCACCAGAACATCCTGCACCTGGGCCTTGCCTAGTTACAACACTGATTGATACAATTGCGATTGGCACTATTGCAAGGAGTGTCCTTGTTTGTTGTAATGAATGGCATCAATAAGGGAAACACTTGTGGCTGCATTTATAAATTACCCCTTATATGTAACCCTTATATGGGTTATTTCATTTCCAGGTGTTCCAGGTGAATGAAAGCTTATAAAAATAACATATTATTCATGTAATTGTTGGAATAAAATTATATTTTGAAATTAATATTTAATAGTACCGGTAATAGTAATATTGGCCCTAGATTAATCCACTGCCTATGCTTTAGGGTATTGTGTCATACTTAAAAAACAATATTGCCAAGAATGACTAATTAGGCAATCAATCATACTATCTATAATCCCACATCACTACAAATCTTAAATGTTCAGGTTCAGTATTTGTGAACGAGTAAGGGCTGGGTAAATCATACTACAATGAATGCCCTGTATCTCTGCTTGAAAGGGGAGTTTACAATGTGCTATACTGTTTGAGTAAGGGATCTTAACCAGGTTTTTAATATATTGTTACACTGAGAGATAGCATCCCCCAGCATAGGGTATTCTAAAACCTTCCTTTAGAATGATCCATATTATATTAACTTAAGGGAACTCAGAATGTCTTGCGATGGACTGCCAGCTAGTCTGGATAACACATTGTGTTCTATTACAGCCCTCTTTAATGCCTTCCAGCCTGCAAAGAAACATTCTGCTCCATGGATGGGGTTAACGAAAAAACTGAGACCCCAAGGAAAGAGCGGACTATGATGTAAGAGCCACAAGGGAGCCATGCAAGGATTATGGAACACCATGATTGTTACCACAGATGTTGCCTTAGTAGTAATACAAAAGTATTGCTCACCGGATTAAGAGTCACAGTTTAGGTTTCCTTTTCAAATCATCAAGCCAGACACAATAAGGGGTATATTAGGTAAAGAGTGCAAAAAGCTTTAACAGGACCATGCACAGAAGTGTTCCAGGGGCTCCATTTATCACTTTATAACATATCATATGTGAGCTCTGCTAAACGCATCCTGCCCTGAGTATTTCAGGATCACCTATAGCAAGTAATATGTGCTACAATATCCTTCCTGTTAAATCAATTAACTCATTTTCGTGGTATGATTTCAACCCCTTTAACTCGGCAGAACTCATACACGGTTAATAAGGATTTGCTACCGAGAACAAATGAACTGAGTGAGAAAAACAGTACTGCAATTCTTAAAGCGACACTACAAATATATGCACTTGAAAAAAGGGGAGCCTTACTACTGTTATGTGCAAGTAGTGCAAGAATGTCCTGTAGCACTTATGATCCATGTATTTCTGTTCTATACACCTGACCTAGCAGGGAAGCAAAATGTGTGTCCCTTCTCATCAAAGCCAAATTTGCTTGAAGACATAGTTTACCATTAGCTGGATGCTGGCCATACATAAAAGAGCAGTATTGTTTGGCCCTAACTGTGTATGGGCAGATTGGCTGAATATCTTGCAAGACAGCCAGTGTTAAATCACCATGTTAGAAAGATGTCCACATTATGGTTCTCCAGCTCTTGCCAAACTACAACCCCCAGCAGACTGCTGCTGGATAATTGTAGTATAAAAGTAGCAAAACCACAAGACTGAAGTGAGATTGGCCATTGATGACATAAACACATTTTCTGCTGCTTTAGACGTGCTTCCTTTGTAATGCTCAGTATAGCAAGTATTGTATAACATAACACATTCACCTAACTTCCAGCGACATCTACAGGATGGAAAAACGGAATTCAGAGCCAAAGGCAATGAAGCAGAGCCTCCTGTTGAACACTTTCCTTTACTTGTATGACTATCTATAAGTATTTTTTTAAGAAAATACATTGTGAAAAGCTTTACCAGCATGCCCAAATCCAGCACACCCAAGAAGTTATGGGACAGTATATATTATAAAAAGGGCTATGTCGGACCATGGGATCCACAGGACTGAGCCCTGGACTGAGAGCTGCAGTGGGATGTCTGCATTTGCACAAAGGAGTTAGGAGCTGAATCGACTCAAAGTGGAATCTCAATAAAAAACAGCCATGAATATATTAATTCCAAGTCTTAATATCCAGTTGGGTGGTGTGGGGAGGTGTTTCGCTATTAAGTCTGACCACATCCACTAGGAATCCCTGCCAGTCATCTCTCCACAAAACCACATTTGCTGAGCTTCTAATAAACTGTGTATTTTCCAAAGGTGTCTTCCATAGGATTCCTGACTCTAACACCTCTGAGGTTGTTTTCTCTGGAAAAAAGGCGCTTGTGAGGGGACATGATTACACTTTACAAGTACATTAGAGGACATTATAGACAAATAGCAGGGGACCTTTTTACCCATAAAGAGCCACTCCTTTAGACTAGAAGAAAAGAACTTTCATTTGAAGCAACGTAGGTGGTTCTTCACAGTCAGGACAGTGAGGTTGTGGAATGCACTGCCGGGTGATGTTGTGATGGCTGATTCAGTTAATGCCTTTAAGAATGGCTTGGATGATTTTTTGGAGACAGAATATCAAAGGCTATTGTGATACTAAACTCTATAGTTAGTATAGGTATGGGTATATATAACTTATGTGAAAGTAGGGGGTTGAACTTGATGGACTTTGTCTATTTTCAACCGAAATTAACTATGTAACTATTATGCCAGGAGGACCTGGACTGCTCTCTGACAGCAAAAGGGTTACAGGTCCCAATCAGATCAACAGTTCTCTGTGCCGCCCCCTCTCAACCTAATCCCCCAAACCAACCATCCTCCCCATTCACCATCTGCCCCTCCATTTCTGCCTCTCCCTCAATGCTGTATCTTTCTCCCACCTTTTCACTACACCTCATTAATTTTTCCTTCATTTTTTACCTTTCTATTATTGTCCTTTGCTATTTATTTTGCCTTTGTATCCTTTCTTTCTTTAACTCTTCCATTCCCTCTCAGTGTATTTTTCCTCTACTTTCCTTTGCAGGATTTCTGCCGCTCTCATTCCAATTCACTAAATTTCCCCTTAGATCTGCACATTTCAGGGGCTCCCGCGATTGTATAAACAAGATGGCTTAAGATTTCAATAGTTGAACTGTTCTTATTGTACCTCACAGACACAAACTCACCTGCACAGACCCATACACACTTACCTGCACACACCTGTGCACTCTCACATATCTTGTCTATGAAATTGTCCCCCAAATATTGCACTCAGGCAAAGACTTGGCACCAGAAAAGCCAAGGTGTACAATACCCTCTCTACTTTCCTATTTCTAACAAGTCTGACACATAATAAAGCTGCAAGACACAGCTCTTCTGCTATTCCTCCACCCAATGCCCTTTGCAGAATGAAACTGTGCCCAGTGAGCAGCCTCCCCTGCAAAAAAAATCTCCTGTTCAGCCTCAGGGACAGAAATCATTACAGAGCCCCAGTGCACAATAACTGAGCACCATCCACAAGCTGCACTAGCAACCCAAATGCACAGCTGCAAAAAGGACTGGTATGCACATTATTCATGGGGCATGAGCTTGTTTACTGACTTCCAAATAAATCATCATTTAACATCTCAGGAGGGATTCTCTCTCTTTTTATAACAAAAAATTGTTTTTAGATCCTTCCTTTTGTTTCCAGGGTCAGACTTAGTGATCAAGGCTACATCTGGAAATTGAGATCTGAGACTTGCAGATCAACAACAGTTCATGATATAGGATATATATATATATATATATATATATATATATATATATATATATATATATATATATATATATATATATATATATATATATATATATATATATATATATATATATATATATATACAGAAAAGTTCTAACAATTGTTTTTTTTCTCCCTCTATTGAACCCTTTAAATGGGGGTGATCCAATGCAAACTCCAGCATTACACTACACTAAAAGTAGCCCAGCTGTTTTTTAGCCTTTTAAATATTATATATTTATAAGAGAGAGAGAGAGGGAGAGAGAGAGAGAGAGAGAGGGGTGATGCTGGGTGTTCTAACCTGGATTCCAAGTTGCTGCTCCCACCTTGCACACCAGCCCAGGGAAAGAGAGGATGAGAGGAGTGATGCGCTTACTGTCCACTTGGTGGCTTCCAAACTGATGCTCCTTCCTCACAGACTGTCTCCTTTCAAGTGGGAAGAGCCTCTCCCCAATCTGCTCCTTAAGAGAGGGCTGTTCCCAAAGCTCGTAAGCTCTTACGAAAGAGCAGGGGAAGGTGGGCCGCTGCCACGGGGTGATAGATGCAATGCTTCTGTATGGGAGGAAGGATGGATGTGGTGTGCAAGGAGGGGGAGATCGGAAAATAAGGGGGAGACTTCGTTTTTTGGAAAGTTCCATACACTTTTTTTAACATTCCTTCTGTATGATTCCTGCTCGAGCGTTAGTGCCAGGGGGTCCTCTGTGTCATGTCGGAGCCAGAAAGAAGCTGGAAGATCTCTTAGGTTTCCCTGGCTCCCCTACAAAGGGACTTCTCTAACGGGGAGAACAATGGGGGGGAGAATGTGTGTGTGTGTGAGTGTAGCGGCGGCAATAAGGAATAAACATAGATGGAGCTAGTGCTGGTGGCTGCGTGAAACATGGCTTTTCCATTAAGTAATTGTCTGCCTATTCCACGTATTTGCTCCGCTTTTCTCTGGCACCAGCCGGGAAAATTTGTAGAACCAATAAAAAATTTTATAAAAAAAACCCGCCGTTGTCGGAAATTCAATGATTTTCACAGCCCAGTTCTCTCAATGAGTTTCCACAAAACTCAACATCCACTTTTTTTATGATTATTATTTTATTTGCTGGCACGGCTGAGAATGGAGACACGACTGTTAAATCTGTCAGTGACATAAAGGGAAGGTGGAAAAAAAGCGGCAGCCTGTGGTACCCCCACCATACTAAATGGTACAGCCCAGCCCTAGGCGCAGCTACAATGTGTAGGGAATGGCAGGATCTACCACTGCTGAATATGTGATATATATATATATATATATATATACAGGGCCGTCATCAGGGGGGCACTGGGGGTACAGCTGTACCGGGCCTGAAGGGGGGCCCAGGTCGGCGGTGTTACACTTTTCAAATTAGCCGGGCCCCCTTAACAGCGCCAAAGGTCACGGTGCAGCTGAAGATCCAAAGCCGCGCCAAAGACCTGCTGCTGCTCACGCTGCTGAATTGTCACTCACTAAGTTCCGTGCAGCAAGTACACTCTCCTGCTCTTCCGAGCTGCTGCTGCTGACAGGCTGATGTGGGCGTGGAGAGAAGGAGGGAGGGAGGGGGAAAGGAGCAGAAGAGTTTAACCCTGCAACTCCAGTCTGAGCAAGAGTCAGGTATTGTAACATTGGCACTGGAAGCCTCTCTTTCTAGCCTGTATTTGTGTAATTATTTTAGCACCAGCCTAGTGTTGCTGCCATTCTATCCTAGTATGTCTGTTGTACTTATTATTTGGCAGATTTTTCTAGTGATCATGTTGCTTGCTTATTCTATCAGTTAAAAAAAAGTAACATTTTTTTAATAGAACCATAAGCAGCATTACTAAAGAAATAAAAAGCCTAGCTTGAAGGTCAGTTAAAGGGGTTGTTCACCTTTACATTAACTGTTAGTATGACGTAGAGAGGGATATAGGGAGACAATTTGTAATTGGGTTTTTATTTTTTGTGGTTTTTGACTTATTTAGCTTTTTATTCAGCAGCTCTCCAGTTTGCCATTTCTGTAATCTGGTTGCCAGGGTCTAAATTCCCCTAGCAACCATGCACTGGTTTAAATAAGAGACTGGAATATGAATAAGGGAGGACCTGAATAGAAAGATGATGTTTTTTAGCGCTGGTGTCTGTGTGGACTTTTTAATGTGGTGTGGGGGCGGGATCTGGGGTGGGCGGGGCCAGGGGGCCCCGAAAATTTTGCAATACGGGGCCCCGTGATTTCTGATGGTGGCCCTGTATATATATATATATATATATATATATATATATATATATATATATATATATATATATCAGTCAGGGCGCCATTAGCAAGGGGTACATATATATGGATGGACTAACAGAAAAGCACATGGATGACTAGGTGTAGAGGTCCATTGGGAGGCACTTTTAAAGTGGGAGGTTATCAGGCAACCTGTCAATTCCTTTCAGTTGTCCCACATAATATGGCATGTGTGTGTGGTCCAGTCATAGCCCGCAAGACTGCATCTACATGCACTGACAGCAAGACAGGGAGCTAAATACAAAAAACATGGTGCTTCACCCAGGTTTCAGGTACACAGAAGCCCAATCAGCCCACATAGAGGCCCAAACAGCCCTCCATCAGCCCACTAAATGCTGACTTTCTATGGGACCTTATAGCTGCCCCTCTGGCATTTGCGTAAGGCTATGTATTCATCTATTTTGTGGCCTAAATAAAGTTCGCAGTTTGTGGGATAAGTGAGTGCCCTCTGTGTTTCTTCTGTTTGGATACCTCCACCTCAAGTTGTAGGTCTGGGGCATGATCACCCAGGCCTCACATATTACTGGTGAGATAAAAAATTTTTAGGTTTTTACATTGGAACTTTCTTTCTAAGTACATGAGTAAATGAGCCCTTAAAGAACTATTATGAGATACAGAACACAGCGCTGGTGGGTGCAAGGCAGGTCTGTCCTTGCCCTCTGCCATTTTGGAGTGCAAGGACCTGTTACGTTGGTTGCTCACACATGGGTAGGGTGCAAAAGGAAAAAGAAACATGCCAGTTTGTGCCAATATTAATCTTGCAATTTTCACCCAGCTTTATACATTATAAATGACCCCTCATAAATTAAAATCTAATCTAAACAGGGGCTGAGAAAACACATATGAATAAACTCCATTTTACATATAAAGTAAGACGATGTACACATCAGAAGAGACAGAAAGGTGATGCACATCAGCACTACATGCCACAAACTTCTGCAGAGCTCTAGGCAACACTGGTAGCGTGCTGCATACCCAGAATATTTCTAGGAGCAAGAGGCTTCTTTCCATCGGGCGACTGCGTGATCTTTTTCCTCCCACCTTTATATCTTCACATTGTGTCCCTTGATGAAGTTCAGGGGGTGTATAACTGTAAAGGGTTAGAGCAGGTTTATTCATTTCTTTATAAAAGAGATAGTAAAGCGCTACCCCCAAATAATGAAGGAATACTGGGGGACCCAGTTCTAGGGAAAAAGTGTTGATTGAGTAGGCTTGTATTAACAGAGGCCCTCTTCATTTTCTTGCTGACAACTGTAGTTCAACGAGAGAGCAGCAAATGGATATCCATGATGGGGATTAAACATATCTAAGAATACAGACTCAAGGCAGTATTATTATAAGCTGTACTTTTACCAAGGACACTTTGAGGTGTAAATGGCCCCTCTAAGGCAGGGCCCCAGGCAAATTCCCTCACTGCTTTGCCATAAATCCAAGGATAGAAATGTGAAGCTGTTAGGAACGGGTTAAACAAAAGGAGAGTCTTGAGGCGCTTCCATCAGTGTGTGGGGATGAGAGAGCCAACGTGCATTCTCTGTGTCCAGATTCAGTAAAAGGAAAAAGAGCTGTAATTTTTCAGCATGAGAGCTACTGCAACCACATCATTTGGGTTTTTCTTGCCGACCCCGTTACAAAGGAAATTACCTCATTGCCTGTTGATAAACCATTATAGCGTATATCCCACGGGAATGCACATCTTAAAAGTGAGATTGGCCACACATACAGTAAAACTGCTGCTTTTTAATAACAATTACATTTACTTGCTTAAAACTGATCTCATTGCCAGACCTTTCCTGCCAGTGGTTCATTTAGTCATTCAGTGCAGTTGCTTTGCACCCTAGTGTAATGTATGTATAACTATGATCAACCATACATATGGGTCAGATGTATCATAACTGGAGTAATCCTGGGGCATACAGTATTTATGAAACCTCCCAGTGGATATTGGCTGATAAATATCATAGTCATGGTCCATTGTATGATGATTTGGCATCAGCATGTCAGCATGCACATGGAACAGATTTTGGCCTAGGAATTCTAAATTATGTATTGTCTTGCCAAAATCCATCCCGTGTGTGCACTAACATGCCTCTCTATGTGTGCCGCTGGCTTTAAATGTACCAAAACGTTGTGATGATGCTCCATATCATCCAGGGTATGACTGCTCATCTTCACTTCCCTCTGTTCCAGTCGTTCAGGCTATCTGTCTGAATGGAAAGAATAATAGAAAGGAGATATATACCTTGTATGGCCAATCATATTTACTGGTCTAGAATTATGGCAGTGAAAATCTGACAGGACTTCAGAAAATATTGCTCATGTGACGTCAGAGTTAAAGTTGTGGCAGCATTTAAAGTGCAGTTTGTTTAGTTAAAAACATTGATTTGGATCATTTCCTAAACTCCCATAAAGCTTTCATAAATTTGTTTAGTATGTACTTCATAGTAAAGGATCTTCAGGATGCTCGGGGCCTGCAGTTTTAGAGATAAGGGATTCTTTCCATTATTTGGATCGCCATATACAAAATACTGGTTATTATTAGAGAGATAAAGGAAATGGTTTTAAAACTTAGAATTTTGGGAGATGGCCATTCTGTAATATAGTGCTTTTTGGATAGCAGGTCTCTGGAAGAGGGATCCCATACCTGTAATATTATCACTGTAAGCAGTAGTCAGGAATGCATGAAGTTCTATGTTATATGGGCTTCTGATACCTGCCTATTGCTCACTGAATATAACAGGCAGTGTCAGACTGGTGTGTCCTAGGCTCACTGGGCCTGCCATCCAGGGGCCCCCCCACATTCATAGCTGTTATAAACTTATTTAAAAATCTCAGCTGTCAATCAAATATTGCCTGCCCCTCCTCTTTGCCTGAGGCATAGAGGCGGGGCAAGCAATTACTTTCACTTTCCATTCAGCACTTCCTACATGTCACTGCTCTCCCCACATTCCTCCAGCTCTCTTAACCATTTAATTATATAGCCAGTGCATCAGGTCCCCCATTCTGGTGCACAAACAAGATTCTGAGATGATGCAAGGCTTGTCTTAATAACAGTGTCCACAAAATGGCTCCTGTCTGCTTGCTATAAGTTCCCAGACTGATGGAAACAAGATTCAAATAATGTATACAGTGTAATTAAAGTTAATTTTGCTTGACTAACATGATAAAATAGGATTTGGAATAATTTTTTTTTAACATAATAAGTTGCGATTGTAGAAATGTCAGTGTTAATGTATTTCTTTTCCTCCTGGTATTTATAAAGGGTTAACATCCCCCCACACACACACATTTGCAAAGTGGTGCTTTATTCTTCTGTTTTGTTTACACCAAACCAAAGCTAAAAACGACGCCGTTATTTAATGCCACCTCAGACCTTGGGTAATTAAGATGCCAAATATTCTGGCAAGAATAGTGATAAAAAGTTGTTTTAAAAAGTGGCGGCGCTGAGTGAATCACTCATTAGGATCAAATATTATTTAAATTCATGGACGGCACAGACAAATAACACAGCAAGATCACACATACACAACGTACAGCCAGAGTGGGTGCTGCCCTAGCATGTAGAAGCCAGAGCCTCTGGGCGCAGACACAACTTGTTAAATATCTCACCACAGGGTATATTGCACAGAAATACAGTGATTCAGGCGTGCAGATTTCAGAAGAATCAAGGGCCTGGCTGAGCATGATTCATTACACTTGTACAGTGACAGAAAAATAACTGCCGAATACTTGTAATTTAACTATTTTGCAGTTGTTTTTATGGACTTAAGATGTAAAGTATTGCAGCAAAAACTGCCCATAAATTCAGAGATTTACATAAGTTGTCCCAATGTACAGCTAGTGCATTCAATGGAACTTCAAAGCTCACAAGGGGCATATAGGCTAGAGTGCTATTGGGAGGCCTATACATAGCCATTGCCATTCTGCATTCTACTGCACTACAGGTAAATATAGGGTCGTATTTATATATATATATATATATATATATATATATATATATATATATATATATATATATATATATATATATAGACATCTGAATGCCCTTGCATTGGGTGTCTACTTTAGGGTGCTCTTGGTTGTCTACATTAAAAAATGGCTATAAAAATTATTTCCCCCTAGTACACTGCCAGAAACTTTCAGCTAATTCCAGATGTGGAGCTGAGGGGTGGAAGGTGTTACCCTCAATTGCCAAGGGGAGGGGTGGGGGGGGCAGTCGGTGGTCTAGTGCTTCCTTGTACCAAAGTGCCTCCTGGCACTCCTGCCTTGCATTTCAAATAATACTACCCTCCTAGTATTCAGCACTTCCAGATGCACGCAGCACCATAATCACAAGAAGATGCAGTTATCTGTTTCAGTGTGACATAATGGCTAAAAAAAAGTTGACTAAGCAATACCAATGGGAACATACAATTATCAATTATGAACTACATGATGGCTACTATAAAACAGAGTACAGGTCTAACACACTGATTGCAATTAAATACTGATCAATGCGGGAGGTTTAACATAAGAGCATGCAAGATATCCACCAAAGAAGGAAAGAAATAGTTAATTAGTATAAAATGTCATTTTCTTCTGCAGTGACTATTAAAACTGTGTTTAAGATTTGAAGATCAGTAGGGCAACAGTACAACCTGGTGGTAGCCTAGAGCACTGCAAAGAATGATCAAGGGAATCAAATGCTTTTGGGATATCTGTTTTTTGAATAGGAGATTCCTGTATTTATTTTATGTTCCAATACTCAGGTGTAATAATGCTTTATTTGTTTTAATATATTTATTGTGATAGTATAATGTACTTAATAATATAATATATATAATTAAAGGGGTGTTCACCTTTATGTTCACTTTTAGTATATTATAGAATGGTTTATTCTAAGCAACTTTTCAATTGGCCTTAATTTTTTATTTTGTATAGTTTTTTAATTATTTGCCTTTTTCTTCCGACTCTTTCCAGCTTTCAGATGGGGGTCACTGACCCCATCTAAAAACAAATGCTCAATAAGGCTACACATTTACTGTTATAGCTTTTTATTATGCATTCTTTTATTTAGGCCCTCTCCTATTCATATTCCAGTCCCTTGTTCGAAGCAATGCTTGGTCTCTAGGGTAATTTGAACTCTAGCAACCAGATTGCTGAAAGTGTGAACTGGAGAGCTGCAAAATAAAAGACGAAATAACCCGAAAACCTCAAATAATAATAAATGAAAAACCAATCGCAAATTGTCATTTTTATTGGATTTATTAGCATTCCAGTGACCCATTAAGCACCTAAAGCAGTCCTCAGCATGAAGCTCCTGAACCCAATGCTGAAGCAAGTGCAATTCTGCTTGATTCAGGCATTTAACTTGCAGATTTTTTTTGTAAGAAAAGTCAATAGTATCTGGCTCCATTCCACCAGTTTGTCATATTTATGATCTTAGATCGTTCTGCATATTTCAAATAACAGAATGAGCCTGCTAAGTTGAAACTACTTTAGTTAGCCATAAAAATATTTGCACAGAAATGAAAGCGCTTATCAGATATAGCCTCTCCAATAAAAGTTATACGCAGAAGAATCTGTTACACTTGCTGTTAACTGGGGAAGCACTGCTCAGCACAACTGTTCACAATGGCCTAAGAAAGGCTGCTAAATGAATGAGGAGCAATCATGCTATCTGGCATCTGGTTTCCACCTGGAAGGTTACACGCCATCCCGCAAGCAATACATTAAAAGCAAGCTTTATTGATTGCCGATTCACCAGTTTTTAAGATGGAATTTTTGTTTGTATCTTCCCTTGAGTTTTTCATGACAATTGAAACGCTACAGTATATAAAAGACTTTACTGCTCAAAGTTGATGTCTCTTGACCTGTTCTGTGCATTAGAAGTCAAAGTTTTTTGGGTTAGTGGTGCTGTCTTTTCAAGACCCACAAGGCTCAGTTTGCAGGAAATCCAAAGTAATACAGCAGAAATAAAACACCCGTATGGCTGAAGTGGTGTAAACAAATTCTTCCAAATGGTTTATTGCGGAGTGCAAAAGCCAAACCAGTTCCAATTAAGGCTCTATGTCCTCTTTACATTATCACATTTGTACTTTGTAATGTTGTGAGGTGATACTATTTATTGACAAGCAGACTGAAGGGGTAACCTTTTAGAGTGAACACCTATTTCGGGGTTAGAAAGTAATCCATGCAGGTTTAAACTTACTTTCGAGCTGTCATAAGACTTGGTACCTGAGCCAGCAAATTGTGGGAATGTGGGCATAACATTAGATGCCAAATAAAGTGAGTCAGATCAGATTTTGTTTAGTCTTGTTGAAACTGAAGTAGATGATAATTCCCAAGGTAATGCTCTGGCTAAATTTCTGCCTCCGTATTATTTTGTATACTACTGCAAATGTCTGTTAATTCCTAATCAGGCCCAATATTTCATGCAGATGTAGAAATACTTTTTTCAGTATAGGAAAGTTAATATTTTCAGCAGGTTAGGAAAAACATTTTTTTCTGCGCAGGTTTATGCTTCATTAGTGAGTAAATGCCAGTCCTTCTTTATTGGTTTGTCCCAATTATCAGAACTGGTAGTCGTCTTATATTTGTTACTATGGAGGCTAAAGCATTACAAGGCCAAACTGCTTTCAGTAACAAACAAGGGAAAGTTGTGCTTACTACTTTTTTTAAAACCATTAAGTGGGGGTGCAATGAGACTGTGACCACAAAATACATATAGACAAATGTAAGAGTCCTCTGCACTCAACCCATTATCAATATATTTAAGACAGTGAAACAATTTGTGCATACTGCTACTGAAAAATGCCTTACCCTTTAAAAAATCTAGCAGAAAGAATCCCAAGGCACATAGGGTCAATGCATGCAAGTTGCCTTGCGTGTTTATTGCGAAATACAATGTTTCTGGGTCATGCCCTTTTCTCAAGGATAAAGAACACAGTGCAAAGGGTGAATATAAAGCAACTGATATGCAAATAAAGTAAATTCGAGTCCATGCACCAATGGTGGATCATCCAAAGGTGCGCATCATCAGTGTGTCAGTGATCCTGTGAAGAATTTGTGAAAAATTTTCTGGATTCATAAAAAGTTAATACATCATGCAACCATGAAACTTGCAGATATAAAGGGTTAAAATACATTAATAGAAAAAAGTTAATTTACCCAGTGCATTAAAGTGAGCCAATCAGAGATATAAAACAGACATAAATACAAAATAGCATTTACAATTAATACAATAAAAATATAGGGGCCAATTCATTAACGTTGAGTGAAGGAATAGAAGAAAAAAAACTTCGAATTTCGAAGTGTTTTTTTGGCTACTTCGACCAAAGAATGGGCAACTTCTACCTTCGACTACGACTTCGGCTTCGAATCGAAGGATTCAAACTAAAAATCGTTCGACTATTCGACCATTCGATAGTCGAAGTACTGTCTCTTTAAGAAAAAACTTCGACCCCCTACTTCACCGCCTAAAAGCTACTGAACCCAATGTTAGCCTATGGGGAAGGTCCTCAAAGGCTTGGCTAAATTTTTTTGGTCGAAGGATAATCCTTCAATCGTTGGATTAAAATCCTTGGAAGGATTTAATAGTTCGATCAAACGATTATTCCTTCGATCAAACTATTTGCGCAAAATCCTTCGACTTCGATATTCGAAGTCGAAAGATTTTCATTCCCCAGTCGAATATCGAGGGTTAATTAACCCTCGATATTCGACCCTTGATGAATTTGCCCCATAGTGTATTGACACTTCTTACCCTTAACGAAGGGGGAGCAAAAGGAAGCTGTCCCTGATATGGAAGGGGACAATATAGCATTCACCTGGAAGAGAATAAAGTCAAGATAAATATTATAAAAAAGCAAGCCATATTAAATTCTTCATTTAATCCTTTAGGATGTCTAGCATGTAACAGCCATATCCAGTAACACTCACGTTGGAGCCCCTCTAATTGACTTTATTTGCATATCAATTGCTTTATATTCACCCTTTGCACTGTGTTCTTTATGCTTGAGAAAGGGGCATGACCCCGAAATGTTGCATTTCGCAATAAACACGCAAGGCAACTTGCTTGCATTGACCCCTGTGTTCCTTGGAATTCTTTCTGCTACACTGTTTGAGAGGCGGCCGATCCTCTACCTTTGTGCACCAAGTATCGTTTTGATAATTATCAGAGGGTGAGCGGGAGCCAAAGTTTAATTACCCTTTAAACAAAACAGGGATCGTTTGTCCATATATTGCAATATATTTAAGCTGGCCAACTACGTCAAAATCATTCCATATCTGGCCAGTCCTATGCTCAATTTTCATCTGATTCATTAAGAATTCTATTGCTTCATTATACATTTTACAAAGGGACTAAGTTTTACCTGCAACTTACTAGCTGCTTTCAAAGTAAAACTCCCAAACTTGGCTGCCCTTTTATTAGACACCAGTGGGATCACCTGACTATAGTTGGAGAGGGTGGGAGCTACAAGATGGAGCTGGTCACTGCTCCTGTAGAACTATAACAAACAAGGGAAAGTTGTGCTCACCACTAATTGGGGGTGCAATGAGGCTGTGACCACTAAATACATATAGACAAATACAAGAGTCCTCTGCACTCAACCCATTATCAATATATTCAAGATATTTCAGTAACAGTCTGGTGCCTATGTTGATGTTGTGGTTTTATAATAAATCTAGAGGAGCTTTATAAGTGGGACTTGCTATAATAGCATCCATGCAGCAATAAATACGTGGGACTAATAAATTGCTTATATTAAGATTAGAGCATCAGGCGACAAAACAATGCAACATTTTGGGGCCCATTTCTTAAACCTTGAATTTATCTGGTCGAGATTTTTAAGGGGATAAATTAGTTCAATTTGCGGAAGGGAGTTTGTTCGACTTTGTTCTACTATAAAAATTAAATCAAAGTAAATAATCCCCTTTATGTATTTCCCCTAGAAAGAAGTAAAATGTGTATGATTTTATGACAATTACCAGGAACACTATCCTGTTAATAAATTATACAAATGCATTGTTTTATGTCTGTGGTAGTGGAACATTTTACTCAGAAATATGGGAATGCAAAGTTTCCATCTTAGAAGGTGTTAAAATTACAAATGCTTTGGGTTGATCCATCACCATTTAGTCAGGTGTCACTTCAGTAAGGCAGAAAGAGCTTTTAAAATGAAAAATTACATTTTTTCCTACTCCCTGCTCCAAAAGTAGCAACAATACAGATGTTTTTCAGGCTTTATATTAACAGGGAATGTGCAATAATCAATCCCTTCTTTTTGTGTCTTCTGGCCAGATCAGTAGCAATCCCATTGCCCTTTTAATGTACTTTAATTAGCGTTGGCGTGATCTAACAACACACTTGTCTTTTTTTTTCATGAAAAAGCTTTTCATGGGCCATTTCAATATGCCTTTCAGTGTTAAATGGTGTGGAACATAATGCAAACTACTGGTGGCAAAAATATCAGATACGTTGATGATGAGCCATAGTTTTGTCTGTACTGATCAGCTAGACACAAGCTTTATTGTTGGCAGTAAGTGCTTCATTACTGTGCCGATGACTCACTGAAATGTTTGCCTACAGCAGTAAGATGTAAAACATCTGAGTTATCTCTATCACATTCATATCCAAGAACATTTTCCTCATTATTCTTGGTCATCATTTAATTTCACTAAAGAGAAAGCTAAATTACAGCATGAGCATGTTGTTGCAATGTGCACCAGGTAATTTGTACCATGAAATAGGACATAGCTTGTACCTAGCTGCCTTGTACACACACAAACACAATTTAAAGTCTAAGCAACAGTCCAACAAGCCTAATGCAGATACCTGGATTACAGTATTAATGCTTGAGTATTGTTTTAAAATTAGTATCATAGTTAACTAATATCTGTAAATACAGATACATCTTTTTTTATTGGCTATCTATCTGTTCTTGGATATGTTAGTCCTTGTGTTTAAAGGCTAACACCGATATGTTATAAAAGGCACTAAGTAGAGCAGTAAACAATAGCAACCAATAAGATGCTTGCTGTTAAACAGGTGACCAGTAAATGCTAGCTGCTGATTGGTTGCAATAGGTTACTGCTCCTGGCCAAACTGAGTGCCTTTTATTACATTACCCCCTTAGACTTGGATGCAGCACAGGTCATTTTTCCAAGAACAGGTGCTGGTGGAGGACATTATTAGAAGTGCTACAGCTTCTAGTTTTTATTCCTGACCTGACATTCTTACCTCCAGATCTTGGTACCATCATTCCTAATAATAGGCATTTATCACTATGGATCCCACTGTAATAAACATTGATATCTTTTGGTCAAAATCAAAAATCAAATCAAATTTATCTAATTTCTTAAATAAAAAAAAACACAACCAAACTCCCATACCCAATCAGTTTGGGTAAAAACTCTACAAAATCGAGCGAAAACCTGAATGGTATGATTTATTTTGTGTTTTTTCCTGAATCACACGATTTTTTTGGGCTTTTTCCCAAAAAGTCAGAATTTTTGATGTTTTTCCATGAAAAGCCTGAAATGGTCATATTTTCGGTCTAATTCCAGCACAAATAAAGTTCAAAATAGGATAGGGACCTCTGCTATTGACGTATACACAACCTTGTCAGGTCTGAGATGGCAGATTTTTGGATTTGTGCTTTTTGCAGCATCTGGCTTTAATAAATCTCGAAAAATATGAGACTAAAAAAAGCCCGACCAGAGTTTAGTAAATAACCCCTTTAATGTGAATTTAGTGATGATGTAAGAAGTTCATGAGGCAAGGTTCAGTGCAAACACAGTGCCAGGCAGTTGCAGGACTCCTTTATTTTCATGATAGTACATCATCTGGTGAATAGCTGAAGGAAAGGGTAACTTTAACACTACCTTACTAAAAGTATTAATATGAGCATTGTCTGTTTACCTGAATGCCAATGCTACAGTATTTGAATGACCAGTCTTCACAACCTTACCCATTGCTGAATCTTATCCCTTGCAACTTTCTAAAGGAGAAAGTTCAGGTGTTTAATATTCAAATATCTCAGAAAGAGTTTATGTACCTCTCATATTACTGGCAAAGAAAGGCAGAAGGAAACCTAAAAATGTAATATCGATCACAGATCAATTCAGTGGCAGAAAATATTAAGGAAAATTCAATAATCTACAAACTCTCACAGGATCAATTACACAAGGGTTATAGGCTGTAAATAAATGTTCCTTTTATTGTGCATTGCTCCTAGCTCTCTCTTGCAGCCTATGCCTTTCATTTATGCCTCTTAAAAAGGTCAACAGAACTTTAGCACAAAATTTAACTTGGTTATTTTCATTTAGAAAATATGTTTGAAACAATGAATGAAGATTATGTGGTAGAAGTATTGCATCATCGAACATGTTATTTATTGTCACCCAGTGATCAATAAATGAAAATCTTTAATGTCTATCTAATAAAGCACACAGCTAAATCAATGATCATGGATTTGTATCAAATGGGAAAGCATGCAAACATACTGCAGTATGATAAATATGTCGCTTACATTACATGGACCAGTGATTCACATTAAATGATCTACCTGATGTAAAATTAGAGGAGGTCTTCTTTCATCTTCATAAGCGCCACAGATGATATTTGAGAATGCTCACCTGTTTCTGTAGACAAAAGACTGCCAGTAGCTAAACAAAGCTCCCATGCAGCACCCAAAATATACATTGTTTTAAATGGAAATAAAAGTAAATGCTGCAACCTTAGGTTTGGCCTGTTGGGTCAGAGTTTCCATTCAATCCAATTTTGATGAGAGCAGTGTAAAGAGTAGTGCTTACTTTTGCTTGAATTTATTATTTGTAAAGGCACTTTTATAGTATTTGTTATTCATATTCTTCACTACCTGAGGATATTTTCCTTTACTTTAATACTTGCCTGTAGTTGGGACATTTCCTGCCTGTCTTCTTCTGTTGATGCATTGCCTTTTTTTCTAAAGCAGTCAATCTGTCTGTTAAGGGAAAGTCAACCCTAAAATAAAAAAACTGCCTAATAAAAGAAAACATAATTCTAAGAAACTTTCCAATATATATTTATTAAAAATGTTCAGTGCATTTTAAGTTATTTGTAAAAACAATTGCTATTGAAAGCAGCATTTTCTTAAAGGAGACTTCAACCCTAAAGTTAAAAAAAAAACCCTAACCCCCTACCCTACATAGACCCCCTCCCTCCTCCCCCCAGCCTAAGTGTTACCCCGGGCAAATGCCCCTAACGTTTTACTTACCTCTCAGTGCAGATTCAGGCATCAGAGTTCAAGGGCACCATCTTCATCTGCTTTGGTAATCTTCGTAATGAGACCAGCGCTTCAGAAATTTTCATGAGTTTTGGCGCATGCGGCCTTGTTGCGACACAGAAAATTGCTCCAACTGTGCATGAGCTGCCACGCTGGTCTCATTCCGAAGATTTCCGAAGAGAAGAAGATGGTGCCTGTGAACTCCAATGCATGAATTTGCACCGAGTAGTAACTGTTAATCAGTTGGCTATCAGGGCAGAGAATAGAAAGGAACAAACACTGCTTTTAATAGCAATACATACATACAAAGAGTGTAAGAACCATAGAAAAATTGTAATAAATATATATTTCAAAGTTGCTTACATAGTTACATAGTTACATAGTTAAATTGGGTTGGAAAAAGACAAAGTCCATCAAGTTCAACCCCTCCAAATGAAAACCCAGCATCCATACACACACCCCTCTCTACTTTTAATTAAATTCTATATACCCATACCTATACTAACTATAGAGCTTAGTATCAGAATAGCCTTTGATATTATGTCTGTCCAAAAAATCATCCAAGCCATTCTTAAAGGCATTAACTGAATCAGCCAACACAACATCACCCGGCAGTGCATTCCACAATCTCACTGTCCTGACTGTGAAGAACCCCCTACGTTGCTTCAAATGAATCATGTTTTCTTTTATTAGACAAAAAAATATTTTTGTGTTGACATTCCCTTTAATTTCAATTAGTAAAATCTGCTTATTTGATGCTGACTTCCCCTATAATAGAAAATATCAGGTAGGTAATTCCTACAACTTTTAATTTGGGATATTTAGTTAGCCTGGTTTCTTGTTTCTGACAATCAACATTCATGCAATCATGGAGACGGGATTGTGCAGTTCGGTCTGACATTCTACTACATAGCATATCCATGGGTGTGTGATTTTCATGTATTTCATGCTGCAGTTTTGGCTCTTGTATATCCAACAAACTCTCCATATGAAAATGTATTCCGTTGACTTGTGGTTGAGGTGGATTAAACTCAACAGTAAAGACAAATATGATATAAATAGAGCAATGAATAACAGGCATCTATACAGAATTATACATTTCTTTTAAGCTTCAAACATACCACCGAGCATGCCAACCACCCCTTTTATAAACATTATTTTCAGGACTTTTTAAAATGTATCATTTAAATAAACAGTTTCTACTTTGTAGCTTGTTTCCATCTTATGTAACAAGACCTCTTGTGTTCGTGCAGCCACAATATGCCATGTCCCCAGGGTTCATGTTTTAATGTCCCTGAAGCAATTTTAGTCTAGGTGAGTATACAAAAAATGCACTCTGCATACATACTGCCAGCAAGTCATATATCAACTTTGTAAAATGTGAAATATGTAAAATTCAGACAGACATGATAATGCTATACCTGAATATGGTCAGAAATAAACTCTGTGAGGCGCAGATGGTGAAGATTTATGGATAGTAATATGGTTGTATGCACTTTCTTTTTAGGAGGCATCATCAGCTTATTTGACACTCATTATTATCTGTGAACAGATCTATCTTGAGACATCCCCCTTCACTTGACCCATTTCTGACTGTGCTGGTTGGAAAAAAGCAGAAAGGCAAGAGCAAATTAATGAAGAACATTCACTCTTCCCTATTTTTTAAAAAAAAAAACCTACTGTTATCCCTAACCGGAATGTGGGCTCTTTAACATTTTTACCCAACAGGTGTCCTTTAAGTTTGTCCTTATCAAACCACCCTATTTTTATGTGGTCTACTGTAAACCTTCACAAATGAATGTATACTAGCTAGATTACTTTGTCCTTCTACATACATTGAAGGGTAAGTAATAAAAAGGAACAATAAAACTGTAACCTCGCAGAGCAGCAATTTTTTGGCTGCTGGGGTCAATGACCTCCATTTAAAAGTTGGAAAGAGGCAGAAGAAGAAGAAGGCAAATAATTCAAAAACTATAAAAAAAAAATATTTTTTGATACTTTTTATAACATACTAAAAGTTAGGTGACCCACCCTTTAAACATGTTGGCATGTGTTCTGTTCAGTTATTGCCATTGAAAATGTTTGTGCCATGTAAAGATAATAATGATTGGAACTCGGTGTGAGCGCACAACCTTGCCTTCCCTTATCAGTAGCCTGGTGCACTATCCTCTGGGGAGACGGCACTCCCACGATTTCCAATGTAAAGCAGAACAAGGAGGGATCGACACACAGGAATACTTGCAACATGGGGTAAACCCCTAAGTGTTTATTGTGTCATAGTTTGCACAACGTTTCGGGGGCACGCCCCTTCGTCAGGTGATGTTAACATGCAGTCAATACAACCTTTAAATAACGCCATCGCCCCTCCCAGCATGTGAAAAAAATTTTTTTACAAAAAATCAGATAATATATACATGGTTAATTTGAAAAATTATTTGAAAAAAAGTTCGTAAATAACAAAAATAAACAAAGTCCAAATATTGAAAACGAATAAGGTGAAGTATCATAGAAAAATTAGCACATAATAGGTACGAAAAGCCTATCGCCCCTGGGAGGGGCGATGGGGTTATTTAAAGGTTGTATTGACTGCATGTTAACATCACCTGACGAAGGGGCGTGCCCCCGAAACGTTGTGCAAACTATGACACAATAAACACTTAGGGGTTTACCCCATGTTGCAAGTATTCCTGTGTGCCGATCCCTCCTTGTTCTGCTTTACAAAGATAATAATGATAACATGATCCAGTAAAACAGTGCAGAGGAGAACTTATTTATGTTGAAACATTTTCTGTTACATATGATATTTTGTAACTAAATGGATTTAACAATCTTCCTAAAGGTAAGCAAAATTCTAAAGTGTATTGGCAACACCTTCATTATTCTTTCTCTACTTGTCATTCCAAAGATTTCATTATTAATTATAGGGGGAATAAATCATTTCTCAATTTTGTAATCATTTAAGAATGGATCTATTGTATGTAATCTGTAAATTATGTTGTGCAAAAGAAAGCACTCAGGGGCCTGTTATCATAGATCAAAAGTGGCACTTCTTTGCTTTTCTCACTAACAGACTGCACTTACTCTGTTGTGAATCTAAGATGAACTGTGTTGTGAAAATGAAAACACTGTGACCTGTAATGGCACTTCTCTTCTATAACTAATCGACTGCACTTAACCTGTTAACTGTGTCATGCAAGTAACGAGGAGCCTTGATATGGCACGTAAGCTTACACATTTTTGCCAAAGTGCCATACAGGTATAGCATTATCAGGAAGCTCCTTATCCAGAAAGCTCCGCATTACGAAAAGGCTGTCTCCCATAGACTCCATTTTTACATAAAAATGATTTCCTTTTTCTCTGTAATAATAAAAGAGTTCCTTGTACATGATCCCAACTACGATATAATTAATTCTTATTGGAAGCTAAACCAGCCTATTGGGTTTATTTAATATTTACATGATTTTCTAGTAGGCTTATGGTATGAAGATCCGAACTACATTTTATTATTAATATTATATTCCCTGTGAGCCATGTAAAAACACGTGCTGCAATATTTATCGAGATTCACCAAAAATATCTCAAGGCAACTTTTCTACTGAGGAGTATTATTTTTCATCATAACTGAGCAACAAATAGGTCTGTGCAGTTTTCAATGTATTTTTCCAAAACTATTTTTATTTTACAAAAGGACTGGTTTCTTTAAAAAGAAACACAAAAAAAAACAAGAAAAAAAAATCATTGCAAGATCTGAAATTAAAGAAAAAAGAGAAAGAAAAATTGGACACAAATTTCCCCTTTTTTCAATTATTCTGAACAATGCAATTCCAGATGTGAAAAAGCTTTATTTGTGTGATAAAACAGTATTTTATGTTTTATGTATTACCCTTAAAATTAAAAACTACAAACATCTGGAACCCTTTCTTTTTACACCTAAATGAATCTTGCTTGACTGCTTTCATAATACTCTCTTCAGCCAGAAAGTCATTCATTACCTTAAAAAGCAACCACCTCTGTCAGACTAATGAAGATGAATCACACAGATAAATTTAGAGGGGAAAGGAGATTTTACTCAAGCAGTGATGATAGCGTTTTTGCTGTAGGTCATTATATTTTGAAGGAGTTAATGAACGGTAATCATCCACTTTTAAAAAATATCATTAATTCACCTAGACAAAGCTGAGCATTTAATTCCTTTTCTTGTTAATCAACCTGTCACACAATAACTAATGATACAGCCTGTTCCCAGAGTTCATTAAAGGAACATACCATAGATGACTTCACAGCTGAGAGCTAAAGACCAGTTTCAAATGTATGATAAAAAAATAGAAACAGCAGGCCTAGGAATATAGAAGGCCAGACTGATGCAAATATTTCAAATATGTTACCAGATAACTTCCAGACCAAAGGTTCCTAGAAGAACCAAGAATCAAGGAAGATCTGTAGAGGCGAATGTAAGTGAAAACGGTGCCATTGTAAGTAGACAATCAAAAAGTAGCAAATACCGGATAACTGATCGCTTGCTCATACCCCGTGTTACTATCCAATTACACTTGGGCGGTTTGCATGTAGTGAGCCCTAGCGAATACAAGAACATGTCATTTCTGTTGTTGTTGTTCGCCTTCAAGTTAACTTTTAATAGGTTATAGAATGGCCAGTTCTAACCCACTTTTCAATTGGTCTTACTTATTTCTTTTTATAGTTTTTTAATTATTTGCCTTCTTTTGATCTTTCCAGCTTTCAAATGGAGGTCACTGAGCAAATGCTTTGTAAGGCTACAAATGTATTGTTATTGCTACTTTTTATTACCCCTCTTTCTATCCATGCCACTCCTATTCATATTCCAGTCTCTCATTCAAATCAATGCATGGTTGCTGGGGAAATTTGGACCATAGCAACTAGATTGCTGAAATTACAAACTGTAGAGCTGTTGAAAAAAGCCAACTAATTGAAAAATCACAAGTAATAATAAAAGAAAACCAACTGCAAATTGTCTCAGAATATCACTCTCTATACCATACTTAAAGTTCATTTAAAGGTGAACAACCTCTTTGATACCCTATTTTAATTCCCACCTTCTTCTTCTCTACTTTTCTTTTTACAGTATTCTGTATGAGACTGCCTATTCCATGAAAGATATTAGCGCAGTGATTCAATAATGTATATAACAGTCTAATACAGGAAATTTACTACACATAGTAGGTAGTAATTTAGTTATAGAAAAAAGCTTTTCTCTGTAATAATAGCACAGAACATTGTACTTGATCCCAACTAAGATGTTTATTTAAAGGAGAGATATGGGAGAAATGAAAACCCCAAAATTTGTAGGTAATCATGAACAATATAATAATATTATTATATTGTATATATTAAAATAATAATATCTTTAAAAAATGGCCACTTTATTGGTCTGCTATAGATCTGCTATGGTCCCTGTCTATTTAAAGGAACAGTAACACTAAAAAATGAATTGTTTTAAATAATGTAAATATAATGTACGGTTGCTTTGCACTGGTATAACTGATGTGTTCGCTTCAGACACACCACTGTAGTTTATATAGTAAAAAAGTAAAAAATGCACAGCTTACATGGCAAATAACAGATAACTTCTGCAGAATCCCTTTGTATACTACTGAGCTTACAGTATCTGTTATCTGTTGTGTATACTGTGCTGGAATGGCTGCCCCCATGGCTACACAGCAACTTTTATATATAAACTATAGTTGTGTTTCTGAAGCCAACACAGCAGTTGTACCAGTGGAGAACAACTGTACATTATATTGTCATTCCTTTAAAACACTTTCATTTTTAGATGTTACTTTTCCTTTAAATGAGGGGTGGATGGATCCTAATGGTCCCTGTCAGAAGCACAATAGGAGCGGGGATAGGCAATCACAGCCCTGCACTCACACAAGCAAAGACAGGCTTCAGTTCCCTATCAGGTCATCCTAGAAGCTCCTATCTCCTATCCTACAGAGCAGCGTGTGGAGCGCCACCGTCTCCCCTGCACTACCTGGGAAAGGAGGCAGCAGTTAATGGAACAGATGGGCAGGACTAGTGGGAATTTTTAGAAATTCTCAATAAATCAGCCCAAAACACACCTTTTATCATCATATTCCATCTAAATTTAGAGGAGTACAATGTACTAGTACATTGTTGTTTTTTTACATAATATATCTCCTTTAATATTCAAATGATTTTTAGCACACTTGAGGTATAGAGATACATATTACAGAAAGATCCCTTATCCAGAAAGCCCCAGTTCCTGAGCATTCTGGATAACAGGTCCCATACCTGTATACTACATTCTTATATTTTCCTACTCAGCTTCCCATGGTTTTAAAGGGATATTATAAGTAGGGATGGCGCGAACTGTTCGCCGGCGAACTTGTTCGCGCGAACATCGGGTGTTTGCGCTCGCCAGAAGTTCGCGAACGTCGCACGACGTTCGCCATTTTGGGTTCGCCATTGTTGGCGCTTTTTTTTGCCCTCTCACCCCAGACCAGCAGGTACATGGCAGCCAATCAGGAAGCTCTCCCCTGGACCACTCCCCTTCCCTATAAAAACCGAAGCCCTGCAGCGTTTTTTCACTCTGCCTGTGTGTGCTGAAGAGATAGTGTAGGGAGAGAGCTGCTGCCTGTTAGTGATTTCAGGGACAGTTGAAAGTTTGCTGGCTAGTAATCGTTTTGATACTGCTCTGTTATTGGAGGGACAGAAGTCTGCAGGGGTTTGAGGGACATTTAAGCTTAGGTAGCTTTGCTGGCTAGTAATCTACCTTCTACTGCAGTGCTCTGTATGTAGCTGCAGTGGGCAGCTGTCCTGCTTCTGATCTCATCTGCTGACTGCTGCAATAAAAGTAGTCCTTGTAAGGACTGCTTTTATTTATTTTTTTGTTCCAATACAGAGCAGTATCAAGCAGATTACTAGCCAGCAAACTTACTATCATCTGTCCCTGAAATCACTAACAGCTCTCCCCCTACACTATCTCTTCCAAGCACACACAGGCAGATTTTTCAGATACATTTTTGCCCTTGATCCCCCTCTGGCATGCCACTGTCCAGGTCGTTGCACCCTTTAAACAACTTTAAAATCATTTTTCTGGCCAGAAATGTCTTTTTTAGATGTTAAAGTTCGCCTTCCCATTGAAGTCTATGGGGTTCGCGAACCGTTCGCGAACCGCTCGCATTTTTGCGCAAGTTCGCGAATATGTTCGCGAACTTTTTTTCCGACGTTCGCTACATCCCTAATTATAAGTACTGGAAAAAGTTTGTTCTGTTAGCTCTTTAAAATAGTGCAGGTCTGCTTCCTTGATGGGTACACCACTGCCTTTACCCCGCTTTATGCTCCTCTTCTTAAAAAATACACCAACCTGTGGCACTTGTAATTATTATAACTTGTAATATTCTGATCAAAACTTAGTACTGATTTGTTACCCTTGCTTTCTATTTTGCACCTATGTTCAAAATTACATTTCACTTAATAAGTGGGGCGTACTTATTTTATTAAAACCAGAATATAACACCAACTGAAGTAAGACAGAATCTGAAACTCAAAACTTGCTGCCCATAGGAAATAAAAATCATATTTTTTTCTAAATGTTCTAAGTGCACAATGTCTGACACATGCATGCAAGTTGTTGAATACATATAAAAATATAACATGGTTCCACAACATCCCCACAAAAGAAGTTGCTTCAGGCATTTCTTCTGATGCCAACACAGTATATTTATGTCCAAGTATGGGACCTATTATACAGAATGCTCTAGACCTGGGGTTTATAAGATAAGGGATCTTTTTGTAATTTGGATCAGCATACATTAATTCTACAAAAATTATTTAACTGTTACATTAGCCCAATAGGATTGTTTTGCCTTCAATAAGGATTCATTATTTATGAGATGGGATCAAGTACAAGGTACTGTTTTATAATTACAGAGAAAAGGGAAACCAATTTTTAAAATGTGAATTATTTGATTAAAATAGAGTCCATGGGAGATGGCCTTCCTGTAATTCTGAGCTTTCTGGATAACGGGCTTCTGAATAATATGCCTATATAAACAAAATAAATAACAGAGGCATCTACATCTAATTAAGCTGGTTTTATTTGCAACAGGCAGATCTTATGATCTTAGCAGCAGCAATATGCCAAGTCATTATTTTAAGATAAAACCTAGAAGTAGCCAAAATGTCTTTAAAGATTGTTAATTCCAGTTTAGCCTTTTACTTTTTAAGTGCCTGTACCACCTATGGCAATTACAAATTGTGCACTCCTTATTTGTGAAATCATTGAACTGGCTTACCAAAAGGGTGGAACCTAAAACAGTTCAGAGGTGCAGTTGGGTATGGTCTGGACTGATCAGAGGGTGAAATAAAATAGTTACATAATTTTGTTTGCACACAAGCTTTGTGTTAAATATAATAGCTAAAGCAATGAAAACAAAATACACATGCACACATATAGATTAATATACATATACAGGTATGCAGCGCCGATCCTGGGGCTGCTGCCGCCTGAGGCAGCAGCCCAGATGCCGCCCCCCTCCTCTCCCGCTCCGCGCTTAAAAATTAGCGTCGGAGCGGGTTTCAGGGGGCAGTAACGCTAGTGCATTGAGCGCTATAGCGCTCTTTGCACTAGCGGAGCCGAATTTCCGGATTAAAACCCGGAAGTTCGGCTCTTAAAGTTACAAGAGGCGGCTTTTTGCCGCCCCTTGTAACTGGCCGCTCGCTGCCGCCTGAGGCAAGGGTTTCACCTTGCCTCATGGCAGAAGCGGCCCTGCAGGTATGGGACCTGTTATCCAGAATGCTCGGGACCTAGGGTTTTCCGGATAATGGATCTTTCGGTAATTTGGGTCTTCATACCTTAAGTCTACTAGAAATTCATTTAAACATTAAATAAACCCAATAGGCTGGTTTTGCATCCAGTAAGGATTAATTATATCTTAGTTGGGATCAAGTACAACCTACTGTTTTATAATTACAGAGAAAAAGGAAATCATTTTTAAAAATTTGCATTATTTGGATAAAATAGAGTCTATGGGAGACAGCCATTCTGTAATTCGGAGCATTCTGGATATCGGGTTTCTGGATAAGGGATCCTATACCTGTATATATATATATATATATATATATATATATATACATATAAGGAACCCCTCCTATTCTTTGGTTTGAAATCAGGGGCTAAGCTTATATGTTTCTGTTAATAACGAGTTTATGCAGAAATGTAACCATTCTTTTTTTTTAATTACAAAGCTTGGGGCTGATTTCTAACACAATCTATTATTTATACTGAGATCCAACGTCTTTCTTGTGAATACGGAACTTGTTTATAAACATTTGGGAACTCATGTCTTGAGAACAGAATTTAAGATATTTTCTTAACAGGAACTACTTGTCAGTATTTGGCCAGGGTCACATAAACACTATGACCCAAAAGCCACTTGTTTACTAACAGTCTGTCACCGCCAGCCAATAGAAAAGATTTCCGAAGCTAACGCAATGTATGTTTGTTCAGTGTTATTTGTGCGGCTTGGAGTCGATGTTAGAAAATTAACAGCATATTTTCCGTTACCACAAAATCATTTTATTGTGAATTTCTGTGGATACAGCCTGAGTTTCATAAACATGCATCAAATCAAATTGTTTTTCTGAATTTGGCGACTTGATTGTTGATATTAACGAGTATGTTATTGAATACTGCTGGTATGACATAGAGGTAATGCAAAACTGAGATTGTTTTAGTTACAGCAGTGTATCAGGGTACAACAAAGTAGAGCAGGATGAACTGATGAAAATGGTGAAATATTTTTATAAGTTTGCGATGACCTTGTAAAAAACTGAAAGAAAGCACAAACTCCCCACTCATAAAAATTATATAGAATCCCATCTAGAATTACCAGTCAGATTTCCCAATATGATTGCCAGTTTGCTTATTATTATTCTGTAGTACAAATGAGCATGTAATAATGGAAGTTGTCACTTGGAATTAAAATATGATTTTGGACACTACACAGGGCAATGCTTTCATCTAAAAGTATTCTAGTATAAGCTTCTGATTATTTGTTGGCAGGACCCAATAGAAATTCCCTGTTCCCGAGCCACTCGATCCCCCGTCAGTACCAAAGAGATAAGGATTATGTTACCTTGTTGATCACATGATTTCCATGGAGAAATTAAAACCATGGCAGTGGGTAGGCAAAACCTGCCAATTCAATTTCCAGGAATTTTGGCCCTCACCAATTCTATGCAAATGATATTGTTATAAAATGCCAGAGTAATCATGTTTTGTGTGTGTGTTTATGTATGCAAGTAAGATCAGCATAAATCAAAACATCCAGGGGGTATTATGATCCCATATTCCATTGTGAACTATTCAGCTAATGGAAATATTAAGAGTTGAACAAATAAATTCTATTGCAGGGTTTCCCTAATTCCAAATAAATCTGACTTGGCAAATACTACCTGCAGTTTTATCAGCTTTCTGGTCAATTTGATTATCCTTTTACAGGAAACCAACAGAAAAATGGCAAAGAGGAAACTTGAGTATGAAGTGCACATTTGGATATTCCTTTTTCTTAAAAAGCTAAAATTGGAAAAGTACAAAGCGGCAACTAAAGTAATGGCGGTTTACCTTCAAAATAACTTTTAGTATGTTATAGACAGGCGAGTTTTTTTTTTTATAGTTTTTGAATTATTTGAAGGGGGCAGCATTGAAGGAGCTGCCCCTGGTGACTATGGCAGCCAGTGGAATGAGATGGGGGATCACGATAACCTGGCCTCTTCCAGCAGATGTCACATTACCTCCAAATCATAACTGACATAACAGTTCCTCGTTGTCCACACTGACAACGAGAAACGTTCATGAAAACCATGGATGTGGATGAATCTTTTGTGTAAGAGAGCCAAATAAGAGCGCATAGCTTTTTCGCAGACCGGTTCCGATTTTGACAGATAAGCTGCAGTCCCGGGTTTCTTATTGAAATGTCCTGACTTTCTCTTTGATCTCCTGCACTGAACAGCCAGAAAAAGATAAGTTTATAAAATGTAATTAAAGGAACAGTTCAGTGTAAAAATAAAAACTGGGTAAATAGATAGGCTGTGCGAAATAAAAAATGTTTCTAATATAGTTAGCCAAAAATGTAATGTATAAAGGCTGGCGTGTCTGGATGTCTAATATAATAGCCAGAATCCAACCTGCTTTTCAGCTCTCTAACTCTGAGTTAGTCAGTGACCTGAAGGGGGGCTACATGGGACATATCTGTTCAGTGTGTTTGCAATTGATCCTTAGCATGCAGCTCAGATTCAAAAGCAGTTGTGACTCATATATCCCCCCCCCCTCAAGTCACTGTTTGGTTACTGCCTGGTAACCAATTAATGGAAACCAAGAGAGCTGCAAAGCAGGAAGTAGTGTTCTGGCTATTATGTTACACATCCAGTCACTCCAGCCTTTGTACATTACATTCTTGTCTAACTAACTATATTAGAAACATTTTTTATTTCACACAGTCTACTTGCTCAGTTTTTATTTTTATGCTGAACAATCCTTTAAATAAGAGGCTTTTTGGCAGACAGCCCAGAATACTCAGTATCTGCTCTTAAATACATATGTAACTATTTAAGATAAGCAAAGATTAAATTGTAATTATTTAAAGGAGAAGGAAAGTCGTCTTGCACTTGAGGGTGCCAAATGTTAGGTGATTAATAAAGTCAATGGTAGTGCCACACTTACACTATATCGATTGTTGAAATGTCAGGTGCACAGCTCTGCAAAGGTATATTTCCACAGTATAGCAATAAATCCAGCAGCACTCCAATAAGTAAATCAAGTATTTATTCGTGCCACTAGCAAAGCTAGTAATGTTAGGTAATTGTAACCTGAAACCCCGGGCTGGTGCTCCTATCAGCAGAAAACAGCACCGGTCTGGGGTTATAACAGCGAACACCACGGAACGCTTCTATTCCGGCTTCTTCTTGTAAAATGGACATAGTAATAAGGGGGTGTGGCCACAAAATGGGTGGGGTCAACAAATGTCACCGCACTGCGCGATCCAGAACTTTCAGTCCCTCGTTCTCATTTTCATGTTAGGAGGTATGAGAGCGTAACAAGCAGTAGCCTCAATAAACTCTGTGCAGGAGCTGTATGAAAGTGCTTCATATAGTTAGGTTGTGTTATTGTCCCCTATAGATGATGTTTGTGGCGAGTACAGTGGGAGTAGTATGTCATTAGAGATGGCGCGAACTGTTCGCCGGCGAACTTGTTCGCGCGAACATCGGGTGTTCGCGCTCGCCGGAAGTTCGCGAACGTCGCGCGACGTTCGCCATTTTGGGTTCGCCATTGTTGGCGCTTTTTTTTGCCCTCTCACCCCAGACCAGCAGGTACATGGCAGCCAATCAGGAAGCTCTCCCCTGGACCACTCCCCTTCCCTATAAAAACCGAAGCCCTGCAGCGTTTTTTTCACTCTGCCTGTGTGTGCTGAAGAGATAGTGTAGGGAGAGAGCTGCTGCCTGTTAGTGATTTCAGGGACAGTTGAAAGTTTGCTGGCTAGTAATCGTTTTGATACTGCTCTGTTATTGGAGGGACAGAAGTCTGCAGGGGTTTGAGGGACATTTAAGCTTAGGTAGCTTTGCTGGCTAGTAATCTACCTTCTACTGCAGTGCTCTGTATGTAGCTGCAGTGGGCAGCTGTCCTGCTTCTGATCTCATCTGCTGACTGCTGCAATAACAGTAGTCCTTGTAAGGACTGCTTTTATTTATTTTTTTGTTGTTTTACTACTACTACTACTACTACTACTACTACTACTATAAGAGCCCAGTGCTATTAGTCTAGCAGTGTTGGGGAGTGGGACTGGTGTGCTAATCTGCTGCTCCTAGTAGTTCAGCAGCACCAACTGTAATTTTTTTTTTTAATATTCATTTTTTTTTTATTTTACTTTTTTTTATTTTACTACCGCTGTAGTAGTGTATAAGTTGACCTTTTAGGCATTATTTGCCCTGTAGGCATTTTTTGCCCAGTGTGTTATTCAACCAACAGCCATCTAGCTGTGTGACCTTGTTCACATTCTGTCTAAATATCCATAATATTACCGTCTCCAGAAAAAACACCGGAGTGACTTTTTTCAAGCAGCCATAATAAATTTTACGTAATCCGTATCCATCGCTGTAGTAGTGTATAAGTTGACCTTTTAGGCATTATTTGCCCTGTAGGCATTTTTTGCCCAGTGTGTTATTCAACCAACAGCCATCTAGCTGTGTGACCTTGTTCACATTCTGTCTAAATATCCATAATATTACCGTCTCCAGAAAAAACACCGGAGTGACTTTTTTCAAGCAGCCATAATAAATTTTACGTAATCCGTATCCATCGCTGTAGTAGTGTATAAGTTGACCTTTTAGGCATTATTTGCCCTGTAGGCATTTTTTGCCCAGTGTGTTATTCAACCAACTGCCATCTAGCTGTGTGACCTTGTTCACATTCTGTCTAAATATCCATAATATTACCGTCTCCAGAAAAAACACCGGAGTGACTTTTTTCAAGCAGCCATAATATATTTTACGTAATCCGTATCCACCGCTGTAGTAGTGTATACGTTGATCTTGTGGGCATTATTTGCACAGTGTTTTCTTCAAACCGCCATCTAGCTGTGTGAGCTTGTTCACATTTTGTCTAAATATTGATAATATTATCGTCTCTAGAAAAACCACTTGAGTTACTTTTTTTCAAGCAGCATTCTTATATTTTACGTAATCCGTATCCACCGCTGTGTATACGTTGACCTTGTAGGCATTATTTGCACAGTGTTTTCTTCAAACCGCCATCTAGCTGTGTGAGCTTGTTCACATTTTGTCTAAATATTGATAATATTATCGTCTCTAGAAAAACCACTTGAGTTACTTTTTTTCAAGCAGCATTCTTATATTTTACGTAATCCGTATCCACCGCTGTGTATACGTTGACCTTGTAGGCATTATTTGCACAGTGTTTTCTTCAAACCGCCATCTAGCTGTGTGAGCTTGTTCACATTTTGTCTAAATATTGATAATATTATCGTCTCTAGAAAAACCACTTGAGTTACTTTTTTTCAAGCAGCATTCTTATATTTTACGTAATCCGTATCCACCGCTGTGTATACGTTGACCTTGTAGGCATTATTTGCACAGTGTTTTCTTCAAACCGCCATCTAGCTGTGTGAGCTTGTTCACATTTTGTCTAAATATTGATAATATTATCGTCTCTAGAAAAACCACTTGAGTTACTTTTTTTCAAGCAGCATTCTTATATTTTACGTAATCCGTATCCACCGCTGTGTATACGTTGACCTTGTAGGCATTATTTGCACAGTGTTTTCTTCAAACCGCCATCTAGCTGTGTGTATTATCGTTTCCAGAAAAACCAACTGAGTTTTTGTTGTTGTTGTTTTTTTAAAAATAATGCCAGGCAAAGGCAGGCCGCCACGCAGAGGCCGTGCTAGGGGCCGTGCTGCTATGCAATCCTGTGGCCCTAGCAAATTGCCCAGTTTTAAAAAGCCAATGACCCTGAACTCCCAAAATGCTGAAGAGGTAGTTGACTGGCTTACACAGCACACCCCATCCTCTACCGTTTCTAACTTTACCACAACATCCTCCTCATCCTCCACTGCTATGGCCACCCCACGTAACACTTCCTCCACCACCGGTGCCCCTTCTTCACTGGAGTCAGAGGAGTTATTTTCCCATGAGTTTCTTGAACTGAGTAATGCGCAACCATTATTGGCAGAAGAAGATGAAGGAGATGAGGACGTTACACCAGATTTAATTCTGGCAGAGAACACGACAGAGATGGACATAATGATGAGTGATGAGGAGGAGGTCCCCGCTGCTGCTTCCTTCTGTGATGTGTCAGAAGAAATTGATGCATCTGAGGAGAATGATGATGAGGAGATTGATGTTTTGTGGGTGCCTAGTAGAAGAGAGCAAGAGGAGGGTAGTTCAGATGGAGAGACGGAGAGTCAGAGAGGCAGTAGGAGAATAAGACTTAGAAGAAGCAGGGAGGACAGCCCGCAGGGATCAGTAGGGCAACAACATGTATCGGCACCTGTGTTCAGCCAGCCAACGCACCCGCCATTGCCGCCAATGCCGCCAACTTCTACTGTTACCGCCAGATCGCACACTTCCAAAAAGTCAGCAGTGTGGGATTTTTTTAATGTGTGTGCCTCTGACAAAAGCATTGTAATTTGCAATGAGTGCAGTCAGAAACTGAGCCTTGGTAAGCACAACAGCCACATAGGTACAACTTCTATGCGAAGGCACATGAGCGGCAAGCACAAAGCACTTTGGGAGCAACACCTCAAAGGCAACAGGCAAACTAAAAGCCACACTCCTTCTGGTCCAGCATCTTACTGCTCTACCTCTGCTCTCCTTGACCCATCTGAACCACCCTCCACTCCGCCTTCCACCTTGACCACCTGTTCCCATTCCCAGTCATCTGCCACCAGCCAAGTTTCTGTGAAGGCCATGTTTGAGCGTAAGAAGCCAATGTCTGACTGTCACCCCCTTGCCCGGCGTCTGACAGCTGGCTTGTCTGCACTCTTAGCCCGCCAGCTTTTACCATACCAGCTGGTGGACTCTGAGGCCTTCCGCAAATTTGTAGCAATTGGGACACCGCAGTGGAAGGTACCCAGCCGCAATTTTTTTTCTAAAAAGGGAATACCACACCTGTACCAACATGTGCAGAGCCAAGTTACCGCATCTCTGTCACTTAGTGTTGGGCCAAAGGTCCATATGACTACTGACGCATGGTCCTCCAAGCATGGTCAGGGCAGGTATGTCACCTACACTGCCCACTGGGTGAACTTGGTAATGGCTGGGAATGGGAAGCAGGGAATGGGTAGCTCAACAACAACAACAACAGTGGAGTTGGTGTCACCGCCACGGATTGCACGCGGTTCTGCCACCACCTCTACTCCTCCATCGCTCTCTACCTCGTCTTCTTCCTCTTCTTCTTCTTACTCTGCTGCTGGGTCCTCCTTCTCCTCCTCCACACCTGTGCACCCCCAGCTCCCCCTAGGCTATTCGACGTGCCAGGTACGCCGTTGTCACGCTGTCTTGGGGATGACGTGCCTGGAAAGCAAAAACCATACCGGATCTGTACTCCTGTCATCTCTGCAGTCACAGGCCGATCGGTGGCTGAACCCACACCAACTGCAGATCGGAAAAGTGGTGTGTGACAATGGAAGCAATCTGTTGGCAGCGTTGAGACTGGGAAATTTAACACATGTGCCCTGCATGGCACATGTGTTAAATTTAATAGTCCAACGTTTTGTCTCCAAGTACCCAGGATTCCAGGACGTTCTCACCCAGTCCAGAAAGGTGTCGGCCCATTTCAGACGTTCCTACACAGCCATGGCACGCCTTGCTGACATTCAGCAGCGCTACAACATGCCAGTCAGGCGTTTGATTTCTGACAGCCAGACTCGCTGGAATTCAACGCTCCTTATGTTGGAACGTCTGCTGCAACAACAAAGGGCCGTCAACGAGTACCTTTTTGAACTGGGTGGTAGGACTGGATCTGCAGAGCTGGGGATTTTTTTCCCCCGTTACTGGGTGCTTATGCGCGATGCCTGCAGGCTCATGCGACCTTTTGAAGAGGTGACAAATATGGTCAGTCGCACCGAAGGCACCATCAGCGACCTAATACCCTTCGCTTTCTTCCTGGAGCGTGCCGTGCGACGAGTGACAGATGAGGCTGTAGACCAGCGTGACGAGGAGCTGGAAGCGCACGATTTATGGTCGGAATCACCAGAACGAACCCAGGCACCTGCTGCAACGCAGGGAGAGGTGCCAGAAGTGGAGTCAGAGGAGGAAGGTGGCTTTGTGGAGGAGGAGGAGGACCAACAGGAGCAGGCTTCCCAGGGGGCTAGTGGTGACCTTTTGGGGACCCCTGGTCTTGTACGTGGCTGGGGGGAGGAGACCGTGGATGATGCAGTCCTTGATAATGAGGAAGCGGAGATGGATAGCTCTGCATCCAACCTTGTGAGAATGGGGTCTTTCATGCTGTCATGCCTGTTGAAGGACCCCCGTATCAAGAGGCTTAAGGAGAAGGACCTGTACTGGGTCGCAACGCTACTAGACCCTCGGTAAAAGCATAAAGTGGCAGAAATGTTACCAACATACCACAAGTCCGAAAAGATGCGGCATTTACAAACCAGCCTGCAAAACATGTTGTACAATGCTTTTAAGGGTGATGTCACTTCAGGAACTCATCAACATTCCAGGGGCAGAGGTGCCAGTAATCCTGCCACGAGCACACCTGCAAGGACAAAGCCCTTTGGCCGGTCTGTAACATCAGACATGCAAATGTTTTTCTGTCCAAGGCAGCGCCACAACCCTTCTGGATCCACCCTCAAAGAACGCCTCGACCGGCAGGTAGCGGACTACCTGGCATTAACTGCAGATATCGACACTCTGAGGAGCGATGAACCCCTGGACTACTGGGTGCGCAGGCTTGATCTGTGGCCAGAGCTGTCACAATTTGCCATGAACCTCTTGTCTTGCCCAGCCTCAAGTGTGCTCTCAGAAAGGACCTTCAGTGCAGCAGGAGGGATTGTAACTGAGAAGAGAACTCGCCTAGGTCACAAAAGTGTCGATTACCTGACCTTTATTAAAATGAATGAGGGGTGGATCTCGGAGGGTTACTGCACGCCGGAAGACTTGTTCTGACTTCTATGCAGCTGTCCTTCTCTTCAAGCCTCATGACTCCACACACAGCTGTCCTTTAGCGTCCTCCTCCCTCCGCCACCGTTACAAACTAGGGTGCAAACCCTACTGGTTTAATTTTTTCTGGCCTCTGTGCTTCAGTGGCTGCAACCAAAAAAACTGGGCAAACAATGTCTACAAGGTCAACGTATGGCGAAAAATGACTATTTTCAGCATTTATATGGCATATTTTTTCTGGCAACTGTGCTTCAGTGGCTGTGTCCAAAAAAATGCATATTTTCTGCATTTATATGGCATAATTTTTCTGGCCTCTGTGCTTCAGTGGCTGCAACCAAAAAAATGCATATTTTCTGCATTTATATGGCATAATTTTTCTGGCCTCTGTGCTTCAGTGGCTGCAACCAAAAAAATGCATATTTTCTGCATTTATATGGCATAATTTTTCTGGCCTCTGTGCTTCAGTGGCTGCAACCAAAAAAATGCATATTTTGTCCATTTATATGGCATAATTTTTCTAGCCTCTGTGCTTCAGTGGCTGCAACCAAAAAAATGCATATTTTCTCCATTTATATGGCATAATTTTTCTGGCCTCTGTGCTTCAGTGGCTGCAACCAAAAAAATTTATATTTTCAGCATTTATATGGCATAATTTTTCTGTCAACTGTGCTTCAGTGGCTGCGACCAAAAAAATGCATATTTTCTGCATTTATATGGCATAATTTTTCTGGCCTCTGTGCTTCAGTGGCTGCAACCAAAAAAATTTATATTTTCAGCATTTATATGGCATAATTTTTCTGGCAACTGTGCTTCAGTGGCTGCGACCAAAAAAATGACTATTTTCAGCATTTATATGGCATATTTTTTCTGGCCTCTGTGCTTCAGTGGCTGCGGCCAAAAAAACTGGGCAAACAATGCCTACAAGGTCAACGACGTTGACCTTGTAGGCATTGTTTGCCCAGTTTTTTTGGCCGCAGCCACTGAAGCACAGAGGCCAGAAAAAATATGCCACATAAATGCTGAAAATAGTCATTTTTTGCCATACGTTGACTCAACGTATATGGCAAAAAATGACTATTTTCAGCATTTATATGGCATATTTTTTCTGGCAACTGTGCTTCAGTGGCTGCAACCAAAAAAACTGGGCAAACAATGTCTACAAGGTCAACGTATGGCGAAAAATTACTATTTTCAGCATTTATATGGCATATTTTTTCTGGCAACTGTGCTTCAGTGGCTGCGTCCAAAAAAACTGGGCAAACAATGTCTACAAGGTCAACGTATGGCGAAAAATTACTATTTTCAGCATTTATATGGCATATTTTTTCTGGCAACTGTGCTTCAGTGGCTGCGTCCAAAAAAACTGGGCAAACAATGCCTACAAGGTCAATGTATGGCAGTTGTTTAAAGAGAACAGTAGATTACTAGCCAGCAAAGCTACCTAAGCTAAAATGTCCCTCAAATCCCTGCAGACTTCTGTCCCTCCAATACAGAGCAGTATCAAGCAGATTACTAGCCAGCAAACTTACTATCATCTGTCCCTGAAATCACTAACAGCTCTCCCCCTACACTATCTCTTCCAAGCACACACAGGCAGATTTTTCAGATACATTTTTGCCCTTGATCCCCCTCTGGCATGCCACTGTCCAGGTCGTTGCACCCTTTAAACAACTTTAAAATCATTTTTCTGGCCAGAAATGTCTTTTTTAGATGTTAAAGTTCGCCTTCCCATTGAAGTCTATGGGGTTCGCGAACCGTTCGCGAACCGCTCGCATTTTTGCGCAAGTTCGCGAATATGTTCGCAAACTTTTTTTCCGACGTTCGCTACATCCCTATATGTCATGACTTTTAAAGCAAACTTCAGGAACTGCAGGGCATTCAGGATCACAGAGTAAACAATTAACAGGAAATGGATTTAAACTAGGGGAACGTCTCTGATATAACTGTTCAGTTTAACTGCATTTAAGAACAATACATATATATATATATATATATATATATATATTCATTTATTTATTGTAAAATTTGCTCTCTCGAACCAGGGTTGTTTTCTATATGTGCAGATACTGATTTTGTTTATTTACTCACTCACAGGATCTATTCTTGTCTCAAGGTTTCTTTCACCTTTGCTTTGAGCGACCTCTACTGTCTCCTGATGTCCCTGATAATGAAAACAGCAGGAAAGATTGTATAGGCTGTGTCTGGAATGTATTGGCAAAGGACTGCCTTATGTTTCTGCCAGGCGAGGAAGAGATTTCTGTGTTTTTTACTTTTCTCCTCTATCTGTTTGGTTGCATTAAAGAATTTTTTGTATCCTTGTCTCTCCATTCACATACTGTAGTTTTTATAGACAACTCTACATTCATCTTGGAATATCTAAAAAACATTAAAACCAATTACAATTTGTATCAGAATATCACTCTCTGCATCATGCTAAGAGTTAACTCAAAGGTACACAACCCCTTTAATGTCTTCGTCCTTCTTTAAAGATCGGAGTGAATCATATGCTTCGGTGTCTTACAGTCTAGATTTCGAGATTCCAAACATCCAGTAGGTGCCGTTTGTGGTTCAGGGGAGACTAGCTAGAATTCAGGTTATGAGATTTCTGAGATGATTCAGAGTACAACATGTGCGTGCATTCATAAAGAGTCTGTGAATCAGCAAATAAGTCTGAATCCATGTTTAATAAGTCCCAGAGCACCGTGATTCAGAAGAAATCATTTACTCATCTTTTATTGTGAGACAAATACTTTATTGCAATGGAAAATAAATAAAAGGACCACTAATAAATACAAGTCATATTAATCAGTTGAGGTTAAGCAGGAGGGATCTTTATTTAAAGGAGAATTAAACCCTAAAAATGAATGGCCAAAAATGCCATGTTTTATATACTGAACTTATTGCACAAGTTTCAGCTTCTCAATAGTAACAATGATCCAAGACTTCAAACTTGTCACAGGGGTCACCTTCTTGGATATAGTCTGTGACACTCACATGCTCAGTGGGCTCTGATCAGCTGAGCTAAGCTGAGGGGTCATCACAAATTACATATTTCCTACTCCAGAACGGCTCTCCTTTTCTTCAAGAAATGCTCTGGCTCAGGGTACTTTACTCTATGGGGCAAATTCACTAAGATGCGAAGTTGCGCCAGGCGCAACTTCGCCGCACTTCGCCACACTTCGCCAGGCGTATTTTTGCCAGCGCTCCGCAAATTCACTAAAATCCGTTGCGCACAGGGGTAGCGTAAGTTTTCGAAGTTGCGCTAGCGTTAATTCGCCAAGGGAAGCGAAGTTTCGCTAGCGATGGTTCATTTGCATACGGCACGAAATTCAAATTTCAATGGAGGAACACGTATCTGCACTTCAAATGCCTAGAAAACCTTCAAATCAGCAAATATAAATTTTATTTTGCCCTACACATGTGCCCACTGTCTAGGTAAGTTGCCATGAGTCAGGAAATGTAGGGGAGAAGGAGGGGAGCCCGAAAAAAATTTTCAATCTTTTTCAGCCTATCACCCATCATGTAGAAAACACGCCAGCGTTTTTTGGGACTTAGAAAAAAATTTGACTTTTTTGGAAACAATCCCTATCTACTCTATTGCGCTTCGCCAGGTCTGGGGTGGCGAAGGAAGTCTAGCGTAAAAGGTAGCGTTCAGTACACTGCGCAAGTTAGTGAATTTGCGTAGTTACGTCGCTAGCGAAAATTCGCCTGGTGTAAGGGTGCGGAGTAACACTAGCGAAATTATGCCAGTGTTCGTTAGTGAATTTGCGCAGTAACGGAAAATGCCAAACGCTAGCGAATTAACGCTAGCGTTCGGCGCTTAGTGAATTTGCACCTATGTGTTTTGGGCTGCCATTTTCTTCCATGCTTCAGGAATGCCCTGCACCACCCTGGACAAGATCATGCACAGTAAACAACATTTTTGTCAATTTCTGTACTGTGCATATGTCCAACTTCAATAGGGACTGGGGATGCCTGGGACATGGAAGAAAATGGCAGCTCAGTGCCCTAGGTTGGTATATTTTATATAAGAAGAGGAGCATTTTGTGGGGCAAAGGCAGTGGTGTGCCTATCAAGGAAACAGACTCCCACTATTTTAAAGAGCTAACAGAACAAACCTATTTCCAAAACTCATAATATCCCTTTAAAAGCATGTGAAGCTGAGTAGGAAAATATAAGAATGTGCTATACAGCTATGGGACCTGTAATCTAGAATACTCGGGACCTGGGGTTTCCAGATAATGGATCTTTCCGTAATTTGGATCTTTATACCTTAAAGGAAAACTATACCCCTCAAAAAATGTAGGTCTTTAGAAAAATAAATTGCATAAAACAGCTCATGTGTAAACCCCTTCTTTATGTAAACAAACCATTTTCATAATAATATACTTTTTTAGTATATATGTGCCATAGGGTAATCATAAATAGAAAATTCCCATTTTAAAAAATATGGGTCGCCCCCTTAATTCGTAGAATTCACTGTGCATACAAACAAACCATACAAACAAACCATACATGTAAGGTCACATGAGCCAATTAATAGACAGAGTTGTGTCTTTTGCTTCCACACTTCTTCCTGTTACAGTTAGAGTTGTAGTATTTCTGGTCAGGTGATCTCTGATGCAGCACACAGACTATCACAAAATGGTGGTTGGAGGCATGAGATGTAAAAGGGCAATATTTGCTTAAATATATATTCCAGTTTGGTAAGATTCTTCAATATGTCACTTAGGGGCATGTTTACTAACATTGGAGATAAATATCTGGAGAGATTTTTGGAGATGTTGCCCATGGCAACCAATCAGCAATTAGATTTAAACAGCCATAGCCAAGTTAGAAAACAAAAGCAAAGATCTGATTGGTTGCTATGGGCAACATCTCCAGAAATCTCTCCAGATATTTATCTCCAATGTTAGTAAACATGCCCCTTAATATGATAACCTATCTGTTGCTTAAATATTATTTTTGGGGGCAGGGCCGGCCTTAGGCCTATTGGACCAATTGGGCCCAATAGGGCCCCGCACCTCTGGGGGCCCCGCACCACAGGGCAGCACAGATAATATTTCCCTCAGCACATGATGCTGCCTGGCCTTCCCCCAACTTTGAGAGTCCAGCCCATCCCCAAATCCATAGGTCCAGCCCACCCCCAACTCTGATAAGCCAGCCTATCCCCCAACTCCATAGGTCTAGCCTGCCCCCAACTCTCATAGGCCCAGCTTTCCTCCAACCTTGATAGGCCCTGCCTGCCCCCAATCCAACCAAGCCTGCCCCCAAGCTGAATCGGCCCAGCCTGCCCCAAACTAATTGGCCCAGTCCACTCTCCTATTTCCTCCATCTCTCTCTTACCCTGTGTGCCTCTATTTCATCCCTTTCACTCTCTTATCTTGTCTGCCCCTTCCCTTTCTATTTTGTGCCTGTATGCCCTTATTTTCCTAAATATTTGGTGTGTCAGTAGCCAGCAACACTTTGTCTAGGGGCTCCGCCAACATGGTCCCAATTGGGCCCCACATTTGATAGGATCAGCCCTGTTTGGGGGTATAGTTTTCCTTTAAGTTTGCTAGAAAATCATATAAACATTTAATACACAATAGGCTGGTTTTGCTTCCAATAAGGATTAATTATATCTTACTTTGTATCAAGTACAAGGTACTATTTTATTATTACAGAGAAAAAGAATATAATTTTTAAAGACTTGGTCAAAATGGAGTTTGTAGACGACTTTTCCGTAATTCTGAGCTTTCAGGATAATAGGTTTCCAGATCATGGATCCTTTACCTGTACAAGCATTTGGGTCTGTTGTTTTGAATTTCTAACAGCTGAAACATATCTGAGTTTTCCATTGAGCAGCAAACGCTAAAGTTAGATCTGAAAAAGATGGTTTACCTAAAACGTAATAGCAAGGTTTGTCCTGTACCAGTTGATCACATAGTCTTTTCCCTCTAGAATAAACACACACTGATTTGATTCTAGTATTACAATCAAGTACATTGTCAGTAAGTACAATGTCCCATTGGGTGAATATGGCTTAGTCCATATGCCAGATTCTACATTATTAAGACTGATGAAAGAGTTGGATATGACTCCTTAATGGGGTTTTTTTTTTAAGAGCATTAATTTTTTTCGTCAGCCTTAATTGTTAAGTATAATGTCTAGCCAGAAATATTAGTCATTAGTTATAGTTAATGACATGAAAGAGACACTATATGGCCTGGAGAAAAGGAATTTTAAACATAATAAGAGGCAGGCTGATTCAGATTTGAACTGGGGAATCCTACGCAGGTTGAGACGCAACATGCTGCATTTTTCCTGCGTTCGGCGCCTACACGCGCCTGTGTGAGTACAGCCCCATTTGAAATAATGAAATGCGTCTATTCCTGCGCTCCCCTGCGGCTGAAAGCCGAAAAACGGAACGCAAGGGAGCCCAGGTAAAAACGCAAATGAGTAAGAGCCCTAAAAGTATTTAAAAAAAGACTTTATAAGGGCTCTTATACACGGCCATTTGTTTGTGCCCTCCCCTGCGTTGCGCTTTCTTCCGTTCAGCCGCAGAGGAGTGGAGAGGAATAGACGCACTGAATTATTCTCAGAGGGGCTGTACTCACACAGATGCATGTATGCACCGAACGCAGGTAAAATGCAACATGCTGCATCCCAACCTGCATTTGCCACTTACATGCGTCTGTGTGAGTACAGACCCATTGAGAATAATTCAGTGCGTCTATTCCTGTGCTCCCCTGCGGCTGAACGGAAAAAAATCATAATGCAGGGTAGCCCACAAACAAACGTCAGTGTGCAAGAACCCTAAGGCAGATAAATGTATCTGTTTGTTAGAATGAGTTCATTTGATCGCCACTTTCTATTATGGGGTGTTAGAGCTAAATAATAGCGCTGAGTTCTAATACCTGACTAAATAATTGAACCTTATGAAGTAACTAGCAGTGACTGAAAACAGACTGCACATATGCAAAGTGAAGACCAGCCCTAAGAAATGAATGGGGGGAGTAATCAGTGATCCACACTTAAAGGAACAGTAACATCAAAAACTGAAAGTGTTTTTAAATAATAAAAATATAATGCAGTGTTGCCCTGCACAGGTAAAACTGCTGTGCTTGCTTCAGAAACACTACTATAGTTTATATAAATATGCTGCTGTGTAGCCATGGGGGCAGCCATTCAGAGGAGAAAGGGCTCAGGTTACACAGCAGATAGCAGATAAGCTCTGTAGAACATATTTGTGTTATCTGTTATCCACTATTTAACCTGTGCCATATAGCCTTTTTTCGATTTCTGCCATTACTACACAGCAGCTTGTTTATATGAACTATAGTAGTGTTTCTGAAGCAAACAGAACAGTTTTACCAGTGCAGGGCAACACTACATTATATATTATTTACTTTAAAACACTTTCATTTTTTTTGGTGTTAATGTTCCTTTAAGGGCAGATTTATCAGTGAAAACGTGTTTTCATCCGATAGTCGGATCAATGTAGTCGTAACATTCGATTTCTCCTTCACTTCCGTTTTATGTAAAACATCCAACACGTTGCATGCATTTAGTCGCATTGCAACGTGTCGGGTCCAAGCGCGTCATATAGTCCTGCCCTTAGGTAAATAATTGTGTGTTCTGAACACACTCAACTTTTTGCAATGTTGCAGAAAGAGATTATTTTTTAAAGTGGTTAGTTTTTTAACACAAGCAAGTTTTATAAAAAAAATAAAGTGTTTTAGGGGTCAAAAATCCACTGTTTCCCTTCCTTGCCTTTGTTATAGAAGATAGCCAAGAAGGAGAAATCGAGCGCCGCACGATGGATCGTCACCCTGTCGCATTTTCTAAACAGTTGCGCAAGCTGAGTTTTGGTAAATAATTTCTAAATAAAAACTTTGTGATTTTAAAGTTTAATATGTGTTGGTGTTTTTTCTCGAACTAATTTTTTTATACGAACGAATTTTAAAAAAAAAAATTTGTTACTGGTCCTTTAATTCATATAAGTACTGCTGCACTACACAACCTAAGCAGAGCTTGCTGTTTGTAACCCCTTCTGTTTGCGTCTGCAAAGATTTACTATCATATTTTAGCCTGCTGCCTGCTCCAATTACAGCTCTTCCTTTCATCTCGAAATCTGTGCCATTGAGCAAGCAGGAGTTTACAGACACAGTAAACCCACATGTTGCTGCGCTGTTTACAATATGCCTTCTTAAAGGAACAGTTCAGTGTGAAAATAAAAACTGGGTAAATAGATAGGCTGTGCAAAATAAAAAATGTTTCTAATATAGTTAGTTAGACAAAAATGCAATATATAAAGGCTTGAGTGAACAGTCTAATAAAACAGCCAGAATCCAACTTCCTGCTTTTCAGCTCTATAATTCTGAGTTAGTCAGTGACTTGAAGGGGGGCCACATGGTACATTTCTGTTCAGTGAGTTTGCAATTGATCCTCAGCATTCAGCTCAGATTCAAAAGCAACAGATATGACCCTTGTGCCCCCCCTCAAGTCTCTGATTGGTTACTGCCTGGTAACCAGGGTAACCAGTCAGTATGAACCAAGAGAGCTGAAAAGCAGGAAGTAGTGATCTGACTGACATGTTATCCATCAAATCACTCCAGCCTTTATACATAACATTTTTGCCTAGCTAACTATATTAGAAAGATTTTTTATTTTGTACAGCCTATTTAACTAGTTTTTATTTTTACACTGAACAATTCCTTTAAGTGAATCTGTTTGTCAGTAAATCACTGCTTTCTCAGTAGCACAGAAAAAATATGAGGGCAAGATCTGTAGTACAGTGAACATGTAGTACTACAAGACATCCAAGCAAGAGACTACAAACACCACCAGGGGGCAGCAGAATCATTTATAACAGTTATAGTGAGCGGTGACTACAGGAATAATTCAAATGCCTTTTTATCAGAAAATAAAACTGTGCAGGACTCCGTATTGCTCTGTTATTGCCAGTGCCTTAATGATCAGAACAATAGACAGGCAGGAGCAGTCAGTCATATGCTGTACAAGGTCAGGCAGTGTTAACCTGTCTTAACAAAACACATTTTGAGATAAACAAAAAAGTGGGGAATAAATTCTTGTAAGAGAAAGCAGCAGGATGGGCCACAGGAATAGTCATAGGGATTGCCAAAAGGGCTCTACCTCCTTAGGTGATAGTCTTGGTGTCTCTCCTATAAAAACTTCAATGGGGGGGGGTGCAAGACTGGTGCTTTGCTCAGCAGACACCTTTTCTAAAAACTGCAACCAAATAAGGCCCCAATTTATGACAACTTATAATCTAAATAGAGATCACCATTTATTAATTTATTATTATTTATTATGACTGTCTCATTTAAAAGCAATCAGTCCTACAAGATGCAATTGAAAGTTCTGGAATTTACAAGCAACCTGGTAACCTTATCTTAGGGCTCTTACTCATGAGCGTTTTTACCTGCGCTCCCCTGCGTTCCGTTTTTCAGCGTTCAGCCGCAGGAATAGACGCATTTCATTATTTCAAATGGGGCTGTACTCACACAGGCGCATATAGGCGCCGAACGCAGGTTGCGACGCAACATGCTGCATTTTTCCTGCGTTCGGCGCCTACACGCGCCTGTGTGAGTACAGCCCCATTTGAAATAATGAAATGCGTCTATTCCTGTGCTCCCCTGCGGCTGAACGCCGAAAAAAAGGAACGCAGGGGAGCACAAGTAAAAATGCTCGTGAGTAAGAGCCCTTAGACTGATGTCTTTGTAACAGCTGGATCTCCTTAACACGTATATTATTTACCCACCTCACTACTCCTTTAAGGAAATATAAAATGCCAAAAACTGTTAGGGTCAAGCACATGGAGCATTTGGCTCCACTGCACCCGAGTGGGTCGGCTCCATACGCCAGCTCCATTGATCTGCACTAAAAAGTGCAACTTGTGTGCAGACACGTGAAGTGGAGGTCGGTCGGTCGGTCAGCCCCCCCCCCCCCCAACAAAAAAAAAAATCCCTGCTTTTGTCTTTTTAGGCTGTTCTTTCAATGCATGGTGGAGCGATCCACTTTTATTATGCAGGCTGAGAGCATCTGAGCCAATGCTCTGTATGAGACAAACTGTGAGATTACAATCATTATGCCTGGAATTTCATTGGAAATTAATGGTTGCTCAAAAACGCACAAGGATTGGATGATAGGAAACACTTAAATGATCACAATGTACTTAAGAGGATTTTTTTCATGTGGGGTGGTGCAGGGGGCTGAAGTGAAAAGTGCAAATAGCTGTAATTCTGGCTTTACATCAAGAAAAACTCCTCCCCCATTTATCCTTCTGTCATCCTAAAAAGGGTGTAACCAATTACAATATTCACAGTCAAATCATGCCTAGTTACTGTTAGACTGTTACCAGGGCACTTGAAAACTCAGGGGCATATGTAGAGATCCCAGATAGATGTACTGCCCAGATTGCAGTTTAATCTAAACGCAGCCCTGCAACCATTAGAAGTGTACCATCATTTCAGATGAGCTTGTAACCCAACAGTGTTAACCGCTATAATATGTGCCCACCACCACCACCACCACTCCTCTGTGACCACACACTAATGAAATGTAAAATGACAAAACATTTAGGAGAATGACATTGGAGTTTCATTGGCAATCACTGGGACCTGCAATTATAAATGATCCCAGAAATAAATTGAAATGTACCAGGATTAAATGAAAAGGGAAATATCACATAGTGATTCCATGTTCCATTAACACAGTTTGTGAAACCACATTGGGAAGCCTGCATAAAGTACTTCCTGCAGAGATCATTTTATTCAAATGTTTGGTATGACTCAAAAATACACAAAGTTAAGAAACGCACCGAAGACAGTAATGTAAAACTGCTTTATTTCCTGCAGCTTTGAATAAATATTGTTCCCTCAGAATAGACCAGTCATGTTAGGACAAGGACAAGAACAATCCCTGATGATTTACACCGAATTGGACAGATAATTTGATCAAATTGGAAAGATGTTGGAATCAGTTCTTCTTCTTGGGCATTGCAGCAGTGAAAAGCTCATAGAGAACATATCCTGTTCCTGAAAGAGAACATATTGATACATAAAAGTCCGTCCCAAAGTGCCTGCTCTCTCATAAGGGGACAGTGGGCTGCACAGACAAAACAAGTATTCACCCAATAATGATTCCAGGATCAGCAACTGCGCAATTATTATTTTTTTACATGTTTGTACAGAAGTTAATTTGTACACGCCTCATGACTTCCAGTATAAAACAAAATCTGGAATTATTATTATAGTATACTATATATCTATAGAATATCATCTTCCCATCTCTATCAATCATCTCCCTCTTTCTCTTTATGGTTTTCTAAAAGTCAGAACTGCATGTTACAATGTATAGCTTGTACAGACAGAAATGATTTCATTTTCAAACTAGACATATCAATCTACACAAAAAAAAGAAATTGTGTCTCCCTTAAAAAAAGCAGCATCAAAAGAAAACGGTTTAACAAATGAATAGAGGAGTAAATCAGCAGTATGTTTTTATGGGGGAGGGGAGAAGAGAAAACAAATGTTTATTCTGGGCTTGTATTTAAGTTTCCTTGCACCCACTACACCTATTAATGGGACACAAGACAGCCCTGTACTTTACACTTGACACTTTCAGGTAGTCCCTTTGCACTACTGTTTTTCTCTCCCAAAAATGCACTGTGTAGATGTTGTGTCCAATTTTCAAGCAGGCTTAACATCTAATCAAACTTTTAGGCACACAATCTTGAAACAGCTTTCAGTGCCAAAATTCTGAGCGGGGGCGAGGTGTTTCCAGTGGTGAACCAGTATTGTAAATATGGGGTCACTTATTCCCTCCCTAGAAAGGTATGCTGGTGTGTGGGGAGGGTAGTGCATTACATATAAAAGCAAATATTAACACAATGTTACTTAATTGTAATCAGTTCTGTTTGGAAAAAGCATGCTTAGCATGGATTGTAATATTATTATTCAAAGTCATGATAGTTGCCCTTTAACCACCACAGATGGGGTCACAAGAAGTAAGCCTACTCACAGAATATGGAAGTGCCCCAAGCAATATTTAATCAATAGTAGCAGAGGCCACCATGTACTTTTAAATGTATTTTTTTTATAAAGATCCAAGATGATCTCTATTCATATACTTTACAACTAAAAACCCACAAATTCATAGGTAACAATGTCGAATTTGAAAATCACCCTAAATATCTACAAAACTCATTCTAATACGGAGATCTCCATGCGTTCCTTGCAGTTTTAATACAGATGCACTTGAAAGCTACAATCAACAGCATCTCTAAAAACATATGAATAGGGTCTACAGGGCACAAAAATGTCCATAGAGCTAGAATTGCTGAGTTTCTCCACAGAAAATTAAGGCAAAGCACTTATACTGTGTGCTGCCCATCACCTTCAAGAAACATACAGCAATGTAGTCTAAAATGAATGCTTTAAGAGTGACAACAGGATCCAGAAAATCATTACTGCAGCCAAGCTCAAGCCTATCTCTGCTCAGACTAGAGGTTATAATAGGCACCTATCTATATGCGCCTCTTCTTACTATGTTTAAGGGAGAGATAGCAAAGTGCACATTACATCAGAGCCATCTATATTAAAGGGGTTGTTCACCTTTAAATTATCTTTTAGTATTATGTAGAGGGATATTCTGAGACAATTTGCAATTGGTTTTAATTTTTTTATTATTTGTGTTTTTTGACTTATTTAGCTTTTTATCCAGCAGCTCTCTAGATTGCAATGTCAGCCATCTGGTTGCTAGGGTCCACTTCGCCCTAGCAACCATGCATGTGTTTGGATAAGAGACTGGAATATGAATAGAAGAGGCCTGGATAGAAATAAGATTAATAAAAAGTAGCAATAACAATAAATGTGTAGTCTTACAGAGCATTTGTTTTTTAGATGGGGTCAGTGACCCCCATTGAAAGCTGGAAAGAGACAGAAGAAGAAGGCAAAAAATTCGAAAACAATAATGAATAAAACAAAGACCAATTGAATTTGCTAATCTATAATATAGTGAAAGTGAAATTGAAGTCAATGTGAGTTATCAAAGGAGAAATAGCGGACAAGTGAGGAGGATACAGGGTGCTAAAGGATCTGGTAAGTGCATGTTTATCCACACACTAAGGAGTGCTCATTATAAGTTCACCTATAGATACAACAGATATTGTTTATACAGGCTTAAGATTGGATGCAGTAATTATTTTCCAGCTTATGTACAGACTTCTATGGCCAAATGATGGACTACAGTCCCATGTGATTCCATTCTAGATCTGCCCATACTTTAAATCCATTTATATGAGAGGGTGATGACTGTAGTTTTGTTATAGATGCACTAGAAAGGTTTCAGCAATGAACCGAGATATTTATTGTTATTTTCGCAATATAAAAAAATCTATATACTGATTTTTTAAATTGTGTTCATGTTTACATGATCCTCACATCCTCTGTCAACTATAAATGTGTGGGTTTATATTAATAAAGCATACAGTGTAATGGGAGAATGATGAAATATATACTACTATGTTTACTATGAAATATAAAGCTTTAAATGGTTGTTGATTAAATATTTACCCAAAACCGTAAGACCCATGGTCAGTCTATAGAGCAGGGCATCACCAACACCCCCCTTCAGGTAAACTGGAATGCCATTATCTTCCTGGAAAAAAAAAAAGGAAAATGTTTTCACTTTTCAATGACTCTGTGAAAAACAATAGCCTATGGTTAAATTACCATAAAAAAAAATCACCAAATAAATAATTTATTTCACTTGGTACCTGGAAAATCTTTTGCTTTTCTGGCACTTTGTTTTGCAGAGATCTCCTGGTAGAAGTGCTGATGGTCCGCTGGGAAATCTGGCGGAGAGCCTAGAGGATAAACACAATTGTAAAGTCATGAGTACTTTTAAAGGTGGAGGGTGAGACAATAACTAATTTATGTATAATGCAAATAAAATAAATATTTAAGTATTCGTAACACAAGACAAAGTGTTATGGCTATATCAGCTTGTGCAGCATCTGCAAATAAAAAAACATGATGGTAGCAACAATCCTGTTAAGGGCCCGGCCACACGAGCAGAATCAGGGAGATTAGTCGCCCCATAGTCAAAACTCCTCTTCTTTGGGGCGACAATCTCCCCGAGCGTCGCGTGTGCCTTCCCCCAGGTGATTTTCATTTTAGCCGGTGGAGGGTGAAGGCAGCTCGGGGAGATTAGGGTTGGGCCAGACGAGCAGATTCGGGGAGATTTAGTCGCATGGCGACTAATCACCTCTTCTGTGTGGCGACAATCTCCCCGAACTGCCTTCCGTATGCTTGAATGAAGAATCACCTGCGCTAATACACTCGCAGCGATTCGATTTTCGAAGTTGCCTTGTGAGGCAACTTCGGAAATCAAAGCGCCGCAAAAGCCTCCACACACGGACAGATTAGATGTCAAATTGGTCTAAACGACCGATATCGGCAGCATTAGCTGCACCTTTAGTATCATTAGGATCACCCCCTACATAAAGGACCTGTGCTTATCTTTGAGCCAAAACAATGACAAATGTGTGATGGGTGGGGGCTGTTTAAACAAGAGCTCATTGTGCGTCTTTAAATTAAGTCTGCTATTTACAGGGCAGATATTAAGTATTAAAGCAAAACTATGTTTTAGAATAAACAAAAACCATAGAAATTGATTTTTCTAATTAAAATAGGTATGATGTATTTCCAGCAAAAGTGCTTTTTTATTTTTCTCATGTTTAAAAAATAAATAAATAAATAAAAAAGTATGCGGGTGTCAAGTGCCCTTTTATCTTAAGTGCCACAGCGCTGCTGCCCCTCACAATGACACTCTACCCAAAGTGTATTTTAAAAAGCCAATGTTTAAGAAGGTTTAGTTACCCTTTAATTTAAAAAAAACAGAAAAAAAACACAGTGCAATTATAAAATGAAAAGCATTTTAATGCTTTGTATGACCTGTGATACATGTTTGGGACCCGACAGCCAGCATTCTTAGGGACCTGGGGCTTTCCAGATAACAGATCTTTTTGTCATTTGGATTTTTATACCCCAAGTCTACCAGAAAATCATGTTAAAATTACATCAGGGGTGTCCAAACTTTTGGCTCGCCGGGAAAAAGAAAAATTGTCTGGGGCCACAAATGAAATACACAAACACGTTTGATTTGTAAAAGTAATGGAAATACACAGAAAAGAACTACAATGCCAGTTGGATAACCAGATGGAGCTATACACTGGAATATGGGACACCTGGATATTAAATAGACTTATTATTATTTTATTATTACTAACTGGCCAATGGGTAGAGTCCCTCCTCCTCCTATATCCTTTGCAACATGACGTTTCCTCCGGAACCAAGCTGGGCCGCATTCATATGCATCCTGGGCCGCATGTGGCCCTCGGGCCGCAGTTTGGACACCCCTGCATTACATAAACCCAATAGACTGGTTTTGCTTCCAATAATGATTAATTAAATCTTGCTTTGGATCGTGTAGAAGGAACTGTTTTAGTATCACAGAGAAAAAAGGAAATTATTTTGAAAACATTGGATTATTTTGATAAAATTGAACTATGGGAGATGACCTTTCTGTAAATTGGAGTTTCCAGGCAACGGATCCTATACCTGTATTTGAAACAGTTGTGTCCTCATTACAGTAGAAAGAAGAAAAAGGGAGCACACTGCTGCATTGTAACAAAGTAGGGATGCCCCGAATCCAGGATTCGGTTCGGGGTTGGGCCTTTTTCAGCAGGATTCGGACAAATCCGAATCCGCATATGCAAATTAAGGGTGAGGAGGAAAATCATGCGTTTTTGTCACAAAACAAGGAAGTAAAAAATGTTTTCCCTTTCGCACCCCTAATTTGCATATGCCAGTTAGTATTCTGATCGGTATTTGGCTGAATCTTTCACAAAGGATTTGGGGGTTCGGCCGAATCCAAAATAGAGGATTCGGTGCATCCCTAGAACAAAGGTACCTCCATGTGATAATTACAGAGAACAACCAGTTAGACTGCAATAAACACTTAGAGGTACCTCGGTTACACCACAGCAGTTGTAAGTGTGCTTCTTTTTTCTTCTATATTCTGGATACAGTCACACCTACCCCACATCATCTTTAAAAAAAACAAGCAATAAATTATGTTTAGAATAAAAACTACTGCAAAAAAATAAATGAGGATTCATTTAACTGCAATACTAGCGATGTTTAGCACAGATGATTGCGTGAACTTGCAGATGTGGCCCCTCCCACAACTAAATGACAGCTATGAATAAAACCAGGAAGTGAGAAAACTGCACGTACACTGCAGAGCCTACAAGGTAAATCTAATGTACAGGGAGATGTTGTTACAGGGACACAAGTTCAAAACCTCTAAGGATTCAACTAGGTTCTATCAAGCTTATTGCCAATTGGGATTTGTTTAAATAAAACAAAAGTAGAATCATTGCTATAATAAAGGGAAAAGAAACGTATTGGCAATGTGTAGAATATACAAACTTCAAATGACTTCCAGTCAACCTCCAAAATGATTTAAGTGTCTAATATTCAGTGTAGAAAAGGGGAAAGTGTGTGGGCAGGTTCTGTACAATGAGCAAGGACATTAGTTCATGCAAGACATAAAAATGGGAATGTAGGAGAGAGAGAGAGAGAGAGAGAGAGAGAGAGAGAGAGAGAGAATAAAGACTGGAGGCAGAGATTAGGAGGCAAAGAAGAAACACGGGTTAGCACGTTAGACGCAAAAGGCCGCGCATATGCTCAATAAGAAAACACTAATGGTGTGTATTTCCTTAAGCCGCGCCAGTGTCATTGAAATTCAAATAAGAGCACATTTCTGTCAGCTTTCAGTCTGTAGTCATCCCATTCCGCGCCATTCAGTTGCATTATCGCCTGACACCGCGACAAAGTCGTGCAGTGAAGTAAATACTTACCAATAAATTGCGCAGCATTCTGACGCTTCTTCTCTTACTCCACACACACACACAACCTACAACTCCCAGGAAAGGACAAGGACACTAACCCGGCGGAAAAAGGAAGTCGCGCTTTAACCGGAAACTCGCGTCACAGGAAAGGCGTGCTTGTCAATGTAATAAGGGCAAATGTCAAAACTAAGGTCGTAGCGGACTATTTGAATGGAACGAGTTGGGCTAGCTTTTGGGGTTTATAACAGTAGACTGACATGCATTCGCATGCAGGCTGGAGCAGATTTTAGCATTCCAGGCCGAATAGTTCGAATGAAATGGTTCTGATACGGTGTTTGCCAGTATCAAACATGGCCGCACATTTAAATGCAAATACTTAGTCTGTGTGGCTGGACGCGAAATCCATCGAGCGTCATTGCCTGTGGTGTTTAGTTTATGTCGTAACGTCATTTAGAAAAAATTTTAAGATCCTCGGAAGAGCAGTCTTCATAGCTCAATGCTTTAAAACGCGCCGTCGGTGATGTAATTAAACTTCGTGTAACAGGCTGTAGTCAACACTTTACGGTATCCCAGCACATAATGAGTCCTGCTGAATAAATCATTTTATTGTAGATGAATGGTGTAAAACTGCACGCAAATGAAAGTCAGGTATTTGTATCAATACAATCTGCTGCTTATAACCCGAGCTTCCCACATTCTCCACCATACTGTCTTTCACTGGCCCCTGTTTGTGTAAACTGCAATTTAATTGTGGAATTTTGCAGCGCCAAGCAGTGTAGTCATTTTTATTTCTGGCTCACTTATTTCTGATGCTTCATGTATATACAGTAGTATGGCTGGATAGTGATGGGCCAATCTGAGCCGTTTTGCTTTGCCAATTTGTGAAAAGGTAAAAATTCAGCAAAATCCAGTGGTGTATGGATGGCAACATTTTTTTTTGACGCAAGACAAATATCACAACACATTTTTTTACCCATTAGAGTCTGTGGGCATTATTTCACTCATCACTCTGTGTTAAATATTTCCAGATTTTTTTTCCCCTCCCAGAAAAGGTGGCAACCCTATTACCAACATTTGGCAAGAAGTGAAAGAGTGCCACAATTAACTGCTGCATGTTACACACCTGTTTTTAAATGGCTAGAACAACAGACACAGTATGACCCCCTCCTCACAATTTTATGACACAGTTGTGGCCACCCAAGCATTTTACAACATGCAAACTGAAAGCTTGTGCCTCTTCTGAACTGCCTGTCCTCTCCCAACCATCCGCAAAACCGCCGACCCGCTTCTTTTTGCACCCAGAACTGCAACCCGCATGGTACCTCAGGTTTTTGCTGGTAACCTGTGGGTACCCGACCCGCTGCAGGACTCAACAATACATTTGTAGCCTTACAGAGCATTTGTTTTTAGATGGGCTCAGCGACCCATATTTGAAAGCTGGAAAGAGTCAAGACAAATAACACAAAAAATAAAATATAAATAAGACCAATTGCAAAATTGCCAGGAATTGGACATTCTTTAACATGTTAAAAGTTACCTCAAAGGTGAACCACCCCTTTAACCCATGAATGCCCTTGCACATAACTCAAAAAGTGCACTGCAGGGGAATGCACGAGAAACCATGAGGGCATGAGCCTTGAAATACTGCATATCTGGACTTAATATCTAATTATAGGGATGCAGAATTTTAAAAATGAAACCGAATAAGGTATGCATATATTTCAGTTAAGTCCAGATAAGCACATTTTATTTCATATAAGAAACTCTGTCATACTTCCTCAAAATTATATATTTAATACAATTCACCACAAAAATGACAGTAATACCAAACACACATTCAATAAGAGATTTTATTCACAGGCAAAAAAAACAAACAATGGGACAATATAAGCTGAACAAATAAAAAAAAAAAAATTTGTGGAGCCCTCACCACTCCTCCGTGACATTCATTAGACTGCAAAGTATTCTGTATACACAAGCCCGTACTAAATTCTCTCTCTACCTCATACAGCTTTGGTAAATATAATGGCATAAGTAATTTTTGCAATCAATAAGGGGCAGATTTAAAAATTCACTCACTTTTTATTCATTCCTATGGGATTTTTAGAATTTTATTTATCAATGAGTAAAAGTTCACTATTTGATAAATACAATTCTAAAAATCCCATATGAATGAATAGAAAGAGAGTGATTTTTTGTTGTTGTAAGGTCTTATCTCACATTTTGATAAATTAGCCCCTAAGTGTTGAAACTAACAAAAAAACACATTCAGGTCAGTGGGTAGGCAGGGCTTTCAGCAAACAGTTTTTTGTTGACCCCAACTTGGCATCACTTGTAAATAGATCTCTATATACAAATAATTCTTTTTAAATGAATGCAATCAACATTTTTGCTATATTTAAAAAAAAAAAAAAAAAAATTAGAAGGGACCGAAGTAACTTGGAGTAAATGTGGTCAACACTTACTGATAATCCAGAGGTAGAAAGGAATGTTAGAAGAAAAAATAAAGTTCAAGGTGAAGTTCATCTTTAAATCAATTTGATTGACACATTGATGTTCAGAGACCCATTCTTAAGCCCTCTCCTATTCACCTTCATTTTAACAAGTGTCTGGTTGTTATGGTCAATGACCTTAACAAACATATAGCTGTTTAAATATCAGACAACCCGAAGAGCAACAGGACTAGATCATTAAATGGCACATTTCTTCCAGCGTATTATATGATCTACAAAGGAGCTATTGGTGGATACTGCCAGCACTCCTGTTGTGGGAAATGTTATGTGCAGATACCTTTACAGTACTCTAGTCCTTGATATACTTTTTGGGACATAATGTGTCTGTAAAGCTTATTTTAGCTGAACTTCTTTAATATTAAAACTTTAAAATAACTTAGAGACATATCAGAAACTGAACTACACAAAATATTCAAATAATTGTTTTTAACCATTTATATAAGACCCAGGACCAAGTAAATAATATACAAGTTAAACTACTTATTTAAACCTGCTCAAGCAGAAGCAATACTTTGAACATTTACTTCACTTCAGAAACAATAAGCTATTGTAAGGATTAATAATACATGATATTACCCTATTTTTGGTCACCATTTAAACTATATTAGACGTTGCTATACCCGTTTTAAAGGGGTTGTTCATCTTTCAAACACTTTTTTCAGTTCAGTTGTTTTCAGATTGTTTTCAATTGCTTTCCATCTTTTTTTTTTTCCCAAAATTTAAGTTTAAGGTTGAGTGTTTCAGTCTGGCAGCTCAGTGATCAAGGAGCATCTGAACTTACAATTTGCTACAATTAGTTGATACACTTCTCAGTGTATGTGGACTATTAGCAACTATTGTATCAATTCTAACAGCTGCCTTTAAAGGGGAACTCCAGCTTCCAAACCAAAATTAGATAAAGAGGCCCAGATAACAAAGAAACCCCTATCACAGTTAGCAGTTTCTTCAAAAAGTATGAATAAATGGCATTTTCTATGCTGCAATCCAGCTGAGTAACAGTACTCTTTCTGCATCATTTGAAATCCTGGCAGGGAAGGCCGGACTTAATACTGATGTTAAAACTTCTCCTCAGCTTACAGACCACATGCAGGAACTACATAACCCACAATGCACTGCACTGTGATGTTCCTTTCCTTATTGAAATCACATGTGCAGGGAATTGTGGGGTTTGGAGGATGCAGGCTGAGGACAGATGGCTGTTGATACAAAGTAACAGTAGTCAGCCAACTCAGCAAAGTAGTCAGAGAGATCAGCAGGAGAGCAGGGGGCTAGGCTTAGGGAACTGTTCTAAACTATTAAAAATCATGAAAAGTCTGCATATTTTTCAATTGATGTATATTGCAAAGCTGCTTGAAATTGTTTAACTTTTCAAAAAGCTTAAGTTATGTTTGTGTGGAGTTCCCCTTTAATGAAACTGAGGGATTCTGCTTAGCAGGGTCAAAGATAAAAAAATATATCAACTAATGTATATTAAAGAGTCGGTGACCCCATTTCCAGAGCTACTTTAGAAAGTGAAAAATGAGGCTTTATATTATTAGAAAAACAGTCACAAATAGAAAATAGAAAGTAATAAGAAAAATCTTTATTTCTGGTAAACAATCTGAAAGCAACTGAACTGGAAAAGTGTTCTAAGGTGGACAACCGCTTTCACAAAGTGTTTGAATGTTCCACAGTTATTACATTAATGGCAAGACAGGGATGGACAGAGTTCTTATAAGGCTAGAAACAGTGTATTTTTCTTTAAGAAAAACGTCAGCAGCATATATGTATACTAGTGATATGCGGGTCAGGAAAAACTCCACCCGACCCTAAGCTGCAAAACATTGCCATTGAAGGACCTGCACCCAAGTCGTATTCTGTACACCACTTCTTAGCAGTACCTCTGTACAGGGAATCTTTGGGAGCAGACGAGGTCTGTACTTACACAGTTTGACCCACACTTAACCCCACAATGGATGGCCAAATTTCAACCCCGATCCAACCAACCTACAGTAAACCGACGGGTCCCCATGGGTTTCACATCACTAATGCTTACACAAAATTGATGAGATCTTGGCTTACGTAATAGGAACCACTAGCTGTTAGGAGCATCTTACAGGATTCTGTGTGCAATAATTATGAAAACAAAATTTACAATTATACAGTTTTAACAAGGCAGGACACTGTTTAGTGCAAACTAAAGAACACACTGGCACACGAGGCTTGTATCTGCAGGGCGAACCCTTGCAAAAAATTTTACTGCGGTGGTGCAACGTTTCAGGGCTCCGCCCCTTTGTCAAGCATTGCTTGACAAAGGGGCGGAGCCCTGAAACGTTGCACCACCGCAGTAAAATTTTTTGCAAGGGTTCGCCCTGCAGATACAAGCCTCGTGTGCCAGTGTGTTCTTTTCTTGTACCAGTTACCGGGAGGTTGCCGTATCCTCCATTCATTGAGCACCGAGCTAATCTTCATAGCTGCACAAAGGGTGTGCGAGAGTCTACTTTAATTGTAGTGCAAACTAAAGGCAGCAGGGTTAATGTGATACGTTACATTTGTTATTCGACAAAAGAAAACTAATTACCTGTCAACAGAAAATAGCCCTGTGCAAAATTAATTTAGTTTGCATAGTACTGGTAATGAACCAAGAGACCAGAGGGGATCAACAAGCTATTTTACATGCTTTTCTGTTTTTTTTTCTATGCCTACACTTAAACATTCTCACTGTATTTAAATCCTTGAATAATATACACAAGAAATAAGTTACAGTCTAGGCATAACAAAGGAACGGTTACACATGGAAACCAGAACGGATATAAACCACAACATGCTATTCGGGGAAAAGTATAGGAGAACTGACAGTAAGAGAATTTGCAATAGAAGCTATCAAGAATTGTATGATATGCTCAGGCAAATATTGCCAAAGATGCTGTATTAAAGGAGTCTATTACTATAGACTGACAAGTTCTCCCTCAGTAACAAGTGTGCTTAGTAACAGTGTGGGTAGCACTGGAACAGTCTTTTAGTAATGAAAACTATCCTCTCAACTTTACAAAATTACACAGCACAGTAGAATTGAAGAATGAAACAAAGAATGAGGGCTTGGGGGGTTTATTTAATCCTAAACTCTGGGTGAAAAGAGGCGGCTGTGGAAATCTTGTTTTCAAATATTTATCCCTAGCTTATTTTTAGGGATGCACCGAATCCAGGATCGGTTCGGGATTTGGCCAAGATTCAGCCTTTTTCAGCAGGATTCGGCCGAATCTTTGTTCCCGGCCAAACCGAATCCAAATTTGCATAGGCAAATTAGGGGCGGGGAGGGAAATTGTGTGACTTTTTATCAGAAAACAAGGAATTAAAAAATGTTTTCTCCTTCCCACCCCTAATTGGCATATGCAAATTAGGGTTTGGATCTCTCGCGAAGGATTCAGGGGTTCGGCCGCATCCAAAAAAGTGGATTTGGTGCATCCCTACTTATTTTAATTTATTTTACAAGCACACTGTATCCATAAAAACGCTAATGCATACACACATTTTGGTCAAAGAGGATGCAAGAGGGGAAAGGAAAAAAAAAGGCTAACCACTATTAAATAAAATAAAAAAATGTATACTGTCTGGCAAGTCCATATGTAAAGATAGAGGAAACAGAACAAAATAACAAATAGGTATTTGAAACAAAGCACAAGTTTAGTTTCGATATTTCATGTTTCGTCAATACTTTACTAGTTTTTCCAGGTTACAACAAATAAAAAGGACTTCAAATTTGTGCCCACTCATTAAAAATACCATAGCTGGAAAATAGCAGAGGATTTGTGCAGTTTGGTATCTGCCTTGATGCACATGCAAATAGTACTACTGTACCAACAATTAATTGGGAATATCAGCGCTATTGTTACGGTTGCCATATTTATGATGTATAATAAACAGTACAACGCCGAGAAAAAAGCATATTGAGCCAACAGTAATGTAAGCAATTCCCAAGAATGGATTTTTTCCTCCCATCCAAGAGATGGTGCTGAGAATCATCCTCTTCCTCCCGTCAAAGCTGAGAACAGGGTAATCTGAGAACTATATAGGAAAGCCAAGCAGATGGGAAGATTTGCAGCAGATAACACTTATTACCCGTTGTGTATATTTTCCTCCACCTTCTCCAAGCGTTGGTGTATTAAAACTAAACTCTAGACGGAGTGCTGTCCAACTTTGGACTGGGGGGGGATTTTTGTGGCCTACATGGCGGTGGGTTTTTAAACCACACACATGTTATCAGAAGAACTTTTAAGAGCATGTTGATATTAATGGTGAAAGCATACCAAGAACACAATGGCTGGTGCTCACTACAGGGATATCAATATGTGAAAGACATGTGAAAACGTTTAGTCATATTAAGAAATACCTTTGAATCCATATGCCTCCCCGGCACATAATTAAACACCTTACAGACCCCCCCCCCCAAACAACTATTTCCAAAAGCTAACAAACCCCCACCAGGTTTACTTCCCACTTGTAGAGGAGGGCAGGCAACACAAAGCACACACAGACAATGTAAAGCAGGACAGGCACTTGAAAATCAAGGATACTGTACTGTCTGAGGTGTGAACAATGCTTTTATAGCCATGCATTCTTTAAAGTAGCAGCCTAGGTAAACATCATACTAAGTCAAACTAAAAGCTTCCAGCACAATCGTTATTTTAAAAATGCATGGATATTAATGAATAGTAGAAACTGCCTCCAATATATTATATTGCTAATAGAATATGTATTGTTTATCTTAAAGGAATTATTCCATGTGAAAATAAAAACTGTGTTAACAAGATAGGTTGTGCAAAATAAAAAATGTTTTCACTATAGTTAGTTATCCAAAAATGTAATGTATAAAGGCTAGAGTGACTGGATGTCTAACATTATAGCCAGAACTCAACTTCCTGCTTTACAGCTCTGATTGGTTAGAAACAAATTAGTGACCTCAGGGGGGGGGGCATACGGGTCATAACATTTTGGTTTTAAATCGTACCTGCATTCTAAGGCTCAAATGCAAAATAAATATACAGTTATGTCCCATGTGCCCACCCTCAAATTGCTGACTAAGAGTTAGAGAGCTGAAAAGCAGGAAGAAGTGTTCTGGCTATTATGTTAGATATCCAGTCACTCCAGCCTTTATAGATTACATTTTTGGATAAATAACTATATAAGAAACATTAATTATTTTGCACAGCCGATCTACCCAGTTTTTATTTTTACACTGAACTGTTCCTTTAAAAGGGAAGGTTACTTTTTGGCAATACGCACTTAGAATTAGGGACTTCATTAAAAAAAAAACTTTTGGTTTGCTTGGAATTCATAAAACATTTATAATACTATTCTGTTATAAAGGATACTGTATTCAATATGAAGAGAGTAATTGCCAGGTGCCAGAGCTGGATATGTAGCATCCTTCTTCTCTATCAAACGATAAAGCTTTCTGAATGTAGGCAAGGCAGCAGTACGCATCCAAACAATAAAATCTTCATTGATGAACCCATTGTTATCACTGTCAGCTGAATCTAGTTCATAAACTGGCTTTTTCCAGTTAATTGGTTTTGTTGTACCTGGAGTAATTGCAGAAAGAAATCAAGGTTACACAAAAAGCTTTCTGGATACAGAATTTTTCTTTTTACTGTATAGGTAACATATATAAAACAAGTATTTTCTAGAAGTATTTTAATTTAAAATAAGCTATTTTCTATCAAGACTCTAAAAACTGAGCTAAAAAGCTCAACAGCAGACCTAAAAGCAGATTTACAATCTCTAGCCCAGCTCACTGAATATTTAGAGAACAAAATGTGTGAATTTGTGGGCTCACATAACAAACATGAGAAACTCCAAACATATATGGAAAGACTTCAACAAAAGTTGGCAGATTTAGAGGTGCAATAACATAAGGATAAGGGGCATATCAAAACAAATTGGGCCAAAAGATCTTCTTGATTATGTTACCAAACTAGTTGGGGGAAGTACTTCCAGAAGCACATGCCTATCATATCCTAATAGATAGGGCACATAGACTGCTCAAAGGCCGCAAGGCCTAGGGATGTCATCACAAAAATACATTTCTTTCACATTATAGAGGAGCTCCTCACTGCTTTCAGGTTGCGTAATTAATATTCTAGATCCACTGCAACTTTGCTGTATTCTCACACTTAGCATATACTTTACAGAAATTGAGAGAATTCCAGAAAATCACTTCCCTGAGAAACAACAAAGTGGTGTACAGATGGGCCTATTCAGTTAAACTCAGGATTACCTACAAGGGAGAAAAATACATTTATAAATCCTGCACAAGGCAAAAAAATGCTCCTTGATTTGGGCTTGATGGACAAGAACATATAGAAGCAACCAACCGACACCAAGTCCAAATACCTTGACATGAAATGGGAACAGGTCCCCTCAACAAGACTAAGCCAATTGCAAAATTTCTAATTTTGTTTATACCTGTAGTTATTACTTGTTTTTGACTCTGTTATGGTTATACTTAGCTATGTTTTTACTTTCTGTCCCTTTCTTCTCTACCACAGATGAGAGCACTACCAGCACATCGAAGTGTGTAAGTACACAAGTATACCACACATACCAAACATCGCATTCAAAATGACATCAATTAATGTCAGGGGGATCAATACTCCATTGAAAAGACACAGAGTCAAAGAGGTCAAAACACTACAAACTGATATGCTATATCTACAAGAAATACATATCAATCAATCTATCCAAATCAGTTCTACTCTTCCTACAAAGCTAAGAGAGGAGTAGCTATCTGGGTAGACAGAAAACATTCCCCCAGTATAGATCATACATACAGCGTTCCAGATCTCATATTGGTGGGGAAATAACTACCACCCTATTATACTAGCCTTAATTTATTGTTCCTAATAATTTTAGAGAAAGGTTCTCAGATTAATAATACAGGTTCAAAAAGGGAACCTAATTCTCACTGGAAATTTTAACATGGCTCCTAATCCTATAATCGACACTAGCTCAGGTTTTACCAACAACCTTTCCAAGTAATTCCAAAAGCTACTCAAAGAGTACAACATGTTTGATCACTGGAGAGTGACCCACATGAGGGAAAGAGACTACACCTTTTACACAAGCTTACACAACAGCTATTCTAGAATTTACCTTTAACTGGTCGATAAATAGACTCTCCAGATTATCAAACAGGCACACATCTGCACTATACACTGGTCAGATCATGCTCCTATCTCCACAGAATTAAGCGATCATACAATATATGCTGGTAGAAGGCTGTGGAGACTGAACAAAAGCCAGACATCCAAAAAAAAGCTACAGAATACTTGCAGGAATACTTTCCCCTGAATGAGAATTCTGACACACCATTGGGTGCTGGCATATATCTGACGCAGGGCCATCTTATTCAAATATCCTCACAACACAAAAAGCAGCAAACGTATGAAATTAAAGCCATGGAAACCCAACTGGTTAAATTGGGATCTCAGAATAAACTCGAGCAAGTAAAACTATTGCTAAACAAATTTCCAACCTCACAAAACAGTCAGCAATTATACACATTAGACAGAACGACTATTTGCGCAAACTAAAACACTCATCTTATTCCAGAGGTAAACAAAGATTTGCATTTGTAACTCTAAGCTTGTATATTTACACTGTACACTGGAGCAAATCCCAACAATGTGCCAACTTCTAGTGGACAGATGTCTCTGAAGAGTAGTGGGTAAAGGCTTTTTTGTCAGAAGACCACCTTCATTTTAATAGCCTTTGGAATGAGAGGTTGGGCATGCAGGCTTCAACATAATTTTGCCCATAAAATATACAGTGGTGCTTCAGCTGAAGGATTGTACACTGCCCCAAAGCCCCGACACTGCACATTTTGGCCATGGGAGAAGGTCTGCTGGAGGGTGAATGGGCCTGGGTAAAGACATTTATAGAAGGGTTTAATCTTAGTAAATATGCCACCAGTTTTTTTTTTTTTCCGCAATGCCAAGTTAAAAGTGTAACAGTATCCATGTATTTATAACTCTAAGCTTGTATATCAACACTACACAGTGGGCAGAAGTAGCATTCACTATGGGGTCGAGAAAATATCTCCCAAAAGCCTGTTAATGCTAGAGTAGCAACAGAATCTATACAATAAAGTAGAACTATTCAACAGCTAAAACAAAATAAGAACTACTATTTTCTGAATAACAAAGCTTATATAGACCATGAAGTATTTTTTCCAACCTAAATGCATTATGTTATTTCAGGAGAAATAAAGATTGCCTATCCTCTTACTACAAAACTATTATAAAACAATTATTGGTGAATGTGAAAACATCATGCAAAATCTAGCCAAAATGTAAATACCTAGTGAAATCAGAATGCCCAGTTAATATATTTTAAAAAACACAGTATTTCTAATTCTATGTTAAAGGAGAAGGAAAGCCCCAGGGCGCAAAACCCCTCCCCCCCTCCCCTCCGTTGCCCCCCCTCCCTCCTCCCCCTGGCCTACCTGTCCCCCTGGGCAAATGCCCCTAACTTGTTACTCACCCCTCTGCGCAGGTCCTGTCCACGGAGTTCGCAGTCGCCATCTTCTCCCACGCGCGTCTTCTTCCTGCGATGACCGGCGTTTTCTGGCGCATGCGCAGTAGGAACAGTTACCGGTACGGCTCTACTGCGCATGCGTCGAATGTCACGAAGTGAAATCGGAAAACTTCGTGACATTCGGCGCATGCGCAGTAGAGCCGTACCGGTAACTGTTCCTACTGCGCATGCGCCAGAAAACGCCGGTCATCGCAGGAAGAAGACGCGCGTGGGAGAAGATGGCGACTGCGAACTCCGTGGACAGGACCTGCGCAGAGGGGTGAGTAACAAGTTAGGGGCATTTGCCCAGGGGGACAGGTAGGCCAGGGGGGAGGAGGGAGGGGGGCAACGGAGGGGAGGGGGGAGGGGTTTTGCGCCCTGGGGCTTTCCTTCTCCTTTAAGGGGATCCTAAAGCTCAACTCTGTGCCATAGAGGAAACAGTACTTTTGAACATCTGAATATCACTTGGACACTCCGTACTCTATCTGAATAAGCATTGTATAAGGCAGTAGTACCAAGGCTTTGGGACTGATTGATTATGCACTGAATGAACTCAAATTGTCTTTTCCCCCCAAAAAATAAAATAACCTATACAGGTATAGGATCCCTTATCTGGAAACCCGATATCCAGAAAGCTCCGAATTACGGAATGGCTCTCTCCCATAGACTCCATTTTATCCAAATAATCCAAATTTTTAAAAATAATTTCCTTTTTCTCTATAATAATAATAAAACAGTAGCTTGTACTTGATCCCAACTAAGATATAATTAATCCTTATTGTAAGTAAAACCAGCCTATTGGGTCTATTTAATGTTTAAATGAATTTCAAGTAGACTTAAGGCAAAGTCCCAAATTACGGAAAGATCCGTTATGCGGAAAACCCCAGGTCCTGAGCATTCTGGATAACAGGTCCCATACCTGTAATACATATCACATTGTTATTAAAAAAAAAAAACAGATATAGTCTGGCTCTTTAACTTACCCGAGAAAATGCTTTCTGGGTTACTTGTATTTCCAGTGGGATTTTTGAACTTCACATTTTTATCTGTCCACCAAGCAATACCTTTTTTGATGAGTGGGATTTCTGTTTCGTCTCCATTTGCAGCAATTTGATACAAATAGAGTTTGTCTATATATTAAAAAAAACAGAAATTATGAATAGGAGAATCTTAATGTAGCATGTCACTTATTTTATACAGAACTGTTCTTGTTGCTTACTGCTCATTAACATGTCCCCTCTAATTCCCCTTACATATTACCAGGAGCAGTAACACCAAAAACTGGATCATGGATCTGTCTTATCACCAACTGCAAATAAAATAAACTGGAACAGCTTTTCTGGCAGCACAGTGATACATTCCCAATTTCTGCTGATAAACTCATTTACACAATGAAAAGATAATATAACAAAAGGAGTATAATTTACTACCGTTCTAGTAACCCACAGCAACCAAAAAGCAGAGATGCACAAGGATTCTGCCAAAAAGGCGCCTTTTAAACAGGATTCTGCCTCATACAAATGCCTGGACAAAACAAATCCAAACCCTTAAAATAGCTAATTTATACCATCTATATATCCCAGTTCAAGCTTAAAACAAGGATAACTTACCGCTAAACATACTGTTGGCAATGGCACCACATGGAGCAATAGGTTTACTTCCATTGGTTCGGTATGGCTCACACTCCTTACTCGGGTTCTGTAGATTAATTTAGAACATTTTCAGCATGGGTGTAAAAACAAACTATTAGAATGGTTTTAATTATTATTAAAATCATTTGAAATCAAACTTATTGAAAGTAGAATTGCGCCATTAAAGCCTAAAACTGATGTCTACTGCATTATTGCTTTAGTTAACTAAACCACTTAAAGTGATACTAGCATCCTTGCTCCACGCTGTTCAAAGCAAAGCCAGCAATTAGTTAAAGGGATACGGTCATGGGAATTTTTTTGTTTTTTAAAGCATCAGTTAATTGTGCTGCTCCAGAAGAATTCTGCACTGAAATCAGTTTCTCAAAAGAGCAAACTGATTTTTTTTTAATATTCAATTTTGAAATCTGACATGGGGCTAGATATATTGTCAGTTTCCCAGCTGCCCCCCATTCATGTGACTTGTGCTCCGATAAACTTCAGTCACTCTTTACTGCAAGTTGGAGTGTTATCATCCACCTCCCAACACCTCTTCCCCCCAAGCTGCCAAACAACAGAACAATGGGAAGGTAATCAGATAGCAGTTCCCTAAGGGTAGGACTCCACAAGCGATGTTGTCGCGATCCGACGCGCTGCGACAAAACGCAGCAGCGTCTGCATCCGACAGTCATGTCGGATCAATGCTGTGACACCATGCGCCAATTCTATCTCTTACCTTATTTTTGTTGCATGCGACAAGTCACATGCATTTTGTCTCAACGTGTCAGATTGCGACAAAATCGTTTGCAGAGTCCTACCCTAACACAAGATAACAGCTGCCTGGTAGATCTAAGAACATCACTCAATAGTAAAATAAAGGTCCCTTATGACACATTCAGTTACATTGAGTGGGAGAAACAACAGCCTACCAGAACGCATTTCCATCCTAAAGTCCTAGCTCTTTATAAAATAACATGAACAGGCAAAATGACCTGAGATGTCTGCTTACACACCAATATTACAACTAAAAACAAAATACACTTGCTGGTTCAGTAATTACATTTTCTGCGCATGCGCCAAGCTTGAAAATATACGTAGAAGGCCTGCACCAAACACCCTGGTGAAATCTGAAGTGTAGTAAAGAAGTAATGAGGCATTGTTGGAATATATGCAACAGTATGCATTCTTCAACTTAGTGTGCAAGAAGGCACGGTGCTCATGCAGTTGTATTGATGCAACTGCATTCCTTGTAATATGTTGTTTTTGATATCTACACTGTGATAGCAAAAGAAAGCAAAAGTGCCAAGCCTCAAACGCAGTATGGCACCTTTCCTACAGAAAGCTGACTGATACAGACTGGCAAGCTTTAGGCACTTCAGACAGTTCATTTCTGGGCAGGAAAAACTAACTTAAAGGAGAAGGAAAGTAATTTTATACTTGGGGGTGCTAAAAGTTAGGCACCCCAAGTGATTTAATTACTTACCTGACACCCCAGGGAGGTGCTCCAATAAGCAGAAAACTGCACTGGCCAGGGGTTCTTCCAGCGAGGCACCACGGAGCGATCCTCTTCCGTCTTCGTCTTTCTTCTTGCGGGTGCACATGCACAGTAGAGTGAAAAGCAGAACTTTAATGAAAAAGCCGGCTATTTCGTTCTACTTCACATGCATCTGCCCAGGAAAATTTGAAGAAAGAAGAAGCCGATTGCTCCGTGGTGCTCACTGGAAGAATGCCGGGTCAGTGTAGTTGTCTGCGGATAGGAGCACCGGCCCGGAGTGTCAGGTAAGTTAATACAATCACTTGGGATGCCTAACATTTGGCACCCCAAGTATAAAATGATTTTCTTTCTTCTTTAAGAAAAAAAGATTAGGCTTAACTGGAAATTTGTTATTACTTATGCAAAGCTAACATATAAGCTTTACCTGGCTCTCCATATTTCAGCTCAGTTTTATTTGCTAATACCACATATAATTCACTAGGACATGGAATACAACAAAACTTTTCATGGCAACCCTCACATCAGAGAGAAGGTCAACCACTTTTTGTTCACAAAAACAACTGGCCCTGCCTTTCAACAGCCCACCAATCTGACGTGATTCTTTGGGGTGTGACCAAATGCAACAAGACATGTAACAAGGGGCTTTCAGAGGTGCAAGGTTCCATTGTGCCATCCTTTTTCCTCAAAATCACAGGCCAGCCCATTTGACCAATGAGCCACACTGAGTCATTCCATAGTACTGGGAACTATTCTTTACTCTGTACATTGTGGCAATTGGTATTTCTGGGTGCAGACTTGCCTACCAATCTGATTAAAGACATTGTGGCATTCCATAGTATAGGTAAGGAACCAGTTATCTGGAAACCAGTTATCTGGAAAGCTCCGAATTACAGGAAGCCCATCTCCCATAGACTGAATTTTAAGTAAATAATTCAGATTTTTAAAATTGATTTCCTTTTTCTCTGTAATAAAGCGACAGTAGCTTATACTTGATCCCAACTAATATATAATTAATCCTTATTACAGGCAAAGCAATCTTATTGGGGTTCGTTAATGTTTACATTTATTTTAAGCAGACAATGTATGGAGATCCAAATTGTAAAAAGATCCCTTATACGGAAAACATCATGCCCCGAGCATTCTGGATTACAGGTCCCATACCTTTACTAGCAATTGATTTGCAATGCCAGTTAGTGGCATAACAGTGAAACATAAGTGAAGTGCCTGTAATCCCTCACTATCAAATACTACAGTTTTAGGCATGCATTTGAAGTAATGCTTTTGTGACCTCCATGAAGGATGTTTAGTCTTCTTGAATACCGTGAAAGCAGAAGGTACTGAAGAACAAACAAGGTCAATGTATTTATAAACAAGGTAAGAACGACCAGTATTCACACAGGGTTCATTAAAACAATTTTCCCTTTGATGTCCATTGATTATTTTCACTTAAATAATTAACTAGTGTCTGTAAATTTTACAGATAACAGTGACAGTAAGCTTACTTTCTATTCTCAATGATGCCTACATATTATCAGTAAACAAATTAATATATAGTGGTTAGTAATTTCTCCTGGATATTTATAATAGACTTTCCATTCAGCACAATAAAGAACATCATTTCCTATGAAACATGTAGTTATGTTTTTTGATAAAGTAAACATCATTTTGTAGATTCTATTCCTGTACAAATATTAAGATTAAAAAAAAGGCAATTAATAACATAAATACTGGTTACTAGTTACTCATGTAATGGTTTTCTCCTAGAAACAATTGAAAAATATTTAGTTTTTTGAAGATGATTTACATGGCAATGCATTATATCAGTAAAGCACTGAAGTTGTTATTACTCATTATTTATTAATCTTTCACTGGACAGTCTCTCTGCTTTCCACAATGGGTGGTGCACAGAGTCTCTCAAAATCCAGCATTTCACAACAGAACAAGGTGAGGGAAAGGTTTGATCATTCTGCGAGGCTAAAGAGTTGGGGGGCTGGTCCCTACAGCAGAGTCAGCTTATCATGAGACTGCCATGTGTCAGTATAAACATAGTAAACAGATACTTTATTTTTTCATAGATGGGCCTAATCCAATCTCTAAAATAACAAGTGATGATACTTACTGTAAGAGAATTTTTGTCTCCATTTAGTTGACTATCATCTCTAGATTTGACATAACGGCGATGATTTTGATAGAAGTTTGACAGTCCATAATACATAAAAACATTACTCTGCAAAACAGCAACATACATATAAATATTTTAAAACTGTACATTAACAGCTACGTTTATCAAAAGGAAACAATACCCACGTATCTGTCCAGAGATCATTTAGTTGGGCTTATGTAGAAAAGAATCATAAACACTGCCGGAACTTCTATAAGTTTAAATATATAAATGTTGGATTTTGGGACTTGAAGTCCCTCTACTTTCCATATGGAGTGGTGCAAAGATCCTATAGAAAGCAGAGGGACTTCAAGCACCAGAATCCATCACTTCACAATGGAACGAGGTGAGAGAAGAGTTGAATCACACTGTGTGCCTAGAGGGTATTAAGGAACTTGTCACTGCAGTACATACAGAATATACTGTTTTTCTTTCAATCTATTGAAGCAGTTATGTCTGTGTAAAACGTGCACACACCCAGGCCTCACCACTGATTAATGATTGGTGCACAATCTGGAAAACAGCACTCCCTATTAAAGCTCAATAAATGAAAGATTCTAGCACGTGAAAGCCAATTCCAAACGGGTAATAAGCCCCTGTAATTTACTTTTAGACAAACTCTACGTTTCATCACCTGTATACAGAATAATATCCCTTCTATTGTAAAATATAAAAAATCTATATTTCTCAGGATAACCATTGTGCTTATGGCTGACACAAACACATATATACCCCCACTGACCAAAGATTCATGGCCAGTCTGTTCTGACTGAATGCACAGGCTTGTTTCAAATATATAGTATAATATATAGTAAATAAAACACAACCTATTGTAAAATATAAAGATATTATAAGTTAACGAGGAGTTCAATGACCATATAAAAGCACAATGCCAAATGTTTTAATACAGGTCATGGAACTCCGATGTGACTTCTAATATCCTCATATTTTGCAACAGGGAGTAGTTTATTTATTATAAAACACACGTTTCAATGAGTCATGTGCCAGAAATGACATATAACTGATGACATCACTAAGTGCCATTTCTAAGGATATAATTTACAGGATATTCATGGCTCGTGTATTATAAGTAAATATATTGCACAAATCAGTAAGCACTGTGTCAATTTATATTATTTAAATATAAATTATTATATATTATTTAAAACCCCAAAACAAAAAATCATATTTCATAACGTACCTCAAATGCGTAGTTCAAAGTAAAATTTATAATGCAATTACATGTCGGGCCATTCAAGGTGACATTTGAGCATTTGTAGCAAGGACTGCTGGGATCAACTCCAGTATAGTCAATCTAAACAAAAATAAAATATAAGCAGCAAAAGGTGAAGAGCACAGTTATAGTATGTGATAGTCAAAATGCCATTTTTTCTAGACCTGATAGAGCTCTCCACTGAGCAATGATAATTGAATTTCTGCATTATCAGAGGCATAGCATGCTGCTTCATCTACTTGTGAAACGTGAAGGGCTCTGATATGAATATGTGCTAAGGAAAAAGATTTTTTTTTGTTAAATAAAGCAGAAGGAAAGTTGTTTAGCACTTGAGGTGCCAAATGTTAGGCACCCCAAGTGAATGTATTTACATACCTCCCAACTGTTTTTTGGAGGGACAGTCCCTCTTTTGACAGCTCAACCCGCAGTCCCTCATTTGTACTGGAAAGTCCCTACTTTCTCTGCACTGAACAGCCAGAAAAAGAAACAAAGTTTTTAACTTAATTGGCTTTTAGCAGAGAGCCCAGAACAACTAACAGGTGCAAATAAGATACTTTGTAACAATTTTGAGACACAAAAAACAGTTTAGATAAGGAGAAATATTTTCAAACTTTCATAACCTGCCACATTTTGCAAAATGAACATGGTAATTAGGGGGTGTGGCCACAGAAAGGGCGTGCTCAAAAAAGTTTGCTGCACTACGTGCGGAAAAACATTTTTGTCCCTCTTTTTACTTTCAAAATGTTGGGAGGTATGTATTTACTTACCTGAAACGAAGGGTCGGTGCTCCAATCAGCAGAAAACTGCATCGGCCCGGGGTTATTCCAGTGAGCACCATGGAGTGCTTCACTTCCGGCTTCTTCTTTCTTCAAATTTCCCGGGGCAGACGCATGCGCAGTAGAATGAAAAAGCCGACTTTTTAGTTAAAGTTCGGCTTTTCACTCTAATGCGCATGCACAGCCACGAGAAGAAAGAAGAAGCTGGAAGAGGATCGCTCCATGGTGCTCACTGGAATAAGCCGGACCCAGTGCAGTTTTCTGCTGATAGGAGCACTGGCCTGGGGTTTCAGGTAAATAAATAAATGCACTTGGTAATGCCTAACATTTGGCACCCCCAAGTGCTAAATGACTTTCCTTCTCCTTTAAAGTGATTATAACATGTTCCTTCATAAACCGTGTACTGTGCTTGATTTTAACACCTTTCAATATACCAAAAAGCGCCTATATTAATCTTTTATTTTTATTAATTACAGGTTATGTTGGCTACCCTTTTCTACACTACTAACATAGACCCAAAAGGAGAAAGTGTATAATCACATTTTAAAGTATATACAGAGAATGTATAACACATAAAAGCAATGACACACAGGGACACTTGTCCGATTAATAATTTGGCTTAATCATGGGAAAATGTCAAAGAAGGCATTTACCTGCAATTAAGCCAAATCGCAGCGAGTAATGCAATTTATTTGCAGCCATTCAAATGTTACCAAGAGAGATGGCATTTTTGGAGAGATCTGTCATTCACAGTACAGAACTTTTAAACAAGGTGACAAATCTTCCTGTGTGTCATTTCCCAACAGAAAATTAATTGCATTGTTTGGTGCTGAGATATCATAGAGGTTATTCCTCATTTACCACAATGAAAGGCTAATGACACATAGAAACTTAACCACCTCTTTCACCCAGCAGAAATGCCTGTCTCTCACCCCTTACACCCAAGTGGTGGCAGGAGAACCTCTACCCAAAAACACTTGCTTGAGCATTTTTGCAGGGCCTTCCATCTGTCACTACACTGTGTTAATCACACAAGGTGCCTTTAACTCAAAAACATTTCAATATGGATCACAGCATTTACATATTCCATTTTCAGATGTCAGTAGCAGTCAAACCCCTCTGTGCCATTAACCTAAAACAACAGCAGGCTAAATGTTGTAAACGACTGCGTAACCAAGGATTCTTCTTAAAACATAAAAGGACAATATGTCTAAAAATAAGCATTTAAAGGGATACTGTCATGGGGAAAAATTTTTTTTTCAAAATCAATCATTTAATAGTCCTGCTCCAGCAGAATTCTGCGCTGAAATCCATTTCTCAAAAGAGCAAACAGATTTTTTTATATTCAATTTTAAAATCTGACATGGGGCTAGACATTTTGTCAATTTCCCAGCTGCTCCAGTCATGTGACTTGTGCCTGCACTTTAGGAGAGTAATGCTTTCTGGCAGGCTGCCAAACATAAACTAATCGAGGATTCGTACGATTTTCGGACCGTGTGTGGAGAGTCCCAACATTTTTCGTCCGGCGGAGACCCGTCGTTTGGTCGATCGGACAGGTTAGAAAATTTCTGTCGGCTGCCGATAATATCTCTGCGTGTATTGTACGATCGGATCTTTGCATCTATGGCCAGCTTTAGGGAGCTGCTATCTGGTTACCTTCCCATTGTTCTTTTGTTTGGCTACTGGGGGGGGGGTGAAAGGGAGGGGGTGATATCACTCCAACTTGCAGTACATCAGTAAAGAGTGATTGAAGTCACATGACTTGGGACAGCTGGGAAATTGACAATATGTCTAGCCCCATGTCAGATTTCAAATTTGAATATAAAAAAATCTGTGAGATTCTGAAACAAGCAACAACTGGTTTTCGTTTTTTTATTTGCGTTTGAACTGTTTTGCCTTTCTATACCGCCCATAGTCTGGAATTTAAAATACAATGTTTGTCAGGTCAATTATTCCATTTTGAAACTAGATCTTTAGTGTTATTAATTTTTTTTTATCATTTATGTATATATTCAAAATCTCTCCTACTCATTTTTAGCATGCCAAGCCACAGCCTGGATGTTGTGTATCCTGAACCCTGGCAACCATGTAACAATTTCAGGTGCCCAAACATAAACTAACATTTGTGTAATCAAACAGACTGGCTCTTGGACCAAATGGACTACCAATGTTCAAAACAAGCAGATTTGAGAAGAAATGGAAAAAGAGCTGCACCATACACCCTCCAACTAAAACACAAAATATTTTTAGCATGGATTGACCATCCCCCCACACAAGGTCACTCAAAAGACAGGAACCTGCAAACACAATGTGTAAAAAGAGTCTTCTGTTATAAGCCATGAATGTTAATGCCTATGAAAATGCCACACCAATATGTCCAGGCAGGCAAGCATTTTGGCCAAGACTGGCCAAATGGCTTAATCTAACATGGGCAAGTAAAGGCAGCTTTATTTTCAACAGTAGAGCAAAACATTTCCATAAAGTTTACACTTATTTTTCCTCTATAATTATGTTTTTATATGTTTTAAATAAGTGTTATTTAACCAGAGGATAGTACTTGTTAAAAACCTTTAAATTGTTTTGGAATTATGGGATGCCGAATCTGACAAATCGGCATGTTAGCCATAAAAACATGTGGATATTCATTCTTTGACCATACAGCATCGTGAGTGGCTTTTGCCTGCGGTCTAGATGGACTCTGCTAATTATTAGTGGAATACACTTAATTAAACAATTAATTAGAAACAGTTCTAAGCATTCTGGATAGTCCTTTTCATATTTATATTCGTAGCACAGCCTCAGAACTTCAGAGCAGAATGTGCTGCCACAGCTTTTATAAGATACCTAATATTAAGAATGCAGGATTGTTCTAGATTTTACAGCTATGGTGCCAGATCCCAGGTTATGAGTAAGATCAACAAGTAAACCATCAGTAACCCTAACCCAAAATACATTTTTTTTGGTTACATACAGGATATACCTTAAACAAACAGCAGGTTGCAAATAGCTGTTACAGCCTTGTTTAGAACAGATCTCTGCAAGATTAAATCATAAATTGTATTTCTCTGAAAGACTGCACTTTCAAGAACCAGTATGTAGGTATCTTACATTTTCCTGTGTATTGGACAGTGTGTATCTGTCCCACAACTAGCTCTAATTGTTGAATGCAAAAGAGAAGTGTTAAGTTACAGTTCTGTCAAAAGTGGATTGATGGGCGTTTCATGATCAGATCTGGTTTCTAACTCTAACTGTAATATTTCTGCAGGTTTACAGATTTTATGCAACCCGTTGTTTTACGTACGCTATGGTGGCCATTACTATTTACTAGTCAGCAATGAGTTGCATTTGAAGACCTGTAGTGTGCTTCAATCAGCTACCATTGCAGAGTGTCTTCTGCAGCTGAGTAAAGCAGTAGTAGCAATAAGATGCACTATTACAAACTGGTGTAGTTTATTTAGTTTAGTTGAACCACCAATGCCTTTGCAAACACTAAGGGAAAAAAAAATATTTTTCCAGGCTTTTAAAGCTAGGGGCACACAAAGCAACAGTGTTACTCAATGCGGCCCAACAAAATTGTAATTGTTACTATGGGGTCTGTTTACTAAAGCGCGGTAAAAATATGTGCACAAAATAGACAAATTTGTTGCCAAATATGTTTTCCCCAGTTTATTAACCTGCTGTAAATATAAATTTGGGAATTTTCTTGCGCAAAAATATGTTTTCGTCAGTTATCGAATTCGCTGAAAATAACGCTACGTACCCATTAACGCCTGGTTTACTAAACAGCAAAATGTGCAAAAGACAAAATGTACGCAAGAAAATTCGCAAAATTTTACCGCCACCTATGTAGTGGCATTAAAGTATTTTTTTTTTGCCAGAAAATTCTCAAGGGGCAGGAAATATCCCATAATACTTTTTTTTTTTACCCATCATTCTTTGCTGACAGGAGAGAGATCTGTAGCTATAACAGCAGCAGTTTCAGCTCAGAGGCGTATTATTGGCGTCACAGTCCAAGGATTTGTCAGCCTCAACGCTTTATTGGTTTCATTGTGATTGGCTACATTAAACTGTGCATTTCTATGAAGCAAAGAGATTGACTGGTATGATTTCTTGTTCATATGATTCTATTGGCAGAAGGGTTTATATGATGCATACATGTTTGATTGGTGTCACTCTGGTAATGCTGTTGGATGGTATAATCATCAGTCAATAAAGTTTGAGTTTTGAAGATGCATTTCTGGCCATAAATGTCACAGTAAAAATTGCCATAATAACCAGACAAGGCTATTTTATATAGCAACTTGCTAAAATTACCGCTAACGTAAGCTGGTTCTTTAACGTAGTTACCGCAAGCAATGACTTCTGAGCGCATCGGTGCTTAGTAAACTTAGTCCCTGCGAATATTCTGGTGGAAAAATATTCTCAGCAACAACATGCGCAAACTTAAAGTCAGATTTACCGCACTTTAGACCCCTATGTCCCCAAGATTAATGTAGTAAGGCTAACTAGGTCCTATGACATCACCCTGACAGCATAGCATGGCCCTTACAAGCAGACACTTGAGAAGGGCGGTCAATAGACGGTCTGGATGTATTACTGATGTTCTAGAGAGAGATCTTCACAAGCAAATGTTAATAGTTTTATGTTATTATGTACTAGGCACCACATTTCAAAAAGCCACAAACCATGCAACTTCCATTCTGTACTGTAGTAAAGCTAGTTGGTCCTATGCAATGCTGATATGTGTAATCCATTGAGTACAAGAGCAATTCCCTTTTACACAGCCTCTCCTTCTTACACTTATGAGGCCGTTACATCATCAGAGACTGGGTGATTAAGCAAGAAACCTATAATTACATCTTTCCTGTTTGATAGCTTTGCCTCTCATTTACACGAATAACACAAATGCTGGGGTTAAGGGCCCTAACAGGTTGACAGGCTTTACCAAAGATTCCTAAACATTAAATTAAGTGAATACAGCAAAATCATAATATCACATAACTACAACATTATGTGCTGCCAATAACACTGCTGCTTGGTAGTACTGCAGTCATTCTTTCCCAGGACAAGTGAATGTAAATGAAATATATAAAATAAGGGATGCGAGGCAAGCACAGCTCTTGATTATCATCTACACACATCTGACATTCCTCAGTGGAGCCAAAGGATGTAATTGACTTATTTCCTTCTTATTAACCTTAGTATTCGTGTGATCAAGAAGCCACGGCTTAGCAACTAATGCGCCTTGATTAATACTAGTTTCATTATGGACTTGTGTACATCATTATTTGATGAAGCCTTATTCTAACTAAGTTTGCTCTGCCCTGCCACACGCCCATCTTCTTAAACCCTACGAAACCTTCTTACCTCGAATTCCCGAATGTTATTGGAGGTGACAAATATGCCGATCCCGATGGGAATAAACACGATCCCGATGATGAAGAAAGCTGGTAGGACGGTGCCGGCTGTGAGAATAGGCTGCCAGGCAGGGAGGCGCTGCTGTTTAAAGGCCGTATTATCAGGCTTTTTGCTCTTCCCTAAATTAGGACCCAGGCCCGACGTGTGATTTCCATCTTCCTCCTTGGCGTTATAATTCATCGCCATGAAGAAATTCTACCGAACTAGCAGCAGCCAAGATGAATGCAAGCGGCGGAACAGCAGACCTAATCGGAATCTTCCGCTTCCCTACAACAAACTCCGCAACTCTGGCAACTTCCGTTTACGTCAGAAGAGGGCAAAACACGGAAGTACTGACTGAGCATGCGCAAACTGATGAGCGTAGTGTAGTAAACTTTTTTTTTTTAAAGGGATTCTTTACTTTTGTGTTAACTAGCAAGGGGCAGAATGCGTGCAACATTTTGGTCACCTTTTTTATTTTCTTTTCTTAGTTGTTGAAATTCATGCCTCCCAACATTTTGGAAGTAAAAGGAGGGACAAAAAATTTTTTTCCGCAGGTAGAGCAGCATTTTTTGACCACACCCCTTTCTGTGGGCACACCCCCTAATTACCATGTTCGTTTTACAAAATTTGGCAGGTTATGAAAGTTTGAAAATATTTCTCCTTATCTAAACTGTGTTTTTGTGTCTCAAAATTGTTACAAAGTATCTTATTTGCACCTGTTAGCTGTTCTGGGCTCTCTGCTAAAAGCCAATTAAGTGAGAAACTTTGTTTCTTTTTCTGGCTGTTCAGTGCAGAGAAAAGAGGGACTTTCCAGTACAAATGAGGGACTGCGGGTTGAGCTGTCAAAAGAGGGACTGTCCGTCCGAAAAAGGGACAGTTGGGAGGTATGGTTGAATGATTCGCATTATTCTTCTGTCTGTTAGTGTCTGTGATTAGATGAGGGCAACATACCTGGCAGCCAAAATGTTACAGTGCACTCAAGGTTAATTTATTATTGGCTACTTTCATTTACTATTCAGATCCAATACTTCATTTGCCAGCAGTTAAATAATTTAAAAAAATTGAAATAGACCCCATTTTGTTGAGCGTAGGCCTTTCCAGCTGACAAGAGGGCACAAATTAGAAGAAAGGAGGTTCCATCTAAATATTTGGAAGGGGTTTTTACAGTGAGAGCTGTGAAGATGTGGAATTCTCTCCCTGAATCAGTCGTGCAGGCCGATACATTAGATAGCTATAAGAAGAGGTTGGATGGCTTTTTAGCAAGTGAGGTAATACAGGGTTATTGAAGATAGCTCATAGTACAAGTTGATCCAGAGACTAGTCCGATTGCAAACTTGAGGCAGATTGGAGATGCTTTTTGCCTTCCTCTGGATCAACTAGCAGTTAATCAGGTTATATATGAACTTAAATTGGTTCCAACTCTGTGTTAGATTGGTGAGGCTTTATAGGGTTATTTTTTGCCTTCTTCTGGATCAACTAGCAGCTAAGCAGGTTATACATGAATTTAAAATGTTGAACTTGAGGGCCGTTTATCTTTCTTTTAACCTCACTGTGTTAGTAGCTTGTCGTACTGCAGATTGCTTCTGTGTGCTTGTTTCAGAAACATCTCATTACTTCAAATACACTAAGCCCACACAAGCTCCAGCATTTTAGAACAGAAGAACACCCTATAATCACAGAATAAAAATACAAAAGACCAAAAACGAAACTAGTTCTAAGATCATAAATATTATGTCTCAGCCATAAAGCAAGTCATTTTTTATCCCCTTAATCTTTTTCTACGGAAACGCCTAAATGGTTAACATATGTGATTTATGTTCACGGTACTTTTGCAGGGGAAAACTAAGTTCTGAGCTCTTTATGAATATGATTATTTAATCCTTTAAACATCCAACTTGAACCACTATACATTTAATATAAAATAGAGGAATTCAGCTTAATAATGATTTTATGATGAGTATTGAATAATGATAATTAACATTCAGCCATGTTGTTTGCAACCACCATATTGGTCAACTACCTGACTGTGATCAGTGCAATGTGTATGCTCAATAGCAAGTAGATTATGTTTTGTAAGACAGATTTGCCTGATTTATAAATGTATCCAACCGCTCAAGTACATACCTTGCAGCTTACACTACGCTAATAAAACCTTTGATTATCTTCTTTCTCCTTTAAACATGCAACAGTCAGCCTAAAGTGATTACCAGTGGCCTTTTATTATACCATTTTCTTTTGAGTGTGATAGACTTTGTTGTTGTTTCTCTTTAAATACAGTATGTGATTAGTCTTGCCAATGTAAATGGGTGAAAAGGGACAATGCAGCAACCCAACATACACATCTCTGGCATTTACAACTACTTAGTTTACCATTACACTCTTTGAACAGGTTGTATTTTTATATAGGATAAGCATGATGCAACAAAATTCTTTCATACATGTGTTGGAAATACCCTAACCTCCCTAGTTTAGATTTGATTCACAGAAATAAATCTCTGGAAATTCATAACAGATTACCTGATTTATTTTGAACCTGAATTGCAAGCTTGAACAAAAGGTAAAGATCTGCTAACATTCTAAATATTTTTTATTATGGGTACCCATAAATTCAAGGGGCACATTTACCTAGGGTCGAATATCGAGGGTTAATTAACGCTCGATATTCGACTGCTGAAGTTAAATCCTTCGACTTCGAATAGCGAAGCCAAAGGTTTTAGCGCTATTTGTTCGATCAAACGTACGAAGGAATAATCGTTTGATCCAACGATTATCAACCTTCCCCATTGGCTAACATTGGCCTCGGTAGGTTTTAGGTGGCAAACTAGGGGGTCAAAGTTTTTTTTAAAGAGACAGTACTTCGATTATCGAATGGTCGAATATTCGAACGATTTTTAGTTCGAATCGTTCGATTCAAAGTCGAAGTAGCCAATTCCATGGTCGAAGTAGCTAAAAAAAACATTCGAAATTCGAACTATTTTTCCTCTATTTTCCTCCTTTTTTTCTTCACTCGAGCTTAGTGAATGGGCCCCCTAGTGTCTAGTGGAAACTTCAGTCAAAATCAAAAGATGGGTAGCCACAACTTGTAAATCTATCTTTCAAAATGCATTGCTTTTATACACTTATAAACTAGCTTTGACATGATGCAATCTGCATTTTCACATTTCAAGAGTGCATTACATTATAGCTCATGCCCAATTATCATTTGTGGTTAGGGTTACCTGGCAGATTCTATCAAACTGTTTGTGAGTCTGTGGGACTATTAAGAACAACAGTTTTTGCAGCAAAGCCGAAACAGCTGTTTGGCAATCTTTAACTATTCTGGCCTTACTATTAAAATAAGTCCCCTCTAAATAATAATAAATATCTATAAAAAAAATTTAAAGGAGAACTGCATATTTAATCTCTCATCTTGTCCTTGTGAACTACTGCTTCCTAAAATGTATATGTGGATTCTGATTGGCCATGCGATGAGGGAGGATGGGTAATACGAGTGACAAAGAGCAGGATCTTTCCAGGCATATGCAGGCTTTGTGCTGTGATTTGTGCACGTCTTAAGTCTGAGCAGCAGCTATAAAGTAAACACTGAAGGTGACATTTCCTAATAAAAATAGGCACAATTCTACTTGAGCTGCTGAGGTAACTTAATTTTAAGGAGGTATTAAACGAGAACTAAACCCCCCAATGTGAAAATCCCCATCCACTACCCTCCATAGTGCCCCCTCCCTGTTTCCTTCTGCATCTTTGCTCTTCTTCAGGAAGGGACTGCCAACACAGAAATAATTGGCACATGCACAGTTGGAGTGTTCGCTCCAACTGCTCATGAGATGGACTCTCCAAAAATGGTCTTTTTAGGGATTATTTATATCTTAGTTTGGATCATGTACACAAGGTACTGTTTTATTATTACAGTGAAAAAGGAAAAGGGTTGATGCATAATGGATCTACACCTGTATATTATTTTTCAGGGCTTTTAAGATGCCTTCATATGAAGTCAACTATACTAAACTTAAAATACATACTTTTATTGTTCTGAAAGCTTCATCTTACACCTGTTTCATAACATTTGAATAAAAACAGACCTTAAAGGGATACTGTCACGGGAAAACACGTTTTTTCCAAAACGCATCAGTTAATAGTACTGCTCCAGCAGAATTCTGCACTGAAATCCATTTCTCAAAAGAGCAAACAGATTTTTTTATATTAAATTTTGAAATATGACATGGGGCTCAACATATTGTCAGTTTCCCAGCAGCCCCAGTCATGTAACTTGTGCCTGCACTTGAGGATGGAACTACTTTCTGGCAGGCTCTTATTTCTCCTACTTAATGTAACTGAATCAGTCTCAGTGGGACTTGGCTTTTACTATTGAGTGTTGTTTTTAGATCTTCCAGGGAGCTGTTATCTTGGAGCTGCTATCTCGTTACCTTCCTATTGTTCTGTTGTTAGGCTGCTGGGGGGGGGGGAGGGAGGGGGTGATATTGCTCCAACTTGCAGTACAGCAGTAATGAGTGACTGAAGTTTATCAGAGCTCAAGTCACATGACTGGGGGCAGCTGGGAAATTGACAATATGTCTAGCCCCATGTCAGATTTTTTTGTTTGCTCTTTTGAAAAATGGATTTCAGTGCAGTATTCTGCTGGAGCAGCACTATTAACTGATGTGTTTTGAAAAAAACATGTTTTCTTATGACAGTATCCCTTTAAGAGACAAACACACTATATGTACAGTATACTGTCAGAATAGTGTGTCAATCTAAACATGTATGTTTATATCAGTCAGTATAATTGTGTCCATATTTGCAGTTCTGATGAGTTCAGAATAAAACACGGGAAATTTAAAATAGTGTGATTTTCTGGTGTGTTTTTTTTCAAAAGGATCGTGAACCACAAATTGCGATCAGTGATACCAATATCTGTAAGATCTCTGTCCACCGACTGCATATGATTTAACTTTGTCACTGGCTGCAAATAAGCAGACATGGTGGAAGAGGGAGTGAGGAGGGACAGTGCACATTGGACCTCCACAATTAATTCTGTGGGGAGCACAACACTTTGATTTTATAGTTGAAGTTACACCAGTGCTTGTGTCCTTGTGTAATAAATATTGATGTTGAGGCTATAACCAATTTTTATCCAATCTAACATTAAAAGAGTCAACTACTATAGAACTGCAAAAAAAAAAGTGTTTTAACAGGAACCGCTATATTAAAAGGGTGTCAACTTTAAGTAAACTTTTAGCATGTTATAGAATGGCAAATTCTAAGCATCTTTTCAGTTGGTCTTCATTATTTATTTTTATAGTTTTTAAATTATTTTTTCATCTTCTTCTGACATATCCAGCTTTCAAATGGGGGTCACTGGCCCCATCTAAAAATACATTTTCTATAAAGTTACAAATTTATTGTTGCTACTTTGGGTTACTCATTTTTCTATTCAGACCCTCTCCTATTCATATTCCAGTCGCATATTCAGTTCAATGCATGGTTGCTAAGGTTATTTGGACCTTGGCAACCAGATTGCTGAAAGAGCAAACTAGTTAGCTGCTGAATAAAAAGCTAAATAACTCAAAAACTATCAATAATAAAAAATGAAAACCAACTGCAAATTGTCTCAGAATATCACTCTCTAGGTCATACTAAAAGTTGCCTCAAAGGTAAACAACCACTTTAAATATTGCTCAAAATTCAAGTCTAATAGTTCAGCTATTCAGTTGTATTCAGTAGAGCAGAGCTCTTCATATTATTAATATATTTACTTATCAGATTTATTATAATAAAAATAATAATAATACATTTTTCGGATAAACCACTTGCTATTTATTTTTTATTAGCTCAAGATTCTATAAAATAATTTAAAAAACAGCAAAGACTGAAGTCTTAAGTGTAACAAGTTCACAACAAAATATAAACCTTTAAGTCAAAATATCTCTGAATGTTCTCCTGCAAGAATATTTGCAATGAAAAACACATTTGCTTTCATGTATCAGTAGCATTGAAATCAGGGGAGAGGCTGGATTTCAGTAGAAGTGCATCAGTTCAGTTGCCTTTCCGTGTCATCTAGAGTTCAAGCGTAGCTGATGTATTACTATACTTTCTGGAAAGAAAGGGAAAAGTCGTTTTATAAAGATTTTGACAAAGTTTCACTATTGGTCAACTACATCAAATGTTCTCATACTTTAGTGTAAATGTAGTTATGCAAAAGACATAATTCACAGTGTGTTTATGCACAGTTTACATCCACAAAATATTTGAATACATGTAGCAGAAAAACAGTGATACATCTGCCTGCACCAGTGTTTCACCTGATGATATTCACCTTATAGTTAAGCCTAAATTTATAACATAAATCCCCACTTATTTTATTCTCTCTCTGGGTATTAGGGTTTTGAGATGCAGCAATACTACCCAAGGCCAAAAGATCTATTCCATTAAGGTACATCACCCCATTCAAGCTAAACTAACTTCCTGGGACCCAGCAATACAGCCATCGTAGAGTGGCAGTTTATTTTAAAGGGGTTCATCTTCATATGAATTTTTAGGATGATGAAGAGAGTTATATCTTGAGACAATTTTCAAATAGTCTTCATTTTTTTTATTATTATTCATGGTTTTCAAACGATTTAGCTTTTTGTTCTGCAGCTTTCCAGTGAGAATTTCCGAAGCTATTTGGTAGCTAGGGTCCAAATTACTCTAGCAACCAAGCAGTGGTTTAAATATAAGACTGGAATATGAATACGAGAGGGCCTGAATAGAAAGATAAGGAACAGTAACAAAGTACTGTAACAAGTAACAATAGCAATAGAAATTTTGCCTCATAGAGTAATAGATTTTCTGCTGCTGGGGTCAGCGACCCCCATTTGAAAGCTAGAAAGAGGCAAATTAAAAAACTATTAAAAATGAAAACCAGGTAAAAAGTTGCTAAGAAGTGACTATTCTATAACATACTAAAAGTAAGCGATCGCTTTAATAGGACAGCATTGCATAGTGCAGGCAACAAGCACACTCCACTGTGTTTTTCATGTTTTGTATTTCTTTTGCCCCAGAATGAGGTTCAGAATACAGAGCAGTGTGCATTCAGCAGTGCTTTATTTATGAGAAGAGGCCTAGGGAAGGCACATAGGTATCATGCCCTACCTAGCTTAATGTTGTTCAAGTTAAGTAGTCCTAGTAGGTGCAGGTGCAAAGGAGCCCTAGCCTTATAACTTGCCCTGACAGGCAGTAAGTACAGGGTTGCCTTGTGCCTACCACCTCTTGCTACATCTTAAGCTGTTGCAGGGTGAAGCAATGACGCACATGCAAGTGCTGGGTAAATAAGCGCCACGGTAAAGTTCCCCTCAGTCCCCATGTCAGGACCATGATACCTGGGGAAAATGGTCCCCGGGAAACACCTCCCTCCCCAATAACTTTGTCATAGAAAATAAAGTCCATCAGAACTGATACTAGAAATGTTTTCATTGTACTGCAGGGAGCCATCTGACTGAAAAACTGAAAAAGTGGTAGGGATTCATTTAAGTATAGTGCCATAGTGGGACATGGCGAGTAATCTGATCCATATATGTAAACTTTGTTGCAAAATTGTATATTTGTTAGAATGTAAAGCAAGCTAGTGTGTTATATGTTCAAATGCTCCAGTAGAGGTCAGCAGACACACACATTAATCAAGAGCATCATTTACTAAAGGAAAGCAAACTGCAAAAACCAGTAATCCAGCATTCTGTCATATTTGAAAAATATTTGTGAAGATTAGTAAATTGTGCACAGTGGAGTGGAACTTGTGTCTGCAACTTGTGTGGCACACAGACAAGACATAGTTATAGCATTGAATTCCATATCCATACCCTTTAATTGCATGAGGTTCAGTTGGTGCAACAGCAAGAGCCTATGGGAGCAACATTCCAGGTAGCCTTGTACTTACCATCTGATCAAGGTAGGTGTTATGTACAGGGCCTTGCACCTCATTGACCATTGCCATTGCCCAAATGAAATTTGTTATATGTTAATAGAAATTTGCATACAAACAGTCAGTACACACCCCACACATAAAAACAGGATTTGATTTACTGGTAAGGGATCTGTTGCCACATCCCATAGTGCCTGAATTCCCTTATTTTTCAATGATTTGCTTTTTTTGTTTTATTAAATATTCAACACCTTGTACTTGGCGTCAACTAAGGCATTTTAAATCCATGCTGACTAAATACTTGCAATGTACTCCCCACACCGCACAATAGAAAAGTACAGAGCGGAGGACCTGTGTCCATGTGTTGTAATTATGAAGGGTGGCACATAGTCATACCCCCCTCCTGCCTTGTACCGGCATTCATCTGAATAAGGCACAAGCTTTTAGAGCCTGGAGGGACAGGCTACAAACAATTGCATCTGCCAAGGCTGTGCTCTGTATCTTGTACCAGATTTTTGTTATTGAGATCAAGGTGCAGTGCACAGACAGTTCTTTTTTAACTACAGTATGTGGAACATAACACCTTAAGTCTACAAAAAAGTAAAATTAAAAAATAAATGGGGCGGAGTGAGCAGGCGCAGCATCTATAAAAGAAGAAGCCGAAAACCAGCAGTGCAGGAGAAAAGCAGGGAGAAAAGTTCAACCCGGACCCGCCCGCCGGGTATTATATATATGTATAAAACATGTAAGAGCACACCCTAAACATGTTTAGCAACTTGCCCGGGTGCTGGTAAATAAAGTAACATAGTACCTCACTCAATGGGAATACTTGTAAAAAAAAAAAATCAAGATTTATTGAAAAAATCTGACGTTTCAAACACCAACTGTGCTCTCTCTCAAGGTTTGTTCAAGTTGGTGTTCGAAATGGCGTTTTTTTTCAATAAATCTTGATTAATATGCGATACTATGTTACTTTATATTTAGATATATATAAGATATATAGCAAAAAGCTAACGTTTTTATCAGTGACTTTGATAAAGGCTAAGAGCCAAAACTTTTTTCTCCAATAATAAATATATATATATATATATATATATATATATATATATATATATATATATATATATATATATATATAAAACATGACATTGTAAAAGGACCACAGAAATAGGAAATATCTCTTACAAATTATGAATTAGCAAGAGTAATCTGAAGAACATTTATAGCAAATTTAAATTAAAAGCTGGCCTGGTGGGGAAAAGGATATCTGCAGGTTCAATATTAAGAAGGATTTATATTAACATTAACGGTCCTGCATCTTTTCAATTTTGGTTGCAGAGAAAGAGAATTTGTTTTTAATTTAATTTCCCTTTAATATGATTACCTTATAGCATCTTAAGTACACCCAGGGTAAGGTGCAGATATTATGCTTATAACTACATATGCTGAAATCAGCACTGGGTCAGTGCAGGAAACACAATGTGCAATGTTAATTTTTAAACAGAATACACCTATCTGCACCGCGGTCTACACTGATGCCAAGATGACTGATGGGTTGATGGGTGCACCTCTGTACAGCACACACTTAAATATCTTCACAGTAATAGAATTACGGTATGTAAAAAAAACTAGTGAAAATAGCAGCATGATCACCAATGTTTTATAGAACAGAAACATTATTTTTAGTTTGAGACACATGGCTATTTGATTATCTTGATTTTTTTTTTAAATTAAAATATAGGACACTGCTAAACAAGCCTTCAGCTCATCAGTCTGCTGGCCAATCCAGCAGCAGAGAAATTGATAAAAATATTGAGTCAGAAATTAGTATGTAAAATAGATATGAACTTTCCTGTGAAAGAGACAGGGGACTGTTTTTTTTATGGTAGCAGAAACACCTGCACATACCCCTGAGTCTTAGCCTCAGCCCTTTCCTCCTCCATGAGGGGCAGAGCTGCTGGCTGAAGATTTCTTCAGTTCTATTTTCATAGACTGACTCTCACCACGTGGCTCAAATTTTGAAAGATTTCCTGCTCCCGGGAGTGCCATTATTGGCTTTACTGCTTTCATACCTTTAGACATGGGAATGCGGGTGGGAGTGTGGCGTTGGGTTGACCCATCCTGTGATGTCTAGGAGGAAAAGAGAGTATTACAATGTTTTCTGATACCACTCCAAACTGAGACACATTCTTAATGTATTTTGTGAGTGTTCTTTTAAGTCTTAAGTACACTATACAGTAAGCAATTAATTACATATTAAGAGTCATTTATAACCACAACCACATTTGCGGTCATGTAATAATGGATGCAGTCACTGTGCAAATTTACACTATTCATTCTTTAACACTTCTTGCACTTCTGCATAGAATCACACACAGAAAGCAACTTGAGTCTGAACAAAGTAGTGAAATGGAGTCTGATTCCCCAACACATTCACACATAATTGTGCTTGTTTGGTGTTTTGTCCATGCTTGAGTCAGGCATGACTCCATCTAAGGACTGCAATTATGTTGGAATTATGGGAAGAACATTGGCTAAAACATGGTGAGTGTACTTTGCACACTACACTTGTGGCCGTAAAGGACCATTATTGTATTATTATGCATCCAAAGCTGGGTTATATCAAAATAAAATATACATTTGTGAAATTGTTATAAATGTACTCATTACACAGTTAATTTGCAATATAATTTATTCAGCACAAATTAGTTTTGTTGTCCAATACAAAGTAATATAAACTAATCTTACCACTGTACTTACCACTGACTGGGTTCCACGAGTGGATGAGGTTGTGGCAGGAGTTATAGTGATGGAACTAGTCACTTTGTTCACTGTAGGCCTACTTGATAGATTGGTCTTGGGAGAGCGAAGCACAGTTCCAGTTGTAGTTTCTTTGTTTTCTGCACCAATATGCATTGGTCGAACTGTAATTACAGGCGTTGTGCCCTCAGCAGAAGTGCCGGTATTTCTTTTAAATTGAGAACCTAAGTGGATATGAATTTTATTGTCTTCTGTTGTTATGATGTTTGCATTGGAGTTGAATTTCCTAATCGGAGTTGGAACTGTTTGCTTTTCTGGAGTAACTTTGAAAACTGCACGACCTGTAGTCATTTCCTGTGAATCTGGTGACACAGATATCTCAGATGGTGCAGCACATGTGGATACAGAGAGTATCTGAACTGGAGATGTTGGTCTATCACTAAAAGTGGTTTTGGCACTTTCTGCAACCCTTTCTCTTGAAAAGGTAGTTATGGTGACAGGAGACATAGCTCTTTCTGGGGATACTGGGCTGTCAGCAGCTTTTGTTTTTTGTGTTAGAACACCCGGGGAAGGGATAATTGTAATTCGTGGTTTTTGAGTGCCTAATGTGGGAATCACAGTTGCACTTGAAAAGAAATCATCAGATGGAGGGCTTGTTATTTCCAAAGTAGCAGTGCTGTTTTCATGGTCTGGTGTAACTCGTATATGAAGAGGCTGCCCATGCTTTGGTGAAAGAAAGACTTCATTTGAACGTCCAGGACTAGTATTGCTGTTAATTGTTCTTTCAGGTGTCACTGGTGTGCCATTCTCTCTTTTCTTCATCCAGGGGATCCAGGATTTTCTTATGTTCAGCTCATTAGCTGCAGGTGGATACCTTTCTAAGACAGGAGATCTTTCAGTTGGTGGTTTTAATCCAACTTGCCTTAAATTGCTCATAATATGGTTCTCTTCTTGAAAAGATTTTCTTATAAATACAGCTGGGGTTTCTTCTTCAGATGTGTCATTATTCAATACTTCTGTCTGGACCCCTGTAGATGTGACAGGAACATCAACCATTCTTCTGCCATTCATTGTTGGCCTTATTGCGCGGCTATATCGCTTTGAAAGCTCAAGTTCTTTTGTCAGATTTAATACATCTTGTCCCATATTTTTGTTTTTATTTTCTTCTTCCATAAACCTTTTCTGAAGAACTGAATAATCTACTTGAAGCTGTGAAAGCTGGTCTTCTTTGTTCATCATATCATGTATTTTTTCCTTAAGTGCTTGCACCTCTGCTCTTAAGTCCCTGCTTTTCAATTCCTCAACACGTATTCTGTGACGCATCTCAGCTTCCTGACTTACGGCTTCTCCTTTTTCTATGGCTTTATTCTTAGCAATTTGATTTTTAAGTTCCTCCAACTGTATGGAAAGGACATTTGCTCTGTCCTGTTCAGTTCGAAATTTTCTTTCCAACTGATCATATTCATCTTCTGTTTTCATTAAATCTCCTTCAACCACTTCTAGCTGTTGAAGTCGATTCCTTAGCCTTTCAATCTCAAAAATCATCTCTTTCATCTTGTTGTCTTCCTGGTGGACTTGGTCAAAGCTTTTTTTCAATCTGTTTCGTACTGCTTCTTTTTCAGACACCTCCATATTTTCCAGTCTTTTCATTAACAGATCTACCCTACAACTTAATTCAGCATTCTTGTCTTCTTCGGTTCTTAGTTTGCTAAGTGACTCATCTCTCTCTTTTGTCAAGTTATATACATTTTCTTCCATCTCTGATTTGAATTTTAGAAGTTTTTTACTTTCATCTATCAGTTTCTCTGTTACTTCCATGACTTTGCCCTGTTCAACTTTCAGGTTTCTGTTTAATTCATCAACTTTCCCTTCTTCCTGCTTTAGTTTCGTCACCATTATTTTCCTTTCGTCAACAAGCATCACAGTAAAAGACTTCAACTTTGTCAGGTCATCTTTCAAATTATGTTCTGCTTTTTCCAGTCTTCCTTCTACTGATTCAAGTTCTTTCACTCTACTCTTTACAGACTCAACTTCCTTCAGCAAATCCCTAGTTTGGGATTTTTCCCTCTCTAGTTTAGCATGTAGCTGGGAACATTCTGATTTGCTTTTTGAAAAAGCCTCCTCTAACTTTTCTAATTCCGACATTCTTTTTTGTAGCTTCTCCACCTCCAGTTTTAGCTCTCTGCTATGGTGTTCTTCCTCATGGAGTTTCTTTTGGAGTTCTTTACATTGCGATTCTGTCTTTGTTATTTCTTCATCTTTGCCTTCCATTTCCAGCACTCGTTTACGTAAGTTTTCCACCTCTGCCATTAGGCTGGAACTTCCACATTCACCTTTAGATATTTTGTCTCTCAACTCTTTCAGCTCTTCCTCAGACTTCTGAAGATCCCTATTTGCTCCTTCTAATTCTTCAATCTTTCTATTAAGACTTACCACTTTTAACTTGAGCTGCCTGTTATTGCACTCCTGTGCAGCCACTTTAGTAGCCATTTCATCATGCTCTTGAGAATATTTGGAATTTTTTTGTGCAAGATCTTCTTCTAATTTACTGAGTTTTTGACTGTCCTCGTTAGCTTTATTACAAGCTACTTTCAGCTTGTTCTCTGCTTCTCTAAGTTCTTGTGTGATATCTTGTATCTTTTGGCTCTGCTGCCCAAGCTGTTCAATATGCATTTGTCTTTCATCCACCAGCATTAATGCAAAAGATTTCAGTTTTACCAATTCGTCTCTAATTTTATTGAGTCTCTTGGTGTACTCTTTATCTTTCCGTACTTGATAAGCTTTCTCCTGTTCAAGCAGTTTCTTTAACCTACAAACGTAAAAAAAAAAATGCTTATTTATGTTTTAATCACTTTTTAAACTTATATAAATTTGCAGCTTGCAGCCATTTTTATGGTTGAGTGAAGCTACTTAGTATTACCACCATCAGATATTTACTTGGTGTTCTTGGATTCTTCTAACTTTCTGAACACAATACCTTGTAATATTTTTCATGCCTTTCATAATATTGGAGTACTGAACAGCAGTAAAACACTAGGCTAAGGTGGATGTCCTGCTATCTAGTCTGCTCATTATGTCCAGCTTTAGGAATACATATTACTGTAAAACCGAATGCTCAGTCTAAAAAAAACTAGTAATACCAGGATATGAACATATCTTCAAAGCTTTTACATTCAGTTTTAGATTCGTTTTCACTTTTGCCATTTCTGAAGATGTTTTGATATCTGTAATTTTCTCAGTGAATATGGATTATCTAAACCTTCCCTGAACAAAATAGATAATGTGGAACTTTTTTTTAGAGAACAGATAATAGTTGGATCAACACAATAGAGCTGATAATAAAACTGCAATAAAAACAAAACTTTCAAGCTGGGGTGACTTATCTAAAAAAGCAAATATTCTGTAAGGCTGCAAATGTATTGTTATTTCTACATTTTATTATCATCTTTCTATTCAGACCCTCTCCTATTCATATTCCAGTTACTTGTTCAAATCAATGCATGGTTGCTAGGGTAATTTGTACCCTAGCAACCAGATTGCTAAACTTGCAAACTGGAGAACTGCTGAAAAAAAAGCTAAATAACTATAAAAAAAAAAAAAAAACACAAATTTAAAAAAAAAATGGAAACCAATTGTAAATTGTCTCAGAATATCACTTTTAACATCATACTAAAGTTTAATGTGAACAACCCCTTTAAGATATGAAAAATCTCTCTCTAAAAAAAACTATTTGTTCTGAGAGAAATCTTGCATCATTATTCTGCATCATGTGGGTCACAATTCTAGATAAATTGTTTATATGAGATAGATGCGATTTACATCATACCATATTTACAATATTCAGATTACCGTAAGATAAAAAGTGCGCGAACCATAAAGAACACTCCACAGAAAATACTATGTTGACAATAACACACATAAGGTTTTGTTTACTAAGGGCTCAAGTTGCAAAATACAAGAAACAAAGTGTGCAACCTGTTTCTTATGTATACCTTAAATTTAGTAGTTTCCAAACTCCTTAGGCACAGTTCTCCTTGCTAGTTTATCTTTATTCAGGCCCCCTCCTTCACTCATAACAATGTAAAAGTCAACCTGTTTCATTCGTATCACTGCACTTCATCAATCCCACACCCCATTCAATGCATTATCATCTTTGTTATATCATTTTCATTTCTTCAGGATGTTTTTTTCTGTTGTTGCTTTGGATTAGCTTGCATTCTGTGTCTGTTTTTCAAGTCTATAAGTTTATAAAGTAATTTTCTCAGAAGATACTGTTACACATATCCTGAGCTCCTTGGCTGCCAGAAGTGATGTCATTATTATGTGCTTTAAGGGGTGAAATGTGCGTAGTTTCTCAATACACAGCCTGAACTCTAAAGTAAAGATACACCCAACCAGCACAAAAAGATTTCCTTACTTCTCAAACATTTCTACACCGATTTATACATTAAAATGATAAATCTAAGGTGTAGTGTGAATGAGTGATGTCACAGATGTAATTTATAGAATATAATCTACACTTAAGTACATTCCAGTAGAACAAAAACACCCAACATTCCCGTTTAAAAATCTGGACCCTTCTTTACCACGCCCTTAACCTAAAAAGACCCCTTGTTTCACCCAGCCATGCACACACGTCCTGAAAGTTTTAAATATTTTGGGTGAAAGTATCTGGATTATCCCATGGATAACATGACAGTTGGCATATTTGCTATCAGGTTGTTCAAGCCAAAAACCAAAGTTAGTTATATATTTATTATCCATGAGCAAGTCCAAGTGATGCACAATACGGTGTGCTCCCAGCACATTTGCTCCAAATCACTTGACTACACCAAACAAACATTTTTACAGATACTCAACACACAGATTTGTTGTAAAAGTGTCATAAAATATTCAACAGTAGAGAGAGAAAAACTTTAGAAGAAAATGGTTCTGAAATACTTTTATTGACCAATTGAACCGTCTTTTTTCTGTACATTTAGTACAGTTATGGGATCTGTTATCCGGAAACCCCATGTATGCAGAAAGCTCCAAATTACAGAAGGACTATCTCCCATAAACTGCATTTTATCCAAATAATCCAAAATTGCAAGAATGATTTCCTTTTTCTCTGTAATAATAAAACAATATCTTGTACTTGATCAGAACCAAGCTATTACGAATCCTTATTGGAAGCAAAACTAGCCTACAACATGATTTTCTAGTACAATTAAGGTATGATAACCCAAATTACAGAAAGATCCATTAGCTGGAAAACCCCAGGTCCCGAGCATTCTGGATAACAGGTCCCATACCTGATTATGACTTTTACTTAGGACCAGATAAGCCAAAATTTGAGAAGATATTTTATTTTCTACCATAAGCTTTTTAACAGTTTTACCACAGGTAATTGAAAAATAAAAATATAAAAAAAATATTTGAAAAATCAGGACAATTTTATGTTGTATTTTATTGAATTTATTATGTTATAATGAAAACCAATAAAAACAAATAATAAAAAAAAGAAAATCAGGACAAATGTTTTGCTATATCTGTACTCTAGTTAACTGCTTTCATATCTGTTTAATATAACAAGTCTATTGGTTGCCAAACGTTGTTGTAATATTTACAGTTTCATACTGCTTTATACTAGGACAGCATTATTCCCATCATTTGAGAAAAGGAAGCTAGAGCAGAATGTCCATGTATAGACAGTGAGATTTCATGCATGTGTATATGGATAATTTGTTCCTTCTATGTTTTTTTGCCATGTAAATGTAAAGACATTCCTGTAAATTTCTATAACATTCTGGATTAGATAACATATCTTTCTTTCTTTAGTGTGAATCAAGCATCTGTTTTTAAGTGTATATACACTGTAGGCAGAGCTGACCTTGTTGTACCATCTGTTGCACATTTTGCAAAACAATTAGACGTCTCTATAGCTGTGTTTGAGTCTGTGTGTTTTTGGAGGGGGATTTCTTTGTGTGTGCAATTTATTTTCAGTACGATAAAAATTCTAGGTTTCCTCTGTAAATCTAGCCAATGTTTTAATGCTTTTTTTTAAGGTGTGTACTGGTTTTCATAAAACCAGTCAACTCCCACTTTTACATGTCAGTATAGCCAGATGTCATTATCATGCAGAGTACAACACCATGGCCAGCTGGCCAGACAATCCAATCCAATCTGCTGAATGTTTGTTAATATGCTAAACAGTAATTAGCTTTCATCTTACATAAATAAAATATACAATTTACAAAAACCACTTGGTTTCAGACCTGATGGTACTGGATTCTTTTTTTCTCAATCGGAGATACCACAGCTCATTTACACAAAATTGAGTCCCTTAAAAGTCCAAGCATTATAGATACCATACCTGTACTTAATTCCATGTGGTCCAATTGCAATAAAACACACAGATTGCTCCAGGTATATGCACATTGCTTTCCTTTTGTCAATAAACCCTGTTAGTGTGTGATTTATTGGGTTATGTGTAGGTGCAACACATAAAGGGAGTTCTGGATGTAATACCTGATTAAGTTAACTATTAAAGTCCTTTCCCTAGCAACATTTCAGTTGATCCTTTCCTTCAATATATTTTATGGCTTTTAAAGTATTTGCCTTCCTCTTCTACCTATTACCATATTTCAAATGGCAGTCACTGACCCCAGCAACCAAAATTTATCAAGTCTACAATGTTATTGTTACTTTTTAACACGTATATTTCTATTTGCTCCCTCTACTATTAATCTACTATTAAGTCTTTCATTCATAACACTGCCAGGTTGCTAGGATAAATTGGACCCTAGAAACCAGACAGCTGCTACATTGCAAACTAAACAAATGCTGAACAAAAAGATAAATAATGAAAAAAAACATAACTAATAAAAAAAAAAAAATCACCATTTGCAAATTGTCTCAGAATATCACTCACAGGTATCATATAGGTATGGGATCTATTATCCAGAAACCTGTTATCCAGAAAGCTCAGAATTACGGGAAAGTCATCTCCCATAGACTCCATTATAATCAAATAATTTAATATTTTAAAATGTATTTAATTTCTCTCTGTAAGAATAAAACAGTACCTTGTACTTGATCCCAACTAAGATATAATTAATTCTTCTTAGAGGCAAAGCAATCCTGTTGGGTTGATTTAATGTTTAAATAATTTTTTTCAGCAGAGATCCAAATTACGGAAAGACCCCTTATCTGGAAAACTCCAGATCCCACACTTGTACCAAAAATTATTTTAAGGGTGTTCTGCCTTTTAAGGCAGGTGCAAACTCCAGGCTCCCCTTACTTTGTATTGTGTGCGCAATTTGTTAAAGCAGGCTGAACCTGTGTATTAATGCTAGGCACAATTTGAAAGAACCTTTGTAAATAGCTTTTAGATACCTCTAGTTTTGTCGTTGTGTAAATTAACCAGTTTAGTTTTTCTAATAAATCTCCAGAATGTCTTTGAAAATAGAAGAAAATAAAGCTTTTACTGAATGCAAGTAATTTAAGTTACTGAATCAGAATGGCAGAATCAAACAGCACAAGAGGTTATAATAACATATATCCAAGTCTGCTTAGTTTAGTGCCACTGACTGGATGAGTTCTATGCAGCGTGGGAAGCAGTTCTGGTTTCACTAAGCATAAACTTAAGCATGAAGCATATGCACCAGCCCCACGCACAACGAAACCAATTATACATCCTTTGTTCATCTGCCTAACAGTGTTACCAAATGGCAACCCGCATACCCCGTTAAAAGGTTAGAAGCAAAATAATGAGGCTAGTGATTAGTCTGTGTTCTATGCTCATGAATTTCAGTCTCCTCTTTCTAAAGAAGTCTTGCCTTGTCCATTCTACAAGTTCAATCAGAAGAGCTAGCTTAAGGTCACAGGCATGTAATTCTAAAAGCTTTTGCTTACCTTTGCCACTAGCCAGCAGATAGTTTGCAAGGCATAAAAACTCTCCACGGAAACCTCAGCAGGCCTTTTCCTGGCCCCTTTTCCCTACGGAATTTGCCATCACATTCCAACCATGTCATTGGAACAATGAAAGGTGAATGTTGTGCACAAGAGCTGGGACCACTGACTGATGATGTCATCCCTACTAGCATGTTTCATTATTGTGCACATTCACTTCAGTCAGAGGGGTGGAGCAGCAAATCCCCCAAACCGAAAAAAAAAAAAATCTGCACAGCTTAGAAACTTTTCTACAGCCCAGCTCTCCCCAGATTCACATGTTAGCAACAATGTGCACACACACTTCCAAAACAAATTTCGTGGGCCTCCTCCCCCACCCACTCACATTTCAAGGCTTTAAAATCTGGATGTACCACTTTAAGGTTATAAACTACCTATTTTATAGACAAACACTTTCATTTTTGTGATTTTAGTCAAAACACAACATTTCTGTCTTTAGATTAATGAGCGAGACAAAATGGGACAATGGGTTCTGAGACAAGGCTTAAAACAGAGGGAAAAAAATAATATTTGTAATGCAAATCCTTATTGGAGCTTCCCCAACTCTGCAAGGGAATGGGGTTTGGCAAAGAAAAGACATCAAAAATGAAATTGATTTGACTGTCTCATTCTGTTTAATGATGTGCTAATTAGATGCATGTTGCTCTCGTTTATTAGTATGAACTGCTGGAAGACTTAATCTTTCCACATTTTGCTTATCTCTAGATGCACAGCTTTGCCTGGGTAAAACCAGAAGCCTGAAATTCATGTGTTGTTCGATCTGCCATTCAGACACACTGTGTTAACAAAAGGTGGTATGATAGGAGGAAGAGAGGGCTTAAAACTGTTACCAACCCCCTTTACAAGTCTCCAATCTAGGCCAAAATATTTTAATATAATATTGTATTGGTTTTTAAAGTTCATTTAAAAAGGGGTTAAATAGAAAAGTCAAGCACAGGTTCCATTCAGATGATGTAGTGGGAATACTGCTTGAAGAAATTGTATAACATAAAAAAATGAATCTGTCTTGGTTACTGGAATTCTGCCAGTTGCATGTAATTAACTGTTTATGGGCTTGATACAATCTTGACTATAACAATATTCACATGTCCTAACACGATTTTCAGCCAAGTACCTTTTCTAAAGTGTCTTTTACTGAATAATAGGGCTGATTGTTTATTAAATCTTGTAAACAGCATTTTTGGAGGTTCATACCAGTACATCACATTGGGAAACAATAGCGGCCAGTGACATGTCTGAATTGCCACATGATTAAACGAGAAGTGAGCCTGGCGAAGTTCCAAAGGCCATGAATAGGGGACGAATAGAACCTACCTAGAATAACAGTGGGGTTGGAGCATTATGGGAGTTGTAGTTGTGAATCAGTAGTTTCCAGTGAGTGGGACATAAGAATCTTTAAAGGAAAGGGTCTGGGGTTAGAGGTAGTTCTACCTGTAGAAGTCAGGAGTGAAAAGGGTACCATGGATGTAGTGACTAGTGGGGTGGCGTTCCCCTTGGGTTACCTGAAAAGAGGAGATCAAGGTTAAATGAGTATGAGGGGTGTGTGATTGGTTGAACCTGAGGTTGAAGTGCAGGACTAGACGAAGCGATTGGAGTCAACCGACTAAACGCATGCAATGTGTCGGATGTTCTAATGAAAACGGAAGTGAAGGAGAAATCGCAGGTAACAACTACATTTATCCGACTGTCGGATGAAAATGCAGCTGTCGGATAAATGTAGTTGTTACCTGCGATTTCTCCTTCACTTCCGTTTTTATTAGAACATCCGACACGTCACATTTTCTACCAAAGCAGTAACCCATTGCAACCAAGCAGTCCTTTTCTTACATTGCACTTACTACAGCTAAATCAAAGCTGACAATGGTTATATCATTATACAATTTTTGTAGAAAAAAGTCTAAAGTTGATCATACATTGAAAGTCCACTTGTCACCAAATATGCCCAGGTGGGTGATCTGATCTGGGTGATCCAATCGTTTGGCCCTAGGACTAAATAATAAAATCAAAATGGCAGGGATAAAGGCTGTCAGGACAAGGACCCCATCAATGAGCCGATGTCATTGCCTGAACAATATTTTCAAACCAGTCCAATCAATATCTTGACGATTTTAGACCAGATATTGGTCGGGTAGGCCAATTTGTAGGATAAATTGGTTAGGCATTATAGTTGAAATTGGCCAAACTTTCAACTCAATCTGGGAATGTATGGCCAGATTAACTCTTTATAAGGCACAGTCTTACTGACATTTTCATTTTCATTCTATGAAGATTTTCATAAGTCTGGATCACTTTCTGTATCAATTTAGGTAGACCATAAATACCTTTACAGTGAATATGAAAGTCATAGTGCATACTGGTGGTTTAATTTGAGCAGGGATACTTCTTTTCAAATTGCCATTGCCATATATGTATTGGACAATTATTCAGTAAAGAATCATTGAGATTGAATGCCTGAAGCCTTGCCATTACATTTTCTAACTGTTAGTATGTTGTGTTTATTTTAAAAAGTTTTTGCATGAAGATCCTGTTTCTGAAAGATTGTACAGTTAATTTGCTTTATGGCAATGTGTTTTCCTGGAAGATTTAGATGAAATAGAGCATGACATTATTTATAGCTAATCCCACCTAAGAGTACAAGAGCTGATAGTTTTGAACTGCATCCAGCTCTTCTCAGATAAGCTTGGATCACACCCAAAAAGTGGCAAATTTTATATTAAAGCAAAGCCAAAATACCTCCATGCAGTTTTTTTTTATGAAGAATGACATACTTTAAGAAAAATTACAGAAAAGTCTTAGTTAGTCCATGGCAGCTTTCTTTAGTCCAATAGAATGAACAGTTGCAGTAGGCCTGGCAAAATAATTAATCCTCTGTCAGTTTACCTCCTGTACTCCTGCCCAGGCACCACAAATTCAGTGTAAATTGAAGAAATGAAGGAAGCCGAGGGGCAGAACTATGCTGCAACCTTCATTTATTTGAAGTGCATCTCACTACATGTCACCTGGGCAGTTGGTCACCATATTGTTTTTGAGAGGAGATTATGTTTGTGAATCTATCAGTACCAACCTTTAAGAATCTATTAATTAATGCAAGAAACTGTGTGTAAACTGATACATTTTCTGTACACTGATACATTTTCTGTAACCTTGTGTGTGTGTGTATATATATATATATATATATATATATATATATATATATATATATATATATATATATATATACTGTATATATATATTATACACAAAAGCCATGAATATCTTGTAAATTATATCCTTATAAACGGTGAGTTCTGATGTCATCAGTTATAAATGGTGAGTTCTGATGTCATTTCTGTCACATGACTCGCTGAAACTTGTGTATTATAATAAATAAAGTACCCCCTGTGGCAAAATATGAGGATATTAGAAGTTACCTTCGGCCTCGTGTTTTTATATGGTCATGAAACTCCTCGGTAACTTATAATATCCTCATATTTTACAAGAGGGGGTACTTTATTCACTAAATATACTGCAATCCATGACTGGTGAAAAAAAGTCACCCATCACTTTTTATTACCTACTGTATAGGGGATAGCATCTGATAACCACATGGAAAACCAGAATAAAAAGTTACTCTCTACATGCAATTAGCATAATAATAATAAAAGGCACAACATTTTCCCAGGTCTAGCACCCAATAGCAGCGAGTTAGATGCTTTTAAACAGCTGATCAGAACTGAACCTTTTCTTATAATGCTTTGTGATCTTTTCTTACTACAGGTATGGGACCTGTTATTCAGAATCCTCGGGACATGGAGTTTTCTGAATAAGGGATCTCTCCTAAATTGGAATCTTTCCGTAATTTGGATCTTCATACCTTAAGTCTACTTAATTAACCCAATTGGATTGATTTGCCACCAATATGGATTTATGCAGCTTGGCTATCATCAAGTACAAGGCACTGTTTTATTATTACAGTGTAAAAGGAAATCATTTTAAAAAATTAGAATGATGTGCTTAAATTAGACTCTATGGGACATGGCTCTCCCATAGTTGGGAGCTTTCTGGATAACGGGTTTGTGGAATAATGGATCCCATACCTGTAGCAATTGAGTGCATTTTGAATGTCAGAACTAGTGATATTGCCATATCAATATCAGAGAGTCCTGCCTGGTTTTCCTAATTTGGAAAACCAGCAGGCAGTTTTGACCCAGACAGTCCTTTCAAAAAATTGGGCTCTCCAGGGACAACCCCACTGGTGCAGTTTATCACCTATGTTAATAAGTCAGCTGCTGGGTGTTTATTTTTCCTCAGTCATATGTTACATACTGTATGTTATATATAAAACAGGTAACAGTGATAATACTAGAACCCCCTTTTTATTCATTATCTTTGGGTTAGTTAAGTTTAAATGTTGTCAGCTTTGGCTATGGAGCTCCACACCCCGCACTTGCACATGTACTAGGGCCCATGGGAAAATCTCTTCCTTGAGCCAAGGCATTAGGTAATCTGAGCTTACACTTTAAAAGACATAGCAACTTTCAAACACCAGAGTGTTCAGAAGAGCAACCACCAGCATTTGTCCATAAGCCCAACCTATTAAAAGTAAGCTCGGGGTTTTAGCTGTCCAGTATTTTACTAGTAAAATTGCCAATCCCCGAGGATGTGTGGTGCAGTATGAACAAGTAGTAAAGTAGTTCTCGGTAAATTATTGGCTTTGGCCCTCTATTGGCAGATTCCAACTTTTTATTAGTTCTTCTTCCTCTAAAGAAGCTTGGGAACCTTCAACAAGAAGCACATAACAAGCCCTAGGCCTGCTTACATCCATTACACAACCGTTTTGCTTTTAAGGATCTGTGTTCTTTATTACTTGCAGATCAGTTTCCTTTGCAGGTGATGTGGTTTCAGCATGACTTCATTGGAAAAGCAGCCAGATGGATGTGCATGCCAGGATGACTACAGACAGAGGAATGTTTTATCACATCATAGCCAATATGCACTTTGCTGAGAGAAGTTAAGGAGGAGATAGGGGAAGAAAACAGTGCAAGGCTTTGCATCCAGCATGTAAGGTAACATGGTGGATGAAGTGTACAAGGTCACTGAACTCCTGTTATATTCATGCCAAATTCTGCAGTATACGTGTTCCACATGGGGCAGCATAGAAGCAAACATTATACATCCAAAAGTCACACAAACCCAGAAAGTAATCTAGTCTTTGCAAGGAGAAACAATACACTAACATGCCCTAACTGAAAAGTGTAATTTAGGAGAGCGATTGCTTCAAATTGGACAAATAGATTTGGGCTCATTCATATGGAATGCATAATTACATCATTCGAAATGACTGTAGTTGTATTTTCAATAATTATGGAGGCAACATTATTTTCACCAGGGTCATGCAGAATTGTAGCTGACAGTTTTCTTCAGGCAAAGTGCCTTGGTACCTTTTTATGTTGAAAGATCAGCCCTGAAATAGGTTGTGGTATGCTATTATATACATTATGACCTTTGTTCATTGGTGTCTATCGCTATGGACAATAACATTAATTCTTTATTGATGCAACTGAAATAGATTATGAAAAACACATCTCATTTTACATGAATTTAGTATGGAACTGCAATAGCCACAAACCTTTTAAGTACTATATCCAGTGAAATTATTGAGGCCAAAACACCTGCCCTTTTCCTCCTTAAAGGGATCCTGTCATCGGAAAACATGTTTTTTTCAAAACACATTAGTTAATAGTGCTACTCCAGCAGAATTCTGCACTGAAATCCATTTCTCAAAAGAGCTGACATGGGGCTAGACATTTTGTCAATTTCCCAGCTGCCCCAAGTCATGTGACTTGTGCCTGCACTTATGGAGAGAAATGCTTTCTCGCAGGCTGCAGTTTCTCCTTCTCAATGTAACTGAATGTGTCTCAGTGGGACATGGGTTTTTACTATTGAGTGTTGTTCTTAGATCTACCAGGCAGCTGTTATCAGATGGGACCTGATAACTATAAACCTGGCTGTTCCAGAGTCCAGTTCATTCCTATTCTCTAGGACCTTTTAGGCTGAATTAGGCATTCAGGTATTGCGCCTGGGGATTTCATACTGGTGTTCAGCAAAGAATGTTGGTAACAAGCCAAAATTTAAATAGGGTACCAATCATTTTGATCTGCCCCCTTGACAGCTCTTCTGGTGTATACAGCCTGGGTGGAACAGGAGTACCAGAGTTCATGTGTATATTATCATTTTAATGCCTTTCTGGATCTACTTTTTGAAAGGCAGTAGAATATACATATACTATATTATAAAAAGTATCTGGATATCTTATACTGAAATCATGCATATTAGTATGAACGGGTTCTTCCTCTACTCTTCTTTCCACTAGATGTTGAAATATTGCTGTATGGAATTGCTTCAATTCAGCCAGAAGAGTATTAATATGTGTGAGTGACCAAGCCCGGCTCACAGTCAGTATTATAATTCATTACACAGGTGTATAGTTGGGTTGAGGTCAGGTCTTTTTGTAGGCCAGTCAATTTCTTCCCATACAATCTCATCAACCAATATCTTGTTTTGTGCACAGGGGCTGTGCTGAAGCAGGAAATCTCTCCAAACCTTGGCCAGTACAAAGCATTGAATGTAACCCAGTAACCTGGTTTGCTTTCATTGGAACAAGGTGTCATAGCCTAGCCCAGAAAAAACAGCCAGCCACAGGCAATAATTCCTTGAGCAAACTTTACATTTGGATTATGCATTCATGCAGTTTCTTGGTCTGCCAATACCAAATATACCCATAAGACTTACAGATGGTGAAGCCTGATTCATTTCCAATAATAGTAACCATAACCCTACTCCAGTTGATATTTAGGGGCAGATATATAAAGCTTCACCTGTCCAGGTGCGGATACTCCATTCAGCAGCAAGCTAAATCAGTACAATTGCAGAAAACGTGATTGAACTCACAGTTTCTGCAATCATTTGCCTGAACCCAGATGGGCAAAACTTCATAAATCTGCACCCAGCAGTGCAACTAGCCTCTGCCAGGCCCTCCTGAAAAAAATGCAGGCCTCCAACATTCTGCATCTGTTGAGCTTGAGCCTCGGCCCTGACTCGCCTCTCTATTCTCATGCGTGTGCTCTCTATGTGGGAGTTAGAAAGTGGAGCTGTACAGCAGACCCTTCTAAAACTTTAGATGCAGTTTTATCAAAAGTTAGGGGGAAAGCATTTTTTATCACCACTGAAGAAACACGAGATGTTAGAAAATTTGCCTTTGTGTATCATTCTCCCCTAGAAGTGTTCCTGAAACATGTGAAAAACCAAAAGGAAAGACTTTCTCATAAACCTGTATTGTGATTTCCCAACAGGTTTTTCCCCAAAACAGAATTTGGAGCCAACACAGCCCATAGGAAAAAAAAACATTATACCAATAGCAGATGTGATGAAAAGACTTGATAAATGAGCCAGATCATTATTTCCTTTTTTCAAGTCTCCAGAAAAGGCAAGAAACATTTTCATAATGTTGGGAAAAGTTTTTAGAATGTCGGTAAGGGAAAGCTTTAATAAATGTGAAGGCATTAGACCTTTGGGAAAACGCTATGGCCTTTGGTAAATGTGCTGTAGATGTGTGAAGGTAACCCTAAAGTACTTTCTTTTTCCTAAAATTTTCTTAAGTTGTGTTTACTGTATACTCTCACTAAGGAAGAATGTTAGCCTAAGTAAACCTAAACGACTAACGTTTTCCTAAAATTTTCTTAAGATGTGTGAAGGGTCTATCCTATGATCATAACCACACATGATATGTCCTGTAACATGATAATCGTACATACTGAAACCCTCCGGAACCAGCACTACTCAGTCTGTGTAACTGGACACTGAGGTACACATGGGGAAGCAACGTTATTTGCATGTTGCAATTTGCTAATTTAGCAAATGTTTTTTTAAAACAAGCTTATGGATTTCACCTTGGATCAGTCAATATTTGATTCTCATCTAATAGCCATTAGTAGTGAAACAACATTTTGTTTTCTGCAGTAAAAGACATTAGAACATCTGTGGGAAAGGGATTAACCTCTTTCCTCAAACTGAAAGAAATGGTCTCATGTCATTAGCATGGTCCTGGTAATAAAGAGTTCCCTTCTGATTCCCAAACATTAACCTTGGCTGTGTTATACAGATAAATCATGTATGTTTCAAAATGCTTCAGTTTGAATGAAAACAAACCCTCAGTCATTTATCAGCCCTTTCTCTATTAATCCGACCTTTGAGCCATAAATAAACTGCCTTTGTCTGAGTTATCTGAAGTTCTGTATTTCTTTAGACTGTTCTTTATTTTTTATAATGATGATGCATTTGTTTTGTGTCTGTCCACATTGAAAATCTTCTGTATTGATTTGTACTGAGGATTAAACTAAACAAATGGTCCCTCTCATGCCTCTCTTACTTATGCCACAGTGTACAAATAGTCCTTATAGTCACACTTTTTTGCCTCATGGTTGCAGCACATGGCTTCCAAGAATCTAACACAACCCAGACGCAGAGCATATTGCATATGTAAACAAGGACAACTATAAACAGAGAGCACAGTGTAGGCAAAATGTGTGTTTGTGGTTTTATAATTCACCTTATGGAGCAGTAGAATATTATTTTGTCTAGTCTAGTCCTGCACTTAATTGCCAATGCCCAAATCATGTGCACTTTTTTCTCTCCAATTTGTGCCTGTATGTTGGGACAGGGACCTCCTTTTTGCTGTGTGTCTCATATCACATAGCACTCTATGTACTTATACCTATTTATTGTATTTAATATACTTGTCTCCTTGTGTGTACTTGTATATTAAAGGATAGTACAGTGCTGCATTTCTTTGTAGAGCTTTATAAATAAAGTAATACATAAAACAGTACATGTACGTATGTTAAATGTTTTGATTTGAATATCACTGTGATTTGTCCATTTTTGCCAGGCAATTTTATCAAAGCATTTAATCACTATAGAAAGGATACGGGTTGATTAATTTAAGGGAGCAGTCAAATAAATCAGCATGAGCTGAGCCACTTTTTGAAGAATATGCCAAGTGGCACCAACTGTAGATGTGCAGTAGGCTACAAATAGGTCTGTTTGGAGACTGTTACAATGAGATAGGGTTCTCTGGGTTTCATGCAAATTAGTACATGTGCACCATCCATAACTATTGGATTCTCCCAATTGGGCTCCAATGTCTTTGCAGTGCACCTGCTTTTCAATCCCTTTTCTGCACCCACAGCTACCCAGAGTTCACTAGCAGGAAACTAGTATTTCACCGGAGGATGCTACATCAGATACTGATAGCAGGTGATGTTTACATGCTGTAAACTGGGAAATATGACACTCACCACTCATTGGCACAGTTTAATGAATCTGACAGTGTGTTCTTTTTTCAGATCAGCACTAGATTAATTATGTTGACAAGACTGTAGAATGTTATAAAGAACTAACTGAGCTTATTTATTCTTTCTCATTAAGAACATATTGGAGCTCCAATAATATTTTAATGTTGCAGAGTGAATAAATTGGGGAAAAACGGCAACATAGGGGAAAACATTTCAAAAACTTCTTTTACACACAGGGTGCTTTATCGGCCAGCAAGAAATGCCCTCACCCATACTGTGATCCTAGGTAATTACCGTAAAATGCTGAAGGAGGCCTTTTTAAGTAAGTTCCTGGGATTATCACATGTAATGTCTTTTACATGTGCCAATTCCAACAACTGTGATGGGACAGGTATTGTTATTGGGTGCCTTGTGTGTAAGTGCCCTTATTCATTATAACACAAGCCACTGTACTTATATATCATATATCGTATATACTGTTTATCTTTAGCCTATAGGCTGATGTAATAAATGTCTGTACATTTTTAGAATTTTCCACCCCAGGAATTAAATCTTCCTGACAGTCAGAAAAGTTAAACAGAAAAATGGATTGAATTGCATGGAATTCTGGAATCCCCAACTTGATCTCTAATAAATCTGCTCCATATGTAGTATTTATGAAACGCTGGTCAACAGAATTCTGAAAGATACATTATATATAACATCAATTGTGGTATTAGAGTCACTTGGGCACAGAATCAGTGAGGAAAAAGAATAGAAAGGCAAAAGAATATAAAATAAATTTCTGGTCTGAAAGTTCAGCAGAGTGATTGTGTTTAAACCATAATACAGCTCATCCCCACTCGTGTTTGCCAACAAGACCAAAAGTCATAAATGGGTACACCCAGTGATATGTGGCTACATGTGCAGGAGTTGCAAATTATCATGTTTGCTATTCTTGCTGCGTTTTTTCTCAAATCAAAAAAAAAAAAAATTGCCAACTCAACATATGATAAACCAGCCCCTTATTGTTGTTGTATATTCCTATATCTATAAAATACACAACAATTGTTATGCTAGCATTTGAGGAGATATTACTGTATATAGTGTATTATACAAAAATATTATATTAAATAATATTACTATTATTAATAATATTAATATTATTGTATTATACAAATAATTATTCAACCTTTAAAATTGGCCACCAGATTTCAGCATTAGCTGAGTAACCTGATGAGTGCCATGATGCCTATAATTTAATTTAAGATACAATATTTAGTGCGGTCTTTACCCCTCAAAAAATAAGTAGAGGCAGCAGTATGCAGGTACACAGGCAACAAAATGGACTGGACAAACTGAATGAAGTACCCTTATTTTTAGATCATATATTATGGCTTACTTGGGAAAGGGTGACAATCTTCTATTTTTGGGTCTCACAACACATACACATATATATAATGTCGATATCCATCCTGGATCACTCCAGCTGTGGTTTAAATAAAATTCAAATTATCCCCCAACAGCTGAAGGCTATTATGGGATCACAGGAGCTGTAATTCTAGAACAGATTTAGGGTTGCTGTTTAGACATCCCTGATATCTAGAATATTTGGCTTCAATCATTCCATGTGTCCAGTTCTAACATGTCTCTACCACATGAAAAACTGGAATTGTGAAGTGAGAGCATGCTTCTTTCCAAAGACTCCTATATGGTGAAGTACCAGTGTTAATTGTTTCTCCATCCATTCAGCATTTATATCAGTGACATTTTGCTTGAAGACAATTTTGCACATATATGTTGAAACCAAGTTATTTAGTATTAAACTCCGCTCCGTCCGAGTCTGGAAGAAAAACTACTAGGTTGTTGCTCGATTTATAATGAAACAGGAATTGGCCAGGAACAGACAATGGCACTGTACCTTATTAAACAGTATATAGCATACATGCAAATGGAGCATTTCGAAAAACCTAGCCTGCCACTGAAATTGCTTTAAAATTAAACAGATCAGTGTTTTTAGCAACAGTATAGTGTTTAAACATCAAACCTTAGACCGCAATAGGTAATTATCCTAATTTTTTGTTGGAAAAGTAAAAAATCTCACATGAATGCATTAAATGTCTTAATAATAGCTACTGATTTGTTATGGAAAAAAGACCACAAACACTGCACCACAAGTCACAGTTTCAGTTGTCCATTTACACAATATATTTTGATTTGTTTTTGACTTTACAAGCCCCCCTAGCCAGCTAGATGGAAGCTTATCATGACTTAACAACCCAGAAGTTGCTTTGTGACCCAATTTAATTAAAATGTACGTTTGCTGATTATCACTGCTGGCTATAGAGCCATATTTGGCTCAAACTCTCACCTTTCCCGTTCCTGCTCAAGAAGGTTTGTGAAGTCGTCACTTTTGTTCATATAATCCGTGTGCTTGCGTTTCTCATTCTCCAGTTCATACACTGTGCGGCGATGGCACTTCTCTGCCAAGAGGAGCTGCTCTAACATTCGACGATAGGTTTCTTTTTGTTTTTCTTCAAGTCGGTCCAACTGAATAATAGAGAGGAAAAACTAAACAACTTGCCAACTTTCTGCCCTTTCTCTTCTATTAAAGGAACAGTAACACCAAAAAATGTAAGTGTTTTAAAGAATTGAAAATATCTTGTACTGTTGCCTTGCACTGGTAAAACTGATCTTTTTGCTTCAGAAACACTTTTATAGTTCATATAAACAAGCTGCTGTGGAGCAATGGCGGAAATTGAAAAACGGCTATATGGCACAGGTTAACTAATGGATAACAGATAACACCATTAGACAGACAGAGCTTATCTTCTATCTGCTGTGTAACTTGAGCTTTTTCTCCTTTGAATGGCTGCCCCCATTGCTACGCAGCAGCTTATTTATATAAACAATAGTAGTGTTTCTTAAGCAAACATAGCAGTTTTACAAGTGCAGGGCAACACTGCATTATATTTTCATTACTTTAAAACACTGGGACCGACAAAGATTTTTTGACCTGGCCGATCAATTTTCTGACAGATGTCGGCCGAAAAATCGTAAGATGTACTATCGTTCGAATCCCACTATTTTTTAACGTTACTGTTCCTTTAAACAAATACTTGATAAAATCATTAAAAGGTTATAAAGCTAAACCTAAACATTTTTAATGTGGAGTAATAACAGAGCTATTTCGATATTTTCTTAAGGCAAAATGGATTTTTCAAATAAAAAAAAAAAAAAAAAAAAGTACATAAAATAAATTTAGATTTTTATTACATAAACAGCGAATCTGTTTGATTAATATTTGAAAACACAAATATTATTATTATACAGGGCAATTAATTTTCAGCATTTTTGTCTGATTAGTAGTTTATGCAGTAAAGGCAGTACTCTGTTCTTAATGGTAGATAAGATAAACCTGTACTAATTGCAAAACAATGCTATTACCTTTTTATAATGTTTAAAGGCTTTAGTAGTCAAAAGCACAATATGGCAAGAGCTCTCAGCTGTGAAACTGCAGGTATCTCTATTCAATTTTTTTGCTGCAAGGTCAATTTTTTAGATTAGCAAAATGCTGAATAAAATCACATTTTATATCTGTAGGACAAATTGTTAGATGACAAGTTACCTCTGCCATTGGTTTTTCATAGACATCTTCTCCTATGGATTTATCTTTAGCAAGGATAGCATCTCTGTGCAGGACTCGGAGCACATCCTCTGGAGCTGAAAACCCATAATGAGCTTCCAAAACTTCAGGTTTAGCCTTCTCAGTCTTTAGCATATGGATAACATCCTCCCTAGCCTGTGGGAATGTAACATGATATGATTAGAGAAACTGATCATTATATAACACATGCTTACATCATTCTTGATAAACTGACTTTTGGTTCATGAATTAAATTCATTGGCCAGAACCTCTCCTATAATACACTCAGTCTGCCAAAAATACAGATTGCTATACCGATATTGTATAACAAGTTGCTAAGAAACACCATTGTGTACTATCCACAATGTAGGTGCACACTGAAGGTGTGTTAAAGGGGTTGTTCACCTTTGAGATAACTTTTAGTATGATGTAGAGAGTGACAATTTGCAATTTGTTTTCATTTATTTATTATTGAAGTTTTTTGAGTATTGATGGACGAAGTTATTTACCAGGGGCAAATTTGCGGAGAATTTCCAAGTTTCGCCACAATTCTGATGCTGGCGACAATTCTGACGCTGACGACAATTCCAACGCTGGCGACAATACTGACAAGTAAACGGACGCCCATTGACTTTAATGCGCCTCAAATGTCGCCAGCGTCGTAAGTTATTCAGCAGCTCTTCAATTTGCATCTTAACTAACCTGGTAAATAGGGTCCAAAGTACCCTAGCAACCATGTGTTGATTTGAATAAGAGAATATGAATAGGAGAGGGTCTGAATAGAAGGATCAGTAATAAAAAGTAACAATAACAATATATTTGCTGCCCTACAGATCATTTGTTTTTTAGAAGGGAGTCAGTGACACCCAAGTGAAAGCTGCAAAGAGTCAGAAGAAAAAGGCAAAGAACTATAAAACTATAAAAAATAAATAATGAAAACCAATTGGAAAGATGCTTAGAAGTGGCCATTCTATAGCATAAAAAAGTTACCTTAAAGGTGAACCACCCTTTTAATTATGTTACATATATGAAATAAGAGAACTGAAAAGTGTATATACAAAAGATAACTTCATTTTTGTTTTCATCTGGAAATAGTACATTTTAACTAATTCAAATAAATACAGGGTATTGTACCTGTTATAATTTAAGGTATGGGACCTGTTATCCAGAATGCTTGGGACCTGGGGTTTTCCAGATAATGGATCCGTAATTTGGATCTTCATACCATAAGTCTACTATAAAATCCTGTAAACATTAAATAAACCCAATAGGCTGGTTTTACTTCCAATAAGGAGTAGTTATATATTAGTTTGAATCAAGTACAAGGTACTGTTTAATTATACAGAGAAAAAGGAAATCGTTTTCAAAATGTTGGATTATGTGGATAAAATGGAGTCTGTGGGAGACAGCCTTCCCCTATTTCGGAGCTTTTTGGATAATGTTTACAGGGTTACATACATTTGATACATTCATCTGTTGACTCAGTTTCCTTTTTGGATGGTCACATTTGGTATGATGACGCCACAGATTGATTGTGCACAGGCACAGTGTCGGACTGGCCCACCGAGATACCAGGAAAAGTCCCGGTGGGCCCAGGTGTCAACGGGCCCTTGTGCTGCTAAACATTTGCCCTATTTTATGGTCATTTCCTATTTCTAGGAGAAAAAGAGGCTAAATAGATGGAATAATAGATTATAGCATGTAAAGAAAAGAGACTAGCAGAATAGAGGTTGAGTGAGGAGAGGAAGAATAATAGTACTAAGAGTGGGCCCCTGGTTTAAGGTTTTTTGGTGGGCCCCTGGTCTAAGGTTTATGGGTGGGCCCCTGGTGTCCCAGTCCAACACTGCACAGGCAACAAAACACCCCTTCGCTATTAGACTAAGGGGCCAATTTACATATGGTCGAATATCGAGGGTTAATTAACCCTTGATATTCGACTGCTGAATGTAAATAATTTGAATATCGAAGTCGAAGGATATACCGCAAATAGTTCAATCGAACGAAAAATCGTTAGATCGAACGATTAAATCCTTCGAATCGTTCGATTCGAAGGATTTTATTCCATCGATCCAATGATTTTTCTTCGACCAAATAATTGCTAGGAAGGTCCCCATAGGCTAACATTGCACCTCGGTAGGTTTTAGGTGGCGAAGTAGGGGGTCGAAGTTTTTTTTAAAGAAACAGTACTTCGATTATCGAATAGTCCAACGATTTTTAGTTCAAAACGTTCGATTCGAAGTCGAAGTAGCCAATTCGATGGTCGAAGTAGCCAAAAAAGTAGCCCTACCTTCACACAAATTATATATACCCATGTCTATACTTGTTCTAGCTATTTCTTTATTAAACCTGCATTTTCTAGTAGACAGGTCTACTATATACAGAACCATTTAGTATTAGCTTTATTGATAAGGGTGTATTAAGTAGGATGGGGGAGTATTACCATAAGCCTATATGGGAAAGGGAATAAGGTTTGTTGGGACCCACCAGTTCCTTGAATAAAAATGCTATTTTTTAGGCATCTTCATGCTTGGGATACATTAAGAAGAGAAATAAAATAAAGAAAATAAATAATACTCTTCAAATAATTTATTTGTGTTTTAGGAACAAATATATTTTGTTCACAAAGTCTCGGAAACATTTAGAAGTGAGAAGTTATTGTTTCTCTGGGACGTTTCTTGCTAAGTTTCTGGCAGAGCCCCAGACAACAGATAATTAATTATGTAATTGAAATCTCCCGTGGTCTGTTCTCTTTAGAAAAATAGTGACTTCATCTATGAGGAGCCCTGGCAAACAAAAGCAGAACAAAGATATGTGGGCTGGATACAACAGTCAGATGTTTAGTAAAGTACATATGATTTAACTTGAAGTTTGGCTTGGGAGCATTTAGTGCGTAGGTATCCCAGTCTAAATAATATTTGGAAGCCAGTATGTCGCAGGGTTTGGCTCCTTTGGTACAAGAATTAAACTTGCCACAATTCTAAATACACAGACATCCCTGCAGTTCATTGGTTACTGCAAGTGTGCCTAACCATTGGCTGTGCAGGGCTGCTGGGAGTTACAATCCACAAGACTAAATTTCTGGAGAATCTGGGATTACCACCTGCCTTTCCTGTGTTGTGTAACAAATCCCAGCAGCCTTAGTGACTAAATAAGATTAACCAACCATGGAAGTTCCCTTTCTCTTTACTCCTTTTTGAGCTTGAGTCTTGTGGCTGCGTACTTTTTGCACTGAACATAGTATCCTGATCTGAGGATCCTGAGCCAAGTTTTTCTGACTTGTGTCATTTCAATCTGAGTATCCTGTCCTGGTCTCTATGTTCCTGACTATGCTTGATTGCCACCTGTCCAGACCTTGGCTTGTCTCAGACTCTGCTTGATTCCTGTCTATGAATTCTCTGAAGCCTTGTTTTGTCCTGCCTTGATTTTACCTTGTCTAGCTCAAATTATATCCATTTCATCCTACCCAAGTATGGCCTATTTCTCCTCTGCTCTGCCCTTGCCTGTTCCTTATAGTCTATGTCTGCCATTTAAACCACTAATTTTTGCAAAGTTTTGCAGTTTAGTTTGGACTAAAAATACATTTTTGAATTCTGATCTAAGGCTTTCCAATATTAAATATTCGTATTATTAATATAAGTCAATAATCTCAGTAAAACTATGTATAGTTGTTATTTGGTACATATTTAGCACACCCCAGAGACATGAGGCGTTCCAAAATAATTGTATTTCTGTACAATTTCTTTTAATGAAAATTATTATTGTTGTATTTTATAGGCATTTAAAGTCATGTGAAATGACACAAAAAATTGTACAGAATAGGAAATCTGGTCTGGGTTTTCCATACAAAAGTTAAGACTCAATTTGATGAGAAAAACTTAACTCATAGCCTTTCAGCAGAAAACTCCATTAAAGTATATGGGCAAAATCTGTAACTGAATTAGGGGTTTCATCAAATTAAATCCATCATTTTCCTAATTCATCTCAAAAATGAAGTGTGGAAATTGCCTGGCATTTAGAGGTTTAAAAACTATAAGTCATTCTAAAGGATAGAGCATAACAGAATGATAGCACTTATATCAAAATGGTAATTCCAAAATATTTCCATTTCCTAATATTTCTAAATGGCTCCAATATTCCTACAGTTCAGGAGATTTCCTAATTTGGAGGAAACAAAAGATAAGTTTGCAGTTAAATATATATTTAGTATTTTATTGATGAATTTACTCTAAGCAACTTTTCAGTTGTTTTTAAAGGAAAACTATACCCCCCAAACAATGTAGGTCTCTATTAAAAGATACTGAGTAAAACAGCTCATGTGTAAAACCCTGCTTCATGTAAATGAACCATTATCATAATAATATACTTTTTTAGTAGTATGTGCCATTGGGTAATCATAAATAGAAAATTGCCATTTTAAAAAATAAGGGCCGCCCCCTGGGATCGTAAGAGTCACTGTGCACACATACAAACCACATGTAAGGTCACATGAGCCAATTAACAGACAGAGTTCTGCCTTTTGCTTCCTCACTTCTTCCTGTTACAGTTAGGGGCCGATTCACGAAGGGTCGAATATCGAGGGTTAATTAACCCTCGATATTCGACTGTGAACTAAAATCGTTCGACTTCGAATATCGAAGTCGAACGATTTTGCGCAAATCCTGCGATCGATCGATCGAACGATTAAATCCTTCGAATCGAATGATTCGAAGGATTTTAATCCAACGATCGAAGGAAAATCCTTCGATCAAAAAATCACAGGCAAGCCTATGGGGACCTTCCCCATAGGCTAACATTGACTTCGGTAGCTTTTAGCTGCCGAAGTAGGGGGTCGAAGTTTTTCTTAAAGGGACAGTACTTCGACTATCGAATGGTCGAATAGTCGAACGATTTTTAGTTCGAATCGTTCGATTCGAAGTCGAAGGTCGTAGTCGAAGGTCGAAGTAGCCCATTCGATGGTCGAAGTAGCCCAAAAAAACTTCGAAATTCAAAGTTTTTTTTATTCTAACCCTTCACCCGAATTTAGTGAATCGGCCCCTCAGTGTTGTAGTATTTCTGGTCAGGTGATCTCTGAGGCAGCACAGATAGAGTCACGAAATGGTGGTTCAAGGCAAGAGATGTAAAAGGGCAATATTTTTGTAAATATATATTCCAGTTTGGTAAGATTCTTTAATATGTCATTCGATTTGATATAAACTATCTGTTGCTTAAGTATTCATTTTTGGGGTATAGTTTTCCTTTAATGTTCTTAATTTGTATGGCTTTTAGATTATTAGCTATCCTATTCTTACCCTTACCTATGCTATCACTAACCCCAGTAACCAAAAAGTAACTGCGAGTCTTTCATTTTATTACTCTTATTTTTATTGCTTATCTTTCAATATGTATCTTTTTACTATTCATCTTCTATTCTGACTTTCAAATTCCTGCCTAGTTTCTATGGTAATGGAACCCAAACAACCAGATAGCATTTAAAGGTCAAGCCTGACAGCTAGACAATAGAACAATTCATTATTTAAAATGAGGATCATATCTACAATATACTACAATTTTAAGGTGAATAACCTGTTTAATTGTGATTGGTTCTGATGTAAGCAGTCTAAATTTGTAAATGAAGTACTATGTTACAGATTGTGGGATTTGGCTTGTTGACTAGCATGGATATGATGGTGCATTTTGTGTTTTTCAACTCTTGTTTGCTTCTCTTGTGTTTTTTTTTACTTCATGAACCAGTGCCAGAGATGGCAACCCAGATCAGAAGCAATGCAGTTGCATTTTGGATATGCCTGCCCTACTCCATTCAACCAAAGCTCCAACCCCTAGTCCTCCACTTCTTCAGACAATATTAGAGACTTTGGATGATTTGGATGACTTTGGATGATGCCTCCATACATTTTAGTGGAGCGGGTAAGTTAAGTATCGATGCAAATTACTAACAGGGTTATGGACCTGCTCCTGCAGGTGGTCAAGCCGTAAAACATTGGTCCCTGCAAACAATGTAAGTTAGAACTGCGGGAGAGAAACCCATTGTAGCCAATCAGGTGCACCGTGTTGAGGATCCCTTAAAATAATTGTTCGGTATAAAAAAAGAACATTAGAAAAACATAGAAAAACATTGTTTCTATTATAGTTAGTTAGCCAAAAATGTAATTTATAAAGAGTGGAGCGACTGGCAAAATTTTCAAAGCCCTACCTGCCTCGCTGGGTAATGTAGTTCTTCTTTTACTTTTGTTTGCTAATACTATTTAAATAAAGCTTCAGCACCCAGCATGCAATTGAATTGGACACTTCTGTAGTTTTTGCAAAGTTCTGCCCCTACAGAGTTGACTGATGGCCATCTGGAGCTGCTTCTTGGCCAAGTGACATGTTGCTCTGATTGTCAGTACTAATGATGTGTGGGCCGGCCCAAAACCCACAGGCTCCTGCCGGCCGGCTCCTGCACAAATTCTTCGGGTCCAGGTTGAGCTCTTCTCCTGCTCTCCCCGCCCACGACCTAGCACGGCCAGCTTCTGGCCCCTAAATTTATAGATGCGCCCCAATTTGTGACGTCACTTGCGGGCATGGGTTGGGAGGTGGTGGGATAAGAATTTTTGTCCCGCACGGCACACCACTAGTCAGCACCTGCAACACTTTGCTGAGTAGGTGGGAGCATCATATTTTGTCTCACAGAAGCTAGGTATTGTCAGGTCTGTTGGCGAGCTGCAACTGTCTGTCATGGTATGCCCCTTTTAAAGTGTTGGGAGGCATGTTTGGGATTAATTCAGTTATCTGAATGCATTTCTTGCATAGTTTTGTATTTATTGTTTTAACTATAATCTGAAGCTGGCAGCATATGTTGAAGCACATGCAGTGGGCACAGAGGGCAGCATCAAACATACTAGTAACTGGACAGTGGGCACCGGGCATGGTAGTAATCCCAGTTTTTCATGTATATTTTTTCACTGCACATGTACTATTTTTGGGCTACTTTTAAAATGGCTTTTGACTGGCTTTGTGACTGACTTTGGTTGATCTTGAAAATTAAACCCGGCAACCCAGCAACCCAGCCTGAATGCTAAGGATCAATTGCAAACTCACTGAACAATTATGTCCCATGTAGCCCCCCTTAAAGTCACAGACTAACTCAGAGAACTGAAAAGCAGGAAATAATGTTCTGTTCTGTTAGACATCCAGTCACTCCAGCCTTTATAGATGACATTCTTGGCTAACTAACTATATTAGAAACATTTGCTATTTTGCCCGGACTATCTAGTTAACCAGTTTTTACTTTTACACCGAACCTTTAAAGAACACTCCAGAGTCTCAAGTGAAAGAGTTAAAAGGTATAGCTCTATTCCACGAAGAACTAGACACAAAGAAAAACTCGTCATAAGATAATAAATATTACTTTATAGTTTTGTGTTTCAGCTAAATAATTTATAATTTGTTGTTTCTGTTACTTTTAGGGGGTTATTTATCAAAGTCCAAATTTATCTCAATATTTTCTCAAAAAAACTCAGACCAAATCAGCAATTTTACAATTTTTTTTGAATTTCCACCTGAAAACTTTATTCCAGTGCAGATAAAAAAATCTTTGGGACTTCTCCCATTGGCTTATATGCAACCTCGGTAGGTCTGAGATGCCAGATTTTCGGATTCAGACTTTTTCCATCCTAGCAGTATAATGAAAAGTTTGCGTTTTTTTTTTAAATTTCGATTTTATACGAAAATATTTATAATTTGTTGTTTCTGTTACTTTTAGGGGGTTATTTATCAAAGTCCAAAATTATCTCAATATTTTCACAAAAAAACTCAGACCAAATCAGCAATTTTACAATTTTTTTTGAATTTCCACCTGAAAACTTTATTCCAGTGCAGATCAAAAAATCTTTGGGACTTCTCCCATTGGCTTATATGCAACCTCGGCATGTCTGAGATGGCAGATTTTCGGATTCAGACTTTTTCCATCCTCGCGGTATAATGAAAAGTTTGCGTTTTTTTTTTAAATTTCGATTTTATTTTTGATTTTTTTGGATTTTCACAATTCGGAGTTTAGTAAATAACGCCCTTAGGAATTTTCACACAAAATGTTTTGTTATGCTTTAAAGTATAATTGTGATCATGCAGATAAAATCTCTACTTGGTTTAGAAGACTGTAGAAGCAGTAGTAGTTAGCAGTATTCTACATTATCTGTTTGATATATTCTTTACGTATCTTCAGGAATTTAAAAGGGTGTTCACTTTTAAATTATGTTTTAGGATCTGAATTGATCAATTGAACAAAAGAATTGTAGCCTCACAGAGCAATTGTTTTTTTGGTCTCCCAGGTCAGTAACCCCAGTTAAAAGTCAGGAAGAAGCAGAAGGCGGCAGAAAATATTCAAAAGCTATAAAAAACTAAAACTGAAGAACTGGAAAGTTCCTTATCATAGAACATTCTGTAACTACCCCTTTAAAAATAACATTTGTTTTCTTACGAAATAAACTTTGTTTTTCTACCAAGAAGCATCTAGAGATGAATTGTATATTTTCTCTTGATGACCACCAGATGGCACATGAATATCTTTTTCTTTTTTTTTCACTTTTTACTTCTTCAGTCCCCATTTAGTATATTAATACCAAATTATAAATTAAGAATAGTTGTTTTAAAGGAAAACTATACCCCCCAAACAATGTAGGTCTCTATTAAAAGATACTGAGTAAAACAGCTCCTGTGTAAAACCCTGCTTCATGTAAATGAACCATTATCATAATAATATACTTTTTTAGTAGTATGTGCCATTGGGTAATCATAAATAGAAAATTGCCATTTTAAAAAATAAGGGCCGCCCCCTGAGATCGTAAGATTCACTGTGCACACATACAAACCACATGTAAGGTCACATGAGCCAATTAACAGACAGAGTTCTGCCTTTTGCTTCCTCACTTCTTCCTGTTACAGTTAGGGGCCGATTCACTAAATTCGGGTGAAGGGTTAGAATAAAAAAAACTTTGAATTTCGAAGTTTTTTTTGGGTACTTCGACCATCGAATTGGTTAAATTCGATCCAAGTCGAACGAAATCGAACGATTCGAAGTAAAAATCGTTCGACTATTCGACCATTCGATAGTCAAAGTACTTACCCTTGAAAAAAAACTTCGACCCCCTACTTCGGCAGATAAAACCTACCGAAGTCAATGTTAGCCTATGGGGAAGGTCCCCATAGGCTTGCTCAGCTTTTTTTGATCGAAGGATTTTCCTTCGATCGTTTGATTAAAATCCTTCGAATCGTTCGATTCGAAGGATTTAATCGTTCGATCGAACGAAAAATCGTTCGATCGTTCGATCGAATGTTTAGCGCTAAATCCTTCGACTTCGATATTCGAAGTCGAAGGATTTCAATTCGAGGGTCGAATTTCGAAGTATTTTTAACTTCGAAATTCGACCCTTAGTGAATCTGCCCCTTAGTGTTGTAGTATTTCTGGTCAGGTGATCTCTGAGGCAGCACAGATAGAGTCACGAAATGGTGGTTCAAGGCAAGAGATGTAAAAGGGCAATATTTATGTAAATATATATTCCAGTTTGGTAAGATTCTTTAATATGTCATTCAATTTGATATAAACTATCTGTTGCTTAAGTATTCATTTGGGGGGTATAGTTTTACTTTAAGTGATAAATTACTATCTTTTTCATGATGATAAAAGCTGAATTGATATACCTGATCAAATACCCTTACAGATTCTGGGGACTATGGCCTTGTATGCCATTTATAATTTAAAATAGTTTAATAGCATTTCATCTCTTTCATCGTTTATATTTTAATATATAGGTCACCAAAGATCCATGTGTAATAGGGATTTCCTTGGAATTTATCCTGTTTTAAGGTTTTTTAAATCCAAACTCTTGATCTGATTTAATGACAGTTGCTGGTCCCTGTATGAAAGATTTGCATTATGTGTATATTATAAATAATATACAGAGCAATAAACAACATCAGATAAATGTTAAGATTTGAGTCCAGGCCTGATATTTGGGGCCAAGAGGGCATTTGCTCTGGGTAAGAATATCCACGGTGCAGCCCTGCGACTTTCAATATCCTACTGAATGTTCCTAGTTAGATGCTGGAGTTGAAGATCTACAATAACAGGAGAGCTGTAGGTTGTGGATCCCTGTTCAAAACATTTCCCCCCTCAAATGGCCAAAACCTCCTCTTCTGTTTAGTAGAGTATGTATTTTGTTACTTAGGTAAAAGGATGATCAAGTATTTATTTTCGCATTTTCCATTTGTTAAATAGGCCAGAATGTGAAAAAGGTGCATATATAGTTTTCCAAATGCATAAAGCAGCCATAAGTAAATGCAGTTGAATATGAGCAAAAGTAAACTCTTCATGTCACTTGAACTTCTGCCCTAACCGAAAACACACCTTATGGTCTGCTAGTGTTTAATATATACCTTGTACAATAGAAATAAGAGATGACAACTCAGCAAAAAAATAAAAAGATGACGACAACAGGGGAAGGAAGCAATAGGTGGGAATTAGCAAGTGATGGAAGGATTTAGTGCTTTGTTTTGTTAGTTCAGAGATCTACCTGTAATTGGCCGGATTTATGTAACTTGGAAGGAACTAAGTCAACATCTCTGTTGCATTGTGCTAGTGCTTAATAGAGCTTTGTTTAACATCTCAGTGTCTGCTATGGTTCAACTGAAGCAAATTGGTTCAGTAGTTGAATGTTTTATGTATTTAATTACATCAGCTAAGAAGGCCTAGAGAACTCTACAAATATTTCAAATTCCAAATGTCATGATAGGGAAATGAGGCAGTAGTACCAATAAACTCACCATACATTTTGTTATTGTAGCAATTAGTTTGTGTATTATATTCATTTTATTGAAATTTTGCGTGAGGTACTGAAAATTGTAATTGTATCTCGTGGGACACAAAGGCATTTTTTTCATGTTGGTTCACCGTGGTTTGCAGCCTGAGCAAATAAAACTGAATGCAACTTTTTGTCATTCAAACTTGTATGTACAGTGCCTTATCAAAGAATTCAGGCTCATGATCAGTGATTTCATTTTACTGAATACCAGGTCCTGCTCAGAAATGTTATTCTCTGTGATATATATTTTTTTATATTTATTTTAAAAGGAAAATAAAGTATTAAAATATGCTCTTTTCATATGTAGTCATCCCCCAGCACCCTAACATCGACTAGCCTAAAGCAAATATGCCTGAGCTACATTCTCCCCCAAATAATGTGCAAATTTGCTACATACTGTACTTCTTTACATTTGCTTAAAGGGATACTGTCATGGGAAAACATGTTTTTTTCAAAACACATCAGTTAATAGTGCTGCTCCAGCAGAATTCAGCACTGAAATCCATTTTTTCAAAAGAGCAAACAGATTTTGGGCTAGACATCCCAGCTGCCTCCAGTCATGTGACTTGTGCTCTGATAAACTTCAATCACTCTTTACTGCTGTAATTCAAGTTGGAGTGATATCAACCCTCCCCCCCCCCCAGCAGCCTAACAACAGAGCAATGGGAAGGTAACCAGATAACAGCTCCCTAACACAAGATAACAGCCCCTTGGAAGATCTAAGAACAGCTAAGAACAGCACTGAGCCAAGTCCCACTGAGACACATTCAGTTACATTAAGTAGGAGAAATAACAGCCTGCCAGAAAGTAATTCCATTCTAAAGTGCAGGCCCAAGTCACATGACTGGGGCAGCTGGGAAACTGACAAAATGTCTAGCGCCATGTCAGATTTCAAAATTGAATATATAAAAATCTGTTTGCTCTTTTGAGAAATGGATTTGAGTGCAGAATTCTGCTGGAGCAGCACTATTAACTGATGCGTTTTGTAAACATGTTTTTCCATGACAGTATCCCTTTAATCCTCTTATTACATAAATCAACGTAAAACATAAAACATCTTTAAGTGGTAATGTAATTAAAAGTCGCAAGCGTTATTTAAATTGTGTCTTTGCGGATGTTTAGCACTGCCCGAAATCTAAAATCATTCGCTGGAGAATATTACATTGCACATTATTGATAACACCTGCTCTGGAGTTTCATTAAGTATTTTGTAGCAAAAAACGCTTTACGATTGCAAAATTTTATTATGTACACTGTGACTGTTCACAAAAGCCATGTGGTTGCAAACTTTGCAATGAAGTCGTTGAGGTCTGTAATCTTTCAAAAAGGATGTAAACATGGTCACTAACATTCACAAGCGTGTTTTCGCAAGTTTTTTTCGCTAGCGAAACATATTACATTCCCCCATTAGAGTTTCAGTGCCTGAAAATAAAAATATTAGAAGGAACAAAATTTCAGTGTATGATTTGTTATTCAGAATTGGTCATTGATCTAAATGCAAGGCACAGTATTGGAAGCTGTCAAATTCTGTGTTTTCAAACATTAGTTCAAGGTTGCCCACAGTTCCTTCTAGGTCACATTAACATTAACTCTGTAACATAAATAACGATATTAAATTTTGTTTTTCAAGGCCTCATCATTGACTGGGCTCTCTGCAGGTACATACTGCTTTGACATACCTGTGTAGTATTTGCAGATGATCATTTTAGTCTTGGGTATTGTTGCCCCCAAATTTTCATTCCCTCGTCATTCCTAGTTTCTTAATCCTAATGAGACCTTTAAGTCCTGTATGTAGGACCATGGGTTGACCCCTTGACACTGCATTTTTTTTACTTACTTGTGAAAGGTTAAAATGTTTCAACACTAAAATGTTTTGGCCCTAAAGTGTTTTTAAGGCACTTTTCAAAATATTTAGCAAAAAGTTGGCAAAACATTTTCCAGCCTCATATTTGAAAGTTGGTAATGAGCCAGTGAAATTCTGAAACCTGTCAATTTGTTCAGCTTATGATTAGTTCACCTAAATTTGCCATTTATTTATTATATTATTATGTATTAGCTGAATTTTTTTTCGTTGTGCCTGTATTATAAGCGTATACTATTATTTTAAGCTGAGACACTGAGCTTATGTCTGAGAGTCATCCATTTGTGTTCATGTGAGTTTACATTGAACATCACAGCCTGGGCTCTTAAAGGACCAGTAACATCAAAAAATGTAATTGTTTTACAGTAATAAAAATATAATGCACTGTTGCCCTGCAATGGTAAAACTGCTGTGTTTGCTTTAGAAACACTACTATTGTTTATGTAAATAAGCTGCTGTTTAGCAATGGGGGCAGCCATTCAAAGGAGAAAATGCTCAGGTTACACAGCAGATAGCAGATAAGCTCTGTAGAACATAATGGTGTTATCTGTTATCCATTGTTTATCCTGTGCCATATTCAGCAGCTTGATTATATGAACCATAGTAGTGTTTCTGAAGCAAACAGATCAGTTTTACCAGTGCAGGGTACAGTAAATTATATTTTCATTACTTTAAAACACTTTCATTTTTTAGTGTTACTGTTCTTTAAAGTTTATTTGCAATAATACATGAATGCATTATTGTTGTGAATATAATTACACTCAGTGGTCACATTTCAGATAAAACCTCAGACCTGTGATAGATGGAAATACCTCCCTGTTTATACTGCAACCTCTTTTGGGCTATAATAATAAATGGAGCTACAAAGTTAGCAATGTGAAAAAGATGTTATGGACAGGGCTGGATTTACATAGAGGGCATCCCCAGGCCCGCTGTCATTCGTCGCCCCTGTCCCCTCCATTTTATTTGCTCAAATTTTCATCGGGGCCAGCGCAATGGGGATTGGCACACGGGAAATTAAAGAAACTATTGTATCTCCTGCACATCACCTGTGTTTCTGAATCAATGTGGGTGTGGTTGGGCAGCATGCCGCCCCCTAAAATCCTGCAGCCTTAGGCCCGGGCCTTGGTGGCCTCTCCACAAATCCGGGCTTGGTTATGGACACTCAATACTATTCATTATCATGAAGACACCAAGACATACATGGTAACTCTCTGTTTGTTACACAAGAATATTATATATTATTACACAATAACATTGTCCAGCCATGGTGTCACTGCATATTAATCACTGTACCTGTAGCTCTCCTTCCATAATACTCAGCAGCCTGACAAGGTCATCTTTTGAAGGTTCATTTGGTTTCTTGTTTTTCCTGTCACCAACTCCAGTAGATTTCATGTGCCGTTTAACAGTGGCAGAAACCTGCATATCACCCTCCTTGTTTCCATGCAGTTTGGTGTTGTATGTGGCATCCTTACTAACAGTTCCCTCATCTAACACGTTTGCATTATTGCAGTTTGAGATCTGCCCAATGGATGAGCTTTCTCCACCCTGGTTTCGAGACCTCATTCCCACCTAAAGAGATAAAAAAAAAAAAAAACAATGATTAAACTTAGCCTTCATTAAATGTTTACAACTCTTCATACCTTAAAGCAGTAGTTCAAAAGCTCAGAGGAGCCCTGAGTAGTGGCTGAAAGGGGGGGGGGGGGCAGCCTGAAGGTTAGTTTAAATGATACTCTGGAAGAATGCCTATTTTCTCTACTTAAAAACCAGTTTAAAGGTTTGTTAGGGTGAGAATTAAAATGAGCACTTATTCACTGCCCTATATAGCGGTTGGTTGTATGGTTGGTAAAGCTGGCCAAATGTTGGACCACAGAGGAGAGCTCAAACAAAAAGTCCTAAACCCCCCAACGTAAGGTTTTTATTTAAGCATATTATAAAAAGAACATATCTTTCATAGGAGAAACATAAAAAAGTCTCACCCAGCAGAAAACATTAAACACAGCTAAGCTTTTTCCATGTGCAGCTTGTAGGAAAATAACGTTATTTCCAATTATCATGCAGTAAGGAAGAACTAGTAAGGAAGAGTCAGATCAACCACTCAGCCATAAGGTGCTTAATGGAAAACAAACATTCTCATATGTTTCCTGTCAGGGAAGTCACTTCGTTTAGCTGCATCATCGCTAAAGTATAAACTGGCTGCGATCCAAGTCGTTGTTTTTAGCTTACTACCATAGTGAGATGACCTACACCTAAATACAATAAGCATTTCCATTTTAGGAGCAGATGCCTGCTCTTTGTTTAACCATGGGATGATATCATTTTGTACTGTACTGCTTTACAGCTTTATTGTGGCTTGGATCTCTGCAATAAATAACAGTTTTGCAAGCAATAGGGGATGGGAATGAAGTTCAACAAAGAAAAACAGTGGAATAAGGCTCAGACAATGGAGGAAGTATTGTATAGTAATTGTAAATATTTTAGCCATATTATAAGCTTGGAAAATGTGTTCAAATATGGCAAAAAAGAACAACTAGTCTGTCTCTGGTACTTGGGAATAAATGGAATTCTTACTTGAATACAGGTGTTATCTATAATCTATCTACAATTGTACATAAGAAGAAAAAACATTCAGGCACATTGTCTACAACACCCCTATTCAAACATATGTATGGCAACTTTAGGGTGATCCATTTGTCAAGCCCATATTTCTGGTCAATCCAGTTTTATCACTTGTTGAATCACAGAAGTATTTTAGTGTCTCAGTAATCCAGCTTTATATTTATAATTATTGCTCTCCATTTTTTTCTCCATTTCTCTCCTTCCTTCATTATCTCTTCCTTAGTTTTAATGCTGCCTTCTCCCTACAACTGCGTGGGTTAAGTTGATAGTTAAATGCCATCCCCGTTGGTCATGCTTTTCCTCGCCAGTATCTCATAAACATTATTTATATCCTTAAACTAAACAGTCAATAGAACACATAAACTCATGAAAGAAGAAATATAACTTTGCTTCAGTTCTGTAAACTACTGGGTCTCCATAACCATATATACTCTTACATATTAAACAATCCATTATACCAGAAATTCAGTGAAGTGAGATTAATCGTAGCTGTCCATGCTGAAGGTTATAACATGAATGGCAATAAGATGAAGGGCGCTGCCTGGAGATTGTTGCATTGCTTAGTCTGTGTGGGCCATGCTAGAAATTTATTTCACTCTTATATGCTAGTACATGGTCATTTACTTTGGATATATCAAAAAGTTTTATAATATATATATATATATATATATATATATATATATATATATATATATATCCAGGGAAATGGTGCACTCCGTATATATATACATATATATATATATATATATATATATATATATATCCAGGGAAATGGTGCACTCCGTAAAATTAATACCTGGTGCCAGCATGAGAAATGTGCAGTGAACAAGGATTGCGGCACTCACAGGGTTTTAGTGAAAAAACAAAAAAGTTTTATTAAGCTTCAACGTTTTGATTCCCCACAGGGATCTTGTTTGTTTTTGCTCCGGACGAAGATCCCTGTGGGGAATCGAAACGTTGAGGCTTAATAAAACTTTTTTTTATTTTTTCACTAAAACCCTGTGAGTGTCGCAATCCTTGTTCACTATATATATATATATATATATATATATATATATATATATAATGCCTTATAAATGGGCAAAAGAAAATATGATGCTTCATGTTTCAGTGTTCATTTGTGTCAGGCTGTAGATAGCGATATCGTATAAACATTTTGACACCAATTCTTGCAGTTAATAAATTGATATATAAGGGGGTCATTCATGACCTCAAGTGCAGCTGTATTACATCAAAATGTGATTTCACTTACGTCAAAATGTGATCTGGTTGCACTCAGCACCCCTCAGTCCTTCCTGCCTTCTATTTTGAAATGAGTGCAGTTGCACCTATTGATGCAGAGGAACCCTGGAGCTTCTACCACCTCTAGACCAGGCTTTAGCTCCATGGTCCCCTCAGCACCCTGCATCAATAGACAGTGTGCTTGTTTTAAAGTATTGGGCACACGTGTCATTCTTGCACCATGTACCAGAAATGACAACAACTGATCTTTCAATGCCAGTGGCATAACTATAAAGTAAGCAGACACGTGGCTGCGTGGGGTCCCTGGACCACTGGGTCCACTCCCTCTATAGTGAGCAGGGATTGCCGTGTACTGGGGCCCCACCGCGCAAAAAATCTTCATAGGGGCCCAGTGCATGGCAATCCCTTCTCACCCCCTACTTTGCAGACCAGTTTTCAGTGCTATTGCATCTGATTTACAGCGAAGTGTCAGCACAATTGCATTCATTTTAATGCACTGGCTCCCTCCCCCTGACAAGTGCAGCAACACTGGAATCCTGAGGAAACATTTTTATTTTATTTTTGTATTATGGGTAAAAAAACATGGCGATTCTCATTGAAATTACAGTTTACACTTGCGGGGTTGTTCACCTTCCAAACACTTTTTTCAATTCAGTTGTTTTTAGATTGTTCCCCAGAAATAAAGACTTTTTTCAATTACTTTCCATTATTTATTTTTAACTGTTCTTCCAAAATCTAAGTTTAAAGTTGAATGTTCGTGTTGGAGTATGACAGCTCAGTAATTCAGGTGCAAACTTTTTAGTTGATCCATTTCTCAGCAGCCTCTCTGGAGTATTAGCAACTATTGTATCAATTCTAACAGCTGCCTGTAATGAAACCCAGAGATTCTGCTCAGCAGGGACAAAGATAAGAAATGTATCAACTAAATGTATCAATTTAGAACAGGTTACAGGATCAGCGACCCCACCCCCTCCCAGGGCTGCTTCAGAAGGTGAAAAATGACACTTTACACTTCAATAGTCATTGGAAAAAGTCATTATTTCTGGTGATCTATCAGAAAATAACTAGTTGTTAGAAGGTGAACCACCCCTTTAATGACCCCCATAATCAGGGAAAGGGTCTCAATTGAAACAGTTTTATAAATATCTATGAGTTACATTTTTGTTCTCGTTTCTACCTGATCATGTAAAATGACTATAAAATACATATAGGGGGGTTATTTACTAAACCATGGTTTTCTGTGGTCATGTTTTTTTGGGCACAAACTCAATTTTTTTGTGAAAAAAATACATTTTTTTATACCCAAAGCAAAAAATCAGAAAGCTAAATCCGCCATCTCAAACCTGTCGAGGTCTTGAAGAAGTCAATGGGAGATATCCCTTTTACATTTTGAACATATGTGGTCTGTGCTGGGTTTTGTCCGATAATCAGAAAAATTCAAGGTTTTTAGATGATAACCTGAAAAAATCAGGCGATTCGGGCGTAAATGCAGAGTTTTCGCTCTATTTTATTGTGTTTTTTCCCTACCCAACTTTTTTGACTTATTTTATTGATAAATAAGATAAAATCAGGGATGGGAGTATGGTCGAGCTTGGTTTATATGAGATAAATATTAAATATCATGCTGGTTAGCAATCAGTTTACATGTATCCTGCATAAAGAGTTTAGATTATTATTTGCATTATTATTCTTAATTTATATAGAACCAATATATTAAACAGCACTATACAAAGCTTTTTCATTGGTATGCGACCTATTATCTAGAATGCTCGGGACCTGGGGCTTTCTGGATAATGGATCTTTCTGTAATTTGGATTCCCACACCTTAAGTCTACTAGAAAAACATGTAAACATTAACTAAACCCAATAGGCTGGTTTTGCTTCCAGTAAGGATTCATTACATCTTAGTTGGGATCAAGTACAAGGTACTGTTTTATTATTACAGTGAAAAAGGAAATCATTTTAAAAAATTTGGATTATTTAATTATAATGGAGTCTATGGGAGACAGCCTTTCCGTAATTCAGAACTTTCTGGATAAAGGGTTTACGGATAACATATCCCATTATTATATGTATTATACCTGGTGAGAATTTAAGACTTTTTGCTGCTGCAATACATATTGCTGCCCTATGACATGTTATATTGCCATAAATCAAATCTTGCTATAGAACACAGAAGTCAGTTTTCCTGAGCAACACTCGTAGCAACAGTGTGTCATAGGGCAGCGTGTATCCATTGACAAGAACAGCAGCTGCCAGTGGGGAAGGACATTTGTGATCAATACAGTTTATCAATGTTATCACGTAGATATCACCCTTTAATAAATAGATGCTTACTGCAGGCGAGATTTCTGCCTTAAAGCGGAATAGGCAGGAACCATGCACACCCCATGAACATACTGGTTTTGTTTGGAGTGGTTTGGATGATTTCACAAATGTAACACACTGCTGACAAGAAATAAAAAAATTTCCCCAAGCGTACCAAAGATGACTTCATGGTTATAATTGCTTACAGAGACAGAATTCATTCTCAGATGTCTGTCTTCATGCAGCTGAATTATTTACAATATTTCTCGGAATACCTTTGAACAACCAGTGATTTACAGTTGGCGAGCAATACTTTTATTCTTCTCCCATAATAATACTTAAAATGGCTGTTATTTTATATTAACATGTTTATCTTGATCTCCTTCCAAAGTGTGCGTTAATCTCGAACAATAAAAGTTTATAGCACAGCACATTTCCTGGTTGTCCATGTTAAAGAATATAAAGGTCAGCCCCGGTAGAAGTGATGAAATGGATCGCTAGGGACACCTTCTCATTGCTGCAAAACACGTGTGATATTTTCCCTCTTCAACATCTGTTAAGGGAATGTTGATCAACCACGGTCCAGTTGATGGCACCAAGAGGGGGAATACATGTTCAGGTTTTCATCACATCATACATAAGTCATCCCATTGGGATAATCATACAACTATAGGAATGGGAATATATCTAACATATTTGGCACATATGGGGAAAGTTTAAAACAGGGATTTTTATCACCCCCCACACACCAAGCATTTTATGCATCATATAATAAGCAAATGTTTGCCTCATTAAAAAGCTAATTTAAATGCCATCCTCACTCAATGTTTTCTTTTATCAGTTTGTGTAACTTTATTCCCAATAATATGCATTGAACAGAATGACGGAAGGAAGTGCTGTGTTATTGCTCAACTGAATATCCATAATGTGTCCTGCCTACTATTGTCTGGAGAAAGTCAAACCTATAACCACTAGAAGTGTGAAGTTTTGGAAAACTAGTGTATAGTACTGGAGTATTATTGGCCATACTTCTATTTGTGAAGATAGAAAATGGATTATGACATATGGAAACTGATTTCTATGGCAGAACATAAACACTACATAATTTAGGTATGTTCCCAGACTAGTGCTTGGGACTACTTGTATTATTTACTAAGGATCAGTAGTAGAAGGTTTTAAGTGTGAATAGTGGGCCAGAGCTGTTATGCTGAATGTTTATACAGAACTTCTTGTGGTATTGGACTGAGTGTTAGATTAACATACAGAACAGTGCATAACAAGCACTATTGTAAAATATAAAGATATTAGAAGTCACAGAGGAGCTCTATACACAAACCACAAGCCACAAGCCAATGGTTGGGTGCTTAATACTCTGTGAGGTCATGGAACTTCTTAAAGAGAAGGAAAGCTACTGAACCAGTTTATTACCAATACGTAGATTAGCCACAATAGTGCAAGCTTTAACGCTATATGTATTCTATAGAATGCTTTATTATACCTGAGTAAACAGCTCTAGAGGCTTTCTGTTTGTTTAGGATAACAGCTGCCATATTAGCTTGGCGTGACTTCACTTAGTCTCTCTGCTCACTCATAGCTCTGTGCTCAGATTACAGCAGGGATGGGAGGAGGAAGGGGGGGAAAGGGAGGGGGAGAGGGAGAAAGGGAGCAAACTGAGCATGCTCAAGCCCTAGCCCTGGAGGTTAAGCTGAAAACAGGAAGTCTGATACAGAAGGCCATGCGTACACAATAGAAGGAAAGAAATGCTGTGCTTCTTTTGACAGAGGACTCAGAGCAACATTACTTTGAGGGTTTACTGCTGTATTTACATAGACCTTTTTGGTAATGTTTACTTAATTTTAGCCTTTACTTCTCCTTTAAAATACAAAAATCCAGTAAGGTTCATTACAAATGCAAGACACAATTCATTAAGGTACCTACATACACGCTCCTGCAAAAATGCATCCATTCTGCCTATTGTGATGAGTGGTGTTCAACTGCAACTATTGACGCTGAGGAATCTCAAAACCACCCCCACTATGAACTTGGTGGCTCAGACAGCTGATATAATGTATAATTATTAGGTGATATAAGACAAGCAGCTGATTCACAGACCTGACTTTGCTGGGGAACTAAGACTTTTGCAACATTGTTTAAAAAGTAACAACCAGGAGTTAAGCAAATGCTGCTGCTTTCAATAGTAATTATTTTTACAAATAACTTTAATTTTTAAAATTTTTAAGAAATGCATATTGGAAATTTGCTTAGAATTATGTTTTGAATTATGTTTTCTCTTATTAAGCAAATTTTTATTTTAGGGTTTACTTGCCCTTTAACTATATATATTTATATATATATATATATATATATATATATATATATATATATATAGCACAATGCAAAGACTGGAAACAAAGCAGCGGTGCAAGTGGTTGCTATGTACGTGACAGACAAGTGTACACAACCGACAGTTTTGGGGTGCTAAGTTTACTTGGATGCGGCAGATTCTGTTTATTGCAGGGGTGATAACAGCAGTTTAATCTCAATGTGAGTGCATCTTAAAAACAGACAAACAAAAATAGAATTGTATGAGTCATACACAATTTTTTCTTTAGATTAATATTCTCGGGAGAGGGTCACTTGTGAGTCAGAGAAATACCATTGTGTAAGAGCAACATATTTTTGGCTGTTTTTGTGCAAGACCATTCCCCTGATAATGCTAAGCCGAATATAAGTCCATGAGAATGACCTTGTCAAGCTTAAAAAATACCAACATTCTAAGCAGGAATAGTCAAAGTTATATAGGATCAGCAATGGGTCCTTGTTATATGCTGCCTATTATATGGGTAATACATAGTGGTAAATAAATGTTTCACATATCAAATAAAAGCTATAGATTACAATGTCCTATAAATAATGTCCTATATGCAATTTTACTTCTACATATTGGTTTTGGCTGTACCTTGGGCTTGATGAACTAAACTAGCTTAAATCCATACCCGTTTTTTTTTAGTATTTAAATGATTTTTTTTTAGTTTTTGTTTGGTGTCACAAATGTGAAAACCCCAGTTCCCATGCATTCAGGATTATAGTTCCCATAACTTTTATGAAATACCCCAAATCAAACTATTTTTAAGAAGGCATTTTGGAAATCTGTGCCCTATTAGAAGGGACACGGCCACAGTCACAGGGCCTTAATTTAAATTCTATTGCTGCAAACCCAGACCCTTACAAAAACTGTAACTTTCTGTGAAATATAAAGTTTTGCACCATGTGAAAATAAATACATATATTAGAAGCGACTGTGGTGTTTGCTGTGTAATTGTAGGTGTAAACCGTAATTACAACCCCATATTTGGCTCTGTACAAGTAAAGTAGTATCATTTCATCAGCAAATAATTCTAGATCCTGAAGAGCAACCAATCAGAGGCCATCAGATCTCAATCCTATGCTGATAAATAATGTATACATGTTTTATTTGAAAGACGTTTATTTATCAAAGGCTGAAAAAACTGCCCTACAAATTCTATACAAATGAATAGGGAGCAGGGACATTGCCCTTGATAAATATACACCCGAGTGAATATTCAGTTTGCCGCTGAAGGGGGCAGCAACATGCACAAGTAAAGAGTTTTTCAGAATATCAGAAAATGGTACATTCTTATATAGTTTTCCATTCTTTTAAAGGAAAAGTAAAGTTATTGGGAAACCTGGAGTGATTTTAATTGCTTTCCTCACAGCCTGGGCCAGCGCTCCCTCTTCTGTGTCCCAGTCATCCCCTGTACTCAATGGATCTCGGCGGATGATCAACAAAAGTCAATGAAAAAAGCCCTGCACTGTGCAATTGCTTGGCCATGTAAAGGACCCCAGTCCATCTCTGGGTGGGTGTCTTATAGCTTGGCACCTCCAGTGACCTTTCCTTCTCTTTTAATGTACAATAATAAATGTGCAGATTTTAATTCAGAGAATATATTAAAGAAACGGACAGTTATTTGTGTGTTCAAACATGGAAACACAGTGCTTGGCTAATGTGTATATGTATTTAGCATAACTGTTATAAACAAAACATATGAAAGTACTAGAGAACCCTATGTTAAAAGCATGTTCCTTTCATTTTTGTTTGTTTTTTTAAATCCATGTCCATGTTTTGATATAAGGATGAACATGATTTAACCACAGGGCACTTTCCATATTCATAAAATCCTTTTATTGATATGTCATGAACTAGAAAATATCATGAATGTGCAACACAAAACATTCCTTGCTCTGTTCATTTGACAGAACTGTAACGATTTACATCAGACTGTGTAGCTACTTACCTGTTTATGTGATGTCTGTGTATCTCACCCTCGGCTGAGCTTATTCACCTTCAGTAATCCTTCACACCAAACTACGCTTTCTCTTTCTCTGCCCTATTGCCGGGGGTACTAAAGCCACTCCTACCAATTGTAACACCCTCTTCTCCATAACAGAACTACTTTCATTCTCCTGCAATTATATGCACGGGTACTGGGAATGAGTAAAGGAATCCTCAGTAACTCAGCAAAGCTTTGATGTTTGTCAAAATGTAAATTATGATAGGGTGTGGGTATTTATAATACCTTTGGCATATTCATTTTGTCACGATAAAACATACTGTGCTGGGGAGACCTGCCTGCTGCTATAATCATGCAATTGATTTGCAAGTTTAATAGATAACCAGTTAACCAACCCACTGCAGTGACCTCACTGTGCATACAATTCTGCCTTTGTCTTTGAATGTAGAGATAGATTTTCTGTTCTGCCCACTCTGGCCAACTTTTTGCAGAGTCAGTATATACTCATCAGCGTCAGTATATACTCATCAGTCTCTATCAGCTGAAAAAATGCAATAAGAAACTGCACAATTTTAAAATAATAGTTACAAAACTGATTTCAAGTGGATGAAACGGATAATCGGTCTCAAATAATGGAGCCGCACGTAGTGAATAAATAAGAATGTTGAGGGCAATAAGAGTATGAGCTATTATTTGGGGGTGATTATCGTTACCCTGCAATACAATTTGACCTGTGGTAACCTTTACTCATGCTGTTATGTTTTTCATTGCGTGAGGGCAACACACAGCAACACACCAGGCACTAAATATACTTGCTAATTATTAACTGTTAACTTGGCCAAACATAATCATGTTACTATGATCTGTGATTTTTCAGCCTTATACTGATGATGATATAGAGATCCCTTAGCTAAATAAGACTGTTCCCAATACACAATAACGGAGGTCCTAAACCAACCAGACTGGTCTGGGATCACATGAAATAGAGTAACTGGTTGAATTACATTTTGATCATACACAATGATTTCTTTTGACCCCTCTTTGTAACTTGATACATATATTCGTCTAAGGCAACAACCTGGCAGACCAAATTTACCCATGAATTACATGCCCCATTTAGTAGGTGATATAAACATTACCACTCTCCTGGCATAAGTAGCTGTTTTATACTGGGCAAAATGATAGATAATATGGATATGTGGGGTGCCAGCATGCCAACATCTACCAATATCTCTAGTACCGTATATGTGAAATGATCTCCAATAGAAAAGTAGGTACAATTGCACATGGCTATTATTATTGCATTTTATTGTTGGTTTGCATAGTACAGGCAGCATTTTTTTCTAGCAACAATGAGATTAAATCTACAGACAAAACAATAAAATACCCAAACCATTCCTCTTTTAGGGGCAGATTTATCAAGGGTCAAATTTCGAGGTGATGGGAGTTTCTTTAAACTACCATCAACTCGAAATTCGAAAAAAAAAAAGAGCAACCGAAATGTATTAAAAATGTAATTCGAGTGAATAGGCTGTATTCGATCGTTCGAATCAAATTCAGATCATATTTGATCGAATTCAATTCAAAGTATTTTAAAAAGAAAACTTAGATTTTTCAGCGGTCCCCCATAGGCTAAAACTGCAATTCAGCAGGTTTTAGATGACGGATAGTTGAAGTCAAATTTTTAAAGAGACAGTACATGATAAAAATTGATATTTGAATTTTTTTTTTTTAATCGAATTTGGACTATTCCCTAGTCCCCTAGTACACTAAGGGGCAGATTTATCGATTTTAAGCAATCGATCGAAGGATTTTTATTCGACCAAAAAAAACTTAGAAAAGTGCTGGGGAAGGTCCCCATAGGCTAATATTGCACCTCGGTGGGTTTAAAGTGGCAAAGTATGAAGTCGAAGTATTTTTTAAAGAGACAGTACATCGATTATAAAATGGTCGAATGGTTGAACGATTTTTACTTTGAATCGTTCGAATCATTCGATTTGACCAATTCGATGGTCGAAGTACCCAAAAAAATACTTAGAAATTCGAATATTTTTCCATTCGAATTATTCACTCGAGCTTAGTAAATCTGCCCCTTAAATTTGCTTGAAATTCTAATTTAAAAATTCTACTTTTCAATTCGACCCTTGATAAATCTGCCCCTTAGTGTAATGTCAGCCATATGAACTCTACCGGTATATTCTTAATATTGTGTCATTCCAGGTTACATACACATCTCAATACAAATACAACATGGATAATTAGCTAATGTAATCACTGGAAGCTATACAACTAATTAACTGAGCTTATTACCTCAACTGTATTACCTCATCCACATAAACAAAGGTGTAATTGGGATTTAGGTTAAATTAGGTATTTATTACTTAGTGTGATTAGATTTATTGCAATACATGAATCCATATGCTGAAATCTATTTGATTATGGATAATTTAATAGGAAGAGTGTGCACAAAACCTGCCAGTTCTTTTCACTGACTGTCAGCAGCAGAAGGTTATGCTGGAAGTCACATAGCCAAATTGCATTTTATGAAGGTTTGATTACACCTTAATGATCTGGGGAAAGGAAATGCCTTCACTACTGGTTACTATTAAATACAGGCCCACAACAGACAGCAGATGGAAACTGCCTGTTGGGATCACAATTTTATATTTAGAAATCATTAAATCCTGCACTTCGTTTGACCTCCTCCTCAGATAGGCAACCGTTTCTTCTATTACAGATAAAAAGCAGCTTCACAAACTAGAATCCCTTTGTACAAAGCATTTGCCCTTTAATAAAGTGCGTCCCCACCGTATGTCATCTAATGTAGAGAATAGCATACAAAAAATGTTATAATCAAATCTGTTAAAGTTAGATGCAATATTTAACTTTCTCCATGTTGTTCAAAATATCACATGGCCAAACAAGTCTTATATTACTATAAGATTTATACATTGCTTCAGTAAAGTAGATTAAAAGCTGAAGTGCAAATGAAGAGCCATATGTACTGGGTGGTGGGGGTGATTTCGGAGAACAGTTTAGTGAAACTATGTGCATGTGATTATAACAATGCAGGTTACTGGCATGGAGTAAAGAGGAAGATGTAAACTGTAGAATGAATGCCATGTAGAAAAGTGAAGTTTGGATAAGAAATATAACATCATGCCATTGTTGTTCATTTCATATTCCATGTACTGCACATTCCTTAGCTGACTCCCCTCATTCAGTAATCATTTAGAAATCAAGATTTTGTTACATAAAGATTTCTGGTTATAGAAAGTTACTATGGACATCGCGGGGTTATGTAATGATAAATAAATAAAAGGCGAAAGGTTTGCTAACAACCAATCAGCAGGTCGCATTTATTGGTCAGCTGTTTGAAAGCAAACATCTTATTGGTGGCTATGGGATTCTGCACCTGGGCAAACTTTTATGACATATATGGATTTCAGATATTGGAAGTGATAACTGAAAAATGCACACACTGCTGGGCTGCGCACTACATGAAAGTCAATGAAAGATAGGAAACCTAATCTAATTTAATTCCTGACACTTCCCCAAAGGGTGTTCATAATAACTTGCATATATCTGTTACTTATTTATATATTGCTGGGTATGGCTATGGAAGGCATTTTTGGGATGCAGCGGCCATAGTGGTGAACCCTGCAGCTCTTTGATCTGTTGTGCCAGGTGCTGACATGTAACCATTAGTGTGGCGAATGGAACCAGATTCTACAGCTATGGCAACATGATTGTTTGCAGCCATCTAGGCCATCTATATGTGAGCACTATGCAAGAGTCCAACCTCAACCAGAAGCCGGGGTTTACTAAAAAAAGAAAAATATTAAGGCCAATCAAAAAGGTGCTTAGCCAATCTTTAACCTACTAAAGGTGAACCACCCTTTACATTGACAGTTCACCCATTGGACACATTTTTTGTCCAATAATCATACAGAAAATGATCAATTTTTAAGAAATGATTGGCACATGTGGCCAGCTTTCTATATAGCAGGTTATACGGACAAACAAATCTTTCATACCAAGAAACTGAACCCAGAACCTTCTGTTTGCTCGTGCTTTTTTTTAATACTAGCTCATAACTAATACTGAATGATTGAAGATTGATTTATGAATTCTAACTCCAGTGTTCCAGGACAATAACAATGGCCTAAGCAGGCACTCTGCGCTCATTTCCTTTACACTTGTTTCCTTCAATACTTAACAACACAGTCATTATTTTATGAGACTACTGAATCTTTTTTCATGGATTATATTTTCTAGTGACAGTATATTGCAGTATTATTATTCAAATGCATGTTTTTTTGCGCATGAGAAATTAGAGGACCTGTATTAAACAAAATACAGGCAAAGAGGCACATAAAACACAGTAGCAAGTTTTAATCTTAACTGAATCTTCCAAATCATTTCAGAATGCAAGGCTTATGTTTTGGGTGAAACAGTAAGGAAAGGTAGGGACAATAAGGGGCAGATTTATTACGGTTCGAGTTGTTTTTTCCACGAAAAATTAAAGTTTTTGAGTTGTATTTTTTTTGGTCAAAACTCACATTTCAGGTAAAAAAAACTAAAATAATTTGACCCTGGAAATAGCTTTAGTTTGAAAATACACCATCTAAAACCCGTCGAGATCATGTAGGAGTCAATGTCAGAGGTTCCTTGAACCATTTGAGGTTGTTAATAGCCTCCATGATGTTCATGTTTTTTTCATAGGGTTTTGCCCCAAAACTGGAAAGATTTGAGCGATTCAAGTTTTTTTTTTTTGCCAAAAACTCAATTAATTTGAGTTTTCGGGTTGCGGGATTTAAACTCGCAGAATCGGGTTCTTGCCATTCAAGTTTTTTTCTTACCATTCGAGTTTCGAGTTCATTTGTGGTAAAAAAAAAAACTCTAACACTCAACCTTTAATAACCCCCTAAATGGACAATAGGTCCATAAAGGATTTCTGATTTATTATCTGATGTCCTGTATGCAGTGTACACTTCTGCAGGGATCACTGCTTGACAAAGTCACTTAATTTGTATAATACATCTCGTAATGCTAACTATAATACTGCACAATGTATACTTCACTGCACTTAGATTTAGAATGTGAACATGAGAATGACTTATAGGTGTTTGCCTTCTATTAAAGGAAGCTGAATGCTGAGGATCAATTGCAAACTCACTGAACAGTTATGTACCATGTGGCCCCCCTACAAGTGACTGACTAGAGAGCTGAAAAGCTGTGATGTAGTGTTCTGGCTATTATGTTTCACATCCAGTCACTCCAGCCTTTATACATTACATTTTTGTAACTAACTACATTAGAAACATGTTTTATTTTGCACAGTCTATCTATTTACTCCGTTTTTATTTTCACACTGAACTGTTCATTTAAGAAATTCTGTCTGACTGTGGTTTTCATACAGTATATCATTATAGAATGATTGACGTGTTCATACTAATTGTACTGTTTGTTTTTGGCATATGCCATATGTCTTATGGCATATTATTTAACATATTTAAATGCTGAGGTTAACAGTTGGATTGGTCTTGTTGTGGGAATGGTGGTTCACCTTGCGGTTAACTTGGGGCCGATTCACTATGGGTCGAATATCGAGGGTTAATTAACCCTCGATATTCGACTAGGAATTCAAATCATTCGACTTCGAATATCGAAGTCGAAGGATTTACTGCAGATAGTTCGATCGAATGATCGAAGGATAATTCCTTTGATCGAACGATAAAATCCTTCGAATCGAACGATTCGAAGGATTTTAATCCAACGATCGAAGGAATATCCTTCGATCAAAAAAAGTTAGCCAAGCCTATGGGGACCTTCCCCATAGGCTAACATTGACTTTGGTAGCTTTTAGATGGCGAACTAGGGGTTCGAAGTTTTTTTTAAAGAGACAGTACTTCGACTATCGAATGGTCGAATAGTCGAACGATTTTTACTTCGAATCCTTCGATTCGAAGTCGTAGTCATAGTCGAAGGTCGAAGTAGCCAATTCGATGGTAGAAGTAGCCCAAAAAAAAATTCGAAATTCGAAGTTTTTTACCTTCGAATCCTTCACTCGAAGTTAGTGAATCAGCCCCTTAGTTCTATTTTAGCAACTCTGCAATTGGCCTTCTTTATTTTTTTATTGTTTTATTTGCCTTACTCCTCTTGCCCCATTCCATCTGAACCTGACAGCCAAAGTACTGTTGCTTTATGATGCTACACTGGCATTGTTTATATTACTTTGTATTGCCTATCTTTCTGTTCATTCCCTCTCCTATTCATCTTTCTGTCTCCCATTCAAACCACAGCTTGGTTGCTAGGGTAAGTAAGGTACTAGCAACCAGATAGCTACTGAAATTCCAAACAGGAATAAAAAAGCTAAATAACTGAAAAACCACAAAGAATAAAAAATTGCAAATTGCCTCAGAATATTGATGGGTACATCGTACTAAAAGTTAATGCAAAAGTTAACTACCATTTTAAAAGAATTCATTAATTCTTGTGATGTAACAGAATGAAACCCTATGCACTAATATTCAGTCTTAAATTATTATTATTATTATTATTATTATTATTATTATCATGTATTTCTATAGTGCCAACATATTGCGTAGCACTGTAAAGTAAATGTGATTATACAACTAAATCACATGAATGATATACATAGAACATATGGAGTTACATACATCACAATCAAAACCTGGTACAAAAGGTGAGGAAGGCCCTATGCAAAAGAGCTTACAGTCTAAAGGGAAGGGAGTAATATACAAGGTGTGGGAGTGGGCAAGATCGAATTAGGTGGGTGAGAAATGTGGTACTGTATGTGGTGTTGCGTTTGGTAGTTAAGCAGAGTGAGGGTAGGCTTCTCAAAAGAAATGAGTTTTAAGAGATTTCTTGAAAGCAGAAAGGTTGGGAGAAAGTCGGACAGACCATGGGAGAAAGTTCCAGAGGAGGGGTGCAGTCTTGAATGCGAGCATGTGAGGAGGTAATGAGAGAAGAGTTGAGTAGCAGGTCAGTAGAGGAGCGTAGTAAGCGGTTGGGTGAGTATATAGAGATGAGTTCAGAGATGTAGGGCGGGGCAGAGTTATGAAGTGCTTTGAAAGTCAGTGTCATTAATTTGAATTTGATTCTGAAAGGTGACGGAAGCCAGTGCAGGGGTTGACAGAATGACGAGGCAGAGGAGGAGCGGTTGCTGAGGTGTATGAGCCTCGCAGCAGTGTTCATTATGGACTGGAGAGGTGACAGTCTCTGGAGGGGAAGGCCAATTAAAAGAGAGTTACAGTAGTCTAAATGTCCATTAGTCTTGTATTACCATATTTGGCAGACTGAAGATTTCATAATATATATACACACACACACACACACACAGCCATCGAATGGGGTGAAAGCCTATTTATACCAGCTTAGCATGAAGTAGCATATAACTTTTACACAAGCATATAAGGGCTCCTGTGATTAAACTATACATTTTATTTTGAAATGAATAAAATTTGAAATGAATTTACTTGTAGCAAGGTTGCTTATTGTTGTTTGTTCTTTGTTATATTCAGAAAATAACAATCTACAGTGTTCTTGCTTACCTATTTCTTAAATTACTTGTTATGTATTTACATCACCCTAATAACAGTCCTAATGGAAGGCTTGGCTACATGAATATTGGATTGTGGATCCAACCTTGCTTGCTGGACCTAAGTCTACATTTATGGGGGGACCCTACTTATATGTGCAGTCTACTAAGTTGTTTTTTAAGGTAAAATGCTGGGAAATCATCTTCTACTACGCATCCTAAATAGATCATTAAAAGAACGTATCAGAGAACATATTAACCAAGTGAATAATACTAAACTAAACAACAAAACCAATGTCACTAGACATTTTCATGAATGCAATGGTAGCAATTTACAGTATTTTTCTATACAGGGGATAGAACAAATTAAGACAGGTATCAGAGGAGGAGACCTTCTAATGAAATTAAAGAAAAGGGAGGTTTATTGGATTTTCCATCTACAAACCAGGTTGCCACTCGGACTTAACTATACTTTTGTTATATTTATATAATTTTATATTGCGTAAATTATACTTTTTTAAATGCCCTGTAACATGGATTATTTAACACATAGAACATTTGAAGTTTATTAAAGCCATTAGCCCTGTGGATAATATATGGCATTTGTAACATATGTGTAAGATTGCAATTTTTTTTACTGAGGGGAGGAACTATGAAAGCTAGTATTTAAGGAATAAAAAAAGGAGAGACTAGTCAGATTTTGCCTATGACTAAGTTCTCGGTAAGCATGAAACGCGTTAGGCGCTATAAGGGGATTTTCTAATGTTTTTTAATACTTTGATGTAATAAATTTTATCTTTTTACTTTCCTTTCCAGGTTTCCAGCATGCTTAAGATTGATGTTTACTGGTCTCTACTTCCAAGTTGATTAATATCGCTAAATAGATGAGGCCAATTAATGTAAATATTCTCTTTTTACAGGACTGTCATTCTTTGATAAATGTATCCTTATGTACTGTAATGACAGGCTCATTAAACACATCGCCTTTCTCTCATGTTATTCGGAGGAGCCTTGTACAGTACTAGTGATGAGCAGTACTATAAGTCTAGGAGGGATAGCTAACGAGGTTAGATCACAGTTGTTAAGGCTGGTAGAGTCATTTGATAGCATTGTCACATGATGCAGAATCAACACCTCCGCCATCAGCTGTCCCACAGTGCAATTCCGCACATCACTGGCAGTTATTGCCATTTGTTCTGCATGTTATACCAAGATATTTTCATGGAAAAGTTCATCTTATTCTTACAGATGTCTCAGTAAGCATTCACGGAATTCCTTAGTTGTACTGTGTAATGTCTGGACATTTTTTCATTGCATGGTGGTGTATTTGGAAAGAGCTCTGACATCTCGTTTCCCAGCAATGTTACACTGAAAGTGGGCTGCAGCTGGAAAAATTGTGTAGCCTATTTAAGCCTAGACTTTTTATTAAACAAAGTCCTATATAACATGTAATGATCACGCCTTCAATGTTGTCCATCTTTTCTTGTTGGGCCATATTTTGAGTGACAGCGACAGTGCAAATGCTCAGTGTGCTCTAAGCTTCTGTTGAGAAGCTAAAGTAAGGGAAATCATCAAAACTTTATCAGAAAGCTGATGCTACTGGACTGATTATTAATGACTTCTTATTCTGCTGCTTTACTAATCATGCTTGTAATATTCCTTTTTTATTATATATATGTATATATACAGGATGCTCAGGACCTGGGATCTTTCCATGAATTGGATCTCCATACATTTTGGGGGCAGATTTTTCTGGTTGGGCTTTTTGGGCCAAAAACTCGTATTTTTAGTGGAAAAAAAACTATAATTTTTCAAGATTTATTAAACCATGATGCTGCAAAAAGCGTGAATCCGAAAATCCGCCATCTCAGACATGTTGAGGTCATGTATACGTCAATGGGCGATGTCCCTATCCCAATTTGAAGATATTGTGGTTTGGCTGGGTTTAGCCCAATAATCCAAAAAATTGGGGTTTTCAGCCAATAACCCCAAAAATCAAGCAATTTGGGAGAAAAGTCAGAAAAAATCATATGTTTTCGGTTTTCACTAGATTTTAGTTTACCTCTGATGCAATTTATTGGAGTTATTGTAATGATAAATAAGGCAAAAATCGTTGATGGGAGTTTGGGCAAGTTTTGTTTAAAAAAAAAAAACAATTAGAATTTTAGTAAATAATCCCCTAAATCTACTCAAATTTATTTAAACATTAAATAAACCCAATAGGATTGATTTGCCTCTGGTAAGGATAATTATATCTTAGTTGGGATCAAGTACGAGCCACTGTTTTATTATTACAGAGAAAAAGAAAATCAATTTAAAAGAAATGGAGTCTATATGGAGACTAAGTTCCTGTAATTCTGAGCTTCCTGGGTAACGGATATATATATATATATATACCAGAATGCTCTGGACCTGGGGCTTTCCGGATAGCGGATCTTTTGATTATTTGGATCTTCATACCTTAGTCTATTAGAAAGTCTATTAGAAAATCATGTAAACATACATACATAAATACACCCAATACCCCCATTATATCTTAGTTTGGATCAAGTACAAGCTACTGTTTTATTATTACAGAGAAAAAGGAAATCAGTTTCAAAAATTTTGATTATTTGGATAAAATGGAGTCTATGGGACATGGCCTTTCCATAATTCAGAGCTTTCTGGATAATGGGTTTTCGGATAACGGATCTTCTACCTGTATTCTATATGTCAGTTAACTGACAGAAGCCCAGAGTATGTACTGAAAATCAGCAGAAAGAATATAGGGGATTACTGGGATTATTATCTCAGACACAGAACTTCATTGCTAAAGGGCTGTGATCGCCTTGGGCTGGAACAGAATCCCACAATGTAAAAGGGGTCCTTTATGACAAGGAAGGGAGAGTGCAAAGTGCAAAAAAAAAACAGGTGCTATATGTCATTTATTTATACCTTGCTTTTCATGCTGGATGCATTTCCACAGATGTCTTTCTGCAGCACTGTATTCATGGGAGAAGATAGGAGAGGTGGTTGCCCCCTACCCATCTGAAAAACTGAAAGTCATTCAGACTCACAAGTTCACTTGTTCAGCACTGGTAGATTAAGGCCACAACTGGGCCCTGCTGGGCGTACTGCTTACCCTATCCCAGGCCAGGAGATAGGAACATAACTGGCTGTGTCAGTGCTGAGCTTTGCACCTCAAACCAGAGTTTTTTAGTTCTATGTGCAGAGTGCAGATCTCAAACAGCATGCTCCCTGATTTAGCGTTTTGTAGACCTTAGTGGTCTTGAACTTAAGTTTAAGGACTTTGTAAATAACCCTGATATTGATATTTCTAGATTAATTGTTCTTTTGAGCTTTAGTTCTCCTTTAAGGCATGGAATATATTATAAAGGTGAATCATATTCAAATAAAATCCTCTTTCATGCACGATGGAGCATGTTGTATTTAGACAAAGTTTCTGTTTAATGTAGCTTAAGCAATTAATGTGGAATTTTATGTGAGTTTTATTAGCGTGAGTGAAAACATATTAACTTGGAAAGGGATCAAAAAAAAAACTGATCACACATATTTGGACAATATTTACACTGTAACCAAGGTTGCACTGTGTATCACAAGCATGGCCATATACAAGAGAACTGCATCCGGGCACATGAGATCATCTAACTTCACATCTGGGAATTTTGTTTGGAGTGCACAATGAAGGTGGAAATTCACTTCCTGGAACACAATGGTAATTCTGTTTTTTTCAAATACTTACAGTTACAAGCAGAAAAATTAGATAATTATAAAAAAATAAAATAAAGAATTCCATAGTCAAGCATGTCTTTATATATGCTATTCAGTACATGAGCACCCAAAACACAGGCATTATTTCAACAAGAGTGTATATTTGTTATTTAAGTTCTTCTATTTTACCTCTCAGTTTAAGGAAATGGAAATTATTAAAGCCTTCCTGCCATTTTGTACTCCCTCTAATCCTTTAAAATAACTTTTACTGCATTAAAAGCTGTATTTAATTCCAGGTACACTTACAAATAATGAATTGCTAATAAAACATTGGGTAAGTGAATGTGCACTGATTCGACAGCAAATCTGGCCAGGTCAGCCGCAGTTCTCTCGGTCTTTACTTATATTTCAGTTATCCTTGGAGCACTTTCACAATTCCATTTGGATATAAACCCACTGCCTAGGGTTATACAGTCGTGCCTTAAAGGAACAGTTAAGTGTACAAATAAAAACTGTGTAAATGTTTCTAATATAGTTACTTAAAAATGTAATGTATAAAGGTTGGAGTGACTGAATGTCTAACACAATAGCCAAAGCTTCCTGTGCCAGCAGGAAGCTTCACACTTTCACAGTAATAGAAAGAATGTCTTCAGTTCAGTGCAACTGTGCAAGGCTGAGAGCAGCAAGTATGAGCCCCACGAGCAGGCCACCAGCTCTCTGCCTCTCTCTGACAACCATTATTACTATTACTTGCTGGCAAGAGGGAGAAGGTAAAGGAGGGAGATTCACCCGACTGAGTGACCATGATTACTGAAACAAATTCTTAAATAAACGCTTGAAAAAAATGAAAAAAAAAAAACCCCCATTAAAAGTGCGCCCCTCAATGATGGCGTCCTAGACAGCCGCCTACTCTGCCTACCCCTAGTTCCAGCCCTGATCCCTGCAGTGAGCACTAACCAACTGTTTTTTTGGTGTGCTATTAATCTGGACATTGTCTTGCGGTAACATGGGTGTGGTTTAAAGTGGGTGTGGTCTAAAAACAGGGAGTAGCTAACACTGGCTTCCATTATCGACCCTCAACCATGTAGCTCTGTATGCTACTTCTGTATATACCTCTGGTTCCAAGACAAGAAACCTTTGGCATCACTAAGCAGTGTACCTCCCCAGTCTGACCAACGCCAATCCCTAACACGCAATGGTTGGGCAAATTTTCTCCAAAGCCTGCCCAACCAGTGGTCAACTCTCAGATTTCGGGTCAACCCCCATATCACTACTTCTAGCCTACAGTTCCACTCCAGCCACACAAGAAGTAATGTCTCTGATTTTCACATCTAGCCCAATTTTGACAGCTCAGCCTGCAGTCTTATTAAAATGTCCCGCATTTCTCTTTGATCTCCTGCACTGATTAGCCAGAAAAAGACACAAACTTTCTGATACTTAATTAAAAAAAAAGACTTTTGGCAGAAAGCCTAGAATACTCAGCACCTGCACTTGGATACAATTGTAACTAATAAGATAAGCAGGTATCTTGGGAGAACTGAGACTTGCAGATTAAAGCACAATTTCACCTTCATTAACAAAACTGTAATAACATACAACATGGCCCTAAACCCCAGTAATATGGGGTGTCTTTTTGGCCCTGTTGTCAGGATCTACCAACAGTGTGTGGTTGGCAGGTAGGAGCCGAAATGCATGGTAACATGGCGACACCATGTTTGGTGTTAGAATAACCAGGAAATGGAAGTGTGCTCAGAATGAAGTTTAATGGTAAACTATAAACAATTGGTGCTGGTGAAACGGAAGACAAATAATAAGAAGTAAAATGAGAACTATAACAAACCAAAGGTTGGGGCAGGCTGATGCAAGTCCGTGTACACAGGCAAGAGTTCATAGGCGGGCGGCAGGCGATACAAGTCCTAGGAACAGGCAAGAGATCAGTGGCAGGCGGCAAACAATGCAAGTCCGTGAAACAGGCGAAAGGTCAAACCAGGAGATCAGATCAAGGATGAAGCAGGTACAAGGAATAAACAGGTCAGAGGAACAAGCAGGACAAGTCAGGAATCAGGGACTGGGTAATTTCAGGAACACTGGCACAAGGGGACTAGAACACAGAAATAAATCAATGATCCAGCAATAGCTGGCAGAAGGGTAATGGCTTATATAGAGCCTTGATGATAAGATCACCGACACCTGGCTTCAATGAGATTAGGGGTGGAGACATGGAATAGCAGTAATCTACACTGACAGTTCGAGGTGTGAGCTCCAACTGCCTCCAGTGGCTCAGCATGAGAATGCACTGTCCAGTCAACTTGCAGACCAGGGATTCAATCCCCAATAGTCCTGACATTACCCCCCCTTCAAGTATCACCCTCCGGGTGATACTAAAGTCAAATGAAAATTTTTTAACAGGGAGAAAACCGCTAAGATCAGGAGTCAGGGTAGAGAAGCTGCCAGGGACAGGAACCAACACTGAAGTACTACCTGGAGCCACATCTGGAACCGGAGGACCACCTGGATCAGGAGTGCCACTAAACTCAAGAGCCCATGCAGGCAAGTCACCAGGGTTGAGGGCCAGAACTGAAGAGTTGCCAAGGACAGAGGTTGAAGAGCTGCCAGTGTCAGAAACCAGATCGGAGGAGTCTAGAGTCAAAACGGAAACATTGCTATAGTTTTGAGTCAATACAGGAACCTCGGCTGAGTCAGAAGCCAGGACAGGAACCTTGGCTGGGTCAGAAACCAAATCGGTGGAGTCGCCAGGGTCAGAAACCGGATCGGTGGAGTCGCCAGGGTCAGGAGTCAGATCAGAGGAGTCGCCAGGGTCAGGAGCCAGATCGGAGGAGTCGCCAGGGTCAGGAGCCAGATCGGAGGAGTCGCCAGGGTCAGGAGCCAGATCGGAGGAGTCGCCAGGGTCAGGAGCCAGATCGGAGGAGTCGCCAGGGTCAGGAGCCAGATCGGAGGAGTCGCCAGGGTCAGGAGTCAGATCGGAGGAGTCGCCAGGGTCAGAAGCCACATCGGAAGAGTCACCAGGGTCAGAAGCCAGATTAGAGGAGTCGCCAGGGTCAGGAGCCAGATTAGAGGAGTCGCCAGGGTCAGGAGCCAGATCAGAGGAGTCGCCAGGGTCAGGAGCCAGATCAGAGGAGTCGCCAGGGTCAGGAGCCAGATCAGAGGAGTCGCCAGGGTCAGGAGCCAGATTAGAGGAGTCAGCCAAGGCACCCATTACAGGTGGCAGACCAGCAGAGGCACCCATTACAGAGGCACCCATTACAGGTGGCGGACCAGCAGAGGCACCCATTACAGGTGGCGGACCAGCAGAGGCACCCATTACAGGTGATGGCTTGCCCAGGACAACAGAAAGACCATCATGAACAGCAACAAGACTGGTAGACTCTGGAGCATCAGATCTATCAGATCTCGTAGTAGGTACGACAGGTCTAGAAATGGATTTGTCCTTGGGCCCAGAGGCCACAGTACACAGGTCCTCACAGACTGAAGCCGGCAAGGCTGCTGGCTCGGAGGCTGGAAGCGGCAAGGCTGCTGGCTCGGAGGCTGGAAGCGGCAAGGCTGCTGGCTCGGAGGCTGGAAGCGGCAAGGCTGCTGGCTCGGAGGCTGGAAGCGGCAAGGCTGCTGGCTCGGAGGCTGGAAGCGGCAAGGCTGCTGGCTCGGAGGCTGGAAGCGGCAAGGCTGCTGGCTCGGAGGCTGGAAGCGGCAAGGCTGCTGGCTCGGAGGCTGGAAGCGGCAAGGCTGCTGGCTCGGAGGCTGGAAGCGGCAAGGCTGCTGGCTCGGAGGCTGGAAGCGGCAAGGCTGCTGGCTCGGAGGCTGGAAGCGGCAAGGCTGCTGGCTCAGAGGCTGGAAGCGGCAAGGCTGCTGGCTCGGAGGCTGGAAGCGGCAAGGCTGCTGGCTCAGAGGCTGGAAGCGGCAAGGCTGCTGGCTCAGAGGCTGGAAGCGGCAAGGCTGCTGGCTCAGAGGCTGGAAGCGGCAAGGCTGCTGGCTCAGAGGCTGGAAGCGGCAAGGCTGCTGGCTCAGAGGCTGGAAGCGGCAAGGCTGCTGGCTCAGAGGCTGGAAGCGGCAAGGCTGCTGGCTCAGAGGCTGGAAGCGGCAAGGCTGCTGGCTCAGAGGCTGGAAGCGGCAAGGCTGCTGGCTCAGAGGCTGGAAGCGGCAAGGCTGCTGGCTCAGAGGCTGGAAGCGGCAAGGCTGCTGGCTCAGAGGCTGGAAGCGGCAAGGCTGCTGGCTCAGAGGCTGGAAGCGGCAAGGCTGCTGGCTCAGAGGCTGGAAGCGGCAAGGCTGCTGGCTCAGAGGCTGGAAGCGGCAAGGCTGCTGGCTCAGAGGCTGGAAGCGGCAAGGCTGCTGGCTCAGAGGCTGGAAGCGGCAAGGCTGCTGGCTCAGAGGCTGGAAGCGGCAAGGCTGCTGGCTCAGAGGCTGGAAGCGGCAAGGCTGCTGGCTCAGAGGCTGGAAGCGGCAAGGCTGCTGGCTCAGAGGCTGGAAGCGGCAAGGCTGCTGGCTCAGAGGCTGGAAGCGGCAGTACTGGCTCAGAGGCTGGAAGCGGCAGTACTGGCTCAGAGGCTGGAAGCGGCAGTACTGGCACAGGAGCTGCAGACGGGACCACTGGCACAGGAGCTGCAGACGGGACCACTGGCACAGGAGCTGCAGACGGGACCACTGGCACAGGAGCTGCAGACGGGACCACTGGCACAGGAGCTGCAGACGGGACCACTGGCACAGGAGCTGCAGACGGGACCACTGGCACAGGAGCTGCAGACGGGACCACTGGCACAGGAGCTGCAGACGGGACCACTGGCACAGGAGCTGCAGACGGGACCACTGGCACAGGAGCTGCAGACGGGACCACTGGCACAGGAGCTGCAGACGGGACCACTGGCACAGGAGCTGCAGACGGGACCACTGGCACAGGAGCTGCAGACGGGACCACTGGCACAGGAGCTGCAGACGGGACCATTGGCACAGGAACCAGGAGTGGCTGGGAAGTCGGCATAGAAGCAGGAGACTGGACCGCTGGTACTGGAGCCTGAGACTGGACTGCGGGCACACAGGCTGGACGAGAGCAGGTAGAGGCCCAATTCGTGGGAAAGCTGGGGAAGGACCAAGCCGCCGGAGGACCGGAACCAGAAAAATCTGTTGAATATCAGCTGGCCCTGGAGCAGGAACTGAAGGTTGAACAGTGGGCCTAGGGGCAGGAGGCACAGGTATTGATGGTAACTGGGTGATTGAACGGCCCTTGAACTTAGTAGTAAATGCAGTTTGTATTTCATCCCCATCTGAGTCCAGATCTTCCCATTCTTCATCAGAAATATTTTCTAAATTGCCTCCATCAGAGAAAACATCAGAACAGGAGGATTGCAAAGTAATTTCAGATGTAGAAAAAGTTGGAAATGAGGAAGTTGAGGAGGCAATTGTAGTAGATTTGAAAATATCAGGCGATACTGGCCAGAGATCCCCTGTAGAATATGCCTTTAACAAAGTGAGAAACAGAATGGGATCCTGCAGAAAAAAAGCCTCTTCATCTATGCAAGACTCAGCCCACTCTAAGACTTTACCTCCCAAAAGAAATAATATAATTAGCCTGCTTTTCATGCACTCAGGTGCTTGCTTGAAAAAAGAGACAGTCGCAAACCTTTTACATACAAGAAGAAATTCATCAAACGTGTCCTTTTCCCCTTCATACTTTTTCACTGAGGCAAGCCACTTGGCAGAGAGTTGTAGTTCAGCAGTATCTGAAACAGCACAGTAGTTACCATCAGGCTCCTTGTAATTAGGCTGGATCATTCTGTCAGGATCTACCAACAGTGTGTGGTTGGCAGGTAGGAGCCGAAATGCATGGTAACATGGCGACACCATGTTTGGTGTTAGAATAACCAGGAAATGGAAGTGTGCTCAGAATGAAGTTTAATGGTAAACTATAAACAATTGGTGCTGGTGAAACGGAAGACAAATAATAAGAAGTAAAATGAGAACTATAACAAACCAAAGGTTGGGGCAGGCTGATGCAAGTCCGTGTACACAGGCAAGAGTTCATAGGCGGGCGGCAGGCGATACAAGTCCTAGGAACAGGCAAGAGATCAGTGGCAGGCGGCAAACAATGCAAGTCCGTGAAACAGGCGAAAGGTCAAACCAGGAGATCAGATCAAGGATGAAGCAGGTACAAGGAATAAACAGGTCAGAGGAACAAGCAGGACAAGTCAGGAATCAGGGACTGGGTAATTTCAGGAACACTGGCACAAGGGGACTAGAACACAGAAATAAATCAATGATCCAGCAATAGCTGGCAGAAGGGTAATGGCTTATATAGAGCCTTGATGATAAGATCACCGACACCTGGCTTCAATGAGATTAGGGGTGGAGACATGGAATAGCAGTAATCTACACTGACAGTTCGAGGTGTGAGCTCCAACTGCCTCCAGTGGCTCAGCATGAGAATGCACTGTCCAGTCAACTTGCAGACCAGGGATTCAATCCCCAATAGTCCTGACACCTGTTTACATTTTTCAAATGTTGGAAGATATGCCAATGAAGTGCCTTGTCTCTTCTTAGACACAAGGAAGAGCCTTTCTTAAGACATAGTCTTCTATCCTCCACACAGTCTCTTGACCTAACTTCACCAAAGTTTGCCTCACTTTACCACGTGTATTTTCACAACGCATCTCAACATTTACTAAAAATTGTAAGTTCACTTTTTCAAGAGAAATGTGGTGTTTTCTCCTGGCGTAAATTCTCTGCAAAAATTCGCCAGTAGATTTCCCCATATAATAGTAGAGAATTTTCACCATGGAGGAAAGTAGCATGGAAAGGGCAATGTAGATTGTGATTTAAAAGTGGCTGCTCTATCTTTATAATGGGAGTTCTCATGACTGAACCTGGCGTAGTACACTTTGGCGAAAAGAGTACCGTTCGCCCTTTTTCAAATTTACACCAGGAGACAATTCACAACATTCCTCTTGAAAAAGTGAACTTAAGATTTTTAGTAAACATGGAGATGTGTTGTGAAAATACACCTAGCGAAGTGAGGCGAACTTTGGTGAATTTAGGTGAAGAGAAGATAATAATCTGGCTAGGATTCAACCATAACATCTTTACTACCAGACAATACATTTTACGCTGTCTCACACACCAGAATAGTATTAGTATTAGTATTATGGGGCCTGCTGAAATATGTATGCTGTATCATTTTAGGAGTGATGATACATATTCATGTTTTTTATAGAATAAATATGCTAATATGTTGGTGGTAAGTGGGATTTGAAGAGTGCAGTGCTGAGAAAATCATTTTTTCTGGTAGAAAATAAAAAAAGTAATGCAATAGCATCTGGAATATACAATCATATGTAAAAGTTTGGGAACCGCTCTTAATTCTTTGTAGTTTTGTTTATCATTGGCTGAGCTTTCAAAGTAGCAACTTCCTTTTAATATATGACATGCCTTATGGAAACAGTAGTATTTCAGCAGTGACATAAAGTTTATTGGATTAACAGAAAATATGCAATATGCATCATAACAAAATTAGACAGGTGCATACATTTGGGTACCCCAACAGAGATATTACATCAATACTTAGTTGAGCCTCCTTTTGCAAAAGTAACAGCCTCTATACGTCTTCTATAGCCTTTCATGAGTGTCTGGATTCTGGGTGGTGGTATTTTTGAACATTTGTTCATACAAAATCTCTCCAGTTCAGTTAAATTTGATGGCTGCCGAGCATGGACAGCCTTCAAATCAACCCATAGATTATTGATGATGTTAAAGTCAGGGGACTGTGATGGCCATTCCAGAATATTGTACTTCTCCCTCTGCATAAATGCCTTTGTAGATTTTCAAGTGTGTTCAGGGTCATTGTCTTGTTGGAATATCCAACCCCTGCATACCTTCAACTTTATGACTGATGCTTGAACATTATCCTGAAGAATTTGTTGATATTGGGTTGAATTAATCCGATCTTCAACTTAAACAAGGGCCCAGTCCCTGAACTAGCCACACAGCCCCACAGCATGATGGAACCTCCACCAAATTTGACAGTAGGAATGTGGTGTTCTTCTTCCGAAAATGCAAAGCGCTTTTTGTTATGACCAAATAACTAAATTTTTGTCTCATCAGTCCAAAGCACTTTGTTCCAAAATGACTGGCTTGTCTAAATGAGCTTTTGCATACAACATACAACAAGTGACTCTGTTTGTGTTTGCGTGAGTGCAGAAAGGGCTTCTTTCTCATTACCCTGCCATACAGATGTTCTTTGTGCAAATTGCGCTGAATTGTAGAACAATGTACAGATTCACCATCTCCAGCAAGATGTTCTTGCAGGTCTTTGGAGGTGATCTTTGGGTTGTCTGTAACAATTCTCACAATCCTCCACACATGCTGCTGCTGTATTTTTCTTGGCCTGCCAGACCTGGATTTTACAGCAATTTTGCTTGTGGCCTTCCATTTTCTGATGATATTCCTTACAGTTGAAACTGACAGTTTAAACCTCTGAGATAGCTTTTTGTAGCCTTTCCCTAAACCATGATACTTTGTTTTCAGATCTTTTGAGAGATGCTTTCAGGATCCCATGCTTTCACTCTTCAGAGGAGAGTCAAACAGAAGCACAACTTGCAACTGGCCACCTTATGAATGGACACACCTGCCTATAAAGTTCAAGGCTTAATGAGCTAATCCAACCAATTTGGTGTTGCCAGTAATCTGTATTGAGCAGGTACATGCATTCAAATTAGAAAAATTACAAACTTTTGCACAGCCAGTTTTTCACATTTATTTAATTACATATAACTGAATACTGCTTCACTAATAATCTTTATTCAGAAAACACATTTTCTGGGAAATGTAAGATGTACTACTGTTATCTTTTTTGTTGAACGTGGAGTAATTATTATGGAGGCTGAGAGGGGTTCCCAAACTTTTTCATATGACTGTACAGTATATCTTAAGGGCTATTTACTTTCCTAAATTGTGCCATTTTGACTTTCACATTCATTTAAAGATTTGACAGGGACAAGAGATCCTTGTTGTGCACCAGTTGTCTCATATGAAGCTGCTCTCTAAATAATTATGTTATTTAATTTTAAAAAATGCATCTGTTTTACTTTATGGTGACCACGACAACACACAACACTGAAAACGTATATGAAACTTAGGCAAACAACACAAAATACTTGGCATGTTTTTTCATAGGACTGTATATACTTCTTTGAAATTTTAGGCTTTAGACTGCCATTTGTCGAATGAGGAGTCTATTTCTGGAAGTATAAATCCCATTCCAGAGATACCATTAGTTAATGGACTGTTTCATGGGTAAGAGACAAAGATACTGCAGGAGCCCATAGCTGTATATATAGGCACTAACATGTCTGCAATTATCTCTAATAACACAGCTCCTTATATGAGTTTGCAGACAGCTGTTGTACAGCTACTGTTCCAGCAGCTTATTTGGTGACAGGCCAACAATGAATTTCATTGGGGTCCAGCTATGTTAAGAAAATGGGTTTTACGAACATCACTATTTTTAGCAAGAGTGGGACGTGTTGGCCATCTCTGCCCAGTTCTGTGGAAACCCTTTGTTTCAGTCCTAGATTCAGTGCAGTCCATTCTGACAAACTATTTTATGGAACTACAACTTTTACACAAAAAAAATGACAAGAAATTAAGTTTATAAAGACATATCTCTGACCTGGTAACCTTATAAGCCAGTGATCTCTCTTGCTAAATGCTTGCCTTAATTTACAAAGGAATAACATTTGAGCAAAGCTTCTCGTGGACATCACAGTAACAATGTTCAGCTAGGCATACTATAAACAAGATATTCCACAGTTTCACCCATGTAGTCAGTTGGGCTGATCTGATCATTGTGCTCTCATGCCAATGATCATATCACATGGGATGCACATTACAGAAGATTACAAAAGGATTAAACCATGTTCAGATAAGTTGATGGAGGTCAACTTCATGTTTCATTTTGAGCAATGACTGTGATCTGACATTTCATGTTACTCCAGAATAGCCTTTCTTTTCAAAGTCTTTGAGGGACTTTTGTATATATAATGCTCTGTCAAGGAATACAGGGTACTGAGCACATTTATAGTGCACACATTGTGGGCAAATAAGCCTACAGGCCTAGTAGGAGGGCAACACAAGGGTTTATGTAATATAAGGTGCAACATTTGTGACAATTCCGATCACTATAGAGACCAATCATCAGGTAGCATGCTGTCGAGTTGATGTTGATGGCCTAAGAACAATGAAAGCTGTGCATGTTTATTCTGGATTTTAGTTGTCTTTAGTATGGCAGAAGTTACTGGGAGTCACTTCTAATTTACTGCAGTGGAAAATGCCATTTATTGTCCCATCATGCATTTGTCATAGCCAATGGTGTGTTTCCAAGTGACAGTCACTGACTGAAGGTTACTCATGGCACTTCCCAGTTGCATTTATTTCATACCAGACCTTTGATCTGCTCATTCTTCTCTGGGGGGAAAAAATGCACTAATTTAAATGCCTGGAAATACAGCAGTTACTTCTCATAATACTCGTGAGAACTGTGCATCTTAAGGCATGCAGGAGAACATTCTCTATTAGCCAGCTCCTTTCCTTTAACAAAATGAAGAAATCTAAAAGAGAAAATAATGTATAATCACTGCTGCTTATAAAATAAGGCTTTATATGTTATTTATTTTCCGCTAAATAGACCAAAACATAGACCAAAACATTGTATCTTTTGCAATCTATTTACTGCATGACCACCGGAGGAGCTAATTTTCTGTAAACACTTCTTGTTCTATCCTCAATGCTTTAATGATACTCAATGATACTAATAAATTTAATTGTACCTTAATTAATCAATTATTGCTGTATCATAAATTACAAATTTGTTTCTGAAATCCTAATGTCTCAATGTACCCTAACCTTTAGTTGTAAACTCTCGCGCGTAGGGCCCCCTAATCCTATTGCACTCTGTAAACCCTCGTTTGTTGTTCACCATTTGTTCCCCGTTTGTTATAAACTAAGGCAAAGCACTGCGTAAACTGTCGGCACTATATAAATAAATGATGATGATGATGATGATGATGATGATGAAATAGGGTATGTTTTCCTTTAAAGCCCATTCAGAACAAAAACACAGGCTGACTTCAAAAGCTATTTTGGATTTAGCTGGCTACAGTCTCATGTTAATGGTAGAGCACAGCTGCTGCTTGTTTTATACCCTTTGCTGACAGTTATAGCTGAGAGATAACATTGGATTTCTCACCTCTAACCTATCAGAGTGCTGACAACAAACAGTCCAAGGGCCCTTGCCAAAAAGCTGTTCTGTTACACTGTTAGTGGAGCCCAAGAATAATTTTATTTCTTTGAACATGCACATGAAAGAAATTTGGCTTGGTTTGTTTTGCTTTCTGTAAAAAAAGGAGCAGGATGTCAAAACTGACAAACTGTTCTAAGATTTGGTCTGAAGTGTTATTCCTTTAATGCTGGGTACATATTATTCTAAGGTCTGATTTCATAATAGCGGTAAACACTGGGACACAAGAAAAACAAGGCTTATTTGTATAAATGTGTTTCTTCTGCTAAAAGTCACACGGCTCTGTTTGCGCAGCCAATTCCCAGTAGTTTTAATTCTTATTAGTACTAATGTATTTAATCCCCATGTTCTTTTCAGTGTTGTGACATTAGAGGTTATTAATTACAGGTAATTTGGAGCCTATGATTATGTGTCAGATGGACATGAAATGCGTAAGGTTGAGATGATTGTTCAAAAGTATTTTCCATCTTTAACTTGTTGGTCTGACCTGGTGTGGTTTCCAGTGGGCCCTATACCCTTTATTATTTTGTTGCTATAATTTGGACTGTGCCCACCCCATATAATGCTGTTTAAAAAGGTGATAGGAAGCGAATAAAAAACAGCAATATATAAGGCAGTAGATCAGGAAAAGCAAAGACATTTCCTCAATCTGGAGAAGGTGGGTTTAATATGACAGATTTATGGGATGTTATTAAAAAAAAAGTATGTTTTTGGGCTGTCGACTAGTGAATAAGAGCATTGCTTGAAAATTTTGATTTACTACAGGTCGGTATAAAATAGGATGGGGGGTTTGCTACGTGCACTCAATCGTCTCTCTTAAGCCTTATCAGAAAGGTCCACCTAAATATACCAGTAAACCATCAAAGTAGTGCTGCTCTGAGTCCTCTGTCAAAATAAACACTGCATTTCTTTCCTTTTATTGTGTACACATGGGCTTCTGTATCAGATTTCCTGCCTTCAGCTTAAACCTCTTTGCCCTGGACGTGAGCATGCTCAGTTTGCTCTTCTTCCCCCCCCCTTCCTTCTCTGCTGTAATCTGAGCCCAGAGCTATAAGTGAGCAGACTTAGGCAGGAAGTGATGTCACACCATGCTAATATGGCCGCTGCTATCCTAAACAAACAGAGAGAGCTTCTAGAGCTGTTTACTCAGGTATGGTAAGACATTCTACAGAATAAATATAGTATTCTAGCTTGCACTATTGCAGCTAATCTATTGGCAATAAAATGCCTCCGTAGCTTTCCTTCTCCTTTAAGGGCTGGACTACATGAGAGTCTTATCTGTCCCACAAAATGTCATCATACCACTGCACCTTCCAGTTTAAGAGTAAGGGGACACGCTAAGATTCGGGGAGATTCTTTGGGCGACTAATCTCCCCGAAAAGCCTTCCCGAATCTTATCGTGTGCCCTTACCCTAAGACTTTGTTGTGAGTCAAAGGTTGCTCTTATCTCCTCCCATTATAAATCTGCTCCAAAGACATCCTCGTAGGGTGCTGGCACACAAGATTAGTCACCTACAATAAATCTTTGCTACTGTGGACAACTAATCTCCTGGAGAGGCTTACCACCTGAAATAATTTAAATCAATTGTGGGAAAACATATGCTGCCCTTCGTTTTTTCAAAGTCTTACAAAGTTTCCTCACAAGCCTATTTCAGATGGCTTCAGAAAAGTGAAGTGCTGCATATGGTTTCCTGCCCGTGATGTATATTATTGCTGGTGGTAAAGCAGCTCCAGGAGATAAGTCGCTGGTAGATTTAGCTCAGGTGACTCATATTCTCACTTGCCAGTACCCTTGCTCACAGACACACACCTGATCAATTTCCAGTTAAACCATTATTGTGGGACTATGCATTTAAATTAGGACCATTGGGGGGCTTGCTATTGAACTGGACAAACTCCAAACTTCCCAAATAAAATTACTGTATGAACTCCAAGGGCAGATTTATCAAAGTGTGAATTTTTTTTTAGTATGTAAATAAACTTTTTTTTAAAATTCCAGGTAGTGTCAAAAAGTATTGCACCACCACACACCAGCTGACATATAGTGACCCTAGACATGTAGCTTACAGAAGCCAATTCTTACTGTATCAACTGTGGGCCAACACATTAGGACTGAAGTTAAAATAGGCCAGAAATGTTTAATAGCAAACAGCTTCTGTCATGTATAACACAGTAACTAACAAGTATTACAGAATGAAATAGTATGATCAGAGTGTCCTGCTCACAAGAGATTCAATTCTAGATTACCCTCTCGCTTCACCTCTCGTTTTAATAAACTTGCTATTATGGCCACCTACTTTTTAATGAAAGTCAACTCCCAGTGCCCTTGTAAAATCATTAGAGATTGTTTGCAAAGTGCTACAGCAGTTAAAGAGTCGTAGGTGTGACTTCCACCCCCACCAATCTATATACTATAAAACCAACCATAGAACGGAAGTCCTTTTAACCTGAGAGTAATCAGGGTATTCATAAAACTACAAAAAAGTTGAACTATTTGTTTCGTTAAAAAAATAAAAAGCATTCCATGTCTCACTTGATAAAGATAACTTAGGGATAAAGTATAAGCAAGTATTCAAGTGTTCTGATCCACTTTATTACTTGGTATTACTCATGTGTCTGGGAAAATACTGGTTTCTCAGTCATGTCTTGGACAAGCAAAGGATACTGGAAAGGGCTGGGGGAAAAACCAACTGATGTCACAAGGCAAATATTCTTAATCACATATTGATTCAATTTAATCTTGCCTGATAGTGTGCTGAGAACATAACTGAATCTTCTATAATGAACTTTTGGATTTTAATTCGAGTAGTGGATGTAATGTCTGTAAGAAATGTTAATGTACATCCATCAAACGTGTTTATGTATTTACTGAATATGTGAATGATGGAGACTCTGAAACTTTTATCTATACAGTATAATATTGCTGTGCTCTGCTATTAAATAGATAACAAACATACTGGTGCCATGTCTAGATTTCTAAACTACACATTTAGTTATCATTACAAATATGTTTATAAATAGACTTTATCCCCTAAACAGACGATAAGGCAGGATATTGGTTCTAAGCATTTTAAAACATGTAGTTTCTTGAAACACTGACAAAAGTTCATTCAAATTACACTAAAATGATCACCGTCTATTTTTCTATAGATAAAAACCTTTTCTGTTTCGAAATTCTTTGCGATTTAACAATTTTGTTTTCAAATTAGCAAATGAAGTAGGGAATACCCAATTGCATCTACAGAAAGTGTCTGCCACTAATAAAGTCAGCCAAAAAGTACTTAATATTCCCTGTTTGCAGGCAGTGGAATGATTACATAGCAATAGTGTCTATTGTAATGGATAACAAAATAAACAGGTATGGGGTGGCAAAATATACAGGCTCACAAGGATCAGCACTTTGGAGGTGATTAGGAGCTTCTTCAAGGTAGGCAGCTTGGCACTAATCAATGGAGTAATTCAGGTAGTGGACTTTCCTATTAGGCAAGGACAAAAATAATCAGCAGCCGCTAGGATGCCTTTAAGTGCAGTGTAGTGTTTAAAGTCAGAACTGTGGGTGTCACTTAAAATACCATAGTCACCAAACTGAAAGTAGATTGTAAAGCCAATATAGGTATGGGACTTGTTATCCAGAATGCTTGGGACCTGGGGTTTTCCAGAAAAGTGGTCTTTCCGTAATTTGGTTCTCCATTCTTTAGTCTGCTAAAAAATAATTTAAAAATGAATTAAACCCTACTGGACTATTTATCCTTCAGTAACAATTAAATATATTGTCAGTCAGTCAGTACTGGGTCAGTACAAGGTACTGTTTTATTATTACAGAGAAAAAGGGATATCATTTTAAACATTTGAATTATTTGATTATAATGGGAGATGGTCTTCCCATAATTTGAATCTTGATAATGGGTTTCCGGATAGCGGATCCAATTCCTGTGAGGAGGATGCATCTACATGGCAGTAGCAACTGTGTCAAATAATGCACCAACATTAAAAGCAATCACAACGTTTGTGACATGTGTCATGAGGTCATCATTTTGTATTTCAGTTGCTCCAACAAAAAGCATTATTCCTTTGTACTGTGCTGTATGTTATGTAAGATTCATTCATTGTATACTGGTGCTGTCCAATAAGTGCTTAGCTATACAGTCACAAATTCATGCCAATCATGAAATACATTCAATAAAAAATCTGGCAATGAGGATCATTTACCAGACACCAAAGTCACATCTGAGCAAGAAAACCATACTGAGAAATAGGACCCTGAAGACACATAAACCAGAAACTAAGAAAAGATGGTGATCTGTTGTTTCCCTTTCAACATAGTCTATTGAGTAGTTTTCTATTTCTGATTGGAGTGATTGTATAACTATAAATAAATTCTAGCCTCATTTTGCACTTATTTTTATCTCGTTTATTCATATTTGCACCATGCTCCAAATGCATTTGCATAATGCACCTCTAAAAAATTACAGAATTGTCCACTTACAAGTGAACTGCATTTCAGGGTGATCTATAGATAAGTAAAAGATATGTATGTAGTAAAAGGCACAAAGGTTGCCCAGGTGCAGTAACCCATAGCAACCGGTAAAATGTGTGCTGGTGACCAGGAAATGGTATCTGCTGATTGGTTACTATAGGTGATAAGAGCTGTAGCAAATGTTTGTACCTTATATCACATAACCCCCTAGAGAATAGTCTCTTCAGCTGTTGTTAAATATATGGACTAGAACATGGCTGTTAGCATGCAAAGAACTGTGATCCATGGCTCAACATGCAAGCAAGTTGCTAAGCACAAAAAAAAGGTGTATTGCACCTGATTATTTTTGCACTTCCCCTTGCTCCACATTTTGTAAAAGAGGCTGAATGTGTCCAGGTAAGAAACAATTCAGATCAAAATTACTTATTTGTATGTAAATACCTGTCAGCAATCTTTTTTTTTGTGTGTGTTCAGGCATTATTGGTGCTTTGCACCATAAATAAGGTTATGACACCTTGGGGCAAATTTACTAACCTCCGAAAATTCGTCAGAGATGGCTTCGCTCCCATTGCAACACTTTGCCAGGCGTAAATTCGCCAGGACAACGCTAATTCACTAAAATCCGAAGTTGCATCCAGGGCGCCAAACGCTGGCGAAGTTGCACTAGTGTTACTGCGCCAAGCAAAGTGAAGTTGCGCTAGTGTTGGCTAATAAATAGAAAATAGATTTGTTATATTGCCCTACACATGAGCCCAGTGTATAGTTTATGTGCCATATGTTAGGAAATGTTGGGGGGGAAGTGGGTTACCCCAAAAAAAATTTACACCCTTTTGCAGCCTATCACCCTGAAAAATTTTTGGGACTTAGAAAATGTTTCAACTAAATTTGGAGGAACTCTTATCTACTCTATTGCACTTCGCCTGGTCTGAGGTGGCGAAGGCAAGTCTGGCGCAAGGAACATTTAGTAAAATCCGCATCTTAGTGAATTTGTGTAGTTACGTCCATTCGCCAGACCGCAAATTTGGCAGGTGTTAGGGAGCGAAGTACCGGTAGAGTCTATCTCCTTCGCTAGCAAAGTTACGCTAGCGACCGTTCGGCTATGTACCGAAATGACGTCACGCTGGCGAATTTTCGCCAGCATTAGTCACTTCGCCCTTTAGTAAATTTGCCCCCTTGTTGGTAGGAACACCAAACAATTGCTAAAAGGAGCGAATAAGAAACTATATGACACTGTGTTACTTCCAGAACTCTTTGTGCCACAAACAAAACATCACTATCTGTGCTGCTGTTCAGAAAAAATAACATAGGGAAAGTTACATATAAAGATGTTATAATTAATAATTTATAAAAATTTGTTAGTTCAAAAATATTATAAAAACAATGTCGTTTTCCCATGTATGTCTATATATTTTGCATTAATATTTACATGTATTATTCTGTTGCACATTCATCTTTGTCCTTTATTTAGTCTCTGTTTTCTCTTATGGAGCTTTCAGTGACTCTGCAGTAAAGATGCATTTTGCCCACACATCTATGGTCTCAGTGCTACAGTTCTACAAAATTACTACTCATCCCTTTTTCTACTGCAAAATTTGTTCTTTTCCCATTCGTTTCCTAGAAAATGATTGCAGTCATGGGAGAAGAATTCAACTGTTAGGAATTCTGCCCTTATGTGGGAACACCATAAACATATTAATGTATACATAACAGTAGTCAGTGGCAGTATAATATCAGGTTTTAAGTTGATGTCGGAATGTCAGTGAGAAGGCTTTTTTTGGCCTTTTTTGATCTCTAATAAATGACTGTACAAATTGCTGTACATGCAGCATAAAATTACTGAATGTGTGGGAATAAGCGTTCAAGAAATAATGATTCGTATTTATCTTCAACATTGCAATCTAGCTGCCTCCCATGATATTCCAAGGAATAAATGGATATTGAAATGCCTTGGATTTTTTTGCCATGGTTCAGTGCTTTGCCCACAACTAATTTCCCTATGAAATCTCAGTAAACAAGTAAAAATAGCTATCCACTGTTCAGTGTTAGCAATTCAGAAAATAACGTAACTTTTCTTTTTAATGGAAGCTAAAAGACAAAAGCATGTATATAATAACAGATGAGAAAAAAGCAAGGCAATGTTAACAAAAATTTAACATTTTTTGTGCTTTTTTTGCAGACATTTGACCATATAAAGTTTACAAATAGTGTATAAAGTACAAATACATTTGCAAACTATTTCCTTATTTATTCCAGTAATATTCTTTATTTAATTTTCCCAAAAGTTGTTACTGCCAATGACCCAGTTAAAACATATGAAAGGTTACTGTCTGACCCAACAGGGCCTTGCAAAGTTTGCATACTACAAGTATAGAATCTATGGTCAGGACCTGGGGGTTTCTGGATAAAGGATCCTTTTGCAATTTGGATCACCAAAGGTTTGCTAAAAAAAATCATTTGAACATTAAACAAACCAATAGAATTTGTTTGCCACATATACAGTATGTATTTATGCAGCTTAGTTACCATCAAGTACAAGTGACTCTTATTATAAAAAAAATATACAAAATTAGAATTATTTGCTTAAAATTGACTATATAGGAGATGATGTTGAGATCCCTGTACCTGTATTCCTAGATGGCATGATATATATTTTAATTTGTAGTTATGAGATTTCTTTCCTTTGTTTGTTTGTTTGTGTTTATTGTTAAAGCTGTGCTTTAACAAATGTATACAGACATATTCCAGATTTGAATGAGTGAATTATGGCAAGCTAGCATCTAGTGGAGCTAAACAGATCTCTATTCTTGAATCAGGTTTCAGCCTGAGACATTGCCAGATAAATCTTCACATACCATGAATTATTTCCCTAACTTTGCTGAATATTGAAAAAAACATATGCAAAACAGTATCTTAAAGGAGAAGGAAAGCTAAGGAGGCATTTTATTGCCAATAGATTAGCTGCAGTGCAAGCTAGAATGCTATATTTATTCTGTAGAATGTTTTACCATAACTGAGTAAAAAGCTCTAGAAACTCTCTGTTTGTTAAGGATAGGAGCTGCAGTATTAATGGGGTGTGACATCACTTCCTGCCTGAGTCTCTCCCTGCTCTGGGCTCAGATTACAGTAGAGAAGGGAGGGGTGGGGGGAGAGGAACAAACTGAGCATGCTCTTGCCCAGGGCAATGAGGTTGAAGCTGAAGGCAGGAAGTCTGATACAGAAGCCCATGAGTACACAATAGAAGGAAATAAATGCTGTGTTTCTTTTGACAGGGGACTCAGAGCAGCACTACTTTGGGGGTTTACTGGTATATTTAGATGGACCTTTCTGATAAGGCTTTCTTAGTTTTAACCTTTCCTTCTCCTTTAAAGCAAATTTCAAAACCAAAACATAGAGAATACTTATAGCTGGATACCAAAAAGATGACTTTTTCACACAGGGAAAATGACACCCCTAAACAAGTGGTAATGTCATTTGGTTTGCAATTCACGTAGCCATTTACAAGGAGCTCAGCGTTTGAGCCTATAAATCACCATTCTTCACCTTTGTGAAGGAATATTCAATGACAAGTTTCTTCCATGGACTAAGGGGTGCTGAAGGCTGAAAAGTCCTGGCCTACTCTCAGCCTTCAACAACTAGGATTATTTCTGCTGCTACTGAATGGAAGAACATTATACAACACACACTTGTATTTGATAATTATAACAATTTCCAGCATTTACTGATGTTCCTATTCTTTTTCAACTTTTTCAATTGACAATATCAGAACAGACAATATCTACCAACTGTACGTTTGCAAAGAAATGAAAAACTGCAATTTAAGCAGAGGTAAAAAACATAAGTGAAGAGACTAGACTGCTATACATAGAGGGTTTGGCATTGATATATTTTTAAAACGAATACAGTATTTGTTATATATATAAAGTTTAAGAGAGATTATAGTGAATATTTATAGTATACACATATTGGGGTATATTTATCAAAGAGTGAAGTTAATAGTGAAGTTCCGCCACTAGAGTGAAATTCCGCCACTTCCCACTCATTTCTATGGGATTTTTAAAGGCGTATTTATCAAAGGGTGAGATTTCACTTTCACCCATTGATAAATACGCCTTTCAAAATCCCATAGAAATGAATGGAGAGCTGCGGAATTTCATTCTAGTGGCGGAACTTCACTCTTTGATAAATTTACCCCATTGTGTATGCCTCTTCACAAGGGTTCACTTATGTATGAGAGATGTTTAGGTATAATCACATTTACAGTCTACCATGTTATATTTGGTTACTGGTGAGCACCACTGTTAGAACCAGTGAATAAGGTGATTTAAAAAAGCTAGCAAAAGGGACCCATTCTTGATGGTGAATGTTATACAGAGTAAGACTGTAAGTTGCAGATTTACTTAGGGTTGAATATCGAGGATTAATTAACACTCGATATTCGACTGTCGAAGTAAAATCCTTCAACTTCGACTATCGAAGTCGAAGGATTTACCGCAGTTCGTTCGATCGAAGGATTTTAATCCATCGATCGAAGGATTTTCCTTCGATCAAAAATTTGTTAGAAAGACCTTCCCCATAGGCTAACATTGAGATTCGGTAGGTTTTACTTGGCGAAGTAGGTGGTCGAAGTTTTTTCTAAAAAGACAGTACTTCGACTATCGAATGGTGGAATAGTCAAACGATTAAACGAAGTAACCAAAAAAATCATTCGAAATTCAAAGTTTTTTTTTCTATTCCTTCACTCGAACTAAGTAAATGTGCCCCTAAATGTCAGGGTGGAGGTTGATGAGGTGGGAAAACACAAATACAAGGACATGAATATGGAGAGATGAAAGATACTGGAGAACCATGTGTTGGTCAATGCTAGTGAATTTTAGATGTGTGTGTTAAGATTTTGTTAGCATATTTATTATGGTGTAACCGATTCCTTGGCAATTGTTGAGCTTTCATTTAGTAATGAAATCTGAGTATCAGATTTGGTATCTAACACTTTGTTGATGGTAAGCAAGCTTGGATTTCCAAATACATATAGCAGAGCTTTTTAATAAGAATAAATAACCATGGCAGGGGATAAGGAGCTAATCACAAAGTTGTCCCTGAGATGGAAAAGAGCTAAGAAAACACTTATTTGTATGCTTACACACAGCTTTTTACGTTATATTCTCTTTGCAGAAAATAATCTGATACTGTATAATTAATCTCTTGTCTGAAAGGGTTTAGGACAGGTTCATAATAGTGATGTGCAGGTCAGGTTTTACCCGACCTGCACTGACCCTAACCCACCCTCCATCAATCCGTGCCCTTCCGCCCCCGACTTCCGGGTTACTTCTATAGACCCGCGATGCCCCGCCGATGACATCACAAAACAGGATGGGGCGCGTCTATAAAAAAAGGAAGCCAGAAGTCAGAAACCCGGCAGTGCAAGGTGGCGGGCAGGGAGAGCAGGAAGAAGAGTTCAACCCGGACCCACCGCCCACCCGCAACTGGAGTTCATAACACAATCCTAATTTTTCAAAGCACTTCAGATGACCATTACTACAGTATTTACAAGTAAACAATTCTACACTGCTGCTCTCCTCAGTCATCATTAGGGCTCGTTTAATTCTGTTATAGAGCCACAATGTTGTAGAAGATTTAGTCTGATCACAATGAACATGTATAGTAACTAAAATGTAGCTGAATATTTTCTTTTATTTTCCTTTTCTTCCAAAGTTAAGTATTGGCCACCACTCCCCCCCCGCTCTCTTTTCGTAAAACAGAAATACGATACAAGTTATGTGAGTGGGAGGTAATTACAAAAAGAACAATAATGCAGATGCTGTTTGGTGAAGTCACTGCACAAGGTAATTGATTGGATCAAGTAGATCATGGCTATCCAACTGGCAATCCATCAAAGGAGTTTTATGGTCTCAGACTGCTGGATACAACACCAACACTTTAACCCAATCATACCAAAGTGTAATGGACAATGACAGAACTGATAAAAATGACCAAATCTGATGGGGTTCTAATGAAGAATTCTTTGTCCACGGGGCACAATCTATGTATCTCATTGCCTCAGCCGTTGCAAGTTGACTATACTGTATGTGTGCTTCATTGAGGTGAAAATGTTATGGGACAATAGGAAGTTTGAGAGATTCTATAGGCATATCACCTATGTGCACAGTTAGAGTTCTTACAATTGACAATTGAAACACTTGACTCAAAGGGCATTCAGAAAGAATCATGAGCAAATGGAGGCTTCCATTACATTTTACTGCATAAACCAGTATAATCTTTGGCTAAACACTGAATCTGCAGCTTTGGAGACCATTTCCTTAATTTGCATATGCCCATTAATTTGCATGTATTTGATTTTAATACAAACAGTGACATACTCATGAGATTTTATCCAATGTATCCAGCAATTCCACTTCTGAACATGTTCACTGGTAGATCCATACAGTTTAACTACTGGCACAAAAATCCAAAAGGCTTCCAAGTTGTCTGGAACCAGCAGAGCAAACCAACAAGCCAGTTATGGCAAAAAAATAAGAATGTGCAATAAGAACCCAGAGAAAAAGGAATGGCCACACTTTCTGTGGTGTTATTCATTAAATATATAAGGGAAACTATGCATTATTAGGCAAAATAGGAAGATTGGGGAATACTGATATGAGACAATTGGGTATATTTATCAGTTGATGAATCATAGTTTGCCACTGTCTGCCAGAGTTAGTTTTCTCAGCTTTCCATTCACTTGTATATATTATAGATATTTTATGGGCATATTTGATCTTATGTTCACCCTTTAATAAAAATGCCTATAAAAATCCCATACAAGTGAACAGAGAGCAATGGATTTTCAACTGGGCAGGCTGTGGCAAAGCTTCAGTTTTACCCCTTGATAAATATGCTCCAAAAAAGTGAAAACCAGCTAAAATCCAAGTGTACATTGTGCACATATGTACACTGGCAGCAGTGCAAAGGCTGTGATTCAATTAAAGGGGTTGTTCAGCTTCCATTACTTTTATCAGTTCAGTTGGTTTCTGATTGTTTACCAGATATAAAGACTTTTTCCAATTACTTTCTATTTTCTATGTATGACTGTTTTTCTAAAAAGTGTAAAGTGTAATTTCTTACCTTCTAAAACAGCTCTGGGAGGGGGGTCACCGACCCTGTAAACTGTTCTAAATGGATACATTTAGTTGATACATTTCTTATCTTTGTCCCTGCTGAGGAGAATCACAGAGTTTCATTATAGGCAGCTGTTAGAATTGATACAATAGTTGCTAATATTCCAGAGATGCTGCTGAGAAATGTATCCACTAAAAATTGTTTAGAGTCTGCACCTGAATTACTGAACACCAGACATAGAGACATTAAACTTGAAACTTATATTTTGGAAAAACCGTAAAAAATAAAAAAAAAATAGATATTAATTGGAAAGAGTCTTTACTTCTGGTGAACAACTGAACTGAAAAAAGTGTTGGAAGGTGAACAACCTCTTTAATACAAACATTTTACTGTGACCCTGCAGTATATATAAATTGAGGAAAGTTACGTATGTAATGAAACAAGTGTGAATAAGTACTAATTATTTTTGTATTTTAAAAATTAAAATGTGAAACTAATCATATACATGTTTGTGTATTTTTGTAAAAATATATATATTTTGTAATTATTCCCCTTATCTCCATATATGTAATAGATTGTGCCAATGTGCAGTAACCCATAGCAACCAATAAGATCTGTGGTTCTTACAGGTGATTGCTTGCTATAGGTAACTAAAAGTGTTACAACTATTGCCTTTTTTAATACATAACCCCTATCTGTATTATATTATAATGTGACTAAAGGTGGCCATACATGCAGAGATCCGCTGATCTCTCCCCGATATATGCCCACCTTGATATGCCCCTGATATGACCACGCTGAGAATACAGGTGGTAATGTTTTAATACTTTTTTGCTTTCTAAATTATATTTCGCTATGCAGTAGTTTATTCAATATTTTGTAAAAACTGCCTTAAAAACTATTTTAAAACTAAGCCGTTTGCTAAAATGCAAAGTATCCTCTGGCACCTGTTCCTAGAATTTTTCTAGCATGCCAGTCTTGAAGTAGGATGATGATCATCTCAGGAATGTGAAACCACAACACAATTTATTGCACCAATGTGTCATGGTCTCAGTACCCCAGGATTCCAGGTTTTACCACTTGCAATATAGCTTTGTGGGTTCCCTTGGTTATGCACCGCTGTGATGTGCTTTGTGTACCTGACCTTTATTAGGATATCATGTAACCTTTTATCACTGCAGTTGAAAGGCTTCTCTGGTTCTTGTTTGTAAGGACCACATATAAACACTGCATGCGTCTCTGCCCAAACATACTGTATATCAATGTATAATGTATTTTTTTCTTTATTTTTAACTTCCCTGTTTATAAAACAAGCTACTAAGCTTTAAAGCTAAACTCTTTGCTAACATGCTAAGTATCCCCTGGCACCTGTTCTAGAATGCTTCTCACAAGTGTATCTTGAAATAAGATGATAAAGACTCTCTGTGGCAATCTCAGGAATGTGAAACCACAAAACAATTTACTGCACCAGTGTTCCCTGTCTTCCATGCTTCTAACTGCTAATCCAATTCCACAATAATTACTTCTGCACATCTAAAGGTACAAAATGCTGATTAGTTATTTACAGTATTGGCTATAGGAATATGACATAGTTATCAAAAGTAAAACTCTTTAATTTAATTTTCATTGAATTGAATTTCTAACTCAAATGTAACATTATAGTTCAGTGCAAATCAGAGATGCCATACAGTACTATCAGAACATATTCAGCAGTTGCAGGCTCCACTCTAGTTAATGGGTCATGGTGTTTGGCCATCCATTGCAACACTGACAGAGCAGCCCAGTCACCAACCATCATCCTGACAATTGCAAGCACCCAATCTCTTTGACATGCAGTGCTTTAAATTTATGTGCACATCAACAGGTGCACCACTGAATTTCATTCCTGAGCTAAATCAGTCACATCCATATCTGCGGACCATAGTCTGGGTATACAATCTCCCTCAAGATTCCTTTGAAAGAGAAAGACATGCAGTAGGGGAAATATCTCATTAGTTCCTGCTTCTCTTTCACATAATGGCTTCCTGATTAGAACTCTGCCATCAACAACTTCTGGCTCCAAGGACATGCCAGAAAACAAATATTATTATTTATGCATCTGCCATTCATTAACCACAATGAGGCTGGAAGCTGTGGTCCAAATTTGCTGCAACTTTAGTAAGAAGTGCCACTGACAAAGCCAAATACAGTGAAACGCGCACTGGCGTGGCGGCATTGAGGTATTCGGCCCTCTCCTCATCCATTTGCTTGAGTGGAAAAGTGAAAGGCCAGCTATGGGAGAAGAGGATTAATAAGCCTGTTAAAAGACCACACAAACAAAAACTGTCTTTTTAAGAAACGGCATTACAAATCCTCCACAATTCATACCTTACACCTGAAAAACGGTTCAAAATGATAAATCTCCCCTCAGACAGGTGCACTCGATGCAAAGCCCCCAAAGCTGATCTCTTACATATGCTCTGGTCCTGCCCTAAAATACAAAGTTTTTGGCTGGAAGTAACCTCCTATTGGATGCAGATAGCGAACAAACCAATCCAACCAACTATAGATTGGGCTCTATTTAGCACTGTACAGCAATACCCAAATTTAAATAAAGGGGAAAAACATTTAGCGGCTAGATTGGTAGCAGCGTCTCGAAAGGCAATTCTCCATCAATGGCTCTCAACAGAAGCCCCATCAGTCATACTTACAAACAAAAATTGCACTACATCTTTCATATGGACTGGCTGGAAGCTATGACTAAAAAAGAGCAACAGGCTAAAAAATTCTTCCTCACTTGGACCACATACATTAAACAATCTTCCCTCACCATTTAGATACTTAACCACTCACACTTTCATAAACACAACTTGGTATGACACAGAAATCTTAAGGAATAACCCACTACTACAAGAAACGAACCAATATATTCAGAATACACTTCAAAGGACTGGAATAACTACAAGATCACCCCCCAGGAGTCACCACACTAACAGGCTTTTGACATCCTACTTACGGTAAACAACTTAGCCTGATATGATTGTAATTGAACTCGGAATTGGTTTTTGTTTTAGTATTAGTTTTAAATTTAACTCCATGGAAATATACTATTTTGATACACGTCTACTTCAATCTTTTCCTTAATTTACTGCATGTACTATAACATCAATGAACAATATGTACGAATAATTAGACATATAAAGAATGAATGTCCAAAAATTTTATAACATGCTATGAAAATTAATAAAAACTGTTTTCAAAAAAAAATAACCCCCTAGGTGTATTTAATGTAAACTTAATTTCATATGAATTTGATAATGAATTTCTATATGCAAGTTGATGAATTTTCAAGTGATTTTGTATAATGATGCACTTTACAACATATTAGAAACAATGTATGTGCAAATTTCGAAGGTAAATTAATTGTTCATTGTAAATATGCATTAATTCATTTTTAACTTTTGAATATTTGATGAACTGGATGACCTCAAATTAATTGAATAAAGATAAAAATTTGAAGTAAAATTACAGAGTGCAGATTAAGAGATACTTTTGTCCATAGTCTAAAGCTGGCCATAGATGCAAAGATCCGATCGTATGAATCATCGTATGATCGGACTTTCCCATCTCCCGACCCTCCACTAACCATTCAGATCAAAGTCTCACCAGTCAGATTAGTTAAAGAACAGATCAGCAATGTTCTGCCCCTGACAGCAATCGTACGATATCTATGTCCAACCAAAGCTAGTGACAGTCTCCCACTGAAAATCGTACGATCGGCAATACACGCAGAGATATTATCGGCAGCCGACAAAAATTCTCTAACCTGTCCGATCAACCAAACGACCAATCTCCGCCGGACGAAAAATGTCGGGACTCTCCACACATGGTTCGAAAATCGTACGAATCCTCGATTAGTATGATCAGATCTTTGCGTCTATGGCCAGCTTAAGAGGCACATTTACTAAGGGTCGAATATCGAGGGTTAATTACCCTCGATAATCGACCCTCGAAGTAAAATCCTTTGACTCCGAATATTGAAGTCGAAGTATTTACCGCAAATACTTCGATCCAACGATTCGAAGGATTTTAATCCATCGATCGAAGTATTTTCCTTCGATCAAAAAAACCTTGGAAACCTTATGGGGAAGGTCCCCATAAGCTAACATTGAAGCTCAGTAGGTTTAAAGTGGCGAAGTAGGTAGTCAAAGTTTTTTTAAAGAGACAGTACTTCGACTATCGAATGGTCGAATAGTCGAACGATTTTTAGTTCTAATCGTTCGAATCGAAGTCAGAGTCGTAGTCGAAGGTCGTAGTAGCCTATTCAATGGTCGAAGTACCAAAAAAAAAACTTCGAAATTCAAAGTTTTTTTTACTTTGAATCCTTCAATCGAGCTTTGTAAATGTGCCCCTAAATGTCCTGGAACAATATAGGCTCCAGCAAAGCGTATACAATCATGCAGTACTTTAGAACAACTAACAATAATATTATGCTTAAAACTATGGTTAATTAAAATAAGGAATTTACATGTTGCTTTCCATTAACATCATGGCTCTGAGTCTTGAGGGCCTGACCATGAGCATGTGGTAAAGCATTGAAAGATAAAAGCTGGACTGCACACTCCAGCAATCCTGAACTGTGGGTTCTGGCAAATGCCAGAGGGGCTGCTGTAAGTTGCCATAGACAAACTCTGTGGCTGGTGGGGCTGTTTTGGCCTTTGTGTGGGCTATTTGGGCCTCTGTGTACCTGAAATGCCAGGGCCTATTTTGATTCCCAGTCCAGACTCCAGCCACTAAAACATTTAATTATAAAATAATCATATGCTTATATTCAGATATAGAAAAATAAGGCGAACACAGTAACACTGGGGCGAACATTAACATAACATGTTTCCAGTTAAAGGGGTGGTTCATCTTTACGTTAACTTTTAGTATGGTATAGAATGGCTAATTCTAAGCAACTTTTCAATTGGACTTCATTCAATGATTTGAATTGCTAAAAAAATTAAAACCTTTTCCATTCTATGACATAACTGTCCAAATTATCCTAATAATTACTGCCAACACAAGTTGGACCAAGCAGAATGCAGGGACACTTGGGCGCACAGTATTTATGACACAGGTAATTAAAATGAAACCATGTAATTGCCTGAGATTTATTATCAAGCATAGGACCTCTTTTAAGGTAGAGACCCCTTTTTAGGCAGAGAGACAAGTGTCTGTTTATGGTGGCAAATAAAACCAGCATAATAAAGTTATTATTAAATATTTATATATCTCAGAATATTTTCCATTGCTTTCACACATCCCTATTACTCATCTGCCCTTGAAAATAGGAAATGGATTGTGAGAAAGTAGTTAAATCCTAAAGACTGCCGGCTGGCAAGACTATTGGGCTTTTCTCCCAGGTTATAAAATACAGTACAATAAAGTGCTTGAGTTGAAATGATCTGATCAGATACACATTGTAGTAACGTAAAGTGTGTGCTTAAAACATATACACACATGGCTTTATTATGTATACTGTGTGGGAGGGAAATATGAGTATGTAAACAGACACACACACACACACACATACACACACACAAACTATGCCTGTTTGTGTGTCTGAAAATGCATTTATAGCATGTCTTAACATATTCATCAGTCCTAGACTACGCACATTTCATAGATTTAACATAAAAATACAAATCATGAGCAATAGATATGCAATAAATGTGCAATAACAATCAGTTTTGCCTTACCTAGCTGTTCTGTGCAGTACCAGTGAGTGGATCCACCACGCAGCCCTAGTTTTAACTTGAAACCCAGAATAAATATAGTAGTAGTCACGGTCAGTCTTACAGTGTGAGAAAGCATCCAGCACACACAGTTATTGGCCTGTCTGACTGAGCTGATTTTGCCAGAAGCACAATTCATGCAGGAAATGGTACAATGCAATCCCTTCTCACAAATATCCTAATAGAGAAGTAGGAGGTCACAGATACACCCACCTAAATTTGTGGATGAAGGATTTTTTTCGGGTTTTTTTTCCCTCCCCTGCTGTTGCTAGGTGGTGTTGGGAGCTTGGCAGTAGGGTTCTGAGATAACGTTTCCTCTCTTTTGGTCTCCTCGGGCACTGTGAAGCCAGAGACTTTGTTGAGCTGGTTGTACTGCGCTAAATATAACTGGTGTTCTCAGATGGTCAGGCTTGTCAACAGCTGAGGATGTTGGAGCATTCCTGGTGCTGTTGTACATCAGCTATAAGTTATCACTGACACTTCATGATAACTGCCCAGAGCTTGTAATGTGCAACTTTGCTATTGTTAATAAATTATAGTTATTGCAAAAGATTACACTGTCTCAAACTTCTGGCAGACCCAAAACCTTTAAATCTTTTTTGTATGATAAATAATGTATCAGTGTAGCACATGTAACAAAAAATCCTGGCCAAACAATGTAACACAAGAATATAAAATTATCATTATTACCAAATGCAGATTGTCTACAGAATTTTGGTAATAATAATACGTTACATTCTTGTACCCTAGTAACTATTGCCAGCGTGTATTAAAGGACAAATAAACCCCATCCACTACCCTAGATAGCCCCCTCCCTGCCTTCTCCCTGCATAATACATTATTCCAAAAGGTGTCCCAGAATATCATGCTCACTTATTTATGCAGAGTAGTACAGTAGAGCTCATGGGTGCCATCTTCCACATCTTCTGTCTTCTTCTGTAAGGGACCGCCGACACTGAACTATTTGGTGCATGTACAGTTGGAGCCATCTGCTATTCCTACCGACTGAAAAGTTCCATAAATTGCAGAAGGGAAGAGGATAAATGTCTCACAGTGAGAAAGGTGGTCAAAACCCCAGGTCCACTAGTCCCGCTGTATAATGGATGTTTTACTGGTAAAATAAGCACTTAATTCAAAGATGCAGTAAACGTGCACAAAAAACGTACTGGGTTCAAAATGTTCTCAGTACTTACATTAGTCACAGTGCTAAATAAAACCACTTTATAAGCAAAACATCACTCAAAGCAGTTTTAAAAAGTGTGAAAATGTGTGTTTGTACACAAGCTAAAGCAGTTCTGGGGAGGCTGGAGGTCACAGGACAACAACAGACACAAGATCACCACCTGTTGTCTTCCAATGTTAGTGGCTCCTGGGATGATCATCTCCCTGCCAGTCAATCCCCTGCTCTGCTTGTTTGCCCAGGCCTTCCTGCTTTTATAGGAACTACACCACTACTAAACTGTGTCCAGTACATGGGGGAAACTGTGTAAGACTCAATTTAGTGATAAGTCTTAAACAACAATTGTTTCTTTTTTTACTTTGTTATGATGGAAGTTCATGTCAGACCATTTTTTTTTTATTTTCTACTTTTAATTGCTAAATAATATACTGTAAATCCTTCAATACTGGAAGCAAGATGCTAATAGCAAATTGTTTTCTTGGACCCCCCTGTTTAATGCAGCATATTGTATTAAATGATGTATTGTGCAGGGTCAGAATTGGGGGACCGGGGCCCACCGGGACTGCTGCCGAGGGCCCACCTCCGACCACCAGTCCCCCACTGTGACGCACCGGCTCAGCAAGGAAGCCGCTCGGTGTGCATGCGCAGGCAAAAAATTTTTTTTCTTTCAAATATAAAAATTTAGAGAGGGGTTTTGGCCTGGCGGGGGCCCATGAGGGTCGGGGCCCACCGGGTATTTTCCCGGTGTCACACCGGGCCAGTCCGACACTGGTATTGTATCATATTGTGGTGCATACAAAAAATATTGTATGAAAACACAACATTTTGCATTTATTCTGACCTGCGCACACAGTTTTTAAAATGTAGACATAGCAGGAACATTGAAAGTAACTACCAAAAGCCTGAGCACAGAGCAAAATATATCACTGCATTGAGTATAATACAGTACTGCAAGCAGTAAATTCAATTCCCAGTATGCAAGCCATTTTGCACCCCAGCAAAAAGCCACTCTATGGGGCAAATTCACTAAGATGCGAAGTTGTGCCAGGCGCAACTTCGCCGCACTTTGCCAGGCGTAGTTTCGCCAGCGCTCCGCAAATTCACTAAAATCCGAAGTTGCGCACAGGGGTAGCGTAAGGTTGCGAAGTTGCGCTAGCGTTAATTCGCTATATAAAGCAAAGTTACGCTAGCGAAGGCTAATTTGCATACGGCGCGAAATTCAAATTTCAATGGAGGAACACGTATCTGCACTACAAATGCCTAGAAAACCTTCAAATCAGAAAATATAAATTGTATTTTGCCCTACACATGTGCCCACTGTCTAGGTAAGTTGCCATGAGTCAGGAAATGTAGGGGGGAGGAAGGGGAGCCCCAAAAAATTTTCAATCTTTTTCAGCCTATCACCCATCATGTAGAAAACACGCCAGCGTTTTTTGGGACTTAGAAAAAAAATTGACTTGTTTTGAAACAATCCCTATCTACTCTATTGCGCTTCGCCAGGTCTGAGGTGGCGAAGGAAGTCTAGCGTAAAAGGTAGCGTTCAGTACACTGCGCAAGTTAGTGAATTTGCGTAGTTTCGTCGCTAGCGAAAATTCGCCTGGCGTAAGGTTGCGAAGTAACACTAGCGAAACTACGCCAGCGTTCGTTAGTGAATTTGCGCAGTAGCGAAAATGACAAACGCTAGCGAATTAACGCTAGCGTTCGGCGCTTCGCGGCTTAGTGAATTTGCCCCTATAAGTACTGCCTATTGCTCGCACCTTGGCAACTCTTGGCGCTCCTATACTGCAGTACAATGAATTGTTTCACACTCTGAATGCAGCCGTCACTCTCTATTTGGCAGTGCTGCATTCATAGGAAGCAGTAGGTGGGCAGCATCTGGAATGCCCCTTTCTTGTTCATCATTCAAACACACAAACTAGGGAGTGCACAGGGCTAAAAGAGAAGAATATCATTGGAAAATAAATAGAAAAAATAAGCATGTTGCTGAATGTTAGAATCATCCCATTGCTGCTTTTTCTACATCAAAAGTGGAGAGAAACCAATCCTATTGGTTTAATTAATGTTAAAGGATATTTTAGTAGACTTGGGGCCCATTTATTAAACCTCGATTTCTTCTGATCAAGTTTTTAGGAGTTTTTCATGGAAAGAAAACTTGATTTTTTTGGAGATTTATCATATCCCAAAGCTGCAAAAAAACTGAAAATACGCCATCTTAAACCTGTCAAGGTCATGTAGAAGTCAATCGCAGATGTCCCTGAAGTGTTTCTTGGCATTGTGATCTGCTCTGGATAATCCAACAAAAATTGTGGTTTTCATTTGATGATCTGAAAAAGTCGAGTTTTTGCATTGAAAATTCGTTTTCGGAGCGTCAATCATACGATTTGATGCTAAAGTTTGTTGAGTATATAAATGAGTTAATATTGTGGAAGGGAGTTTGGTCAGAGTTGTTTTCCAAAAAGATCAATTCAAGTTTTAGTAAATGTGCCCCTTAATGTATGAAAATCCAATTAAGAAAAAAAAACCCAGGCACCAAGCATTGTGCATAACAGGTCCCATACCTGTACAATTCATAGGAGCAGCGCCGATCTGCGCCTTTATGCCGCCTGAGGCGGCCTTCCGTTGCCGCTCCGACCCCTCCTCATGGTGCTCATATTTTCTGCGCAGGAGGGGGTCGGGGCGCTGCACGACGCTAGTGCAGAGAGCGCAATTGCACTCTCTGCACTAGAAGAGCCAAATTTCTGGGTTGAAAACCGGAAATTCGGCTCTTAGTTACCAGGAGCGGCATTTTTGCCACCCCTGGTAACCAGGGGGGCGCTGCCGCCTGAGGCGAGTGTCTCAACTCGCCTCATTGGTGGAGCGCCCCTGCATAGGAGGGCAGCAATTAAAATATTCCATTAGAAAGGAATCTGTAAGTTGGCCACTGGACCTCTGTGCACACAGATGCAAACCACTGATGGTTTAACCGCAAATATAAATAACATATTTTTTAAATATCATGAAGTTTTTTCTTTGTTTGTGCCCACACACATTTTTAGTTACATTTGATCCTATCCAAATAATCAAAACACCAATACTCACATTTTAAATGACACTTACTTACTCCAGATGCCTAAGTTCATGAACAGTCAAACAGATCTAACACAGGGGATGGAGACATTGGTTAATAAATAGGATTGCTTTTTATTTTAATAATATCCAGCTTTGGAATATGTCTCCAGATACATATGGCAGTATGTTCTTGTTACTCTTTAACCCATTTAATGAATGAGATAAGGATTTCTATTACATTTTATAACCATTTTTCCATTACAAAATTTCTACTTAACCTTGTATTGTTTCATTACACAAGTAGACTTCACATTAGGTTAAAAGTAACATTTTGCACCTGTTATAGTGACGCATTTATGATGATTCTGTCAATTACCATATATACGCACTGAAAAACACTGGAACTGTTATTTAGGGGCACATTCACCAAGCTCGGGTGAATGAATAGAGGGAAAAATACTCGAATTTCGAGTCGTTTTTTGTGCTCCTCGACTATCGAATTGGTGTAAATTCGCCTGAGTAGAATGATTCGAATAGATTGAGTGAAAAAATAGTGCGGCTATTCGCCCATTCGATAGTCGAAGTCTCTTTTACAAGTACTTTGACTGCCTACTTCGCCAGATTAAACCTACCGAATTGCTTTAAAAGCCTATGGGAAAGTCCCATAGGCTTGTTTTCTAAGTTTTTGATCGAATAAAAAGGCATTTGATCGATCATTCGATCAAATGAAAATCCTTTGATCGAAAATTCGATTGTGCGACTATTCACTGGGCGAATATTCGACTATTCACCGGCGCGTAAATTCGCCCGAATTCCCTATTCGATTCTATTCCCCAGTCGAATTTTGAGGGATTTAACCCCTCGAAATTCGACCCTTGACACATCTGCCCCAAAGTGTCAGTGTTTCTGATTCTCCGATGCATAGGAAAGTATTAGATTCTAAATACATTTTTGACTGCGTTTATATTTCTGCGTATTGGTCTCTTTGCCTTACGCAATGTACAGGTCAGATAATGAAAGCATATATACTGGTTACAAAATGTTAAAGAAAAAGTGGAAATCTTGCTCACGTTTCTATTGAGGTGTAGCCTTATATTATATTGGCAGATCTAGTACACAGTTTTACTCTACTGCATGTTGGGCAGTTAGCTTAGAGGGGGAGTCTAAAGGTATTTGACCCCATCCTTTTTTTCAGCGTCATATTAGTATTTCTGAGTTATCGCTGGCATTTGGAGTACTATTCGGAAAAAAGCATTACACATACGTGACCAAATATGGTTCCCTGTACAAAAGGCTTTCTGTATTATGCAGGGATTTTTCTGTTTACGTCTTCAAACATCAGAACATAATAACTAGAATATCTAAGTAAGCAAGGAGGCTTTATGAGAGTAATATATTGTTATGTAACTCTTGTGTTTTTGGGTTACAGTTTATTTTATCTGTTTTAACTTGCCAAGAAGCACATCTTGTTTTGGGACCCATATGCACAGTTTAGTCTAGTGAACTTACATACTTTCACTAAGGCTGAGTGATGGCATATTTATTCATTATTTGCACGAGCTGAAAGAAGCCAGAATTCAGACAGAATATTTCATCTTTTAAACAAGATGGTTTCCAGATTCCATACAGATAGTATTTCTGAAGGTCTACGAATGACACACATAGTAATGTTACCAGAATCTCCTTTTAAATGGGATAAGAATGCAAAAATACAACTCCTGTGTAAGACATTACATATATACAATTTTAGTATTTCAATATTGCTTGATTCTTTTTCAAGTGGTAGCAAATGCATTTCTTTGCTGTGTAGAACAAAGTGTATAAAGCCCCCGATACCCTCACTTGTTTGAATAAAGAATCTGTATCTAATAACTAAACATATTGTACCAATCAGCATTCTATTTTGCATGAAAATTTACTAAAGGATGAAGTGCAATAGAGTAGTTATGAGTTCCTCCAAAAATAGTTGAAAATTTTTCTAAGCCCCAAGTTTTTCAGGATGATAGGCTGCAAAAGATCGTAATTTTTTTTAGGGTACCCAGCTTCCCCCCTACATTTTCTAACATATAGCACATAAACTATACACTGGGCTCTTGTATAGGGCAATATAAAACTCTATTTTCTTTTATTAAGGTTCCCTGGGCTTATGTCAGGGGTGTCCAAACTTTTTGCAACGAGGGCCAGATTTGGTGAAGTGAAAATGTGTGGGGGCAACCATTTAGCCTGACATTCTTTGAACCATGAACACCATTTAACTCATTTAAACAAGGAATCGCGTAGCCGTAATATTTGGGCACATTAGTGAAATGATCTGCCACTTGGTCTATACTGCTGCCTGTGTGCTGAAGATGTTAGTAATAGACACGTACTGGCACTTCTTTTGCACTGAGGGTGCAATAGAAGCAGTGATGTGCCAGTACAGTAAAGTCGTATGCGAGAGTGGCGCGTCACTACTTGCCAGTACATGTCTATTACTACACCTTCAGCACACAGGCAGCAGTTTATACCAAGTGGCAGATCATTTTACTAATGTGCCCAAATATTTCTGCTACATCTACCGTATATACTCTAGTATAAGTTGTCCCTTGGACATTGGCGACTATTCTTGGACGCCGGCAACTATTCTTGGACGCCGTGACCGTTTTTGCACTTGACCCGAGTATAAACCGAGGTAGAGTTTTTCAGCATATTTTGGGGGCTGGAAAACTCTGCTTATACTCGAGTATATACGGTATGTGATTCCTGATCGAACTATGCTGGCGGGCCGCATTATTATTAATATTCATGATGGAGGCGGAGGGCCAGTGAAAATTTGATAAAGGGCCGCAATTGGCCCTCGGGCCGCACTTTGGACATGCCTGGCTTATGTAGTGTAATGTATTTGCTGCAACATATACGTCCATTGAAATTTAACTTCCCACCATATGCAAATTAGCCAACACTAGCGCAACTTCACTTTGCTTGCCGAATTAATGTTAGCGAAACTTTACCATCGTTCGGCACCCTGGACGCAACATTGCATTTTAGGGAATTAGCATTGTCCTGGCGAATTTTCGCCTGGCGAAGTGTGGCGATGTGAGCGAAGCCGTCGTTGGCGAATTTCCGGAGGTTAGTGAATTTTCCCCATAGTTTTTAAGGTGGTTATTTATCAAAGGTCCAGTTTGTGAGGTTTTTATCGAGTTTACAAGCCCAAACCACAAAAAACCTCAGACATCATGAAGGCTACAAACATCTTCAAATGGTTGAAAGAACCTCTGCCATTGACTTCTACATGACCTCAACAGGTTTTAGCTGGTGTATTTTCAGCTATTTCCAGCTTTGGAACATAAATCTTGAAAAATTTTAGATTTTTTTTAACCTGAAAAATTCTAGTTTTTAATTAAACGAAAACTTGAATTTTACGGGAAAAAACAACTCAACCTTTGATAACTAACCCCTTAAGTATTGTAAGAGATGTGCTTGAAAAGATCATGGTTATGCGTATTTTTCACCAGTGTAAAACTGTAAACTGTTAACTCCAGGGAAAATGTATGTTGTTGCAGAAAGTAAGGCTGCTATTTTGCAGGCTAAGGAAAAAGCCTGATAGATGGGTCCCTGGAGTAACTGGAGGAGAGCAGAGTGGGCCCTCCATTCAATTCTCCATTTAGTGTTTTCAGCTGCCCCAGTTACATGTAGCTGTCAGATTATGCTGTAGGAGACCTCCTTGTGCTGGAGAAGAGTGTGAGGCCCTAGACACCTCCTTGTGTTTGAGGGAGGTGTGCTGCTGCCAGAAGGTGAGCCAGGCCAGTATCTGGTGAATTTGTGTCCCTGGAGGGGAAAGTCAGAAGGGCATTGAGAGAAGCCTTAATGTTCCAGAAGATGGAAGCCGCTCTGAATGATGAGAACCTCAGAGAGGGGGAAAAGTTTGAATGAATAATGCTGAAACACTAATTATCTGTATTCCTGTATGTTTATGATGGGAAAGGCTTGGATAAATAAACCTGTGTTTTGCCTGAAGACTTGGTGTCCCTGTCTTTTTGCTACTGATCCTCTGCTTAACCTGCCTACCATTGCTAACTTCTCCCAAAAACTTGACACGTTCAGACCTGTTGAGTTTTTGGGGGAAGTTAGCAATGGTAGGTGGATGGTTGATTTTTGGATCATCAGGGTATTTTTACAGCATCGGGGTATAATAAATCTCAAGAAATTCACGTTTTTTTTACTAGCCATAGGTATATATGAACATATTTGTGTACTTGTGAACTTTTAAAATCCTTTAGAAAGCATAGCCAAGATAGTATTCACCTTCTCCTCACCCCATAGATTGAGTGGTGATTTTGCTGCTGTATCATACTAACATAGTACTCACTAACATATTTACATGTTGGGTTGAAACACAAGCTACATATAATTCTTCTTGTACTCTCCCAAGCATTTTCATATCTAGCTACATATCTCTATGTCTAATAAATGGAAGGTCTATAGCATTTGTTTCAGATATATAAAATGATCTATAACATTATATAGATTGTATTGAGGTAGGGAAGCCATCATACAATTGCTCAATTGTTTAAAGGCAAAGGAAATAAACTTTCACTTTTCAGAAAAATCAGTTGGAGCAGCAAGAATTTATGTTGGAAATCTCACTTAAAGCCTTCATGTTGCTTGATACTTTTTTGGATAAGTATAAAATCCAAGTATATAAGTAGTAATACAGGGAAAAGCCTATGTTGGCATGGATATATGGTAACTCATTGTACAGACAATGTTGAAATTTTTAAGGATTATCATGAGTCAGACACATGATATACCACACTGCTTCCAATATATTTTTATCTTCACCATAATTGTAGAGGCCTACACTTATCTGAGGAATGGTTTATATTGATTACTAAAAAAAAAACTGCAGGACAGGCAGGGGTTGCTGATTTTGTGGAGGAATTTATGAGGTTAACTTTCCAAACTGATGAAAGCAGTGAATGATGTGAAGAAGCTACTAAAGCTTACTCAAGTTGCTAGAAAATCAGTATTTAGCAGTATGTTGAAAAGGGTATGGGTTGATGAAAATGTTGCGACAAAAGAGCTTTGTGAATGTTGGGAATTTATAGCGTACAAAATTTAATGTTCAGATAATGGGTATAATTTACTATGGGCAAGGGTAAAAGTGCTGGAGTGTTAAGAGGTTCCTATACACAAAGCACATTCACCCCTACCCACAGCAAATGCTCAACTGTACAAGTAGAGGGGAAAGCATGTGAATGGCCATAGATACATGCCCAGACATATGAGCAAGATGGGCCTGACAGCTTGTAATGCGCTGTCAGTGGCAAGGCATTGAACTCCATATGGGAACACGAAAATTAACCCTAGTGTGTTGTGACCTCAGACCGTAAACTCCAGTGAGTCTGTAAACCACTGTGAAAAACATGTCATTGCTTCATAAATAAAGATAATAAACAAAACTCTTAGGAAAAACGTAGCAAGCCTTGTACTATGTAAAAGGCTTTTAACTATTTATGGAGGAATACGATTTTTTTTCTGAAGCTTTACATATGTACTGTGTTCTATAAACATTTCTGGAAAGCACGATGAGAACATAAAGGCCCCAATCATATTTTGCAACTTAAGAGAAATGACTTTCCTCCACTTGCTTTTGTAGAAATGTTTTGGCTTAGCATTCTGCTTTTTAAAGGGAAATTATAGTTTATGTTAAGCAGATCATGTGAAAAATCACAGAAATTTCTAAATAAAATCAGCAGGAAGGGTTGCACTAGTAGTATATACAGTAATTAAATGCAATCAGTTAGCATAGAAACTTGCATTTATTAGAAGTATCTGAATTTTTTTGTAAATGATCTTGTGAACTTATTATAACTCAGATATAAATATCGGCTGTGTAGGTCAGTCCTGCTGGCCCTCGCTGACCCTGGACACAGTTTCTCTTACCAGTGTAAAAATGCTGAAAACTTAATATCTAAGAACTTCTTTAAAAAATGGAACCAAATGTTGCAACAAACAGTTTCCACAATAAATAAGACACAAATATACTCTATTTAAAAAGTGACAAAATATTATACAAAATAATTCTACACAAAAGTACCAATAAATAACACACAAATGCATACTTTTTAACCTCACTCTCTTCTTATAATAAATCAATGGCCGGTGTTAGCACATATTAATACACCTATTTTTATAGGTGTACTTTCTTACTAATCACAACTTCTTTGGGCACCTGATATTCCCTCTGTGCATTAATGAGGAAACAGTGTTGGGATGTTTAACTTTAAGTCTGAAAATATAGTAAAATGTTTCTTGAGATACAAGGTATAGTCTTGTGATTATTGCTTGTAAACATATATGCAGTCCTACTACTCTAACGCTGGGTTTCTACCACAAAAGAGGCATGGTGAAATGGTTATACAAAATTACGTTTATGGTGTTATGCTACCATGTTTTGTGCACAATCTGTAGAAGCACAACCCCTTTTTAGGTACAGTTCGAAATAAAACTCAATATTTGTACTTGGTTACTTTGTACTGACTGCTTGAACTTTAGCTTGAGTATATTATTCCTGTCTAGGATAACAGAAAAGTAATGGACTCGCTGCAGTAATAATAGTTATTCTACTTTGTTTGTGCCAAAGTCTTACATATCCAGTTATTAATGGGTCCATAATCTGATATTTGATTATGTTCATAATGTGGATATGCAGTGCTTCAGTAATAACACAGGGTGTACTTATTCTACTTTGTTTTTGCTGTGCCAAAGTCTTACATACCCAGTCATTAATGGGTCCATAATCTGATATTTGATTATGTGGATATGCAGCGCTGCAGTAATAACACAGGGGAGCAGTTATTCTACTTTATTTTGCTGTGCCAAGGTCTTACATACCCAGTCATTAATGAATCCATAATCTGATATTTGATTATGTTCATAATTTGGATATACAGTTCTATTTTCCAATGGGAAGAGCATTTACCACACATCTGTATCAAAACCTAAATAAAAATATATCATATAGCATTATATTCAAGAGAAATGTAATTTAGTTTGTGAGTACAGTACCATCTTGTGGTAATACATTGGATACTTCCATGTACGTATGAGTGAGTGAATAAAGAAGTATTTGTTTTTAACCATGTTCTTTTGAAAATGACACTAGATTGAAATTATTGATTTATATCACTATAAATATAATATTTATGTACAATGCCTAGATTATACAGTTGCCGTTGCCTAAAACAGAATAATATTTTTCCAAGTATAGCCATACATTATATTGTCTATTAACTAAAGGTTAGTTTACTAGGTGATGATAATTCCTAGCAGGCTTGCACACATTTGTCCTTAGCCTAACAGGACATAGCTACACCCCCACACCAAATCCTAACAGAGCGAGGACAGTAGCTATATCAGTAAGCAACTCACTTCAGTAATGGGTGCTGCAGGGCTGAATAAAAAGGTAAGATTAGCACAGTGTAATGTATTAAAGCTATAGGGACACTTATCTGCTAACTGATAATCAAATGCTTTGCCAGATAAAACTATCCTATTTGTACAGAGATAATCCACAGGCTGATTTCAGCCCCTGACCGCTAGCCCAATCTTGTCTGCTCGCATCTGGAAACCTTTATAGTTGATTTTTGCTCCGTCTGGCCCTAACCTCAGCCAGCAGAAAAAACACATCTTTTAATTGTCCTCCTATTCTATCTAGTAACTAAATAACATCGCCCAGCAGGGCACAACCTCACTGCCCACACTGTGAAGAACCACCTACACTGCTTTAAATAACAGTTCCGTTCTTCTAGTCTAAAAGCATGGCCTCTGGTGCAGTGATCTTTTCTATAGAGTAAAAAGATCCCCAGCTTTCTAATATACTTGTAAAGTGTAATCATGTCACCTTGCAAGTGCCTTTTCTTTTACCAGTTTAGTTGCAAGTCTCTGCTTTCTCGCCAGTTCATTAATATCTAGGGTTGCCACCTTTATGTCTGACTGAGACCGGGGCGGGGGACGGGTCTGTGACGTCAGTGGGCGTGTCTGTAACATCAGTGGGCAGACCTGTGATGTCAGTGGGTGGGGCTATGACGCGGCGATCAGCGATTGGCCGATCACAGTGTCAATCAAGGGAATCCCGCCCGGTTTTCCTTATTTGGAAAACCGGGCAGGAAGTATAGACCCAAGCACCCCCTCAAAATACCGGGCTGTCCGGGTCAAAACCGGACAGGTGGCAACCCTATTAATATCTGAAACCCATAACTGCACCACATATTTAGGTGAGGCCTTACCAAGGACATATAAAGAGGCAAAAGAGACAGCACTTTCAAGCCCACCTCAAGGTCATTTATAAACAATTTAAACAGCAAAGGACCAAGGAACAGAAATTCTTTATTTACCACCTCTTTTCGTAATCTATCCTACATCCAAGTACAAATATTATGTTCCAGACCAACAGGCCCGGACTGGCAATCTGTGAGTTCTGGCAAATGCCAGCGGGGCTGCTGTAAGGTGCCATAGAAATACATTATTTAGTGGGTTGGTGGGGGTTGTTTGGGCCTCTGTGTGGGCTGAATGGGCCTCTGTGTACCTAAAATGCCAGGGCCTATTTTAATTCTCAGTCCAGACCTACAGGCCAATATTACTAACCTGTGACCTTCTGTTAGGTACTGTTCCAAAAGCTTTAGCCAAGTCTAATGCCAGTAGCACACAAGGCAACTGGTAGAGGTTAGTCGCCCAGCGACAAATCGACTCTTCTTCTGGCGACTAATCTCCCCTAAATGCCTTCCTACCGGCTAGAATGTAAATTGTTGGAGGGATAACACTTGGAACGCTTCGTTTTCTGAAGTTGCCTCACAGGGAAACTTCAGCGACTTCAGAAAGCCGGAAAGACTTTGGCGACTAATCTCCACCAGTAGCCTCGTGTGCCACTGCCCTACGTAGATCACATACACTGCAATCCCAGAGTCTAGGTTCATGCTTACCTCCTCATAAAAGGCAATTAAATTACACACAAAACCATGCTGGCATAAACTCATAGTATTGTGATTTGCCATGTAATCAAGTATCTTGTTTCTTTTAAGTCCATCCAAAAGCCTTCCTACAAATGATGTCAAACCAAAGCAGACCATACACATGTTCCGATTTTATTTGTTGTACTGCAAATGTTTGGATGTGGATTGTACTTTTTAATGCAATACTCTAAAACTAACATTCACGTTTAAACTGTAGGATTGAAGTCTGAAAAAAATCAGACAATGTTCTGACGATTTAATGACAGACAACAATCATACAAAAAGTATGTCCTGGAGATAATAGTGGCTGTCACCTATGGATAGTGTCGGGCAATGCATGCAAAGATATTATTGATTGGTCATCTAACAGAAATTTTCTTATCTGTGCGATTGACTAAATAACCGCTTGCCATGGTCCGAAAATCGTTGGGACAATTATTCAGACCCTATACACGGAATATTTGCGCATGTATGGCCAGCTTAACAGGCCTAAAGTTTTCAGGCTGAGAACAGGATCGGTTTTACATTAGCAATTGCCCAGTCTCCCAGCCCCATGCTAGACATCAAGGAATCCTGATAAATTAAGTAAAGAGGTTTAGCAATAGCACAGCTTAACGCATTTAGGACTCTGGGATGAGTACCATTCGTCCTGGACCTTTGTTTACATGTTTAAGTCTCTTTTGAATTACCAAGTCTATTTTGAGTCACCCATGCAGTAATAGTTATATTATTAGAATTGGACCTAATAAAAAGGAAACCTTCGTTAGCTGGTTCCTCAGTTGTGTATCATCAACCAGCTGATCTTTGTCTGATTTACATGTTTAAAAAAATTGGATTAATTTTATTCCTCGCTGCAATACCCTTATATCTCTATTTTAGCTTGTCTGCCACTCTCCTGGCTAACTTGAATGTCTTAAAAGCATGTTTTTTCTTACCAACCTCAATATCAACACTTCTATCAAACCATAAAGGTTATTCTTTGTGGTGACGTTTCTTGCCTACAAAGGAGAATATACTGAACTATATATTATTGCTGTAAGTCAGACTTGGTGATTATACAAAATAAATGTTGCTATAGAAGAAATAACTTGTTATATAAAAGAGACGGTTATAAAACAAGAGGTGTTCATAATCCCAATATTATAATATTTGCTTACCACAGCAATTGCTACAGTCTTCCAAAATTTTCCAGGCATTGAACTCTGAAGGTAACAATCCAGAAGATTTCTTTTGGTCCTTAGAAATGCTCTTGAGTAATGAACTGTTTTGATTTCCTGCAAGGATCTTACAATTGTGCCTGAAAGAGTGCTTTGACCAAGTTTAAGAGAAGAATGTAATGCTTGTGTCCAAGCAGAGAGCATATTACAGCCACAGAAGCACCATGCAAATGGTACAGATATACTTCAGTTGTATCAGTGGGAGGAAAGGCTGCATTGTAGACATTTTTGGCTGAAAAATACATTCTTTTTGTACAGTTATTTCACGACTCTTTGTACGATGGAATGCAGTGATGTGACAAACATGATACATTTAATACTTTCCTTTACCATACCATATAATGCATGGTTGTCTGATGTAAAACAGGATAATCCCCATAACCTTTAAACACTAAAAAAAATGTAAATAATTAATTTGAATGGACATACCAGATATTTCTATTCTAGATGTAAGCATTCTGTCTGAGGTCCTGGTTCTTATTGTAGTAACATTCCCCCATATACTTGCATAGAATAAAAATCCAGTGGCACACTGCAATTTGTGAAAACAGTGTTTTATTAAAGGGCAAAGTTTCGGCCCCCTGGCCCCTTCATTTAGCCTGGCTGGCACAATCAGTATGTAATATACTGTATTAATAGTATGTATTTTACCTCAAGAACAAATGTTTATCTCTAAGGTGTAAACATAATAAAAACTAATTAGTGTGTACTGTTTAATAATGAGAGAAAACTGCAGTCTTATTTCTCTATTATGAAAATCACCTTAGACCAGTTACAGGATCATGCATCATTCTATTCCTCTATCCATGTGGTCAATGCTCTAGTGCAAAAAAGAGTTCTGAACAATTTTCTGTCCATTTTTAATCCTTGGAAGATACATTATCATTACAAAATATGAAACTGTCTCAAACGGAATTAGATACTTGCGATTAAGCGCTTGGATAGACAATAGTGCCAGGCCTACATGTGAGCACACCCAAGGCATGCCCCTCCCCCAATTGCCCTATTCAATCCTCCCAAAACTATTGAAGACACTGGCTAAGACCACATACCACCCCTTCCCACAACTCACACAACAAATGCTCCAACAAAAGTCAACCTGCGTATCTCCAGAGGGTGAGATTCGGTGAACCAGACAGAAGGGCCAATCCTAGGGGAAGACTGGCAGAGGAAAAATGTGCCCACTGCCCCCCATCCATTGCACCCTAGGCACGCGTGATACTAGAGTTTTCTGTATTAGGGAGGTTTCAGTAATTTTAATCTCTGTAGTTTAAAGGTTTTGTTCACCTTCCAAGCACTTTTTTCAGTTCAGTTGTTTTAAGATTGTTCAAAAGAAATAAAGACTGTTTTCAAATGCTTTCCATTTTATATTTTTTGCCATTTTAATGTTCCTGTCTCTGGTATTTCAGTCTGGCAGCTGAGTAATCCAGGTGCAGATTCTGAACTGTTACAATTTGCTACATTAGTTGATATACTTCTCAGCAGTATCTGTGGGACATTAGTGATTATCCAACAGCTGCCTTTAGAGCAGTGGGCGATGCAGGTGACAAATCTCCCAAAAATGCGTCTCCATTGGACATAACTGAAATTACCTGCTGTAAAACCAATGTATCACTTCGTTCTTCTGAAGACGCCCAAAGTTGCCTCTGGAGGAAACTTCTGACAACTTGGCGATATGTTGGTTTTAACACCAGTGATTTCCGATGGAAATACATTTTTGGGAGATTTGTCGCCTGTAGTCGCGCATAAATAATCATGGGTGACAAATCTCCCTGTTGGCCACTTCCCATAACCTTTTAAATGCCACAGAATTTAGATTCTACATTCTGCAGCATTTCTCCCACTGGAAGCAAAGGTGCGGCTTGTCAAAATTCGGTAATATACTGCCGGGAGTTATTGCTGTACAGAAGTCCTAAATCTCCCTAAAACAAAACTATACATATCTGGTATTGGCACGTTCGGGAAAAATGAGGCTTTCCAAATCAGTTGGATTTTCATGCGTGAAATGAAATATATTTCTGGTATACATTCATATACTATGAAAAATAGGAATTTTTCTTTTACTTTGGTATTTAGCGCTACAATTTTTTTTGCTGAGGTGGAAATACATGAAAAGGCAGATTTAAAAGCTCATGTTCTCCGGGAAAAAAAACAATTCTGGGGTTATTTATACATGAAATTGCCCGTATGCCACCCTACTTTGAATTCTGGGGGTATTTATACATGAAATTGCCCCGGTGCAATCCTGCTGTGAATTCTTTGGGTATTTATACATGGAATTGCCCCTGTGCCATTTTACTTTGAATATTAGGGGTATTTATACATGGAATTGTCCCTCTGCCATCCTACTATGAATTCTGGGGGTATTTATACATGGAATAGCCCCTGTGTCATCCTAATATGAATATGTGGGTATTTATACATGCAATTGCCCCTGTGCCATCTGCTACACGCGACAGGGTAATAATAAGAGCCCACCAGTTAGTGCTTTACCCAGGGCCCACCAAGGCCTTAAAACGACTCTGACCCACAAGTGATCGCATTTATTTAGGTGACACCCAAAACTGGTGCTCCTATCAGCAGTAATAATGGTGGCCATAGACACACAGATCCTATCGTACGAATCGAGGATTCGTACGATTTTCGGATCGTGTGTGGCATGTGCCGACATCTTTGGTCCGACGATCGGTCGTTTGGTCAGGTTTGATTTTGACCTGACTGATCCCGCCGGAGCCCACGGCACATCGTAATCGGATCGTTCGGCCGAACAATCAGATTGCCCCCTATATAGCCATGTTTGTTAATGGCATATCGGGGAAAGATCCGCTCGTTTGCCGATGTGGCCAAACAAGTGGATCTTTGCATCTATGGCCACCTTAAACTGCACAGGCCTGGGCTTATTACAATGAGCACCCTGAGCAATCCTCTTCCTGTTTCTTCTTTTTCCTCGCGGCTGCGCATTTTCAGTAGAGCAAAAAGCCAAACTTTAACAGAAAAGCTGGCCATTTGGTTTTACTGCACATGTGTCTGAACCGGGAAATTTGAAGAGCAAAGAAGCAGGAAGATGACTGCTCTGTCTATGGTGCTAACTGGAAGAACCCTTGGCTGGTGCAGTTTCCTCCTGATAGGAGCACCGGCCCTGGGTGTCAGGTAAGTAAATATGATCACTTGGGGTGCCTAAAAATTAAACCCAAAAATACAACCTTGCCACTGAGGGAAAACAAAACCTTAAACAACTTACATTGATCACATATAACATGAAATGTGTAAATTAAATTGCAAATTGAAAAGTGTTTTCTCTCCCTTTCTGCACTGCTAATTCTAGCTCCTGAAACAATGTAGTGAAACCACTAATTTCTGATACATTTTTTTAAAAGTCCCACCGACAGGGCCAGAGATAACGAGCATTAAAGCCAGATACAAAAATAGCCACACTAGGGGGTATATTTATCAAAAAGTGAAATTAGAGTTTGTCACAGTCCTCTAGACTGAAATTCCCCCACTCTCCATTCATTTCTATGGGATTTTTATTAATGGGTTAAAGTTCACCCTTTGATAAATACGCCTTTCAAAATCCCATAGAAATGAATGGAGAGTGGGGGAATTTGACTCTAAAGGACTGTGGCAACCTCTAACTTCACTCTTTGATAAATATACCCCTAGAAACGATAAGAATCCTGAATAAGGGCACCCTGTGTAACGCTTTCAAAGCTGGCGTGGAAAAAAAGTCCTCCTGCTGCCTGCCATTCACAAACTATCCCTCCCTGCAGCGCAAAACAGTCGCACGTCCATGTTCAGTGCGATTGTTTTACTTTAGCGACGTACGGGCACAACATGGCAAGAGAACACAGACGGATCCTCCTGACTAATAGAGGGCGCTGCGGTGCCTTCCATCACCTATGAGTCGCCTCAGAGCCAGTCTTACTAGTTACGGCAAGCATTTTAGGACAGCGCAGGTACGTATGTTCTCATAATGATGTCCTAAAATGCTTGCCGTACAGTCTGCAAGCTCCACCTCCGTCGCTCGGCCAAAGTGGATCCGGCTCCTCCTCCCTCTAGCTTCTCCTGACTGGGGCCTGTCTGTTTTCTAAGCTTCGTGACTTGATTCCTTTTGGCCTTAATTTCCTTTCGCAGGCAGCCGGCTGCTATTCGCCCCTACTCTGCCTCCTTCTCCGCTTCCTCACGGCAATGGAGTGAAGTGAAAAATGGCGGGCGGCGGAGGGAGCCAGCTTCTGGAAGGTGAGAGCTAGGCCTTTTCTTCTTCAAATGGTGCCCTTGTATTGGTACTTTCTCCCCCTGCACCACCTGGAGAGCTTGTGAAAGCGTATTGTGTGGCAATAAAGCGTATTGTGTGGCAATAAAGCGTATTGTGTGGCAATACCGTGAGTTGCAGTTCAACAACAGACGAAGACCAGCAGGTTGAAGCTGTCGTGCAGGTTGTGAGGCTGTACAAACGAGTTATTTGTATTTATTGCATATAGACGTGTGTCCAGTCATTGCAGAAGATTGTGTGTGTGTGCAGGGAGTGCAACTTTTAGGCCTTGCAATGCTTCTCTTTTCTGCAACTTCTTTGTAGCTGTCAGTTTGTTATAGGTTTTACATGGTGCTTGGCTACAGACAGGCATATCCATTCTGCAATTACCTAACAAGCATTGCCACTGTCACCTGAGAAACTTGCTCTTGTATTGCTACACCAACTGGAGAACTGTACTGTAGGCTCATGTTATAGACCTAGTGTGAAATATAGAACTCCGCCTATACTGGGCACACTGCCTGATTAAAGGTCTATATATACATTTTTTTACTGCGTGGCTCACAACAGTGAGAAATGTCTGCTATGTAAGGTTGGAATGCTTCTACATCTTGCAGATCCTTTCGGCATACCGTCCTTTGTGCAAGAGAGGAGGAAGCACAACAACAACAGTCATACAACAACAGCTAAACAGCTACAGCCTGCAATTGTGGGGCACAGAGTATGGTGCCAGCTAATATCTGCTTTATGGGTTGCTAGCATTGGGGCAGAAGTGCTTATCTACTGGATTCATATAGCATCTCTTGATATTTAAATTGCATGCATACCAATGTCAGTACATGGTGAATTGGAAAGTATGCAGTGTGCAATAAGAGGCGATGTTCGTTGCTGCAACAGCATGGAGAAGACGGATGTGCATGAAGCTAAGGGGCTTATTTATTATGCTGTGTAAAATTTAATTACGCTGGAAAAATGCTCTTAAAAGTGGTGTAAACTAAACAGAGAACTTCTAAAGCGGTGTATTTTCTATTATGCTAACCCATCACCATATTTTATGGCTTTATACTTTTTTTTTTTTTTTTATCATGTACAGATGTCGGATGTATTATCCATAGTACTTGGCACCTGGGAAATGCTGGAAAAGGTTCTTTCTATAATTTGGATCACAATTGGTGGCAAAGCTTGTTTTACCACTAATATGGATAGATTATATTTTAATTGTAATCAAGTACATGGTACTGTTTTATTATTACAGATAAAAGGTTTTATTTATTTGCTTAAAATGGAGTCTATGGGAGATGGCCTTTAGTTTTCTGGATAACGAGTTTCCACCTAATAGATCCCATACCTGTACATTCATTAATCCAGCAAGAGAGGTGCTGGAACAAATGTTTAAGCTGTTCAAAATTATCTGATGAATTAGGCTGTAGCATGATTCTTTGAATATGCTGTGATTTGGCTAGATTGCAAAAGTCCTTTAAATTGTCCTGTGGGAAGGCGAATCCTTGAGCCCTGACATCAGCACTTGCTATTTAAGTGATAATAGGGTACAGCACTGGCCAAACTGTGTTTATTTTTGCCCAGCTAGTTGTGGTCTGATTATTTGATGGTCAGTGAGATCTCTGCTTAACAGGTTAATAAGAAAAATGTATACTTCTCATCTTTTTGACTTAAACAGGTTGTTCTTATGCTGTCCATAGAATTTCGGAAGGCATAGCTATTTGTTAAAGAGGTTGTTCACCTTCTACAAACTTTATTCAGTTCAGTTGTTTTCAGGGAGGGTGAGGGGTCACTGACCCTGTAAACTTCTAAATTGATACATAAGGTGAAACAGTAACAACTTTTGAAAAAACAAAAGAGCAATTGAAGAAAGTGTTTATCGGGTGAACAATCTGAAAACAACAGAAAAAACAAAGTGTTTGGAAGGCGATCAACCCCTTTAAATGCATAGGTTTGCCTTCCTAATTTCTATGGACAGAATAAATTATGCCTCCAACACGCTTCTGGAGTTTAAACTGGCATATAAAAGTCCTATCCTAATCCTAGTTTTAGTGCATTCCTATATTTACTTCTACTATATATAATATGTATTTTTTCAGCTCTTGATGCACATCACTTTTATTTTGTATGAATGTTGGAAATAAAATACATTCTTATTTTATAGTAATATAGCTTTTTGTTATGCAGCTCTTCAGTTTGATATTTTAGCAGCATCTATCTGGTTGCTAGAATCTTATTTACCCTAGCAATCAGGCAATGGTATCATTTATTTATATCATATGAGTAAATTACGCAGAGCTTTACATTAATTTATAATGCACAGGGATCTTAAAATTAGGGATGTACTGAATCCAGGATTTGGTTTGGGATTCAGGCAGGATTATGCCTTTTTGAGCAGGATTTAGATTCCCCCAAATCCTTCTGCCCCGGCGAACCGAATCCTAATTTACATATGCAAATTAGCAGAGGGGAGGTAAATCGCGTGACTTTTTGCCACAAAACAAGGAACTAAAAATGTTTTCCTTTATCATCCCTAATTTGCATATGCAAATTCAAATTTGATTCGGTATTCGGCTGAATCTTTCACAAAGGACTCGAGGGTTCGGCAGAATCCAAAATAATGGATTTGGTGCATCCCTACTTACAATAATTTAACAACCAATGGATTAAAGAATAAGAATAGGATTTGAGAGCCCTAATAGCAAGCGCTTACAATCGGAAAAAATTGTAATTGAATGGTAATGTAATGGTTTAAAGGAAAGATGGGAATATGAATAGGAAAGAGCCTGGACAGAAATATAAACAATAAAATGTAACAATAAAATTGTAGCCTCACAGAGCAATAGGTTTTGTCTATTGGGGTCAGTGACCCTTATATGAAAGCTGGAAAGCAGCAGAAGAGGAAAGATAATAATCCAAAAACTATAATTGAAAAGTTGCTGGAAATAAGACATAACATACTAAAAGTTAACACAAAAATATGATCATACCTTTCACCCTGCTATAATTCTAGGGCAATAGATTGTAAAATAAGCATTCACTAGAGTGTGTTTATAAGGAGGCCACCCCTTGAATAGCTGCAGTTGCTTTCAAATAGACCAAATAGGAGGCATTATGGAAAGATTTTGGGCATTTTGCAGCTTTGTAATTAGCAGCTGCAAAACACACAAATCACTCTAAAGTTCAAAAACTTGAGAGAGATACACACACACACACTTATTTGGTTATTTGTATTAAGAAAAACCGTTTTAATTGGATCTTGGCTTTTTTTATTTCAGCCTTGGATCGAGCTCAGTCAAAGAAAGATGGAGGATTTAGTAATTGCAGTTTTTACAACTCTGAGGACAGTGAAGATGATACAGAAAAAGAGTAAGTACAAAACCACAGCTAAAGCTGGCCATAGATGTAAGGATTTTTAAAAGATCTTTTTGTTATGGTTAGGCCAAGCTTATCTTGAAACCATTGTTTAAATGTACGATTGTCCATCAACTAAACAGACCATTTCAAGCGATGTTGTCTAGTTGAAGCCAGGAAAACTGAGGGTAGCTGCCTGCTTGGCCCTGCAAACAATTGAAGAATAAATAGATTTCACTGTGACCAATGAAAATTTTCTAACCTGGCTGATCAATTCTCTGACCGATGTCGGACGAAAAATTGCAAGATGCACGATTGTTCGATTCCCACTAACCTCGCAATAACTTGACAGATTGGTTGGATTGCACTAAAATTGGTCATTCATCGAAGAAAAATCTTTGCACCTATGGTGGCCATTAGAGTGAGAGAAAATTTCCCTCTTCTATCTTTTTGACCTTGTGCAAATACCGTATATACTCGTGTATAAGCCGACCCGTGTATAAGCCGAGGTACCAAATTTACCTAAGAAAACTGGAAAAATTTATTGACTCGTGTATAAGCCTAGGGGCTGATTGAAAATCAATCTGTACCTGCACCCACTGAATAACAATGAAAGGTAGGCCTGCCCACAGTTTAAAAAAAAAAAAATTGTAAGCACACCAGTCACAGTAAAATAACTTATAACTCAACCAGGGGCAGAGAGATGGAGAGATGCAGCAACTACATACGAGGCTCCTTCTGCGGCCCCAACAGTGTGCAGGACACATGTAAATGTTTACAGTCCGCAGCAAGGTCACTCTTCTAGGAGAATATGGCCTGGATGGGGGAAGGGGGTCCATTAATCCTATTATTATAAATAAGCCCCTGTTTAGCAGTTGGTGCTGCCATGCTGGTTCCTGTAGGGAGAAGATAATCCATATACCAATATCTTATATACGCCAATCCCTCACCGGATCCCTCACCTCCCTCTCCCATAGCGCATCAGGACTCTGTGACTGACGATCGCCGCCCGGAGCAGGTCCAGGAGCTCCGGGCGGCGCGTCCTTCCCTGCCGGCGTCGCTCCCAAAATGGCGGCGCCCATGGCCGCCACGTGGGTAGCGGCGCCGGTGCCTCTACCCACGTGGCGGCCATGGGCGCCGCCATTTTGGAAGGACGCCGGCAGGGAAGGACGCGCCGCCCGGAGCTCCTGGACCTGCTCCGGGCGGCGATCGTCAGTCACAGAGTCCTGATGCGCTATGGGAGAGGGAGGTGAGGGATCCGGTGAGGGATTGGCGTATGACCCGCGTATAAGCCGAGGTCGAGTTTTTCAGCACATTTTGGGTGCTGAAAAACTCGGCTTATACGCGAGTATATACGGTAAGCAATCTTTCACTTGTGACCTCTTAGTCAGCAAATTGAAGGGGGGCCACACAGGTCAGATTCAAAAGCAAACTAACTAAACATTTATGTCCCGTACAACCCCCCTCAAGTCACGGATTGGTTACTGACTGGTATCCGGTTAGAGAGCTGAAAGGAGTGTTTTGGCTGTCTGTTCACTCAACCTTTATAGATAATAGTTTGGCTAACAGCATTAAAACATTGTTAATTTGCACTCTTTACCCAGTATTATTTTTATACTGAACAACTCCTTTAAGTTGGAAATACATCTGAACTGCTTCTTTACCAAATCAGCAGATCTTTCACTGAAATGCCCACTTTCACCTTGTGGTAGTCAATATCTCTCGGATTAAATGGTTTGTTCCTTCGGGCCAACAATCGGATCATATATGCAGCTATGCAGGCAGCTATGCAACCTTATTTTTTTGGTCCTTGCTGTTACTTAGCAGTTTGTGTTACAACCTTTATATAGCTTTTTAGGGGAAACTCTGTCAATTGTATTAACAGCTGTCACATTAGTTTCTTAACCTTGCATATTCAATTTGCCAGGAATTCTTGTGTTCTGTCTGCTTATCACTTGGACCGGTGGTCCTACTAACAGTACTTCCACTTGTTAAGCCCATGTCCTCATTAATATAGAGGTAAATCGATGGACAGACAATCCTGTGAAAACATACAGAAAGTTAATATATACTCTTTATTTGTATATTTTACTTGTCACGTTTTACTTGTCACGGGTAAGTATACTATGAATTACCTTTATGCAAGAATGTTACAGAATCCTATCAAATCTGTCTGTACTTTTACTTAACATTGTTTTCTTTCCTGCAGTGAAGCAAATCTGCTGAGTTTAGATGAAAGTGATGATGGCAATTTACAAATTACAGAACAAAAGGTATGTGGTATAACCTGTAAATAAATGAAATTGCGCAAGAGTTTGCTTAGTGCCACATTTTTTATGTGCAGAGTGAGTTGGATTCATATTTCTGTTCCAGAGTAGGCATTTGCCATAGTTGGGAACTTCAGATGCTGTATGGAAAATGTATAGTGCTTTTGGAAATGTATATTTAAAATGTGCAGCATCTTGTTCAAAGACCAATTTTCTGCCACTTTTCCACCTCTACCGTCGGTTTTAAAATGTTTTTTTTTTTTTTTTTTGAAAAGTGAGTTGGATTATTTTTTTGTCATGTATGACCTTTACAAAGAGTTGTTAAAACATAGTTGACAGGGTCCTCCACCCAGGAGACTCAAGTGTGTAGTGGGCTTAAGGCCATTTAGGAAGTTAGGGGAGGGGGTGAAGAAATAGTACAGGGTCCGTGATTTCTTGTTTCTTTACATTTATACTCCGTCAGCCAATCGAAAAACTCCTTACAACCGTTTACCAGTTACCCAATAATATCTCTATATTATATGGCTTTTTTGACAACTGATAGATGGTTGAGCACTGTTGATAGCAAACAAATTATGGTAAAAAGCAGATTTTGCTGTTTTATGGAAGCATTTTCTAAATTAATTTAATTGTAATGTTTCTAGCTTACTTTTTAGTAAATATTGTGTATTTATAGATTTGATTGTTTTTTCATATTTAATTAAAAAAATATTTTTTTCCTAAGCCCAAACAACTTAGGACTGGATCAGCCAAAGCTCTTGGAGACTCTATTAGAACATATGAGCGAAGAGGCAGAATATCGCACTTCAGAACTTTCAAAGGCAATGCTATTGGATTAAACATGTTGGGAACCAGTAAAAAGCTTGGGTACAGTATTACATTTTTAATTGACGGCTTGTCAAAATGTTTATAAATTAAAACATTATAAATCATTGTCTGTTACACACACAGACCAAGTTTTGGCAAAATGCTGTAATTTAATGCTGAAATCTACCATATTTGCATTGTGAAAGAAGGTTGTCATTAATGTAAATTAAAGTCTGCACTGGCTTTGTTCATTTTGCTGTCAGTGAGACTTAGGGGAAATATATCTCTTGGTTTTTTTTTTCTTATGCACTGGCACATCCAATGTGGGCATATGCCCCATGGATGCATAATTCTTTTGTCTTCATCATACTAAATGTTTGTTTATTTCAAGTTGTTGTAACAAGACAAATAGGGTTGTAAGTGGGTCTTTCAATTTGATAATGAAGGGTTTATATTCTATTGGCAGGTTAGTTTTCTAGTTTAATGTTTGCAAGTGGCATGGCATTACATTTTTTCCCCCCGATTATAAACAATAATGCATTTTATTTGGGGTAATTTACTTCCTGTAGTAAGTTCTGTAAGCAATCTGCCCCATATATGATTTTTTTTTTTGAAATGGCAATCTTCCATTAATGTTTAATGTTATTAAAATATGTTTCTTATAGACTAAGATAGAGGAAAGTTCTTTGTGTTTTGTCTGTGAAAGTTAATCAGAATAAAAAAATCTGAATGTCCGTACACTTTTTTTGTTTTTAACAGAGAAAATGCCCAAAATATACCGGTTTCCAGTGGAACAATGGTACAGGGCAGAATTTTCCATCACACAAATATTCAAAGGTCAACTGTCAAGACAGCTGCACAGAGGTAAATTGCAAATCGTTTTTACTACTCCATTACATAGTGCAGTTTATTCAATTAACAATAGGTTCTGTATTCAACAGTTTTTTAAGAGCATGCCCTGAAATAAATGAAATTTGTAAGTCCACTTGTTTATACGATTAAAGCAGTGAAAGAAGAAACACACCAGTCCTGACTATCGATTAGTGCCTATTACTTATATCTAAGAAATGCAACTGAAAAGAACCTTGTTCCCCCTGTACTAAATTTCATTGTACTAAAAAGCTGATCAATAAAATATTTATAAATATTTTAAGAGGCATTGTTTCAAATTTATAATAGAAGTAAAAGTTAATATTCTTTTATATTCAGGTCTTAACCAATTTAAAGCTTTTTTTCTACTGTGTGAAGTGTCTTAGGAAAATTGGACAAAGTGTGTGAAGTGTCTTAGGAAAAAAAACAAATATTCATTACATCTTTCCACTATCTACTATGGATGCATGGAATCCTTGATTTGGTTCAGGATTTAGCCAAATCCTATCCTTTTTTTTTTTTTTTTATCTATTTTTTTGTGTAGGATTTGGCTGGATTTTTTTTTTCCTTGCACAGTTTAAGATTTGGATTCGGCAAAATCTTTTGTCGTGGATTCAGTAATTTGTCAAATGCTAATATTGTGGATTTGTGACATCCCTTCGTCATATATAAAACATGTTTTTTTTTTTTTTTTTGTTAGTTTACTTCAGGCCATAACTAATATATAGAAATAAGATTAAACAGATATAGCAAAACCTTTCTTTGGGTTCATTGCCTTCTAAGTATTTTAAAACTTGAGGTATTACAAAGTGACATTTTCAGTCTTAAGGTAACCAGTCATACATCTTAAAGGGAACCCGTCACCCAAAAAAAATATTCAAAATCATATTTTAAAACATTAGTCAAGCAAAATGAAATTTAATTACACTATATAAATTATTTGAATCTTGTTTCCTTCAGTCTGGGAATTCATAATTATAGCAAGCAGGCAGGAGCCATTTTGTGGACACTGTTTTTAAGGAAAGCCTCACACTGTTTTTAAGGAAAGCCACGGGGGAATGTGAGGAGTACAGTTACATTTAGTAAGTGCTGAATGGAAAGTGAAAGTTATTGTTTGCCCACCTCTATACCCATGGCATAGAGGAGTGGTAAACAATATTCGATTGACAGCTGCGATTTTTAAATGAGCTTACAACAGCTATGAATGCTTTAATAAAAAATAGAAATTGGATCTCATGTTTAATTTGAAAAGGACTTTTATTATACAGATTTTTGTGTCTGGGTGACAGGTCCACTTTAAGTAAGCTTTAAAAAACAAAAAAATAAACATGAACTGCTGAGAAAGTGGTTTTTATCTGTTGCGTTATCTGTATTAATATCTGCTGTATCAATTTTAAGTAGGGATGCACTGAATCCATAATTCAGTTTGGAATTGCCTTTTTTCAGCAGGATGAACCGAACCCTTAAAATCATATGACTTTTCATGACATGAACAAAGAAGTGAAAAAATATTTTTTAGCTGCGGGCACAGTTCTCTTTAGCCCTTCTTGGCACTCATTTGAATAGGCAAATTAGTGTTTGGATTCAGTATATCCCTACTTTTAAGGAGTATTTGAGAACAACACCTTGGCAGGTATACTGATGGAGTGTTATACAGTAGAAGTATTTTTCAAGGTTACATATAAGTTAGCACAAATGTATGACAGTGTTTCTGAACTCTGTCTTTATTTCTGACATTGTTTTCTTTTTCACATTTATGCAGTCTGGAAAAGAGGGAAAGGTAAGCTCACTGTTTTCAGATGAGCATGATGTTTTAGAAAATTGTAACATGTTTTACATCTGTTTTATTTTCTGCATGTTCTGTCACTTGGTTGAGTTTCTTATAGGGTTTTTTTTTTTTTTTTTGTTATCTTTTCCCCCCTCTGGTTAAAGGAAGGAATACCCAGCCCATGTACAAAAGCTTGACGCTGATCAAGGAAGAATACATACTTTTCCAAGATCAGGTAGGCTTTTAATTCTACTGAAAGCTTAATCCGTGCAGGCCATGGTTTATCCTGTACTCCCTTTATATGGTTTGAAAATATGCCCACTTCACCTGGATAGGACTGGATTCCAAAACTGGCTGTTTCTATAATCCCATGAAGCAAGATTTATATTTGCTCATTGCCACAGTGGTTCTAAAATGTATCCAGTTTAAAGCATGTCATGTGCTGAGCAAAAAGAAATACATTACATTTACCCAAATAGAACAGGGCATGGGGTAGAAACCTGGTTGCTTATGTGTATTGGGCATAATATTAATTAAACTGAGTTTATGGCCTTTAGGTACAACCGTCCTGGCATGGGTTGATGGCAGTCCCAAAAAGTTGCAGAGCTCAATGATACTCCAGGGAGATTTGGAAACCTGCAATCTAATATTGTTTCTGAACCACCCTACTGCTAGTGTTTTCCAGTTTTGATCCAAGTAATAGGGCATAAAGTTTGAATATTTTACCTTTAGAAATAACTACCTTAATATATTAGACAGTAGCTGACTACAATTCGCTGTTTTTTTTTTGTTTTTAACTCTTTAAGTGCCAGCAGAATTTCACATTTTGGTTACGCGAAATGCCAGCCGTTTTTGAAACATTTGTGCTCTCTCACTTTAGTGGCATTTTCTGAGGGGAAACCTATAGTTTACCTAGGAAAACTATACATTGTTTTTTTCGGGAGAAACTGAGCTTTCCAAATCTGCCTGAGTTGTCATGTATTTCCACCTCTGCAAAAAGATTTATAGCTCTAAATACAAAAAAAAAAATGAAAAAATCCTATTTTTCACAATATATGCATTTATACCTTCAAAGGTTTTATTTTGCTGCTCCGCATATCACACACTATATTAGATACCAAGAAAAAGCACCCTGAATATGATTGCCAGGGGTCCACTGAACAGTTTGATCCCCATTGTGCATAGGTTTACCAAAGTACCTGGCATTTAGAGACCCCAATATGAAGTTAGCACATCCAAATTGTCCAGGACTTTACTTCAGCTACTGAAAAATTAACACATTGACTGCATTTTTTGTGGGGTAAAAACACAGAAAAATATTTTTGGAAAGGACACATTCTACCGAATCTAAAATGGGTACCCATGCCTTTCTGCTCCAAACTACTGAGTGGCAAGGCTTTCCCAAAATTGTCGGTTTTGGTGAAATATCTGAAAATTGCCTCAAAACTTCCCAGCACCATATCACCCATGTATCATTCGGTACCAAGAAAAAGCACCCTAAATATGATTGCCAGGGTTCCTCCAAACAATTTGGTGCCCATTGTTCATAGGTTTACCAAAGCATCAGGCATTTAGAGGCCCCAAAATGAAGTTAGCGCATACAAATAGTCCTGTAGGTAACTTCAGATAATGAAAAATCAATACATTGACTGCATTTTTTGGGGGGTAAAAACATAGAAATATACGTTTACCCCCCAAAACCAAACCATATATTTTTGGAAAGGACACATTCTACAGAATCTAAAATGGGTACCCATGCCTTTCTGCTCCATACTACTGAGTCGCAAGGCTTTCCCAAAAATGTTTTTTTTTGAAATACCTGAAAATTGCCTCAAAGCTTAAACTTTCCAGCATTGTATCGTCCATGTATCATTACCAGCATAAAGCATCCTAAATATGAATGCCGGGGGTCTACTAAACAGTTTGATACCCAATAAACATAGATTTACCAAACTATGTGGCATACAGAGACCCCCAAATCCACATAGGGGATATGAATTTTCACATATGACACTCTGGCTACTACAACATAAGCACCCAATGAGAGCCCCTAACAATATGGAAACCCTAGAAAACCATATATTTTCCGAAAGTACACAGTCTGACAAATCTAAAGCAGGTAAGGACATCTTTCTACTGCAAACTACCAAACCGCAAAGCAATGCTAAACATAACACATTTTATGAAATTTCTGAAAATAGTCACAAAGCAAGCATTTTACCCCATTATATACCCCACATTTTGTAACGTACCAGCAAAAGTCATCCTAAATATGAACGCCAGGGCTGTACTGAACAGTTTGATGCCTGATATGAAAAGATTTACCAAACTAGGTGGCATACAGAGACACCCAAATGAAAATAGTACAAATTAATTTTCACGTATGACGCTCTGACTGCTACAATACAAGCACCTGGTATGTGCATTATGCACCATAAGACCCCCCTAACAGTATGGAGACCCTAGAAAACTATATAGTTCCTGAAAGTACACATTCAGATGAATCTAAAGCAGGTAATTACATCTTTCTACTGCAAACTACCAAACCGCAAAGCTAAACATAACAGTTTTTATGGAATTTCTGAAAATAGTCACAAAGCAAGCATTTTACCCCACTATATACCCCACATTTTGCAACGTACCAGCAAAAGTCATCCTAAATATGAACGCCAGGGATGTACTGAACAGTTTGATGCCTGATATGAAAAGATTTACCAAACTATTTTGCACACAGATACCTCCAAATGTTTATATAGCAGACAAAATTTTCATGGTCAAAATGAAGTAACAAAGAACAAAGCGAAATGGTATAAAATCAGTAAAATCCAACAAAACCGCAAAAATCAATGCTTTTTTTTTTTTCCGCCTACTGTAATCAGCAGTCAGAATCAATGGTTGAATATTTTAGCATGGCCAAATAGGTTTTACATACAGAAATAGGGGAACAAAACCTTCGCAAAGCTGAAAAAGTAATAAAATGGCTAAACATGCAATAAAATGGCTAAAAATGCACAAAAATCACCAAAATTGCAGTATAATCACCAAAATAACATACAAAAGGTATTGCGCAGTGCAATTAGCGAATACGCTATTCGCAAAGGCAATAAAAAAATTTTCAGGCAAAAAAACAGACCATGCGATAAAAACAAAAAAACAAAGACACAACATAGTGTAAGTGTGTATGTGTGTATGTGTGTGTACAACTGACCAATTGCATGTTGTGTGCGCGTGCAAGCGTGTGGGGGTGCTGTGAATGTGTGTGACCCCCCTGATCCCCCAAAAATGTATGTGATTGTGTGTAAGTGTGTAATGGGAAAATAAGTGTGTGTTTGTGTGTGTGGATGGGCACTAACCTGGGTGTAGTAGGGTCATGAGATGGCACCGTCCTCTTCTGATGATCCGGTAAGAGGGGCAGAGCTTAGCGGCCAGGAAGTGCAGGCAGCAGCATAGCACGCCCATTGCACGTGCTGCTGCTGCCTTTGGGGCCCCTGGGCTATAGAGCCTCAGGGGCCACTCATTCCCTGCCTAGACTTGTTGCCTGGGGGCTGGGGAATGAGTCTGAACAGAGCGAGCAGCTTTACAAGCCGCTCCTCTGTTCACAGAGTGCAGGCAGCAGCAGAGCACGTAGATTTCACGTGCCTGCTGCTGCCTAGGGGCCCCTTGTTCTTCACCTAGGCTCGTTGCCTAGGGGCTGGGGAACCCGAGTATAGCACTAAGAATGGAGCGAGTGACTTTTTACAAGTCGCTCCTCCGTTCTGAAAGTGCAGGCAGCAGCAGGGCACATATATTGTACGTGCCTGCTGCTGCCTTGGGGCCCCTGGGCGATTGCGCCTCGGGCCACTCATTCCCAGCCCCTCCTCGTTGCCTGGGGGCTGGGGAACGAAAAGGTACGGAGCAAGCGGCTTGAAAAGCCGCTCCTCCGTTCCCTAACCCTGAAATGCTGCAGAACGTAGAATCTACGTTCTGTGGCATTTCAAGTGTCATTTCCACAGAACGTAGATTCTATGTGGGGTGGCACTTAAAGGGTTAAATGTTCTTTAGAATTTTCTATCCCATCTCAGTTTAACGTTTGGGGCCTTGGCCTGAAGCAGTTTGATATATTCTTGCCAATCTCTGTGGGGTTAAATATACCCTATGGATACATTATGGCTATATAGTCAGCTGGAGAACTCTATCCAGAGTTTCCTCCGACATTTCGTCATTCAGACGAAAGTAGTCAAAATGCTAGGTTGCTTATCATCAAGGTAATATACATATATGTCAGCACTTTTGTTAAATCTTCTCTGTGCAGGTAAGTTTCTTAGGTTGTTTCAGTAAGCTGGATTAGTCTCTGTGGAATCTGGGATCTGCATGACACAATTGAAGATCACAAAACAGCATCAGGGGGAAGCTGATATTCTCGTTTTAGGTTATTGAAAGTCTTACACTCTCAATTTATAGTTAAGTCTGCTCAAGTGCTTATCTCCGGGACTGAACTAAAATGGGGAAGGAATCAATTTCCCCATAGGGGATCCATTTAAAACCAATCCTGGAGATTGCTTGTGCTATTTTTGAGGGCCTTGAAAGGTCTCCACCACCGTTTTCATAGGGGTTGTTGTTTGTAAAATTGGGATATTTCCCTACAGGAAGTTTAGCTAGAGCCTCGAGGGAATCCGTTATGGTGCTTAAAGGGATACTGTCATGGGAAAACATTTTTTTTTTTTTTTCAAAACGCATCAGTTAATAGTGCTGCTCCAGCAGAATTCTGCACTGAAATCCATTTTTCAAAAGAGCAAACAGATTTTTTTATATTCAATTTTAAAATCTGACATGGGGTTAGACATATTGTCAGTTTCCCAGCTGCCCCCCAGTCACGTGACTTGTGCTCTGAGAAATAACAGGAGAAATAAGACTGCCAGAAAGTAGGTCCATCCTAAAGTGCAGCTGTAGGAAAAAAGATTTTGTGCTTGTTATACTGTCCTGCTATCTTAGTTGTGCCTACTTGCCTTTATGCTTCTTGGGTATGGGTAAAACGCTTTTGTCAAATATGAATGAAAAAAATATCAGTCCATTTTTTTTCTATCCAAGGTACTGTTATGCTTCCAATTTGAAGATGAGGACTCTGGCTATATATAATTCCTTTTAAAAAACAGTCATAGACCAGACAGGACCAGCCTGCTGTCCCCACGTATACACATCAGTGAAGCTCTCAATAGCTGAAAGGTTCACAGGAGGGACACTGTAGTTGATTTAGTAATTTCATCATTTTTGCTTTGAGTACTGAAATACTAAACTTTTTTTTTTTCCCAAGAAAACATGCAGGAACGAAAAGAAGAATCTGACTTTGAATCTGAACCAGAGAAGATAAAGAGGAAGGTTCAGCAGATACGACGTAGTAGTATACAAGAGTCTGATATGTCTTTTTCTCGCACACCACAAATGTGTTTAACCCACCAACAGGTCTGTATAAAATTTAACGTACATTTCATTAGTACAAGCGTTTGGTGCTTATTACTAGTATTAAAAGTCTGAACAGCAGTAAGGGGGTGACCTTAAAGAGGATGATTACCTATATGTTAACCTTTAGTACGGTACCTTTCTCATTGACTTTGCAATTGGTCTTCATGATTTGTTTTGCATATTTTTTTAATCAATATTCATACTCGTTCAGTTGTTTTTAAGCCTGTAACTGAAAAGGCTGGTAAAGCAAACAAAAGTGTTGGTTCTAACTATCAAAGCAACTTGTCTGTCCATTTATTGGCTGATGCTTTCTCATGAAGAAATAATCAGCAAGCACTCCGGACGCCACTCGTGAAGTAAAAGGCAACTTTATTTCAGCAGATTAAAATCATCAAGTCCTGACTCATTTCGTAGCAAGGGATACACAGTCATAGGCATAAGTAACACAGACATCGAATGGCTTTTTAAATCGCTAGTTGGGAAATTACATCAATTACCGGCTGCTTAACCAAAACATGTATTAACCCTTTTAACATAGCAAAAAAAAGCTGTGGGACCTGGGGTCTTTACATCCAGGTCACAGTACTTACAGGGTGACTGCCTAAAGCTTAGGTGTTTCATTTCTACGTTTATTTGCTGTAAAAAAAAATTCCAGTAGAATACAAATAGGTTTGTGTGGCAACCCACATTTACGAAGGGTTTTTGGAATTGAGCTGCATTTACTTATGTGATGCTTTCTCTTAACTTGTGTGTGTCTAAGCGCATTGAGTTAGCCAGAGGGAGGCACTAGGTTTCCATTTTTTATTATTTGGGGTTTTTGAGTTATTTAGCTTTTTATTCAGCAGCTCTCTTATTTGCACTTTCAACAATCTGGCTCACCACCTTAGAAAGTGTCTGCGACACTCACATGCTCAGTGGGCTCTAAGCAGCTGTTGAGAAGCTAAGCTTAGGGGTCGTTACAACTTATCAAGCAGTAAATGAGGTTGGTCTGTAATATAAGCTGATGCTACAGGGCTGACCTGTAGTAATTATCTGTATTAATTACTAATCAGCCTTATATTGTGACGTGTATATTTTATGTGTACTGTATATTGTGAGTCAGCCCTTAAAGGGATACTGTCGTGGAAAAACATGTTTTTTACAAAATGTATCAGTTAATAGTGCTACTACAGCAGAATCCTGCATTGAGATCCGTTTTTCAAAACAAGAAATGGATTTTTTTATATCTAATTTTAAAATTTGCTATGGGGCTAGACATTTTGACATTTCCCAGCTGCCCTCAGGTCATGTGACTTGTGCTCTGATAAACTTCAGTCACACTTTACTGCTGCACTGCAAGTTGGAGTGATGTCATTACCCCTCCCTCCTACAAGCTGCTGTAATGTAAATAGAGCCTTGTCTGCTGAGCCTGTCAATTGAACAATAGGCAGGAATAAAGATAAGCTCCCACTGACACCACTTCAGAAGGACTGAAATCCTGCATACAAACATATAAATAGCCTTTAGTTCATCTTTAGTTCTCCTTTAAAAACAAAAAAAAGCATAGTGCTAGTTTCTTTTTTTTTTTTTTTTTTGTTTTTTTTTTTTATTATTGTTTAACCTTTTGTTAGTGGTTCACATCTGCTACTGAGAAACTAGGAACTGAGTAAACGAGTAGAATATTCCCATGACTATGGCCTATGGTTTTGTTTTCTTAAAGTTCTCATAATGGGCAATAGAATCAGATGAATTTAAATGACAAAATACAAATCAGACCAAAAATGTTTAGTTGAAAGTTCAAGAAATCTGATTTTTAAAACTGTTAGAATTGTCTGTTTAATCTAAATGATCAGCTCACTATACCTTCTGCAAGATCTCCCCTATCTCCAATGCAGTTCTAGCTGAGGCAGCATCTTGTATTTCACTGGCTCTTCCTACCTATATCTTCCCAGCCAACTGCAGCTCTGAAATCTCGCACATGCTCAGTTGAAATTCCTTGGTTGCTTAGCATCCCTTCTAAGCTATTTTCAAATCAGCCAAACCTCTGTCTTAGCTGCTGTTCAGTAGTGCTGCTACCTTGTAGAAGTTAGTGTGTGCCCTTCATTTTCATAACAACATCACCAGCAGGGGACAAGATAGGGAAATCTCGAGATACTTCTAGTGGAGGAGTTTACTAAAACAAGGCATTCTGGGTAGAATACTCAAAGCAGTGTTACAATCTGAGCATGCTCCTGAAATTTGCATGTTATAGTCTCAGTATGGCCTCCCTCAGTGAAAGAACACATCTGACAAAGTAAGGGATTTTTTAAAACCTGCAGTTTTTTTCAAATAATTATATATGTAGTTTGATTAAATGTGTTTAGGTTGTACTGGTCAGATTGTTAATATGTGTTTGATTTTGGCTGTGATAGGTGTCCTTCAAACGTGTGTATTCTCATAAGATCCAGTATTAATCAAGAAAATAGCCATTTGTATATTTAAAAAAAAAAATAGCCATTTGTTATTTAAAAAAAACTATATGATTGCATATTGTATATTTGAATACACAATGTTCACCTCTCTTCTTCAGGTCATGAGACAAACTGAAGATCTGCAATACTGCGCAGTGTGTGTAAAAGAAAATAAAACCAAATGCCAAAGTATTGAAGGTTCTCAAAGACTTTGCAAGCAGCCCATTGCACTAAATGAACTCTCTCCTTTATCAAGGCCTGCTATTCATCAAATTGATGGAAGAACTGCCAACCTAGGATTTAAAGTTGAAAGCTTCTATAGATCAACGGGTAACCCACAGACACCCAATGACTTTGTTTTGGAACACAAACCCCCTGCATTTCAGCAATGTGCTCCAAATGGGAAATTGACCAATGAAGGAAATATAAGTAAAGTTACAAAAAACAGGAGACTAAGAAGTGCAGGATCGTCAGAACCTAATGACCCCAGTAAGTATTTCTTTGTACTTATTAATGTAGTTTGATAAGTCTTCCATTCTCATTCTTATGCCATTGTCGTCCAAGCTTGGCCGTTTAGGAAATTGTAGCAACATCATCCAATTAAATTTTTTTTCCCCTAAAGATGGCTATACAGGTATAAGATCTGCTTGGTACTTGGGTTTTCTGGAGAAGGGATCTTTCTGTAATCGGGATCACCATACCTCTGTATGCTAAAAATCATTTAAACATTATTGCCACCTATATGAATTTATGCAGCTTAGTTACCATCAAGTACATAGGACTGTTTTATAATTACAGAGGAAAATGGAAATCCCTTTTAAAAATTAGAATTATTAGGTTAAAATGGACTCTAAGGGAAGAGGGCCTTCCTATAATTCAGAGCTTTCTGGATATCTGATCCTATACCTGAAACTGCTATTTATCCATAGGGTAAGCAGGGATAAAGGTTTTTCTTGGAGATTTCCATTCACAATAATGCCTAACTTTCAGCTGGAAATGTTTAAATTGTTTTCCTATGTATTTCAGTGGAAACAATGTATAATCTGTGAAAAGCAACATCATTATTTAGTTCTGTTGATGTTGCAAAGGAAGTGCAATCATTGTAATGACCGACTGGTTTATTCCCTACCATGTAAATTAATAATTCTGGTAATATAAATATTATAAAGTTTGGAATCACGCAATTTTTCATTCCTTTATTTCTTTATTATTTGTACCGTTGTCAGCTCTTTTAAAAAAGATGTAGCATGGAGACATCATTACTTCTACATGACACAATTTAACTTGCTTTATTCCCAAAGGCAAGACTCATTATTTATAGTGTATCTTAGCAATAGCCATTTGGGAAAAAGACCCATGAGGAAGGATAAAGTTGTTGCTGTTCCAGCTGCTCTGTAACCTTGTCATTTTTTTTCTTTAAAAGAGCCTTTGCTACTTTGTTATTCCATATATGCAATAAACCTTACTCGTGAGCTATCTCCTATAATCCGATCAGCTGGTCACTATCTAATTGTGAGGCTCTTTCATGCACATGATATTTGTTTGTTACATACTTGGTGGTCTGAATGTTCATTTCCCAAGCTGAATAACCCAACCTCTACATCATCTGGTTCATTTAGCCATAAACGTGTGTTTTTTCAGTGCTGAGAAGTTATTAATGGTCTGCTTTAGAGAAAATTGTGGCATTGCTTTTTTAATTTTTTTTAAGACTTCTTTGGCATGTTGGCTAGGGCTACTGCCAGCCCTGCTGGGAACCTGAGTCCCATTGTTAGCAGAGCTCTGTATGCAAGTAGCTTGTGTGTTCTACCCAAGTCTTAGGTTTACTTTGGTTTCCTCTCAAAAACATACAGGCTGTTCACTGTTTCTCGATAAAAATGACCCTACTTCATATGTGTTACATACACATGGTGGGAACCTAAGATTGTGTCCATTCGAGTAGACCATTCTGACCACTGCACAGCACCATGTCTGTATAGGTAAAGGATAATAACCTTGAATGTTGCAAAAATCTAGTCTTCATGGTGCCCTACATATACCAGCTTGAAGATGCTACTGGGAGTGCTGCAAATCACAATAAACTGTTTGCATTTAATATGACTCAATCATCCTGTGGCAAATCGGGAGCCCATATGCATTCTATTATATAAACCTTAATAAATATTATGTTCTTTAATTGCAATAAGCTTTTAAATTCTAGTTCACCTTATGCCTGTATTGTAATTTTAATAACAAATGTATACACAGGGGCTTATTTATCAAAGGTCGAGTTTGTGAGCTTTGCAAGGTTTTTTTTTTTTTTTTACACCTTGTATGAACTCAAAACTTGAATGTTTTCTAATTTATAAAAGAACTCAAATGGAAAAAACTTGAATCAGTAAATTTGAATACTTGAATCAATCAAGTTTTCCGCAAAAAAACTAATCACTCAAATTAGAGTGTTCAGGCGAAACCGACTGAAAAAAAACCTGATCATGAAGGCTATTAACATCTTCAAATGGTTCAAGGTACCTCTCTACGTGACCATGACGGGTTTTAGCTGGAGTATTTTTGGATTCAAGCCATTTCCAGCTTCAGGGTATAATACATCTCAAAAAATTTGAGGGTTTTTTTTTCTTTAACCTGAAAATTTGAGTTGTGACCCGAAAGCTACCCTCGAAAAACCTCGAATTTTTTGGGGAAACACAACTCAACCATTGATAAATTTGCCCCATAATGTGCACAAATGTATTTTCCATTGAGAATAATTTCACTTATTTCTTTCATTACTGCCACAGATGACATGTACAATTGACATTTAAAAGTAGCTTTGGGCAAAATTGCTGGCTAGACTCTTAAATACTGTTTATATTGGGAAATTAATAACCAATGCATTTATTTTAGCCCTGTCAAATATTTAGTGATTTGTCTTTAATTCAGCAGTTTATTTGCAGATATGAGGGTGAAGGCACATGGAGTGTTGGCTCTGCTGCTTTCAGCCTGCACAAGAGGTCTGACAAAAATTCTGTTTTCACGTAGTCGGCCCGAATCCTACTTTGCTGTGTGCAAGTGGAAGCTGTACTTTTCAGAGCGTAGCTCACCAATTGCTCTTAGCAGCTTGTCCCGGGGGTTATCCTGTGCTGATATCCCAAACAGGTTGAATAAATACATTTGACTGCAATTTTTCTTTTCAGTGCAGGTCAACAGACCCGAGGAATGTAGCGGATAATTTACAAATGCTCTTAATTGAACACTAGCCTGTATTTTATTTGAAATATAAATAGTCTGAGTGTATAATATAGCACAAAACAAAAAATATCTGCAAAGGAAAAAGATCTGTAAAATCATAATGAAAACAGGAAAATAGCATGGAGGTAATATTCTCTATTACATTCATGTGGTTTATCCAGCATGAGGTTCAGAGCACAAATTCATAAATTCTGTGTGCATGAGTACTAAGGGGTGCTCTTTAGGACCCTTCCATTGGACTTCTTCCCTGGGTCTTGTTAAATGACCCCTCTATAACCTGCTTGTTGGCTTTTCGGTACCCCATCCACAAACAGCAACATAACAAAAACTACAAAATGATTCCTAAGTCTTTCCCTTAAACTATAAATTGAACTTGCAACTCATTGCTCAGTAATTTGAGGAAGGGCTAGTTGCAGCCTGAGATGTCCAAACCCCTTTTGAATATAAGGTGACTTAGCCTTGCTCCTTTTGCCCAAAATAAATACCCAGATATTTGTGTTTCTTACTTTTTTAGGGAAAAAAAACAAACAAATCAAATTTTATTAGTCAAAGACTCCAAACAATTGTGGGGATGTATGTATTGGCAATGATAATTCATTGGTCACTAATGTACACTGTGTGAAGATTAAAGGGATTCATTCATGATTTTTATTATGCATTTTTTATTTCTAAATTACACTGTTTACACTGCAAATAATTCACTCTAGATACAATATAAAATGTAATTCCTGAATCAGCAAGTGTATTTTTTTTTTTAGTTGTAATATTAGTGTGCAGGCAGCCATCTCGGGTCATTTTACCTGGCCATGTGCTTTCAGAAAGAGCCCGGACTTTAGGATGGAACTTCTTTTTTGGCAGGTTGTTGTTTTTCCTTCTTAGTGTAACTGAATGTGTCCCAGTGGGACCTGGATTTTACTACTGAGTGCTGTTCTTAGATCTACCAGGCAGTTATTATCTTGTGTTTTATCTGGTTACCTTACCATTGTTCTGTTGTTAGGCTGCTGGAGGGTAAAGGGAGGGGGTTGATATCACTCCAACTTTCAGTACAGCAGTAAAGAGTGACTGAAGTTTATCAGAGCACAAGCTAAACTAAGGGCAGCTGGTAAACTAACAATATGTCTAGCCCCATGTCAGATTTCAAAATTAAATATAAAAACATCTGTTTGCTGTTTTGATTTCTGCTGGAGCAGCACTATTAACTGCTGTTACATTCATAAGTAATGTCAGGCCCTAGTAATGTTTATATAGTGGTAATGTACGCCCTACTGTAATTTATAAAGATATTCTGTCACGAGGAGTTATGTGACCATATAAATGCACAAGGCCGAAGGCCGAGTGTTTTATACAGGTCACATAACTCCGAGGTGACTTCTAATATCTTTATAAATTTCAGTAGGGGGTACATTTTGCATTATAATGTACATTTTGTGTGAAATGTTGGGAGGGGAGTGGAGAGGGTTGCCATCCAATTTGGATGCGTGGCGTCAAATTTAGTGGCCGGGGACCCCTGTTATAAACGGCACGTTCTGACGTCAGAACTCACCGTTTATAAGGATATAATTTACTGTCTGGTCCCATAGTGAAATGACCAGACTGTAGATTATATAAGAGAATACATGCAGAACAACCTTTACTTTTTAGTATCATGTAGATATGAAGTCCATGCTGTGTATATGAATTAACATGATCACCTTTAATAATGTCCGTTTCATTTAAATTCTAATATTATGCCATGCGTTGTTGATATTGTGTGTGATGTTACTCATCTCCACTGTTTTCTGTTGTAGTTGTATTGTCTAGTGATGATGAAGACAATGCTAGCACTGGAAGCACAAATCGCATTGAAAGCATATCGCCTCGGCCTGCTGATTCTGCATGCTCTTCACCTGCTCCCTCATCAGGAAAAGTTGAAGCTGCTTTGAAGGAAAATAGTTTTACTTTGGAGCATACGTTTTGTAATCGTGCCACTGATGTTGCAAGCACTATTGCATTACCCAGAAAAGCAAAAATGAAAGATCAGGTATGGACACTAAAGTGTTATTTTAAGCTTTTAAAGGGGTGGTTCATATGTTAACTTTTAGAAAGTTATAAAGTGGCCAATTCTAAGCAACTTTTCAATTGGTCTTCATTGTTTATTTTTTATATTTTTAATTGTTTGCCTTTTTCTTCTGACTTTCCTGCTTTCGAATGGGGGTCACTGTTCTGTAAAGCTACAAATGTATTGTTATTGCTACTTTTTATTATTCATCTTTCTATTCTGGTCCTCTCCTGATTATATTCCCATCTTTTATATTCCCATCTTTTATTCGAATGAATGGTTGTTGGAGTAATTTGGACCCTAGCAATCAGATTGCTGAAATAGCAACCGGGAGAGCTGTTGAATAAGCCATTCTATAACATACTAAACATTAACTGAAAGGTGAACAACCCCTGTAACAGCAGCTTTGTAGCCTGCCATAGTCAAAGCCTTACAAAGTGGCATCTGGAATATGAAAAAAAAGGTATTGATAAAGGCACATTCCCTGGCCCCGTGTATTCTTGTATTATGAATCCATATGCTTAACACAGTGCTATTTCCTTGTGAAACGGTAATGTCACACATAACCTGAACATTCCTGCCCAGTGCACTTTATCAAACATCACAGACTTGAATTCTAATTGGCCATACATGTATCGTATCTGCAGATTGATCTTCAAGAGCCTGCTTGGCCTGTGTTCTTTTGCTTTACTATAATCCCATAACTGTTTACTGATTTACAACCAATTGCTACACGGAGATTTTGTCAGAAATTATCTAATTTTATGAAATCAAAGTAAGGTTGTTTATTGTCCAGCAAAAGATAAATAATTATCTCAAATTTCATAAACAGTTTGGCAATGCAGTCACCAATACACCCGTTAAAAGGCGTAAAGTTTTGGCCCTGGAGACACCACCTGAGCTTGCGTCAGAAGCCTACCTGAACTGTGAAAGTCTTATCCTGAGCTGCCGAAGTGTACGAATAGGGTCATTTTATAAAGAGGTGATAGAGGATGTTGTGGTGAGTGCATATTTATCACACTTATATTTGTTTCCATTCTTTCAAACACAAACTTCAGCAATGCCATTCTTTATGGCAATTTTACGTTTTTATTTTGACCCACAACACACAGCCATCTTTACTGTCTCCATTAGAATTGAAATGTTTATATTACTGCAGATTTAATGGGCTTTAAAGGAACAGTTCTGTGTAAAAAATAAAAACTTGTTAAATAGGCTGTGCAAAATAAAAAAATGTTTCTAGTATAAAAAATTTAATCTATAGAGGCTGGAGTGATTGAATGTCTAACGTAACAGAACACTACTTCCTGCTTTGCAGCTCTCTAACTCTGAGTTAGTCATTGAGCCACATGGGACATAACTGTTCAGTGAGTTTGCAATTGATCCTCAACATGTCGGTGGAAACCAAGAGAGCTGCAAAGCAGGAGATAGTCTTCTTTCTATTATGTAAGATATCCAGTCACTCCAGCCTTTACAGTTTACATTTTTGGCTAACTAACAATATTGAAAACATTTTTATTGTGCACAGCCTATTTACCGTATATACTCGCGTATAAGCCGAGATTTTCAGGACACAAAATGTGCTTGAAAATGCTACCTCGGCTTATACGCGGGTCAGCAATGTTTCCCCCCCCCCCCCCCCGCGGGTCATACGTCTTTTTTCAACTTACCGGTACGTATTCCTGCCCCCACTTGGTGCACTACAACTCTCCTTGCGAGCTCTATTGATACCTTCCGACGTGGAAATGACGCGCGCTGCTGCTGGGAGATGTAGTTTTTATTGCGCAGTGACCGCAGAGCAGTCGTGCCATGGTGTTAACAGGCAGTGTGGACGTGCCAGAGCAGGACCATCAGCGGTAATTATTTTCCCAGGTAGGGGGGGTCAGCTTCAGCCCATATAACTGTTGGGGTCTGGGGGCCGTAATGGGACTGCTCATCTATTTGCTGTGATGCCACTTTGTACAATTTCTACTCTGTTGGGCTCTGGGTTGCCTCGATGTGTCATGGCTGCATTCATTGCTTTGATAAGGGTTTCTGGCGCAGCTCTAATTGCCCCTGGTGCTTCTGGATATCTGTGGGTATCACTGATGGGCACTAGTCCAGTTTGGAGTTGTAGTTGGGCACAATATGAAGTCACTGTGCCACTCTGGCTTCTTTGCTGTGCCTGCCACTTTTTATGTAGAGGGACATAAACTTTTGGCTGTGGGGCAGGTGTCCTGCCTTTCATCCATGTTATAGCAGCCACGTTAGATGCAAAGTAATAGCTTTCTGCTCTTCTGTCTGTCAGAACAGCTACAGCGGACCATGTCCGAAAAGATGTGTACCACCCTCTGCCCTCCCTTCCATTCTGGCTGCTAGGCTTATAAGCGAGTCAATAATAATGGTTTTCATAGGTAAAATTAGGTACCTCTGCTTATACGCAGGTCGGCTTATACACAAGTATATACGGTATCCAGTTTTTATTTTTATACTTAACAATTCCTTTAAAGGAAAAGTAAAGTTAAAACTGGGAGTGGGTGGAGAACTTTGTACAGCGTCCCCACCACAACCAGCCTCAGGTTCCAGGCATTTAGCTCTGCAGCCTCACAGTCTCTTTTGTAATAATCTTGGGTAGCCAGTGCCAGGCCAAATACAATGGTCAGCCAAAGCAATCGCCTGCCTCCAAGCTGGTTATGCTCAATCTGCAACTGGGTAGGATAGTTCAAGAAATCTAGTGCCTGAAATGTATTCTATGGAGCCTTAGCATTCACTGGGAAGTACTACAGATTCCAGTACATATTAACACTAGTCAATCTATATCCCTCTAGGAATTTGGGTTCAGAAGATGTATACCTGGCATTCCTTACTTTATTGGAAGCTAAGGTTTTGTTACAGAGTGATGCACCAAATCCACTGTTTGGGATTGGGCCGAATCCCTAATCCATTGCGAAAGTTTCAGTCGAATACCCAGCCAAATCTTTTCATATGCAAATTGGCGGAAATTTTTTTATTTACGGGTTTTGTGACGAAAAATCATGTGATTTCCCTCCCCACCCCTTATTTACATATGCAAATTTGGCTTTGGTTTGGCCAGCCACAAGGATTCAGCTGAATCCGAATCCTGCTGAAAAAGGCCAAATCCAGAACTGAATACTGCATTAGGTGCATCCCTAGTTTTGTTTTCAGAATATTAGTCCTCTTTACATATGTGATTTAATTTTTTTTTTCTTTTTACAGTTTTCTATGGACTTTATAAAGATAAAATGGGAAGGTATGTGTTGTTATGCTTGAACTAACACTGTGAGTGAGTAATTTGCATATTTATATAGTTGTTATTTATTGTATGCCAAATAAACTGATTTTATTTTTTAAACACTACTCTGAACCTGGTGTGGTGCAGCAAATTTTGCTGGCGAAGTTTGTCTTGTAATTTCTACCATGAAATTGTGTCTTAGAAAAGTTTAAAACCTTTTATGCAAATTGTTCACAACTTTTTTCCACTTTATATTCAAGACTGTGACACAGATTTATAAATAATAAATATACATATTTATAAATATAAATAATCTCTTGGTTTCGGTAGAAGCCAGTGTCAAAAAGCACAGGATGTTTGCTGGGAAATCATCATGTCTCTGTTTAAAGCAGTGCTGATTATTTTTGTAAAGCACTACATGGTAATATTGTAATTAAAGTTGAAAGAAGACACATATCCAGTGTGTTCAGCCTCTTTGTCTAAAGTAAACCTGCCTAACTGCTAGCTAATTCAGAAAAAAAGAAAAACCCCACTTGAAGCCAAATTGGCCTTAATGGGGAAAAAAATATTTGTTCCAGTTTTAAAAATCTGTCTATAAAAACTTTATTTCAATTAGGAATGATTGGAAATTCTAATGGGGATGGATTTGGTGTACAGGGAAAAAGGGGACAGAGTTCAGTGTGTGAAGACCATTGAAAATAGGGTTTTGGGTTGATCTACAGTTTGGGAGCAGTCTACCGGTGCGTAACTATAGAGGAAGCAGACAATGCAGCTGCAGGGTGGCCCAGGAGGTACAGGGGGCCCAATTAAATGGGAACTAAAGTCTAAAATAGAATAATGCTAGAAATGCTGTATTTTGTATACTAAACATAAGCATGAACTTACTGCACCAGAAACCTCATTAAACAAATGATTTATTTTCTCAAAGTTGGCCACAGGGTGTCCTCATCTTCTAAATTTGTTAAACATCTTTGCAAGACCAAGACTATGTACATGCTCAGTGTGATCTGGGCTGCTGTTGGGAGGCTAAGCTTGGGGATTGTCATAAATTATCAAAAGAGCAAAATAGTGAAATAATATCTGCTAAAAGTCAATACAACAAGACTGATTAATAATCAGAATATGCAGACTGCACTGGGACTGCGGATACAAATCTCTACATGGTCGCTGGCTGCTCTACAGGGAAACAAAAAAAGCTGCTTGAGTTCTGCACGGCTGGGAAGTAAGGTGGGGGGTTGCCCCCTGCTTTATGATCGTTTCCCTGCAGAGCAGCTTGGGACAGTCTGAAGTTTCCTATCCACAGCTATCAGAGCAAGTAAATGAAGGGGGAATTTCACAGCATACAGTCAGTTTTATTATAAAGACGGTACATATTTTTTAATTAATGTATATTGGATGTAGAGTTCTTTTTCATTAAAGAAAGTAAAAATGGGTATTTATTTTGCCTTTTCGCCCCTTTTAATGAGCAATTAAAACATATATTGGTAAAACCGGTCAATCCCTGGATATGATAGGGCCCTAAAATTAATCTAATTATGCCACAGAGTCTTAATATCTTGTAAGTACATATTGCTGTTATATGTTGGAGCTGCTGGATAATGAAGAGCGAGAAAGTGGCAAACATTATGCTGCTTTAGCTACCACTGCATACATGTGTGTTTATCATTAATGTAGTCCACATTTGTTATTATCTAAACCTTTCTGTTTGCAGCTTTTCCTGGTAGTTCTCAAGAGCTAATCCTAAACCCATCTGATTTTACGAAGTGTGAGTGGTGTGCCGTTCGTAAGCTCCCTGTTGTCTTTTTCCAAACTATACCTGCTGCTTGTCAAAGCCTACGATCCCATCTTAAATTAGGTGGAGAAAATGGTACTGGATGGCATGATTGCAGAGTAACAAGTAAGTATTCTTAGCCTTATTATGTGCTGTGAAATTTTGACTTTCTGTTATTGCAGGCTCTATCTCTGGTTTTGCAGCTAACTGGAATAGGAATGGAAGCCTAGTAGAGAAGGGCCTTTATCTACCCCTTACCAACTTCCATACATTTAATTTCAAAATGTACATGTTACAGGTGAAACCTAAGAAACCTGTTACCTCGGGCTACCATGTTCCAGGAAAACCTCAGTGGCAGCTAAAACATTGCATTCTGTAGCTGTCTTTACTGAGGGTAGGGACACACTGGACGATTTGTCGCCAAAGTAAATCGCGGCGACAAGACGATCGTCTTTTTTGAACAGACGATTCATAGCGACTATTGGCACAGAGCGATTTGTATCCCATTACTCTGTGCGGTACGTGCTCCACCCAAACCGGAAACGGTTTTTGCTTCCCGCTGTAACCTGGCGTCTTTGCGTTCTTGCGTCATTGAGTTCGCATTGTAATTTGAATACAATTGCTGCTACTTATAGGTATGTGTGCGTGTCTAGGAGATTTCAGTGCTTTTCTAAGTACATGCTATTTCTGATAAATCGATCGGAAAAGAGTCTCGGTGCGTTTTGGAGCTACAGTCGATTCACAAACGCACTGTGGGCACAGGAGCTGGCGTCTTTCATAGGGATGCACCGAATCCACTTTTTTGGATTCGGCCGAACCCCCGAATCCTTCACGAAAGATTCGGCCGAATACCGAACCGAATCCGAACCCTAATTTGCATATGCAAATTAGGGGTGGGAAGGGGAAAACATTTTTTACTTCCTTGTTTTCTGACAAAAAGTCACGCAATTTCCCTCCTGCCCCTAATTTGCATATGCAAATTAGGATTCAGATTCGGTTTGGCCAGGCAGAAGGATTCGGCCGAATCCGAATCCTGCTGAAAAAGGCCGAATCCTGGCCGAATCCCGAACCGAATCCTGGATTCGGTGCATCCCTAGTCTTTCATTTGGTTTTGTTCAGAGACAAAACGAGCGATATGTCGCCGCGACTTGCTTTTTAAAAACGTTGGCGACAAATCGTCCAGTGTGTCCTTACCCTAAGAGTGCATAAGTTTAATTGGAACCGCATATAACAGTCTGTCAAGAATGATTTTCTCCAGCTACTGTCCCTGTATTTCTTACCTATTTATTTTCTCCCTAGATTTGGAAGAACAGTTAATCGTTTTAATCTTTGAAAATGCTCTAGATCCAAAAGCAACTGCAGTGTTTGAAACAATGATGTACAATATAGGTATAAAAAATGGTATCAAAAATTTCTTCATAAAAATTCCATTTGAAGATGCCAATGGCAGGCTTGTTGCTTTTACCAAAAACACAGAAGACATTCCAGCGCTGGGTACAACACAGAAGGAGAACATTGAAAAAAATGTAATTCATTTTTATGTTTGTTCTGAAACAGTGATTTTGTGTGTGCCTTTTACCAAAACTTTGAATTGTGCTTAGGGGAGTTCTCATTCAGTCTAATAGTGGAAGTGAAATTTTGCTTAGGGTTTCCTGTATATTACAAGTACAGGAGTGAGGGATCTATTATTAGGAATGCTTGGGACTGGGATTCTCTCCATAATGTGGAAGACCATGCCTTAAAGGAGAAGGAAAGCTACGGAGGCATTGTATTGCCAATAGATTAGCTGCAAAAGTGCAAGCTAGAATGCTATATTTATTCTGTTGAATGTTTTACCATACCTGAGTAAAAAGCTCTAGAAACTGTTTGTTTAGGATAGGAGCTGCAGTATTAACCTGGTGTGACATCACTTCCTGCCTGAGTCTCTCCCTGCTCTGGGCTCAGATTACAGCAGAGGAGGGGGGAAGAGGAACAAACTGAGCATGCTCTTGCCTAGGGCAATGAGGTTTAAGCTGAAGGCAGGAAGTCTGATACAGAAGCCCATCTGTACATAATAGAAAGAAAGAAATGCAGTGTTTCTTTTGACAGGGGACTCAGAGCAGCACTACTTTGGGGGTTTACTGGTATATTTAAATGGACCTTTCTGATAAGGCTTACTTAGTTTTAACCTTTCCTTCTCCTTTAAGGCTACTAAAACATTTAAACATGAAAAATAATTCAGTAGTGTTTGTTTGCCATCACTGCAATTGAACTTAGTCCTGTAGTCTACACCGTGGTATTTTATTGCAGGAAAAAAATTGATCAAAATTGAAAAACTGTTGTTGGGAAATTGCATTGCTGTATTTCTTAGCTTTTTCTAGTGGGTTTTTAGAGGTTAGATCCCATAGCTCTACCAGTCTTTAAAATAGTGCAGGAAAACAGCATTTAAAAGGAAACTTCACTTTTTGGAGCATGTTTCTCACAAGTCTCTTGCCAAAATAATTTTGTATAATTTTTATATTTTCTAATAAAAACACTCCCCAAACATTAAGGTTATGATCACTTATGAATTGTACCTAGGGAGGGCAGACTTGATAACGCCCCACTCCATTATCTTCAACTGCCTGTATATTTTTTGGAGTACCTGGAAGAAAGACATTTAGAAACTGGAAGAACATACTGTTCTGTATTCTAAATACAGGATATTTAAATTATTGATGATAAATCTCATCTGTACAGGTTGCGACAGAAACCAGAATGAAATTAAGAAACTCTTCTCAGCATCAGTTTTTTGGGGATGATGAGGGAGACACTCACACAGTGTTCGTAGGGCCAGTAGAAAAGTAAGTAGTTTCATTCCATTTTTATTATTTATAATGTATATTGCTAGTGCAATGTTCGGTATTTCTGTGAACTGTAATTTGTTTTTTATTTAATTTGGCAGTCTTTGCATTAGTTAATTTTTTAATATGCTTTGTTTCTTTATGCATGCTCAGATAGAGAGGTATGAGTAGATGATTTGTGTTTATTGTGCGATATTTCTGTGTATATTTATACATTTAAAAGGAAGCAGCCATTCTGTTTACTCCAGCAGAGGCATTCCAGTGTATGTGAATCCCAAATGGACATAGATGTGTGCATATATAGAAGTTGCACCCACTCCAATACAAATATACAGAGACATAATGGTGGCTCAAGTAAAAAAAAATTTCCCCACAGTAGACAGACATTTATGCTGGTTTTCAAGTACCGTATATACTAGAGTATAAGCCGAGTTTTTCAGCATCCAAAATGTGCTGAAAAAGTCTACCTCGGCTTATACTCTGGTCAGCGGGCAGTAGATGAGATTGCAGTCACTTTTAAACATTCCTATACCAACAGTTCGCTTGGGGTGAGACTGCAATATCACACAGCGCCCTCTGTTGGTTATATGAAGGATTAACAGTGACTGCAATATCACACAGCGCCATCTGTTGGTTATATGAAAGAATAACAGTGCACCCTCTGTTGGTTATATGAAAGATTAACAGTGACGGCAATATCACACAGCGCCCTCTGTTGGTTATATGAAAGAATAACAGTGACTGCAATATCACACAGCGCCCTCTGTTGGTTATATGAAAGAATAACAGTGACTGCAATATCACACAGCGCCCTCTGTTGGTTATATGAAAGAATGACAGTGCGCCCTCTGTTGGTTATATGAAAGATTAACAGTGACTGCAATATCACACAGTGCCCTCTGTTGGTTATATGAAAGAATAACAGTGCGCCCTCTGTTGGTTATATGAAAGAATAACAGTGACTGCAATATCACACTGTGCCCTCTGTTGGTTATATGAAAGAACAGTGACTGCAATATCACACAGCGCCCTCTGTTGGTTATATGAAGGATTAACAGTGATGGCAATATCACACAGCGCCCTCTGTTGGTTATACAAAGGTTAACAGTGATGGCAATATCTCACAGCACCCTCTGCACATGGTAGTGGGACAGTGGGACAATGCACACAGTAATCCGTTTGGCAATTCTCTGTCACCATCAACTTTGCAAAGAATTTCGGTTGATCCCTGGGGGGGTCGCTTTGGCGGAATGTGTGCTGCTGGGAGACAGGGCTGTAGTTGTGTCTAGGCTTATACTAGAGTCAATAAGTTTTCCCAGTTTACGTAGGTAAAATTAGGTACCTCGGCTTATACTCGAGTATCACTCTTATGAATAGGACATATGTTCACTTGACAGACCCATGCACACTCATTTTTAACAGTTAAATATACTTTTAAGATGAAATCTTGATGGCATGGGAAAAGTATTTAGGAACTGTTGCAATTTGGTAGTACATTATCATTGTTTTCAGATATTTTTTTGGTGCAATTAATTAGATCAACTTGCCTGGGTTTTTCCACATCACACATCTTACCATTTGTTTTTGTGATGCCTGTTGGTATATTCATGTAGAGAAACTATTATCATGTGCCCCGAAAACTGAAAGAGTTTGCATGTTTGTCCATAAAATAATAGCTTTAGAATGTTATCTAATAATACTTTGTGAGTATGGGACCAGAGTGTCAGCCTTTTGCAATCTCTAGATTGCAAAACTTCTGAATTGCACCTTCTTGGGTTCAAGGATCATTCAGCGTGGGAAGGCCAAGAAGCCTTTAAGCTTGGCAGGCTCCTTTTAAGTCAGGGTAGAGAACAAAAGCAGCCAGACACCTCTTAAGGCAGTTGAATTACATTTCAGTAAATATTGACCATCACCATTTTTTTTTCTGTATGAGGGGTTAACTTTCATTTGTTTTACTGTGTAATAAGCTTTCTTTGCTGCTTTGTCATTTCAGACTGATTGTTTATCCACCTCCTCCTGCTAAAGGTGGGATCTCTGTGACTAATGAAGATCTCCATTGTCTTAATGAAGGGGAGTTTTTAAATGATGTAATAATTGATTTCTATTTAAAGTAAGTGTATTATGCCTCATTAAAATAAAATATATATTGAAAAAAAAAATAGAGGTTGTATGTTTATACACAAGTTACATATTTTTATTAATTTATTTATTTTTCTGCAGATACTTGGTTCTTGAAAAGCTGAGAAAAGATGCAGACAGAATACATATTTTTAGTTCTTTCTTCTATAAAAGACTTAATCAGAGAGAAAGAAGGAACCTTCAGGATACTGCAAACTTAACGTAAATACATTTTATTTATAGAGAGTAGTCCGTTTTATGTTTGGTGGTGGTAAGGCAAAATTGATGTAAACCTCTAAATTGATCAGTCTACTTCAGGTATAGGATCTGTTATCCACAATGGGTCAATGTACTTTAAATCTGCTAAAAACAATTTAAATATTAAATAAACCCAGTAGGATTATGTTGCCACTAATATGGATTCATGCAGCTTAGTTACCATAAAGTACAAGGTACTGTTTTAGTATTACAAAGAATAATGAAATAATTTTGAATTCATTAAAATTATTTGCTTCAAATGGACTCTGTGGTGAATAGCCTTCCAATAATGCAGAACTTTCTGGAATACAGGTTTCCTGATAACTGATCCCATACGTGTACCATTATATTTCAATGGAATTGCCTTTATTTTGGAAATAACTAAATTATAGGCTGTGGGATATTTTTTTTTGTTCCAGATTACAACAAAGAAGACATGGAAGAGTAAAAACCTGGACGCGACATGTTGATATCTTTCAAAAGGATTTCATATTTGTTCCGCTTAACGAAGCGTATGTAAAATCTTAAAATGTAAATCACACATTACTTGCCTTGCTATACTCCATACACCTTTCTAACCATATAAGACTTAATTGGGTTGAGCATCAGACTGCTTCCCTGGGGCAGTGCCACAGTATTCTGTCCAAGGATGTCCCTTCTCTGACATTTACAAACCAATGTTTTGGTTATAACTGGTACTTTTTGCCTTCATTTTCAACCTTTTCTATTAAGTATTTGATATGGAACACTAAATATGTTTTCGTTAAGTAAAGGAATTGTTCAGTATAAAAATAAAAAGTAGGTAAATAGGCTGTGCAAAATAAAAATATTTCTAATATAGTTAATTAGCCAATAATTAATGTATAAAGGCTGGAGTGAGCGGATGTCTAACATAATATCCAGAACACCACTTCCTGCTTTTCAGCTCTCTTGGTTTCCACTGATTGTTTACCATGCAGTAACCAATCGGTGACTTAAGGGGGGGACCACATGGGTCATAACTGTTTTTGAATCTGAGCTGCATGCTGAGTATCTATTACAAACTCACTGATCAGTTATGTCCCATGTGGCCCCTCTTAAAGTCACTGACTAACACAGAGTTAAAGTGGTGGTTCACCTTCAAACAAGTAGTTGGTTTCAGATAGATCACCAGAAATAACTTTTTCCAATGAGTTTCTATTTTCTACTTGTCACTGTTTTTCTAATATTGAAGTGTAAAGTGTAATTTTTCACATTCTGAAGCAGCCCTGGGAGGAGGTGGTCGACGACCCTGTAAACTGTTCTAAATGGATACATTTAGTTGATACATTTCTTATCTTTGTCCCTGCTGAGCAGAATCTATGGGTTTCATTACAGGCAGCTGTCAGAATTGATATGATAGTTGTTAATACTCTAAAGATGCTGCTATGAAATGTATCAACTAAATGTTGCAAAATTGTAACAGTTTCGAGTCTGCATCTGAATTACTGAGCTGCCAGACTGAAACACCAGAGACACGAACATTCAACTTTTAACTTAGATGTTGGAAAAACAGTAAAAAAAGAAATAATGGAAAGTAATTGAAAAAAGTCTATTTCTGGGGAACAATCTAAAAACAACTGAATTGAAATGTGTTTGGAAGGTGAACAGCCCCTTTAAAGAGCTGGAAAGCAGAAAGTTCTATTCTGTTAGACATCCAGTCACTCCAGTCTTTATACATTAGATTTTTGCCTAACTAACAACTATATTAGAAACATTTTTAATTTTGCACAGCCTATCTATTTGCCCAGTTTTTTTTTACATTGAACTGTTCCTTTAAGTTTTTTTTAGATTGATCAGTAATATTAAGCTGTAGCAGAAAGAATCTTGTACATATATTTCTTTTTCTGCCTGCCTTTATTAACAATCTATTGCCAGTATTTAGACTACATGCAAATTGCCATCATGTGTAGGCTTGGGGCTTTAACAAGCTGATATTATAGTGCTGTCCCAATGTATGTCGTTATGCCTTTCATTTAGTATTTTGTTCATCCAGTGTATATCTGGTTCTGTAAGAAGCTCTGATCTTCCCAACTTTTTCTTTTGAATGAGGTTCCTATTGACCCTGCTGAATATGTAAAGGGATGTCCAAACCCACACAGTAAGGTACACCAGCCAGCTCAGATTCAGCCTTCTTATAGAAACTTACAATGAATTGGAAAAAATGTAGTCAACCTCATTATAACAATGGTAGTCTTGTTGATTTGTGCAGCATTTAAGAACCTATTTCTTTTTAACTTGCAGTGCTCATTGGTTTTTGGCTGTCATTTGTTTCCCTGGATTAGAAAAGCCAGAGCATTACCCAAATCCTTATTATCAAGGAGTTTCTTCCACGGCTCCAGTGGGAGAAGATAACACCAGTGCTTCTCTTCCTCATAATGACTCGGAGACTTCTTTACAAGGTGTTTCTTCCAAATCACCGCTAAAGAAAACACTCAACAAAAACACTGGGACAGATACTATTGATACACTGGGACCTAAACGTACTCAAAGTTTAACACGGCACCGATCAAGAAAAAGTGATCAAGGGCTTCAAGAAGTAGATATTTCCATGAAACCTGTATTTTCAGACTCTGATACAAGCACTAATGATATAAATGGAGCAACAAATGAGTGTAAAACACCAGTAAAACCAACAGGTAAGCTGGATCTTTACTGCTAGGAGGCTATGGGTCTAACATCAATGTAAATATGTATAAATTTAATAAACTGGCTTTGCAAAAAATAATAATAATAATAATGTTTTCAATCTAGTTAGGCAAAAATGTAATGGATAAAAGTTGGAGTGAACGGATGTCTCAAAAGCAAACAAAATGAATAGTTATGCCCCTTCTACTGACTGATGCTGTTTGAGCTACATGCTATTAAATTAAGGCTAGTGGCATATGGGGTGGTTTATTTTTCAAGTTTTCTCATTATGACCCAGTCTTGTCCAGAATTCAAAGGTCAGTGATCTGAAACTGAATATTTGAAAATTACAAATATCAGCATGGTTTTTTTTTGTACTTTAAGATGGTTTGCAAAGAATTCGGATAAGTTATAGCGAGACAACAGATGATACTAAGAAATCTGAAGATGAATTCATAGATTTCTCAGATGATCAGGATAATATGGTAAGCAGTGTTGTGTGAATGACCAGATAGCATATTCTGAAAGTGAGCTATAAGCTTTATACAAAAACACCTTGCTTTTTTAAATTATTGGCATGCAATATTGAAAATATTGACCTTAGGTGCCATGGGGGCAGCATTATTTGCCAGGGTCAGAATTATATAGTCTAGCACTACTTTCAACCTTTGAGAGTGTTTTTATACTGAACTGACAGTGTAGCAAAGGTGATTTGAATTGGCCTCTGTGATATTCATGTGAGACATAGGTTTGTTTGGGGGATTCTTGTTGTAGTTGGGGAAAATACACTCAATAGTTTAATGAGTTTTCTTTTTGTCTCTGTACCCTGAAAAGCTGTTCAAATCATAATGGCACGCTTGCAGTAATCCATAGAGCAATAATAAGCAAGAGGACTCATGCACAGGTTAAATGCAAGGGGCATGTCATTTACAAATGTCTGTGATGCATCCTTCTATAGATAAGTGCCATCTTTACTTTCTACCCCACAGGATGAATGCAGTGATGATGCAAGCCTTGCAGATGAAAATTTTCCATCAGAAGCTGGGAACTGGCATCTGAAACAATTCTTCTGCAAGCAGTAAGTATTCAGCTTGTAGAAAAGAAGTCTTGCGTGTGGACACACAGCTGATTATTTATACACACACACACATTTGCAGTGATCTAGCATAATCATGGGAAAATGCTAATACATTTCCTGTGATTAAGCTGGATGCCTCTGATTAATATGTACACTTGTGGTGATCGCAATATAAGGCAATAGCAAGGCATTTTTGGCAGGATTGTTGCCCACAGTAGTGCAGATTTACTGCTGGCAACAATTCTGTGCCTTTGCCCTTAGGGTTAACTCCCTCATAAATCACATTGTTTATGAGATCACATGCTTCCTAATGATACCAAATAGGGCCATTCTGTACCCAATATTTAGGATAAATTAGGAAAGAAAGGATAGACATCCCTCATATTTGGTAACATTTTGCTGACGCACCTATAAACACATCATGCCAATATTAAGCTGGTAACATATGGACCTGCAAAGTACGAATGCCATATCTCAGAAGCTAGCCTGAAAACCCTACTTTTTCTACCTCGTTCATAGTTAATGAGAAAGTAAGTCTCTGCATGAGAATAAAAGCATGAAAAAAAAAAAATAGAACGACTGCCCCCTATTATGGTCGTACATATTTTGGTACCCAATTTCATTGGAAGTGTGTGCCCAGTTTTCACCTTACCTTGAGGGGAACAAAGGAATTATTTTTTTAAATTTTATATTTTATCTACTTTTTGTTATAGCTTCTCTTTTTGTACAGATGCACTGTTCATCTCTATTGACTAGTACAATCACCCGAAGTTTCCTTTTGAGGTCCAGAAATCAATTTAGAGGTGTTTGCAGCCTTCCAGAAGAAAAAAAATTAGAATTTCAAGTTTTTTTAAATTCGAATCAAATTCAATTTGAATTCAGTTCGAGTTTTAAGGTCGATTTAATTCATCCGAGTTTGAATTTTTTTTTTAATAAATTTCGATTCGTTGAATTTTGAATTTATGGGAGTTTATGAGAGATTTTAAAAACTCGCCTGAATTCGAAATTTGACTTTTGATAAATAGGCCACTAATTATTACAATTGGAAGGGTGAACAAGTGGGACAGTAAAATATTCTTGAGATGTTCGGTGAAAGCTTTTGGGGCAGAGGGAAGACTTCCATGTACATAAAGCCTGTAAGGTCACTAATATAGTATGTACACACTTGGTATATATGAAAAAACCTGAATTTAAATACTATGTTTTCTCTCTGGTGCAATCACTAACCGTATCGGTCGAACTGTGGTGTTGAGCTATTCATGTAGGAAGGCCACTGCCTCAATGATGGTACTGACTATATAAATAGATGGCTAGTGGTGATTTTTATGCAAGGATTGAGCCTAAACTTAAGAGGACACAGAGAGCTTCTAGATAGCGCTATATTTCCAACTTAGTTAAAGGGGTTGTTCACCTTTAAATTAACTGTTAGGATGATGTAGAGAGTGATATTCTGAGACAATTCGCAACTGGATTTCATTTTTTATTATTTGTGGGTTTTTGCGTTGTTTTTTTATCAGTGTCGGACTGGGACACCAAAAACCTTAGACCAGGGGCCCATTTGCAGTACTATTATTCTTATTCTCCTCACTCAACCTCTAGTCCCCATGTCTCTACTCTTTACATACTATAATCTATTATTCCATCTATTTAGCCTCTTTGTTCTCAAAGAAATAGGGAATGGCCATGAAATAGGCCAAATGTTTAGCAGCACAAGGGCTCACAGACACCTGGGCCCACCGGGAGTTTTCCTGGTATCCCGGTAGGCCAGTCTGACACTGTTTTTTATTCAGCAACTCCCCAGTTTGCAATTTCAGCAATCTGGCTGCTAGGGTCCAAATTACCATAGCAACCATGCACTGATTTGAATAAAAGACTGGAATATGAATAGGAGAGGTCTGGATAGAAAGCAAGGAATAAAAAGTAACAATACATTTGTAGCTTTACAGAGCATTTGTTTTTTAGATGGGGTGAGTGACCCCCATCTGAAAGCTGTAAAGAGTCAGAATAAGGCAAATCATTCAAAATCTAGAGAAAATAAATAATGAAGACCAACGGCAAAGTTACTTACAAATGGCTTTTCTATACTAAAAGTTAATTTAAAGGTGAACAACCCCTTTAATTGATCAAAAATAAAGGGGTTTTATTTTCACATGTTTTCAAATCTTGACATGTTAAGCAGTATTTCCAGTGAAACAGTACTTTTCAACTGTGTTTATTATAAATACATAGTGCCTTCATATACATTTATTACACAAATGACTTCTTCGCTTAAATATTCTCTCTTTCTTATGCAACATCCAAAATATTCCTTCAGTTTTAGTAAAGATGTACTTGATGTCCCTGCTTATTTTTTAGCTAACCCTGATGCCACTGGCACTCAAATGATTATTTCTGTTATCATTGATAGAGCTGTGTATTCTGTTTGTTTGCAGGCCATGTATTCTTCTAATGGATTCTCTGAGAGGTCCTTCTCGTTCGACAGTGGTCAAAACGCTACGAGAGTGAGCAACCGATTTTATGATCATTTTTCCAGTGCAGTAATCTTTCTTATAGATGTGTAACATTGTGTCATATTGTGTCATATTGTGTCATATTTTGTCTGTTTCAGGTATCTTGAGGTAGAATGGGAAGTCAGAAAAGGAAGCAAAAGAAGTTTTTCCAAAGATCTCATGAAAGGTTCCAGTCCCAGAGTGCCTCAACAAAACAACTTCAGTGACTGCGGTGTTTATATTTTGCAGTATGTGGAAAGCTTTTTTGAGGTGTGTTTTCTTGGCATTACACACAGACATTAATAATCATGTAATTTAGCATCTTGCTATTCATTCTTGTATTATAATTTATCTGCTTGAAGGAGCTGTAGTTTAGTTTTTCTTTGCAAACTACAGTTAGAATGACATGTTGGTATTATTCAGCACACTTACTGATCTGTATATTTTCAAATGTAAGAATAGCCCTGCTTCCTCTGTTTATGTAACAGTAGTTTAACTATATTGCGCTCCGTTGAGACCAAATGGTCCTCAGAAGGTAGAAGGCTCACTTGCCTTTTCAAAGCAAAAACCTTTTATATTAAAGCATCCCTCACCATAGTTTTACTCGAAAAGCACTAGCTGTACATTTAATTTATCTAATTATATACATTAATATAATGTATTTCTCTTAAAGGAGACATATAGGATAAATGAAAAAACATAAATTTGTAGGCAATTATGAGTAATATATGGTGTTGCTTTAACATGGTGCTAAAAATTTATATTATTTTTAGAAATAGCCCCTATAGAGCTCCCTATAGACGTTCACTGGTCCCTGTTTCAAATAAGGAATGGGCGTGTCCTAATGGTCCCTGCCAGAAGCACAAGTAGGGGGACAGCCAATCACAGCCCTGCAGTCACACAAGCTCAATGCTTCAGTTCCCTATCAGGTTATGCTAGCTGCTGATTAGTTCCTGTCCTGCAGTGCAGTGAGCTGAGTGCCACCGGCTTCTCTGCGCAGCCTTGGAATTCAGGGAGCATGAAGAGAAGGGAGGGATTATTAGGGTTTTTCGCAATAATATTCAATAAATCAGCCTGAAACACTACTTTTTTTAAGCACAATTCTTCTATATGTAAATTAATAAAATGCACTGGTACATTCTTATTTTTTTTACACAAAATGTCTCCTTTAAGCTGGCAACATTGTTGTACCGTGTTAGCCAGTCACAGGGCAAGAAAAATAACAAATAGGTGGTATAAAGGTTAACTAAGATAATCATAGCAAGCTGGCCATACACAGATCTGATCATTATGTTGGGGTACAGGACCAGTCTGCAGAGGACTACGTCAGTGCAGGTATGGGATCTGTTATCTGTAAACCCGTTATCCAGAAAGCTCTGAATTACGGAAAGGCTGTCTCCCATAGACTCCATTTTATGCAAATATTCCACATTTTAAAAAATGATTTCCTTTTTCTCTGTAATAAATAATAATAATAATAATAATAAAACAGTACATTGTACTTGTTCCAAACTAAGATATAATTAATCCTTATTGAAAGCAAAACCAGCCTGTTGGTTTATTTTTTCAGATTTGCATGTTTTAAATCCGTCAGTGTTAAAAGGAAAATTCCCTGTAACTTCATATCTATAGCAGTAATATACACTACTGAAACGTAATGGAAAAGCTTCACCTGAGCAGGGATAAAGCAACATTGTCTTCCCATCTGTTGTTAAAGGAATTGTTCAGTGTAAAAATAAAAACTGGGTAAATAGATAGGCTGTGCAATATAAAAAATGTTTCTAATATAGTTAGTTAGCCAAAAATGTAATGTATAAAGGCTGGAGTGATTTCATGTATAACAAGTCAGTCAGATCACTACTTCCTGCTTTTCAACTCTCTTTGTTTACACTGACTGGTTGCCCTGGCTACCAGACAGTAACCAATCAGAGACTTGAGGGGGGGCCACATGGGTCATTTCTGTTGCTTTTGAATCTGAGCTGAATGCTGAGGGTCAATTACAAACTCACTGAACAGAAATGTACCATGTGGCCCCCCTTCAAGTCGCTGACTAGCTCAGAGTTATAGAGCTGAAAAGCAGGAAGTTGGATTCTGGCTGTTTTATTAGACATCTGTTCACGCCAGCCTTTATATATTACATTTTTGGCTAACTAACTATATTAGAAACATTTTTTATTTTGCACAGCCTATCTATTTACCCAGTTTTTATTTTCACACTGAACTATTCCTTTAAAGTGATACTGACACTTTATTATAAGAAGCATAGGAACGTGCCCATATCTAGGAGCAGAATATTTTCAACTAAAACCCGCCCCGCGAACCTTCGTTAACCTGAACCTCAGACACTGCTAAATGGTCTTCTGCATTTCTTCAGTGACACTGGGCTAATTACAAATGAATGTGAAAAAAGAACAAGGACCGCACAAGCTCACCGTTTTCCCCACGGATCAGGTGCTCAGTCTCACAGTGTCCCCACTGTGGATGCGGCAAAGATTCAAAGAAGCAGACGGCACTTCTGAAAACGTGGTTTATTGGAGTGCCTGCTGGTGACTCCTTACGTGTTTCGGGAGTTACCCCTATGATTAAGGGATAACTCCCGAAACGCATAAGGTGTCACCAGCAGGCACTCCAATAAACCCCGTTTTCAGAAGTGCCGTCTGCTTCTTTGAATAATTACAAATGAAAACAGGACTACAGCCTATGGAAGGATGGCTCCGCCCAGCATTACTGTAGAAATGCGAGAGATCATTTAGCAGTGTCGGAGTGTTGGGTTAACAAAGGTTTGCAGGCTGGGGGGGGGCGGTTTTGGGGTTTTTTAGTTGAAAATATTCTGCGTGCAGCAGCTCCTAGATATGGACATGTTACTATGTTTTTTTATAGGAACGTGTAGGTATTGATTTAACTTTTTTTAGAATCCTACCTAGAATAGTAAAATTTTCCATGTTTGTCCCTTTGCTGCATAGATATAACATGATTCTTGATACTGGCCAAGACTTCTGGAAGCAAAATATTATAGATGAGGGCACTGTTTAAAGTCATTCATAGCTTGTTAGTCCGTATGATTCATAAGACTCCAGAATGAAAGTGTGGGCTTTACACAATCACAGTCCTGTGAAAAACCTCACTGAGCTGCTACTAAGATGTGTTACCTACCAAGGTATCAATGTGTAAAAGAAATGGATCCGCACACACACCGATTAATGCAGTCGGGGAATATCCCCTTTTATTCAGCCACCAAACATCATGTTTGTTGGTGGCTGAATAAAAGGGGATATTCCCAGACTGCATTAATCGGTGTGTGTGTGCGGATCCGTTTCTTTTACACATTGGTTGCTAAGGGACCCAGCCGGGTCAACGGAAGGAACGCACCACCAGCTTGCAGGATTGGTGAACTACAGGTGTGCGGTAGGAGAATTACATTGTAACCTACCAAGGTATGGCAGGTGCACCATAAGGCATGGTCTCAAGCCTAGAATTGGAAATGAACCATGAAAAAATGGTTGCGTATCCACAGACGGCAACAATCGCCTAGAATGCAAATGAACCACACTCGCTGGACTTCAATAAGAAAAAAAAACAACTTATATATCTAACTGAACCAAAATGTTCTCTGTTTTCAGTCCCCTACTGGGACCTTCGTCAGGAAAAGAAACCACTATAAATATAATTACTGCATGTACATATTAGTTTAAGGTAACCGTAACATCAAAAAATAAATTTTTGAAAGTAATGAAAATATTATGTACTGTTGCCCATCACTGGTAAAACTGGTATGTTTGCTTCAGAAACACCACTATAGTTTCTATAAATATGCTGCTGTGTAGCCAATGGGAGCAGCCATTCAAAGCTGAAAAAAAGAAAAGGCACAGGATACAGCAGATAACAGATAAGCCCTGCAGTATGCAATGGGATTCTTCAGAACTTATCTGTTCTCGATGGAGTGTCCTGTGCTTGAATGGCTGCCCCCATGGTTATTCAGAACTTGTATGTATAAACTATAGTTGTATTTCTATAGCAAACTCACCAGTTTTACCAGCAGAGGGCAACACTACAATATTTTGTCATTCCTACTTTTATTTTTTGCTGTTACGGTTTCTTTAAAGGTGAACTAAACCCTAAAAATACCATATTTTTATATAATGACCTTATTGCACCTGCCTAAAGTTTCAGCTTGTCAATAGCAGCAATGATCCAGGACTTCAAACTTGTCACAGGGGGTCACCATCTGCGACACTCACATTCTCAGTGGGCTCTGAGCAGCTGTTGAGAAGCTAGACTTAGGGGTCGTCACAAATTATCAAGCAGAAAATTAGGTTGGCCTGTAATAGCTGATGCTACAGGGCTAATTATTAAATTCTGATGCTAGTTGCACTAGTTTCTGTGCTGCCATGTTGTAATTATCTGTATTAATTACTTATCCGCCTTATAGTGTGACATTTCTATTCTATGTGTACTGTATATTGTGAGTGGGTCCCTAATCTCCGTAAGTGTTGGCAGCACAGAGTATGTGCAGTGAATCAGCAGAAAAGAAGATGGGGAGCTACTGGGGCATATTTGGAGACACAGATCTTTACTGCTAAAGGGCTGTGGTTGCCTTGGGCTGGTGCAGAAACACAAAACATAATGTACAACATTTTGAACTACTTCTTAAGCTAGGCTTTAGTTCTCCTTTAATATACATACACTAAACATAGATTCACTGAAGTGCTGGCCTTTTTTAAATTTAAAACATAATATTTTAAGTTTGTTTTAGTGGCAATTAAACTGAATTTTTCAACTTGAACTTTCTTTATTGTGCTTTAGATAACCTGTGCAAATATCAATATGAAATATCCACATTTTTTGCTTTTTCACGATTATTTGTCACCATAGTAATTCCTTCCATATTTTTACTTTAGAATTCCATTCAGAGTTTTGATCTGCCTATGAATTTGATGGATTGGTTCCCTCAGCAAAGAATGAAGACAAAACGAGAAGAAATCCGCAACATTATACTTACTCTGCAGGGACTCCAAAGCAAAGACAAGAAAGGGAACAAGGACCTTAGCACAATGCCAGAGCCGTGTATCAGCAGAGAGTTGGGGCTGTCGATTGCACCTCAGTGATCAGGAAACTAAAGGACTGCCTTTTGCAGATGGAGATGCCTACTCTAAATGACTTATGCACTGCTCACAAATCTCTCTCATCACCAGTGTGAATTTAAATGTCTTTAAAAACAATCGCTCCCCAGTGCGTTAAGGTGTATGAAGTGAAACAGGTCTGTAAATATAGTAATGAGGCTATTTTTTTCCAGTATTTATAATACTTTATTTCTCCTTCACCCCCCGCCCCCCTATTGTTAGCGACAATTTATGTATTTTCCCAACACTTAACTAACGGCTTCGAGAACTATAAATAAAAGAAAATATTTATAGGATCACACCTCAGTGTTTATTATTACTTGTTATGATTGCTTATGGTATGACGTTTTGTTTGTTGCCTGAATGGCAGCATTCATCTGTAATCTGCCCTATGATATTTAAGATACGTTTGTTTTGTTTTTTTAAAGGGGAACTATAGCAAAAATATTTAATATAAGCTTCATCATACTGAAATAAGAAACTTTCTAAATACAATCAATTAAATATTCTGCATCGTTTCTGAAATAATCAATATCCCTCTCTCAGCCAATATACAGTGGTGTGCAAAACTATTTGCCCCCTTCCTGATTTCTTATTCTTTTGCATGTTTGTCACACTTAAATGTTTCTGCTCATCAAAAACCGTTAACTAATAGTCAAAGATAACATAATTGAACACAAAATGCAGTTTTTAAATGAAGGTTTACGTTATTAAGGGAGAAAAAAAACTCCAAATCTACATGGGCCTGTGTGAAAAAGTGATTGCCCCCCTTGTTAAAAAATAACTTAACTGTGGTTTATCACACCTGAGTTCAATTTCAAAGGTTATAAAGCCATTTCTAAAGCTTTGGGACTCCAGCGAACCACAGTGAGAGCCATTATCCACAAATGGCAAAAACATGGAACAGTGGTGAACCTTCCCAGGAGTGGCCGGCCAACCAAAATTACCCCAAGAGCGCAGAGACAACTCATCCGAGAGGCCACAAAGGACCCCAGGACAACATCTAAAGAACTGCAGGCCTCACTTGCCTCAATTAAGGTCAGTGTTCACGACTCCACCATAAGAAAGAGACTGGGCAAAAACGGCCTGCATGGCAGATTTCAAGGCGCAAACCACTTTTAAGCAAAAAGAACATTAAGGCTCGTCTCAATTTTGCTAAAAAACATCTCAATGATTGCCAAGACTTTTGGGAAAATACCTTGTGGACCGACGAGACAAAAGTTGAACTTTTTGGAAGGTGCGCGTCCCGTTACATCTGGCGTAAAAGTAAGACAGCATTTCAGAAAAAGAACATCATACCAACAGTAAAATATGGTGGTGGTAGTGTGATGGTCTGGGTTGTTTTGCTGCTTCAGGACCAGGAAGACTTGCTGTGATAGATGGAACCATGAATTCTACTGTCTACCAAAAAATCCTGAAGGAGAATGTCCGGCCATCTGTTCGTCAACTCAAGCTGAAGCGATCTTGGGTGCTGCAGCAGGACAATGACCCAAAACACACCAGCAAATCCACCTCTGAATGGCTGAAGAAAAACAAAATGAAGACTTTGGAGTGGCCTAGTCAAAGTCCTGACCTGAATCCTATTGAGATGTCGTGGCATGACCTTAAAAAGGCGGTTCATGCTAGAAAACCCTCAAAGCTGAATTACAACAATTCTGCAAAGATGAGTGGGCCAAAATTCCTCCAGAGCGCTGTAAAAGACTTGTTGCAAGTTATCGCAAACGCTTGATTGCAGTTATTGCTGCTAAGGGTGGCCCAACCAGTTATTAGGTTCAGGGGGCAATTACTTTTTCACACAGGTTTGGATTTCTTTTCTCCCTAAATAATAAAAACCCTCATTTAAAAACTGCATTTTGTGTTTACTTGTGTTATCTTTGACTAATAGTTAAATGTGTTTGATGATCAGAAACATTTTGTGTGACAAACATGCAAAAGAATAAGAAATCAGGAAGGGGGCAAATAGTTTTGCACACCACTGTATCTTATATTGGGCTTCCTTTCCTAGGAGATGTATTAAAGTTCATTCCTATATCTGATTCCAGTACAAACAAAATCTGCCTTTTGCACAAATCCAGCATATAGAGAGACATGATGTCTGGTGATTTTAATAGAGTGAGCTCTAATACCTCTTCTAGGCAAAAGGAGCCCCTCTATAAGATATATCGGATCTAACTGTCAATGAATATCTGACCCCCAACTCCTGCATGAAGAGAGAATGAAGAGAAACAAATGCTGAGAGGGATAGCGAAGAAACACTTGAATATTTAAGAAATGGTATATAATTTTTAATTGATTATATTTAGAAAACGTCTTCGTTCAGTATGCGGAAGCTTATATTAAATTTTCATTTTCGCAATAGTTCACCTTTTAATCATTTTATAGTTTTTGTTATTTTTAAGGCAATGTGTACAGTTGGAATTTAACTTAAAACAGTGGGAAGACTCTTCTGTGTACAATAGACCCAATCAGTCACAATCGTCCACTGGGTCTCTAAGAATGCAGAGGGTCGTAGTTGACGATAGCTGGAGTTCCATTCATTTAATATGTGCTGGCTCAAAAGGATTACACACATCACTATCTGGGATTAATCCTTTTTGTTTTTCAGGGCTAAAACCTAGCATTTGTATCCACCTAGTTGCAACCATAGATACTTGTCATATAAGCCATACTTTTATTTTAGTTCTATATTTTCTGTCATTGACAGATGTACAGCACGTGACTCTCAGCCATTGTTGGACTATAGCTCCCACCATCCGACCTGTTTTCTATGTAGAAGAACGGTTATTAAATACCAGTAGTACAAGGTTCACATACCAAAGAAATGGCAGAGAAGTCGAATAAGAACGTGTTGGTATTGTTAAAATGATTGGGCGTGATATTTTTTCCTTACAAAGCCGCCGCCCAAACCACCCACTAGCTTAGAGAGTATTCCCAACAGGTGACATTTGTACTCCAGCCTGTATAAGGATCAGCCCACTCCCAGCCCAACATGAGGACTCTCTCTAGAACAGGGATCCACAACCTTTTTCACCCGTGAGCATAAGCATGAAAATAGTTCCTGAGGATGCTAACAGACTTTGGAGTCTATGGGAGACAGCCATTCCGTAATTCGGAGCTTTCTGGATATCAGGTTTCCGGATAAGGGATCCTATACCTGTACATTCTTTTGTAGTAATGTTGACTTTCTTAGAACTGTGCCAGTATCCCTTAAGGCCCTACAGCGGAGTAATATTTTAGCTACAAGTTGTTTAAGTGCTGTATGTTTGCTATTTCAACTGACAATTTCTTGATAGTTGTCTGCCCTACACACACAAAATGTCAATAAATTGTTTTTTTTTTTTATTTAATGTCCTTATTTCTTGTTACATGGACATTTTACCTTGAGAATTTTATATATGGCTCTTATACAGGGCATGTATTTCTAGACGAAACACTAAAAATGGATATGGCTAAAAAGTCCATATTTTATATACTGAACTTATTGCACCAGCCTAAAGTTTTATCTTCTCAATAATGGCAATGATCCAGGACTTCAAACTTGTCACGGGGTCACCATCTTGGAAAGTGTCTGCGACACTCACATGCTCAGTGGGCTCTGAGCAGCTGTTGAGAAGTTAAGCTTAGGGGTCGTCACAAATTATCAAGCAGAAAATGAGGGTGGCCTGTAATACAACTGATGCTACAGGGCAAATTATTAAATTCTGATGCTAGTTGCACTGGTTTCTGTTCTGCCATGTAGAAATTATCTGTATTAATTACTAATCAGCCTTATATTGTGACATTTAGCCCAGTAAGTGACAGCAGCATAGAGCATGTACAGTGAATCCGCAGATGGGGAGCTACTGGGGTATCTTTGGAGACACATATCTTTGTTATTAAAGAGCTGTGGTTGCCTTGGGCTGGTACTGGAGCCAAAAACATAATGTACAACATTTCTTGCCTACTTATTTAGTTAAGCTTTAGTTCTCCTTTAAAAAAAATAACTATTTTTAGATAATGCAAAGAGGTTCAGCAGCCCTAGAACAGTAGTGATTCAAGCTTTTTAAGTTGTCCACAGCAACTCCTCATCTTGGATGTTGATGGTCTTTGGGTACTGCACATGCTCAGATTACAACTATTTGTTATCCAGAATCCTCAGGACAAGGGGTTTTCCAAATAACAGATCTTTCTGTAATTTGGATCTTCATACCTTAAAGGAATCAGAGACTTGAGGGGGGCCACATGGGTCATATCTGTTGCTTTTGAATCTGAGCTGAATGCTGAAGATCAATTGCAAACTCACTGAACAGAAATGTACCATGTGGCCCCCCTTCAAGTCACTGACTAGCTCAGAGTTATAGAGCTGAAAAGCAGGAAGTAGTGTTGTGGCTATTATGTTAGACATCCAGTCACTCCAGCCTTAATACATTACATTTTAGCTAAATAACTACAGTGGTGTGCAAAACTATTTGCCCCCTTCCTGATTTCTTATTCTTTTGCATGTTTGTCACACAAAATGTTTCTGATCATCAAACACATTTAACTATTAGTCAAAGATAACACAAGTAAACACAAAATGCAGTTTTTAAATGAGGGTTTTTATTATTTAGGGAGAAAAGAAATCCAAATCTACATTTTCATGTGTGAAAAAGTAATTGCCCCCTGAACCTAATAACTGGTTGGGCCACCCTTAGCAGCAATAACTGCAATCAAGCGTTTGCGATAACTTGCAACGAGTCATTTACAGCGCTCTGGAGGAATTTTGGCCCACTCATCTTTGCAGAATTGTTGTAATTCAGCTTTATTTGAGGGTTTTCTAGCATGAACCGCCTTTTTAAGGTCATGCCACAACATCTCAATAGGATTCAGGTCAGGACTTTGACTAGGCCACTCCAAAGTCTTCATTTTGTTTTTCTTCAGCCATTCAGAGGTGGATTTGCTGGTGTGTTTTGGGTCATTGTCCTGCTGCAGCACCCAAGATCGCTTCAGCTTGAGTTGACGAACAGATGGCCGGACATTCTCCTTCAGGATTTTTTGGTAGACAGTAGAATTCATGGTTCCATCTATCACAGCAAGTCTTCCAGGTCCTGAAGCAGCAAAACAACCCCAGACCATCACACTAACACCACCATATTTTACTGTTGGTATGATGTTCTTTTTCTGAAATGCTGTGTTACTTTTACGCCAGATGTAACGGGACGCGCACCTTCCAAAAAGTTCAACTTTTGTCTCGTCGGTCCACAAGGTATTTTCCCAAAAGTCTTGGCAATCATTGAGATGTTTTTTAGCAAAATTGAGACGAGCCTTAATGTTCTTTTTGCTTAAAAGTGGTTTGCGCCTTGGAAATCTGCCATGCAGGCCGTTTTTGCCCAGTCTCTTTCTTATGGTGGAGTCGTGAACACTGACCTTAATTGAGGCAAGTGAGGCCTGCAGTTCTTTAGCTGTTGTCCTGGGGTCTTTTGTGGCCTCTCGGATGAGTTGTCTCTGCACTCTTGGGGTCATTTTGGTCGGCCGGCCACTCCTGGGAAGGTTCACCACTGTTCCATGTTTTTGCCATTTGTGGATAATGGCTCTCACTGTGGTTCGCTGGAGTCCCAAAGCTTTAGAAATGGCTTTATAACCTTTGAAATTGAACTCAGGTGTGATAAACCACAGTTAAGTTATTTTTTAACAAGGGGGACAATCACTTTTTCACATAGGCCCATGTAGATTTGGAGTTTTTTTTCTCCCTTAATAACGTAAACCTTCATTTAAAAACTGCATTTTGTGTTCAATTATGTTATCTTTCACTAATAGTTAATGGTTTTTGATGAGCAGAAACATTTAAGTGTGACATGCAAAAGAATAAGAAATCAGGAAGGGGGCAAATAGTTTTGCACACCACTGTATATTAGAAAGATTTTTAATTTTGCACAGACAATCTATTTACCTGGTTTTTAATTTTTATTTGTACACTTAAAGGAGAAGGAAAGGCTAAGATTAAGTAAGCTTTATCAGAAAGGTCTATATAAATACACCAGTAAACCCTCAGAGTATTGCTGCTCTGAGTCCTCTGTCAAAAGAAACACCACATTTCTTTCCTTCTATTGTGTACACATGGGCTTCTGTATCAGACTTCCTGTTTTCAGCCTAAACCTCCAGGGCAGGGCTTGAGCATGCTCAGTTTGCTCCTCTCCCCCTCCCTCCTCCCATCCTTGCTGTAATCTGAGCTAAGAGCTGTAAGTGAACAGGGAGAGACTCAGTCAGGAAGTGATGTCCCATCAAGTTTATATGGCAGCTTCTATCCTAAACAAACAGAGACAGTGTCTAGAGCTGTTACTCAGGTATGGTAAAGCATTCTGCAGAATAAACATAGCATTCTAGCTTGCACTATTGTGGCTAATATGTTGGCAATAAACTGTCTTGGAGCTTTCCTTCTCCTTTAACTGTTCCTTTTAGTGAACCCAAAATGCTTCCAATAAGGATTCATTATTATTGTATTTTGGATCAAGTACAACGTGCTGTTTTGTTGTTACAGGGGAAAAGTAAATCATTATTAAACATTTGGATTATTTGGATAAAATGGAGTCTATGGGAGATGGCCCTGATAATGGGTTTCTGGATAAAGGATCCCATACCTGTATCTATATATGCTTTACTGTTCAGGCTAATGACACATGGGACCGTTTTCCACAGTGTATTTAATTGGCAGAGAAATGCCTGAAGCCACCCTAAAGTAATGGGAGGCAGTATAGGAGCTCGATAAAATTCAGGATATTCGTAGCACATGCAATTCGTTCACAACAGAGCAGCAGCACAGAAGCATTGACATCGGTTCAGGCTGAGGTGCCAGGGAGCTGTTATCTTGTTACCTGACTAGTGTTCTGCTCATAGGCTGTTTGAGTGGGGGAGGGGGATAACAGTCCAACTTGCAGTGCAACAGTATGGCCAATGGCACAAAGAGGATTGGCTCTGAGCCTGTATATTTTTTTTTCAGGTTGAGAGAAGTGGATCCACTCCATGCCCCAGCTCCATTCATCTGAAACGCTTCTACTTGTGTGCAAATTATGTTCAAATTAGGGAAAGATCCCATATCCAGAAAGTCCCAAGCATTCTGCATAATAAATCCCATACGTATATATACTTTGACTCTGTCCCTAAGCTTAGGTAACTGAATTAGTAGAAAAGAAAATGGAGACACGATATTGGAATCTAAGAAACAAGCGGGGTGAGGCTCCAGGTGCCACCATAAAAATCAGTTATTGTAATAGTCAGCTGTATGTGAAATACCTGTGGAGTGAAAATTCATCTAGTGCTTTCCTGGCTTAGTTGTTTGACAGAGTGGATAGTAAAGATAAGTTGTATATTGACATTGGTTAGGCATAAGGTTTAACCCTTTAAGTGCCAGCAGAATTTCACATTTTGGTTACGCGAAATGCCAGCCGTTTTTGAAACATTTTGTGCTCTCTCACTTTAGGGGCATTTTCTGAGGGGAAACCTATAGTTTACCTAGGAAAACTATACATTGTTTTTTTCGGTAGAAACTGAGCTTTCTAAATCTGCCTGAGTTTTCATGTATTTCCACCTGTGCAAAAAAAATTATAGTGCTAAATACCAAAACAAAATGAAAAATTACCATTTTTCATCGTATATCAATTTATACCAGAAAAATATTTCATTTTACGGAGGAAAATCCAACTGATTTGGAAAGCCTTATGTCTCTCGAACGTGCCAATACCAGATATGTATAGTTTTAGGGAGATTTAGGACTTCTGTACCTCAAAAACTCCCGGCAGTATATTACCGAATTTTGAAAGCACTAAGGCAGAAAACGGCATGCTTTAGATTCCAAGGCAAAAAATCCTGAAACCGTAGGTTTACCCCAGAAAACCATACATTTTTGAAAAGTACACATTCTGCCGATTACAAAATGGGTAACTATGTCTCTCTACTCCCAACTACCAAACATAAAAGCTTGTCTGAACATAGCGGTTTTTCATAAAAAAATTCAAAATTCTGAAAAATCATTTCAAAGGTTTTATTTTGCTGCTCCGCATATCCCAAACTATATTAGGTACCAAGAAAAAGCACCTGAAATATGATTGCCAGGGGTCCACTGAACAGTTTGATACCCATTATGCATAGGTTTACCAAAGTATCTGGCATTTAGAGACACCAATATGAAGTTAGCACATCCAAATTGTTCAGGACTTTACTTCAGCTACTGAGAAATCAACACATTGACTGCATTTTTTGTGGGGTAAAAACACAGAAATATATGTTTACCCCCCAAAACCCATATATTTTTGGAAAGTACACATTCTACTGAAGCTAAAATGGGTACCCATGCCTTTCTGCTCCAAACTACTGAGTCGCAAGGCTTTCCCAAAATTGTCGGTTTTGGTGAAATATCTGAAAATTGCCTCAAACCTTCAGCTTCCCACCACCATATCGCCCATGTATCATTACGTACTAAGAAAAAGCACCCTAAATATGATTGCCAGGGTTCCTCTGAACATTTTGGTAGTCATTGTTCATAAGCTTACCAAAGTATCTGGCATTTAGAGGCCCCAAAATGAAGTTAGCGCATACAAACAGTCCCGTGGGTAACTTTAGCAAATGAAAGATCAACACATTGACTGCATTTTTGTGGGGTAAAAACACAGAAATATATGTTTACCCCCCAAAACCCATATATTTTTGGAAAGTACACATTCTACTGAATCTAAAATGGGTACCCATGCCTTTCTGCTCCAAACTACTGAGTCGCAAGGCTTTCCCAAAATTGTCGGTTTTGGTGAAATATCTGAAAATTGCCTCAAACCTTCAGCTTCCCACCACCATATCGCCCATGTATCATTACGTGCTAAGAAAAAGCACCCTAAATATGATTGCCAGGGTTCCTCTGAACATTTTGGTAGTCATTGTTCATAAGTTTACCAAAGTATCTGGCATTTAGAGGCCCCAAAATGAAGTTAGCGCATACAAACAGTCCCGTGGGTAACTTTAGCAAATGAAAGATCAACACATTGACTGCATTTTTGTGGGGTAAAAACACAGAAATATATGTTTACCCCCCAAAACCCATATATTTTTGGAAAGTACACATTCTACCGAATCTAAAATGGGTACCCATGCCTTTCTGCTCCAAACTACTGAGTCGCAAGGCTTTCCCACAATTGTCGGTTTTGGTGAAATATCTGAAAATTGCCTCAAAGCTTCAACTTCTCAGCACCATATCGCCCATGTATCGTTACGCACCAAGAAAAAGCACCCTAAATATGATTGCCAGGGTTCCTCCAAACAGTTTGGTGGCCATTGTTCATAGGTTTACCAAAGTATCTGGCATTTAGAGGCCCCAAAATGAAGTTAGTGCATACAAATAGTATTGTGGGTAACTTCATCTAATGAAAAATCAACACATTGACTGCATTTTTGTGGGGTAAAAACACAGAAATATATGTTTACCCCCCAAACCCATATATTTTTGGAAAGTACACATTCTACTGAATCTAAAATGGGTACCCATGCCTTTCTGCTCCAAACGACTGAGTCGCAAGGCTTTCCCAAAGTTGTCGGTTTTGGTGAAATATCTGAAAATTGCCTCAAAGCTTCAACTTCCCAGCACCATATCACCCATGTGTCATTACGTACTAAGAAAAAGCACCCTAAATATGATTGCCAGGGTTCCTCTGAACATTTTGGTGGCCATTGTTCATAAGTTTACCAAAGTATCTGGCATTTAGAGGCCCCAAAATGAAGTTAGCGCATACAAACAGTCCCGTGGGTAACTTCAGCTAATGAAAGATCAACACACAGGAGAAAGCTCTCTGTTTAGTGCTGAATTAAGCATTGAAATTCCTGTTTGAGACAGGATTTTTTGTTATCACTTGGTGTGTGAATGTGTTGTCCACTTGGTGTGTGAAATTTGGGAAGTTTTGAGTTGATTTTCTTTACTAAAAATCGATTTTTCTTTTGACCCTGAAGGTGAGTGATTCCTAGCCCAGTTCCTTTCACTTGCTCTGGGCTACAAACTCACTGTTAGATCCCCTACCCCTCCCCCGCACCTGGGTGTCAGTTTCATTTGAATTTTTCTCTTGTTTCAGCACAAATTGTTTAATTTTTGTACAGATTGAGTGGATATTTTGATTTTGCACTCAGTTCTGTGAGGAGAGAAAGCTAAAGGGAGAAGGGTTTAATATAAGTATAAATATAAAATCTTTTCCAGCAGCAGCTGTGCAGCTCCCAGGCACCTGCTTACATTAACCCTCTCCCTGCCACAGCTTCTCAACTTAAAACTTATTTTTTTTTGTTAATCAATAGTATAAAGCTTTCTTTTTGTGTGGTGTTGTGTAAAATAATGGGAGGGAATAAAAAGGAAAGTTATAAAAAAACATCTCTTGATTCTAAAGCAAAAGGACCTGAAAAACCCAGCTGTAGCTCTGCAAGGAAACACCAGTCAGAGCCCATGTCAAAAAGCCCCATTGCCTCTACTTCTGCTGCTGCAGCCAATGTGACCCCTGCTAAAACATTTGCACACGCGGTAGCTACTGGCAGCAACCCTAGCCAAGTCACTGCTGGGGTAGAGAAGCTTACAAAGAAGCATGGGGTCAGATGCCTAATGTCAAGCACTCATGGCATAGAGGCTTATATAAAGGCTGCAGCTGAAGTGGTGGGCCACTCTGCAGTAGTGGCAGCAAGTAAAATGTATGGGAAAGCCATAATCTTTGCCCGTACTCTAACTGCAGTGCATACTCTGGTACAGAGGGGTATCACAGTGGGAGGGAGTTATGTCCCTGTAGAACCCCTAGAAGGATTGGGCACAAGGGTGGTTTTATCTAATGTGCCCCCCTTCCTGCAAGACCACTTATTGTACCCCCACCTGCAAGCCCTTGGGGAGTTAAAATCAAATATGTCTAGAATTCCCCTGGGATGTAAGGAGAGCAGACTGAGGCATGTCCTTTCTTTTAAAAGGCAGGTGCAACTACTTTTACCTCGGGGGCAAGACACTATTGAGGGGTCTTTTGGGGTTCCATTTGAAGGGGTGCTGTATAAAATTTTTTACAGCACAGAGGAAGTGAGGTGCTTCCTTTGCAAGAACCTGGGGCACACTCGCCAGAGTTGCCCCAAAGGGCAAATTAAGACCACAGCCCCTGTTCCTGCTCCCAGTGCCTCAAATAAAACATCTTATCCTGCTGGGACTATTTCAGCAGGGTCCTCAAAGGGGATATCTCCTTCACTAAAGAACCTCAAGGTGGCTGTTACACAACCCACCTCTACAACATCCAAACCTCCTCCTTCTTCACTGAAGACATCTAAGGCTGCAGCATGTCTTACAATTGCGGCAAAAGAGAAGGGGGGAAAACATGTCAAAGCTTCCTCCAGGGTCACAGTTGTTCCTACCACAAAAGGGTGTACCCCTGTTATGGGCGCCCCTGAAGGTGTGGGGGTGCCCATGATTGCAACACCTGTTGGGGTTGGGGCAGATAGTGGCCTTTCCTCTTCAGATGCCAAGAAAAAGAGGAAATTTAAATCAAACTGGCTGGTACCTGAGGAATGGGCATCAGTGGTTAATGATGGGGCACCCCCATCCAAGGGTAAAAAGGGCAGCAAAACTTCTGCTCCTCATGTGGTGACATTGTCTGGCCCAACTGTTGGTCACGATCAACCGGTGTCAGACCATGCACTCTTGCCTCCAGACCAGGTGGGGAATAATGAGGTTAATGGTCTGCATGGCCTTGAACATGGCAGTGTTGGTTTCCCCATAGAGTCAGGGGTGCAGTATCTGCCTCAAAATCATTTGGAAGATCTTCCCTTGGAGTGTAAAGAGACACCTAATGAGACTCCTGCAGAGTGGGCAGTCAGTGTTCCTGAAGTGCTGAGATTTGGCAACTGCAACCAGCCTCAGTTTTTAGTGCCTCAGGGTATTTCACTCCAGGAGGGGGACAATATTGGGCTAACCCCCATACAGGACCCTGCAGATAAAACTGCTGGGAAGGATGGTGAGGGTGGAGTTGTAAATACGGAGGAAGGTAGCCAGACAACCTCTACTGTTCATGCTAAAATCTCTCCTCCCTTGTCTTCAACTGACCCAAATGTTATTGCCATCCAGAAAGCACAGGAGGTAGTAGAGAGGGCAGAGGCTAACCATCGAGCCTCCAAAGCTCTACCTGTTGCTGGGGAGCTAATTAGTTCTGTTGCTCCTGTGTCAAACACTTCCAAATGTGTTTCAGGTGAAGTTGAGGGAACACCTGAGCCATTGCAGGGTCTCCAGATAAGTGATTCCGATACTTTTCCTGTAACAACTTGTGGAGAGATTCTCAAAGCTCTAGTGGAGAGGGGAGATTATCAATCCCTTAGCCAGGAGGAGCTCATGGATGAGGGGAACATCGAAGAGGAGGTTGACATAGGAGTGGCAAATCCTTCTACCCCAATCATCCCTGCTGAGGAACTCAAAAAGTTTCTTGAGAGCACCCTTGGTGTTAAATTAGAGAAGAAGATGCACATGGCTCTGGAGAAGTGGCATGATTTGCCTTTAGTTATCAATTCTGTGAGACAGTACATTAAGGTCATAAAAGAGGCCAAGAACTATGGAACAGCGGAATATCTCCGTATAATGAAGTTTCACAAAAAATGTTTGTCTCATCAGACCTTGATGAAGGTTAAAGCACTTCCTAAGACTCAGTAATGGCCTTGAGTATAAGCACACTTAATACTAATGGCTGTCGGAATCCTTTCCGAATGTTTCAGGTACTCTCCTTTCTTCGTCAAGGAGGGTACTCTGTGAGTTTCCTCCAAGAGACCCACACCACTCCAGAGCTTGAAGCAAGCTGGAATCTGGAGTGGAAGGGAAGGGTCTTTTTTAATCACCTCACTTGGACATCATGCGGGGTGGTGACCCTTTTCTCAGATTCCTTCCAGCCAGAGGTCCTGAGTGCTACCTCTGTCATCCCTGGCCGTCTATTGCATCTTCGGGTCCGGGAGTCAGGTAGAACATATAATCTAATGAATGTGTATGCTCCTACTACCGGACCAGAGAGGGCACGGTTCTTTGAAAGTTTGTCAGCCTACATGGAGACAATTGACTCTGATGAAGCCTTGATTATAGGGGGTGATTTTAATTACACCCTTGATGCTCGAGATCGCAATGTACCCAAGAAAAGAGACTCGTCTGAGTCCGTTTTGCGAGAACTAATTGCTCATTTCTCCTTGGTTGATGTCTGGAGAGAACAGAACCCAGAGACGGTTGCCTTTACCTATGTCAGGGTGAGAGATGGTCATGTTTCTCAATCCCGGATTGATAGGATATATATAACGAGCCATCTCATGTCACGAGCCCAGTCGAGCACCATTAGATTAGCACCATTCTCAGACCACAATTGTGTATCCCTGAGAATGTCAATCGCACCATCTCTGCCAAAAGCTGCTTACTGGCATTTTAACAACAGTTTATTAGAAGATGAGGGTTTTGCAAAGTCAGTCCGGGATACATGGAGAGGCTGGAGGGCCTTTCAAGATGAATTTAACACATTGAGCCAGTGGTGGGATGTAGGCAAGGTTCACCTAAAGCTCTTGTGTCAAGAGTATACCAAAAGTGTGAGCGGGCAGCGCAATGCAGAGATTGAGGCACTGAATGGGGAGGTGCTTGATCTTGAGCAAAGGCTATCAGGCTCTGAAGACCAAGCCCTTCAGTGTGAATATCTAGAAAGGAAAGAAGCGCTGCGTAACATGGAACAGCGACAGGCTCGTGGTGCCTTTGTGCGAAGCCGGATGCAGTTACTTTGTGATATGGATCGTGGTTCGCGATTCTTCTATGCTCTGGAGAAGAAGAAGGGGAACCGAAAACAAATCACATGCCTTTTTGCGGAGGATGGAACCCCCCTTGAGGATCCGGAGGCTATCCGGGACAGAGCCCGGTCCTTCTATCAAAACCTTTTTTCTCCAGATCCCATCTCTCCAGATGCCTGTGAGGAGCTATGGGATGGGCTCCCAGTGGTCAGTGAGAGGAGAAAAGAGAGGTTGGAAACACCAATCACTCTAGATGAACTCTCTCAAGCACTCCGTTTAATGCCCCACAATAAATCTCCTGGGCTTGACGGACTGACCATAGAGTTCTTCCAGTTCTTCTGGGATACTCTGGGCCCTGATTTCCATAGCGTCCTAACTGAGGCCTTCAAGAAAGGTGAGTTGCCACTTTCGTGTCGTCGAGCAGTGTTATCACTACTTCCTAAGAAGGGGGATCTCCGTCTTATTAAGAACTGGAGACCAGTCTCACTGCTTAGCACAGACTATAAGATCGTGGCCAAAGCTATCTCACTTAGGCTCAAATCTGTGCTGGCAGAGGTGATTCATCCTGACCAGTCCTATACAGTCCCCGGTCGGACAATTTTTGATAATGTCTTTTTAATCCGAGACTTACTACATTTTGCGAGAAGGACTGGTCTATCTCTTGCTTTTCTCTCTCTGGATCAAGAGAAGGCATTTGACAGGGTGGATCACCAATATCTTATAGGCACTCTGCAAGCCTATAGCTTTGGCCCACAGTTTGTGGGCTACCTGAAAACAATGTATGCCTCTGCAGAGTGTTTAGTTAAAATCAACTGGTCTCTGACTGCACCTCTGGCCTTTGGACGAGGAGTTCGGCAAGGATGCCCCTTGTCGGGACAACTGTACTCGCTGGCCATTGAGCCCTTCCTGTGTCTCTTAAGGAAAAGGCTCACGGGACTGGTGCTCAAAGAACCCGAAATGAGGGTGGTTCTCTCAGCCTACGCTGATGATGTAATTCTTGTGGCCCAGGACCTAGTTGATCTTGAGCGGGCACAAGAGTGTCAAGAAGTCTACACTGCTGCCTCATCTGCCCGGATCAACTGGTCCAAGAGCTCAGGCCTTCTGGAGGGTTCTCTAAAGGTAGATTTCCTGCCTCCTGTTTTTCGTGACATCTCGTGGGAGAGTAAAACCATTAAATATTTAGGCGTCTACCTATCAGCTGAGGAGAATCCTGTCTCACAGAATTTCATTGAACTTGAGGAGTGTGTTCTAACGCGCCTTGGAAAGTGGAAGGGTTTTGCTAAAGTACTTTCTATGAGAGGGAGAGCTCTGGTGATTAATCAGCTGGTGGCCTCTCAGATCTGGTACCGGCTGATATGTCTTAGCCCAACCCAAGAATTCATTGCTAAGATCCAGAGAAGGTTACTGGACTTTCTCTGGATAGGAAAGCATTGGGTTTCTGCAGGTGTCTCAAGCCTCCCGTTGAAAGAGGGAGGGCAGGGAGTCGTGTGTATACGTTCTCAAGTGCACACCTTCCGTCTCCAGCAAATACAGAGATACTTGTATGCAGATCCTTCTCCACAGTGGTGTACTCTAGCATCGAGTTTTTATCGCCAGGTACGAAATATGGGATATGACCGGCAATTGTTTATAATTGAACCTGAGGGTTTCCTAAGAAACCTTTCAACCCTGCCGGCTTACTACCAAGACACGCTAAAGACCTGGAGCATGGTATCCGTGTTAAGGCAAGGAGCCATTGAAGGGGAAGACATTCTAAATGAGCCCCTACTTTACAATCCATCTTTTAAGACTAGGATGTTAGAATCCATCAGCATCCGACGTCGCCTTTGCCAGGCTCGGTTAACCAGAGTTGGAGATCTCCTGGATTTTGAGAAATCAGATTGGGTGGACTCTCAAGCAGTTATGCAACGCATGGGATTCCTCACCACTAGGGTTCCACACCGTCTTCTCAAGGAAATCAAGGACACAATCTCTCCTGATTCTCACACCTTCATTGATGGGGTTTTACATGCTGGAGAGCCACGTCCACCTTGGAACTCCTCACCTCCAGACATAATAATAGCACCTAAAATCCGTCAATCCCCCCAAGCACCTCCTTCTCCCAACTTGAGCCAGTTGGAGAATTTTCCATTGACACGCTTTCATGATATAACAAGAAAGTTGTTGTACTCTCTAATGCTTCACACTGTACACTTCCTTGCCCTCATCTCCCGATATGATACCATCTGGAGACATGTGCTTAATGAGGGTGAAAGACCTCAGTGGCGAGCTCTTTATTCCAGGTTGGTGCCTAGACCAACTGGAGACTTGAGTTGGAAAGTGCTGCATGGTGCATTGAGCACGGGAGAGTATTTAGCGCGTTTTACAGACTCCCCAGCTGCTTGTCCATTCTGTGGCAAAGGAGAGTCTGTGTTTCATGCTTATTTTACGTGTGCCAGACTGCAACCTCTATTGGCTCTTTTGAGGAAGCTTTACCTGCAGTTCTGGTTACACTTTTCCCCTCATGTTTATATTTTTGGACGCCCAGTATCCCGGGACAATAAAGAGAAAGACCTTCTCTCCAACTTGCTCCTGGCTTTAGCTAAATTAGTCATCCATAAATCTAGAAAGCAATGTTTGGAAGGTGGGAATCCTCTGCCAGCAGAGGTCTTGTTCCGAGTGCTGGTGCGTTCCCGAATCCGAGCAGAGTACACCCAAGCAGTGTTTACTGGTCGGTTGAAAGAATTTGCTGACCAGTGGGCAATAGATGGGGTACTTTGCTCAGTATCCCCAAACCTGGTTTCTGTTCAGACAATTCTCACACTCCATATTTAAGTGCACTTTAATTTAAGTGACAGTTGTATTTTAATCAGTTAATTATCTCCTTTGAGATGTGATTAACTTTGGTGAGCAATCACTCACCTGCAATTTGAATAATATATCAGCTAATGAAAAATCAACACATTGACTGCATTTTTGTGGGGTAAAAACACAGAAATATATGTTTACCCCCCAAAACCCATATATTTTTGGAAAGTACACATTCTGCCGAATCTAAAATGGGTACCCATGCCTTTCTGCTCCAAACTACTGAGTCGCAAGGCTTTCCCACAATTGTCGGTTTTGGTGAAATATCTGAAAATTGCCTCAAAGCTTCAACTTCTCAGCACCATATAACCCATGTATCGTTATGCACCAAGAAAAAGCACCCTAAATATGATTGCCAGGGTTCCTCCGAACAGTTTGGTGGCCATTGTTCATAGGTTTACCAAAGTAACTGGCATTTAGGGGCCCCAAAATGAAGTTAGTGCATACAAATAGTCCTGTGGGTAACTTCAGCTAATGAAAAATCAACACATTGACTGCATTTTTGTGGGGTAAAAACACAGAAATATATGTTTACCCCCCAAACCCATACATTTTTGGAAAGTACACATTCTACAGAATCTAAAATGGGTACCCATGCCTTATTGCTCCAAACTACTGAGTCGCAAGGCTTTCCCAAAGTTGTCGGTTTTGGTGAAATATCTGAAAATTGCCTCAAAGCTTCAACTTCCCAGCACCATATCACCCATGTGTCATTACGTACTAAGAAAAAGCACCCTAAATATGATTGCCAGGGTTCCTCTGAACATTTTGGTGGCCATTGTTCATAAGTTTACCAAAGTATCTGGCATTTAGAGGCCCCAAAATGAAGTTAGCGCATACAAACAGTCCCGTGGGTAACTTCAGCTAATGAAAAATCAACACATTGACTGCATTTTTGTGGGGTAAAAACACAGAAATATATGTTTACCCCCCAAAACCCATATATTTTTGGAAAGTACACATTCTACAGAATCTAAAATGGGTACCCATGCCTTTCTGCTCCAAACTACTGAGTCGCAAGGCTTTCCCACAATTGTCGGTTTTGGTGAATTATCTGAAAATTGCCTCAAAGCTTCAACTTCCCAGCACCATATCACCCATGTGTCATTATGTACTAAGAAAAAGCACCCTAAATATGATTGCCAGGGTTCCTCTGAACATTTTGGTGGCCATTGTTCATAAGTTTACCAAAGTATCTGGCATTTAGAGGCCCCAAAATGAAGTTAGCGCATACAAACAGTCCCGTGGGTAACTTCAGCTAATGAAAAATCAACACATTGACTGCATTTTTGTGGGGTAAAAACACAGAAATATATGTTTACCCCCCAACCCCATATATTTTTGGAAAGTACACATTCTACCGAATCTAAAATGGGTACCCATGCCTTTCTGCTCCAAACTACTGAGTCGCAAGGCTTTCCCACAATTGTCGGTTTTGGTGAAATATCTGAAAATTGCCTCAAAGCTTGAACTTCCCAACACCATATCACCCATGTGTCATTACGTACTAAGAAAAAGCCCCCTAAATATGATTGCCAGGGTTCCTCTGAACATTTTGGTGGCCATTGTTCATAAGTTTACCAAAGTATCTGGCATTAAGAGGCCCCAAAATGAAGTTAGCGCATACAAACAGTCCCATGGGTAACTTCAGCTAATGAAAAATCAACACATTGACTGCATTTTTGTGGGGTAAAAACACAGAAATATATGTTTACCCCCCAAAACCCATATATTTTTGGAAAGTACACATTCTACCGAATCTAAAATGGGTACCCATGCCTTTCTGCTCCAAACTACTGAGTCGCAAGGCTTTCCCACAATTGTCGGTTTTGGTGAAATATCTGAAAATTGCCTCAAAGCTTCAACTTCCCAGCACCATATCACCCATGTGTCATTATGTACTAAGAAAAAGCCCCCTAAATATGATTGCCAGGGTTCCTCTGAACATTTTGGTGGCCATTGTTCATAAGTTTACCAAAATATCTGGCATTTAGAGGCCCCAAAATGAAGTTAGCGCATACAAACAGTCCCGTGGGTAACTTCCGCTAATGAAAAATCAACACATTGACTGCATTTTTGTGGGGTAAAAACACAGAAATATATGTTTACCCCCCAAAACCCATATATTTTTGGAAAGTACACATTCTACCGAATCTAAAATGGGTACCCATGCCTTTCTGCTCCAAACTACTGAGTCGCAAGGCTTTCCCACAATTGTCGGTTTTGGTGAAATATCTGAAAATTGCCTCAAAGCTTCAACTTCCCAGCACCATATCACCCATGTGTCATTACGTACTAAGAAAAAGCCCCCTAAATATGATTGCCAGGGTTCCTCTGAACATTTTGGTGGCCATTGTTCATAAGTTTACCAAAGTATCTGGCATTAAGAGGCCCCAAAATGAAGTTAGCGCATACAAACAGTCCCATGGGTAACTTCAGCTAATGAAAAATCAACACATTGACTGCATTTTTGTGGGGTAAAAACACAGAAATATATGTTTACCCCCCAAAACCCATATATTTTTGGAAAGTACACATTCTACCGAATCTAAAATGGGTACCCATGCCTTTCTGCTCCAAACTACTGAGTCGCAAGGCTTTCCCACAATTGTCGGTTTTGGTGAAATATCTGAAAATTGCCTCAAAGCTTCAACTTCCCAGCACCATATCACCCATGTGTCATTATGTACTAAGAAAAAGCCCCCTAAATATGATTGCCAGGGTTCCTCTGAACATTTTGGTGGCCATTGTTCATAAGTTTACCAAAGTATCTGGCATTTAGAGGCCCCAAAATGAAGTTAGCGCATACAAACAGTCCCGTGGGTAACTTCCGCTAATGAAAAATCAACACATTGACTGCATTTTTGTGGGGTAAAAACACAGAAATATATGTTTACCCCCCAAAACCCATATATTTTTGGAAAGTACACATTCTACCGAATCTAAAATGGGTACCTATGCCGTTCTGCTCCAAACTACTGAGTCGCAAGGCTTTCCCACAATTGTCGGTTTTGGTGAAATATCTGAAAATTGCCTCAAAGCTTCAACTTCCCAGCACCATATCACCCATGTGTCATTACGTACTAAGAAAAAGCCCCCTAAATATGATTGCCAGGGTTCCTCTGAACATTTTGGTGGCCATTGTTCATAAGTTTACCAAAGTATCTGGCATTTAGAGGCCCCAAAATGAAGTTAGCGCATACAAACAGTCCCATGGGTAACTTCAGCTAATGAAAAATCAACACATTGACTGCATTTTTGTGGGGTAAAAACACAGAAATATATGTTTACCCCCCAACCCCATATATTTTTGGAAAGTACACATTCTACAGAATCTAAAATGGGTACCCATGCCTTTCTGCTCCAAACTACTGAGTCGCAAGGCTTTGCCAAATTTGGCGGTTTGGGTGAAATATCTGGAAATTGCCTCAAAGCTTCAACTTTCCAGCATCGTATTGTCCATGTATCATTACCAGCATAAAGCATCCTAAAAATAAACATAGGGGTCTACTAAACAGTTTGATGCCCAATGTGCATAGATATACCAAACTATGTGGCGCACAGAGACCCCCAAATGACAATATGTATAGACATTTTCACCGCTGACGCACTGGCTGCTGCAATATAACCACCCGGTGTGTGTATTATGGGACATTAGACCACCTAACAGTACAGAGACCCCAGAAAACCATATATTTTCAGAAAGTACACATTCTGACGAATCCAATATGGGTAAATAAGTGTTTCTACTGCAAACTGCCAAACTGCAAAGCAATGCTGAACATAACGGTTTTTATCAAATTTCTGAAAATTGTCACAAAGCTTGAATTTTACCCCATTATATGCCCCACATTTCGTAACTTATCAGCATAAAACATCCTAAATTTGAATGCCAGGGGTCTACTGAACACTTTGATGCCTAGTATGCATAGATATACCAAACTATGTGGCGCACAGAGACCCCCAAATGACAATAGTGTATATACATTTTCACGGCTGACGCGCTGGCTGCTGCAATATAAGCACCCGGTGTGTTTATTATGCAACATTAGACCCCCCTAACAGTACAGAGACCCCAGAAAACCATATATTTTCAGAAAGTACACATTCTGACGAATCCAATATGGGTAAATAAGTGTTTATACTGCAAATTGCCAAACTGCAAAGCAATGCTGAACATAACGGTTTTTATCAAATTTCTGAAAATCGTCACAAAGCTTGAATTTTACCATATTATATACCACACATTTTGTAACGTATCAGCATAAAACATCCTAAATATGAATGCCAGGGGTCTACTGAACACTTTGATGCCCAATATGCATAGATATACCAAACTATGTGGCGCACAGAGACCCCCAAATCACAATAGTGTATATACATTTTCAAGGCTGACGCGCTGGCTGCTGCAATATGAGCACCTGGTGTGTGTATTATGCGACATTAGACCCCCCTAACAGTACAGAGACCCCAGAAAACCATATATTTTCAGAAAATACACATTCTGACGAATCCAATATGGGTAAATAAGTGTTTCTACTGCATACTGCCAAACTGCAAATCAATGCTGAACGTACCGGTTTTTATCAAATTTCTGAAAATCGTCACAAAGCTTGAATTTTACCGCATTATATGCCACACATTTTGTAACGTATCAGCATAAAACATCCTAAATATGAACGCTAGGGGTCTACTGAACACTTTGATGCCCAATATGCATAGATATACCAAACTATGTGGCGCACAGAGACCCCCAAATGACAATAGTGTATATACATTTTCAAGGCTGACGCACTGGCTGCTGCAATATGAGCACCTGGTGTGTGTATTATGCGACATTAGACCCCCCTAACAGTACAGAGACCCCAGAAAACCATATATTTTCAGAAAATACACATTCTGACGAATCCAATATGGGTAAATAAGTGTTTCTACTGCAAACTGCCAAACTGCAAATCAATGCTGAACGTAACGGTTTTTATCAAATTTCTGAAAATCGGCACAAAGCTTGAATTTTACCCCATTATATGCCACACATTTTGTAACGTATCAGCATAAAACATCCTAAATATGAACGCCAGGGGTCTACTGAACACTTTGATGCCCAATATGCATAGATATACCAAACTATGTGGCGCACAGAGACCCCCAAATGACAATAGTGTATATACATTTTCAAGGCTAACACGCTGGCTGCTGCAATATGAGCACCTGGTGTGTGTATTATGCGACATTAGACCCCCCTAACAGTACAGAGACCCCAGAAAACCATATATTTTCAGAAAATACACATTCTGACGAATCCAATATGGGTAAATAAGTGTTTCTACTGCAAACTGCCAAACTGCAAATCAATGCTGAACGTAACGGTTTTTATCAAATTTCTGAAAATCGGCACAAAGCTTGAATTTTACCCCATTATATGCCCCACATTTCGTAACTTACCAGCATAAAACATCCTAAATATGAACGCCAGGGGTCTACTGAACACTTTGATGCCCAATATGCATAGATATACCAAACTATGTGGCGTACAGAGACCCCCAAATGACAATAGTGTATATACATTTTCACGGCTGACGCGCTGGCTGCTGCAATATAAGCACCTGGTGTGTGTATTATGCGACATTAGACCCCCCTAACAGTACAGAGACCCCAGAAAACCATATATTTTCAGAAAGTACACATTTTGACGAATCCAATATGGGTAAATAAGTGTTTCTACTGCAAACTGCCAAACTGCAAAGCAATGCTGAACATAACGGTTTTTATCAAATTTCTGAAAATCGGCACAAAGATTGAATTTTACCCCAGTATATGCCCCACATTTCGTAGCTTATCAGCATAAAACATCCTAAATATGAGCGCCAGGGGTCTACTGAACACTTTGATGCCCAATATGCATAGGTATACCAAACTATGTGGCGCACAGAGACCCCCAAATGACAATATGTATAGACATTTTCACAGCTGACGCGCTGGCTGCTGCAATATAAGCACCTGGTGTGTGTATTATGCGACATTAGACCCCCCTAACAGTACAGAGACCCCAGAAAACCATATATTTTCAGAAAGTACACATTCTGACGAATCTAAAATGGGTAAATAAGTGTTTCTACTGCAAACTGCCAAACTGCAAAGCAATGCTGAACATAACGGTTTTTATCAAATTTCTGAAAATCGTCACAAAGCTTGAATTTTACCCCATTATGTGCCCCACATTTCGTAACGTATCAGCATAAAACATCCTAAATATGAACGACAGGGGTCTACTAAACACTTTGATGCCCAATATGCATAGATATACCAAACTATGTGGCGCACAGAGACCCACAAATGGATATATAGTAGATAAAATTTACATAGGCAAAACAAAATAACACAAAACAATGTGAAATGCAAATAAATCACCAAAAACTAATAAAACCACAAAAATCAATGCTTTTTTTTTTCACACTAGTGTAATCGGCCACCAGAATTACCGTTTGAATATTTTAGCTAGGCCAAATCGATTATACGGACAGAAACAAGTGACCAACACAAATGCAGAGCTGAAAATGCAATAAAATGGCTAAAAATTCAATAAAATGGCTAAAAATGCACCAAAATACCCAAAATTGCAATATAACCACCAAAATAACATACAAAAGCTATTGCACAGTACGGTTAGCGAATACGCTATTCGTAACGGCAATAAAACATTTTTTTTAGCCAAAAAAGAGACGATGCGATAAGAAAAAAAAAAAAAAAAGCCACAAAGCCATATATGTACATATGCGTGTGCACAACAGGTAAATTGCATGTTATTTGCGCGTGTGTGCGTGTGCAAGTGTACATGGGTGCTGTGAGTGTGTGTGACCCCCCCAATCCCCAAAAATTTATGTGTGAGTGTGTGTAAGTGTGAATGTAAGTGTATATTACTGTAATAAGTGTGTGTTGGTGTGTTTGTGTGTTTTTGTGTGTGTAAATGTTACACTTACCTGGGGTAGATGCATCAGATCGATGAGAAAGGGTCCCACGTAGCAGATCTCCAGCTCCAACCGCCATCAAGCATGGGGGGGCGGAGCTGGGCGGAAGTGTAGTGCAGGCAGCAGCAGGACGCATAGGAAACGCGTCCCTGCTGCTGCTTTGGGGCCCCTGGGCGATCGCGCCCCAGGGGCCACTCGATCCCCTGCTCTGCTCGTTGTCTAGGGGCAGGGGATCGTGAACGAACGGAGCGAGCGGCTCTAACAGCCGCTCCTCCACTCGCAAACCCGGAAGTGCTGCAGAACGTAGAATCTACGATCTGTGGCACTTTGGTCCTTTGATCCACAGAACGTAGATTCTACGTTCTGTGGCACTTAAAGGGTTAATGGTAGAGAATGGCCAATGCATAACCTAAAACAAGACATTTGTGGAGCAGTTATCAGACAAGATACAAGTATACGATCTATTACTCAGAATGCTTTAGACCTGGAGTTTTAGATCACCATACCTTAAAGGAATTGTTCAGTATAAAAATAAAAAAAAATTGGATTATTTGGATAAAATGGAGTCTATGGGAGATGGCCTTTCTGTCATTCAGAGCTTTCTGGATAATGGGTTTCCAGATAACGGATCCCATACCTGTACTAATAAATTGCCACCATGAACTCGCACCGAACCAAATAATTACAGATTTAGAAATCTCACTGCTTTATGTCAGATGTAACAGTTTAATATTTACATTTTTTAATAATAACATTTTTATAGAATGAAGAACTACATTTACTGACAAATTAGCCTACTCTTCCAGACTAACTGGATAAAGGAGGAGCAGATGTCCTTTTCTCTCAGCTGTTGCAGGGAGTGTTCAAGTTGTATGAACTTTTTAGTTTGTTTTACACTAAACCATTTACGATTATCTCCTAAGTACTTGGATGAACCAAAGTGCACATGCCATTTTCTCATGCAACTCTCAAGACTCATTTAACAAAACTAGTACACATTATTTTTATGATTAATAATAATAATATCTGCTCTCTACAGAACCAAATAACAAGGTGTGGAAACATTATACTGTTTTATTGACTATTTAAAAGCTAGGGATGCACCATATCCACTATTTTGGATTCGGCTGAATCCTCTGCTAAAGATTCAGCCAAATACCGAACCGAATCCTAATTTGCATATGCAAATTAGGGGTGGGAAGGTGAAAAAGATTTTTACTTCCTTGTTTTGTGACAAAAAGTCACAAGATTTCCCTCCCTGTCCCTAATTTGCATATGTAAATTTGGTTCGGCAGGGCAGAAGCATTCGGGCGAATCCCGAACCGAATCATGGATTCGGTGCATCCCTACTAAAGACAACAGCAGCTTTTCAGACTTAGGGGCCTATGAACCAATATTCAAACTTTTTTCATGAATCTTTTTGGTAGGGATGCACTGAATCCACTTTTTTGGATTCGGCCGAACCCCCGAATCCTTCGCTAAAGATTCGCCCGAATACCGAACCGTAATCTGCATATGCAAATTAGGGGAGGGAAGGGGAAAACTTTTTACTTTCTTGTTTTCTGATACGTCACGCAATTTCCTTCCCGCCCCTAATTTGCATATGCAAATTAGGATTTGGATTCGGTTCGGCTGGGCAGAAGGATTTGGCTGAATCCCTAACTGAATCCTGGATTCTCTGCATCCCTACTAAAGACAACAGCAGCTTTTCAGACTTAGGGGCCTATGTACCAATATTCAAACTTTTTTCATGAATCAAAAATTTTCAGTAAAAATTCTCGTTTTTTATTCTAACATTTCTCTAAAACTCAAAAAATGTGAGATTTATAAAGTCCTAATACGAAACTTCGGCAAGTAAAAGTAGTCAAGGTTTTATAGAAGTCAATGGAAGCTGCACTGATCCTGCTGGACCTTAGCTTAGCCATTTAGGCTTTTAATGGTTATTCCTTTTTTCTGCAGGTAATTGCCCGATTTTTTTGTTGTTGAGGTTTTTGTATTTTTTTTAGTGTATCGTTAAGTGTCTTTTTGGTAGGGATGCACTGAATCCACTTTTTTGGATTCGGCCGAACCCCCGAATCCTTCGCTAAAGATTCGGACGAATACCGAACCGTAATCTGCATATACAAATTAGGGGAGGGAAGGGGAAAACGTTTTACTTCCTTGTTTTCTGATACGTCACGCGATTTCCTTCCCGCCCCTAATTTGCATATGCAAATTAGGATTTGGATTCGGTTCAGCTGGGCAGAAGGATTTGGCCGAATCCCTAACTGAATCCTGGATTCGGTGCATCCCTACTTTTTGGGTTTTTTTTTTTTAATGATAAATGGCAAAAAGCTGCTTCTGGAGAAATTCAGATTTTTAAATTGAAATTACATCCCTACTAGTGCAGGTATCACAATTGCACTGTCTGCACTAGCGATGCACCCCCTCTACTTGCTCTAATGCAAAAAGATTAAGTGAGGGGGGGGGGAAGCAATGAGCTGGCTGCTTCAGTTTTTTTTTTAATATGTGTATCTAAGTGATTTTGGGACAAAGCCTCTTGAGGAAGGATGTTGCTGTTGTTCTATTACCTTATTACCTCATCCCACTTGCTCTGATGAAGCACCCAAAGCCACGAAACGCGTCAGGAGGAGTGGCAGACATGCGGTATGCAGACCGACGGAATACACTGCTTTGTGGTATGTTTTGATCTAATGCCTTTATACTGATAGAATTTTTGATATTATTTGCTGAGGTAATTTTGCACAAATAAAGTGAAGTTTTATTGATTATTTGCCATTATTTGATTATTTGCTGTTTGCATAGTGCTCGCTTGTAGATGCCATATATCCATAATATAAACAGTTTGCGGCCGCTTACCAGTAGCAGCAAAAAGCTGCATCTGGTAACTTTAAGAGCCAAATGGAAAGTCGGCTTCACTGGTGCTGATCATTGCGCTAGCAACTTGGCCTCCCTCTGAGCCGCTCCGACAGTAAAATTTAAAACGAGGAGTGGGAGAGGGGGCAGCAGGTTTGCCCCTGTTAAGGACCTGATAAGGCAGAAGGGCAGCATCGGGGGAGCCCACCCACTAAAGGAGAGGAAGGGAGGGCTATTTTTCCAAAAAGGAGTTGGTGAGGGTTTTTTTTGTCTGTAATGTGACATTAGGCTTTTCTCCCTTGGCAGAAAAATGGCAACAAATAAAATGCATTAAGTGAGCATATTCTGCCTGAAATCAATCCCTATGTCCACCGACAAGTGGCTGCAACTCACGTTCGTTACTACCTATATGGGGCAGTATTGAAAATTGGGGGGGGGGGGGGTTCTCTGCCGGGTGGAGAAAAGGGCACATGTAAAATTACCCTTAATCCCACTGTTTAACCCCTAGGCAGCCCCATCCATCTATTATTGGTTGTATTCAATCCCCTTGCAGTCATTTAAATGTGCAGCATTCATACTGTATATTGCCAGTGCCCAGCAGTATTTCTGTCTAATACTGCCACTGAGCCACCCCCTGCAATAATATATTGCTACAGTGCAACTCCACTGAAATCATTAATTGCAACTTAACAACTTGCAACTTTTTAGTGTGTAACTTCTTTGCAATCACCTCCTACCAGTGAACAGCCCCTCTGCAGTCCATTACCACTGTGCAGACCCCCTGCACTCAGTGATTGCTATTGGGTGGCTCTTCTAGTCCTTTATCCACACCATAGAAAAAAAGAATACTATTGAGTGAAGGGGAAAGGCAATGGTGTCCCTACATGCTATTATTTCCACAAAATGAATTAGATGACAGTGCTGTATTAAAATTACCTTTATTTTAATTTAAGGCTAGAGAAAGTGATCCTCTGTAATAAATGATTGCTATCATTTAGCTTCCCCGCAATAATATATTACTACTAAGCAGACATTGTGCAGTCAAATATTAAATCTGGCACCTCTCATGCAGTCGATTACTGTCACAGGGATAATATAGATACATAATAGTGTTTCAAACAAAACCATACAGAGCATCAAGTCCAGTTATGTCATGATTAGCACAGAGCCTGCCTCTATCATAGTGTACTCTATGACTTACTGCACATGCACTAGATTTGACTGTTTGCCACAGCCTACACACAGAAAAAGGATGAGGGATAGTAACAATGTTGTTTCACCTACTTTTAATACAATGTAGATATTGATATTCTGAGATTGATCTTTTTAGATTTTGTGTTTTTTTTTTTAGTTATTTAAGTTTTTCCATATGGTGGCTTTCCAATTTGGTATTTCAGCAGCTGACTGCTTGGGTTTTATTTACACTACCAACCAGGCAGTGATTTGAATGACAGACTAGAACAGGAATAGGCAAAGCATTGAATAGGTAACAATAAAATTACAGCCCCGGTGAGCAATCGTTTGTCGGTGTCAATGAAACACATCTGAAAGATAAAAAGAGAAAGAAATGAAAATGTTTTTAAAGTCTGTAAAAAAAGAAATAATGGGAGCCGATTGCAAAATTGCTAGGAATTAGGGATGCACCGAATCCACTTTTTTGGATTCGGCCGAACCCGCGAATCCTTCGCTAAAGATTCGGCCAAATACCGAACCCGAACCCTAATTTGCATATGCAAATTAGGGGTGGGAAGGGGAAAACTGTTTTTACTTCCTTGTTTTCTGAACAAAAAGTCCCTCCCCGCCCCTAATTTGCATATGCAAATTAGGGTTCGGATTCGGTTCAGCTGAGCAGAAGGATTCGGCCGAATCCGAATCCTGCTGAAAAAGGCCAAATCCTGGCCGAATCCCGAACCAAATCCTGGATTCGGTGCATCCCTACTAGGAATAGGACATGCTATCTATAACATACTAAATGTGAACCACCCCTTTAGGTTTTTTCAATGTCCACTTCACATACAGACACAAGCAAATGACTAAAGGGTCCCTAAGAAAAGATATAAATATAACTCATTTATTTAAGAGGATAAAGCTGGCCATAGATGCAAAGATCCGATCGTATGAATCCTTGAACGATCGGACTTCCCCATCTCCCGACCTGCCACTAACCATTCAGATGAAATAAAGTAGTAAAAGATCAGCCGGTGTTCTGCCCCTGACAGCAATCTTACGAAAGTTATGTCCTACCAAAGCTAGTGACAGTCTCCCACTGAAAATCGTATGATCGGCAATACATGCAGAGATATTACCCGCAGCCGACAGAAATCTTTTAACCTGTCAGATTGTCTCCGTGGGACGAAAAATGTCAGGACTCTCCACACACGGTCCAAAAACATACGAATCGAGGTTTCATATGATCGGATCTTTGCGTCTATGGCCAGCTTAAGTTCTCTTTAACCACACCAGGTTCCAACTTTTGGCCAGGCCTGGATTTGTGGAAAGGCCATCTAGGCCCAGGCCTAGGGCAGCAGGATTTTAGGGGGCGGCATACTGCCCAACCACAACGACATTGGTTCAAAAACGCTGGGCCTCCCCTGGGATCCTAGGATTTACAGTGCACACAAACAAACCATACATGTTAGTTCACATGAGCCAATTAATGGACAGAGTTCGGTCTTTTTCTTCCACACTTCTTCCAGTTACAGTTAGGGCTGCAGTATTTCTGGTCAGGTGATCTCTGAGGCAGCACACAGAATGTAATAAAATGGTGTCTCGGAAACAAATGTAAAAGAGCAATATTATTAAAATTAGGGATGCACCGAATCCAGGATTCGGTTCGGGATTCGGCCTTTTTCAGCAGGATTCGGATTCGGCCGAATCCTTCTGTCCGGCCGAACTGAATCCGAATCCTAATTTGCACATGCAAATTAGGGGCGGGAGGGAAATTGCGTGACTTTTTGTCAGAAAACAAGGAAGTAAAAAATGTTTTCCCCTTCAACCCCTAATTGCATATGCAAATTAGGGTTCGGATTCGGTTCGGTATTCGGCCGAATCCTTCGTGAAGGATTCGGGGGTTTGGCCGAATCCAAAAAAGTGGATTCGGTGCATCCCTAATTAAAATATATTGTAGTTTGGTAAGATTCTTTAATCGAGGTGCACTCGCACACCCTGGCCTTCAATTAGGATAATCCCTGGTGCACAGCAATGGAGGAATCAGCATCCCACCTTGAAACAACGGATCAGACGAAAATTCACTGGCACACAGGTACTGCTAGCAGGGTAAACCCTTGCTTATTTATTTAATGGCTTGCTGCAAACCATTTAATAAATCAGCAAGGGTTTACCCTGCTAGCAGTACCTGTGTGCCAGTGAATTTTCTTCTGAAAGATTCTTTAATATGCCACTTAATATGATATAAAAAACTTGCTTAAGTATTCATTTTGGGGGTATAGTTTTCCTTTAAGCAACAAGGTGTTCTAGTGAGCTAAATACCCACTAAAGCCTTGTGCTGGTTGCATTATTGGTAACTCATACAGCTTAAGCATGGAACTAAGAATCCTTGTGTGCAATGAAACCCTGTAATAAGCATCTTCCTAAAAGGAACAGTTCAGTGTACAAATAAAAACTGGGTAAATATATTGTATGTGAAAAATGTTTCTAATATAGTTACCGTATATACTCGTGTATAAGCCGACCCGTGTATAAGCCGAGGTACCTAATTTACCTAAGAAAACTGGAAAAATGTATTGACTCGTGTATAAGCCTAGGGGCCCCATGTCAGATTTCAAAATGTGAATGTGACCCAGCCGCAACAATTGGGGGACACTGGGCAGGTACCTGTTACTGTCTGTGACTGACTGTGTCGCCGCCCGGATTTCATGTTTGCTTCCCTCTGCCACCCCTATTTCATGTTTGCTTCCCTCTGCCACTTCCCCCCCATCTGTCGCTCTCCCCACCCTGGCTGCTCTTCCCTCGGTCCTTCCCTCTGTCACCTCTGCTCTTCCCTCTGTCACCTCTGCCCCAGCATCGCTCTCCCCACCCTGGCTGCTCTTCCCTCTGTCCTTCCCTCTGTCACCTCTGCTCTTCCCTCTGTCCTTCCCTCTGTCACCTCTGCCCCAGCAGGACTGCCTGTGACTGCCTGTGTCGCCGCCCGGAGCAGGTCCAGGAGCTCCGGGCGGCGCGTCCTTCCCTGCCGGCGTTCGCTTTCAAAATGGCGGCGCCCATGGCCGCCACGTGGGTAGCGGCCGGCGCCGCTACCCACGTGGCGGCCATGGGCGCCGCCATTTTGAAAGCGAACGCCGGCAGGGAAGGACGCGCCGCCCGGAGCTCCTGGACCTGCTCCGGGCGGCGACACAGGCAGTCACAGGCAGTCCTGCTGCAGGTATGACCCGCGTATAAGCCGAGTTTGAGTTTTTCAGCACATTTTGGGTGCTGAAAAACTCGGCTTATACGCGAGTATATACGGTAGTTAGCCAAAAATGTAATGTATAAAGGCTGGAGTGACTGGATGTCTAACATAATAGCCAGAACCCAACTTCCTGCTTTTCAGCTCTATAACTATAACCTGAAGGGGGGCCACATGGGACATAACTGTTCAGTGAGTTTGCAATTGATCCTCAGCATTCAGCTCAGATTCAAAAGCAACAGATATGACCCATGTGGCCCCCCCTCAAGTCTCTGATTGGTTACTGCCTGGTAACCAATCAGTGGAAAGCAAGTGAGTTGTAAAGCAGGAAGTAGTGTTCTGTTATGTTAGACATCCAGTCACTCCAGCCTTTATACATTACATTTTTGGCTTACTAACTACATTAGAAACATTTTTATTTTGCCCATACAATCTATTTACCCAGTTTTTATTTTTACCCTGAACAATTCCTTTAAACAGGTACTTAGTACTTGGCTCCTAATATGTTATGTGTCCATAGGTACATGGCAAATGTATGCCTGGTTTGCAATCTTGCTATCCTTTTGTAAATAATCATTTTTTAATACATTTGTGCCCTTATATTACTAATAAGGTAGAATTATTTTATGCAAGAATACCGATGATCCAGTAATATGTGTTTAAAAAATTTGGGGTTTGAAATATATGTCAATTACATTTCAATGCATGGTGCTCTCTGCAAGTTTAGAAGTATTTATAATTTATATGTATCCTTACCATGTTTTAAACCACCTGCCATTGTAATGGCCTAGCAGTGTGGCATCTGAAATATAAAAAAGAGGGGCTAGATCAATGCACATTCCCTTGCTCCATGTATTCAGGTAGTAGTATTATGATTATATACACACATCCATACATATAACACAGTGCTATTACCTGGTGTAACCAGTAAGTGTCACACATAGCCTGTACATTTCTACCCGGTGTACCAGATCATGCTAGGCCTGTGTTCTGACTGTCTTAGGCAGTGGCACTTCAAACAACAGAGCCAGATTCCACTGACCTCTGCCTCCTAATCTCTTTTATAATAGTTCAACTGGCTTGGGTAGTCTTCTTTTACACAACAGAGTCAACATCACTGTAAATTGCTCACTGGCTGCCATTATAACCATGTTTGTGCTTTACAGAGACTAATAGGCAGTGCACTCACCTTTGTTAGATTCTGAAATGCACATGAGGGCAGTCCGTATGAATGCAGGCGACCTGTCTTTTATCAAATGTTGACCCCTGACACAACATTGTCCATTGTCAAAACACAGATGTCACCTGCTGCCCTGGTCAAATTCGCATTTGGTTTTGGTGTGCTTTTCTTAACTGTAAGAGTTGCTTTCATGTACTTCCACGTTAATTACTTCTGTATCTATTCTCTTCATTATATTGTTTTGTAGTGCATGCAAATAAAAATGTACTACTCTACAAAATGTGTAGTTTTGGAACTGTTGTACACTGTTTAGAAACAAATGTATTAATATGCTTTGTTTATTTATCTTACAGATAGTCGGGAAGTTTGGGTTTGTGTTTATTGTACATTATTTCTGTGTATCGTTTCTACATTTAAGAGTAAGCATCTTTACTATGTTCTCCTTTAACACCAGTGCATGTGAATCCCAAGTGGAGTGGACATAGATTGACTGTACTATTAATAATTAAGGTGTATGAATATACAGAAGTAAACTGTATGGTTATATCCACTCAGATACAAATATATAGAGACATAATGCTGGCTTACGCAAATCTCTTTCTCCTTAGTAGGCAGTTGTTACGTTTGGTATCCCAAACCCAGAACAAACCCCAAGGACCCAGACACGGCTCACTTTTCCGCCTATAACAGCCTCCTTTGGCTTCGGGAGGAGCCCTCAGCTACTCAAATGCTGCCAGGACTTGGTGTGAGAGGACCAGGGGGTAAGTTCTGCAAAGACTAGGGATCCTGAACATTAACAGGAGGTAAGGAGAATAGGAGCATGGTCAAGGTACAGGCCTAGTCATTATCAATTAGGCAGTGCAGTATGGGATCAAAAGACTAAGCGGAGTCGAGGTCACAAGCCGGGTCAAACACCAAAACGCAGTACAAAATCGGAAACCAGAAGAATAGTCAAGGGGCAGGCAAGATCAGGTACAGGCAGGGTCAAAAACAGATCAGGAACCCTTAGCACCAGGAACTGAAGAAATAGACCTACGTTGGGCAACGAGTTTCTGGACGACAGGCCTTTAATTATTCGATTTTTTGCACCATGCGCAATGACGTCAGATGCACGCCAAGTTAGAACCCAGAAGCGACGGACAAGGACCCACATGGAGAAGACATGCATCAGCCTGCGAAGAGAGAGGCGGGCATCCTGCTGGGATCGTGCCAGGGGTACCCAGTTGGACCCCCCCTAGACCACCAGTGTGAGTTTACTCACAGCAGTGATGTATGAGGTTTTAGTTCATGGGATATTGGCCTAAATATTTGCAAATTCCTTAGAAATGCATCTTCTTGGCCACAACAATCATCCAGTGTAATATGGCCATAAAGCCTATGAGCCTGTCAGCCTCCTTGTCAGTGTAGGTGGAGAACAATAGCAGGTGCTGTTGAATTAGGTTTGACAATCAACCACCTGTTATAGCAGTTGTCTTACATTTCAGTGCATATTAACAATCATTTTTGTGGGGGTGTGGGGTAAATTTCATCTGTTTTACTGTTCAATAAGCTTTCTCTGTTGTTTCATTTCATTTCAGGCTGATTGTTTATCCACCTCCTCCTGCTGAAGATCTCTGGCCTAATGAAGGGGAATATTTAAATGCTGTAATAACTAATTTATATTTAAAGTAAGTTTGCTATGTTTATTAAATTACATCTAGACTTTTTTCTTTTTGTGCTGCTCATAATAAAGTTTTTGTTTAAAAAAAATCAGTTTGTTGTTATTTTTAGATTTAGTAGCGGTAGTAGGGTCTTTGCTCAAACCTTTCTCTAGGTATATATTATGCTTCTAGATTTAGCAAAGAATGCTCTGGATCTGGGGTTTGCTGGAAAATTAATCTTTCTGTTATTTGGATTTGCAAACATTAAGTAAACCCAATAGGCTGGTTTTGCTTCCAATAAGAATTAATTATATCTTAGTTTGGATCAAGTATAAGGTACTTCTTTGTTGTAAAACGGAAAAAGGAAATCATTTTAAATTTCATATTATTTGGATAAAATGGAGTCTATGGGAGATGGCCTCTGTAATTCAGAGCTTTCTGGATAACAGGTTTCCAGATAACAGAACCCAATCCTGGAGTTGGATATTCTAACATTAATAACTTTTGAAACATTTTTTTTTTTTAATGTATATCTTTAACATCTTTAACCCTATAAATTCTATTTCTCTTGGTCATGAGATGAAAGAGAAACATTGAACCATAGACCCTGTGGAACTTTTATGCCAGCTGTGTAGACACTAGACCTGTAGCACTAGTCTTGTTCGATGAATGCACAAACAAGTGTCCATATGTACAGTATATGCATCTGTTACATATTTATTATTTGCAGGTATTTGGTTATTGAGAAGCTGAGAAAAGATGCAGACAGAATACATATTTACAGTTTTCTTCAACAAAGCAAATAAAATAAAACGTATTAATGGCTGTATACTTTAAACATATACTTTATACTTATAAGGTATAATGTATAAAAATGTTTTGACAAAAGTTGATTATTTGTTGACCCATGTATTACAGGGACATTATAAATCCTGGAACAATTTTAAGAGGAGTTGCTTGATGTTGACTTGTGGGGTAGGGTAATGTGCTGGCACTGATTGCATCTATTCTCCAGCCTATCAGAAGTTTGCCAAGCCCCTAAGCACAGAGCCACTTAGGAAGGTGCTCTTTATTAGGATTTGACTGGACGGATGGGGGGGATATTTACAGAAAAAAGGTTCTCAGGATTTATGTAGGCATAGTGACATGTTCCTGTTAAAAACCTAAAACATGATCTAGAAAAACAGGGCCATGCATTTAGCACTTCTAATGCCTAGCCAGAACGAACACGTTGACTGCATTGCAAACGTAATTGTATTCTTGAATATGGAAACCTAGTGCTGCATTCAGAATGGCATACCTGCAAGTGTTGTTTTTTTGTATACCCTTATTGTTACCGTTTTGGGAGATTTTGTTAAGGCGATCAGTTGCGACAGTAAAATATTCTAGGGATGTCTGGTAAAAGCTTGTGGGACAGATGGAAGACTTCCATGCAAATTGAGTCAGATAGGTCACTAATGTAGCATGCATACAATGTATATTCCTGGTGTATGTTACTCTTCAAATTAATTTTTCATCTGGTGCAATCATTAACAGCATCAGTCTAATTGTGGTGTTTTCCCAGGGGGAGGCCACTGCCTCAAGGATGGTACTGGCTATATAATTAAACTCTAGAACAGTAGCGCACATACTTTACTAATGAGGGATCTACTTTTAGTAATGTTGTCCCATTATGATCTACATCCATGATAGCATTGTTAGCATTCTGTTCCAATATTACTTAAATATTATAATGATTAATGAGAAAATGTATATTGCTATGTTGAACTAACATCTATTTATTATGTAACTTTAATAAATACACTGTAATAAATATATGAATGAAAAGCATGAAACAGAAGAAGATTTAGACAAGCTGGATGTTGACTTGACTCTTGCGATCTACTGATCACCAGCTAAAGGTCTACTGGTAGATCCTAATCTACTTTTTGGGCACCCCTGCTCTAGAATGTAGTTGGGTGATGGTGATTATTATGCAAGGGATGGGCCAAAACAGAAAAGGACACTAAGAACTTATAACCACTTGGAAAAAACCCTCACAAAATCCTCCATAATGGAATTGGGAAGATCAGTGAAAATACATGATAACACAGAGGTGCCTGCATAGTAATGGGCTTATTTATTAAACCTTGATTTTTGAAACAAATTAAACAAAAAAGCTAAAAACCAGAATCCGAAAATTCTCCAACTAAAACCTGTCATGTAGAAGTTAATGACAGATGTCCCTGAAAATGTTCTTGACACAGTGATCTGAACTGGTTTTTATTGGATAATCCAAAAAATTCCAGGTTTTCGGGCAACAACTTTAAAAAATTGAGCAATTTGGGCATCCAGCTAAAAAAAAATTGTATGATTTGAATTATCACACTATTTTGTCGCAACTTTTCCCTTGCTGACTTTTTCTAGCTGATTTCTTGATAAATGACGGATGGGAGTTAGGTTGTCTTGGTTTTAATAAAAAAAAAATTAGATAAATTAGATTTTGAGTAATATGAGTACCATCTTCTTTTTTTCTGTATAAAACACAATCAGGCACTGGGTCTATAAGCATGAGAGGGCCATAGCTGACAATAGATGAAGTCCCATGAATTTAATATCCTTAAATTCTATCAGTATATATGAGTTATGCTATGTGCTGGCTCAAAAGAATTACATTTCTAATGTTCATACCTATAAGTTGCAGAATACACACAGATTTGTGATTTATCCTTTTTAGTTTCAGGCTTCTTTTAGGGGCTATACCATCATCATTTATTTATATAGTGCCAACAATTACGCAGCACTTTACATTAGTTTATAACGAACAACAAAACAAGGGTTTACAGAATATGATAGGAATAGAGGGCCCTACTCGCAAGAGTTTATAATCGAAAGGGTTAGGGTACAATTGAGACATAAGGATTATAGAAACAATTGGTGATTTAGACCAGTGTGATTACAAACCTAACAGTCCACCTAATTGTAACTATAGATACTTATCATTTAAGCCATACTTATATTGACTGTCTGGACGGGTGGAATTAATCCTATTAAATAGCAGTGGTACAGGGCGCACATTTCAATGGATGGCAGAGGAGTACTGCTAATACTGTAGCTGTTTGAGTGATGTATGTCTGGTAGGTCAACTGATAATATATTGATTGTAGTCTGCCCTACACACAAAACAATGTATTTTTTGATTCCCATATTTATTTCTTTTTTTCGTGTACATAAAAAAAAAAATAGGGGTGGGGGGGAAAGGGAAGAGAAAGAAGTTGGATGCTGAAAAGTCCCCATATTTTACTATCCTGAGTAATAAATATAAATACATTTCTCTATGTTTCACTATCTTGTTATATGTCTATTCTTATATCACATGAATTGTCTAATGAGTACTCTAATATAAGTAACTTATGTCATGTCTGTAATTGAGCCCACTTGCATCCAGAAAGCCTCTCTGAGGTTCAATATATAGATCATGTCACCACCCCTGGGAGGAACCATTACTTGTTCTATTACTTTCACTTTAAGGTCCTTAATACCATTTGGGCAACATGTCGTGAAGTGCTTACCTACAGGGGTGGTTTCATCTTCATTTGTTTGTTACAGTTATAAAACCCTCTGTTCTGGATAGATCTCCCCGAAACATTTGATTTGAACTCTGTGCCCATAGAAATAACTTTGCACGTTTTACAAACTGTGGCCCCACATCTGTATGTACCCTTCACTGACAGCCAGTTTCCAATAGGATTGGATGGAATCGAAGATACTTGACTCGGGGCTAGCATTCTCCCTAAAGTGGGTGCTTTTCTTGAGACAAATGTTAAATCTGTTTGGGACAGGATCTCCGCCATTTTGCTATGTCCATTTAACACAGGTAGGTATTTCTTGATGATGCTGCAGATTTGCCTGTATTCCTCACTGTACTCAGTAACAAAGAACACTTTCTGTTTTTCATTCTCAGGTTTTTCTAATCCCTTCTTATTGGTCTTGGTGTTCCCTTTCTCCGATATGGATACTGTATATTGCTCACCTTCTCACATGAGGTTCTAATCAATTCTTTAGAGAACCCGCGATTGTGAAGTCTATCACCTAATTGTTTAGACTGTTTCATATAGGTGTCATCTCAACTACAATTCCTGTGATACCTCACAAATTGGCTGTAAGGAATGCTGTTTAATACGTGTTTGGGATGACCGCTGTTGTACTTAAGCATCGTATTTCCCGCCGTGGGCTTTCTGAAAATTTCAGTGTCAAACGTCCCTGTATAGGGATTCCCTTAGAAAGTTAATTTCATCCTTGTGATATTCACGTGAAAACTGAAGATTGTAGTGATTATTATTCAAATATTCGTGAAATTCATCATTGGTCTTCAGTGGGCTGTCCTATATAAACAGCAAGTCATTGATGTATAGTCCATACCAGACGATATGTTCACGGTAGGGGTTATCACATCCATAGACGCGGCGCTGCTCCCACCAACCCATTTAAAGGTTGGCGTAGGAAGGGGCAAAGGACGCCCCCATGGCAGTGCCGCGGCTCTGGAGGTAGTAACCCCCATCAAAGTGAAAAAAACTATGTGTGATTAAGGATTCTAATACTAATAAATTATAGTGAATACAATCTTGGGTGTACTGGTGTGAATTATTCAATGTGTCAAAAATGGCCTGTGTGCCCATGTTGTGTGGGATCATGGAGAATAAAGATTTTACATCCATGGATATCCAACAGTATGTGTCCAACCATTTCAGTATGGATAATTTCTTGATCAAATGTACTGAGTCTCTTATATATGATCAAAGCTGTGAAACTAAAGGTTTTAAGCCAATCAGAAAGTCCCTCATTGGCTGATCCTATACTGGCGACTATAGGTCAGCCTTCAGGAGAGCTAATGGTTTTATGTATCTTCGGGAGATGGTGGAAAATCGGGGTAGCCCTCACCAAATAATCCCAATCAAGTGTGTCCACCACTCCCAAAGATACACCATATGAGACTAATCTCTTAATGGCTTCCAAGAATTTGCTTTGGGGATTGGAGGATAAATGTATGTATGTTTCTCTGCTGTTTAATTGTCGTTTTGCTTCTGCTATGTAATCAGTGGTGTTCAGCAAGGGAAAAGTACCTCCCTTATCCACCTGGCGGATAGTGATATCTGTAGCCTCCTTAAGTGACTTAAGGGCTTGACGTTCCCCAAGGGACATGATCTTAGGACCTTTAAAAGGACTTCTCGTGTTTAATTTCTTTAAGTCTTGTTCCACCAGGTCCTGGAACATGTCCATTGAGGACCATCTAGATTGCAAAGGGTAAAAATTTGAATTCAGTTTCTTGTTCAGTACTGCTCTACCCACTAGATCCTCATCTGGGGCTATCTCTCTAGTGCTTTCATGTTCTAGCATACGTAAATCAGTTAGGCAACAGTGTTCCCTAAATGTGCCGTTGAAACCTTGTTCACTTCCCTTGTATGAGGTAGAGATAGTGCTGTCATCATTGTGTGGGCCCGTGGAGAAGGCTACCCAGTCCATGAGATTTTTTTACACAGTATAAAAACACAGACAGGGAAGTGGAGATTAACATCTGTTTCACTCGCCAGAGGTTTTATATTTCCTTGTCCTTTAAACAGTGTTTACAATGGTGAATGTTCTAAGGCTTGTCCTAACAGTATCAGTGCTATAAATTGCTAATTAAACAATACAACAGAATTGTACACCATATAAAGCCACCTGTCGTGGACCAACACTGTCCCTCCCCCTGTAACGGAACCAATATACCTATTATGTCAGTGACTGAGCACAACCAAAAAAAAAGCTCCAACAAATGGAGGATCACATTTAAAATAAGCAATACGGCAAAGTGAAACTGATGACCAGCAGACCTTGTTTATGAGACTGGTATTCTCAGCACATCCGTTCATAATATGCCCACTATATTTGTTGTTTAAATAACAGCTAGGAGCCATCTGTGTGCTAATAATGTAGCTGCAGTTGCAAACAATGCTCAGCATTTGAAGAGGTATCATTTGTACTTGTGAGCATCCCTAAGATTATGTCTTCTTGAAGAAGCCTGGCTCTGTGCACAGGCAAGGATATCAAATGACCGTCTAATTAGATGCTGTTTTTGTATTGGTTTTCATGGTGGGATAGAATGACAGTTAGTAATTCTTGTAAAAAAAAGTTTTAGATTACTCTACATAAAAAATGTATGCATCTCTGCTTGGCATTTGCTGAGTGGTTTCAGAAGCAGGAGTGACATTTTAGAGTCCCTGGGAGATGCTCTGTTGTTCTAACTCACATCTACCAGCACATTTTTACACTACACCCAAGGGACATCAGTTCTTTATTAGCAAACTATTATTTCTGTTTATCTTTTGTTAAGTCATATCTATTTCACCGAATTGTAAAGTTTAACACAAGTCATAGCTCAACCCTTTAAAATGTAAGCTTAGCGTATTCTGTGTGTGTATGGTTTGTAGACATGATTCTCTATACAGGTATAGAAAAGATAAACATACTCTTTCTAGGGATGCACAGAATCCCAAATCCTTCATGAAAGATTCTGCAGAACATGCAAATTAGGGCAAGGGAGAGTTAAACATTTTTAAACATCCTTGTTTGTGCGACAGAAAGCCGTATGATTTTTAGGATTCAAATTTGGTTCGGCCAGGCACTTAGAGCCTCCTAAAAAAGATAGATTTCTGGATTCAGTGAGTGCATCCCTAACTCTTTCCTCTAACCCCTCTGCATGGAAATTAAAAAAACAGATGAGTTTACGCGTGGTGGTGCAGTTTTGCTGACAGCAATAGAATTGTGCTGATAATAGATAATAAAGTGTATTGATAATTAACAGTTGTAGTAGAGATAGGTTGAAAGGATTTAGCGGCATGTCTGCCAGGAATCTACTCGATTTGAACCAGATTCCAAGAGGAAATTGGGTTTTTCAAATGCAAATGCATTTAGGAATTTGTAAAAAAAAACTAACCAGTATTACATGTCCATTCCTTTCCAGTTTAGAACATAAATGATCCTACCTGAGATAATTACAATTAAATGTGATTAGTCTATGGGGCAGATTCACTAACTTAGAGTGAAGGATTCGAAGTAAAAAAACTTCAAATTTTTAAGTGTTTTTTGGGCTACTTCGACCATCGAATGGGCTACTTCGAACTTTGACTTCGACTTTGAATCAAAGGATCCGAACTAAAAATCGTTCGACTATTCGACCATTCGATAGTCAAAGTACTGTCTCTTTAAGAAAAAACTTTGACCCCCTAGTTCGCCATCTAAAGCTACCGAACTCAATGTTAGCCTATGGGGAAGGTCCCCATAGGCTTTCCTAAGTTTTTTTGATATTCCTTCGATCGTTGGATTTAAATCCTTCAAATCGAACGACTCAAAGGATTTAATCGTTCGATCGAAGGAATTATCCGATATTCGATATTCGAAGTCAAAGGATTTTAATTCCCAGTCGAATATCGAGGGTTAATTAACCCTCGATATTCGACCCTTGGTGAATTGGCCCCTTAGTATAATATAGGTTGCACTACAATCTACAATTTGTCTTTAACAAAAGACAATATAAATTGCTAAAAAGTGTAGTTGTCCTCACAAACCAGTTATTTTTAATCAGTCTACTCCCAGTAGAGCCAAAAGGCTTTGCCATCCCTATACATGATATTGAGTGCTGAAATATTAGCAGAACTGCATTCAATCATAGGATCTGTTATCTGGCAACCTGTTTTCCAGAAAGCTCAGAATTATAGGACGGCAGTCTCCTATAGTCTAAATTTAATGAAATCATTAAAAATTTTAAAATTGATTTCCTTTTTCACTGTAATAAAGAAACAGTGCTTGATCCTAACATATAATAAATCCTTATTAGAGGCAAAACAATCCTATTGGGTTTATTTAATATTTAAATTGAATAAGTAGACTTAGAGGCAGATTTATCAAGGGTCGAATTTCGAAGTAATGGAAGTTTTTTGAACTCCCATAACTTCAAAATTCGAATAAAAAAAGAGTAACCGAAATGTATTAAAAAAGCCGTTTTTTTTTTTTGCAGGTGAATAGACTGTATTTGATTGTTCGAATCGAAGTAGGATTGTATTCGATCAAATTTTATTCAAAGTATTTTCAAAAAACCCTTTTAAACTAATGATGACATCCAGACAAAGGGCGAAATGTAATAAAATTTGTAAAGAGCAAAAAAACGGTTTACAATTGCAAAATGTTATTACATACACTACAATCGTTTGCAAAAGCAGTTTGGTCACAAACTTTGCAAGGAAGTCATTGAGGTCTTAAAGGAAAACTATACCCCCAAAAAGAACACTTAAGCAACAGATAGTTCATATCATATTAAGTGGTATATTAAAGAATCTTACCAAACTGGAATATATATTTAAGTAAATATTGCCCTTTTACATCTCTTGCCTTGAGCCACCATTTCGTGATGGTCTGTGTGCTGCCTCAGAGATCACCTGACCAGAAATACTTCAACTCTAACTGTAACAGGAAGAAGTGTTGAAGCAAAAGACACAACTCTGTCTGTTAATTGGCTCATGTGACCTAACATGTATGGTTTGTTGGTATGTTTGTGAGTACAGTGAATCCTACGATCCCAGGGGGCGGCCCTTATTTTTTAAAATGGCAATTTTCTATTTATGATTACCCAATGGCACATACTACTAGAAAAGTGTATTATTATGAAAATGGTTTATTTACATGAAGCAGGGTTTTACATATGAGCTGTTTTATGCAATATCTTTTTATAGAGACCTACATTGTTTGGGGGGTATAGTTTTCCTTTAACCAGTAAAAAATGCCACAAACATGGTCGCCAATCGTAGCAAGCGTCTTTACGGACATTTTTTGCAATAATGAAGCATATTAAATTATCCTGTAAAGTCTACTAAATATCACTTGTCACCAGAAGCACCAAAATCTTTAAATGTGGACTTTTTTTTTTTGGCTAATTGTCTGCTTAACTTTCGGTAAGTATGAAATAATTTTTATATTCTAGTACACATCTCTGTAGCATCAGAACTGTCCTAGTGCTCATATGCAGGAGATGAGTACTCAGGATCTCTGCTGGGGGGGCTGGGTAATGTTTTAAAATAGATATTTGTTTTATTAAATATATGCTGTAACACTTTAATGGTGGAGTCCGGGATGTGGTGGGAGAGTCTATGGAAGTGGGTTCTCTCAGTGGTCAGTATTTGGGCACTTTAGCAGGAGGTGCATCTCTTCCTCCACTACCAACATCTACAATGGCCCCTGTGTGACTATTCTGATTTAGTCAGTAGGATGCAATATGGAAAATGTCAGGCATATTGTCATTGAATCTTTTCATAGAAATAAGCACAGAGACCAAACCATTTCATGTGATATAAGCCTTAAAGCAAAACCCATGTATCTGACCCAGTTTACACAACAAGGATAAAATATAAGAGTTTTGGAAAGATGTTCCAACTGGCACAACAGCAGGCTCACACAACTGGAACAAATTAAAAAGCATTATTATCCCTAAACTTTTCACTGTTACTTACTTCCTGCCCCAGGCAACCACTACTCCCAGAGGACTTCTTTCTACAGTGTGTCTGCTGCAAATTACATGACAGATGTGCAAGTGAAATCCAAATAGACTGTAATGCAAACATAAAAGGCAAGCAGTTAATGAGTAAGAAAAGGAGGTTCTGTAATGTTCAATAATAATTGTACATACAGTATGATGTAATATTGAATTAATGCATGTTGGCTGCTATGGCCTATATGTTTTTTCAGTTCTAAAAGAAGCAAAGGCCTTCATGTGTCCAGCTGTGTTAAGACAGAATTCTCAAACTGTGGTGTTAACATAGGCTTTCTTACCACTAATTATTTAACGTGCTCAGGACTATGAGGCCAAACTCACTTACTAAAACTATACAACTACATCTTATTTAAAACTACAGTTATGATGAAAAAACTGAAACATTCCCCAAAGATTGAGAGCCTTTGTTTTTTTAGTAGCTATATGGATCATAATGGGTGCTCTTGTTTTCATGAGTATGACATTGCTTTAGGACATGAGTCAGCTCTCAGCTGTTAGACCTATGGAGGGGGTCAGGATAACAAGAAAACTTTCCTTTGCTGCTATTAAGGCAAATGGAGAAAGATATTATATGGCATCTTTATGGGCATAAATGTATGTTTTTTGCAGCATGTGGTAGCTTAATAAATGATGTCCTAATGTACTCCTAAATGTATACCCCCATAGTGCACTATGCAATAGCTATTACTAATATTATTCTTCAGATTTGGTGCAATTAGGGGCAGATTTATCAAGGGTCGAATTTCAAAGTGGAAAATACTTCGATATTCGACCATCTAATTGAATACTACGAAATTCGAAGTAGAATTCGTAGGATTTTTTGCATCGTACGATCATATTCCGATCGTAGTACGATCGTACTCCGATTGTACTTCGAATTGCACAATTCAAACGATTTTATCGTAAGATCGTACGATTTTCCTTCTACTACAAAATACTTAGAAATAGGCTCTGGAAGGTCCCCATAGGCTAACATAGCACTTCGGCAGGTTTAAGTTGGCGAAGTATTGAAGTCGAAGTTTTTTTTAAAGAGACGGTACTTCGATTATCGAATGGTCGAATATTCAAACCATTTTTACTTCGAATCGAAGTCAAAGTAAATTCGAAGTTGTAGTATCCTATTCGATGACCAAAGTATCCAATTTTCGAATTTTTTTACTTCAAAAATTCACTCTAATTCGCTTTCACCCCTTGATAAATCTGCCCCTTAATGTGCCTCCATTCCAGTAATAAACATGGTGCTGTTTAGCCCTTCTAGAATAAAATAGTGATCAAAGTATTTCTCCACATACAGTGGTGACAGGGTAGAAAGATGCTTTCATGTCAGATTATGGGTAAAAAATACATTGTAAATAGAAGTTACCCAGTATGAAAATAGGCAGAGTCTTTAGTATTCTGTCATAAATCCTATGTTATCTTCGTGCTTCAGGAAATGGATGTCACATTACAGAATTTTCCATAGAGTCACACTTCATAATATTTTGCTATTCTTCTGGCCAATTCCATGTTCTGTGCTTCAAATGCTGAGTGATTTAATAATAAGTGAATGTGCTTTTCTCATGTAGTTGTTTTGTTCTCTCATATCCAAACTAACATCATATTTTCTTTGTTTCTGCAAAATGAATTTTTTTTTATCTTTTATTGTTTTTGTTTCCATAAAAACAAATCAAGGCACAGTCATACATATTTCCTTATTGTTTCCATATCGTTCCTCCCAATGTCTCCCTCATCATATACCTTTCCAATTCTATAACACAACTCCTCATCTCTTTTGTGATTAGCCATAAGCATGCAGCTAAGTTGTGTTTCCCATGATATTGAACAGCGCTGTTACTATCAACATAGCATGTTCTACGCATATGTTACATTTAAATTCAGTGCCAGTCCTGCATTAAGGGAGTTATTTATCACCTGAGATAATGCTACACTAGAGTCCAATAGCAATGCCTAATGGTATTTTCTGAATTGCTTGTAATAAACAGGAATAATGGTCATAAGTAAACTACAGAAATATGTTTTTACCTCTTTGAGCTGCAGAGGTCAAAACACCCTTCTTGCTGGCAACCACTTCCCATTTGATTGGATGGGAGGCGCTGCCTATGTTAGATGGGGATGCTGCCAGGTATGGTGCACTCAAGGTGCTCAGGTTTGGCTTCTCTTACTGATTCCAGCTTGACAGAGTCTGCTATAGATACTGTAACGTGTTTCCCAAATGGCTGCTGGAAGGGGTAATTTTGACCCTGAAAGTATTGCAACAATCTAATTGTGTCTTATCACTGTTAGATGTGCCATATCCTCACCTTCTCCTTTTATTACTTAACTTACATGATGCCCTAGAGCAGGGGTAGGCAACCCGCAGCTCCGGAGTCTCATGCGGCTCTTCATCCTGCTTGCTGCGCCTCGGTCATGTCTTCCATACAGCCTTTGTACCTGCTGGTGGCTTCTTGAGTCTGCGACCGAGGTAAGCTAATGGTTAGCTTATCGTGGTCGCACACTCAGGGCTGATCCTATCAATTGTGGGGCCCAATTGGGACCATGTTGGAGGGGCCCCTAGACAAAGTGTTGCTGGCTACTGACACACCAAGTATTTAGGAAAATAAGGCATACAGGCACAAAATAGAAAGGAAAGGGGCAGACAAGGTAAGAGAGTGAGAGGGATGAAATAGGGGCACATAATAGGGGCACACAGGGTAAGAGAGAGAGAGGGAGGAAATAGGAGAGTGGACTGGGCCAATTAGTTTGGGGCGGGCTGGGCCGATTCAGCTTGGGAGCAGGCTTGGTTGGATTGGGGGCAGGCAGGGCCTATCAAGGTTGGAGGAAAGCTGGGCCTATGAGAGTTGGGGGCAGGCTAGACCTATGGAGTTGGGGGATAGGCTGGCTTATCAGAGTTGGGGGTGGGCTGGACCTATGGATTTGGGGATGGGCTGGACTCTCAAAGTTGGGGGCAGGCCAGGCAGCATCATGTGCTGAGGGAAATATTATCTGTGTTGCCCTGTGGTGCGGGGCCCCCAGAGGTGTGGGGCCCTATTGGGCCCAATTGGTCCAATAGGCCTAAGGCCGGCCCTGCGCACACTCAGGAAGCCTCCAGCAGGTGCGAGGGCTGTATAGACGTCCCGGGAGTGACAGGCAAGACCGAGCCACAGAAAGATGATTCATCATGGTCCTTACACACAATCAAGGCAAGAGGGAGCTTCAGAAACAGAAGTCACATTAAACAGATGAGAACACTAGCATTTAATAGGACTATTCAGTGTTTAATTTATTTCAAAGTAGGCCTACACATACACACTGCACTTCTGTTTGTTGTATTCTGTTGTTTTAACAGTTGAAAATAAAAAAAAAAGTTAAAACTTTAAAAAGTTTATAAGATGTGTTATGGTTTGCGACTCCAGACTATTTTTCTTTAGTGGAAGAGGGGCCAAAATGGCTCTTTGATAGTAACGGTTGCTGACCCCTGCCCTAGTGTCTGTGGTATCTATTTTCAATTCCCAATGGCCTCTGCTCAGTGAAGAGTACTGGCCAGCCTGTACACAGATCCAACTTTCCCAAATATCCAGTAACACTAGTTAACAATGCGCTAAATCATAGGGTGCAGCTAAACATTTTAATCTCTATGTAATATTTATGAGGTTTTAAAATGCTACCCTTCAAATGCTTTCCATATGTACTCCCCAGCTAAGGATTCCAAATGTTTGCAGCTATCTAAAAATAAAATGAACTGTAAAAATAAAATTCAATATTTCCATATTTCATCAAAATTATGGCTTTGAGGTTTTGGCTTTATTTGCAGTAACTGACTTATAATTCTGCCTTTTCTCCATATGTTGCTCTACCTTATAAAATGCCATTTATTACTGAATAAAGGTCCAAAGACACGAGAAATTAAAGAAAAGAGCCAAAAAAGAAAAACATAACAGAGAGGAGGGAAAGGGAAAATGGAAGACAAAAAACTGAAATGTAAAAAAAGAGAATACAACTGCCTAATAGAAGGGAGAAGGATGGGGAATTCACATGGTATTAAAGAAGTGGTTCACCTTTAAACTAACTTTTAATATGTTATAGAATGGCCAAGTCTAAGTAACTTTTCAATTGGTCTTCATTATTTATTTTTATAGTTTTTTTTTAATAATTAGCGTTTTTCTTTTGACTCTTGCCAGCTTTCAAATGGGGGTCACTGACCCCATCTAAAAACAAATGCTCTGTAAGGCTACAAATTTATTGTTATTGCTACTTTTTACTACTTATCTTTCTATTCAGGCCTCTCCTATTCATATTCCAGTATTTTATTCAAATCAGTGCATGGTTGCCAAGGTAATTTGCACCCTAGCAACCAGATTGCTGAAATTGGAAACTGGAGAGCTGCTGAATAAAAAACTAAATCATTCAAAAACCACAAATAATAAAAAAGGAAACCCAATTGCAAATTGTCTCAGAATATAGCTGTCTACATCATACTAAAAGTTAATTTCCCCTTCAATGAGAAAGTGATACAAGGTGATATGAAAATTAGAAAGAAAGGGGAACTATGTCAACATCAAAGGAAACAGGGAGCATACAATAAATGCAAATAAGACATTATATGGAATGAGTTAGGAAGTGAGAAAAAACAAAAACAACAGAATATGTATTGACAAATTCTTTGGTCAGCAAGCTATTTTTTCAATAAAGCATCTCTCAGACACGGAATTTATCCTAATGCCATCTCATTCCAGTAGCCTTTTGTCCCAAATTTTACCTGCATGAGCAGAGTGGTCCATTTCTGGGAGAACAGTAATAGGCAAGGCTGCTGGGAAACAGTCTGTTGAGCTTCTCATAGTTTGCCTACTCAGTTTTGCTTACCTTGTTTCTAACTGTAAATAATTGTATTTCCCACAGTTCCATCACAAGCTGTATACACAATCCCATTAGTATTTACAGCACTTTATTGCTGCATATCTCTCAGGCTGTGTATTTCTTTAAAAGGGAGGATCTCTCTTGAATGTTTGTCTGTGGCTGCTAATTCAATAACAGTATCACCTAAAGCTGAAACACACACTCACACAGAAAACATCGTTTTATTTACTTATAAATATAAAAAAATATAAAAAACATATTGCCCTGCCTGCTACTACCATTGGAAATATAAATGCTGGTACTCTTATAGCCTTCTCTTCTTTGTTCCTTTCTAGCTTTAGGACAGGGATTGTAGATATTCTTGCAAATTCAAAGCAATAGTCTCACAATGCACAGGACTGGATCAATTACATATTTATTTGGAAGGCTCGTTTACACTTCAAAGGAAAAGAACTGTGAATGGACTTATATCATATGGGGGAAAAAGTTCTATAGGCTGAGTTTCTTCTGTGTGTATAAAACCTGGGGTTCACTTATTGCAAATCTAGAAAAAAATTGGAAGCTTTCTGTCTCTTAAAAAATATTGTGGGTTCCCTATAGCACTTGTTGCCTTTTACTTTATTTGCAGATACATATTAAATTACATATTTTAAAAAGTAAACCTATCCAACTGTGCCACGCCCATGAAACACCAATAAGAATGAACTTCCACTGCAGTAAGGGACCTTCAGTGCCAGAAAACCCCTGATCTGTGTAGTTCTCCTTTTGCATCATTTAAGATATATTTATACCAAAAGCTGGTGCACATGAAAATCCAAAGCAGTGGTCACTGCATGGTTGCTGGTTATAAGTATATAAACAATAAGCGCATCAAAAGAACTGCACTTTTTATAGTGCCAAAAAAATTGTATTTTATTACAATATTTCGGCTATTAACTCAAGCCTTCCTGACAGCTTGAGTTAATAGACGAAACATCAATCTGATAGAGGCAAATATAATGCTTTACTGCATCACAATAAATTTGGACATCAACGCATTTCGATCCACTGGGGACCGTCCATATAGATATATTTGTGTAAGCCCAGATGTACTGTATAAAGTGTATAGGTCATACTGTATATCACACCTCCTGCAATGCACCACTAACTGCAATTATTGATATTGCACTCCAAACAGCTACATAGTAAGTGGTAATATATGTAGGTCGTATGTATAAAGTGCTAAATACAAGTGATTAAGGGCTGAGAAACTGAAACTACTGGTGCAATTTGTGGTTTCATCTATTAATGCTTTTTATCAGGAAACATCTTTTTGAGGCCCATTTATTGAAGGTAGAATTTTAGGCTTTTTTAAACCACGATTAAACTTGATTTCTCTAAAACCACAAATGCCATGAAAGTTATTAAAAGATCCAAATGTAAAAAGTATGACCGGAAGTGCTGAACAATCCAAATAAAAATCATAAAACCTCTAAAAATTCGAGTTTTTCCAACAATTGCAAGCAAACGGGGCCGGACTTACTATTCAGGCACCCCAAGGCTAGCTCCGCTCCCCTGTCTCCTTCTCCTCCCCTCATCTCCTCCTACCCCCGCCTTCTCCTCCCCCTGTCTCCTTCTCCTCCCCACCCCCTACTCACCCACTTCCTTTAGGTGCGAGCCCACGCACAGGCAGATGCAGAACTCGTCCGGCACTGGAGACATGAGGGAGATTTCAAATCACCGTCTCCCGTGCTAGTACTTGAATACGGCTGGGCGGCATGCCGCCCCTGAAATTCTGCAGCCCTAGGTCCGGGCCTTTGTGGCCTCGCCGCAATCTGGGCCTGCAAGCAAACAATAAAATTAGAAAAAACCCTTAAAAGTCGATGGGACCGTGACTGCTTTTACTTGCAGAAAGGTTTTCCGTGTTTTTTTACACGTCATAAATCTTGAAGTTTTAGGAAAAAAACCACAAATTTTTTGAGAAAAAATATGATGCGTGAAACAAAAGGAAATCCTAATGTTAGTAAATAGGGCCCTTAAAAATAGTTTCCAACAGAGACATAACAAGAAGAAAACACATTTTAAGACAAGAATTACTGTAGAAAGCTTTCAGACTAATAAAATAGGGGGTGTGAACTTGCATGAGAGGCTTATTTAAAAGCTATTGTAAACTGATGGTAGCCCTTCCATTTTGGTAGCCCTTTCCAAATTTCACCATTTTTTGGTATTTAAAAACTGTTTCCATGTTTAAAATATAATATTTCAATGTAGCTGACCACATAATAATAGCCTGTGTTCCTAGCTGATTATTGACACAATTGGATTAGATATTTACTAGTATCATTAATATTCTACTTCTGAATGAGTAAAAGCAAAAACTAAGAGCTTCACGGCATTTATCATTCAACACTTAGGAGCAGATTTACATAGAGTCGAATATCGAGGGTTAATTAACCCTCGATATTCGACTGCCGAATGTAAATCTTTCTACTTCGATTTACCGCAATTAGTTTCATCGAATGAAAAATCATTCGATCGAACGATTAAATCCTTCGAATCAAACGATTCGAAGGATTTTAATTCATCGATCAAACGATTTTTCTACGACCAAAAAAAACCTTAGAAAGTCTATGGGGACCATCCCCATAGGCTAACATTGAGGTTCGGTAGGTTTTAGGTGGCGAAGTAGGGGGTCGAAGTCTTTTAAAGAGACAGTACTTCGATTATCGAATGGCCGAATATTCTAACGATTTTTTGAATCGTTCGATTCGAAGTCGTAGTCGAAGTAGCCAATTCGATGGTTGAAGTAGCCAAAAAAATCATTCGAAATTCTAAGTTTTTTTTATTCTATTCTTTCACTCGAGCTAAGTAAATGGGCCCGTTAGCATTAAGTACATGCTTCATCTTAGCACTGAAACTCTCTGAAATAATAAGAGAATAGCAAGTTTGTTTCAGCAGGGCCGGAACTAGGGGTAGGCAGAAGAGGCACCTGCCTAGGGCGCAACGAAAGGGGGGCGCTGGGCAGGTACCTGACTTTTGCCTACCCCTAGTTATGTTCGCTGCTCTCCCCACCTTCCACCCCTCCGCCGTTCCTCCCTGCCTCCCTCCACTCAGTCACTTTCCCCGCCTCTCCCCTCCGGCGATCTTCTTCGATTCTGCGCATGCAAGTTCGCGCACGCGCAAGTTCACGCACGCGCGCGCAAGTTCACGCATGCGCAGATTCGCACAGGCGCCGCTATTGCCCGGCTTGCCTAGGGCGCCTGGACAGCGTGGCCCGCCTCTGTGTTTTAGTCATCATAATGGGCCAAATGGTATTGTTCCTACCGCAATAAGCTTGAAGGTCAGTTAGGGTGAGATTTAGGATTGCTAATAATCTGTTGACCTAGATATTCTTGGAACTATGGCCAAATGCCCTACACTCCAATATATCCCAATATTTGTAACCTTGTTGTAAGGTAAGGGGAAACCTAACCAACAGCTGAAGCTTCAAGGAAGCTAGAATTGAAAAGGTCTGACAACCCAATGGGTCCAGGCCAAGACATGTAGCAGTTTAGATTCAATCCAGTGAGAAAAACTTTTATCACCTGAAATGTCATGGACGAGATTCAATTTGATATGCAATTCAATTCAGAAAATGTTTTCTCACGCTTTACCATGTGAAAACTCTATTGAAGTCTATGGGGAAAAAACTGGAACTGAATTTGGAGAAAAGTTTTTTCTCCTCGAATTGAATCTCGTCCATGAGATAACTTTTTCTCACTGAATTGAATGTGGCCCTTTAATATATTATATTTAATTCAGATGGTTACATATAAAAAAATCTATATAATGTTTAGATCTTATCTTTAATCACAGTTGGGAGTGATGTGTAATACTTTCACCAGTGTCTGGTTGCTGCTGTGTTAAACCACCATATTTCTTGGGAAAAGTGATTACCATATTTATCAACTTAAAATGTTTCTAGGGAGGGATTACTGTATATAGATATAACATGGCAAGAATAGTAGAAAATGGAAAAATGTCAATGGTAGTAAAGGCGACATATAGCATAAGTATAAGCTCCCCTAATCTTGTAGCAATAATGAATAATATTTGTGTCAGCTTTGACTGTCCGAAACACACGTCAGGCGCATTTTAGGAATGGTTAGGCAGGGGGACGGAATGGACCAGCACTATAGGGTGTTTGCTAACTACTGAATTGGGAGGGTTGCTCTGTGGGTGAAGGGGTTGGTGATCGTCGAAGTGGGATTGGGCAGAGCTCATCCACAGTAACACTACTACTTATTTGCACCTTTGATGACAAAAGCAATCCAGCCAGACAGGCTTGATATTTACTTATACTTTATGGCACTCTAGCAACCTATGAGTGCCCATGCAACCGGGAGGGGTGCGTTGTGGGTAAAGAGGTGGTTGGTGAATGGCACATAGAAGAGGTACCTTGTGGTGACTCTAGCAGCCGGCTGCAAGCTGTTTAGGCAGGACTGAGACCCATTCTCATGTTCACAGACACCATTTACCTACCCCATACCCTGATTCTTTCTATCTCCCTGTTCCTTCCCTTATTTTAATGTTTTTTTCCTTGATTTTCTTTTGATTTTATTAGTAAAAGTTATGTTTTAAATTGGTTCATTGAGTAATCGGATTGTGGGATGGGGAGGTGCAACTCTAAGGGTCAGTTCTTTTTCTCTCTAGGATTTATAATTCAGACCCTGCACACCATCCACTAGCTCGCAAATCTCACTTCTGTACAATTGTATCCATTCTTTACTGTGCTCAGAGGTTGATTAATGCCAGGCCTACCTAGGGTATAGCCCATTGTGAACAGAGGCTCATCCAGCTTTTTAAAAAATCCTTCCAAACTTTTAATATTTATTAGCGCTGGGTCCAGGGTGCACTTGGGATTGGGAGAACACAAAAGGAAGGAAGAACCTGACCTGGCGTAGATCTGCACACATCAGGGCACTAGGCCCGAACTGGCAATATGTGGGTTCTGGCAAATGCCAGAGGGGCTGCTATAAGGTGCCATAGAAAGTCAGTATTTAGTGGGCTGGTGGGGGCTGTTTGGGCCTCTGTGTACCTGAAATGCCAGGGCCTATTTTAATTGTCAGTCCAGACCTGCAGGGCACACAGGAGGGGAGTAGCCTAGAGAGGGGCCCTGTGGAAAGTGTAGCCTGAAAAACAAGATCCAGCCAGGGCTTGAGAGCTTTTGTCATCTCTGCCCCTGTGAATCGTTTGGGGCTCATGCACAAAAAAACAACAACCTTTTTTACCCATTTAACTGTAAAAAGAATTGGGGAGCAACACAAGCATGAACAAAAGTTCCTGGGGATGTCAAATAAGGACAGTGATTGGCTGTGGGCAAAGTCCGCCATACCCTAACCTAAAGTAACATAAGTGCCTCCATCTCTACAGATCAACTCCAGACTGAAGCACCCGCATCCCAGCGGACATATCTCCCTACCCCGCAGTGAATCTCCCGGGAAATATCACTAACAGACAGGTGTTCCCCTTGTACCGGGTCACACAGGTCACGAGGCAGCTGCGAGCCCCAGCAGTCACCCACCCCCCGACTCACCAGTCATAAGCGAGTAGAACTGGTACTGGGCGAGGCCACTGTCCCTCCCCTGTCCCTGTCCAGGTGCTGAGATCCGGGCCCCGCCTTCCCTTCCTGGTCACATTGTTGGATTGGCCCCGCCTGGTGACGTTAGCAGTGGCTGGGCTCCAGCACTGGGCGGTGAGTTGAGGGGAGCTTTAGCTGGCCGGCTAAGCAGGAGTTTGGGGTTAGAGACAGAGCGAGTCCGGAGCTCGGAACCTTGTCGGCCGCTCCTCATATCGGTGTTGGCCGGAGTTCGTTTGGTGCTGCAAGCGAAGCTCAGGGTGAGTGAATGTAGAATGCCGGTGCAGTAGAGGTCGGGGATAAACAGAGCTGATCTTTGCACAGTTGCACTGCATCCTCTTACATCCCCCTCCTCCTCCCGCACGGATCTGCTAGTCCATAAGTCTCCCTGCTGTGTAGCACTCACCGCTGGAGCTGTCACTACTTTCTCTGCTCAGTCCGATTTCCCACCCTCCCTCTCCTGATCATGGTCCCCTCTCTCCCTCACTCTTCCTGGGTGTTTCCTCATGGATCAATATAGAACTTCCTGGATTCCCCCCAGCAAAGCCTCCCCTGGGGTGTCACTGGCCTCTCACTAACTAGTCCTGAGATCAGACGTGTCTAATGTGCTCTGCTCCATGCACTTCAACTTCCACAATCAACATCCTTTGCCATATTACATTTGAGTGAATCTGGGAATTGTAGCTGAACTGTTGCTTTGCTGTACTGTGGGCATCCCTGTTCTGCTTCCTCCAGCTCCAGCTTAACCCTTCCCTTAAAGTTTTGTTAACTGTGGCTGCACTTTTTTACAAAATAGTCGTGTCAGCTAAAATCCATCTCTTTAGGATCTGCCCTCGTTCTCATCTGTTCTAGGGAATAAGATTGCTGTGTATGTATGATATACTAGATATATACACAGCATATACTAGAGCAGCTCCTGTTGGAAATGATACTTTGTTTTCACATAGGGTACAGTATAGCTTCATCTGCCCCCACCTGATTCCTTTTCTGCATTATTTCCATTTATATTTAATCTCAGGTACCCATGGATACTTATCTCTTTCTGTTCTCACAAGTAAAGCACATGAGCCTTATAATCCTGTAGTAATGGAGTGGAAAGGGTTGAAACCGTTACAGATGTTGCTGTTTTTGTGGCAGCCACACTATGGGTATGTTTTCCTCAACTGACAGTTGCCATACTGCCTGCTTGGTTGAGTCTTAAGGTCCCCATAGACCCAAAGATTTCTCTTGCTGAACGACCGATTTTAGCTAAGTCCGACCAATCATTAGAAATTATCGTGGGGTTAGTGGGATTTGAGCGATCGAACATCTTACGATTTTTTCGGCCGACATCTGTCAGGAAATTGATCGGCCGGGTTAAAAAAATCTTTGTTGGTCCCAGTGCAATCTATCTATGTTTGCAGGCACAAGCAGGCAGCTACCCTTTGTTTTCCTGGCAAATTTGCCTTTTTAGTTGATAGACAATTCATACGATCGTACGATCGTTCTGATCGTCATTGTGAGACCACGATTATCTCGGATCTTTTAAAAATCTCTGGCCAGCTTTATTCCAAGTATGGTAATTGTATACAGCTGTCACAAAAGTACTTGTAATTATGCAATCCATTTTTTATTTTATGGTCTATTACAGTATATTTTATTCCAAGGAGCACTGTACACGGCTTTGATCTTCCTTATGAACTTTGATACAGGTGTATCTAGTGTGTTCTAACAACCATAATAGATTTGTGTCTGTAATAAGACTGACACGTGTTCCCTTCCTCATGTTACCGCAGTAGTCCCTTTACTTTATCTCTACTATCCCTATCCATGTCAGACATTGCTGCTCGCTTTATGTCCTTGCAGAAAATACAAAGGACGTCCTTAAGGAAGTTTTGAATTGCTCAATGTGGTAATGACAGAAGTAATGCAAGGAGATTGAAATGCTAAGTGTTTTGCTGTATAAAGCCTTGTCAAAGTGTTGCATATTAAGTTTCTGCATCCTTTGCACCAAACCAGTGGCCTGGATAGGAAAGGCGTATGTGTGAATGATACACATCTCTGATAGACATTTCTATCTGTTGTAGTTACAACGGAGCCATAAAGGCTAAAGATTAAGACGCATTTTTTCAGAGTACAAGGGTGACTGCTGATGTAATCCATTCTGCTACTAATTAACAAACTGGCTGAACTATAAAAAGTCACTCGTTGAAAGTCAACGTTAACGGATTGCCCTGCTAAAAATTGATCCTGTCAGTGAATCAGTTGTAAAATCAGTGTAAAGAATTGATTTCTTGAACTAATAGTAATAATAGTAATAGTAATAAAACTAGTAATATATGAGGCAAGGATAAATGTAATTTAATGTCAAGGGGGGGGTTGTTTCTCTGTTCACATGAATTAGAATTTTATTTTTTGAAAACCTTTAAGGGGGATTAAGCAACAGCAGAGTGGCCACCATCTGCAGTCACTGGAGCTAGTGAAGTTCATACAGTTATAAGAAGAGATCTTAGCCAAGGATCATGTGTTCCCCTCAGTAACAGCAGTTTCTTGTGAAACTAAACCTCTTGATCAGTGTCCTTGCCAACAACATTATCCACGCAGGAAACCTACCTTCTCAGGTGAAAAACACAGCCCAGCCTACATTGTGATGGACACATAGGTGCTAGTGATGTCATACTTTCAACTTCTTTAAAAATAGAAATTCTGCGTTGCCTTTGTCTGTACACACCTAACAATGCACCCATAGTAAGAACCAGTAAGTGCACATATATTTTGTTCATTATGTTGGGAGGGTGAGTCAGTGCCTGTAGTCCAGCCCCTACTGAAAATTGCAGCATCTGCAGAATTTTGATGACAGAGCAGGTTTTGTAATATCAAAGGAAGTCCAGATTCCATACTTTTCACTTGGTGTACATTTCCTCTTCCAGGAATATATTATTATGGGCAGATCTTTTTTTCATTTAAATACAGGTATTTACCGCCATAATCTATAAATTTATTAGATATTTTAATCTAGTTTGGATGACTCTGCACTTTGTTCATATTAGTATGAAACAGTACTATTTGTATAAACACTTCTCTATGGATAGAGCTAGTACCACACAAAACAACATATTTTTTATAACAGGAACCTTTGGGTTATAAAAAAAATACCCTGTTTGAATACAGTAATACATTGTTCTACAGCAGGCAAGCTACTGTTTATTTTTTTAATAGTTTTTTTTCTGAACTATGGAAAATATACAGTATACAAGCTTCCTGATAATATTTGTCTGAGACAATTGTATAAATGCATAGGGTTCCGGCACTGTATCCTGCTTTTAGCAGCCCGAGTCAATTAAAGGCATCCAGTACATGTATTACTGTATAGCCAAAGAACGGTTGTGTGACTGATCATTGTCTGTATAGAATGATCAATCATTAACTTTGAAGCGGGCAACTCTGAAAATATGATCATTTGTAGGAGAGATTGGCCAGCAGGCTGACCATTCACTTAAAGAATCAGGAATCAGTCAGGGACATTTATTCTTTGCCTTTGTTGTATTATTACATTGTGAGAATGACTATACACAAAGATACATCAATAAGTTCAGACCTGTCTGTTTGCAAAACAAAATATATTCATGGTACAGGATGTCTTTTTTGAACAAAAGCCTTGTATCTAATGACAATACCATTCCAAGTGTTTAAGGCCAGCTTTAAAGGGGTTGTCCACCTTTGAGTTAAATTGTAGTAAGATGTAGAGAGTGATATTCTGAGACAGTTTGCAATTGGTCTTCAGATAATAAAAAATGAAGACCAATTGCAAACTGTCTCAGAATATCACTCTCTACATCTTACTACAATTTAACTCAAAGGTGGACAACCCCTTGGTCAGCTTTAAAGGGGTTGTCTGCCTTTGAGTTAAATTGTAGTAAGATGTAGAGAGTGATATTCTGAGACAGTTTGCAATTGGTCTTCATTTTTTATTATCTGGTTGCTAGGGTCCAAATTAACTAAGCAACCATGCACTGATATGAATAAGAGACTGGAAAATGTATAGGAAAGGGCCTGAATTGAAAGAGGAGTAATAAAAAGGAGCAATAGCAATATAGTTGTAATCTTACATAGCATTTGGTTTATAGATGGGGTCAGTGTTCTCAATTTGAAAGCTGGAAAGAGCCAGAAGAAGAAGAAGGCAAATAGTTAACAAACTATAGAAAATAAATAATGAAGATCAGTTGAAAATTTGATTAGAATTTTATAACATACTAGAAGTTAACTTAGAGGTGAACCACTCCTTTAATGGCAGCAAACCCACACTTGACATTTTAATCAAAGCCCACAGTAGCTTTTAAACTGCATTGTCCCATGATCACAAACTCTAAGTGTGGTTTTGTTCCCCCTTTACATTATTTGTTTAATAATGCACTGTGCAAGAAGTCCAATTGCGGTACAGTATACTGGACCAAATGTTATTGTGTGAGCTTTTTATTATCAAATACAGAATGGCCTGTCAATTGTTGGAGATTATTTTCCAGTATATTTTATATGAAACTGTAAATTCCCCTAAAGTAACAGTTTATTATGCATTCATTTCTTCAAAATGATAATGAAATCTTTGAGAGCTAACAGCATAAATGCATGAATTGTTCCCTGTAGAATTTTTTGTTTAATGAAAACTTTATAGGTAGCTCAATGAACGATTCAGCTAACGAATGCCTACTCTTTAGTGTAAATCATGTATGCAAATAAATGCTTGCTACGGTTTACATGGGGGTATTTGCACATTTTACGTCTATTCATATGGCATACATGCAACTATTGCAGCCGATTGCGTGTGATTTTGAGTTTCCGCTGATTATCTGAAAGCCAGCAGATCAGATTATTTGTGATTTTATTTGATAAATACACCTAAAGGAGTTTTTTTATACACTGCTTGCTTGCCCTTGGTTAGCTTCTGTGTTTGAGTGTGTGTGTGAGATGTCAACCCCAATGCTAAAGTCTCCTATTGAAGCTCAAAGGGGAACTATCGCGAAAATGAAAATCTATTATTAGCTTCAGCATACTGAAATAAGAAACTTTCTAAATACTAGTGATGCACCAAATCCAGGATTCGTTTCGGGATTCGACCAGGATTTGGCCTTTTTCAGCAAGATTCGGAATCCTTGTGTCTGTCCAAACCGAATCCTAATTTGCATATGTAAATTAGTGTCCGGGGGGATCACATGACTTATCACAAAACAAGGAAGTGAAAAAAATGTTTACACTTTTTCCTCTTTCCGCCCCTCATTTGGATATGCAAATTAAGATTCGGTTTGGTATTCTGCTGAATCTTTCACAAAGGACTCGGCCATTCAGCCGAATCCCAAATAGTGGATTCGGTGCATCCCTACTAAATATAATTCTGTACCGTTTCTGAAAAAAATCAAGTTTATCTTCACTATTCCTCTCTCAGCATCTTCTTTTCTTAATTTTGTCTTCATTCAGGAGTTGGGTGTCAGATGAATGATCCAATATATCTTATAGGGGGGTTCCTTTTGCCTAGAAGATGTATTAGAGATCACTCTATTAAAATCACCAGAAATCCTGTCTCTCTACATGCAGAATTTGTGCAAAAATGTTGTTTTTACCGGAATCAGTTGAGTGAGCTCTAATTTATCTGCTAGGAAAGGAACCCCCCCCCCATAAGATATATTGGGTCATACATCTGAAACTGCATGAAGTGCTGCATAAAGACAGAAAGAAGAGAAAAAGATGCTGAGAGAGGAATAGTGAATATAAACGTGATTATTTCAGAAACAATTGATTGTATTTAGTTTCTTACTTCAGTATGAGGAAGCTTATCTAAAATTTAAATTTTCGTGATAGTTCCCTTGCTGTTTCAGTAACCTTAAACTGTTACAATTTGCTTCATTATGCAATGTTAACGGCTATTGTATAAATTATACTAGCTGCATTTAAGGCTGATAGCAAACAGGAAGTTGTTGATCGGAAGACATACGTCTCTTCCTGTTTCCAAAGTAGCTCCTCGCTAGCCAACTTTGGGCTACTACATAAACAGGAAGCGGATGTCTTCCCACCAGTGATTTCTATTACTGCCAATGGGAAGGAGAGTAGTGCATCACCCTAAGGAAACTCAAAGCTTATGCCTGGCAGGACCAAAGATAAGAAATATATCAGCTAATGTTTAAAATTGGACAGTTACAGATTGGGTGCTCCAGGGATACATACACATGATGGTGAAAAATAAAGCAATTTATAAAAAAAGGAAAGCAGTTGAAAAAAAAGTTTTTATTTCTGGCTATTGTTGGAAGTCCTATGATTATGTTGCTTTCCATTTCTGGGTTCAATCATTTATTTACTCCTGTGTTCAAACATTCATTATTGCACCTTTCTCATTTGATTGTTTTGGATTTGAAGCATTTTGTCCACAGTAACATATGTCCATAGGCAGCCACATTTCCTTTGTTTACAGCTTATAATGGCTTCACAGTATACGCCTCTTGCAGTTACCTTCCATATGTTCTTATGCCATCTCAAATAGCAACAAGGGTCAAACATAGAAAAGCTTGTGTTTGCACTAGTTCAAGAAATAACAAAAAATACACATTTTTGTATGATTAAATTAATAGGCAAAATGTATGTTTAAAGGGAACCTGTCATCCACACATGAAAAGTTTTATAATGAAAATCCTTTTCAGATTAAACATGAAACCCAAATTCTTTTTTTTCATTAAAACATTCATATTAGTGATGGGAGAATCTAGAGAAAAGGCAAAAAATTCACCACATGCATTGAAGTCAATGAATGTGTTTTCACGCAACATTTCTTTAAACTATACATTTAGGGGTCCGTTTACTAAAGTGCGTTAAAAATATTCGCACAAAATATAGACAGAATTTTCGCCAAATATGTTATCGCCAGTTTACTAACCTGCGGTAAATATAAATTTGCGAATTTTCTTGCGCAAGAATAATTGTTCGCCAGTTATCGCATTCACTGAAAATAACGCTACGTATACATTAACGCCTGGTTTACTAAACAGCGAAATGTGCTAAAGACAAAATTAGCGCCAGAATATTCGCAAACTTTTACCGCCACCTATGTAGTGGTGTAAAAGTATTTTTTTTCACCAGAAAATTCTCAAGAGGCAGGAAATATCCCATAATACCCATCATTCTTTGCTGACAGGAGAGAGATCTGTAGCTATTGCTGACAGGATGTTTTGGCTTCTGCTTCTCTTCTGTTGCAACAGCAGCAGTTTCAGCTCAGATTCGTATTATTGGCAGCGGGCATCACAGTCCAAGGATTCGTCAGCCTCTACGCTTTTTTGGTTGCATTGTGATTGGCTACATTAAACTGTGCATTTCTATAAAGCAAAGAGATTGACTGGTATCATTTCTTGTTCCTATGATTCTATTGGCACTCTGGTAATGTTGCTGGATGGTATAATTATCAGTTAATAAAGTTTATGAGTTTTGAAGATGCATTTCTGGCCATAAATGTCACAGTAAAAATTGCCATAATAACCGCCATAAAACAAGTTTATAGCATAAATATTCGCAAAAACTTAATTTTTTGCCAGAAAATTCGCAACTCGCTAAAATTACCGCTAACGTAAGCAGGTTCCTTAACGTAGTTACCGCAAGTGATCGCAATGACTTCTGAGCGCATCGCTGTTTAGTAAACTTAGTCGCTGCGAATATTCTGGCGTAAAAATATTCTCAGCGATAACATGCGGAAACTTAAAGTCAGATTTACCGCACTTTAGTAAATGGACCCCTAAGTCTGTGGCTGTTTTTTCACTAAAGATTGTGCAAAATATTTTGCTCATCCGTAATCCATACCTTTTTAGTCATATATTTCCTGCCCCTTCTTTGTGTTTTAGGCATAGAAGTGGGACAGGCAGTTACTTTCACTTTCCCTTCTTCACTTCCTAGATGTCACTGCCCTCCCCACATTCCCCAACCCTCTTTGCCATCTCTATGTGTAGTATGGGCATGGACATCAGGTGCCCCATTCTGGCACATTAACAAGATTTTGGGATGATGGAAATTTTCCTAATAACTAGGGATGCACCAAATCCACTGTCTCTGTCCAGCAGAGTTAATGGGCACCATCTTCTTCTCTTTGGTTATCTTCGGAATAAGACCGGCGAAGCAGCGCATGCGCAGTTGGAGCAGTTGGAGCAGTTTTCGCGCATATGCAGAAACTCACGAAAATTGCCGAAGCGCCGATCTCATTCAGAAGATTACTGAAGTGGCTGAAGATTGCACCCTTGAACTTCACTGGACAGAATTTGCACGGAGGGATAAGTAAAGAGTTAGGGGCATTTGCCAGGGGGGGGGGCAGGGGGTCTATATAGGTTAGGGGGGTAGGGTTTTTGGTGTTACCAAAAAATATGGTAACTTGTGGATGTCCTTAATCTTCACAATTGGGGTGACTTCTTTTTAATAATGAAACCTAACATTTGATGTCTAAACTAATTTTACATGAATCCCTTCCCCTGGAACACGATGCCTGAGAGCACCGACTCTATAAATGGTCTTTATAGAGCACCCATTTGCTTCTTACACAGGAAGTGGAAAGGACTAAATATTTTCTCCATGTCACAAAGACCAGAGAAAGAGAGAGAGAGAGGATGGTAATGTAAAACATTTTCATGTTTCACATACACTGGTAAAGAAGAATCAAACCTCCTAAGCAGCTAATAAGCTTTGTTAAAAATAGAATAAATGTAAAACACCTGTTAACTTTTTATATGTAATTTATCATGCGTAACTCCTGAAGAGACTACTGTCGTCTTTATTTTTGTCTCTTTGCCCTCTCACGGCAAGTGTGCATGACTAGAATTAAGTGCACCCCTACAAGAGGAGCAGTAGCCATTGTTGTAAGTGCATCACAAAAAACAGGAAACAATGCACTTTCTTGATATTTGCTCTTTGTCTGCACACGCAAACACCATACCTGTAAGTACAGAGTTACTGAGTAGCATAGGGGAGCACATTATTCACATTACAATTAACTTTTAGGATGATGTAGAGATTCATATTTTGCTATTCTTCACTTTTTGTTTTCTGTCATTTTTACATTATTTTGCTTTCCAGTTTGGAATTTCAACAGCTGATTTGGTAGCTAGAGTCCACATTACCATATCAACCAGGCAGTGATTTTAATGAGACCCTGGAATATGAATAGAAGAGGACTTGAATAGTAAGATAACTAGTAAAACATAGCAATAACAGTAAAATTGTAGCCTCATGGTACATTTGTTTTTTGGCTGATGGGGACAGTGACCCCCAGTTGAAAGCTTGAAAAAGTCACACAAATGATTAAATCATTAAATGATCTGTAGAAATAAGGTAAATCAATTGGACTTGCTGTTTTATTTTCTTGAAGATGTGTCACCAGTCATCCAACTGGCTTTCTCAATTCAGATTAAAAAAACTATAAGAAAAAAATGAAGACCGATTAAAAAGTTGCTAAGAATCAGCCATTCTGTAATATTCTAAAAGTTAATTTAAAGGTAAACTAACCCTTTAAGGGACAACGGACAGCCGGCTGGCTACACAATTGTACAATTACACAATAATTGAGGTATTCATTTTCCAGTTCCGTGTGTATTTATAACTGGGGTAAAAGTGAAAACATGAACATACAATGTATATTTTGCTTGAACTAGAATGTACTTTTTCAGCAGTATCTGCATTAAAAAGGGACTTTGCAAAAATGAAAATTTAATATAAGCTTCATTATACTGAAATAAGAAACTTAATAAATACAATGAATTAAATATTCTGCATCATTTCTGAAATAATCACGTTTATCTTCAATACTCCTCTCTCAGCATCTGTTTCTGTTCATTCTGTCATGCAGCAGTTGGGTGTCAGATATTCATTGACAGTTGGCTCCAATATATCTTATGGGGGGCTTCTTTTCCTAGCAGATGTATTAGAGCTCACTCAAATAACTGATTCCAGTACAACCAAAATCTAACAAATAACTGCCTTTTGCACATATTCTGCATGTAGAGAGACAGGATTTCTGGTGATTTTAATAGAGTGAGCTCTAAAACATATTCTAGGGCGGGAGCCCCCTTATTAGATATATTGGCAGGCCCGGATTTGTGGAGAGGCCACCAAGGCCAGGGCCTAGGGTGGCAGGATTTTAGGGGACGGCACCCACATTAGTTCAAAAACACTGGGGATGCGCAGGAGATAAAATAAGTTTTTAAATTTCCCGTGTGCCAATCCCCGTTGCTCCAGTCCCGTTGATGAAAATTTTCATGAATAAAGGTGAGGGGACAGGGGCGACATATGGCAGTGGGCCTAGGGGCACTCGCTATGTAAATCCGGCTCTGTATATTGGATCTAACATTCAATGAACACCTGACACCCAACTCCTGCATGAAGAGAGAATGAAGAGAATGTACAGATGCTGAGAGAGGGATAGTGAAGATAAACTTGATTATTTCAGAAACAGAATATTTGATTGTATTTAGAAAACTTCTTTTTTCAGTATGCTGAAGCTTTTATTACATTTTTATTTTCACAATAATTCCCCTTTAAGCTCTCCAGCTCTCTATGCAGTCATGTGAACCATTTTTAGCTCCGGCAGTGCTGAGAAAGCCTGTAGACAGTGGTTATCTAGTTGGTGTTACAGGGGTCAGTATTCCAGTTCTTATCCCCAATACAGTTTGCCCCACACTTCACCATTACTTGATTCAGTGTATAGGGCTTGCACTGAACATACTATTTGCCTATAATTTCACATTATATATCTACATTTTAAAGGGATACTGTCATGGGAAAAAAACATTTTTTCAAAATGAATCAGTTAATAGTGCTGCTCCAGCAGAATTCTGCACTGAAATCCATTTCTCAAAAGAGCAAACAGATTTTTTTATATTCAATTTTAAAATCTAACATGGGGTTAGACATTTTATCAATTTCCCAGCTGCCCCCAGTCATGTGACTTGTGCCTGCACTTTAGGAGAGAAATGCTTTCTGGCAGGCTGCTGTTTTTCCTACTCAATGAAACTGAATGTGTCTCAGTGGGACATGGGTTTTTACTATTGAGTGCTGTTCTTAGATCTACCAGGCAGCTGTTATCTTGTGTTAGGGAGCTGTTATCTGGTTACTTCCAAATTGTTCTTTTGTTTGGCTGCTGGGATGAAAAAGGAAGGGGGGTGATATCACACTAACTTGCAGTACAGCCGTAAAGAGTTATCAGAGCACAAGTCACATGATTTGGCGCAGCTGGGAAATTGACAATATGTCTAGCCCCATGTCAGATTTCAAAATTGAATATGAAAAAAATCTGTTTGATCTTTTGAGAAATGGATTTCAGTGCAGAATTCTGCTGGAGCAACCCTATTAACTGATTCATTTTGGAATTTTTTTTTCCATGACAGTATCCCTTTAAGCATTTAACAGGCTAAAAAGGGGGGGGGGAGTCTGCTGTTTACTTCTAAAGAGGGAATCTACGTTGACTGCTGAGTTTTGTAGGGACAGGAGGTTACCAAGTTAGCCATGGCACTGCCTAAACACCTTGATGGTCCTCTTGAGATCCCTGACTGCTAAATTAGAAAGTATTGTTTTTCAATGACTTCTGGTGGCCAAAATTTGTGTCTGACAAGTTAAGCTATAGTAATTAGAGGTCCTCCATTGATATTGCACTAGCACAAGCTTGGTGAAAGCTGTCCAGCTTAAAGGTAGCTAAATATTTGTTATACTGTACATTTGCCCACAGGCCAAAAAGGTGGGCAGTATACTGTAGTTGAGATCTTTCAAATTGACTGTCTAGATTTTGGCAATATGGACAGCTCAACCCCAGGAACAGTCAGATGTGACTGTTTACTTAATACCAATAGTATTGTTACCACTAGCAATAGGGCTACAATCGAACAGTGCCAAACTGTGATGCTGCAGATACTGTAAGTCAATAAGAATTGTAATAGAATAACTTTGAATGAAATGTGTCCCAGAAATGGCACAATCCTTAGCTAAAAACATACATTTTTATTACAAAAAATTGACTATATTTCTCCAAAGGCCATATTCTATTTGTTTTAGTTACATGTGAAAATTGTCCTTACTTTCTGGCCATTTGTTGCATTTCCCAAGAAGAAGCCTGTTTTAGATCCTGTTCGCTTTATTAAATCATGGGGCTTAGAAAACCAGTTATGGAGTATTAGAGGGCATCTCGTTGCCACCATACATTTTAGAGTTAATCAGGTTCATACTTATCTGGCAACCAAAGTTATAAGATAGTAAATTGCAAGTATTGTAATAGGCATTAGAAATGTATATAGCAAGTTTAAAGAGTTATTTTTAATAAGCATACAGCATTTCAGTTTATTCATAGGGTGGCAGAAAAAAACAAAGGACACTTATGTTTGCTCAGAGGAGCTAATAGTCTAAAGGGACAACTGACCATAAATGACTTATTCTCTTTTCTGTATTAATATGACTAATGCTGCAACTTTTTGACATCTTCCTTTGGCTGTATTTCTGTTTTGCAAATCTGTCTCATTGTTATCAGGCTCATGTACAGTTGTAGCTGCTATCAGGTCTGGATTTATGGGGAGGCCAAAAAGGCCAGGCCTAGGGGGCATGTTGGAGAAAAGATGAGTTCACATGTTCCATATGAAAACATTAACCTATTGCTATTTTCATTTTCCACCTGCAAAGTTTATATTATTTGGGATGGGGGAGGGGAATAAGTTTCTAAATAGGATTCTAAGGCAAATCCAGCTTGAAACATTTTCTTTGTGAATGTTAAAATCATTTGCCAATAAAAATATGTAAATATGTAATGTTGAAAATAAAGAAAAAAGTCTTCCCATAAAGGTTAATGCAAGAAAAAAATTCAACAAAAAGAAAAAACACCCATAAGATGTACGTAACTAACATTAAATAGGAAAACGCTGAAAACAAGGCAAAGCAATTTTATGGAGAACATTTCTGAACTTTGGTAAATTGACACCCAACCAGAATGTTGATTTGAGGGAGACAAGTCCTAGTACTGAATATAATACAGGTATGGGATCCGTTATCCAGAAAGCTCAGTATTACAGAAGACTGCCTCCCATAGACTCCATTTTATCCAAATAATCCACATTTTTTAAAATTATTACCTTTTTCTCTGTAATAATACAACAGTACCTTGTACTTGATCCAAACTAAGATATAATTAATACTTGTTGGAACAAAACCAGCCTATTGGGTTTATTTAATGTTTAAATGATTTTCTAGTAGCCTTAAGGTATGAAGTTTTTTTTTTTGGAAAACCCCAGGTCCAGAGTATTCTGGATAACAGAATACCCTTTAAATAGCCTTTCGCTTTACTATGTAAGGATTGGGAACGTTTTGATGCACGTAATAGAATGTAATACAGTGTGAAATTATATGCTGTGAGAATGCATACATTTTTATGTGTAAATATTGTTTTTGGATGGAAAATAGTCACCCAAGTGTGAAGAAAATAGATCTGCCTGTCTCAGGGTTAAAATAAAATATAAAAGTCTGTATTTCTACTAATAATGAATAGGTTACAAACTATATCTATGAACCCCTCCCAAAAACATTTTTTCAGTGGTTTTAAAGTTAAGTATAAATTCAATTTTTTGTTCTTTGGCTCCTGAAAGAATGTCACAGAAATCAATCCTGCCAGGTCTTTGAATAAGCAGGGTCCTGCTACATTGTTTCTGGAGTCAGACCAGGCAGATACTTCTTGCAATAGGTTTCAGTTTTTGGGTGGATATCCCCTTTTATGTGGCAACCTTTGCTTCCCTGTAATCTTTTTGCTTCTGGTGTACATAATGAGCACTTGCAGAGGAGAACAAATTTTGGAGTTGATCGTGCCAGTTTTCAGGGAGTGTCACGAACTGTGCAACGGGTTATAAAATGCATGGAGCTTGTATAATGTGAAGATTCATACTCTGAAAAGTTTTAGGCAGTAAATGGTGTGAGCTGATGAATCAGTAATACAAAGAGCTGACTGTGTTGAGTGTGGGAGCAAACTTTGTTTATAAACTGACAGATGACTTGATAGTGGCCATTTACTTTGCTCTACAGATCATTTGATATGTCTTGGAGAAAAATGTTTTTTTCCCCCTCGGGAGACAGAAAAGCTGTAAGTTACTACGGAAACCCCAACACTAGTTTGACACCACTGAACAGCAAGGAGCACAGGGCAGTGCAATAAACCACTACAGAATTCTTGCTGGAGAGTTCAGTTGAGTTCTTTTAATCCTGTAACCAATGCTACAAGTGCTCTCTGTATGGGGCCCTAAGGGGCACAATTTTATACTCCTTAGTGCATTTTCCTGTATCACTGGTAAATGAGCTGTTAAGTAATGCATTAATGCTTACTAGGAGCATCTTTCAGCATGTTTCTGGATTCTGTTGAATCTTAGAGCATTGTGTGTTAGGAGTAATTTGTAATTCATTATTCTAACACTGCAGTGTAGAACACAGGCGGCTAGTGTTATCCAATGCATTATGCTTACAATAGGTGTTTGTAGCAGCAAAATGCTGTTTGATAGTATGCCCAGATTTTATTTCGGCTAATTTTGTTATGAAAATACCATTGGGCTGCAATTATAGTACACGTTTTGTTGTTGTAGCTGATTAATGTAATAATATGTTTCTGCGTTTTTCCACTCTTCCTAAATGTGCATAGGTTTCTAATTGCCATTTAAACAAAAGGAATGCATAGAATGCTAAGCAGGGAAATCTCCCCCACTCTGTGGAGCGTTGTTTATCTGATTGCCAGTCCCTCTGTCTCACTGGCTAGAATTTACATACTATGTCACTCGCCCCCTCAAACACATAGTAAGGAGTTGCTGCTGAGTTGCTGAGTAAACTTGCTGCTCTCCCCCCACTACCTAATTTCATCCGTCCTTGAGCACAATAAATGACTGACCCACAAAATATGTAACATTATGAAACTGACTTTAGATGTAGGTTATATTCTTTATTTTGTTATGTTCTCCTCCTCCTTATTGTTTTTTTTTTTTTGTAAATAGATTTAGACAGATTAAAAATAAATGAAAGGCTAAGGCAGTTGAAGAACATATTAGGAAATATATTTCTGGTCATTAAATAACTTGGTGGTGTTGTGAATAAAAATTAGGGATTTATTCTTATCTTTAGCTAATTTGGATTGTTTTTCAGCTTTAGTTTATTTGCACATGGCATGGATCATGTTTTAGGAGGAAATTGATTAACCATTTTTTTCCCATTTTACAGCAAAACTTACATTAAAAAATAGAAGTTTTCATTGCATGATTTTGTGAGCAGAGTTTTAATTTGTCCATAAATAAAATTAGTTCACAGATCATATTTTCATATTAATACATTGAAAGCAAGCCAGTGGGGTTGCCAGAAACTTTAAGGGGTTGTTCATCTTTAAGTTATGTTTTAGTATGATGTAGAGACAATTTGAAGTTGGCTTTATTATTTGTGGGTTTTGAGTTATTTAGATTTTTAAATAGGTTGGTAGGGTCCAAAATTACCCTAGTAACCCTAGTAACCATGCATTGATATGAATAAGAGACTGGAATATGAGACAGCCTGAATAGAAAAATGAGTAATACATGTAGGTAACAATAAAAATCAATTGTAACATTGCAGTGCATTTGTTTTTTTGATGGAGTCAGTGACCCCCATTTGAAAGCTGAAAAGAGTCAGAAGAAGAAGGCAAATAATTCAAAAACCATAAAAAAGAAAAAATGATGGTCAAAGTTGCTTAGAATTGGCCATTCTATAACATACTTGAAGTTAACATAAAGGTGAACCACCCCTTTAAGGGCTCTTACACATGAGCGTTCCGACCTGCGCTCCCCTGCGTTCCGTTTTTTGGCGTTCAGCCGCAGGGGAGCGCAGGAATAGACGCAAGTCATTATTTGAAATGGGGCTGTACTCACTCAGGCGCGTGTAGGCGCCGAACGCAGGTTCAGACGCAACATGCTGCATTTTTCCTGCGTTCGGCGCCTACACGCGCCTGAGCGAGTACAGCCCCATTTCAAATAATGACTTGCGTCTATTCCTGCGCTCCCCTGCGGCTGAATGCCAAAAAACGGAACGCAGGGGAGCGCAGGTCGGAACGCTCATGTGTAAGAGCCCTTATACAAAATCTCAATTTATTCTGATTAGACAGAATGTCATTGTTACACTTAATTGTTTCACCTGACCTAATTGCTCAATTCCAAGTCCATCATGCTGGGTGGAACTGTGCACACATATTACATAGTTACACCAGTCTATTATGCTGGTCAAATAATAACCACAGCTGAATGTGTGCACAATGCATTTGTGTACCGCTTATTACACACCTCCCAGTTGTGGGCAGGGTTCAGACAGATTAGGCACGTTTATCTGGGGTATGACCTAAATTATCCCACTGTGTTGTTATTTATTGTAGTTCTAAAATTGATACACATGACTTGACAGGCTGGCAGACTTGGCCTGTTAAATGGGATGATCTATCCTGTTGGGGGGAGGGGAATGGTGTGCACACTTGGTATAGGTCTAGATAATGTAAGTCTGCAATCATTAACCTTATATATAATTTGATACTAGCCAAAGTGGTTTCCTGCATTGACAGGTGTGTTATTATCTTTAATAGCACCCACCTTGTTCCTGAATTTAGATTAACCTGTTTTTCAACAACCTTTTTTTAAAGGCTGTTGGATGTATAAAAGTGCACAGCAGCAGCCTACAGCATTGTTAGATTATATTCATTCGTAGCACCCCCACCAACTGAACTTTTTATATACATTCTTTAGTGACATCAGCAGCTCCCCGAATAATTATATATTTCCATGTGAGCATGTCTGGGTGTGATAAGCAAAATGTAGATTGTTTTTATAATTAGGAAGGTGGAGCAATTCTTCCTGCAACTCCACCCTTATTTACTAATCAAATTAATTTACAAAGGAAGAAACAGTAATTATTCTACTATAGATTTATTGTGCTTAAAATAGCCATTCTGAAACCTCTAGCCATGTTTATTTATCACAATTTTTTTTAACAACAGCTAATGTCACAAAAATTATAGCTTTAGCTGTGGGTTTTTGCTCTATATTTGGTCACAACAGCAACAAACTTCTGAACCATGTTTAGGTTGTGTGTGTGTGATTTGCATCTACACACCTTTATTTGCCTAGAGGTTAAATAAACCAAGAGAGAATGTGTGTGATTCGTTTTAAAGGGATGCCGACATGAATAATATTAAGTACTGGGTTTTCTACGGATGAAAAGGATTGATTAGCGGCCACCACAAAATATAAAAAAGTAAAAATAAAATCTCCACCTACAGAACCAATTCTGCAGTTCAGATCAGTGTCTCTCAGACATGAAAGTTTTGGAATTTAAGGATTAACTAGCTTTGGATACTTTGCATTGTAAGCTGTGATGAAAATATTAAGATACAGGAAGCACTACTTCCTGTATATTCTCAAGAATGTCTGTGTGTGTTTGTGTCTGACTGTTTATCTACACTACTTTGAAATTCATTTTAGGGGTCTATTTACTAAAATCCGATTTTCTTATTTTTTTAAATAAAAAAAGCTCAACCAAACCCCTATCCGAGATTTTGCCTTATTTATGTTTTAAAAAAATCAGAGCGGGAAAAAATCCGATAAAATTGACTACGGTTTTTTTAGTTTTCTCTCGAATCGCTTGATTTTTCTGGATCATTTTCGGAAAACCCCCGAATTTTTTAGATTATTGGGCTAAACCCAGCTGAAACCACGATATCTTAAAACTGGTATAGGGACATCTGACATTGACTTGTACATGACCTTGACAGGTTTGAGAAGGCGGATTTTAAGATTTGTGCTTTTTGCAGCATCAGGGTATAATAAATCTCGAAGAATTCAAGTTTTTTTTTTCCCCATGAAAAATCTGAGTTTTTGCCCAAATAACCCGACCAGAAAAAACCCAAATTTTAGTAAATAACCCCCTTGAAGTTTAAATGTACTGATGGAGCACCTACGACCCAGTAATTAAATAAATGTCCTGTTTTATATGGGAAAGTTTGTTTATAGTTCTTACAGAGCTTCTCTGTTATTTTTGTAAACCTGTAACGTGTTGCTCACCAACCCCTTGGATGTTACTCTCAGTGGCCTCCTGAGGCCTGGATTGGAGACAAGCTTCGGCCGCATTAAAAACCCGGTTTATTGTCAAATAAAGCCTCCTGTAGGCTACCAGTCCACACAGTGGCTACCAAATTCCTAATCACAGCCCTTATTCAGCACCCCCAGCAGTGTCTGACTGGCCCACCGGGATACCAGGAAAACTCCCGGTGGGCCAAGGTGTCAGTGGGCCCTTGTGCTGCTAAACATTTGGCCTTTCATGGCCATTCGCTATTTCTATGAGAACAAAGAGGCTAAATAGATGGAATAATAGATTATTGTATGTAAAACTATAAATAGAGGTTGAGCTAGGAGAGGAAGAATAATAGTACTGAGTGGGCTCCTGGTCTAAATTTTCTTGGTGGGCCCCTGATCTAAGTTTTTTGGGTGGGCCCCTGGTATCCCAGTCCGACACTGACCCCCAGGGACTTTTTGTGTGCTTGTGTTGCTCCCAACTCTTTTTACATTTGAATGTGGCTCATGGGTAAAAAGGGTTGGGGTACCACTGTCCAGGGTTTTGGGGACATGAGGAGATTTATCACCTGCAGGAAGTCTGTGCTACCCCAGATGAGACATCTCCTAAAAATGATGTCCTCTTCTCTAACATTGGAAACACCACATGTAAAACATATTACATATACCTATCTTGCTTAATCTTAAATCTCCTTGCTTAGATCAGGGGTCCCCAATGATTTTTGGCAGTACACCTGGTTTTATGCAACCAAAACTTGCCTCCTAGTCGAAAATTCAAAAATGAGACCACTGGAAGCAACATCCATGGGGTTGGTGAGCAGGGATTACTGCCTTAGATACCGTGCTTCCATTTCCACAACATGAAACCTATCTGATGGTTGATATCCTGGCATTATAGCTTGTATTTGTGTTGTTTGGATGTGAGTTTTTTTATTGACACATTTTCTATAGAATGGCAATGCCCTTCTTCCGTTCTCTTCATTGTCTTTTAGGTTATAACTACAGGTCTTGGGCAGCCAGTGTTGTTTTCTGTGGCATCACATGGTATAAGTAACGGCAAGCAAATGTCTTGTGCACTTTATGCCTAATTGTGCTTAGTGAATGGTAGTTGTAAATAGCAGATGAGACAAATTGCAGACTTTAAAGGACCACTGTACCCTCCTTATTTCCTCTGGATTTCTAGCGGCTTTAATGGAAATATTGTGAGCTAAAAGTATATGTATTTTTCATCTGTTTTATTTCTTGTGAAAGTATGCCTTGTCTAAAGTGACTCATTTTTATGGTGGCCACATACTTGTTATCACGGTCCACTGACCTCCCATTGTATTTATACGCCCAATAAAGTGTCAGAAGTGGGTGTGGGCCAGTGTGCATTGTACATCTCATTGAGGGTGTGGTCTGCTAAATGTTGCAATAAATAGCTCTTAGCAGGGACAACTCCTTGACTTTCTCATAACCTATAATGATAGATATGGTGTGTGTGAGTGTGTGTGTCTGGGGGGGGGGGGGGGTTGTATAATCTCCTAACAACTTCTTTTCTGGTTCTGCCTTTTAAGACAACTGGTGCTTTAAAGGGGTGGTTGAACGTTAAGTAGTATGTTATAGAAGCAACTTTTCAATTCGTATTCATTTAATTTTTTTTTTATAGTTTTTTAATTATTTGCCTTTTTCTTCAGACTCCAGCTTTCAAATGGAGGTCACTGACCCCATCTAAAAAATGCTCTGTATAACTACAAATGTATTGTATTTACTGCTTTTTATCACCCATTTTTATATTCAGGCCCTCTCCTATTCATATTCCTGTCTCCTGTTGAAATTGATGCATGGTTGCTAGGGTAATTTGGACCATAGCAACCAGACTGCTAAAAATGGCAAACTGGAGAGCTGCTGAATAAAAAGCTAAATTACTCAAAAACCACAAATAAAAAAAATGAAAACCAATTGCAAATTGTCTCAGAATATCACTCTCTATGTCATACTAAGAACATCAGGAAAAAGCCATTGTTCATTGGACAGATATTCCTGTTGCAAAAATTATTTTATTAAAATAATTTTCTTTTTCAATAGCCCAAAACTTTTTTTTGATTACATATATAAAGTCATGCTGTGAGTTTCACTTAGACCACAGTGTGATCCTGGAGTTTCAATTGCTACTGCCAAACAACAGAGTAAAGTTGGAAAAAAATGTTAGGTTAAGGAAGGACAATAATGAACCATTTCTTTGTCGAAAACTACAAGAAAAAACCTATTAAAGGGATACTGTCATGGGGAAAAAATGTTTTTTCAAAATGCATCATTTAATAGCGCTGCTCCAGCAGAATTCTGCACTTAAATTAGTTGCTCAAAAGAGCAAACAGATTTTTTTTATATTTAATTTTGAAATCTGACATGGGACTAGACGTAATGTCAGTTTCCTGACTGCACCCAGTCATGTGACTTGTGCTCTGATAAACTTCAGTCACACTTTACAACTGTACCGCAAGTTGGAGTGATATCACCCCTCCCCCAGCAGCCTAACAACAGAACAATGGGAATGGGAAGGTAACCAGTCAGTAGTTCCCTAACACAAGATAACACCTGCCTGGTAGATCTAAGAACAGCACTCAATAGTAAAATCCAGGTCCCACTGCGACACATTCAGTTACATTGAGTAGGAGAAACAATAGTCTGCCGGAAAGCAGCTCCATCCTAAAGTGCTGGCTCTTTCTGAAAGCACATGACCAGGCAAAATGAGATGGCTGCCTACACACCAATATTGCAACTAAAAAAATACACTTGCTGGTTCAGGAATTACATTTTATATTGTAGAGTTAATTATTTGCAGTATAAACAGTGTAATTTAGAAATAAAAAATACATCATAAACATTATGAACGAATCCCTTTAAGCATTCAGTTGGAAATATCCACTCATAAAGTCATTTTAGGCATTCCTATGAGGATGTTTCATATGAAGCCCTGGTTAGATGAAGTGCCTGTTGCTTATGAAGTGCTTGTAGCTCATGAAAAGGTGCTTCTTTGGATCAGTAACTTTTACATTTTTTTTACCTTTGAACATAGGAAAATAACAATATCAAATTTTTCAAATGATAATTTTTGTATAAGGCTGCTTGCACAATTTCTCCACTAATGTCAGGCAGCCAACTGCTCTGTGGATTGCTATTTTTGGCCATCTCTACAAGTATTATGCCAGTGCCTTATAGATTCCCTTGTATACAATTCTTGAATTTGGAATGTTGTAATGTCCTTACATGGTGCAAGTTGGTTATAGATATGATTGATGTAAGGTTGGTTACACTTGGAGGCCAATTATCAACATTCTCGTTTTGGTGGTTTTAGAGATTCTAGAAACCATGATTAAACATATTAACTCTAAAACCAGAAATGCAAAGTAATTTATTAAAGGAGAAGTAAAGCTTAAAGGAACAGTGACACCAAAAAATGAAAGTGTTTGAAAGCAGTTAGAATATAATGTAGTGTTGCCCTGCAGTGGTAAAACTGAAGTGTTTGCTTCAGAATGACTGCTATAGCAGGCACAGTACTATTGTAGGCACAGGTTATTTAGCAGATAACAGATAAGCTCTGCCCAATCCTTCTATATTCTCCAGTGCTTATTTGTTATCAACTATGTAACCTGTGCCTTTTCTCCTTTTTCCAGCCCATGGCTACACAGCAGCTTGTTTATATAAACTATACTTGTCTTTTTGAAGCAAACACATTTGTTTTACCAGTGCAGGGCAACACTACATTATATTCTTTAAAACACTTTAATTTTTGGTGTTATTGTTCCTTTAATAAATTATACATTTTTCACGTTTAAAGGGGACCCTTTAAATTAAGGCATAGAGGAGGGGCAGACAATATTTGATTGACAGCTGAAATGTTTAAATGAGCTTACAACAGCTATGAATGCTTTAATAAAAAATAGAAATTGAATTTCATGTTTCATTTGAAAAGGACTTTTATCATACGAATTTTTGTGTCTGGGTGACAGGTCCACTTTAAAGTAATTAATATAATCTACAATATTTTACCTCTAAAAAATATAATTCAGCAAAACAAACATTACAAACATTTGTAAATCGGCCCTTTTGCATACCTCCCAATATTTGAAAATAAAAAAGAGGGACAGCATTTCTGCTGCACTATACGTGGTGAAACTTTTTGAACAAACCATATCCATTTTACTTTATGGAAAGTCTGAACACATTTCTGGGGATTTTAAGGCCATATTTTATGTGTTATTACAGTTTTGCTAGTGAAGATGAATTGCCTTTTATACAGCAAGTCTCATTTCTCTCAAGAGATCTGCTTGTCTTAAATAGTTACAAATGTATCTCAGTGCAGGTGCTGAGTATTCTGAGCTGTCTGCCAAAAAGCCTCTTATTTAAATAAGTTTTAGAAACATTGTATTTTTTCTGGCTGTTAAGAGAAGGAGAACAAAGAGAAACTTGGGACATTTCAGTAACAATCCGGGACTGTGGGCTGAGCTGACAAATAGGGACTGCCCCCAAAAACAGGACAGTTGGGAGCAGTGACGTAAAGAGCTGTTGCCAGGCCCCCCCGCAGAAAATCTTTGAAGGGGCCCTGCGTGCATATTAACAGTCCCTCTCTCCTCCCCCATCCGTCGCTAGAATGTGCACCCCTGCACGATGCAGTGTGCACACAATTTTCTTTCAGAGAGCACCGGAGGGAGGTTTTTAGTGCAGTAGACCCCGCGGTAGCCACAAGCTAGGTGACACCCAAGGAGGATGCCCAGGTACCATCACCTGCATGGCCCTCATGTACAACCATGCAGAAGGGGCACTGTATTTGTGGGGGAAGTGCTCCATTGTTTTGCACCAGTTTTTTTTAGATTTGCGCCATGCCTCACACTTTCACTTTTGTAAATGAGGCCTCCAGAATCAATATTTGTTGATTATGAATGCCTAAAACACCAGTATTTTTCAATTGGAAAGAATAACAACAAGATGACGGGTTAATTTGCATGTTTTGTTCTACAGGTTTGGGACCTGTTATTCAGAATGTTCAGGACCTGGGGGTTTCAGAATAAGGGATCTTTCTGTAATTTGTATCTTCATACCTTAAGTCTGCTAGAAAATCATGTAAACATTAAATAAACCCAAAAGGCTGGTTTTGCTTCCAATTAACATTCATGTTATCTTAGTTGGCATCAAAAACAAAGTACTGTTTTATTATTACAGAGAAAAAATAACTAATAAAATAGAGTCTATGGGAGAGGGCCTATCTGTAATTCGGAACTTTCTGGATTATGGATTTGTGAATAACTAATCCCATACCTTGACTTGTTTTAGCAAATGATTCAAATGTATTCTTAATAAGAATTAGATTTCTGTTGCCTTGTATCATGAACTAACTACTAACCAATCTCTGGAGAGGGACAGAGGCATTGTAAACAAGCAGCAACAAAAAAAAATATAATGAAAGCCTATGAATTTCCTCCCTCTCTGATACCTTTTGAGACTTGTCTGCCTCAGGATGTTAGGAAAGTTCATTGCACAGTTATTAGCTTCCTTACTGCACTTCACACTGTGATGAATACTGACAATGGAGTCTCGCTTGTGGGCTGTCATCTTCTATTATATGAACTCCAGCAGCAGCATGTAAGTGCAGCAGGCAAGTCTCTGTGCCAGTGTGAGAAGTTAGATTCTATTAGTTTTGTCAAGCTGTTTATTGATCTGCATTTACCAGAGTCGGAACTAATATAGAAGACAAACTACCAGTCACACTCACTTTTGTATCTGCACTCTGGGGAATGCTAAGTACATTGTTTTGTTAAATGATAGGCACGGGTTGGCAGGTGCGATAAACAAAACATGTTATTCAAACATCATTTGAATATTATTGAACATTTCAACAATTGAGTGCCACAAATAACAGTAATATATTTTTTAAATTATTTTTTATTTAATGAAGGGGAAGGAAGTTTAATTGTCAATTCATTCAACATCTTGTACATAATTTTTTTTCTTAGCAGCTTTGCAATCTGTCTATATTTTATTTATTTAATTTACCTCTCTTCAATTAAGAATTATCAAATCATTTTCCTAAATAAAAAGCGTGGATTTGTCTTTGAATACTGCTTTTGGCTTGGTACAGAAATCACTTGCCCATAAATGTAGGATCTAGTTGGCAGAAATACAATATCAACTTCAACAATCAATTGTTAGTAGGCCTTGCTCTAAAGGACTTTTGTTCATAATTTTGCTATTATGTAGCCTTTATAAATTATCTAGCAGTCAACATTAAATTCATTTATTGGTAGACTGGCAGAATGTATTATCCACTATCTCTTCTCATATTACTAGACATGAGGCTGCTAAAGATATAACTGGTGCTTGGCTCACTGCTGTATGTTTCTCCATTCTGAACACTTGTGCATTCTGACTTAGGTTCCACTGTATTATAGCCAGTATTTTAACTTGTGTTTGTGGTCCTGCACTTGCACAGAGCAGAGCAAATATCATAAGTCTTACCAGATACCATGTAAAAGTCTTCCACATGTAAATTTGGAACTTATACAGAATACATTAGAACCTCAATTTTACATCCCCTAATTTTGTTTTCCCTCATTTTATATTGTTGTTTTGTGGTCCCACCTATATATTATGCATAATCCATTTCCCTGATTTTACATTTATCTGGATTTTACACCAATTTTTTCTGGTTCTCTGAAAAAACGTAAAATGGAGGTTCTACTGTATATTTAACAAAGGCTGAAAGTACAGTATGCCGCATAAGAACTCCGCAACGCCCTAATCATTTGTGCAGGATTTTTAGAATTCTCCTCTGGTGAACTGGTCTTAATAAATGTGCCCTTACAAGTTTTTATTGCCTGGTACATGGGGAGCAGCCTTACGCAACGCCAGCAACCCACGTGATCAAGAAAAATTAGAGGGAACATTGGTCTAAGCTGCTGCTTTTCTGGTGTTACAAAACAGGGCTCAAATTTGAACATCTCAGTTGCAGAATGCATAGTCCCCCCCATATTTCTAGCATAATTGTGGCTGTGTGCACGTGTGTATTTTATTAAATCAAATTCAACACCACTGAAAATGTGCAAATTGGGATCGTGTTATTGCCACCTGTGCAGCATTCTTTAGGTGCAGAAACCCACTGTGGGAACCCTGGAACTACCACCACTTTAGAAGTGGTGGTAGCTCCAGAATTTCCCTGTGTCCTTAGGCATACTTGCACGCAATTCAGAACAGAGAGTATGAAAGAAAGCCTTTATAATTCCAAGTTTTATCCTTTATTTATCAAGTACGTTTCATCCTTTTATCTTGGACAAAATGTTTATTTAAAGGAGAAGTAAAGCTTAACTAAAGATGTAGGCTAGAAATGTTGTACATTATGTTTTGGACTTCTGTACCAGCCCAAGGCAACCACAGCCCATTAGCAGGGAAGATCTGCGACTCTGGAGATGCCCCCATAGCTCCCTATATGATTCACTGCACATGCTCTGTGCTGCTGTCACTTACTGAGCTTAGGGACCCACTCACAATATATTGTACACATAGAATATAATGTCACAATATAAGGCTGATTAGTAATTAATACAGATAATTACTACATTGCAACCAGTGCAACTAGCATCAGAATTTAATAATCAGCCCTGTAGCATCAGCTTATATTACAGACAAACCCTATTCTCTGCTTGATAATTAGTGACGACCCCTAAGCTTAGCTTCTCAACAGCTGCTCAGAGCCCACTGAGCATGTAAGTGTCACAGACACTTTCCAAGATGGTGACCCCTGTGACAAGTTTAAAGTCTTGGATCATTTCTGCTATTGAGAAGCTGAAACTTCAGTCTGGTTCAATAAGTTCAGTATATAAAATATGGCATTTTAGCCATATTCATTTTTAGGGTTTAGTTTGACTTGCCTAGGCAGTAACTGTGTATCTTTAACAGTATTCTCCTGCCATTCTCCTTCTGGTCTATAAGCAGTAGTTGGTCTTAACAAGAAAATTTGTTGTTGGTTTTCATTTTTTATGTTTACCGGTATGTATTTTTAATTAGGCACTGTGTTTTACAGTTGTTGGCTGACCCCACATAGCAGTTTCAAAGTCAAAATGACCCTGACACATATAGCTCTTTCAAAAAGAGGCTGAATAGTAAACATAAACGAGAAGACCAATTGCAAGGTGCTGAGAATTCACATACGATAAATTAAAAGTTTGTTGAAAAGTGAACTTCCCCTTTAAGAAACATATCAAAGCCATCTGCTACAAGGTACTGCAGTGTGTTTATTTAGAAGGAAGTTAAAAAAAAGGAGGACTGTTTGTTTTATAGATGTCTGGAACATTTGCAGAAATATTTTCCAAGGATGTTCGCAGACGTTTCCTCTGCTGTTCGTTTCCAAGGAATACTCCACCTTGTGGCCGAAATCGGAGTATATTTTCCGCTAACAATATTGTAATGGTTTTGGTAAAAAATAACATTGAATAGAAGTCAGAATAGTTGTAGTAATGCATGTGCCAAACACTTTCTAAGAAAATACATTTTGTAAAAGTGAAGTGTTATTTTAAAGCGAATTCAGTGCACTGCTGTCCCCTCTGCACCACACTATAGCAACAAGCAGCACCCCATTGTTGGAAGCTCAGGCTAAATTTGGGAATTGGGGGTTGACTAGTAGCGCATGAAAAACTGACCCTTGGCTATTGGCTAATCTGATTGCTGGTCTGCTGCATACTTGCTTGACAGAACATTAAGGGTTGTTGTGTCTGATTGCTTTCACTTTTAGGCTAATGGCAGACGTAGTGTTTCTCCTGGTGGATTTTGGCATCAAAACACAAGAATTTGTAATGTATCCAGATGCAGGTACTTTCAATAAGAGTAGGAGTGGATCCGTGACCTGCTTTTCTCTACAGGCCGACATCCGATAAATCTGACATTAGCTAAAGGGATTGTTCACCTTCCAACACTTTTTTCGGGTTCAATTGGTTTCAGATTTTTCTTTAAAAATAAAAAACCTTTTCCAATCGTTTTCTACGTGTAACTGTTTTTCCAATTTTGAAGTGTAAAGTTTCATTTTTCACCTTCTAAAGCAGCTCTCTGAGGGGGGGTCACCGACCCTCTAAACTTTTCTAAATTGATACATTTAATTGATACATTTAGTTGATTCATTTCAATTCTTTTCTTTGGCCCTGCTGAGCAGAATCCATTAATTTCATTACAGGCAGCTTTTAGAACTGATACAGTAGTTGCTAATACTCCAGAGATGCTGCTGAAAAATGTATCAATTAAATGTTGAAAAATGGTAACAATTTGCACCTGAATTACTGAGCTGCCAGACTCAAACACCAGAGACAGGAATATTCAACTTTAAGCTTAGATTTTGGAAAAATGGTAAAAAAAAAATAAATAAAATAAACGATGGAAAGTAATTGAAAAAAGTCTTTCTGGTGAATAATCTGAAAAAAGTGTTTGGAAGGTAAACAAACCCTTTTCAGCCTACCATGTTGTATGCAATCAGCCTTAGTATATTTTGTATTTTCATTTACTTACTTTTGCATTTGAGGTTTATGTTATTTATTGGCCGTTCATCCCCTTGCTATGTTTATTAAATCTAGACAAAATGTAAGCATAGGATTAGCTGCATTTTATTAGCCACAGTAAAATGTGCATTTTTAATTCAGTGCTTGTGTTATCACATCTTGCATGTTTGTGGCTCCAGATGCTCTGTGATCTGATCCCATCTGCTTTTTCAACCTGAAATAGTTCCATTATCCAATCCAAATGAGGTGAGTTAGCAGTGAGCATGCTGCTTTGCTGTACGATCATCTTACATGGATCGTTTATCACAGGGGAGGCTTGCCTGCTACAAGGTATCTTTTATATATATATGTTTAGCAGTACCCTTTCAGAAGATGAGGGAAAACATTGTAAACGAAGGTTTACTATTATTTGTTGTCTTATTTCATTGCACAGTCAGGGAAAAGATTAATTTTTGTGTGTGTTTATATAAAAACATCTTTAAAGCTATTCTGTTGCAACAGTTGTTTGTTCCAAGCCAATTTGGAGAAACCGCACACCTCACAAAACCCAAGCAGCGTGTCCTGGTGCTCGGTAGTAGGGGAATCGGCAATCACCCAACCAAGGTACGTAGAAGGATCACCGGCACACAGGAGTTTAGTTAGCAGGGCAAGCCCTTGCAATTTTATTAATGCAGTGCATTAAGGCACTGCATTAATACAATTGCACGGGCTTGCCCTGCTAACTAAAATCCTGTGTGCCGGTGATCCTTCTACGCAACAGTTGTTTGTGCCATTGGCAACAGACATTTGTGCTGTACTGGTCAGGTTCTGTAGTCTGAATAATTCAGTGTATATAAAAACAAAGAATTGCAGTGCCACATAAAACATTATCATTATGTCTTAGGACATACAAGTATCTTCAATGTGTAGCATTTACAAATGTGTTGATAATTAAAAGTGTATATGCTGCGTGTATAATGCCAGGTCATACATAGTAACACAGGTTGAAAAAAATGGCACACATTGCGAGCTATGGGGTCCGTTTACTAAAGTGCGGTAAATTTGACTTTAAGTTTCCGCATGTTATCACTGCAAATATTTTTCCACCAGAATGTTCGACTAAGTTTACTAAACGGCGATTTATTTCGAAGTCATTGCGATCACTTATGGTAGCTACGTTAACGAACCAGCTTACGTTAGCGGTAATTTTAGCGAGTTGTAAATTTTATGGCAACAGATTTTTTACGTTTTTTTGCGAATATTTATGCTATAAAATAGTCTTGTTTTATGGTGGTTATTATGGCAATTTTTACTGTGACATTTATGGCCAGAAATGCATCTTCAAAACTCATAAACTTTATTGACTGATGATTATACCATCCAACAACATTACCAGAGTGACACCAATCAAACATGAACGCATCATATAAACCCTTCTGCCAATAGAATCATATGAACAAGAAATTATACCAGTCAATCTCTTTGCTTCATATAAACACAGTTTAAGCACAGTTTAATGTGGCCAATCACAATGAAACCAAAAAAGAGGCTGACGAATCGTTGGACTATAATGCCAATAATACGCCTCTGAGCTGAAACTGCTCCTGTCAGCAAAGAATGATGGGTTAAAAAAAAAGTATTATGGGATATTTCCTGCCCCTTGAGAATTTTCTGACGAAAGAATACTTTTACACCACTACATAGGTCCCGGTGAAATTTTCGGAATATTCTTGTATAAATTTTGTCTTTTGCACATTTTGCTGTTTAGTAAACCAAGCGTTAATGTGTATGTAGCGTTATTTTCAGCAAATTCGATAACTGACGAAAACATATTCTTGTGCAAGAAAATTTGCAAATTTATATTTACCGCAGGTTTACTAAACTGGCGAAAACTTATTCTGAGACAAATTTGACTATAATTTGTGCACATATTTTTACCGCGCTTTAGTAAACGGTGTAATTAAAGGCACAAAATTTGCCCAGGAGCAGTAACCCACAGCAGCCAATCAGCAGGTAGAATTCACTGGTCACTTTAAAAGCAAACATCTCATTGGGGTTACTGCTCCTGGGAAAACTTAGTACCTTTTACTACATATGGGTTGAGTTCAATATTTTTTTGTCTAAATGAAATGTTCCTAACCGCTACCTGACTCCTATGGTTTAACAGTAGCACCAATCTTATTTTATTATACACACTTTCAGCTGAGAAGGGATCAAGCTAACCCATGAGCCAAATATTGGAACCACACAGGAACCACCAAATATTGTATGCCTTCTAGTGTTCATCTTTCTGGATCAATTGATACTGTATAATCATCTTTTGGGAGCAAACACAATATGTAGAATTTCTGTCAGGGTGTATTCATTTAGGCCTTTTCATTAGTGCTCAGTTGGCTTTGTGGTTGCTGTCCTTGTTCTGCCAAACTTCTTAGAAATTGTTTGTGAACTGCAGCCAAGTCTGGTTCAATGTACATCTTGTTTTGGAGGATTTAGGTGTCTAACAAACAGCATATGACTGGGATAATCAGGTGCCTTGAGATCCAAGGAATGTGGCTTAATGATTTCTACCAAATGTAGTGAGAGAACAATTCCTGCATATTAACTTCACAGACAGGTGCACTTACAGACACAGTGCTTGCTTTTGCTTGATGTGTAATAGTCTGGCACAACAATGGAGATGACTTTCTGCTCTACATTCTGTTTACTTTCAGACACGTGTGTACACACCCACACTCCTTTTGTGCAGTTATTGTTCTGTGTTGCACATGCATACAGACCAAATGTTTCCAGCAACACCAATAAGTGAGCTGGTACCAGCCCTGACTTGCAGCTCCAGTAGACCAAAGGTCCTATCAGCCCTGCCTTTATTTCCTGGCAAAGCTACTAACTGAGGTTAAACAGTATATAAGTGGATTTATTTTTACTCCATTTAAAATACAATTAATACTGAAAAACAAAGTACAAAAAATGTATGCAATTCATTGTGTTTTCTGCACTTTTCACTGAAACAGAGCAGAAACCTGATTCCTTAAAGGAGAAGGAAAGCTCCAAGACAGTTTATTGCCAATAGAATAGCCACAATAGTGCAAGCTAGAACGCTATATTTATTCAGCAGAATGCTTTACCATACCTGAGTAAACAGCTCTAGACACTGTCTCTGTTTGTTTAGGATAGAGGCTGCCATATATGCTTGGTGTGACATCACTTCCTGCCTGAGTCTCTCCCTGCTTACTTATAGCTCTGAGCTCAGATTACAGTAGGGATGGGAGGAGGGAGGGGGAGAGGAGCAAACTGAGCATGCTCAAGGCCGTGCCCTGGAGGTTTAAGCTGAAAACAGGAAGTCTGATACAGAAGCCCATGTGTACACAATAAAAGCAAAGAAATGTGGTGTTTCTTTTGACAGAGGACTCAGAGCAGCATTACTTTGAGGGTTTACTGGTGTATTTATATAGACCTTTCTGATAAAGCTTACTTAATTTTAGCCTTTCCTTCTCCTTTAATGAATGCAGTGCTTCCTGTGTTCGACAGTGATGTATTTATGAGGGGTGTATGCGTGTGGGACTTTCCTCCAACCCTCTACCTGTCCCCTAAACCCTTGTCATTCAGAGGCACAAGTAAAGGCCTCATACACCGGCAGATATAAGCTGCCGACAGATTAAGTTTAAGCTTATTGGGTATATATGGGGCCATCTGAAGGGCTTCCTCGATCGATATCTGCCTGAAAGTCATCCAGATGTGGCCCTCGATCTGACCGCCTGCCTTCGTCTCATTGTGATCAGATTGTTCTGCCCTTGGGCCTATGTTAGGATCAGCCCAATATCACCTAACTCAAGGTGGGTATATCAGGGAGAGATCTGCTCGTTTGGCGACGTCGCCAAACAAACAGATCTCCCTATGTATGGCCAGCTTTAGGGAGCACAGCAACAGAGCCCTGTAAGTGATAAGGACAGTTGCCTTTAGCCAGCCTGTACTTAGGGTTGCCACATGGCCGGTATTTTCACTCCCTGATGCATTCAATTGCTCCTTGAGTATTCAATGCGTAATCATACAGCAGACCCCTCTGTATGCAAGTTATGCCACCGTAGAGGTTAATTGTAATACAATGCCATACTGTTCAGTAGTTACTTATTCAGTTGGCCAATAAAAGGTATCACCAAACTTTACATTTTCTGCATTTAATAACATACTGGAAATAAAGTTAAATGTTTAACTTTAACAACCACCTTGTTTGTGCACAATATGGTTTAAAGTCACGTTTAATCACTTTCGCTCAGTAGCTGGGGATCTATTATTCTTACTGAAAGGTACTGAAATAGCACCAATTTAGTGCCTCCTAAAATGGTTTATTTTTCGGAGGCAAATGTAACAACGTTTTAGTAGAAGGTATATATCACACTGGACACTGGACACTGGTATAAACTATGAAATACAAATCCTTTTAAAAAAATGCACTCACTGAGGCAACTTCGGGCGACTATAGAAAACGCATCGACGCGTGTGCATTAGCGCAGGCGACTTTGCATTGTAACTTATGGGGGAAAACACAGAGGCAGTTCGGGGAGATACAGTGCTACGCAATATGTTGGCGCTATATAAATACATGTTAATAATAATGTTAATAATAGTCTCCAGGCGACAAAATCTCCCCGAATCACCTCGTGTGGACTAGCCCTAAAAAGCAGAGGGAATTAAAGTCCCATAATCAATCACTTTACAATGGAACAAGATAAGGGTGGGTTTGTATTAAATTGTGTGTAGGATTAACTACTTAAAGACTCCTCAGGGTGGTGGCACATTGGGAGATTTAGTTGCCTGCGTTAAATCTTCACTACTGCATGCGACTAATCTCCCCCGAAGTGTGAGGCGACTTTGGGTGACTTCAAAAAACCGAAGCAATGCTTATGACATCCTTCTGGCGATTCACAATCTTGCCGGTGGCAATGCATTATAGGGAGATTAGCGAGGATTAATCGCAGGTGACTAAATCTCCCCATGTGCCACCACCCTAAAGTTAGAGAGGTGTAGCATCAGATTCCAAAGGGATTCCTTACTCTGTGAAGGTAATTACAAAGCAGGGGCAGCATCTATAGTTTGAATTATTTTCATTCAAGTAAATAGATAAAAAAAAAAGTTTTGCGCTGAAATAAGTAATTAAGTGAGTGCTTAATCAGTCACTTTCCACAATGAAATACAGCATGGGGTGTTTCATATGTTATAAAGTAATGGCGTTGTCAGTGACTCCTTTCCTTCATGAGTTTTGCAGTTTTCACTCAGTGATGTCTTGCCTGACATGTTTTGCTGAGGACGGCTGCTACTTTATTTAAAATACCCAAGACTGGATCATTATCACCCTAATAACATAGGGTGAATTGATGATACCTTTGTGTTTCCTTGTCCTTTACTACTAATAACAATATATAGCTACAGCTATAGGATCTGTTATCCAGAAAGCTCCAAATTACAGAAAGGCCATCTCCCATAGACTCCATTTTATCCAGAGAATCCAATTTCTAAATATGATTTCTTTTTTCTCTGTTATAATAAAACAGTGCCTTGTACTTGTTTCCAACTAAAATATAATTAATCATTATTGGAAGCAAAACCAGCCTATTTAGGTTTACATGATTTTCTAGTAGAAAAGATCCAAAACGTAAAAAGATCCATTATCCAGAAAACACCAAGTCCTGAGCATTCTGGATAACAGGTCCCATGCCTGTATTTCCTTTTACTATAACAGTGGAAACTACAGACCATCACATACTGTGCACATACCACTCCATATGTATACATGCTGATCGAGTCTTGTTTGATATACATGATTTATTTTCCCTTTTTTTGTTGCAGTTGTAAAGTGAGGCCCTCCTTAAAGAACAATGGACGATGGGAAGCCGGTGTGGGCGCCGCATCCAACAGATGGCTTTCAGTTGGGTAAAATTGTCGATATTGGGCCAGACTCTTTAACAATTGAACCACTTAATCAGAAGGGGAAGGTAAGTTTGTAGTTTTGCATACAGCAAAGATATGTCAGGTTCTTTATATCCGCTAATGTTTAAAGTGGGGAATGTTAATAAAATTGCATCCAGACTTAAATAATACTTAATAATTATTTTTCATAAATAAGGAAAAAATTATATATTATAAAATAATTTTATGCATACTTTGATATTATATGTCAGAACTAAAGCCTAAAAATAATAATGCACTTGCATAATAAAATGCACTTACACATTCAGCAGGCCTATAAATGAATGATTCATGCACAGCTACTGTATACACTGCTGCTTCCCTTCTTCGAAACTTGCCATTGTTTTAGTGTCGCTGACAATACATGGTCTCTTTTTCTCCTTTAAATGGAAAAATATACCAACTTTTTTTGACATGAGCTCATTCAGTTAGACTTATGTAGAAAAGATGCTTAAAGAGATACTGTCATGGGAAAAAAAAATGTTTCAAAATGAATCCGTTTATAGTGCTGCTCCAGCAGAATTCTGCACTGACATCCATTTCTCATAAGAGCAAACAGATTTTTTTATATTCAATTTTGAAATCTGACATGGGGCTAGACATCTTGTCAATTCCCCAGCTGCCCCAAGTCATGTGACTTGTGCTCTGATAAACTTCAATTACTCTTTACTGCTGTACTGCAAGTTGGAGTGATATCACCCCCTCCCTTCCCCCCCCCCAGCAGCCAAACAAAAGAATAGGGATGCACCGAATCCAAGATTCGGTTCGGGATTCGGTCAGGATTCGGCCTTTTTAAGCAGGATTCGGATTCGGCCGAATCCTTCTGCCTTGCCGAACCGAATCCGAATCCTAATTTGCAAATGTAAATTGGGGTGGAGAGAGAAATCACGTGACTTTTTGTCACAAAACAAGGAAGTAAAAAATGTTTTCCCCTTCCCATCCCTAATTTGCATATGCAAATTAGGGTTCGGATTCGGTTCGGTATTCGGCCAAATCTTTCACAAAGGATTCGGGGGTTCGGCCGAATCCAAAAAAGTGGATTCGGTGCATCCCTACAAAAGAACAATGGGAAGGTAACCAGATAGCTCCCTAACACAAGATAACAGCTGCCTGGTAGATCTAAGAACAACACTCAATAGTAAAAACCCATGTCTCACTGAGACACATTCAGTTACATTGAGAAGGAAAAACAGCAGCCTGCCAGAAAGCATTTCTCTCCTAAAGTGCAGACACAAGTCACATGACCATGACAAAATGTCTAGCCCCATGTCAGATTTCAAAATTGAATATAAAAAAATCTGTTTGCTCTTTTGAGAAATGGATTTCAGTGCTGAATTCTGCTGGAGTAGCACTATTAACTGATGCGTTTTGAAAAAACATGTTTCCCGATGACAGGATCCCTTTAAACACTATCTGATTTTTTACACAGACATACCTTATTCTACAGATTGAAAAGAATCCTTGAAAGTCTGTTTGCAGGAACCATAAGCCCACCCTGCTTAGGCTGATAGTGTAATGCAACCCCTCCCTCACCTTTTTCCATTGTAAAGTGACTGATTCTGGCACTTGATCTGTTCAGAGTATATGTGCCCCATTCACTATGCAAAGCAAAGGGACTTCAAATCAAATGTTACACTGTCAACCTAAAGCTGGCCATAGACGCAAAGATCCGATCGTACAAATTATCGTATGATCAGACTTTCCCATCTCCCGACCTGCCACTAACCATTCAGATCAAATAAAGTACAAAAGAACAGATCAGCCTACGTTCTGCCCCTGACAGCAATCGTACGAAAGTTATGTCCGACCAAAGCTAGTGACAGTCTCCCTCTGAAAATAGTACGATCGACAATACACGCAGAGATATTATCAGCAGCCGACAGAAATCTTTTAACCTGTCCGATCAACCAATCGACTGATTCCCGAAAAATGTCGGGACTCACCATACGCGGTCCGAAAATCATACAAATCATCAATTCGTATGATCGGATCTTTGCGTCTATGGCCAGCATAAGGGATGTTAAGAAAATGGTTCCTCAGAGTTTAATGGTTTTCTTTCAGTCTGTGGAACCAGGTGTGTGCGAATAAAAAAATATTCCTGGAAGCTTAGCAATTGTTTATGTGCATATTGAAAAAAAGGTGGTCCATTTAAATGTTTTAGTTAGTTGTTAACGCTAAGGGTAGGGGCGATTCGGGGAGATTTAGTCGTCTGGCGACTAATCGTCTCTGCAGTGACCAACAGTTTACTCTGTTTATATAGTGCTTATGTATTGTTCAATACTAACAGTGAAGTTTCAGAAAAAGTTTCAGAAAAAGTTAAGATATTCTACAACATCTAATTCCTAATTACTGTAAGGGCTCATTTATTGCTGGAGAACAATAGGGCACATAATTGGTCCTTTGGAGCCCATAAACCAGGGGACCCCAAATGTTTTTTACCCACAAGTCATATTTAAATATAAAAAAAGTTGCAGAGCAACACAAGCATGCAAGTTCCTGGAGGTGCCAGATATGGACTGTGATATTGATATTGGTAGCCCCTATGTGGAGTTGCAGCTTACAGGGGGCTCTGTTTGGCAGTACAGATGGTTTTTATGCAACCAAAGGTTGCCTTCAAGCCAGGAATTAAAAAAAAAAAAACACCTGCTTTGAGGTCAGTATGAGCAACATCCAAGGGGACAGAGAGCAACATGTTGCTCACAAGCCACTTGTTGGGAACTATGGGCTTGCATTGGTTTTAGTAATGGGATGCAGTCTGTGCTTTGTACCATCAGTCCAGCACAGAAGAGCCCAAGGGATCCCTCTTCTTACATACAGGGCCTTGGAGTGCCTTGCAACCCCTGACACTCCTTCCTTGCGCCTCCTGAACGACATCCATTTCCATCCATTTATTTGGGTCTTTTAGATTTAAATTCTCATTGATTGCTGTAATGCCTCTAACATGGTAATGACCATTATAAAAAGTTTAAATGGTCAAGAAAAAATCTTTTACTTATATTTACAATATATTTTACAGACATTTTTGGCTCCAATAAACCAAGTATTTCCTGCTGAAGAGGACACCAGCAAGCATGTAGAAGACAATTGTGAGTATCCTACAGTTTAGCAGAAGCATGCCAAGGACGTATCACGTTTTCAATTATTTCATTTTAAGTTAAAATGGGTTAAATAGTCACTTTTTTTGTTTTAAAAGGCATGGGATTTGTAAGAATAAAATAATCACCCAGCAGGATATGCTACAACCTCATTGCCCTCACAATGGAGAACCATTTGTGCTTCTCCAAAAGAAAGTTCAGTTCTTCAGTTGCAAAGAGGTGTTCTTTTCTGTATGAAAAAAGATCATTAACTTTTGGCCTATAATGTTCTTAATATTTTTGTTAAAGAGTAATCATTTTACCTGTAGTTTCTTTTGAACTGCCTTACCTGATATTGGTGTGAAAAACTGGTCTGCATTTTCACACCGATATAGTATCAGAGTAGCGCCACACAGGCTGACGCCAGGCCAGTCAATAGAGCTACAGGGGTGAGTGCATTAAAGCAGATTGCTTTACAAAACACAGGTGGAGGAAAGAGGACAATCTGCTATGTGTACCCTACAATGTCTTGCATAATTGTTTTGACTATTTACATATTTTAAAAATTGGGATTTATTTTACTCCTTGCAGCAATACCCACTTTATCTATTTTAGCATGGCTGATTGCTTTATTCCCCTATGATTGAGTTGGTAGACCCATTAAAAATGATGTGTAGAATGTGAATTTGATGCATTTCAATTTTTTTTCACGAATTCCAATTTTTTATAAAATAAACATGCGAGTTTGGTAAAATTTTAAATTTATTCAGATTAAAAGACAACTCTAAAATTCACAAATTCAAACCTAATGTCTCAGCTTCATTGCACCCCCAGCTAATAGCTTAAAATTCATTGGTGTGCGCAACTTTCCCCCTTTTTTTGCTGTTCTCGTATTACATTCAGTTGGCAAATCTGGTGTTTGTGCTCCATTTTCCTTAACTGTGCTTATTATTGAGAACATTTTTACCAGCTATTAACTAAACATATATCCTGTTAAGCATAATTTACTATGAAAGGGCAGAAGTAGCTGTGCACTGGAGCACACACCATTCATTCTTTGTGTATTTCTAAGTTATGGACCTTTTGTTCTGAGTCTCCAACCACTGCCTATCCAAAAACAATTGAAACCGAGAACCTCATATGATCGATAATCTATTATCCTAAAGTTTAGCTGTCCCGTATTAATATGTGCCATGGCTGCTGTTCAAGCAATTGAGTATTACAATGAACAAGTGCAGTACGTTTTTACTTGGCCATAGTTTCTCTCAACAAGTCACCACCTTGTGTATGAACACAACATACTGTAATTTGTTAACTTTTTTTGATGACTTCATTATGGAAAGAATGTCAGGGAAAAATTAAACATTGGTAGGTGTTTATAGTTTTTGAGATTTCCAGCTTTCTCTGTCACAGCTGACCAAGCAGACCAGGATACACGAGGAAGAGGAATGTGCACTTTAGTCCTCCTCAAGCTTGAACTACTGTAGATGCACTTATGTATACCTGTTAATTTACATTAGCTTCAGATTTGCCCCATAGTTCAGTTGGGGATTTCTGGGGTAATTTTAATGTTAAGATACAGGTATGGGACTTGTTATCCAGAATACTTTGGACCTGGGATTTCTGGATAACAGATCTTTCCATAATTTGGATAGTCATACTTTAAGGTATTGTAATTATTAAATAAACCCAATAGGCTGGCTTTGCCTCCAGTAAGGATTAAAAATCGTTGGATCAAGTACAAGGTACTGTTTTATTACAGAGAAAAAGGAAAACATTTTGAAAAATTTGGATTATTTGGATAAAATGGAGTCTATGGGAGACTGGTTTTCTGGATAATGGGTTTCTGGATAATGGATCCCATACCTGTATATTTACATCACTTAATAAAAGTATGTCCGTAAAATATTTTATTTAGCATTAGTTATGTTTTTTTTTTATGTTATAGCTTGTAGCTTTTTGAGTGACCGTATATAGTTATATAGGAATATCAAAATATTTCGAAATGTATTTTTTTTGAATGATCCTCATCCTTATTTCGCTGGGTATATACCACCTTTGTTTGGTTACTTTCTGTGGGTTCAGCACGAAATGAATTGTAATCCTTAGGAATTCACTATAACAATGCAGAGCAAACGTTTCAGATGTTTTTGATAGTACTTGGTTAAAAAGTATATTACAATATAATGTTTCCCCCACCATATTTTAGGTGACAAAAACATGGCATAAAATCGCCCAAATTTGCCACCTGCTTCCTTTAATTGTGTCCAGTTGGAGTGCCATGATAATATCATCTGCTTGCAACCTACATGGTATAATATATACACTGAATATATTTTATCATCAACATTACATCAGCAAGCATTGTAAACACATTTTTATTGAAATATACTCTTGTAAAAGATGTATAGAGCTTTAAGATATCTTTGCAATAAAAATGGTGACATTTGCTACATGAAATGTCAAGGTAAGTCTGGGGTATGGAAAATATACCATTTATTTTCTTATGCTACTCTTGTCATCAAAGAATAAGAAGTAAATGTCTTCAGGATATAACATTTGACAATTAAGATTTTATTTGCTTGATATAATGACAATATAATGTAAATATAAAAAATGGGTACATTAAAAAAATCTGAATTCAGAATGTTTATGACACTTGCATTTTTTTAGAGTCAGGCCACACTGGGCGTTTTGGGGAGATTTGGTTGCCTGGCGACTAATCGCCTTGTTTTTGCAGCGACCAGTCTCCCCAAACTCCTTCCCTGACTCTAAGCCGGCTAAAATGAAAAAACGCCGGCGCTAATCACATGCGCCGATTCTTTTTCCGAAGTCGTGATTAGCGCCAGTGTTTTTTCATTTTAAGCCGGCAAATCATTTTCTGTAGTGGTAAAATAATGTTTGTTAGTTTCTTTTTTTCTTTTTATTTATAGGTTCTCTCATGTATCTAAATGAAGCCACTCTTCTTCACAATATACAAGTGCGGTACAGTAAAGACAAAATATATGTAAGTGCTGATGTAAATATCCAATAACATCTAATTCAGTAGTCCATAACTGTAGTTGTGTTCCTAGGCACACACTCTAATGTTGGACTTGTTGGGTGGTTGTTGATCCTATCAATCTTTAAAAGGATACTGTCATGGGGAAAAACATTTTTTTCAAAATGAATCAGTTAATAGTGCTGCTCCAGCAAAATTCTGCACTGAAATCTATTTCTCAAAAGAGCAAACAGATTTTTTTATATTCAATTTTGAAATCTGACATGGGGCTAGACATATTGTCAATTTCCCAGCTGCCCCAAGTCATGTGACTTGTGCTCTGATAAACTTCAATTACTCTTTACTGCTGTACTGCAAGTTGGTGTGATATCACCCCCTCCCCTTTTCCCCCCAGCAGCCAAACAAAAGAACAATGGGAAGGTAACCCGATAGCAGCTCTCTAACACAAGATAACAGCTGCCTGGTAGATCTAAGAACAGCACTCAATAGTAAAAACCCATGTCTCACTGAGACACATTCAGTTACACTGAGAAGGAAAAACAGCAGCCTGCCAGAAAGCAGCTGCCCCCATGACTGGGGGCAGCTGGGAAATTGACAAAATGACTAGCCCCATGTCAGATTTTAAAATTTAATATAAAAAAATCTGTTTGCTCTTTTGAGAAATGGATTTCAGTGCATAATTCTGCTGGAGCAGCACTAACTGATGCGTTTTGAAAAAAAATGTTTTTCCCATGACAGTATCCCTTTAATAACCATTCCACAAAATAGCCTGTATGCTGTAATTGTGAATTCCAAAAGAATGAAGGAAACAAGATTTAAATCATTTATATAGTGTACAGGTAAATAAAATAGGATTTGGTAATATTTTTTAAAGCCCTTCCTTTCATCACTTCTCACTTCCACTCTGTCTTACATGATATGGCATCATGTGTTTGAATCCTAGATGTGCCATCAAACCTACATGTAATAAAGGAAGAAAACTGGCACATTAATTTATACCCTATAGTTGTATAGCCATGAAGTGGCCAAATAGCTAATTTTTTCCAGTGACCACTACATACCCTGCTTATGCACATGCACTTGTATCATAGCTTGCCTGCTTGTGCTAACATTGTGTTGTTTGCTTGCCATTGGGGTAGATTGTTATATGGAAAGAGATTATTGCTAATGTAACACTTGGCTTCTGGTAGTGACCTTTCCTTCCTATTATTATACTAAGCATAAATGCGGGTCGTTTGACACCTACTAGCTCAAATGACAGAGTTAATCTTTTATACTGCTATTGAGTTACCTAATTTTGCTTAATTAATTCTGACCAAATTACAGAAGCAATCTTGCCATCTGCCTAAACAGTGACAGCTGCAATATAGGTTTGACACCAAATGTTTCCAACGAGAAATTATGTTAATTGACACCTAGTTACCAACTTTGTAATTTCTGTGTTCTTCGGCAGACTTTTTTTCCTCTGGTGTTATTGATTGTTCTGCATCTTCTTTTTAATTGCCTTCCCCTGCACAGGTTTGTTTGCTTTCCAATGCTGCCAAGTATTGGTTTATTTCCAAACAGTGTTGTGTTGTTTAGCTAGGATAGATAATTAATTTGTAATCAGCAGTGTGATGATAAACATAAAATGCCCTTCTGTTCTTGGTATCTAAAAGATTGCTGCTTGTTCATTGAACAAGTATTAATGTCAAGGACAAATGGGTGACCATCACCCATAGTGGCATTTTCTGCTGTAGTTATACAATCATTGGACTATTTGGGTGGCTGGGGGTTATGATAACACTCTACACAAATAAATGCATGTGCAGCTTGTTCCTCATCTGTCATTGTATCTGCAGCACAGGCCTAGGTAGGTCCATGTGTTTCTCTAGTGACAATGGTAAAAAATGTTTCTTTGCAGTACCCTAAGCTGCTTCTTGCCTTGTTTTGAGTGAATTTAAAGGGGTTACATATTTGGTCCCTGAAATATTCATCTAATTAACTTACCCCTATATGTAACAAAAGGCACAAAGTTTGCCCAGGTGCAGTAACCTGCCTAACCATATCTGGGCATACACAGCTAAAGGTGGCCACACACAGGGAGATCGCCAAACGATTGAATCTTTCACCGATATGCCCACATTGAGGTGGGCGATATTGGGCTGATCAGAATGTAAGCCATACAGGCAGTCAGATTATGGGACTGCATCAACAAACAGATGCGTCTGCGATCCAGCGGGATTTTTTACCCGACATCTGGCCGACTTTTGGCCACATATCCATCGGCTCATGTATGGCGGCCGTAACTGCCAGTTTTAGTTCTTAGCTAATTACTGTTGTTTGTTTCAATGCATAAATGTCAGCTACTGTTTTTCTTCTATTTTTTTTAGACCTACGTGGCCAATATCCTTATTGCAATAAATCCATACTTTGATGTTCCGAAACTATATACTTCAGAACAGATTAAGCAGTACCATGGCAAATCACTGGGAACGCTGCCGCCTCATGTTTACGCAATAGGTATGTACCTTTTACTATATTATTATTGTTTATGTAGTAGAAAATAGCAGATACATATAGCAAGTGATATCCAGACACAAATATTTATAGTTGGGCTAAACTTGTGTTTATTCTCTAATAATGTTCTCAATAATGTTCTGTGGTTAGGACATACAGTCTTTAATCAGTCATTAATGACATAAAAGTTCACGTACTGCACAAAAGATACATAGTGGAAAATGTGTGAATCAGTGTACAACTGGGTTGTGTTATGTTTGGTTGCTGATTGACCGAATAAATGACTGGATATTGCCATATAGTTTGTTTGAGTTTATTTTTCTGTTAATGTTCAGTAAAGTCTATCTAGTTTATTTATCGTCATGTGTCTCCTGGCACCTCCCAGCTTGTGCATTCTGAATGATGTGCAAGCTGGGGTTATTCCAGGGGACACCCATTTGCTGAGCACCCCTTCTGTATGTTGTATTGGCCAAATGAGGCAGTGCTGCATGCAAAGTAAGACACAACTTTCTGTACACCATTATATGAAAGCAAAAAATTGTGCCTCAGGTCTACAGGAGCAAATTTAAATGGGACAAAGTGTCAAAATTTAGTGCAGTTTCACCAATTTTTTCTATTTTTTTGTAGCTGAGCCTCTATGAATCTTAATTAATATGCACGTAATGCTGCATTTTTATATAAGTTTGGGTGATGTAATTATTTTTGCTAATCTGCGGTCAAATTAATAAGCTTCCATAGGGCCATGGCACATGCAGCTTTCTTTTTAGTTGCTATACATTGATTTAATGGAAGTACTGATCAGCACCCACTCTTCCACAGAGACATTGGCATCCAGCAGTCAAATGATCATGAAAAGCTTTGGAAAGATTGCTTGGCTTACCAATCCAACTTAGTAAAGACATTGCTTTGTCTCTCACTGTCTATGCTGTGTGGGTACGCATGGAAAATAAAAAATGTATGTTTATCATATATTGCTTTTCCATTTTATCTCCAACGGTAATATAGCAGACAAAAATGTTATCTCTTCCAGTCCATTCCCCAGTATCCCTTGGTGATCAAGGCTGTAGCCTGAGTTTTACTTCTAAACAAAGGTTACATTTATATATTGTCCTTGAGGAAGAAAAAATTGCAGTATCTTAAAGTGGACCTGTCACCCAGACACAAAAAACTGTATAATAACAGTCCTTTTCAAATTAAACATGAAATCCAATTTCTATTTTTTATTAAAGCATTCATAGCTGTTGTAAGCTCGTTTAAAAATCTCAGCTGTCAATCAAATATTGACTGCCCCTCCTCTATGCCTTAGGAATAGAGCCGGGCAGACAATTACTTTCACACATCCCGTTCTCTCCACCGTTTAATTGTGTAGCCAAGGAGTGGGGTTGGACATCAGGTCCCTCATTATGGTGCACAAACAAGATTCTGAGATGATGCAAGGCTTGCCTTAACAATTTCCAAAAATGGCTCCTGCCTGCTTGCTATAATTATGAATCCCCAGACTGAAAGGAACAAGATTCAAATAATTTATATAGTGTAATTAAAGTTAATTTTGCTTGACTAATGTGATAAAATCGGATTTTGAAAAAAAATTTTGGGTGATGGATCCCCTTTAAGAAAAAATATGACATACTGTAACTTGTGGACATTATTTCAATGACATTGTTTAAGTTACAAACATTACAATATTAAACCATTTCTTTTTTTATTCCAGCTGATAAGGCCTTTAGAGACATGAAAGTTCTAAAGATGAGTCAGTCTATTATTGTGTCTGGAGAATCAGGTGCAGGGAAGACAGAAAATACCAAGTTTGTTCTTAGGTACGTATACAAGTGAACATATACTAATAACATTGCTCTGGATATATATAATAACATTGGCAAAGTTTGCTCATACTAGTGGGTCTTTTATGTTACACAGACTGAATCATGAAAGTACATATTTCATTTGTGACCGTGAGTTACTTGACTAATGCCCATTACATAAAAGGGTGGCACTTATTATTAAACAAAACACTCACTAAATATTTTGCTTATATTGTCTTGGTTGTGATTCCCTATATATTCAAATCATGCTTATACTACATGGCCAAAAGTATCTGGACAACTGCCTGTATAACATCTGATTCCTAATATTACTACTGCATGTCCTTCCTTTGCTGGAAGTAGAGCTTCTACTCTTCTGGGATGGCTTTTCACTAGATTTTGGAACATTGTTGGATTTGCTTCCATTCAGCCACTAGGGAATTAGTCACATTGAGCACTGATGTTGTTCTTTCAGCATTGACTTGCCGTTAGCATTCCAGATAATTGCACAGGTCAGGACTCTGCACAAGACTGTTAGCTTCTTCCATTCCCATCCCAGCAAACCAGTGCTGTATAGACCTTGATGTGTGCATGGGGGGTATTATTGTACTGAAACTGGAAACTGTTGCCAAGTAGGAAGCACATAATTGTCAAGATCATCAATGTATGTTTTATCCTTATGGTTTGCTTGCATTCGATTCAGGTATCCTAGCCAGAACTGTGGAAAACAGACCATTATGCCTCCTCAGTCAAACTTTACGGTTGGCATTGTGTTATGTTGTGTTCTCCTGTTATCTGCCTTCATTTATGACTTCACTCCATAAGTTCAATGGCAGTGGCCACTTTGGTCCATACTTGCCTTCACATAATTGCCTTTTTACTCTGATTATCCATCATCCATAAAAACCTTGTGTTTCTTACAAAAAAGTTATTTTGCTGAGTGTCCGAACTGAAGGCATGCCATCGAGAAAATGTCTGGATGTTTTTGGATTAAAATTTGTCTGAATACTTTACATGTTTTGTATGTTTTGGAAAATGTAATCAATAAGGATGAAAACATTATGTTGTAAAATTAGTCTGGTTTTGCTTACTTAGAGTGGGCCATTCACCTTTCAAAAAGAGGAGCCTTACAATTCAAATTAATTCTGTATATACAATGTTTATAATAAAGCCCTTTCAATTTCATTTTCCTTTAAATCACTTGCCTTTGATATACAGGTACTAAACTAATTAAACATTAAATAAATCTTTGCCTTCATCATTGAATCATGGTAACTTACTTAATATCAAGTACAAGGTTTTTGTTACAGAGAAAAAGAAAAGCAGTTGGGTCGATAATGAACACTTATTTGCTTTAATAGGACTCTAGGAAATGTCATTACAATATTTTGGAGCTTCCCAGGATAACTGGCATCAGATAGTACATGTTCAGCCTCTTCGGTAATTGCACTTACTCATTAACTCCCTAGTAAGCAATAGCGTATCCTACCACTCAAAATGTCTTAAGTATTCTGGACTTGGCAATAAAATACAACACAAAAAGCCATGGTTTATGCCACCAAAATAACAGCAGTTTGTAGTGTTTATTTTTGAATGAGTTTAAGCAAAAGTGGCAAAATCAAACTAACTTAAAAAGTATGAGATGATTTTGCTATTCTTACATGATCAAATTTTGCTTTTAGGTATTTAACAGAGTCCTATGGATCAGGACAGGACATTGATGAAAGGATTGTTGAAGGTATGTTTGTAAACTTGATGACTTATCTCAACTACTCATGTTGTAGTTGTTAACACTGGTCTTTGTATAATTCTAGACCAGTGGTTCCCAAACTTTTGGGCTGGTCCTCTGCTTGCTCAGCCCGAAGATAACAATGTGAGGTTTGGGGAGAATGCATATTTGCTTTGTTTTTATATCTATATATATATATTTCTCCAAAGGGGCTTCTGCTGAAAAAGTCTGACAACCACTGATCTAGGTTGCCAGTGTATTTACCTTTAATACAAATTGGAAATTGCTATTTACTCATAACATTTTAAATATGAATTATTAGATTTCCAATTAAAATTAACATTTCTAGATCTTCTTGCACTAAGTGAATTGCTGGCCTTAGAGAGCTGGGTAAAGTTGTATCAAGTTTACTGTATGTCCTGTATATTGTTGATATAGAAGTGTGAATAAGACACCACACATGTAAAAATGCTGCAATTTTCTTGAAATATCTTCTATTAATTATACTTTTTTACATTAGCGCATTTAAGGGCATTCATTGTCATGGTCAAAATTATGGCAATATCTTGAGTTATCTGAATAAAGTAATCTATACAAATAGAAATAGGTTTTCTGTTGCAGAATAATAAGCAAACAATGAATTATTGTTTCTGTGAACAGCCAACCCCCTGCTGGAAGCATTTGGAAATGCAAAGACCGTCCGCAACAACAACAGCAGTCGTTTTGGAAAATTTGTAGAAATACACTTCAACGAGAAGGTTTGTGTCTAAATCAAATTTATATTATTTGGAACTATAGAAGCATTACCCTTACTGTTCCATATTTCAGTGACCACTGTAGTCAAAAATTTAATATATTGGTTTGAGGATGGTTGTTACTTATTGGTACTAAACAATCAGCACATAAGTCCCCATTGGCAGAAATGCAACTTTTATTGAATAAGTTCATAAAAATAATACCCTAACCCAAAAAAAAAACCTTTGAGTAAACGTTTAGTATGATGTAGAGCAGGGGTCCCCAAAATTTTTTACCCATGAGCCCAGAGTTGGGGAGCAACACAGGCATGCAAAAAGTTCCCAGGGATGTCAAATAAGGGCTGTGATTGGCTATTCGGTAGTCTCTATGTGGTCTGGCAGCCTACAGGAGGCTCTATTTGGCAGTATACCTGTTTTTTTTATGAAACCAAAATGTGTCTCCAAGCCTGGAATTCAAAAAGAAGCACTTGATTTGAAGCTACTGGGAGCAACATCCAAGTGGTCGGTAAGCAACATGTTGCTCGCCAGCTACTGGTTGGGGATTACTGATGTAGAGAGTTGATATTCTGAGATAATTTGCAATTGGTTTTCACTTATTTTTGGTTTTTTAGTTATTTAGCTTTTTATTCAGCAGCTTTCTAGTTTGCAGTTTCAGCAGTTCCGTTACTAGGGTCCAAATTACACTAGCAACCATGCATTACTTTCAGTAGAGACTGGAATATGAATAGGAGAGGGACTGAAAAGAAAGATGAGTTGATAAAAATTGACAATAATACATTTGTAGCCTTACAGAGCATTACATTGCATTTTATTTTTTGATGGGGTCATTGATGCCCATTTTAAAGTTGGAAAGTGTCAAAAGAAAGCAAATAATTAATAGAATAGGCAAATAATTAAAAAACTATAAAAATATAAATAAATGCTGAAGACAAATTGAAAAGTTGCTTAGAATTACCCAATCTATAACATACTAAAAGTTAAAGTGGACCTGGCACCCTGACACAAAAATCTGTATAATAAAAGTCCTTTTCAAATTAAACATGAAATCTAATTTCTATTTCTTATTAAAGCATTCATAGCTGTTTAAAAAACTCAGCTGTCAATCAAATATTGTCTGCCCCTCCTCTATTGCCTGGGCATAGAGGCGGGGCAGACAAATACTTTCCATTCAGCACTTCTTAGATGTCACTGCTCTCCAGATATTCCCCAGTTCTCTTCACCATTTAATTGTGTAGCCAGTGCATGGGGATGGACATCGGGTCCCCCATTCTGGTGCACAAACAACATTCTGAGATGATGCAAGGCTTGCCTTAATAACAGTGTGACAAAATGGCTCCTTCCTGCTTGCTATACTTATGAATTGCCAGACGGAAGGAAGCAAGATTCAGTCTATGGCCACCTTTAGTCATATATTTCCACAATTGCATTTGTCTAAATGGTTCCATCTACAGCTCTCAGGAGCCCAGAGGAGCTCTCAGAAAAAAAGAGCAAAGCGAAAAATTAAACCAGGGAGGTAGAGAGTTCTACCAAAAAAAAAGCACTTTGTGCTAGTCTATGTATAGTTAAAGTTGAATGTTAGCATTACCCAAGTCTGTCTAGCTGAAAAGCACCCGTAAATGCCTCCTTTGGCACAACTGAACCTAAACAATTGCGTGCATTGTTTTCCATTGTGGCCAGTTTGAGTAACAAGGCAATTTTGGTGACTTTTCTTCTGGCTGAAAAGCCCAGTGTGTTTAAGGGCTATAAACCTAATTTGTTTGCCAACTCCCTAGAGACTGACATTAAAAAATAGTAAGTAATGAGAGTTCTTTTCTGGCTGTTGTTTGCTATTGAGGTTACAGCCTTTAATATTGTCAAATCTGATCTCCCAAATCTGTTCTTTCAAATAAATAGAAAACAAACAATATACAGGTTCCCAAGTGTCTGCCGAGTACATTGTGGCCTCACAGAAAAGGTTATTCTGTTGCAGAATGTGCCTTTATCATGAAGTCGTCAGACGATGAAAGTAACCTTTCCCAGCAAAGTGCCAAACAAGTTAATTTATCTTCTGTGCTGATGGAATCCACTGAATAATAATCAGTTTTTTATACAGTTTTATTCTTAAATGCAGTCAATCTTTTGTGACTTGTTGAGGTATTAATTATCTAGCAATGCAAGTAGATTTTATTTTTTTTTTCTCTTAATTGCAGGCCCAAGGGATTAATCTATTCATTTATTACTAAAAGTCTGATCCTTCCAAATGATCTATACTCTTGGTTTGTAGATTTGGGAGATCCACATAATTCCTTGGAAATACACTCATCTACTAGCATTAACACGTTTATTTGTTTGTGCAGCGTCATGTTTACATCTCAGAGCACAAAGAGCTGGGGTCCATTCCCAGTAATACAGTGCTGCCTGTGTTCAGTAGCTCTGTATTCAGAGAGCCAGGCAGGGGTGGCCTATAGTCATAACTTCATTCTGGCAGCTATGGGTTCCCTAACTTGTGTCATCCAGATGATTAAATTATGGAGCAGCAGTGAATGCAAGCCACAAAACACAGCTCTGTACTTGCCACCATACCTGGATTATGCTCTCTTGTATCTTTTAGTACTCGTAAATAACTCCTTTATCCAGGGCTTGTCATTTTCCCCCTGTTTTCATATTAATAATTTTTTTTCAGTTATTTTGAACAAAGCTTATCAAATGCAGAGTCTGTATTCATAGGCTTATGGCACACATGTTTTCAGGCTGGGATCCACCTCACAGTTAGTAACAGGCAGTGGCAGGGAGGATAGGCAGTGATGGGTGTTTCTTTCTCTTTACTGGCACTTTGTACCATAAGTATAAGATGGGTGTATCTGTGAATCACATCTAAGCTGTAATTATGAGGCCCTTTCACTAATGGGATGCAGATAATCATTAAGTGACCACAAGCCCTTTCCTAACCTAACTATTTCCTGTCTGACTTTGCTTATCTACTGAATATACAGTAACTGGAGCCTATATTTGTGCATATCCTGCAGTGACGCCTCACAGATCTCTGACTACATCGTTTAAAGCCCATTATCATACGTAACTAAAATGTAGCGTGTAGTAATTATGTGACTCTTTGCCTTCTATTTCTTCTTATTGTCTAAACGATCCTTTTAATGAACAATTCATCCATCATATCTTTGTTGTGTAGGCTGCAAGATCTAACATATATTAACCAATGGCTGTCTGTCCCTTTGTTTACCTTTGCAAAAGGCAGGCACAGTGGATAATCTTTTAACGATGATTATCTGACTGTACCATCCACTGACCGTTTTCATTGTTCCACAATGAAAACTTTTTAGGGTAGATACACACGGGGAGATTCGGGGCGATTTAGTCGCCCAGTGACAAATCACCTCTTCTTCGGGCGACTAATCTCCCTGAACTGCCTTCCCTTCGGCTAGAATCTAAATAAGCTTGTGAGGCAACTTCGGAAAACGAAGCGCACTGAGTGCCATCCTGCCGACGATTTCAATTCTAGCCGGCGGGAAGGCAATTTGGGGAGATAAGTCACCCGAAGAAGAGGCGATTTGTCACAGAGCGACTAATCTCCCCGAATCTCCATGTGTGTCTCTGCGTTAAACCTCTCCGATTTCTGTTCTATTCTGTCGGAACAATGCAATAGTTTGCACTCCATCAATGTAACAATAATTATACAATTTTATCAGATCGTGCTAAAATCGGTCATTTCACACGACCTTTAGTCAAGGGCTTGATTGTTGCATTGCAGATCTCAGACATTTTCAATTGAAAATCCTATTTTTTTTTTTTAGAATAACTCACTTGCTCCTGATAGCTTCAGCGAACAGCTTCAATTGCTGTTACTATTATTGCTGTAACTTTACTTATTAGTTGACATTTGATGGGTTTTTTTCTTACCCAGAACTATGTAGTTGGTGGATTTGTATCCCACTATCTTCTGGAGAAGTCTCGTATCTGTGTGCAAGGTCAAGATGAAAGGAATTACCACATTTTCTACAGGCTGTGTGCTGGAGCACCGGAGGACATCCGTCAGAAACTCTTCTTATGCTCCCCAGATACTTTCAGGGTATGTATAACTTTTGAAGCTTCATGGGAGCGCTAATAAGAACACAATTACATATATATCTATAGCTATATGCATGGGTCACATGGCTAGATAACCAGAAACCCACAGTTACAACAGGTGTAACACATGCCTTCATGCATCATTCACATCATTTAGAATAACCCCTTGTTCTCCTTTAGTGAAACTCATGATAAAAAATTGGTCAACTAATGTATCAATTGAGAACAGTTTTTGAGACGGTGACTCCCCCTCCGAGAGCTTATTGAGAAGGATATAACAAAGTGAGAAATTAAACTTTAGACTTCAATATTAGAGAAACGGTCAACAAAAAATAGATAATTTTAGGTAATTTTTTTTAAAAAAAGTATTTATTTCTAGTGATCAATCGGAAAACAGCTGAACTGAAAATGCGTTGGAAGGTGAACAACCCCTTCAGGAGTTCATTATTCTGTTAGTTACAGAGTTGTTGGTAAAGATGTCTTCAGTCATATTCTAACTATGTTTTGAAATGTTAGGAAAATGTAATCATGCTATGTAAACTAGTGAATATGTTCTAGAAAGGAGCACTCAGGGTCCCCTCCCTGTGGGGGAAATTGAGTAATGATGTGGTATTTGTAGACCACTCCAAATGGATAATACAACCAAACAGGATTTGTAGTTCTTGCAGGTGTTGCGCATTAATCTTCCAGAGTCTTAGCGGAAAAAAAAATCCATGATGATTACATTTGAAACTGAACCTGTTTGAAGGTGTCTTTCCGCGGACCTCAGGCAGCAAATAGAAATGTCAGAGCTATTGAAATGGCAATTACTTTAAAAGATAAATTGAAAGCAATCTTAAGAATAAGATGTTAACGCTCTAGTCCTGTCGATGTCCCTGTGGATACGTGATAATCTGGTATGCCTTTGTATACTTCTAACTCATATCTGGAGCTCTGAGAGCTTTTTAATAAGGTACCATAATTTTTTTTGTCTTTGGAAGGGATAACTGCAATTCATAGTGTTGTGCTTGAACTTTCACAGTAGTTATGGCCTGTGTGAGATTAATCAAATATTTTGAGATCTTTTTCTAGTTAGAATGTGACAGTTTGACAATGTATTAATGAGAGCCAAAGTTTGGCACGTAAGTAGTCTAGAAATGCTACCCCTTATGTCAGGCATTTCCAAAGTCCGGCCCTCGGGCCAATTGCAGCTTGTTTTCAAATTTACACTGGCCCACAGCCTCCGTCATGAAATGAATAATAATGCGGTCCGACAGAACAGTGCAATCAGGAATCGCGTAGCCTTAGCAGTAATATTTGAGCACATTCGGGAAATTATCTGCCACTTGGTCTATACTGCTGCCTGTGTGCTGAAGGTGTTAGGAATAGACATGTACTGGCACGTAGTGATGTGCAAATCTCACATACTTCTTTAGGGCTGACAGTGTCAATAGACGTACTGATGTGCCAGTACATTAAACTAAAGAAGTATGCGAAAGTGGCGCGTCACTACATGACAGTACATGTCTATAGCTAACACCTTCAGCACACAGGCAGCAGTATAGACCAAGTGGCAAATCATTTCACTAATGACTATGCTGCCCAAATATTACTGCTATGGCTACACGATTTCTTGTTTAAATGAGGCACGGAGAATAAGTCCTAACATACTCCAGTTCTCCACTTCCTAAAAGGCGTGTACGCATCCATCTCCAGGAGTTAATGATCCTGATCACAAGCTAGCTACCTCGGAATGGATTTCAGGCTGAATGGTTGGCCTCCACACATTTTCACCGCATCCAATCTGGCCCTCATTGCAAAAGGTTTGGACACCCCTGCCTTATGTTGTGGGTTTCTGTATAGTGATGTGCAGGTCGAGGAAACCTTGACCCAACCCTAACCCTACCTCCTGAGAACCCACACCTGACCCTAACTCCCGGGACCTCCTACTTATATAACAGCTTCCGCCCTGCTATGATGTCACGGAAGGGGGCAAGGTGCGAGTATATAAAAAACAGCACGTCCGGCAGAATTGGGGCTGCCCGCGACCCACAAAATTTCTATGGCAGTCAGCCCAAACACTTCAGGTTGGCCCATAGATCACTATATCTGTACTAACCCAAGTGCTCCAAAGCCCTTTAGCAGTGAAGATTTGTGCCTCTGGAGCTGCAGCTCCCAAGATGTGGACGCATGGATTATTACTGTTATAGGGATGCTAAGTATAGTAAGTAAAATGCAGCATTACTTGCCATTGCAAGTTCTAAATTTTACAGCTTGTGCCTCTGCCATATGTATGCCCAAGGATACACTTCCAGTATTTAAGACACACTGTAATTGATTTTGACAGTACAGAACCCTTTCTCATTAGTTGTATACAAGTAAATAAGTGCAGTTGCTAATGTGGATTTGACACAACAAATGGACAGACTGAATATCCATGAATAAAATAATGATATCATCACAGTCTATAATGTCATCACTGAAAGTGCTTTTCTTTGATTCTTTTGTCATGACTGAGCACCGCAGCAGTCAACAGAGCTAAAGCATGTCAGCAATAAAGGGCATGTGTGCTGGTATGGGTTCTTAATGTTAAGCTTTTAGAGGAAGTTCTGCTTCTCTACCTACAGACAGAAATCAGCTGGAAGTTAAAATGCCAGCACCTACAAATATGGTATAGAAATGTACAGCTTCTTTCATATCATAAGGTAGTACTTGTGCAAGGACCAGATTAATATGTAACAGTTATACAACAAAATCTAAGGAGAGTTTAGGACTTGAGTATTCTGGTGACCATAAAAATATTTTGGAGGGCCACATCTAGCCTGTATGCCATAGGGTTTTACTAGAAAATATGGCTTCATATTTTAAAAGTTACTTTTACACTTCAAAACGACTCCTTTTGCAGTAAGAGGGAAATGGAAAGTAACTCAATGTAACTCAATATTTCTTGCCCATTTCAACTATTACAATGTGTATGTCTAATTTTATATACAGTATATGTGTATGTGTATCATTGTATATTTACATTGGGTTAAAAAAAAAGTCCAACCCTATACATCCAAATACATGCCAGTGCAAATGAATACACATTAGGGATGCACCGAATCCAGGATTCGGTTCGGGATTCGGCCTTTTTCAGGAGGATTCGGATTCGGCCGAATCCTTCTGCCTGGCTGAACCGAATCCGAACCCTAATTTGCATATGCAAATTAGGGGCGGGAGGGAAATCACTTTGTTTTTTTCAGAAAACGAGGAAGTAAAAAATGTTTTCCCCTTCCCACCCCTAATTTGCATATGCAAATTAGGGTTCGGATTCGTTCGGTATTCGGCCGAATCCAAAATAGTGGATTCGGTGCATCCCTAATACACATACATATACAGACACATACACACATATAAATATGATATATATTTGTTTGTCTAAATATGTGCATAGAGAGGGAAATTGTTTTGTTTCCATCTCAAGGTCGCAATGCTGAAGGCAGATTTAAACCAAAGATTACAGTGTAACTCGAGTGACATTTACAGGACAAAATGATTATACTTCTTTTTATGATAATGTTACAGAATTGCTTCCCAAATGCCAATTATATCATTTTTCTTACCATTCAGCTTCAGAGCTGTTCTGGCACTTAAGTGTTTGGCGTTAGTACGATGAATACATGAATAAAACTCAGACACTATAAGGGCTAGCCAATTGCAATTTGGGTTTTTAATAATAAATACTTTGCAGATGAATTGTTTTTATCTTTGGAATTGTATTAATTATGTTTCTTTATTGTTACCAGTACCTCAATCGTGGTTGTACAAGATATTTTGCTTCTAAAGACACTGATAAGCAGATTCTACAAAACCGCAAGAGCCCTGAGGTATAGTAAATAATCTATGGTCTGAATTTTGTTGAATTGTTGTTCGCTTTGAAAAATATTCCCCAAAGAGAGAAAAAGCAAGATGAGAGAATATGAATGCAGGTAGCAAGAGGAGTAAGGTATGTGAGCAGAAAGATATATGCTATTTAGAGATACCCTTTTATTAATAAACTTATTGCGATGACAAGCTACTGCACACATATTCTTTACATTGATTTCCTGGTCCAAGATGATGGGATGCGCTCTTTTTGTAGCCTTATAAGGTATGTTTACGGAAGTGTTACAGCTACACGTTCAAGTCCATTGTCGTGCTGCTGTTTACCACTACAACTACCAACTTCATTTCTCTTAAGGGATCAGTATAACTGCCATGAAATGTTGACGACTAACTTGTAGATGTAAACACAAAAAAAAATAAACAATTTACTGCTCGAGGTGACAGATACTCTACATATACTTTCTGTTCTGGAAAGAACTTGTTATCATTATAGCTCATGTTTTTGCAGTTACCAGTCAGAAGAGCAAGCCTGCACTCGCAGCATGGTCTGTAGGGCATAGCTGTACAAATTATGGAGCACTATCTGTAATTTTGTGCTGTCAAATCTTTGGGGATTCTAGTTCCTTTCAATAACAACATATTCATTGTTCGTTAAATGGATACTGTTACGGGGAAACATGTTTTTTTTTTTTTTTCAAAACGCATCAGTTAATAGTGCTTCTGCGGCAGAATTCTGCACTGAATTCCATTTTTCAAAACAGATTTTTTTATATTCAATTTTGAAATCTGACATGGGGCTAGACATATTGTCAGTTTCCCAGCTGCCCCCAGTCATGTGACTTATGCTCTGATATATTTCAGTCACTCTTTACTGCTGTACTACAAGTTGAAGTGATATCACCCCCCCCCCCCCAGCAGCCTAACAAAAGAACAATGGGAACGGAAGGTAACCAGATAGCAGCTCCCTAACACAAAATAACAAAATAAGCTCCCTGGTAGATCTAAGAACAGCACTCAATAGTAAAAGCCAAGACCCACTGAGACTGATTCAGTTACATTAACTAGGAGAAATAACAGCCTGCCAGAAAGTCTTTCCATCCTAAAGTGAAGGCACAAGTCACTTGACTGGGGGCAGCTTGGAAACTGACAATATGTCTAGCCCCATGTCAGATTTCAAAATTGAATATAAAAAATCTGTTTGCTCTTTTGAGAATTGGATTTCAGTGCAAAAGTCTGCACTATTAACTGATGCGTTTTGAAAAAAACATGTTTTCCCATAACAGCATCCTTTTAAGCACAAACCAGAGTATTAAAGGAAAAATATATCTTTATATACCTTTTGACCTGAGCTCAAAGATTCATAAACACTTTCTGATCTGACAGAACTAACTATAAATTTATTCATTTATACACAAACTTACCTGATTCCACAGATTGAAATAAAGCCATATTACTCATATGAGGAATTTCCCAACATCGCTTAGACACACAATGTAATACAAGCCCCCCCACCCGTACCTAGCTCCATAATGTAAGGTGAATTACAGCAGAAGCTATACAATACAGTCAGTGACAATTCAGAAGATCTACTTGTTTAGGAACAGACTAAGGGCTCTTACTGACGAGCTGTTGAAGCTGCACTCCCCTGTGTTCTGTTTTTCTGCGTTCAGCCGCAGGGGAGCGCAGGAATATCCGCATTTCTTTTCATTGGGGCTGTACTCACACAGGTGGGTGTAGACGCCAAACGCAGGTTGAGATGCAACATGCTGCATTTTTCCTGAGTTCGGCGCCTACACGCGCCTGTGTGAGTACAGCCCCATTGAAAAGAACTTAATGCGTCTATTCCTGCGCTCCCCTGCGTCTGAATGCAGAAAAACGGAACGCAGGGGAGCGCAGCTTCAACCGCTCGTCAGTAAGAGCCCTAAGGGATGTTATCGGGAAAAGCTATGACCTTTAATCAAATAAATTTTGCTAAATCACATTTGGCAGAGCAGATGAATATTGGCTTCTATGTAACCTCGTAATCGGATGCACTGGGGTATGTAATGAGCAAGAGGCTTGCAGATCTCCATTTGTCTTAGCTCTTCTGAATGCTGATAGGAAGTATTGAATATGGTAATAATACCTCTCTCCCAAGATGTATCTTGGCAGACCAGAGAGATGTTCCTAAATCTTTATTAACCCTCGAGCCCTTTATCTGCATAATGTACTGCAGGGCCAGCTAGAAGCTATCATATAAGAGTTTACGGTTGTAAGAAAAGAGAAAAAGAGCTTAAGATAATTGATAGCGCTAGGGCTTTGTCTGCATGTTCGATGGCAACATATGGAGTTGAAAATTTTCAAATAATCAAAGAAAAAAAAAATGTCTCTAATCATTGCACACTTACAGCAGGTCTAAAATAATTGCCTAGGAGCTATTTGGGAGACTTCTTATCTTCATGGGATTGAGCAGTTCTCTAGCCTTTAAGCATTTACTTTTAAACCAGGTTTACAAATTTGAATATTGCAAGTAATTGTGCAACCTGCTTTTTTCCCCCCTTTTCCATATATTATCAGGAGGACGAGGTATTTTTTGCATTTATTAGTTTAGTGTTGATTGTATTTAGACAAGTGTGGGGTGGCATTCTTGGCAACTGCATGGTATTTGTGTTTTAGGCAAGAAAGTGCAGCATACTTAAGCTCTCATTTTCTTTGACTTATTACAATGACCAGCAGCTTACATTGCATGAATATTAAGGGCTCATTTACAACCACAAGTGCAGGCCATGCTGCTCCTGGCGCAGTTGTGGCTGTGTGAAAATGAACACAATTGTGCTTACACTTCGCTGTCAAAGCAGACACAATGGTGCTGGAAGTTTTTCATTTTTAGTTGATGTAATTCCGGTGTTCAATGTGAGAGTGGCGTTTGCACCTGATTCTTCAGAAGCAAGTATACTGCACCTATTGACACGGAACACTGAAGGAACCCTGGAGCTGACTATGGTGAAATTTGTGCAAATGCACTTGTGGTCATAAATGACCCCTAAAATCTCTTACAAGTAGATGCACTTCTCTGCATGTGTTATTCTTTGGTTTATGAGACACTCACTATATAAATATATAGTATAAAAAGTTTCAAAACATATTTACCTTCATAAACCAAACTAAAATGGCTTTAGTTCAGGGAGTTCTGTCTATTTGCACTCAAGCTCTTGTGAACTATATAGCTCTAAGCATCTTCAGTCAATGTAGGATGTTGGAGATGTAGTTTACACAAGCTAATGGGTTTAGATAAGTTAGTGCTTAATTTCTTTTGTAGTGCATCGCTGTCCAACTAAACTCTCACTGGCCTTACCAAAGGTTGTGCGTTTTTAAAGGGCACGCTCATTCTAAAATTAAATTCTACTATACTTGAGAGGATGTGGAATAAACCCGCTTTATAAATAGTTATACCATTTTTTTTCCTGCTGCAACCGATCACAGATTGATTTAGCCTTACAAGTTACTATACGCATCTGTTGTGATTTGGACCGCCTTGCATAAGAGGCTTTTTTCGAACAGACAAATACAAATAATAGTTCTACTAACTCAAGTTGGACAGCACTGCACTAATAAAACCAAGTAACAAAAATAATTGTTTGGCAAAGAAATGTTTGTTGTATCCATATGAGATTCTTAGGGCAATGACACATGGGTGTGCTTTGGGTGCATTAAGCACCGTGTTTTTTAGTAACATGTAAAATTGCTTGACAAGTGCTCATGTCAAAGATACTGGTGACCTAAAATAAAAGAGTGAGGCATCTCAGGACAAGGCGTTACATAGACACTTGTCAGGATATTTTCATTCATGTCTAACATGGGCTGTTTGCTCACTTTGGCTCCATGTTTAATGGCTAATAAAAAACACAGTGCTAAACAGCATGTGGAGTAATCCAATGTACCATTGCCCTTTACTTGAGCTCTTCTATAATGGACTTCACTGCACTTATTAAGCTGTTATTATCAAGCTGCTTTGGGAAAGCTGTAACTAGCACCTCTGACACACGTTCATTGCATTGGAGAAATTTTAACTCTGTTGTGCTACTTTCTCTGCAATTTCATCACCTCCCATTTTAGATCATAGTCAAATGACAGTCCAAATATTTATTGTATTTTCCTGCTTTGCATGTGTGTGTTCAACTTTATTTTGTGTTGAGAAATCATACTTTTAGCTGTAAATAATTCCCAAGGAATCTTTCACTGCTGATCATAATCCTGCTTCATTTACGCTCTGGTAACATTGTATTTTAGTACTTAAAGCATGGCGCTCTGAAGGATCCTCTGCTGGATGACCATGGAGATTTTAATCGAATGTGCGTCGCAATGAAAAAGATTGGCTTGGACGACACAGAGAAGCTCGATCTGTTTAGAGTCGTTGCTGGAGTCCTACACCTGGGAAATATTGATTTTGAAGAAGCTGGGAGCACATCTGGTTAGAAGTCCTTTTCTTCCATTATTATTACACTAGCGTTAATGTCATATAAAGGGAGCCGAGTTTGATTCAAGCCGCAAAGCACAGTGTTCTTTTAAATAATTGCTTTGGGAGGAATTCCATTCAGAGATATATTATGATAGCACTTCAAAGACACGCAGGCTTTAAATACAATGGATTGAGAACATTGTGCTTGAGTATATGAAATTGCAATTAGATTCTAAGGAAAGTACAAGGGCATCTACACAGGTGATTTGTAAAGGTCTCTTCCCAATAATAACAATTCAGTGTTCTCTGACTGCTGCATTGCAGGTGCACTGCAGTGCCTGCCCTTCCAGGAGTCAATGGCTGTGTTGATAAATTGATCTCACAAGCAACCCTGTGTCATTGTTTCCTTCTCAAAAGGGCCTCATACAAAAGCTTTTGTTTTCATTGTCAGAAGGGTCTTTAGTATTTTGCTGTTGCTTGATCATAAATGCAATTTAGTTGTTTTGTAGGGAGGAAAGGAGAAGGAACTAGGATGTAACACCTGTGGCTGCCTATTGTTAAACTACAAATGCCAGCATACCTTGACACTCTTAGGTTATCTCTGTTGCTTTAAAAATTGCAGCTCTGAGAAACACCCAACCTTTAAGGTTGTAAATTCAAACAAATACAGAGAGTCACCCCCTTAGCTTTGCAAAAAGGGCCACGTTGCATGTTTGTGTGCTGCATATAGAGGAATTACACATAGCCACTATTTTGGTGTAGCACAGATGCAAAATATAAATATATTATTGCTTGTACAGCTACTTGATCTAATATCCAGAAATCGGATATCCAGAAAGCTTTAAATCACGTGGAGGCTATCTCCTATAGACATCCAATTTCTTAAAATGTATATATCATATAATAAAACAGTGCATTGTACTTATTAGCAACTAAGCTTCGTAAATTCATACTGGTGGCAAGACAATCCTGTTGGCTTTAAATGTTACTTAGTTGACTCAAGTTATGATGATCCAAATTATGGGGTAAAAAAAAACCTTATCCAGAGAACTGCAGGTCCCAAGCATTCTGTATAATAGATATTAATTAATATTAATAGATATATGTGTTTATGCTACTATTGTAAATGGGCAATGTTAAAACTGTATAAACGGGCAGGCTTTGCAAACAACCCCTAAATTATTGAACATGAAAACTTGGAGTTTAGAAACTGTCTCATTTACAGTATATATATATATATATATATATATATATATATATATATATATATATATATATATATATAAAGCACTGACTAAAATGCTCCGAATCTGCTGCCTCTTTGTCCTTGACCAGTTTGCAGGATGCTCTACATTTAAGGGTCTGAAGAGTATGCTCTTTGCTCATTAAGATATAAGATTTATAATCATTTTAATTAAGAACTCATTAAAAAAATAAAGTGGCACTTGATCAAATCAGTCTGCAGTATCTTATGATGGAGGGTTTATTTTCATTGAATTCAATCATCAGTTAAGTAATTTCCCTGTGGAAGCTTTACTGCTTGCTCACAGAGGGATTTAAATTGTTTTGAACAATAAATGGGCTAAGGGCAATGTGAAGCTCAGGTAGAATGGTTTTTATTATAAACAACTTTTTATGGTGAGGCATAGCAGCCGAAATACTGAGCTGTGTCCAATTTCAGTACAACCACAAACAAACAAAATTACAATTGAAGTTAATATTAATATTATATATTTTAAACCAAGTTTTGGAATTTGAATTGTTTGTGTACTTTTCAAGTTTTAGACAGGGAGAGTTCTTTATAATACATTAGCTCCTCTTAAAGGAGAAGGAAAGGTGAAATCTCAGGGGGGGTGTGTGCCAAAATTTAGGCAGCCCCAGTAATCATTTATCACAGCTTTGACCCAGAAGAAGAACGCTGGGCAAGTGCATTTTTCTGCAGATAGAAGCACCATCCTTTGCTCAGATGATCAGATGATTAAATTCATTCACTGGGGAGTGCCTAAATTTTGGCACCCCCAGTGAATTCATCTGCCTGCAAACGTAGAGAGCACAGACGTGTAAGACATTGGGATGCATCTATAAAATTTAGGCACAATAATATACTGGGTTTTGCAGTTGAACAGCCAGAATACTTTACAGGGGCAATATATGCCTTGTTTAACGTAAGTCAGAGAAATGAGGTCTCTGCTGAAAAGAGTATTCAGACACTTCAATTTAATTACAAATCAAGATTCTTTATATTTGCCCCATTACTGTTTTTCATCGAAACGTAGTCGGATTTGCTGGACCAATTTCTGCAGCTGTTTCTGTTGTAATAGAACATATACACCTGGCCGCTGCTCTCCCACCACTTTTCCACTGCCTTGCTCTTCAAATGATAGTGTTTGAAACATAATGTATATTTATTTCTTCTAAATAAAAGCTTTAAATCCTGCAGATTATATGCACCTGTGTTATTGACTTTTAACTGATTATTCACTTGTGAGGGACTTAATATGGATGATTCTTTCTATCAATCCCCAGGTGGCTGTACCTTGAAAAAGAAAACCAGCGAGTCGTTGCAATGCTGTGCTAAACTCCTGGGCCTTGATCAAGAGGATCTGCAGGTTAGCCTCACTAGCAGGGTGATGCTCACAACAGCAGGGGGCACCAAAGGCACAGTTATAAAGTAAGCACTCCTCATTCTCTGTATTCGTAAATCAGCACCTACAATAACATAGGGCAGAAGCATTATTTCTTAGATGCTGCATTTTGCTCTGGTATGGAAAAAAATTGCTTCATACCCTGAAAACATTTTTTTTTTTATCTCATTGCTGTGCAGCAGCTGCTGGAAGTGATGCACACATTATTAAATCCAGTATAAAAATAATGAGCGACCTAACCTGCAGCAAAGAGTGGTGCATAAGATGCCCTTCCCCGTTTACATTTTCCTGTTCTTCAGAGGAGGCTGTGTGTAAAATATTATGTACATGAAATCCTGATCTGATTGTATTCCAGACACTCCTATCATTTCCCAATGTGCACTTAAAGAGTATGTGATGTACAATGTGATTAGCTGTTAAGAACAGCATGAATTGTGGTTCTACCTACATATAACTGCAGATACAAAATGTATAGAAACTATACCTGATACTGGCCAAATATAGGCAAACTTTGCCTTATCCCTTTAACCTAAAGCAACCAATAAGATATTTTCTTTCAGTTTTATAACTGCTCTAAAATCAACTGCTGATTGTTTGCTTTGGGGTCCTGGATTAGGGTAAACGTTTCCAGTGCACTAGCCTCAAATGTTTCCTCCCTGTCCAGGTGTTAAGTTTGCATGTTATCATTTTATACTTCGTATTTAGAATTCAAGTTGTATATCTGCTTGTTTGCATATTTTAGGTTACAATATAGGTTGTATAGGTAATCTAGTCCAAAGTGCAGGAAGATCCTTATTCAAAAAACCCAGTGCTGAAGCATTCTGGGTATGTGTATTTATATGTGTATTTATAGAATCATAATGTATTTTTTGTGAGAGATTGATGTCTTTTCTATTCATTCTGTGAAACCTCTTGTATAAGGAGCCCCCCTTGTCCATCACTGCACTTGACTCTGGCAGGACTGAGCACATTGCTTTATTTCGACAGCTGCTGGGAATCCTCATATACCAACATGGTACTGCCTCCCTATCAGTCATCTCACAGGGATATGGAGCTAGCAATAATGGTGTTAGCAATAATGAAAATTGCAGAATACTGGTGGTGGAGCAGGCGTTCCTGCAGCAGCTGTCAGTCTTGGGGCTGCTCAGTTACGTTATTGCCAAGTTTTTATTGTAAAGTTTCTGCCACAGGGACTTTTCCATTGGTCCACTGGCCATGCAGCCAATAGCCACCATAGTTAGAGGAACACTTTCTGCATATCTACTGTTCTCTCTACATCAGCCTTTTTTTGCCTGATCACCTGTATTTGTTATCTTCTGCTCTGTATGAGCAAGTGTGTAAAATTTGCATAAACATTCATAAAAGGATTAGCAAAATTAAGTGTTCTTGAAACAAAGGTCTTCAAATACTGTATACACATACTGTAGCATTAGGTTAGTAGAGACAAGGAATTCAAAAGCAAAGCGAACAAAACCACATTATCCTTTTAATCAGTTGTTCAGGAAATTGCTTTATGGGTTCCTTTTATTGGTTTCTTATTAATAATTTCCCAGAAAGGCACAGTTCAGTTGCTACCACCTCTCAATATTGAATTGTAATTTGTATTAAACATTAAAAGCATGCCTTCCTAAGTTTATTTCTGTAGAAGAAGTAAATCCTTCTTGCTGTTCATCATTGAGAGTTATAGCTTGCTGTGCGTGGATGTAGGGCTTGTTATTCTGAGAAAACCTTTCAATAAAAGTCATTTTATGACTATAGATACAGGGATTGAGTGATACCCCCGCCTTTCAAAAAATGCCTAGGGAATTAAGCATTTCTCGTGACGTGTATAAAGGAAGGGCACAATCAGTATTAGAAGAAGCATAACATAGAGGTTTTTACCTTACAATGAGCCTTTATGATCACTTGACACATGTGCTTAAATGCTGTAACCTTGTAGATTATTTTGTTCAATTAAAATGATTGGAATACTATGGAAACATCATGCATTCTTAACAGCTTAACCCTGGTACACTGTCAGCTTTAGCAACCCTTTTAACTTCTCGCCCCCTTATGTAATAGAAGGTAGACATTTTGCCCAGGTGCAGTAACCAATAGCAACCAATAAGATGTTTTTTTTTTTAAAGGTGTGCTGCTTCCTGTTGATCAGTTGCTATAGATGATTAGAACTGTGCCAACCTTTTCAGCTTTTGTTACCAAAAACCTTTAAATTCTAATTACCCAAATATACCTTAAGTCCCTGTACTTTAAAGATGGGCATACCTGGGCTTGTCAGGGGGGTAATGAAAAGTACAGTGTACATTATTGTGACCATGTATTTGGGTAAAGCAGTTTTTCACAACCCATTATTCCTGACATGTCTGCAGTTAATGTATTGCACAGTGTTTTTTTCCTACTTCCAATGCTGGGGATGCCTGTGCGACATGGAATACACATAGGAAATGCTCATGTTTTCTATCACTGCCGTGTCTGGGGTTTATTCAATGACCATTCAATGAACTACTATGTATTGTTTAGCAGGTATGTCCAGGTTAATGTAATCCATTTCCTGCAATGAATTGCGAATATGTCTGGGGTTACGTTAATAGGTAATTCTCATTCTTTATTGCTAGTCAGTCTGATATTGCTGGCCTGCGCTTCCCTGTAATATGGGCAGAATGGAATTTACAGTCCCATATTCAGATACTGTACTAGGTTCATGTTTATCAGGGGACAATTAACCTGTTTATATATTTTTAGAATGTGGGGAGAAAATAGAGTACCCTGGAGAAAGCCATTAAAGCTCAGGGAGAACATATAAGCTCATTGCAACAGTGCCCTGTAGGGAATAAAACTAACTGATTGGTAGGAATTTTGATTGCAATATGGAATAAACCAGTACAGTACATTTGTAGGTTAGAAAACAGAGGATAGTATATATTTATATAAATTTAGATTTCTGCTGTGTATTCCAAAGAATAGGACCCACGCACACTTACATGCACTTATGTAGATACAGTGGGGCACATTGTATTGTGGTTAGTAGTGCATTGTGGTTTCTACATTTCACACTCTTCGGTCATCAATACTTTAGTTTAGAATAACTGTGAACATCATTATTTACTTTTTCCCCAGTGATATTTGGTACTGCTAAACATTAATATCTAGTTTGAAACGCATGAAATGTTTATCTCTCAGTATCTCAGTTTTATTTCTCACTTTTCTCTCATTACGCCAGCTGTTTTTTATGTTTCTTACTTGAGATGAATTTATGGCTCATAAGATTTCTATCCGCTCATTATAAAACGGAAGTATGTACCCAGAGGCGCAGTGTACAATGTCACTGTAACATTCTTACGTTAGGCCATAGTAAATTCAGTTGGGAATAATGTGTTGGCTTCAAGAATTTGTGGTTAATGGAAATTCCATTTGTCTGCTCTACTCTGCCGCTAGATGCTCTTTTGCATTGTTTTTATTGTATATTTTTTATTCAGCCCAATGCTATGTTAATGTATTAATAATAATTCATACATCTAATTAGATTTTGAAAGTGTTTACTTGAATGCAGTAGGTTAAACTTTCTATTAGAGGCTGTTAAAGCCGTGATTACTGTGCTTTATCTAAAATCAGATTATGGCTCGCAAAGAGCACAAATGCAGATGCAATCTAAAATGTGAACCTGCGTGAGTAATTAGCTTGCTTTTCTGTGGGTTTCCCTTTTGTGTCTTTGGGGACAATTAGTTGTTCAAGCTGGAAGTTAATTAGCTGTTCTGCTCTTCCCTTCTTGTTTGCCTCATCCTTACTACCCAGAGAATATGGATAATATGAATTGCAAATGGAAGTAAATTCACAGGATTTCAAAGCCTCGTTGGTTTTTCATCAACACTTGAGCTGAGGAAAATCTAGTCTCCTCTGCTGGTACACAAACTTCATGCTGGTGGTTTGAAGTGCATTGAAGAGGCAATACCATTTCCCCACCATGCCCCTTAATCCCTATTCTGTAATTATGTTTTTCATTTTCCTATGTAAAGAGCAAAGCATGGAGAAAACTGTTAATTATAGACAAGGAACATGCTAATAAACATTTCATGAGCTGTAGCTTTACTACAGAATTACCGTAGCCTTAGCAGTTCACTGTATACTCAACAACATGCGCTGGCGATTTTATTTTACATACTACTTCTTCTCTTACATATGATACTTTAAAGCTTTTAGAACACATTTTGATTTGGTATCAAGGCATGCCATGTTAAAACAATGGGGGGGGGGGGAAACCCCATCATTTGGATCTATTTATATGGAGTGGCATAGTGGAATGGGTCTTAGTAAGCTATCTGTCCATATGTATTGTATGCAAGGGAAAAGCAGCATATAGCACTGTAAGTTCCACCTCAGCTGAGCAAGGTATGTAAAGAGTTTTTGTTCAATATCTGGATGGTAAATTGCAAGTCCCTGGTAAAGCTTTGCCAGAAGATAACTGGCTTTAGTCCAACATTTGTGATACCTTTGAGAATGATGCCAGCACAACCAGCATATTACTTTGTAGTCAAGGCTCTATATTGTAAAGTTCTGAATCAGTTTATCTCCACCATCACATTTATCACCAAACCAGTGGACACCACATCTGGACTGTTTGGATTTAAAACTATTAAACAAGGATATTTTCAAAGTGGGCAAGAGGAAAATATTATTATTATTAGAGCCATTAACACCCCCACATCCCAATTAAAGGTACATGGTATATGCCAATTTTTATGTATCCCTCTGATGCTTGTTGTCTGCAGTTTTAAACCCTACCACCGACTTAAAAAGTACCTGCGTCTACAGTACCTGTCCTGTTGGAAATTTCACTTTCTATTCATTCTTTCAATTTTTTTATTTTGCCTTTATCTCTGTTTTTATTGACACTTTTGTTTTTGCCACATGCCATACATCCAGAGCACTCTGATTCACTGCTGAATGCCTGATTGTCATTGGTTCTTTATATTACATAAAAGGAGAAGCAGTCAATCAACGTAAACCTCAGGGATTAGCCTCACTGATCTGTTCATAGCATGAGGCACCATCAAGGTTCCGCACCTTCTCTCTATTTATAAGGTTCCCGTCACTCTTCTTTGCCACAAGATTAATCAGGAGATACTGGAAAAGTTCTTTGTGCAAGGGCATAATATTTTCACAAGTATAACATATATATGATAATTTTATGTATTCACTGCATTTATATATATGTAATTATTTTTATGCAGTTTCTAAAAGTTTTTTTTGTGATAAATCATGAAATAAATATAAATAAAACACATGCAAGTCACAGTAAATTTGTGAATCCTTGTCATATTGTTACACGGAGCATTTAAATAATATAGATGAAGCCAAACATCCTTCACCACAGTTATACTTAATCTGTTGGCAAACTGAGACATGAGTAAATTGGACCCAATGTCCGGCTTCTTTTACTCTGCTGCTTCACAGCCTTGAAGTAGCCCAGTCCCTTAACAACTAGACTTTATCTTTTTAAGACGATTATGGGATTGTCACTGCCAGGAGCATTCAAATCTCCAGAGAAAGCAGACAGCGCACAGCAATAAAATCTGTTGAAGTTAGATTATAAATCAAATGTAGATGGTGACACTAAGGAAAAAAAAAACTCTTCAAACTTCATGCACAATTTTACTATAATAAAAGACAGTCAAATTATGAAAAATAAATCACAATCAGCATCGGATTGATGGCATTGATACCACAATAACACACTGATGAATGATGAATCAAGAGTTCAATACTAATATTAGATAATCCACTGTGGACAGGAAAGTTCATTAATTTAAATGGTGCATGTGGATTGCCTCCATCATATTTTGAAGTTATGTTAAAATGACATAACATGACATAAATGGGAACTGGGTCGCTTTTAACATTTGGCCACGGCCTAATTACCCGTAGCAACTAATCTGATTTTTTTCTTTCAAACAGGTGACCGTAAATGCTCCCTGCTGATTGGTTGCCATGGTTGATAAGACCACTACAAACTTTGCTCCTTTTACTACATTACCCCCGTATTTGTTTGTAAAACATATATAAAGGGGCCGATTCACTCAGCTCGAGTGAAGGTTTCGAATGAAAAATACTTCGAATTTCGAAGTATTTTTTGGGTACTTCGACCATCGAATTGGTTAAATTCGATCGAATTTGATCGAAGTCGAACGAAATCGAACGATTCGAAGTAAAAATCGTTCGACTATTCGACCATTCGATAGTCGAAGTACTTGCCCTTTAAAAAAAACTTCGACCCCCTACTTCGGCAGATAAAAGCTACCGAAGTCAATGTTAGCCTATGGGGAAGGTCCCCATAGGTTTGCTAACCTTTTTTTGATCGAAGGATTTTCCTTCGATCGTTTGATTAAAATCCTTCGAATCGTTCGATTCGAAGGATTTAATCGTTCGATCGAACGAAAAATCCTTTGATCGTTCGATCGCAGGATTTGCGCTAAATCCTTCGACTTCGATATTCGAAGTCGAAGGATTTCAATTCGAGGGTCGAATTTCGAAGTATTTTTAACTTCGAAATTCGACCCTTCGTGAATCGGCCCCCAAGTATGCACAAAATGAATAACTATTGGCACAAAGAAAAATTGCTTGGTAATAGCAGAGACGAAACGAGAAACAAATAGACTGCAGATTTTTCACATCCATTCGATACACACACATTCTCTATTACTGTTGTTTGCAACCACCAAAGCTGAAGGGATATCGATCTTTTAATGACCTAACAGATGAAAAATCATTTTTTCATTGGGACCTACAAATATCATTGAGTACCAAATAAACATGTATAATCAGAAAGATACCTAAGCTGTACAGTTCTCGCTTGAATATCATTGATTTTTCCCCCAGTCGTCTGTTGATAGAGTTGGTAATTGTTTGTAAAAATAGCACGCTGAAACGATTATTAAAACGGGTCCAGTTGCAACCCATAGCAACCACCTATCAGCTGGAAGCAAATTTGTTATTGGTTGCTATGAGTTATTTGACCTGGTGCAAGCCTTGTGATTTTATTACAAAATACCATACCACTGTTGCTGGGATATTTACTGCTAAAGGTTTCTTAATTAATGGAATAGATACACTGCTTTATTGGTCTTTTATAGCATACCCTTTTTTTCCTAAAATCTCTGAAATTTTTTATATACATCTGACATGCTGTTATCTAGTCCTCACTTATGAATTATTCAAGTCAATGGTTTATATATTTTGAAGCCCAAGATAAATGAACATTCACCAAGAGTGCTATTTCCAACAATTTTTCATGTATGGCATTTGTACTGTACTGTAGGGAACTGTATCTGTAGTGATACAGCAGTATCTGATGGAACTTACAAACACAGAAAAATAATAAGTGGCTCAATGGTTTCACGCAGGAAATGTTCACTAAAGCTTCCCATTATAGGAACATTTTTTCTATATAAGGAGTATTTTTTTCAGCCACACTGTTACTTTTGTGGTGTACATATAAAGAGTTACAACGGAAGGCAGTTGAATTATTACCATTGAAGCTACTTACTCCAAGTAAGAAATAATATGTTTAATAACATTCGGAATCCAGCAGAAGAGTTCACTTAAAGAAGCGTTCATTTTTAAATCCGGTGCTTTTATATGTAAGTCTAGGCAATTTGCACATAAATTATACATCCAAGCATAATCTCACAGAGACCATTTTGTTTGCCATTTTTCTTATTTGATTGCAGGACTTGACACATTTGGTGCCTTGATATCCCCAAAATGTAGATTCCCAAGAATGACAAATTGGCCCATTGTCAACTAAATAGTCCTTTGCTGAATAATTCATTGTGTATGTGTACAGTTTGTTCTTTTACTTAAGAACTGTACTTCATCATTGTGTGACTTTGGAAAGAAACTTTGTGATTGTATTGGCTATAGAATAGTCTCTTGTACCATGTTTACAAAGTCACACAGAAGAGCTTGAAATAAAAATTAAAATATTGTGATATATATAACCATATCCTTTTAGGGACAATGTCTTGGGCCCAGCATTTTGTATTTTTATTTATTTTATTAATATCTCTTGTTTCAATGGAAGATCTCTTATTGCCATTTTCTAGTTTTTATTCCCATGCCACTTGAATTGAATTTTCTCCAGTAATTTAGAGTGCTACTCTATGCCTGTGAATTTGTTGGTGTAAACAGTCACCATGCTCAAGACAAGACCAGCTAATACAGCTACTGTATGTTGAAAATGTGTTGGGCATATTTATTAAAGATTGAACTTAGAGCTCACTAGAATGAAATTCTTCCATTTCTGAGAGCATTATCAGTGGGTGAAAGGGGTTAGTTTACCCCTTGACAAACAAACCTTAAAAATGAGAGCACTGGAATTAATCATGAGTGGGCCAGGCTTTTTGTTTTCCACTTTATTTTTCCTGAGTGTGTGGCAATTTTGCCTACAGCTTATAAAAGTTTTTATCCAAGAGCTAGCAAAAATGTGGGCAAAAAAAAAAAACAATGGTAAATCCGAATATCACTGCTCTATATACAGTAGGCTACAATTATTTGTCTTGAGAAAACTTTTTTTTTTCTCTTTGCTTTTTATAAATGTGAATACAATGCAACCTACTTTGTATTTGAAATATTGGGCTTTGCTAAATTGGCCCCTCTGTTTTGTGAAGGGGAATTAGTTCTGTAAAATATGATTTATTGTTTTTTATGTGTTATTGCCTTGAAGTGGAGAAATTGGTTTAATGCTTATGAAATGGGAAATTACTTGAACAATGTATTTTCAGCCTTGCAAGTACAGCTTGTCTTTGTTTAACTCAAATACATGATGTGTATTGATTTATTAATGCACAATTAATCAGTATGACATGTAATTCTGGTAAAAGATCACTAATGAAGGTAATGGTTAACGACTAAAATTTATGTATGTATTGATGTTCTGTATTGGGAAGCTTTATATGCGCACAGAGGTATGAAGTGTCTTCCATCTTTTTATTCAAGGGGTATCTCCACTTATTCTGCTCTGCGTTTGCTATACCCTCCTGTTCTGTCAGAATCCATGTTGGGAACTAAATGGAATTACCCATGTCTTGATTTTAGTGCAGTGTTCGATTATAGCAGTGAATGCATTCACAAGAATTTTTCATGCAATACTGCTGTGGGTAACCCTAGGAATCCTACTCATATCGCAATAGGTCATATAAAATGTGTAAAGTAAGTGGTTCCATTGTATGCCTTGCCTTTTTTGTTAAGGAACTCTTGTTATATAAGTTTTTAAAAGCCGAGGATACCTGTGGAAACAACCCATTTATCCACTGTTTGAAGACTTTTGTAATCCATTTCTATTTTAGGGTCCCCCTGAAAGTCCAGCAGGCAGAAAATGCTCGAGATGCCCTTGCAAAAGCCATCTATAGCCATCTGTTTGATCATGTGGTAAACAGAGTGAACCAGTGCTTTCCCTTTGAGAGATCATCCTTCTTCATTGGAGTTTTAGACATTGCTGGTTTTGGTAAGTATTCCTCTGCTTAGTGACAGGTTTTAGTACAAATCATTGCAACAGTCTTTTCTTCCTCTTTAACAGGATTAGGCAGAGAATAAAGCTGGCCATAGATGTAAAGATTTTTAAAAGATCCAATCGTTATCGCGAGACCACGATTATCTCGAAATGATCGTTTCAATGTACGATGTGTCCATCAACTAAAAAGACAATTTCAGGTGATATTGCCAGCAAAACTGAAGGGTAGCTGCCTGCTTGGCCCTGCAGACATAGATAGATTGCACTGGGGCCGATAAAGATTTTTTAATCAATTTTCTGACCGATGTCGGGCAAAAAATTGTAAGATGTACGATCGTTCGAATCCCACTAACCACACAATAATTTCGAAGGATTTGTCGGACTTCGCTAAAATCGGTTGTTCATCAAGAAAAATCTTTGCATCTATGGGGAGCTTTAAACACATTTCCGTCATTACAACTTTTAAATGCAGATTGCACATAAGCTTTACTCACAGTATTTGTAGAGTTGTTGTGACTGTGTCTCTCGCTAACCCAAGTTGGAAATTGCTTTGCTTGGATCTGCAACTCAGTGTCTGTTTAAAGACGAGAAACAGCTAAAACATTACGTGGTAACAGTCCCAAATCTATATGCAGAGTGGGCGATAATAATACTGTCTGCATGACGAAAGGAAACCTCATCTATGCTTCTGCTATATGCATTGGTTTAATACCACAATAAGAAAAAGAAGCATATATATCAGTTCATCAGTTTTAAGATGACTGATACAGTCAGTTGGTGGAGCGGGCACTAAGAAGTTTCCAAGTTGCTATAAGTAAGTGTGCAGGGTTTGTATTTTCTACGAATGGAAATCCATATACTTATATATGAAATAATTCTCATATACAGGCATTTGGCTGTTATCTGATTATTCAACAATATTGTGACACATTTAAAGAGAATGATGTGTCTTGAAGAAATACATTTGGATTAATGGTATATGCCATTGGCAATGGTACTTACCACTTAATCATCTGAATAATGAAGGCAAAAAAACCTCAAATTATTATGAACTACTATCTATAGAAATTATTATTCTATAGTGTCTGCAGCTATAATTTAGTATTGTGCTGAAAACGATTGATTTCTGTATTGAGCTTACTTCCTGCACTCTTCCCCTTTCAGAATACTTCGAACACAACAGTTTTGAACAGTTTTGTATCAACTACTGTAATGAGAAGCTGCAACAGTTCTTTAACGAAAGGATCCTGAAAGAGGTAGGAAAACATTGAAATGTTACCTGTCAGACAAAAGCAATAGGTCTTACTTCAGGGCCTTGAGGCCTTTGCATAAAATAATTAACAGGATTTATGACAGATGCCAACTTTTAGCTTTTATAGTTAGATTTCTATTTTTCTTATAGATGTACCCTTTGTAAGTTCTTGCCTGTCTTATGTTCTATAAAAGTCAAAAGTTATATAAATGATTATGTGTGAAGTGGAAAAGTACTGTGAACATCTAAAAATGAAATTGATGCTAGTAGTGCCAACACTATAATTATTAAACATGATTGATTTGTCAGGTCTTTTCAAACAACAGTGTAGCATGTTGCACAGAACGGTCCACATTACATTTTGCCCTTTAACTTTAGTCTTAATGCTGAGGAATGGCTATGATGTTGGAAATTACATCCATATTTTCTAATTTCGTTATGCCCTAATTTGTAGCAATCCTATTTATAGGCTATTGATTGAAAACTATAGATCTAGGGGTCACTTAATGAAGTGTCTATACATTTCTCCAAAGGGTAATGATAGTTTAATGATAGTTCACAAAATAACTCTTTAGCCTTTTGGAAATTGTGGCATTCACATATGGGCTTATGTAATAAAAGGTGGTGTATACTGGTGGTCTTTTCAAAGAAAAACTATACCCCCAGAAGTAAAATGTAACCAACAGGTTGTTTATATCTCATATTAAGTGCCTAATAAAGAAGACTATTAAAGAGGTCTACCAAACTGGAATATAGATATCAGTAAATATTGTGTGTTCCCTTAGTTCATCTGATCTGAAATAATGCAGCTCTAACTGTAACAGGAAGAAATGTGGGAGCAAAAGACAGATCTTTGTTTATTATTTGACTCTTGTCAACCTAACATGGATAAGTGCCCTTAGTTTGTGTGCACCATGAATCGTAGGATCCCAGGGGGTGGCCCATAGTACTTTAAATGGCAATTTTCTGCAATGCAGGACATGGTATGTGACATTCCACATAATTAATCAGTATGACATGTCATAATCTTTTACCTGTGGATAAGACAATACAACATTATTTTGGTTAAAAAAAAGGAAATTTTCTGTTTAGGATTACCCAATGGCACATATCATTAATCATTAATCAAAAAGTATATATTTTTATGAAAATGGTTTATTTAGATGAACAGGGGTTTTTTGGGAGCTGTTTTATGCAATATCTTTTTAAAGAGGCTACATTGTTTGGGATGTAGTTTTCCTTTACAATCAAACATCACTTGCTGTGGGTTACTGCACCCAGGCTTTTATTACATTTCCCTTCACAGTCAGCATTCTGTCATCAACGCCTGCCCCGTAAAAATTATTTTAACATATGTGTGTGTTTTATGCTAATCGGAAATTATTTTATCTGTTTGCTTCGCATACAATTATTTGCTGTAAAGATAATATGACCTTCATTCCATCCATCCCACGACACACCCCTGAAACCATATTTATTTCTGTGTCATCACATACATTTTGGCCACATAAACCTATTACTTGCTAATGTAATCATAATTCTCTCTTCAAAGTTGAAAGCAGAGTAAAATCTGTAGCTGGAACTCTTAAACTTGTGCTATGCTTTTTTAACCAGGGAAGCATAAAGCATATAGAGTCATGATCTTCGTGTAAATGCAAAGACAGTGTGGGCACGCAAAGACTTTGAAGGAAATCATTCTTAGTTTTAAAGGTTACTTGTGCTGTGCTAGCATGGTTTTCAATACATCAAATCAGCAAATATGCCTGGTTCCTGAAAGAAACCCCTGAAAGGCAGGAGCCAAGAAGTTAATTTGATTTGTGACATATACAGGAATGTTCCCATGTTGTATAACTATCAATTTTATCATGTCTTCTCTCCTTCATCTGCTGCAAGCATATATAGCATTTTTCAGAATCAAAGGGAATCATGGGTTCTCTGTGACTGCTCATTTTATGATATACATAAACGTGAGAGGAGGTACAAGTACTTTGAATACAAAGAAGTAGAAGTACACAAGTTAATTTCAGGACTCTCAAGAGATTTCCAGTATTATGCTGTTAAGAGCCTAACACTTTATTTTGATTTGATTCTGGTTCGTAGCAAATAATTTAGGTCAGTCTCTGCATCTGCCGTGCTACATGGGATCTGTGCCTATACCTTGTCTGCTACCTAGAAATTAGTAGGTATTTCATATTATGCCTTGAAGCTCACTACAAACCCAGATGTACTTTGACAGAAACCATTGACTCAATGGAAATGAAAACAAGCTGTTTGGTGAACATTTAGCTAAGGGCCAAACATTTTACTTTAATTATTAAAATGACAGCAGAGAGAATGGGATTTTGGGAGTTTACAAACTTCTGAGGATTTTATTACTGATAGGGACACCTGGTTACAAAATGGCACAAGAACGCTTTCTACATTCCACTACATTCTACAATTCCAAGGATTAAAAGCCTCTGTTAAAATAACACGTTTAAAATACATTAGTAACATATAAACAAGAGGGTTTCTGCAGTGCTGCTATTAAATTGTTAAGAATTCAGATTGATTATAGCAGATAAATATAACAATATGGTGGCTGCATTGCTGCAGTTTTTCCCATATTGTGCATTTTGTGTTGTAACTATCACAATACATTTTAATTGATACAAGTTTGGGTCTTTAACTTGTTGGTAAAATACATCACAAATCACAATATAAAAAATATTAAATACATCACAAATACTAAACTCTGAGGTACCCTCCACTCTGTCTTTGTATGCAGAGCTTATACACCCAACAAGGTGATTACTGTGAATAATTGGATTATCTCTGTGTAGCACTGCAGAAATTTGTCAGCCCCATATACATAGCATATAGTACATTAGAAACTTTGACACTAAGATTTTGTTTTTATTAAGATTTTACACTTTCTGCACATCTTATATGGTCTAAGATCAGAAGATAGCAAGTCTCTACAGCAACCACCTTTTTGATGAGTCTCACATCTCCCCTCTGTCGTAATCATTATTCATTTATATAGGGCCAGCAAGTTGTACAGCACTTTACATTCATTAGTAACAAACAAAGGGAAGGGATTCCTACCTTTAGGGTAAGGCCAGACGGTAAGGCCAGATGAGGAGATTCGGGAAAATTTTGTCGCCTGGCGACTTATCGCCACGTCTTTTGCGCGACTATCTAATGCGCGACTGCGCTAATGCTCACGCAGCGATGCGTTTTCAATAGTCGCCCAACGTTGCCTCACTGACGTGAGGCAGTTCGGGAAAATAGTCGCGCAAAAGATAGTCGCCAGGCAGCAAAATCTCCCCGAATCTCCTCGCCTGGCCTTACCCTTATAGAGGCTGCATGTGTGTGTTAGGTATGTTAAAGTGCGCACTTTTTCACAGACTTGCACCAAACCACGTCACACTAAACCAAGTAGCACCCGATGGCAATTGCAGGAAATACCACCATATTGCATTGTGTGAAACACATGAAAACTAACATTTTATTCAGCAGTTTGTAATACCTTATTCTACACCAATATTTGTACTTATTTGAAAGGAATTACTAGATTAGGCGTACTTCACTTTCATTTTAATAGTGTTAAAGGTGAAGTAAGTAAAGCCTTTCAATATTAAACACGTTCTCTCTTTTGATACAACATATTTCAAGTTACACTTTTCTCCCTGCCTCACGACTTGCCTAGGGATCATTTAAAGAAAAAAAAAAGATATACAGATATTTGAAGATGAAAGTAGTGCAGAAATGGATTTATTGAGCCAGAAAGCTATTGTGTTAAGCATACATTCTGTACTCTTTCTGTTTATGTAAGGACAGTAAATGTATTTCTCCATCACTCATAGAAGTGAATGCCTTTGTACATTACTGAATGCTGGCTGATTATTACCTATGGGAAACTGTCAAGTACATATAAATAAGTGGTGTTATAAGATGAGAGAGAGAGAGTCTGACATTCTAATTATTCATAGATTATGAAACTCCCTGGAATAGGGATCAGTTTTGCCTGGACCCTTTCAGAATGTATGTCTTATCTATAAAGCACAATATTTTCTACAGGGTCTCTCTCTTCTCTCTCTCGTGTTGTCCTTTCATGTACAAAGCATAATGGAGGGATGCAGAAGGATATTGGCACCTTGATAATGAGTCAATTTTATGGTTGCGTTCTCATAACAAACAACCTTCTATCTACCCTAATGGCACTTTCTACTATGACATACTTGATCATCCTTTAACCCCATCTATGTTCTGTATTTTTTTTTTTTACACCTTTCATTCAGTTTTGTAATTTATTTTTAGTACAACTTCATAGTTATTTTCCTTGCATATTTCACTTGTATGTGTAACTTACATTATTATATTTATTTCTAGGAACAAGAGCTTTATCAGAAGGAAGGCCTAGGGGTCAATGAAGTGCACTATGTGGATAACCAGGACTGCATAGGTATTGTATTGTCAATACTTTATGCTTTATATGCTGGAAAGCATACCTCTGCAGCATGATGCAGATAATTTGGTGTGATTGTTATGCTTCATTTTTTTTCTGTCCCTCGGTTTCTTTTCTTTGTCTCTCTATGATTCGTCACTCCATTCCCATTCTCCTGTGTCCATATTCGCTGATGGCATGATAACAAGACATGATTCCTAATTTGAGGCTTTTACTTTAGCATTTGCTGCGGTTAGAAATGCTGCCTGGGGTTTAATTTCCATCGGGTATCTCAGCAGCTCTGCTTCTAAAGATAATTATCTAGTGTGAGAGCTGGTATCAACTTAGAATATTCTTATACATTTCATATTGTATACTGCAGATAAATAATCACCTACCAGTCTCTCTTTATTGTGCATGGTTATTGTCATCTTGGCTGAGATCTACAAAGGCTTTCTAGTGACATTTCAAAAGAAAATAAATTAACTGAAGGCATCTATAATCTGCTGATTGAGTGGGAAAACAGCACATTCTGTTTTTACTTTTGTTAATCCATTGAATACATTCTGTTGCACCCATTTTCTTGTTTTGTAGATCTGATTGAAGCAAAATTAGTGGGTGTCCTGGATATTCTGGATGAAGAAAACAGGCTCCCTCAGCCAACTGACCAGCACTTTACTTCTGCTGTTCATCAGAAGCACAAGGACCATTTCCGGCTTACTGTGAGTCAAAACTTTTCTCCAAACTTGTTAGGAAAAGGGCATGCAATGTGCAGGTTCGTGGGAGGCTTTTGGAATGAAAGCACTGAGCCACCCAGCACGAAATGCTTATTTGCACAGTTTCTAAATCATACATTTCTTCTTGTATAGCCACAGGGTCAGAATTACTCCAGAGGCCAGTGAGAAACTTATTTATCAGACAAAGGCTTCTTTTCTGATTGCAGAAGTCTGCAAAAATATAACCCTCCAAGCTGTGCTCTGAAGTAATTACCATAGTATCATGTAGTGTTTTGGAAAACGATCACATCGTATTTCAATATATTGCAAGTAAATTTTATCAGCTACAACTTTCCGCTTCTGGCTAGGCATGTTGGGAAATATAGATGTGAAGTGATGGATGGATCATGGTTACAATTCTCACATTCATCAGCTAGTGTAGATATTTATTAATCATACTATTCTAAACACATAAAATAGAATATTGCTTTGATTTGTATTGCAGATTCCCCGAAAGTCCAAGCTCACTGTACACAGAAATATCCGAGATGATGAGGGCTTTATTGTCAGACATTTTGCTGGAGCTGTTTGCTATGAAACGGTAATCTTTTTCAACTTCATGGTGAGGTTTTCCCTGTGTTCCAGACAAGAGCCACATGCCTTGCACAGAGAGGAATCAAACAGTGGGTCTATGTGCTACACATTATCTACCCTTCCAGAGGATATCTGCTGCAGTATGGCACTTGTGTTGAAAGTTTGATTGACTTTGAATGTATTCTTTTACATATATGGCTATGCATGGGAATAGTGGTGGGGTAAAGTAACCCACAACAGGCAATAAGAAGTTTGCTTTTTCACAGGCGACCACTAAAGCTACTTTCTTATTGGTCTTTATAGGTGATTAGACCAACAGCAAACTTTGCACATTACTAGACTAGGGTCTGTGCTTGCTAGGTGGTTAAATAAACTTGACAAAGGCATAACCTGTAGCTACAGCAGTCCGATTCTCTGAGAACAAGAGAGAAATTGTAATGCATGAAATCTTGATCTTTTTTTGAACTTATTGTTATCTCCTTTTTTCTTTGCAGACCCAGTTTGTGGAGAAAAATAACGATGCTTTGCATATGTCCCTTGAATCTCTAATATGTGAATCCAAGGATAAATTTGTCCGAGAGTTATTTGAAACTGCCAATAACCACAAAGACTCGAAGCAGAAGACAGGGAAACTTAGCTTCATCAGCGTGGGCAACAAGTTTAAGGTATTGAATTAGATAGGCTAACGGGTCTTGCATGTATAGGAATGGGCCGTTGTTTCGGCACATCAAGTGCATATTTGTGACTTAAATCTCTATTTAGCTTGGCTGAATCTTGAGAATTCCAAAAAGTCAGGTAAGGTAAAAAAGCAAAACAAAATGCCCATAAAAAGCTACTTAAAGGAAAACTATACCCCCAAAATGAACACGTAAGCAACAGATAGTTTACATCATATTAAGTGGCATATTAAAGAATCTTACCAAACTGGAATACATATTTAAATAAATATTGACCGTTTACATCTCTTGCCTTGAACCATCATTTTCTCATGATCTGTGTGCTGCCTCAGAGATCACCGGACCAGAAATACTACAACTCTAACTGTAGCAGAAAGAAGTGTGAAAGCAAAAGACAGAAACAAAAAACTCTGTCTGTTAATTGGCTCATGTGATCTAGCAAGTATAGTTTGTTTGGTATGTTTGTGTGCACATTCGATGCCAGGGGGCGGCCCTTATTTTTTAAAATGGCAATTTTGTATTTATGATTTCCCAATGGCACATACTTCTAGAATAGTATATTATTATGAAAATGGTTTATTTACATGAAGCAGGTTTTTACATATGAGCTGTTTTAGGCAATATCTTTTTATAGAGACCTACATTGTTTGGGAGGTATAGTTTTCCTTTAAAAAGATTAAATTGTTTTTTATCAACTGTGACCGTAGAGCCACGTTTTTTATAAGCCATTGGGCTTGGTTCTACAGCATGTGCATGGAGACTCATTGGTTTGCACTGGAATCCCTGGCTTCTGGGACATCTTTGATTAGAATATTTGATATCTATCTGAGTTGGTTTCCCCCGACATCTCCATTTCCTGCAGTGTGAGATTTGGTGATCCTCTGAAGGAAACAACTGCAAATTATACTACAAAATACACTGTTTAAAAGATGCAGGTTAAGAAAAAGACAACTGCAATAGCACTGTTTATACCAGGGGTGTCCAACCTGCGGCCCAGGATAGATATGAATGCGGCCCAGCTTCAAACAAACGGTTCCAGAGGAAATGTCATGTCGCAAAGGATATGGCCCCCCTAATGTGGCCACCCGCTGTCACTACTTGGTACCTTGCATTGAAAATTCAGCTTGCTCCAGTAGTGCGCATATCTGACTTGCGCTCTTCACTTTCCTTTTTTTATGCATTGCAAAAACTTGAATTACATACATTTGATTCACATTGTATGTAGAAGGAGAAGGGGGAAACAAGAAAGAAATTAAGAAAAAAATTTATGGAAATAGGAGAAAACAAGAGAGAGTGAAATAACACTATGTGCTCTCTAAGTCCAGACACATTAACCACCTTAGCCTGTTATCTTATTAGGAACAGGCTTACTATGCCAGTTTGTAACAATGGGGTTACCTATGCCCAGTTAGTTAATAATAATAAGTCTATTATAATGGTGTCCCAATTTCCAGTGTATAGCTCCATCTGTTTATCCAACTGGTATTTTAGTTATTTTCTGTATATTTTCTTTACTTTTACAAATCAAAAATGTTTTTGTATTTCATGTGTGGCCCCGGAAAATTTTTATTTTTCCAATGTGGCCCAGGGAAGCCAAAAGGTTGGACACCCCTGGTTTACACCGTCTTTCAATACCACTTTTATGATCATATCGCACGTCATAAATATATTAAATGTACTTTGGTTTCTATAGTGTAAATATTGGTCCTTTAATTGGGTGCTGTGGGCAAGGTACTAAACGCTCTCCTGTAATGTGTGGGTTATTTGTCAGGTTGTAAATACACAAGTCTCTGACTAAAGCAGGCACTCTGCTGTTTGTCCAAATAGAAAGATTGCGCATTCCTTTCATGCCCTGCAGCCAGAAAGTTATGTTTTTCAATCTTCAATATCTGAATTGTATTTATACCCTATACAAAAGCACTGGCTGAAACCATGAGATTTTTCCTGTAGTATATATTCTCTTCTTCTCTGTAGTAATATGTATGCTTTCCTTGCAGAAAATAGCTCTAAGTACAGCTATTCATCACTTGGCTAGTGAGTAGTTGCCTAATATATGTGTTCCAGCATTTTATTATTTTGATTTCCAACTGCATTTCCATGAGCCATGATGTCATGAAAAAAACATGCACTGCTGGGTATAATGCATGTATATGTGGCACCATATTGCATGGCAACCACCCAATGCACTCAGATCAGCTCAATAATTAATTAATTTATTTATTTTACAGACTCAGTTGAATTTGCTGCTTGAAAAACTGCGTAGCACTGTGAGTATAACTTTTACTTTTTTAATTTTGCTAAAATAATGATTCTCATTGTTATTGCCATTGGTTTATGTTGGAGGCTGTGGTTGCTTACTGCAGTTCCTATGGCTACACTTTCCCTCCACACATGGGTTTTCATTGTCCCCGAATAAATGATGTTTTACTACTAGTTTAGTCAGCCCCCAGGACCCTGCTGCTCTCATGCATACAAATTATTGTAGTCCTAGCAGATTTAGAGAGCTGTGCATGAAATGAGTCATGCATTATTATCACAGAATCCAGATTGAGTACCTAAAACCACTTTCCAACAATAGCTATAGTTAATTTAATTGACAAAATTGGAGTTGATATTGAAAATTAAAAGCCACACTAACTGGTTCATTCTGGCCTCCACTCAGTCAGGTTTGACAAAAGGTTTCCATTTTTACAGCAGTATTTAACCCTCCAAATGTAAGGTTAACAGATCAGCTGAAAAATCTGTGTCACTGATAATATATACAAGTTACTGGGCTGCAATGATTTTTTAACTGGTTGCATTTACATTAAATAAGCAGTCAGATTTCTAAAAGAGTCCCTTATTTTTAACTTGCTCTGGTAATCAATTTACTAATGCAATTGAAAACAGTCCCTGCAGTATGATAGACAGCATGTGTGGGGAGACCAGGATGTTTATAAACCAGTTTTTTAAATAGAAAAATGCAAGGGTCTGGTCAGTTACACAAGAATATTTTGTTTCAAGGACTACTATTTTATTGACAGGAAGTTGCAGGTCCTTGTGGCCAAAAAATGTTCTAGGTAAAAGTACAAATAATCCCATGGTAGGTAATAGACTAGATAGGTATTCTTAAAAATGGGCCTCAGCCTCCTGCATTGTCCTCTCTTCCCAAACTCTGGTCGTGCAGATACTTTCCTATAACTACTTTGCAGCCACATCAAAGAAAGTATATTCCCTTCTAAAAAGAAGTCAGAATATCTGTAAATAAAGTTGTTGAGCCATCCAGTGGTCAATCAGTCCACATTAACTAATTGCTATACATTCCCGTCTCCAAAAGAAATGCTGCTGTTTTGATTTCCCTCTAACCTTCAGCCTTACAGCTGTTGGAATTCCCCTATGAACTGGTCATCTCAGATTTAGTGCAAAAAATAACAAAAAAAGATATGTAGTTATAATAATAAAAGACAAAAAGTATATTCAACACAAGCCTTTACATTGAAATATCATTGAAAAGTGGGTGCTGACCCTTTACATTTAGATTGAATTGGGTATTGTGAAAGGTTATGCTTTTGCACTGCCCAAGGACATTTATCGCCGACTTCGTAAAGAATACGCCAGATTTGGATGATCAATAAGAATTACATTCATGGGAGCAGTTATTTTCAGTTTCCAATATAATAATCCATTTCACTTCAGAGCCTTTTGATTTTTTTTCATCCCAGCTGTGTTCTGAAGATCTCTATCAGTGCAGGAGATAAAAAGGACTGTAGGGAAAGCTAAATATTGAGCTGATGAGCTGGGAAAATGAAGAATAATGCATTGTATGTGTGTGTGTGATTTTCACCCTTTACATTTAGTTACTGTTAATTATATTCCATGTTCACATTTAGAATGTGATGACCTAGTTCTCTGCTTGGCAAAGCCATAAAAATTATGTCCCATTATTGTTTTGTTTTGTTTTAAACAAATGGTTTACTGACTATCCCACAGGGATCTAGCTTCATTCGCTGCATCAAACCCAATTTAAAAATGACAAGTCATCAGTTTGAAGGAGCACAAATTTTATCTCAGCTACAGTGCTCAGGTAATGTTTATATTTTAGTTTTTTTACAACATAAAAAAGAAGAATGTCTGTATTTATCTTGCTAATATTATTATATTAACATTATATTATATATCTCTGCATGGTATGCATCTATTTGCATAGATAGTTCATCGTTCATATCAGTCTCTGTCCCAGTGGAGCTTACAGTCTATACTGGATATCACATTTACTCAACATGCAATAGGTTCAATTTAATTGGAAGCCTGTACAGCAGGGGTGCCCAAAAGGTAGATTGGGATCTAGCAGTTGACCTTTAGCTGGTGATCAGTAGATCTCAAGACACTGTCAACAAACATCTTGGGGGGAATTCACAAAAGTGTCGGGAACGAAAAAATGTCTTTAAAATGTCGTCGAAAGTGTCGTAGCAACAGCCGACAAAGTCACAGAGCATTTCTCTGCCAATTTTCCGACATGTGCGACACTTTTGAATTAGTGTCGTTAAAAGTGGGCGTGGTTTTTTCGGCGCCACTTTTCCCGACATTTTTATGAATGACTCGTAAACTAATTTTTTTTACCGACAATTTTTCAGACACTTTAGGCTCTCCAAAATGAAAATGTCAGACAAATTGTCGTTTAAAAAGTCTTGGTAAATGTCGTTTGTACGATGAAAAGATATACGACATTTTAGAAAATTGTCAGACTTACGAGAAATTCAGAGATGGTAACATCTGTCTTTGTGAATTTGCCGTTCATACGACATTTTACAAATTTGTCGAACGCCACTTCTGGGTTATTTTTTTTACCGACACTTTTGTGAATTCCCCCCCTTGTCTTAATCACCCTCCTATTTCGTGCATTTCATTAAGATATTTATTATGTTACGGTTACATAGAAATATTAGTTTTTTAATTATAGGGATATACAATTTGCCAGCATTCAGTATTTAAGTAATATTTTCCATGGAACAAAATGTAGATCCTAATGGGACAACATCACTTAAAGTAGACCTCGCATTAGAAAAGTATGGACACCCCTGCTGTACAGGTATGAGACCTGTTATCCAAAATGCTTGGGACTTAGTGTTTTCTGTATAACAGATCTTCCTGTAATTTGGGTCTTCATTCCTTAAGTTTACTAGAAAATCATGTAAACATTACATAAACCCAATAGGCTTGTTTTGCCTCCAATAAGGACTAACTATATCCTAGTTCGGATCACATACAAGGTATTGTTTTATTATTACGGAGAAAAAGGAAATCATTTTTTAAAAATTGTATTATTTGGATAAAATGCAGTCTATGGGAGACAACCTTTCTGTAATTCAGAGCTTTCTGGATAATGGGTTTCTGGAAAACTGATCCTACACCTGTATTTATTTTGGGCTGTGGAGTCTTAGATGAAACACATACAAACACGCAGAGAACATATTCCTAGCATTGCACTGGTTGGAATTAAACCAAGGACCCCAGTTCTGCAAAGCAGCAGCTCTAACATCTGAGCCAGCATGACCTTGATAAAGTTTCAACAGAGAGAAAAATCACTACTGAAATAAAAAAGTTATTCAGAAGGAATATAAATAAAGGTTGTATTGCATGTCAAGGACAGCTCAGCAGAATGTCGATCAGCTACTGTTTATATTGTCAGAGTATTGTAAAATTGTGCTAAAAATCAATATCTACATCTTCAAACCCAACTTAGCCACTTCTTAAAATTACTGCTAAGAGTTGAAGTCAACATTTTCAGCAGAAGCCCTTTCTTGAATCCTTTTTTATACAGTGTACTGATAGTATCACAGTAGTACAAATACTGGTGTGTGGGGACTCTCTGCTTCCTATATATGCCAGTTGCTGCTGCTGATTCCTATAGGCATGTAAAGCAGGCCCGGACTGGCAATCTGTGGGTTCTGGCAAATGCCAGAGGGACTGCTACAAGATGCCTTAGAAAGTCACTATTTAGAGGGTTGGTGGGGGATGTTTGGGCCTCTGTGTACCTGAAATGCCAGGGCCTATTTTGATTCTCAGACCAGAGTTGCATATTTTATCTTTTACAGTTTTCAAAGATAGCAGTTGTATATTACAGTCTAGCTGTTAGCCACTAGTTCTGCTACAGAACTGTTGTGCCAGATGTTGCAGGGTTGATTGGATATGCACCAAATCCACTATTTTGGAATTTGCCCGAATCCTTCATAAAAGATACAGCCGAGTCCCAAACCAAATCCTAATGTGTTTATCCAAATTAGTGCCAGGGAGGATTAAATAGAACCACACCCACAGCACAGTTTAAAATTTTTCACTTTTTGTTTGTGCAAAAAGTCACATGATTTTAGGGATCCGGCTTTATCCTGCTGAAATAGGCTGAATCCCAAATGAATCCTGGATTTGGTTCATCCCTATTGGATATGCAGGCAGCATCTTCACTGCCTGCATATCGGGGCCCTCTTATGACCTACAGTGAGTGAGTTGCTTTGCCCATTCTGCAAATCATAACTGTATTGTACAGTGATAGCTGTAAAATGCATAAAATCAACACAATTTAATACAAAAAGCTGCTACAGATATATGGAGTTAGTTTAATATATACCAGCATCATAAAATATTTACTCTCGAGAGATGTGCCAATAACTGCAGTGTGCATTTTTATACCCACTGCTATTAATAAAAAAAAGTGTATATTTGCAGTCTTAGGCAGGGACATAAATTTATATTTAAAGGAATTGTTCAGTGTAAAAATAAAAACTGGGTAAATAGGCTGTGCAAAATAAAAAATGTTTCTAATATAGTTAGTTAGGCAAAATGTAATGTATAAAGGCTGGAGTGACTGGATGTGTCACATAATAGCCAGAACACTACTTCCTGCTTTTCAGCTCTCTTGGTTTCCACTGAGTGGTTACCCTGGTGACCAAGCAGTAACCAATCAGAGACTTGAGGGGGGGGGGCACATGGGTCATAGCTGTTGCTTTTGAATCTGAGCTGAATGCTGAGGATCAATTGCAAACTCACTGAACAGAAATGTACCATGTGGCCCCCCTTCAAGTCTCTGACTAGCTCACTGAACTGTTCCTTTAAAGTAATTTTTTGACCCCCCCCCCTTGCCATCTATCCCTACCCCCTCTCTTGGTTGTATACACTCAGTGGCAAGCATACAGACTGAGAAGGTTAGAAAAACAATGCTATGGCCAAAGTTCTTTTTGAGTCTTTACTGGGTTCCTCCCTAACTACGCCCCACCACAGCACGAGGGTAAGTTCTTTCTGATGTTACACTACTGAACCTGTGGTTTTGTTTGAGACCCCTGCAAAGGTGAGCCATCTGTTTTGTAATTGTTAGTTGTACATAGCTATGTAGCCTCCTTCAGTTATTAGGTCTCATGCTGAGAATGACTTTGTGTCTAAAGTAACTCCCTGCTGTTATATGTTCCCTGCCAGGAGTTATATTTCCTGCTATCATTTTCTACTTGTAATTACCCTGACCTATATAATCTGTGAATTCTAATATTTCAGCCATATTACTTTCCATCTTGCTTTTCATTTGTTGTTTCATCATGAGTAGAAAAAAGTCCTTCCATCATATCATCTTGCTACTGAACATTGTAATTCTGGTGCTTCTTTCTTCTGGATTTTTATCAGAAATGAGAAAGGCTTCATTTATCTTGTTGGACATTTCCATCTTTTTACTCTTTTCTACCGTCACAGAATGGGAGTTTCCCTAGGAATCCGCTTGAATCACATTTTGGTGTCCCTTTGTTTGTATTCCTGAAGCAATGTATATACAATAACAAAAATTTAACCATATCATGAGCAAACGGGCAGGAGAAATACTCAAAAGATAAGGAGCTTCACACACTCAGTGGAAGTTAGCCAATTTATTCAAACCAATGCATTTGAACAGGGGTAAACGCCTCTTGCATTTATAAATGTGTGCAGCTCCTTATCTTTTAAAAACTTTATAAAAGCAGAAATTATTTTACAAAACATTATGCAAATGATCAGATATTTGCTTGTAATATGTGTGCATGCCCCCCCCCCCCCCATTGCCCCCAGCTTTATATTTGTAGCAGGGAGCTAATTTTCCCTTTCATAAAATGGATAATTAGCAAATAATTGTCCTCAGTTTGGAAGTAGAAAAATATAAAGACTCCTTAGTATACTGAGACACAAGTTTTTGTGTAGGGCTGCTTGGCATTGCAGACTTGATTTAATGTCACGTTTTTCACTACAGGATTTGTTTCAGTTTAGTTAAGCTGTAGATGAGAAGCTGACATCTAAAGAAAATAATTCTTGAGCCTCAGGCAATTTATTTTCACGCTGTTCATCTGCATTTGAATTACTGCTTCATGGCAAAGTAATTTCTATAAATTTTCCTAATTTTAAGATGAATAAAAGTATTCTTCTGTCCCAATTGTACCGATCATAAGGTTTTGCGAATTGGTTTAATTGGTTTTCTAAAACATGTGTTTTTGCGATCTTTTTACTTTCATTGTTTAGCATGTGATCGTTTTTGAACACAGAGAGAAGGAGAGTGGGCTCGGGTCACGTTGGTGCCCATTCTGGCCCTAGTTAGGTTTGGTGAGGAGTAAATCCAGCATCAGCAATAGTGGCTCACAAGGTCATTATAATCATGAAATTCTTTATCTGTATGTGTGTTAAAGGGATGGTTAACATTTAGTATGTTGCAGAATGGCCAATTCTACAAAACTTTTCAATTGGTCTTCATTAATTATTTGTTTATAGTTTTTTTTAAAAAATTATTAGCTTTTTTCTTCTGACCCTTTCCAGCTTTCAAATTGGGGTCATTGACCACTTCTAAAAACAAATGATCTGTAAGGCTATACATAGTTATTGTTACTTTTTATTATTCATCTTTCTATTCAGGCCTCTCCTATTCATATTCCAGTCTCTTATTCAAATCTCCCCCAAACGTTCAGTGTGACCTTACCCTTAGGGTGAAGACACACAGAGCTACTAGTAGCAGCTACAAAATAGACAATAGTGATAGCTGACTTTCCAAAACTCTATGGGTGTTTTAGCAAAGTCAATTCTCAGTATTGTCTATGGCAAGGGTATATTGTAGCTGCTACTAGTAGCTCTGTGTGTCTTTACCCTTATGCATCACAGTATTTTTTGTTTGCATTTCTTTACAAGTTATTTTATTTTTTATCTATATGTGGTAATGACAGACCAAGTTGCACAATATAGGGTCAGGGCACACGCTCAGATGCGGGGAGATTAGTCGCCCGGCGATTTATATTGTAGCAGGCGGGAGGCAGTTTGGGGAGATTAATCGCCCCGAAGAAGAGATTGTAGATTGTGTCTCGGGGTCTATGCATTTTTTATAATCTAGCTGTTCATTATAAACGGGCACTACAAAACTATTGTTTTCCTGAAATAATTGAAACTGCTATGTTAGACCTTGAATGAGCACCAGACCTGGGAATTTAATGTGCATTTTTTTAAACCCAATAAATTATTGACAAGGTATGTCTCCTCTCATATTATTTACATGTCTTTCATTAAAAAAACAACTCTTAGGCTTCTCATGCATTTGCACCTTACCCTAGAGACTGTTTAATATTTAGCACAGCACAAATGCACCGAGCAGCCGTGCACACAGACTTTAAAGTAGGAAGATAGAAAATATTCTCTCTACTACAGGTATAGGATGCATTATCAGTAAACCTGTTATCTAGAAAGCTTTGAGATGGCAATTTCATTTCCCGTAGTGTCCTGTTTAAACAAACAATTCTTCATTTTTGATTGATTTATTTTTTCTCGGTAATAATATGACAGGGCCTTGTACATCATGTTAAGTAGCCTAGCATAAGTCCATGTTGATGGCAAAACAGACCTGATTGATTTTTTATGTTTTTAGTAGCTTTAAGGTGTGGTTCTCTAAATTACAGAAGGATTCCTTATCCAGAATACCCCAGCACCTAAGCATTCCAGTTAATCGAAAACAAACCTGTGTTTAGTTAAAATGTTTTAGTCCATGTTTCATTCGTCTGTTCTGTTGTTTGGCTCACTGTATATGGACATTAGATAGCTCTTATTGAAATGTATTTGGACATCATTTGATTTTTGGATTATTTGCATACAGTTGATATAATCTGCCAGAATTAATGAAATGACCGAAGGAGACAGTGAAAAGTACAATATAAAAAGAGAAAAAGCTGGTTGGGCGGTTACAAGATTTTTATAATACCAATATAAATATATAGCTATTAAATACAATAGATGAAATCATGGAAGGAAAATATACTCCATTTATAAGCAGTAGTTATCTTGATTTTCTCTTCCTGGGTAATTCATTTATTATGATTTTGTGTCCTTGGTCTAGTCATTTAATCTTTTTCCTCAGGGACCAAAATTAGATTGTAACCTATTTGAGGTAGGTTTTTTTTTAATTTTGTTTAAAAGAACCTATGTGTGATACTGAGAATAATTAGTGCCAAGGGTATATCAGACCATATGCATTAGCACAATAGAACCATGGGGTGCTCCCTTCCTTTCTTTTAAAAAAAAGCTGGGAGAATAGTTATCACTGTAAAAAAAAAAAAACAAAGCGATAATGTGCTTCCTCAGATTTTTTGCTCTTTGTTAACAATGCATTGCCAGTTGCTGACTTATGCTGGAATCAGTCATTTAAGGTGGATACACCATGGACGATCACCCCCCTCTGATATTAAGGGTCCCACCCCTTCCTGCTTCATTTTTTTACATATTAAAAAAATTATTTTGGATTCTTTTAACTGCTTTCTGCAATATCCTTTTCCATATAGATTTTAGCTCTTTTATGCATGATATTTAACTGTTAAAGCAAACGGTATTTGTTCAATTGGTTAGTGGGTCAATTGGATGAATGCCATACAAGTGGCTATACACATGCATGGCTATACCATTGTTATGGTGGCCATACGCTGGCAGATATAAGCTGCCAATTTGGGTCCTTCAGTCCAATTTGCCGGCTTATCTGCCAGTGTATAGCTTTGTTTGATTTACTGCAGGCATAGATGTATAAATTAACAAGTCACAACTTTATGTAATAGCCAATAAATATGCACTACATGAAAATGTGTTTTGTTTTTGGTCCCTTAGGCATGGTGTCCGTTTTAGACTTAATGCAGGGTGGCTTTCCTTCTCGAGCATCCTTTCATGAACTTTACAATATGTACAAGAAATATATGCCTGCAAAGCTGTCTCGATTGGATCCAAGACTTTTCTGCAAGGTATTCCATATCGCAAATAGTCCCTTTTTTTAATTGTACCAAAACTCCCTTTTTATGCGATATAAAAATCACCGTATAAAATGGCTCACTTTTGAAATATTCATTGGTTGCTTTGAAGACTGTTTTAAGGGATGTGAATATGAATTCTTGCCTATTAATGTGTTTCTTTTATGTTACAGGCTCTTTTCAAAGCCTTGGGTTTAAATGAAAATGATTACAAATTTGGTTTAACTAAGGTGTTTTTCAGGCCTGGCAAAGTAAGTGTCTAATTTTTTATTTTATTTTTTCCCTATTCCTCACTTAAAATTTGATGACTCTAAATTAAAATTTAAAATCATATGGTGAATTATTAAGCTTGTTCTGTTAACCTTTTCCTTATGTGCAAATGATTTTTATCACCTTGGGCTTTAGAATACTTGGGTAAATTAGTAGAATTACTATTCTCTGTGACCGCGTGCTTGTGTACTTTCTCCTACAAATGTCAAAATATATTTCTCCATATTTAAAACACCCACCATAGGAAAATAATTTATATGGCAACCCTGTCATTTTATCCAGGCTATCCTTGGTATCTAAACTATGTAGGTTCAACTGTCTAGTCTTGTAAAATTTGGATTTCAAAAACATTGCTTTAAAAATGGTAATTAAGAATCATACATGTTAGAGAGATAAACATCAAGCATAAGAGTAAATAATGAAATAAAATACATAATACTATACACTTTTTTCTGTTCCATCTAAACAGTAGCTGTGGTGGGGGTACTGAAGTTTTACACTGTAATTATACAATTAAATAGTTTCATTTAAAATATCTATTCATTCCAAACAACTCTAATATTAGATTATAAAGAGAAATAAAAAGGGAAAAGAGTCAGTTCTTCAGGAGAGGGGGTTCTTCTTATATTTGGTTGATGCATAGCTCCTATTCTCCCTTTGCATTATATCACATTCCTATAGAAATGTTAAACTGCTCTTACCTAGTGGTACTAAGAAATACAGTTATGCCTAGTAGTCTAATAAATGTGGAGTGTTTATTATTCTGTGGAAGTATTTTTCTCCCAAATGTGCCGCAAGCCATGTATTGATTTTCACAACTGACCTTACAATGGAAATGTCTCCTAAGATACTTTGTTTGTGGGTTTTGTAAATTTATTGGTAGGATACATTCCTTATACCAGAGATGCAATCTCTGTAGCTTTTGTAAGCTACATCTCTCTGTTCTTTATCTCCACTTTGTAAGCTCTTACAGCCACACAGGTATTGGTTTATATATGTATAGACGGTTGATTAAACATGAGCACTGGGAAATCACCTACTACTTTATACATAATGGTTTCAATTGGAGATATTTACTGGTGGCATTACATGATTACACTGATTATTTGTTGTTTTGTTTCATAGTCTATCTGGTTTCCTTATGTAATTACTTCATCTTATGTTATTTCCTTTCCAGTTTGCAGAATTCGATCAGATCATGAAATCTGATCCAGATCATTTAGCTGAGCTGATTAGACGCGTCAATCACTGGCTTATCTGCAGTCGCTGGAAAAAGGTCCAGTGGTGTGCACTTTCCGTTATCAAATGTAAGGAGGCTGTTATATGATGAAGTATCGTCCACATTTGGCTGGATTTTTCAGTTGTTCAAACAGTTTGAATGTCACTCCTGATTTAATGTCATGCTTTCAATAATACAAACCTGAAAGTCACAAATATATAAATCTTTTCAATCTCAAATTTGTATGCAGTGTATGTTTATACCTTGGGGATAAACATAAATATTTGTGACTATCAGGTTTTTATTATTGAATGCATGACATTAAATCATGAATGACAGAATCTGACATGGGCTCAAAGGTTCAAACGTATTACATTTTTAAATTACTCATCATAATTATCATCATTAAACAATTAATAATTTTATTTCCCCTAAAGTCCTGTAAACCTCTTAAGAAACAGAAACATACTCCAAAACTTTTTTTTGATCAATTATTAATATAATACCACAACCCCCTTTCTGGATCAGTTGCTTGCGCTGTTGTTCTCTATGGCCAAACAGCAGCAAACCTTATGAGTCTTATTACCTTAAAGGAAAACTATACCCCCCAAACAATGTACGTCTCTATAAAGAGATATTGCATAAAACAGCTCATATGTAAAATCCTGCTTCATGTAAATAAACCATTTTCATAATAATATACTTTTCTAGTATTATGTGCCACTGGGTAATCATAAATAGAAAATTGCCATTTTAAAAAATAAGGGCCGCCTCCTGGGATCGTAGGATTCACTGTACTCATAAACATACCAACAAACCATATATGTTAGGTCACATGAGCCAATTAACAGACAGAGTTGTGTCTTTTGCTTCCACACTTCTTCCTGTTACAGTTAGAGTTGTAGTATTTCTGGTCAGGTGATCTCTGAGGCAGCACACAGACCATCACGAAATGGTGGCTCAAGGCAAGAGATGTAGAAGGGCAATATTTACTTATTTACTTAAATATATATTCCAGTTTGGTAAGATTCTTTAATATGATATGAACTATCTGTTGCTTAAGTGTTCATTTTGGGGGTATAGTTTTCCTTTAAAGGTACCAAAGATGGAGGCAGATAATTAGATTACCAATGCACAAATAATACCCCTGCATAATGGAATCCTGCTAACTAAACAGTAACAACAAAGAGGGATGGAAGAGAGTTGTATACTGTCCATCAAATCATCTCACAAGGACCAAACATGAAGAAACTTCAGTTTCCCTGTTTGCCCTGTTTAGCTCAAGAAATTTAAAAATAAAATGCCATGCCAAAAGTCATGTTCATTGAGCTCATGCTAAACAAGGGAATATACTGGCTCTTTATGACAATGCCCAAGTATTTTTATTGCTAACATTTAAATCACCAACCACTTCTTGTAAAAATGATTCTCTCTTTTAGTAAAAAACAAGATTCAATACCGGGCTTCAGCTTGCATTAAAATGCAAAAAACGATTCGAATGTGGCTGTGCAGAAGGAAACACAAACCACGGTAAGAAAGGATATTAAGCAGTATTCTCCATTTCAGTTCCTTTATGTAAGTAAATGAAATTCCAGCTGACTGTATTTTGAATGGGGAAGCTTACAATCACAGGTTGATTTCAGGATATACAGTAGTTGAAGCTTTAGATTGAAAATGAAATCTGTACAGAGCAGGTGTTTGGTACCTATGCGTGGTGGGAGCTATCAGAGATTCTAAATTGAGCAATTCATATCAGATGGATAGCATACTGAATTATAGGTTTCCTCCACATACCGCGTAAACTGAACTAACAGTATCCTGAGTTTGGATTTTAGCAAACATTGATGCCGTTTATGGTGTAAGCAGCTAGGGAGCCTTATTGTGATTAGGAATACTGAAATATTTATCCTAACCCTAGATATACCGTTTAATGGAAGTCTGTCACTTTTAAACGGTTTAAGTGTAGTTGAAAATATTGAACATTATGTAGACAGGCATAGAAAGAAGAAAAAGACAGAATGCAGATGGAAGAGTAGGGGTAGTGGATACAGAGTAAGCGAAAAATGGAGAAAAATATGGTGACTAGACTAGTAGACAAAAGAGGGTTGGTCTGAGAAATGGGCAGCAGGGGGCTTAAAATAGTAAGTACAAAGACTTCTGGGCTACTACTTGCTAACTTTAACAGCTAAAATGTAAATGTTATAAGAATTTGATTTATACTGAAATCCAAATTTTACAGCATTGATGGAATGGTAAAAGTAAAGACTCTGAAAAAAAGGCTGGATAAATTTAATGAAGTTGTTAATGCCCTTAAAGAAGGAAAAGCAGAAATGAACAAACAAGTAAAGGACTTGGAGCTTTCCATTGATGCCCTGCTCTCCAAGATAAAGGTGAGAGAATTACAGCTCAGTCAGGGGTCTCTTGTATAAAGCTCCCCATAGACGTGACGATTCTTCTTGCCGAATGACCAATTTTAGGGAAGCCCGACCAATCCTTCGAAATTATCGTGCGGTTAGTGGTATTCGAACGATCGCACATCTTACGATTTTTCGTCCGACATCTGTCGGGAAATTGATCGGCCAGGTCAAAAAATCTTTGTCGGTCCCAGTGCAATGTATCTATGTTTGCAGGGCCAAGCAGGCAGCTCCCCTTTGTTTTCCTGGCAAATTGGTCTTTTTAGTTGATGGTAAATTCGTACGATCGTTCTGAGAAGATCGTGGTCTCACGATCAGGATCTGATCTTTTAAAAATCTCAACATCTATGGCCAGCTTTAGTTAAACAGCTCAGAATTGCATACAAATGAGAACTTAAACTACATCAGTCGAGTTGTACATGTTTGTGATAACATCACATTCTAAATAACAAGCTTAGGCATGATTTATGATGGAGCAGGTTGGTGTTAGACATTGGTCTACTGTTGCTGAATTAAAGTTGCAGTGATCCAGTGATTACAAATGAGAATTTTATGGGTTTAATTTGCATGTTCTTAGAATCATAACCTATGGTTTATTTTTGGGCTTAGATTGAAGTGGTAATAGTTTATTAATAAGTTATGCTGGAGGCTATCTTGGCATCCCATGCAATTGCAGGAGCACTGCCAGCTTTTCTTTCAGCTTACTTAGCTCTTATGTATATTTAGTGGAGTGATTTGGATCTGAACTATAACAACTCTATAATGTTTCTCTTATTGGCAGGTAGAAGCATGTTATCAATCCCCTATATAAATCCAAATGCCTTACTCACTGGCCAGTAAGATTGTTTTGCATTTTGCACAAGTAGTTAGTAAATGGTTCTCTGTACTTTCCCGATATACCTGTTCAGGTTTACTCAAAATAAGTTCTATACTAAGGTTTTCATCAGTGAAAAATGTTCCTGTACAATGGTGTGACAGCAGCAGCAATATGATAGGATCAATGACAGCAGCTGAAAGTATAACATGCTAACATATTCATTTTCATTTTTTTATTAAATGGAACTTTGTGGCTGTAATCTTAAGCAGGTGTGGCCAAGGATGATTGCTCAAAAAGTAAGCATGGCCTATAGAACAATTCATATGGCACCCTTCATCCACCCCAGTTTTATGGGTGTCCCTGGATGGATGTCAGTTTGAAGGTCTGCTAAACAAATTCTATACCCACTTAAAGGAATTGTTCAGTGTAAAAATAAAAACTGGGTAAATAGATAGACTGTGCAAAATAAAAAATGTTTCTAATATAGTTAGTTAGCCAAATATGTAATGTATAAAGGCTGGAGTGATTTGACTTATAACATGTCAGTCTGAACACTACTTCCTGCTTTTCAGCTCTCTTGGTTTACACTGACTGGTTACCCTGGCTACCAGACAGTAACCAATCAGAGACTTGAGGGGGGCCACATGGGTCATATCTGTTGCTTTTGAATCTGAGCTGAATGCTGAGGATCAATTACAAACTCACTGAACAGAAATGTACCATGTGGCCCCCCTTCAAGTCGCTGACTAACTCAGAGTTATAGAGCTGAAAAGCAGGAAGTTGGATTCTGGCTGTTTTATTAGACATCTGTTCACTCCAGCCTTTATATATTACATTTTTGGCTAACTAACTATATTAGAAACATTTTTTATTTTGCACAGTCTATCTATTTACACAGTTTTTATTTGCATACTGAACTGTTCCTTTAATATCAATATCCTTAGTATTTCCTCTGTTCTGTCCATTTAAAAGCTGCTGATAACTACCAAGTACTACTTGCAATTATGCAAGTGATGTAATTTAAAGAAGACCTGTGTGTTCTTTAAATAAGCTTTAACAGCAGGCCATACATTATTAAAGCCATTCTGCAGTCCATTATCCTGATATGATGACATATGCCTACTTACAGAAGGCCATGTCTTCCTGCTGAAATTTCACATTTTTGTAAAGCATTTTATTCTTTTTATATTTTTAACTGAATTTTTTTTCTTCTTCTTTTCTTCTTTTATTAGAACACTATAATGACCCGGGAGCAGATAGAACGAGAATATGATAATCTGGTCAAAAGCTCTGGTCAACTACTTAACTCTCTGCAAAAGAGAAAGAAAGAAGAAGAAGAAGCTGAACGTTTGCGCAAAATTCAAGAGGAAATGGAAAGGGAGAGGAAAAGGCACGAGGCTGAAGAGGAACTTCGAAGGAAAGAAGAAAATGAGAGGCGTCTGTTAGTAATCCCATGCAGTACATTTGTGCTTTCCAGCATTGCAGTTCTATTTATGTACATTTATGTTTATGGTCGAAGCTAAAGCCTGTCGTGTTTATTTCTTCTCGTGCAGAAAAGCTGAGATTGAAGCAAAAAGAAAACAAGAAGAAGAAGAAAGGAAAAAAAGGGAAGAAGAAGAAAAGCAAATTCAGGTTAGTTTTAGATGAACTCCCAATAAACTTACGAAAATATCTAGGTAATAAAATATTGTATGGTAAAAAAAGGGTAGACTCTTTGAAGACATTTGCTTAAGTAGTGGCCAAAGCAACTGCATGGCTGCTGTTGGTTAATTATGTACTGTATTCACAAGGCTTGGTTAGTTGAATAAACTACAAATATTCAGCACTCAAAGGATCGCTTATATGTTGCATGTTCCACAGCCAAGTGTTTAAGCTTAAAATGTGTGTTTTTTCCCAAAAAAAAACCCATTTGCTTTGACAGGTGGTTTCAGTTAAAAACAATGATAGGCAGCATGGGTGGATTACGGTGCTCCTCCACCAACTGAAAAATGTTGACAGATTATAAAACCTGTGTGCCATAGCCCATAGGATCAGATTGCCCCTTTTTGTTATGTATCTAATATTTGTTGTCTAAACAAAGTCCCACTAGGACTGTTGTGGTTGAGCCTTAGTGCACATTCATGCAAAAAAAAATCAGAAAAAATGCAGATGTTTTAATCTAAATATCCCATTGCTGAAAATTGTGTTTTTGCCAGTGTTATTGGTACTTTAATGTGCTTACTGCTTTGCATAGTTTGTATTTATTTCAGAGGATATAATGTTAGCTTCTGTACTTCCACACACACACATGCATTCGATTTATAGCAACAATTGGAAACACTCACAAACGCAGCATAACTGCAATTAAGCTTTTTATTCCATTACCACACGGTGTGGTAATGGAATAAAAAGCTTAATTGCAGTTATGCTGCGTTTGTGAGTGTTTCCAATTGTTGCTATAAATCGAATGGATGGGGGATGCCAGAGGCGGAGCACCCAAGGAATCACCACAAGAATTGTTTTTGAATTAACGCTTATCAGTGAAAAAAGCCTGTTTGGAACACACACATGCAACTTAAAGTCATTCCACCATATAAATGTTAACCCTATACAGTGCTTTATCATTATTTTGTGACATAGACCAATGTGGCATATGCCACCCTATGAGGCAAACTTTTGTGTTATTATTATCATTAAATGTAACAATTTTCTGAAAGTCATACCAAAGTTTTATAAACCAACCAGAAGACAGCTATTTAAAAAAAATGCTCTATTTATACTCAGCAAATGTCAGACTTTGTCATCAAAAGGCTGATTAACTTTTCTGTTGGCCAAATGTGAAAATCCCAGAAAACTAGCCTACTGAAAAAAACTGTAATCTTTCAAAAAATAAAATAATATATCCACATTTTAAGTCTATCATATACTAGAAGCGTTATGTAAGGCTGATACTAGACAAACTTTGTCTGAGCAGCTCCTACTCCATTTCCCAGGTGACAGAGAAGGATGACTGGGGCGTAGCAGCTTTCCCATTAATTCAGTTTGACCCTTGCCGTAACTCTGCTTCAGTTCAAGAAGTACATTTGAGATCTGTCAGTCTGAAATTATGTTCAGTGTCAAAAAGAAGCAAGTAAAACTTTCATTAAGATAAATGCTTTGCCCGATATGCCCTTGGTGTATATATAAGCTCATATATGAAGTTCTGTGCTGGTAAACATTTGCTGTCTCTGTATCCATGGTCTAAACAGTTTTATTGGAAGGAAATAGTTTGAGGGCAGAATATGATGGCCTCAATAAAATGGTTTGGTTGTAGGTTGAAGTGGAGATGCAGCTGGCTCGTGATCGGCAGGAAGAATCTCAGCAGCAGGTGATTCTTGAACAAGAACGAAGGGATCGGGAGCTTGCCATGAGAATTGCACAGAATGAGGCAGAGCTGATCAACGAGGAAGGACCAGATTCAGCATTGCGCAGGTAAATAACTTTTACACATTACTGGGCATTGAGTAATATACAGAAATCTAAATATTAGCTAATGTCCATATACTGTAGGTCTGATTTTTTCATTCTTGCATTTCAAGGCCAGAATGAGAGAAATGGGGCAGTCCAAAAGGACTGCCTATTATAACCTAAACTAAGTTCAAAATGCAGCCCTCCAGTTATTATGAAACTTCAACTCTCAATACATCCACAGCCTTTAGTGTCAGCTGATTGCTAGGATAGTTTTACAACAGCTGGAGGGCCACAGGTTGGACCACCTCTTTGGGTTCAGTAAGAACAATGTTATCATAGTTGTCATTTTACCAATTACATTTCCGGTGGGGGCTTTTCCTTCTGGGCCACAGGTCTAGGGGAATTCCTACCGAAGTTTATTGTGCTCTAAATGTTGAATTCCTGCCAACTAGGAATTAGAACACTAAAGCGCTAAATAAATGTGGAGAGCCTTGCCAATTCGAGAGGCAAAATACTCAACATGGTGGGGAATTACTTGTAAGTAACTGACCACAGGGAGGTGAAATTGATTGGATACGAGTCATTTACACTTCCAATGAAGTACAAGTTCAGCTGGCCGCTGCCATAAAGCAGAGTGGGGCCTTTACATCACCAGCTCAGGGCTTGTAGCAAGTAACATTTCTTCAGTTTATGAAAGTGACTTTCTCCGAGATTTCAACTCTTGGATGTGGAATGAATTTGTTCACATTATACAGAGCTTCGAGTCATTTTGCTGTGAATGTATTAACCTTACAGCATAAACTAGTCTAGATTTCCCTGTGCAACGCAATGCTGCTTTAATCTCTACTTTCTTTAGCCCTGAAAAAGGGCACAGAATGCATTTTTATGCCTTCCAGTACCAAAGGGATTAAATTAAGAGGTTTTCAGTTTCCAGATTCTGTGTTTTCACTTCAGTTATCTCAGGGTTTTCTTATTTTGCACCAGAAATACATTAATTTCTTCAAGCTTCTATAATTTCCTTTCCCAGTCGATATTTGCATCTGAGGCTTTTGCTACTTCACATCTCCAGGTATATATGATCTGTATAGTGTACATTGCACAAATGCTGTACTTTATTAAAGGGATAGACCACCTCTACAACTCCCATCATCCCCTTTCATCTGATGCTGATTGCTGGGGATGCTGGTTGATGTGTTCAACATCATTTTTGCTGCTGTTTATAGATATTTCACTACAAAGCTGTCTAATTTCATCTAATTGCAATTTTCTTTATTTTTTGCCATGCAGATTAATTTTGGATCCAAAAAATGTATTTGTTAATAGATTGTGATATAATAAACATTTGATCATTTAAAGTAATAGACAACAATTAAACACAATCCAGAACAAATGTGTCTAATATGCAATGTAAATGATAAATATGTTGACTGGTGGCCTGTTAAAACCTCGTTGTGCCTAATTAGCCTAATATTCTCAGTGAACAAAACAGGTTTGTTAATCTGACTTTGTAAATGTTTTGAAGGCAATCCCTATGCAGCTCCTAGCATTGTGAAACATTGTGTAGATCAGTGTCTTCTAACATAACTTGAGTGGTCCCTGAAGATGGCAGTTTACTAAAAGCATTTCATGTGAAGAAATCATCTCTTCCCAGAGGATACTAGAGCGAAATAAAATATGTGTTCAGTAATTGCTCTCTCTTAACACAAAGCCATCACTACATTCCACATTCTTTTCACACTATCAATTTGTTTATAAAGTTTCTGTTTAAGATACAGATTTGGCCATTTTCCAAATGATCAGTCTGGAATGATTTTCTCTTGTAGAGTGTCACAAAACGCATCTGGTCCACACAGTTGATTTTTGTGTGTGTTTCCTTTCTTATTGCATGTCTGTGTGTTTCCTGGTGTGTTGTTTTAAACAAATGAAGGCAGTGAAGCAAACTCATAATTCTTTTTTTTTTTTTGGACAGTTATTTTTTATTGGGATTTTGCAGTTTCACAAAAAAATTAACAAAATAAAATCTTCAACATAGAGTACAGCTTTCAGGAGTATATAAGAAAGTTATGAAACAACAATAACTTCTAATTCTTAAAGGATCAGTAACACCAAAATATAAAAACATTTTAAAGTAACTAAAATATAATGTACTTTTAATATGCATTAGTAAAAAGTGTGTGTATGCGTTAGAAATATAGTTTATGTAAATAGGCTATTATGTCGCTATGGGGGCAACCATTTAAGCTAAAAATGGAAAAAAAAGGCACAAGCTACTTAACAAAAATCAGATAATCAGATACGATCTGTAATAGAATACAATAGGATTCTACATAGTGTGTCTGGTATTTGCTAAACTGTGCTTTGAATGGCTGCCCCATGGCTTTACCGCAGCTTGTTTATATAAACTATAGTAGTGTTTCTAACACAAGTTACACAGGTGCGTTAAACAGTACATTATATTTTATTTTTTTTAAACCACTTTGATTTTTAGCTGTAGAACTGCTGCAGTTCACCACTGATGGTTCTCCGTAGAGGGCTCTTATTGTGTTCTGATTGTTAGCCTGTGAGGCAAATAAGTGCATCAGGCATGATTTGGTCACCCACTCACAGGACCAAATCGTTCTGATCTGATCATTTCACCCCCCCCAATTGAGTAGGATGTTGGACGAGGTGTGGGATGTTCCACAAAGGTATGGAATCTATTATAAGGAAGCCTTCATTTAATATGGCAATATCATTTCCCATAGTGTCCTATTTCAACAAATAATTCTTCATTTTTGACTTAGATCTCTCACTATACAGTAGAACCCCCATTTTACATCCCCTGATTTTAAGTTTTCCCTCATTTTACATTGTTGTTTTGTGGTCCCATCTATATATTATGCATAATACATTTCACTGATTTTCCATTTTCCTAGATTTTACACCATTTTTTTCTGGTCCCCTGAAAAACATAAAATGGGAGTTCTACTGTAGTTAAATTACAATACCTTGTACTTTATCACTGAGCTGGTATTACCCTTAGACCATCACAGACCATTGTGGTCTAAATACCCCAGATCATTTTATCTAAAATATCAATCACAAAGCATGACAGAACTGCTGCTTCATGAACAAAAGATGGAGAATTAACCACTTTCTTCTCTATACAAGCTCAATAGTTATAATTTCTTTTCAAAATTCAGTTATGGAAGAGATATGTTCCCATATGTAATAAAAGGCATAAAGTTTGCCTGGGTGCAGTAAACCATAGCAACCAATAACATGTTTCCTTTTAAAAAGGTAAATTCTGGTTTTGGTTGTTATGGGTGTTTAGACCAGTAGCAAACTTTAACCATTTTGTTGCATTACCCCAAATCCGTACATACACGTCAGTTGTCGTGAGTCATGAGTGGCTAAATGCTGGCTGCCTCACAGCTCTGAGCCTCCAACTACCACCCCCATTTATCCTTTTTACAACTAATTATAACCACATTTCATGTTCCTTTGGAAAGCAGCCAGCAGTTCCATTGTTATATGGCCATGGACCCTGTGAGTTTTATAGCAGTGTTAAGGGAAAGTAGTGTATAATTGGACTCGGTGGTACATATCACCCATCAAGGTGAACTTAAGCATGCATGGCTTTTTGAGCTTTGACTTAGATGTGATTAATGCACTTTCAGATTAATCCAATAGGGATTTCAAGTTTGATTTATTTCTGCTTACCCTAAGTTGATACTGAGAACTGTAGCTTTTGCATATTGCATTCTAGATACCTTGTGATGAAACACGGTATTCAAAGATAAATTATTTTGTAAATACTGTACACAAATTCATTTTACATTGCTTCTAAATGGACTTTACAAAGTCATTGTGGAAAAAGTGGTTCTTAGTAAGTTCCACTGATGGCCCCAACACAGTATACTGTAACTACTCGCTGGGGTCATTTATAAAGACAGGGCAAACTTGCATCTGGCCAGTAACCAATGGCAACCAATCAGATGCATGTTTTCAATGTTCTACCTGCAGCTGGCTGAAAAAAACAAATTGCTGGTTGCTATGCCGATTCATTCTCATCGGCTCCTCTTTACAAGTACACTGACAGACAGGACATTAACCTGTGTGCAGAGGAGATTTTGGCCAGTGTTCTGGCTATTATGTTAGACATCCAGTCACTCCAGCCTTTATACATTACATTTTTGCCTAACTAACTATATTAGAAACATTTTTATTTTGCACAGCCTATCCATAATAGGATCCTATAATACAAAAAGAAAACCAATTGCAAATTGTCTGAGAATATCACTTTCTACATCATACTAAAAGTTAATTTAAAGGTAAACAACCCCTTTCAAGAGAATTAGCGTGGCAAGCCAGGATTTGGTTTAGAATATTCCTTTGTCTCCTTTTTATTACAGGTAAAGGATCCCTTATCGTACTTGTCTATAAATGAAACCTATTACAATGTTGTAGGATGAGCTCTTATTTTTTTAATGGCGATCATGTTGACTTATAAATAATATAATGATCCTTTTTTATGGCCAGACATATAGGTCCACAGTTCCTGATCAAGTAGAATGCTATTGACACTGTATTCTAGTACTGATTTATTTATGCATCAGCCTGTATCTAATTTACCCAGCAGAAGAGTATTCATTTTGAACATTTCTTCTACAGCCTTACAGTTGAAGTCGCGCAACCATCTCCAGTTAACTTCAAGTATGACGCATGTCTCCTCTACAAAAATGCATCTTTAAATGTCATTAATTCCAAATTAATTACCCACAACTCAATGCAATCACCAGCCAATCAATGCAACATAGCATGGCATTAGCAATTGAAAAAAAAATAAATAAATTAAAGCACTGAATAGCACTGAAATAATTGTCAAATTAGTTCATTTTCACGATTGGTAATTTTTATTTTAATTAATGAGGTTACCCAGTGGAAGATTAAAGGGAAAACATATATTATCATGCTTTGCCCTAGATCAAACACAGATGATATTATATCCTAAATCAAAGGGAATGGTGTGCATGGTTCAGATTGGGATAAAACTAATTAATGCTGGAACGTTTAAAACTCATTCAGTGTTGCTTTCTGTTTCCAGAGCTGGTCAAGAGAAAACCAAACTGACAATGTATGTTTGAATGTATATGATGTCTTATATTTGGAGAAAATATTTAGATGAGAACTTATAACAGTTGATAACAGTTTTATCTTGATATTTATACATTATGGACCATGCAATGGATGCATGTAGGAAATGTAATTGTGCTGTAGGATTTTATGCTATCACAGGAGTTTATGTCAGACTAGTTTTTATGATTCCCGTGTGCTCATGTAAGCACTATTTCCACATCTGCAGTGTTAAAGTAAAAGAACGGGGAAGCCATTAATGCAGGCCACGCAGTTATCTTCATCCTTCTGATGTCGGTATTTGGCTCAGCTGCAATTCCTGATGCCTTTCCAATGATCTGTTAATCTTCAGGAATTGATTATTTTATTTAAATAAATGCCCAGATGTATTTTTTCTTACTGCAACAATAATCCTGTCTACAAAAAAAAACATTTGCAGAACAGTGGCTCCTTAATTCTGAGACTATGAAGCCAATGGGCTTTGCCAGTCTAAGGGATGAATATCCATCGTAGCTGTAAGGAAATGTTTTCTCTATCCAGACAGAGACAAAATTGCAATGCATCCCTTAATAAACATACCTGCTGGTGTTTTAGGATTAGTGTTTACTATGGTGCTTTTGGTGGTTTGCCCAAACAGAATTGCTAGTGTTCTGTTATGCCTATTTTTGGAGAAATGATATGGCACTTATAGTACAAAAACCTTAAACACATGTTTTTTTCTTAACGAAAAAAAAAGAGCTTAAAACCGTCAGAGCAGAGAATCTGAAATTAGCACCTCTAAACTAACGGCAGCATTGGATTTCTGATCCCCATCCCCTACGGAGCTAGACACTTTATAGAAGACATTAAACAAAGCTGCAGTTAAGAGGGTTTTTTTTTTCTTTTGCAAACTCAGGGCTATTTCTATGCCATGAATTCTTTGCTGCCTTTAATTTTTAGATGTCAGCATCACTTTAATAATAGAAGACCAGTTTACCTTTTATGATTCTCATTTCCTTTTACCAATCCCTGCCCACCTGGAGAGCCAACAGCAAACACGTTTTTAGAAAGTGAATGTACTTGTTCAAAGACATGCCTAGTACATACTGTACAGCATGTGAGAAAGGTTTGATTTAAATTTTCCTCAGAAAACAGAATGATTTCCAATTATGTTTCATTTTCTCGTTTCTTGTAACCAGTACAATGAGTTTATAGTGATTAAGGAGTCTTCACTTCAAAGAAAACTCTTCTTTCCACCTAATATTTGATGGACAGGTCTCAACGCCTAGTTGATTATTCAAGCTTTAGTCAGCAGTACATTTAAACTACTGTCCTAGATTGTTGCATTTTTTTCAATCAGGGAACAATTCAGACTTTCTAAGTTCGCCATTTCTCTTTGTCCATAATTAGACAATTCTGTTTTCTTCATTTAGTTATTAAAGGGGTGGTTCACCTTGAAGTTAACATTTAGTTTGTTATAAAATGTCCAATTATAATCAGCTTTTCAGTTGATCTTATTTTTTTTATATTTCTTTAATTATTTTCTTTTTCTTCTTTCCAACTTTCAAATGGGGGAGGCTCACTGACCTCAGCACCCAAAGAGCTATTGCTCTATGAAACTACAATTTTATTGTTAGTGTTACTTTTTATTTCTTATTTTTCTATTCAGTTCCTCCTCTGATCATTCTCATACTGCAAATTGGCTTAGAATATTGTTTTCAACATCATACTAAAAGTTTACTCAAAGTTGAACAACCCCATTAAAAATTATAAAAAAAAGTAAATGTGTGTGATGTGTAAATTTCCCACATTCATTTCATAAAAGTTTTTATGCTGTTCTATATTTATTTATAAAATGAAGACAACCATGAATCTCCTAGTAAATAAGTCCCCTTCTCATATACATATTACATATTTACTGTACAGAATCTATCCTCATCTCCAAGCAAACAAAACAATTTAATTTAAATAGTCACACACAAATGCCTCTGTGTTATTAAAGGGGAACTCCGGCTTCCAAACCAAAATTTGATAGACAGGCCCACATAACACAGAAATTCCTAATATACCCATTGCCATTATCAGATTCTTCAAAAAGTATGAATAAATGCCATTTTCTATGCTGAAATCCAGCTGTTTAACATTTCGTCTCTTTGTCTCATCTGATCTGGCAGGAAAGGAGGGACTAAAACACTGATATTACAAATTGTAACAACTTCTCCACAGCTTACAGACAGCAGGCAGGAACTAAATAACCCACAATGCATTGCACTGTGATGTTCTGTTCCTTACTGAAATCACATGTGCAGGGAATTGTGGGGTTTGGAGGATGCAGGCTAAGGACAGCTGGCTGTTGATACAAATTAACAGTAGTCAGCCAGCTCAGCAAAGTAGTTAGACAGATCAGCAGGAGGGCAGGGGGCTAGGCTTAGGGAACTGTTACAAACCATTACAAATCATGAAAAGTCTGGATATTTTTAATTGATGTATATTGCAAAAATGCTTGAAATTATGTTTACTTTTCAAAAAGCTCAAGTTATTTTTTTGTGGAGTTCCCCTTTAAATATGATGTTTGTGTTAAGGGATTATACCATACATGCTGAAAATGTGTTGTATTTAGTAATGTGCTAGCTTATTCACCAAGTTAATCATGACATAGAAATATCTCTTTAGCCTATATCTTTGTGACTTGAGATAACATGGTTCCAAAGCCCCAAGTCCTGTCTTGTGACAGCCACCATATCATCCCACTTGGCTGGTTGAAAAAGACATGCATATAATATTATGCCCCCATGGTTACAATATGAAAATTATATTGACGGTGTCAAGAAATGTTGCTTTCAGCATGCCCAAATCTGATATAAGTTGTCTCTGGGAAGCACATATTCCTGAACTGTAATTATTTGTTCCTGGGGCGATTAAGTGCACTGAAAAAAATAGAATTTCTATATACAATTTGCATAGTTTAAATCACACGGGTATACTCAATGTATACAGCATCTGTTTAACAATGCAAAAATTCCTAAACTCTGCCAGGTATAGTAATTAGACAGCTGTCACTTTATCTCTGCTTCTCCGAAAAATCTGATGTAAAGATTTACAAAATATTGAATAATAATAACTCCAAAAGTTGTCTGAAGGCGACTCTGGCAACTTATATTTTGAGATAATGAGGAATTAGGAAGCATAGGGTCAGAATGTGTCAACCCCTTATCGATTAAGCTAAAATATTGTCAGAATAATTATTTCTGTCTTTTCCCATATATTTTGGTTAACATGAGTTGTATTTATCAACTTTTTTTCTGCAGGGAAGAAATGGCCAAAGAAATGACAGAGATTCTGTCTAGGTGGGTTACAAAAATAAACTAAATCCAATTATATATACAGGTATATGATCTATTATCCAGAATGCTTGGGACCTGGGGTTTTCTGGATGAGGGATTTTTCTGTATTTTGGATCTCCATTCCTTAAGTCTGCTTAAAAATCATTTAAACATTAAATATTAAATAGGGTTTTTTTTTGCTACCAATATGGATTCATGGAGCTATTTTTTATTATTATTATTATTATTAATAATAAATAATAATAATAATATTTGCTTTTAACAGAGTCTGTGGGAGATGGCTTTCCCATACTTTGAAACTTTCTATATAACAGGTTTCCAGATAAGGGATTTTATACCTGTATCGGTAAATTATTTTAAAAATCATCACACTATGATACTTTTTTAATAATTTTTTTTTTAGTTCAATAATTATTTCACTGTATTCTAGACTACCCAATTAAAAATCTAAACTAAACAACTAAACTAGAAATTCAACCATGCAGTAGCAGACACGTTTTTTTTGTTTTGGAAGAATAACGGCAAGAATGCTTATTGTAGTTCCTCTGTTAAACAATCATGAACCACTGCAGTGCAGCAAACGAGACATTTAAATAACCTTGAATAGTGTGATTATAGCAAAACGAGCTAAAATATACTTAGGTACTCATTGTTCTCTGCAGTAGCAGCCTTTTTCTTAAAGGGGACCCGTCACCCAAAAAAATTATTCAAAATCCTATTTTATCAGATTAGTCAAGGAAAATGAACTTTAATTATGCTATATAAATTATTTGAATCTTGTTTCCTTCAGTCTGGGATTTCAAAATGATAGCAAGCAGGCAGGAGCCATTTTGTGGACACTGTTATTAAGACAAGCCTTGCATCATCTCAGAATTCTGTTTGTGCACCAGAATGGGGGACCCGATGTCCATCCCCATGCCCTGGCTACACAGTTATATGGTAAAGAGAACTGGGGGAATGTGTGGGAGCAGTGACATCTAAGAAGTGCTGAATTGAAAGTGAAAGTAATTGTCTGCCCCACCTCTATGCCACGGGCATAGAGGAGGGGCAGACAATATTTGATTGACAACTGAGATTTTTAAATGAGCTTACAACAGCTATGAATGCTTAAATAAAAAATAGAAATTAGATTTCATGGTTAATTTGAAAAGGACTTTTATTATACAGATTTTTGTGTTTGGGTGACAGGTCCACTTTAATGGTAAAAAATGTGTGTTTTGATCAACTTAAGATTCCAATTTTAAACTTTATGAAAGAATTTTGTTACATGGTTTATATATTCAAAGCAGGGATACAACAAAATAGGTTTGCAGTATAGTCTAGACCCACACGCCACATTTTTACCCACTTGGACCTGCTCACTATCAGTGACACTTCCCCCCCCCCCAGAGCTGCTTTAGAAAGGTAAAAATTGTAACTTTCCACTTCAATATTAGAAAAACAGTCACAAATAAAAAGTGTTTTTAAAAAAGTATTTCTTTAAGGTGAACTATCTAATATTCAACAGAACTGAAAAAGGTGTTGGAAGGTGTTGGCATGGTACAAGTACTTACTATATTAATGAGTACAACAATAAGGCTATTAGCATGCAATCCACCTAACAATTGCATCTGTCCCTACCAGAGTATCTGGGGCCATGTGTGGTGCTTTGTGCTTTTTTTTGCACTATGCGCCTTTCATAAGTAGAGAAAACCTCTTGTATATTAAACTGGAAAAATATAAACTTTTAACACAAAGAGAAAGCTGCATTACCATGTATTTAATGTACAAAGAATCAGCCAGAAGTAAATTACATTTTATATTGCCATTTCTATGTGCATTTTTGGCTTTTGCTGTGCTAGGTACAGTATATCACTACTGGAGATCATAGAGGTCTTAATATTCTTCATATGTAGCTGTGGATGGGCAAAATCATTATGTCAGCGAATGAGTTTTTATTACATTTTCTAGACAAAACCCAGCGATAACCCTTCTGTTTCTTTATGAGAGTATTTTTTAGTCTAGTTGCAGACTGAACAAGGATTTAAAGTTGTTTTTCCCCTTCAAGTGTCATTATTTCCCTTGGTACTTATTGGTATTCAGCGACTTGTACAAAATAATAACTATTGTTTCACTATTTTAGGGGTGGGCAAGTCCAAGCTACAAAATCTGCTGCATCTGTCAAAAAACAAGATTTAAGCAAGTGGAAATATGCAGAGCTACGAGATGCAATCAATACTTCATGCGGTAAGCTAACTGACTGCAAAGCAGCTTATTCCATTCAGGGATATCATTTTAACATTGTAAATGGCTATTTCTTAAAAGGGATTTAAATGACCAATATGTGGTTTTAGGAAAGAGAATGCAGAAATAATACATGCTGCACTCTTAGTGCCCTACTTCTGCTTTTGTGATAGTTGCCCATAAGATCACCAATTGGTTCTATGTGCTATCCTGTAGTATGCTGAACAGTTCCCCAGTTCCCCAGCTCCCCAGCAGTACATTTAACTTGTTGTTACTGCTCGGAACCTGTGGATTTCCAGATAAACATTAAATCAACCCAATAGGATTTTCCTCCAATAAGGACTAATTATATCTTAGTTTGGATAAAGTACAAGAAACTATTACAAAAAAAAAAAAAAAAGGAAATTGTTTAAAGGTTTCAATTATTTGATTAAAATGGAGTCTAAAGGAGATGGCCTTCCCGTAATTTGGGGCTTTCTGGATAACAGATCCCAGACCTGTACCAGGAAGTTTTCAGAAATACAGATCAACTTAGAGGGCACTTCAATAATCGAGACAAATATGTAGAACTATTATATGAGGTGCAAACAACCCAAAGGTACCCCCCAACACTGAGTAACCAAAAACACTATGGGTGTGCAAAAAAATATACAGACAAAATGTGTTAGCGAAAAAAAGGTTTCTTTATATATAGAATAACAGTACATTCTACGGCAATCAAAATTATATCTTATCAAAGAAATATATTTCTTTCACTTGCCAGCAATGAGAATACCCCAATGTTTCGGCACAGTAGCCTTTGTTAAAGGACAAGGAAAGTTAAACTAAAGAAGTAGCTAGAAATGTTTTACATGTGTTTTGGGCTTCAGTACCAACCCAAGGCAACCACAGCCCTTTAGCAGGGATGATCTGTGCCTCCAAAGATGCCGCAGTAGCTCCCCATCTTCTTTTCTGCTGATTCACTGCACATGCTCTGTGCTGCTGTCACTTACTGAGCTTAGGGACCAACTCACAATATACAGTACACATACAATATAAATGTCCCTATATAAGGCTGATTAGTAATTAATACAGATAATTACTACCTGGCAGCTCATAAACCAGTGCAACTAGCATCAGAGTTTAATAATCAGCCCTGTAGCATCAGCTTATATTACAGGCCAACTTCATTTTCTGCTTGATAATTTACGACAACCCCTAAGCTTAGTTTCTCAACAGATACTCAGAGCCCACTGAGCAGACACTATCCAAGATGGTGACCCCCTGTGACAAGTTTGAAGTCCTGGATCATTGCTGATATTGAGAAGCTGAAACTTTAGGCTGGTGCAATAAATTCAGTATATAAAACATGGCAGTTTTAGCCATATTAATTTTTATGATTTAGTTCTCCTTTAAGGGGGATTCTACAGGAAGTTGTGTCAGTACCCCTACCTTAGGTTGCCAACCTATCAACCTTGGCACTGCCATCATTATCCATATAAAACAAAACTGCCTCCATGTCCCTCCCATGTATTGCTTTCTTTCTGTACTTTTTTCTACATCTCATACATAATCCCAGTGCCTAGCAGCTTAACCTTTGAAAGTCATTGCATGTAGCACAACTGCCTAGGCATTGTATTGTGCAGTCCCCCACGCTCTGCAATTCATGATCATCCACTTATGCCGCAGTTAACCCCACAGCTACCGTTACAGGTCTGCTGCAGTAGATTGAGCAATCGAAGTGAAAGTGAAACGTATCTACCCTGAGTCCTATATGTGAAATCATACAGTAGGCAATATACAGTATGCCCTCTGCTATGCAGGTGGACACATGGAGTGAATATTTGTTTATATGGATGAATGGGTTCTTAGTATTTGAATCAACATACACAACATTTGGGGAATAAATACCTGCTCTTGAAACTTTTGACAGTGATAGCGTTTATCTTTCTTTACTTGCCTGTCTTTGTGCTTGTGTTCTATTTCATGGACAGCCACAATTTCTCGTAAAAACACTTGGGAGATCAGAGTGATGTTGAAAGATTTCAGTGTTTCACAGTACTTATACCCAGATATAGGGAAATTATTTTCAAATCTCCTTGCGTTACCACTCACAACAACACCTAACATTTTAGAATTTGTATGTAGCAGTTCTAACATGGATACTGCATACTGCCTATGCATTTTCATATACGGTATGTTCTTATGCAGCCTCCAAAAAAAATGTTATACCCTTGTGCTTTAACACATCATAGGCAGTTTTTCCAAATTCTCCCTTTGATTTAGGAGATCAACCTTCTTTGTGATCCAAAATGTTGCCATATGGGTGAAACTTGTAGGAACCTTTAAATAGTTAGCTTATTTTTTTTTATCAAATAACTTCTGCTTCCTGACATGCCATAAGAGACTTTCCTGTCTTGTTTTATTTTGAAATGGACTGAAATTGCTTCTATGTAACTTTTCAAGGTAAGACTAGAGCTTCTAATGGTGTATTAAAAAGGATGAAAGGCTGAAACCTTGGACAGAAAAGTCAATTACATCTTTAAAGAGAATGATTTAGAAACGTGGATGCGACCTAGTTTTTAGGCAGTTTTTCAGCAAAGCATATTTAATAATAGAAGTCCTCAGTATGTTGCTTTTGCTACAAGCTGTTTATGTATCGATTTGCTGGATTTAATTATTAGTTCATTATGGCTCTGTTTCTGAATTTTTCACAGTAATTATGGCATCTTGAAAGGCGAATAACATGGGGCTAGGATTTTTTTTCCTCTTTTTTTTTTTAAGATGCAATGGAGATAAAATATGGTCAAAGATAAACACAAAATTTAATTTACAGTCGTATGAAAAAGTTTGGGAACCACTCTTAATTCTTTGGAGTTTTGTTTATCATTGGCTGAGCTTTCAAAGTAGCAACTTCCATTTAATATATAACCTGCCTTATGGAAACAGTAGTATTTCAGCAGTGACATAAAGTTTATTGGATTAACAGAAAATATGCAATATGCATCATAACAAAATTAGACTGGTGCATAGAGATATTACATCAATACTTCGTTGAACCTCCTTTTGCAAATGTAACAGCCTTTAGACGCCTCCTATAGCTTTTGATGAGTGTCTGGATTCTGGCTGGTGGTATTTTTGACCATTTGTCCATACAAAATCTCTCCAGTTCAGTTAAATTTGATGACTGCTGAGCTTGGACAGTCTGCTTCAAATCATCCCATAGATTTTTGATGATATTGAAGTCGGGGGACTATGACGGCCATTCCGAATATTGTACTTCTCCCTCTGCATAAATGCCTTTGTAGATTTTGAAGTGTGTTTAGGGTCATTGTCTTGTTGGAATATCCAACCCCTTGCGTAACTTCAACTTTGTGACTGATGCTTAAACATTATCCAGAAGAATTTGTTGATATTGGGTTGAATTCAACCGACCCTTGAATTTAACAAGGGCCCCAGTCCCTGAACTAGCCACACAGCCCCACAGTATGATTGAACCACCATTTGACAGTAGTTAGCAGGTGTTTTTCTTGGAATGAGGTGTTCTTCTTCCGCCATGCAAAGCGCTTTTGTTATGACCAAATAACTTGATTTTTGTCTCATCAGTCCAAAGTACTTTGTTCCAAAATGACTGTGACTTGTCTAAATGAGCTTTTGCATACAACAAGCGACTGTTTATGGTGTGAGTGCTTCTTTCTCATCACCCTGCCATACAGATGTTCTTTGTGCAAATTGCGCTGGATTTAGAACGATGTACAGATACACAATCGGCAGCAAGATGTTCTTGCAGGTCTTTGGAGGTGATCTTTGGGTTGTCTGTAACCATTCTCACAATCCTCCGCGTATGCCGCTCCTGTATTTTTCTTGGCCTGCCAGACCTGGGGTTTACAGCCTGTGACCTTCCATTTCCTGATTGCTTTTTTTACTGACAGTTTAAACCTCTGAGATAGCGTTTTTGTTGCCTTCCCCGCCTAAACCATGATACTGAACAATCTTTGTTTTCAAATCTTTAGACAGTTGCTTTGAGGATCCCATGCTGTCACTCTTCAGAGGAGAGTCAAACACAATCACAACTTGCAATTGGCCACCTTAAATACCTTTCTCATGATTGGACACACCTTAATGAGCTAATCCAACCAATTTGGTGTTGCCAGTAATCAGTATTGAGCATTTACATGTATTCAAATTAGCAAAATTACAAGGGTACCCAAATTTTTGTACAGCCAGTTTTTCACATTTGATTTAATTTCATACAACTGAATGCTGCTTCATTAAAAATCTTTGTTCACAACAACACCCCAGTACTCAGATGTTCCTGGGAAATGAAAGACATACCACTGTTATCTTTTTTGTTGAAAGTGGAGTAAATTATTATGCAGGCTGAGAGGGGTTCCCAAACTTTTTCATATGACTGTAGATGTAATTTAGCATTTTCTTACTGCAACCAACTGGATATTACTTTTTATTATTCAAAATATACAGAATTTGCCCAGTAGAAACCATCTTTTAAGTACTGATTTTTGGCTGCAGGATGAGAACATATGAATACTTAGTCTTAGCCTTAGCTTTATTTTATAGCTGTACTAGAGCCTCAGCAACAATATGTAATATTTAGTACCAGCTCAGGGAAAAATTGCTTCACTTATATTTTGGAAAACAAAATGCTAAGGTGATTTTTTTTTCTCTGAGCTTGCAGAATGTGTTTGTTTCTCATTTCTCTTGGTGCTAAAATCTAATTCCTTCTTTTCTAAGCGCAGCAGTGCTGTTATGCTTTATGAAAATTCTTGTTATCTTTATTAGAGAGTATTCTGGCAGAGTTGCCATGGGACTTTTTCTGAAATGGGTTATTTACAGCACCGAAGGCTTTAGAACCCTTTAATAGGATTAATAGCAGAGTGAAACAAACACATAAGCTTTACAGTGTCATTTTATGAAAAGTAGGTATCAATAGACTACCGAGCACTCATTTAGAAAAGAAAAAACCTGAATAATAAAGTCAGATTAGCAACTCTAATAACAGTGAAAAATTATGTTTGTCATTTTAATTCCAATGAATAGATGCAGACATTCTAAAGAGAATAAAGAAGGGTTTTAGTATTGGAGTCGAAACTTTATAATAAACTTTTCTTTTTTTGTTTTACGCCTTACAAGCCCTGTGAGTGCGGTTTTTTCAACATTTTGATATACATATTACCACTAACTTGCAGTTGTTCTTCATTACACGAGGGCTCCAGGTTGACGAATAATATATATATGTATGTATTTATATAAATCCAAAATAAAGGTGCACACGGGGAACCTTTTAATGTATTAAATAAACATATGGATTTTTAATTACTTTTTAAAGGTTCCCCGTGTGCACCTTTATTTTGGATTTTTGTAAAATGTTACAATAGGTAGCACCGGGGTCAATTTATTGTTGGCAACGGTGTGCTGAACATATTGGGAATATATATATATATATATATATATATATATATTATCCAATTAATAATAAATAATAATTAAATAACATTTAATAAATTTATAATAATTCATATATTATCCAATGAAAAGATGCTAACATTCTAAAGAAAACGAAGAAGGGTTTTATATATTATACTGGTAAGGGATCCCTTATCCAGAAACACATTATCCATAAAGTTCTCCAGGTCCTAAGCATTCCAGAAAAAAGATACTATACCTGTATATGAATTTGCATCACTGTGTTTGAGGCTCTTTGTTATGAAATATGTAAAGTCACTGTCGAGAACATGCACCCTCTCCTCCTCTGATAGACTCACTGACACAACTTCTTTTCCTTCTAAACTAAATGTACAGACATTGAACTCCTGGCAGCATGTAGAGAAGAGTTCCACAGGAGACTGAAGGTTTATCATGCTTGGAAATCCAAGAACAAGAAAAGGAATGAAGAGACAGAACAGCGTGCCCCCAAATCTGTCACTGACTATGGTAAGTAAAATGTCGAAATACACGGAGTCCCTGAATAAGAAGGGAGTCAACATGACATTTATTGTTTAATTTATTTTCAGGATTCTAGTTTGAAATGCTACACTGTTATTAACATCTCTCTGAGGCTCGTAGGCACAGTTATGATTTCTAATTTTTGTTATCACACACTGTCACTCAAAGCTCAGTACTTCTATCCGGATTCTAAAACTTCTTTCCCTCTAATACTTCTTCTTGCTAGATTACTGGAGAGTTCTCTTTTGCTTGAGACACCTAATTCTCTGTACTTTTGTGCTAAATAAGAAAATATAAAGGAATGCTGTTTGTTCCATTCTTGAACTGTCTTCTCTGCCTTTAGAATCCAATACGAGTTCTATAATATAAGGTGCAATGTTTGTTACAGATCTTATATCCCATAGCAACCAATCAGCAAGTAGCATTTACTGGTCACCTGTTTAAAAGCCATCATCTTATTGGTTGCTATGGCTGCACCTGTTCAAATGTAGTGCCTTTTATTACATATGGGGCAGTTCTTATAATTACTCCATACAGCCCCAAGTTGTTTTATAATCTCCTTTTATTCCTGCTGGAAGCCAAATCATCATTAAACCGGGCATTGAATGGGATGTAAGAATTATCAGAAGCTTTTAAGATGCTTCACAGACTAATATATAAATTGTCATAGAGGAATTTTATATAATGTTATTATCTTTTTTTTGGGAATATCATGTCTAGAGACTGTTCATATAACCTGCCATTCTTCCCCCCTTCTCTATCAGCATCATTCTAAAAGTCTACTCCATTGCCTCTGCAAGGTCACATATAATTAAGTGCTAGATACTACTGTTATTCAGAACAAAACGTCAGACCTATTCAGGCTATGTATTATCCTTGTTAATTAAACATATCTTTTTTAATATGTATATAAAATACCATGGACATATAATGAATACTTCTTTTGCTAACATATTAAAGAAAAGGAAGCCATTGCTGCTGGCACCTGTGCTGCCTAAATACAGAGAACATTCCTTCATTTTAATTTCCCAGCAACCAAAATTCATTAACAGGCCTGAGCTTGATAATTCATGTAACTGACTGCATGTGCATGTTTCAATATCAACAATGTTTGTTTTCAGATTTTGCTCCATTCATGAACAACACACGTAAGTGCCGACTTGGTAAAGGAACTAACGTACTGGAAGTGGGGGATCATGGCCGAGCTGCTACTAACCCGTTCTATTTTGCCACAGTTATGTAAAAACACATAAACAAATCTGTCAGAACTCTTTCACTATATTTGTCAAAAGCCTAATTATTGGAAAAGCCCTGAGCAAAGTAATAAATCAACGCTGTTTTCTACTGAGTGGTACCATCCGTACCAGCTATTACAGCTCTACAGTATGTGAATGATGGCAGCGCTTCTGCTGAACTATTTAACTCTGACAAGCAGATATGACTGCTTGTGCATACAGTAGCGTGAGGAGCTGTAATGTATTGTCAGGTGGGTGCTTAGAAGGGATGTCATTTATACTGATCCCTTGACACATAGCTCATACTAATGGAGTGCTCACAGTTTTTTTTATCCCATGTGAAACATAACTGTAGCAAAGAGCTTAATAATCTGAAGAGAGAAAAATGGTGTTGGATACATAAACATTCATAGGGGTTAGAACATAAAGATTTACCATAGCTGGTGTCATTGCAAGGCCATTAAAATGCATCTGATGACATGCTTAAAAAAACATTGTTGCTAATATATGTATGAAATATACTGGCTGAAGTGATAATATGGCATTGTCTTTAATTACCTCTGTGCTTTAATAAGACCAGCCTTAGCAAAGTTTGGCAACAAACATCCTTTGTTGTCTTTTTTTTTTTTATTTCGCTGGAAAGAATTAGTTATGTAATAAAAGGCACTAAGTTTGCACAGGAGCAGTAAGCTGTAGTAAACAATCAGCAGATAGCATATACTGGTCACCTGTTTAAAAGCATACAGCTTATTGGGTGCTATGAGTTACTACAACTGGGCAACCTTAGAGCCTTTTATTACATACGGGGGTTTATGTGCAGTAAATGAAGCTGTGCGGCCACTTTGTACAGCCGCACATTTAATCAAGAGATGTCTATAAAGCTTTATTTGCTGTTTTACTAGTGTGTGTGTCTGTATCAAAAGCTATGCTTGAATATCCTTAACTGAAGCCAGTAATGGTACATTATTGGCCAGTGTAAAATTCAGGCACAATGTTTATTTAAGCAATGTTCACACATTCTTACTTAAAAATCTAATCAGTAGGGACTTTTCAGTATGCATTCTAACTCTAATGGTGGATGGGGAGTTCTGTGTATGAAAATGGTGTCGGTATCCATTGATTTTGCCAAAGCTGAAAGTGGGAGAAAGGGATTAGCACTCAAATCCCTGTATTTTATCAGTGGAGTCTAGTACAAATTGGAGTATGTAGAAACCTTTCTCATGGTGAAGGGACTTCCATGACTCAACGTACTCCCAAGTGTTGCTCCAAACCCTGTGCTTTAACCACTTGGTGCCGTGCCATATTTCCATTGAGCTTTGTTGGTATTTTGACAGATACACTTTTTAAAGCAATGATACTTTCTGGAGATACAGATTAGAGTAAGGAGCTCATACTTTTATTATTTTTCTCCAAACATTTGGTTGTGGCTTTTACTCAATAAATCCTTCTTCCTCTATGTGTCACTCCGAGCACCCAGTGGGCTATTGATTGAGGGTGCCCCGCATTCATAGCTTTTCACCTTTTTTAATACTTAAAAGAATCAACATTGCGTTAAAATACTTTTATGTCTCTATGACTTAGTCCCATGCTAGACGAGCCTTAGCAACTGTATTGTGTTCTAGAAATAGACTTGTCTGAATTATTTGGTTGAAATCTGAAAAGATAGAAGGAGTCTAGAATTCTAAAGAGAAATGCATCTATGGTTTCCCTGTGACAGATCCATTTCATGCGCAGCGTGACTCACATTACATTGTATTCTGCCCTGACATGTCAATCTACTGTATTTTAAAAAAAAATCTCCATTAGTGGAAAAAATGTATTTAGTGTAACTTTTAATATAGTGTTTGGATGCTACAGCATTGTTTTGGGCTTTGTTTTTTCCAAGGAAATTTTTTTGATTTCATGTTTTATGGTTTGATATTTCTTTCTATGGCTTTCCTTTGCTTATGTGGAACTCAAGTCTTGCCCACCTGTATATAAGGATTAGTCTAAATCAAATATAAAACCTAGACCTTTGTGCTACCTTACACTTCCCCTTTTTTCTAGAGCTTTTGTGGAGCCATATTTAATGCTGGCCCCTGACTTAATTTTCCTGCACAAGAAGTACTTGAAATTGCCAGCATCCCCCTGTCCTTTACTCCTGAGTTGAATGTATTTAGAATATTTCTTAGGTGTTTTTTAGGTAGAGTGAAATAGCTTAATAGCTTAAAGCTATCTAATGTATCAGCCTGTACAACTGATTCAGGGAGAGAATTCCACATCTTCATAGCTCTCACTGTAAAAAAAACCCCTTCCGATTTAGGCGGAACCTCTTTTCTTCTAAACGGAATAGGTGCCCTCTTGTCAGCTGGAAGGACCTACTGGTAAATAAAGCATTAGAGAGATTATTATATGATCCCCTTACATATTTATACATAGTTATCATATCACCCCTTAAGCACCTCTTCTCCAGCGTAAACATCCCCAATTTGGCCAGTCTTTCCTCATAGCTAAGATTTTCCATACCATCTACCAATTAAGTTGCCCTTCTCTGTACCCTCTCTAATACAATAATGTCCTGTTTGAGTGATGGAGACCAAAACTGTACGGCATATTCTAGATGGGGCCTTACCAGCGCTCTGTACAGTGGAAGAATGACCCCCTCCTGCCTTGGATTTATGCCCCTTTTAATAAAGCTCAAGACCTCGATGCTGCTGACTGGCATTGTTTGCTATAGCCAAGTTTATTATCTACAAGGACTCCAAGGTCCTTTTCCATAATGGATTTGCCTAGTGCAGTCCCATTAAGGGTATAAGTGGCTTGGATATTTTTACATCCCAGGTGCATGACTTTACGTTCTTCAACATTGAATCTCTTCTGCCACTTAGCTGCCCCTCTTACGTACTGAGAGGCTGTATTACTGTACTGAAGTGTGCCTGTTTTGTTGAGACTTAGGTCTAGGAAATGATATCTAGATACCCAATTTCTATTAGCTAGGAAATTATATAACACTATAATGAAAGTGTATAGGCTGCCATTGCTTAGATTCAGACAATGCCTAGATAAGTATTTGCATAGTACACCACATATTTAACATTGATATATTTAAATACAGTCTCTTGTGACTAGTCTTTGGTTTAAGCAGACATTTAAGCCATTGTATAACGTGAGAAAAATTCAAAATGGAGATCTGTAGCTGTTTTCTGGTTCTGAACACAGTCTGGTATCTATTGTCACAGCCCAGCAAGTATGGTGACATCACTGTATATTTATGTAAACAGAATTATCATAATTATTAATTTAATTAAAAATAAAAAAGAACATAACTATCAGTGAGGAGATGTATTATTGGACAGGTCTTTGTCAATATAGGAACCTGTTTACATCTAAGTTCAAAAGACACACTGTTTACATTGAAATCACAACTAACAGGCTATATATTTAAAGGCACTAATGAAAATAGACATGGGGTATGGTCCATTTTTGCAAAAATGGATTTCAATTTGGCTTAATAGTCATTCTGCCTTCAGATATCCTTCAGATTAATTACAGTATGAAAGGTGTTGGAGATAGTCTGACTAAAACAATATTAGAACATTGGAAGAGAAAAAAACATTATGAAGGATCGAGCCAGTTTCATAACCATTAACTTGCAATGACAGAGGAGTTCTGTTTTTTTAGAAGACACAATGATGGATAACAAGTTCTTGTAAGACACACTGTACTTTACACTGTAGTATTCCAAAAATGGGAAAATGATGGGTAGAAGAAAGTTCTTTTTATCTCATCCTCTGATGAAAATGTGGGTTTCGCTTGTTGCTTTTCACTAAAGAGGTTATAGGTTCCCCTTAACATTCCTGCCTTGTCCCGTCAAGAAACTGAAGTGTACTGTTGTTGGGGTAAAGTGTGCTACAGATTTCTACATATTAGATAGGGATGAATTGAATAGACAAGTTCATTTAAAATGCCTTTTATCCACGGTAACATTTAAGGAACATTTTCCTTATTAACCTATGTCATCTAATTCATCTGCCTGCTCTTCATTTCTGACAAGTGTACATGGAGAACCAGGCTGAGAATCTGATACCAAAATCCATCTCTTTATGTAAAGATAGTCTGTATACCCTTTTCCTTCTACTTAATAAGAAATCCTTTCTTAAAAGGCATAATTGTGAACTATATTACTGTAGTTAAAGTAAAGTGAAGCTTCAGCCATTCTGAAAGGTCTGAAAGCTGTAAGAAATGAGCTGCGCCACGTTACGTGTTTTATATTATGCCGTACTTTCTGCTGAAGGGAATAATCTAGATACAGTAGGAAAGTGCAGGTCAGAGCCATAATTTAACTATCAATTTGTATGGAGATTATGTTACTTCTCTCAAGTAGCTATCTGCATATTTTAGGTTTTAGTGAGTGTCTTGTGTTTCACCCTAACAAATGGAAATCTCTTCAAAAATGGAAACCACTTGATAGAAGGAATTTTCTTTCTTTTTTTTTTTTTACTGTCATTAGATATTCTATCAATACATAAATGAATTTTTTTCCTCTTGCAATAGCCCAACAGAACCCGGTAGTACAACTTCCTGCCAGGCAACAGGAGATCGAAATGAACAGGCAGCAGCGCTACTTCCGTATTCCCTTTATCCGTCCTGCTGACCAATACAAGGATCCGCAGAACAAGAAGAAAGGGTGGTGGTATGCGCATTTTGATGGTACCTGGATAGCTCGCCAGATGGAACTTCATCCAGACAAGCCTCCAATTTTGCTGGTAGCTGGTAGGTATATCTATACATTTATACCAGTACAAGCGTTTGCATTTCTCATTTATAGCTTTTATTACTTATGGAATATCAGTACATCATACCATTAATGTTTGTTACATTTAGGGGGTTATTTATTGAGAATTGAGTTGTGTTTTCTCTCAAAATGCAAGCTTTTTGAGGTTAGTTTCACTAAAAAACTTGAATTATTCGAGATTTATTATGCCCCGAAGTTGCTAAAAGTCCAAATCCGAAAATACTCCAGCTAAAACCTGTCGAGGCCATGTAGAAGTCAATGGCAAAGGTCCCGTTAACCATTTGAAGATATTTGTTGCCATCATGATTTTTGGGCGTTTTATGCTGGTTTGCGCTCAAAAACTTGATACATTGGAGGTATTTGAGGTTTTTTAGCTTATAAACTGAATACATTCGAGGTATTTGAGGGGTCTTAGCCTATAAATTAGAGGTATTTGAGTTTTTTTAGCCTATAAACTCGATAAGTTCGAAGTATTTGAGTTTTCCCCTTATTGCATTCAATCGAGTTTTTTACATTTGGAATTTTTCATAAATAAGCAAACATTCGAATTTTAAGTTTATTCGAAGTAGAAAATCCTCACAAACTCGACCTTTGAAGGAACAGTAACACCAAAAAAGTGTTTTAAAGTAATGCAAATATCATGTAACTAGGGATGCACCGAATCTACTATTTTGGATTCGGCCGAACCCCCGAATCCTAAGCAAAGGATTCGCTGAATAACGAACAGAATCCGAACCCTAATTTGCATATGCAAATTAGGGGTGGGAAGAGGAATTTTTTTTTTACTTCCTTGTTTTGTGACAAAAAGTCACGCGATTTCCCTCTCCACCCCTAATTTGCATATGCAAATTAGGATTCGGATTTGGTTCGGCCAGGCACAAGGATTCGGCCGAATCCGAATCCTGTTGAAAAAGGCCGAATCCCGAACCGAATCCTGGATTCGGTGCATCCCTACATGTAACATTGCCCTGCACTGGTAAAACTTATCATAGCAGCTTATTTATATAAACAATAGTAGTGTTTCTGTAGCAAACACAGCAGTTTTACCAGGCAGGGCAACACTGAGTTATGTTTTTATTAAAACACTTTCATTTTCTGATGTTACTGTTAACCCCCTTAGCTTAGCTTTTATTTAGTCTTTTTGTTGTTTGTTTCCCCTTACAAATGTGAGTTTTCAGAACATTTTCTCTCAATATTTTAATAAGCTGATTTTCTTTTTAGAAAAACTGTAGCAGGTTGGCTTGTATAAACAGGGTCATCATTATTTTGCTTTTTCCCCAGTTAGGTTCTTTGTATTAAGATCACCGTTTTAAGTATGCGTGCAGAGGTTCACAGCATTTATAACTTTGCCCCATGTCTAGCAAGCAAATAATATTTGTGTTAGTTTGTGTTAGGTTGCCTAGGTTAGGTTTTTAGAATGATATCAGGATTAAACGGTTGGTTCAACTTCAGGTTAATTTCATGTATGTTATAGAAAGGCTAATTCTAAGCAACTTTTCAGTTGGTCTTAATTTTTTTCCTTTTTTTAGGGTTTTTGAATTCTTTGTCTTTTTCTGTCTTTCTTCTGACTCTTTCCTGTTTTCAAATGGGGGTAGTTGACTTCATCTAAAAAACAAATGCTCTGTAAGGCTACAAATATATTGTTTTTGCTACTTTTTATTTCATATCTTTCTATTCAGACCCTCTCCTGGTCTTATCCCAGTCCCTTATTCAAATCAGTGCATGGTTGCTTGGGTAATTTGCACCATAGTGACTATATTGCTGAAATTGCAAACTGGAGAGCTGCTGAATAAAAAACTAAATCACTCGAAAACTACAAATAATAAAAAAAATGAGGTGTATAGTTCTCCTTTAAATAAACAGCAAATCCAAAAAGTTTGCTACATGTATCGAAAATGAGCCCCCTGGTTTTTCATCCTACACACCCATTTATTTGTACCACACAAAGCACATCTAGAATAGTTTCAATAATGCAAGGTATTATGTTGTTTCTAGGGAAGGACGATATGGAGATGTGTGAACTGAATCTTGAAGAAACTGGATTAACAAGAAAAAGGGGAGCTGAGATTTTACCTCGACAATTTGAAGAGATTTGGGAGCGCTGTGGAGGAATTCAGTACCTGAGCAATGCGATTGAAAGTAGACAAGCACGGCCAACATACGCTACAGCAATGCTGCAAAACCTACTGAAATAGTTCTCAATAAACGGATATTAGTTACTATCTTGCAGCTGACAAGAAGGGAATCAGGCCTCTGCAAGAGGAGCTAAACATTCCATGATCTTGTAATAGAGAGTTTTATTATAAAGTGAACAGGTTTCATTAATTGTGGGGCGTCATTAATTTGTATTTTAGATGTTTTACTTTGGTGTAGTAGTAGTTTAAATAGTGAAGTGGCCCTTGCAGGCACTTTTCAGTCCAGTATAGACTGTTTTATTTATGTTGCATCTGAAATTGAGGCCTTACATATAATGCAATTGTTTAGTGTGGTAAGGAATGTTAAAGGCAAAATATATTCACAGCAACACTAAACCATGATGCACTTTCCATGCTACCTGTTGTTCTGAGAGTGCCTTCTGGTTAATACTGTTAGACAGTGCTATTTTAAACATGTCATGTAGGAGGAGGTAATAACAGGGGCAAAGCTAGTAACCCATAACAATGAACCAAATGTTTGCTTTCTAACTGTAATTGCAGAAAGCGGCAATATTTGCTCCAGTAATTATACTCCCCCCATTAATATCTAATCTCTAGTTTTATACTCTATTCTAGCATTTTCTGATTGATAAGCACATCTCTGTTGTGTCAGGAGAAACAGGCTATATCAACTGTACAATAACACCGAAACAACTGAAAATCATTAAAGGACCAATAACATCAAAAAATTTTTTAGTATACCATGAAAAAAGCACCAAGACTAATTAAACTTTAAAATCGCACAGCCTTTATTAAGAAATATCTTACTGAAACACCCTTCTTCAGAATAGGTGATCCATTGTGCGGCACTCGATTTTTTCTCCCTGTCTTCCTTATAGGAAATAGCCAGGGAGGAAAAATTGAGCGCCGCATGATGGATCGTCGCCGGATCGCCTTTTCTGAAGAGGAGCAGAAGCGGAGTTTCATAATTTATTTCTTAATTTTCTTTAAAAAAAATGATGTTACTGGTCCTTTAACTAATGTATATGGTAACATTCCCTAACTTTTAGACAGGAGGCTTAATTTTAAAGAAAAAATGTAAATGCACGAATATTCCTTGTACTTAGTACATTGTCGTCCTTGTAGGTCAGTTTCATGATTTCAGTCCTACTTTAAAGGGGAACTATTCGTGAAAATGAAAATGTAATATAAGCTTCAGCATACTGAAATTAGAAACGTTCTGAAAACAATCAAGTAAATGTTCTGCATCGTTTCTGAAATAATCAAGTTTATGTTCACTATTCCTCTCTCATCATCTGTTTGTCTTCATTCTGTCTTCATGCAGCAGTTGGGTGTCAGATATTCATTGACAGTTACATCCAATATATTTTAGGGGGGGGTCCTTTCCTAGCAGATGTATTAGAGCTCAATCAAATAACTCTAGGTGAAAGGAGCCCTCCCCCTTTAAGATATATTGGATGTAACTGTCAATGAATATCTGACACCCAACTGCTACATGAAGAGAGAATGAAGAGAAACAGATGCTGAGAGAGGAATAGTGAACATAAACTTGATTATTTCAGAAACGGTGAAGCATTTTTAATTGATTATATTTAGAAAACTTATTTCAGTATGCTGAAGCTTATATAAAATTTTCATTTTCGCGATAGTTCCCCTTTAATTGATCATTGACACCTAGCATAACATACTGTATGATCATCTATATAGTATACGATATAGTATACTGTATAGTATACTAAAAATAGCACAAATGTGACATAATGTAAACAGGGATATCGACTCATTTATTCAGCATTTTTAACTGGCAGTTGAAGTGAGTTTTTTTGAAGTGCTTGGATATGATGCTTTTAACTTAATTAATAATGTTTAATTCTGAAATGCTCAGGCAATGATAAAAACAAGCATCTTATGGTGAGACACCGACACGTAGTTGTTATTTCAAGAGTTGCCAGTTGTATCAGTGATAACAGTGAGGCCTGATAACATTCCTGACTCAATATGTGTGTGAAGTGTACATTGTCCCATAAAAAGTAAAAGTATATTTAGAGTGTATACATTAGGGTAGATTTATTTACAATCTTAAACTGCACTTTTGCTGTACAATGTTTACAAAGTGCTGTGTAACTGATGGAGATAGATCCAGATGGAGTGAGGGATATTGCAAATGTTTTCATGGAATAAATGACTCCAAATATGTGAAAATGTTTTTGGGTATCTTACAATGGTTCATTCTACCTGAACTCATCTAAATTGAACCCCAAATACATACCAAGAAATCATTTGGAATAGCAAGCCCCCTTTGTGTACTGTACATGTATTTGTCATAGCCCAATGTTCATTTATTTGCACCTTAAAAGAAATTGTACAACCTGGTGTTTGTGAGGAAAATGGGACTGAATGCTGTTTCTTTAAGACATTGATGCGTGGTGTTCGCTTTACACCATTTTCTCAAACCCCAGCTTTCTCCCTTACAGCACAGTTCTATAGGATAATGCACTTGTTATTATGAACTTCACAAACCTTTCAATCCATTGGATTATTTAACTGACTGAAGTCTTCAGACCAAGGTCTGTGTTTTAATTAGGTTTAAATTGAATGCAACACCGTTAACATGTTTACTGTAGAATGTTATTTGCAGCAAGAAACTTAAAGGACATGTAAACCCAACATTTCCCTACCATGTATATAAGTTGGGCACATTTCCCCCACCAAAATGGCATCATTTGTACTGAATATTTCCCCACCAAACACCAGCACTGTCACAATAGCAGCTTTCACCTGGCGGCCATTTTCCCTCTGACTCATTAGTGACATTTAAATCTGCAAATAGCACATGTGCTGTAAAGTTCATGCAACCAAGAATGCAGGCATACATAGGCACAACTTACTTTGATAAGTCCTGCTTGGATTAAGCAATGTGTTGGTTAAGCTGAGCTCATGAGAGGAGGTTAGGAGAAAAATAGGATCAGACAGCTAGAATTTCTATAGGAACAAGTAATGCTATCTCTTGATTGGCTGTTAGACTGGAGGGCATGTTTAATAATCTGAGCTGAGAAAAACTGAGCATGATCAGTAGCCAACAACCAAAATAAATTCCCAAGGGAGGGGCTGAGTGGGTTAGAAGAGTAGAAGGAATCCTAAGTGATTATTGCTGCAGCCACACTATTGACCTTTTGGTGGGTATTTAAAGAGGATGTTCACTGATTAATTTTATTTTTTGTGGAGGTTTACATGTCCTTTAATGAATGAATGCAGTTCACTTTGACTTGTCTTTACCACATCTAAAACAGTACACCCAGGGGGCGTCAGTGTACAAATGTTATGAACTGCATTAGCTTATTGATGATATCAACAATGTAGGAGGGAGTGCACTGGTTTACACCTTTAACTATAAAGATCTAGATTTAGGTAAAGTGTTGACTTTTTTGCAAGCAAACTCTTCAAAATGTTGGGTAGGTTATTTCGATGTTGGTGGTTGCATCAAATTAGCTCCTTAAGGTTTCCTTTAAAAGTTCTGTGTATGTCCCTGTTTCCTGGAGAGCCTTAGTGCAAGGTATCTGTGACAGGACAAGAACAAATGTGTGAATACAGCCTTAGAATGCTCATGAATAAAATGGCACTGGCTTTCAGTTGGTAAAATTCACTACAACTACATGAAATGAAATCATTTGTGTGGAACAATTTTTGTTTGTGTCATTTCCTAAATAATATACATTTTAGTCGACATTGGTTTTAAAACTTGATCTCACTTGTAAATTTTTTATTTATGTCTTACCTGAAATGATCTCTTATAAAGTGTACTGTATTGTTAGAAAATAAACACATTCCCTGCAAAGGTGTCACAGCACTTACAATGAAACCTGGCAGAATGCCCGAAAAACGAATACAACGTTTCACCTTTGTGCTTTGCTTGCAGGGGAAAGGGGAATACGCATGAATGTTTTGAGAAGATATCCTTTTCTGTGCTTATTGTAGCACCACTGAATGCTGATCTTATGCATGTGCTGGGGGAAAAGTCTTAAAGGGGTGGTTCACCTTTAAGTAAACTTATAGTATGTGATAGAATGGCTAATTCTAAGCAACTTCTCCATTGGTTTTCATTATTTATTTTTTATAGTTTTCTAATTATTTGCCTTTGTCTTCTGACTCTGCTTTCAAATGGGCGTCGCTGACCCCATCTAAAAAAGCAAATGCTCTGTGAGGCTACAAATTTATTGTTATTGCTAATTTGTATTTCTCATCCTTCTAGTAAGGTCCTCTCCTATTCATATTCCAGTCTCTTATTTAAATCAATGCATGGTTTCTAGGGTAATTTGGACCATAGCAACCAGATTGCTGAAATTGCAAACTGTAGAGCTGTGAATAAAAAGCTAAATAACTCAAAATCCGCAAATAATAAAAAATGAAAACCAATTGCAAATTGTCTCAGAATATAATTCTCTACATCACACTAAAAGTTATCTCAAAGGTGAACCACCCCTTTAAAGGAATAGTAACACCAAAAAAGAAAACTGTTGTAAAGTAATTAAAATATATGTACTGTTGCTCTGAATTGGTAAGAGTTATGTGTTTGCTTTAGAAATTCTACAATAGTTTATATAAAAAAAACCTGCTATGTCGCCACGGGGGCAGTCATTTAAGCTGAAAAATGAGAAAAGGCACAAGATACTTAACTGATAACATATAGGCTCTGTAATGGAATACAATGGTATTCTAAAGTGTGTATGTGTTATCTGCTATGTAACCTGAGCCTTTAATGGCTGCCCCCATAGATATACAGCAGCTTCTATATATAAACTATTGTCAAGTTTCTGAAGCAAACACGCCGGTTGTTCCATTGTAGGGCAATGGTACATGATATTTTAGTTGCTTTAATGCACTTTGATTTTTTGGTGTTACTATTCCTTTAAGGTCTTGGAGCTAAAAAATAATAATTGGTTTAAAATGATTAGGCTTCACTTATTGTGGCTCATTCATCACAATGTGCAAAGCCTTCTTACAGCTGCTTTTCCTAAAAACTTTGTGACCAAAAGCTTAACCCAAAAAGGATCACGGTGCACCAAGGAGGGAGCGAGGAACTTAAATGATCATAAAAAATTCCATATTTATTTGTTCCATTAAAACAGGCACTCCATATCATCAAGGAACCATTGCTTGACGCGTTTCGTGGCTGTCCAGCGACTTTCTCAAAAGCTTTTGAGTTTTAAAATCTGGCCAAAAAGTTCTTAAAACCCTATACATTTGGGCTTATTTGTCAACAAAAACCTCTGAAAATGTTTGCATAATAAAATCACTGCACACAACTGCATTAGGGTGTCTTGTGTACAGCTTCTAATGCCTCCTGGGTTCTCTTTCTTCTGGCCTGCACCTGATTGGTTCTGGTGATCAATCTCTCGTAGGTTGACTATGAGTATTCTTTAGTTCTAGTCTGAGCACACAGAACACTCATGTAGAGTTTAATGTTGTTCCATCCATTCCTGTAAGAATGTTTATTTTAATATGCAAGAGCAGCTAAGCACTGGATAAATGAAATGAGAAAGGGAGTGGACACAGGAAGAGGAAGTGAAAGGGAAGGAGCAACGTGTGTAGAGAGAACAGCCAGGAATAAAGCTGACTTCTATACTGCAGTCTGGCATCTCTGTGTGGATTTCTAGTTCTGCTACACCCTGCACTGGGGCATCACATAGAGGAGTGAACAGGAAAGGTATGTGGAGACACGTGTCACATAGATCACTTCTGCACAACTTCATGTTAGCTCCAGTGTGACAAATGTGTGAGAATTAAACCCTAAAAATGAATATGGTTAAAAATGCCATATATTAAATGCTGAACTTATTGCACCAGCCTACAATTTCTGCTTCTCAATAGCAGCAATGATCCAGGACTTCAAACTTGTCACAGGGGGTCACCATCTTGGAAAGTGTCTGTGACACTCACATGCTCAGTGGGCTCTGAGCAGCTGTTGAGAAGCTAAGCTTAGGGGTCATTGCAAATTATCATGAAGAAAATGAGGTTTGTCTGTAATATAAGCTGCTTATTAAATACCAATGCTAATTGCACTGGTTTCTGTGCTGCCATGTAGTAATTATCTGTATTAATTACTAATCAGCCTTATATTGTGACAGTTATATTCTATGTGTATTGTATATTGTGAGTCGGTCCCTTCAGTAAAAATAACAAATAAGCAAACAAATACAAAAGGTATTGTAGAAGTGATACCTATATTGGCTAACAATAAAAAGAATACTTTGCAAGCTTTCGGAGCACCAAGGCCCCTTTGTCAGGCAAAATACAAATGAAAGCTAGAAAGGCACGCATATATTCTGTTAGATCAGTGAAAGTTATTCATGGGCAATAAATTAGGACGTTACAGATAGATAGAGATCAAATGTAGATAATACAATGATTTAGGGTGGGTTGTAAATAGTCCAGGGGTCTGGATTCAGTCAGGTCACATATTGTGACATGAAACCTGACCCTAAATGAAGACCCTGTCATAATGTGTTAAATAACTCCATACATTTGAATTCATAAATCTTCCTTTCAGTTTCAGTTTTAAAGTTCCCTTTTAGAATTAAGAGCTGCATGTCCTGAAGACTGTGATTTTGACTGCAGAAGTGTTGCCCTACTGGTGTATCACATGATTTGGTGTTGATTTTATGTCTGTGATGGGTCATCCTTGTGCGCAATTTGTGTCCTGTTTCACCAATGTATATGCCTCCTGTAGAGCACCTAGTACATGTAATCATGTATTTGCTGGTCTCTGACTATTTTTCTAATAATGTTCAGTTGTGAGTTGTGGGTAACTACAATAGGTACCCTGGTGTTTTCTGTCTTTTCTTTGTAATCCAAGAACGTTTGGGTATTTGAGTTGCTCTGTGGATTTGATCATCAATAACCTGCAGATGGTATCCCTGATTTTTGTTTTCCGTAAATCAGGGATACCATCCTAAGGTTATTGATGATCAAATCCAGAGAGCAACTCAAATTTTACATGGCGATGGGTGGTGAATTATTCTATAAATCTGCCCCTTAGAGTGTTTATAAAATGGATCATTTTAAGCAATTTTTAAATTGGTCTTCATTTTTTCTTTTTAAAAGTTTTTAAATTAATTACAGCCTTTTTCTGATTCTTTCCAGCTTTCAAATTGGGGTGACTGACTCCATCGAAAAAACAAACGCTCTGTAAGGCTACAAATGTATTGTTATTGCTACTTTTTATTACTCCTCTTTATATTCAGGCCCTCTCCTGTTCATATTCCAGTCTCTTATTCAAATCAATGCATGGTTGCTAGGGTTACATTGCAAACAGGAGAGCTAAATAATAAAAAAAACTCAAATAATAAAAAATGAAAACCAATTACAAATTTTCTCAGAATATCAGTGTCTACATCATAATATAAATTAATTCAAAGGTGAACAAGCCCTTTAAATGTACCTTATATACTCGAGTATAAGCCGACCCGAGTATAAGCCGAGGTACCTAATTTTACCTCCAAAAACTGGGAAACCTTATTGACTCGAGTATAAGCCTAGGGTGCATTCCAGTACACACTTTGTTGTGATGACTGTAGGTACTGAGGCAGCAGCTGTCATGTAAATGATATAAAAGCAGTGGATGGATGGTAGGGAGATTTTATGAAGAGAAAACACATATTATGCTCCTTTGTGGTTTGGACATTGTGTTATTCGTATAGGACAGCTGAATTGGCACCTGCAGGTATGTAATGAAAAGGCAACAATGTAAAAGGTAGTTTGTCCACTTTAGTTTATGCCAATGGCAATGCAGGTTTTAATAGAGGTTTTATCTATTAATATCCTTATATTTTATTTAACATCTGTCAGGGCTGCTGCCGCCATATGGTACTTGATCAGCCATCCCCTGATGTTGATACTGCTACCTGCAGATGGTTTGTGATCAGGCTGTGAGAATACCTAATGAAAAAAGGCAAGGGATAGCTGCTGGGAATCAGTCTGTCCTAGTGCAGACCTCACTGCCTGTGCTGCGCCCTGCAGAACGATCTGTGGGGACAGGAAGGCGAGTTGCATGCCCATAATCCTGCTAGACTTCCATTAATGCACAGGATATAAAAGTTTCCCATACTAAATTAATAAACACTCACGTGCAACCGCTTGTATTATATATATATATAAGAGCGCCGCTTGTAACTCCTCCGGACAAAACAAGATGGCCGTCTGATGATGCGCACTAATTAGGTGACGGAGTATGGAGAAAAAAAAACATAACTAAGATGGCGGTGGCGCAAACGCCCTAAGGATTATGCCCTTAACCAAGATGGTGAATCTTCCGATTGGTGCGAAATAGCTGCCTGGGAATAGGGATGAGGCTGCCGCAAGTCCCCACCCCTAAGTGCTAAAAGAAAAGGAGATACCGTTCCACATGAAGGGGAGACCGAGCGGATACCTGTGGAGAGAGAGACACGGAGAATCCTAAAGGGGGAAGTAGGAGAGGCTATTGGCGCATGCCCATTTTCAGAAATGTAATGCAGGGAAAATGGCTGCCATGCGGGGCACAGGAGGAGATTGCATGAGCACGGTTTGGGTGATTGACTCGAGTATAAGCCGAGGTACATTTTTTCAGCACATTTTGGGTGCTGAAAAACTCGGCTTATACTGTTGAATTCACACTTTAACTGCTCCACTTTGGCTTCAGGTCCAGTCTTGTGCTGGCCCACAAGTACTCAGTGGCCTAAATAGTCCTCAACCAGCCCACTAAATAGTGACTGTCTATGGCACCTTAAGCAGCCCCTCTGGCATTTGCCAGAAGCCACAGATAGCCAGTCCGGCCCTGGGTAGCTTTATGCCAAAACTAACAAACCAATACACAAATGCATTCACAAATAACAAGTAATAAAGTCATTTTATTTGGTCGATAAATTGAGAACGGAAATAAGACGTTGATCACAGACTATAAAATGTAGTTGGTAGGAGAAAAGTGATATGACTTATTTGTAGCATGAAGTGAAATTAAATCCATTCATTTTAATAAGTTCTACATACAAATTACACCAGTTTATCTCTATATTTCTTAAAAATGTTTAAGTTCTACAAAAAAATGACACCAGTTATCTCTATATTTTTCATGCAATATCAATGTAATACACCGTATGCTGAACTATCAGATTAGTACTGTACATTTTCATGTAAAGAGATTTCACAGGCTTCACAAATGATGTGATTTACGGCAGGCAGAGTACTGGATGTTTGTATTATTAAACATGACATGGCATATCCCAAACACTAACCAATGTTTCTATGAGAGCAGAATATTATTATTATGCAGAAACTCACTTTACATTGGTTCTTTGCTGCCAAAGAAACCCTATCTGAGTTCTAGCTAACGGGTATCAGACTAGCTCCTGCGATTTTGGGACCAGTACCCAGCAGCCTGCAAGGCCAAACCCCCAGTCTACTGAAATAATGAAATCCACGGTTCTCCAGCAGCTCTCCTTTAAAACCATAGGGTGGGTATATCATGGGCAATACGTTAAACGCAAAAATTGCTGTCGTTTTTTTGCAAATCTATTTTTATAATGTTACACCATTAGTTCAGATCTGATAAAGTGCACTGGCGTGCTAATTGTACTCATTAACCTCCTATTCAGCAGTGTACTAATGCTTCACGTCTAATAACCCATAACAACCAATTAGATGTTTGTTTTCAAACAAGAAAAGCTCCAAATTCTTTGGGGAATATTTATAATGAAAGATTGCCTTCATAGTAACCGATATCTGAAAACATGAAAGAAAGAGAGAGCTTAATCTTGCTCATGTTTTCTTTTTCTTCATGTAGGAATTTGCACGGTTGGGTTGTTTTAAATGGAATAAAAAGATTGCCAGGATTTTTATTTGGTTTGTGAAGATTTTCATTCATCCAGGTCATGGTATATCTGTAGAAATAAGCCAAATCAACTGGACTTGCTGTATTTTTTCTTGAAGACGTTTCACCAGTCAACCAACTGGCTGTTACGGCACTGTAGTGTAGAGAAGCCCATAGGTGTAGCAGGAGAGCCTTACTAACTCTGGTATTCACTGACGCCCTTTTGGGGCCCAGGACTTTTTGCTGCAGAGCAGGTAGGGATCCTAACCATGGCCAAGGTGGTCGGAAGCACGTTACAAAATGATCAGGAAAAGTCAAAGTCGTAAACCAGGCAAGAGACAAAAACCAATACAGAATACAGGAAATCGTTTGAGCGGAGTCAGGAGCACTGAAAATCAGCTTGGGCAATGAATCCAAACAGAAAACGCTCTTTATTTAAACTTTTGGCGCCAATTGTGAGTTCCGCCCACTTGGTGATGTAACGACGCACTGCAATCTAGACGCGGCGCTGGCGTCATTCCGCATTTGCAAATCCATATGTGTTTCCAAAGGAAGCCCAGGAAGTGGCGCAACTAAAAGTGCACACGCAGGTTTCCAGGGGCTTCTTACACTTGCATTCTTAATTCAAAATAATTTGTAAATAAAACCTTTTTTTCGGAATATATCCTCTGGAATGTTACTCCAATCAGCATAATCTGTTTATCATAATCCGCAATTATGTCATGAAGTTAGGTGTTGATTTTATTAGCATGATTGGAGCTTTGAGGTATAAAACAGCATTGTATGCGGCAGACAATAGATGTAGCACCCCCCGCCTCTATGACCATAAGTGTCTTTTTTTTTTTTGTTTCCCAAGGCTTCCAACATTTTCCTCATGTAGTGCCACGGAATTCCTCAGAAATTTAGTGTCATTGGGCATGGTTTGAATGCTAAAGAAGATGGGTGCCTAAGTAAACCACTCCTCCATTACAACCCACCATAAGCCCACATACGCAATCTGTATTGGTTGGAGTCACCGACAGTGCTACTCGCAAGTGCCTCCTTACCCCCCACGACATCAGAAGGCTGAAAAGCAGAACAACCTCTATTGTGACACCGGCGTTCCCAATGCAGCCTACAGCACAGGCAGACGCACACTACTTCTTGCGGCATTGGCCGACCAAACACAAACCACGCAGTTCACCATAAAGTCGCATTCTGGAACAAGACAACCTAGCAGCAGACCACACCATTAAAAAACTTCCTAACATCGGGGAGAAGTGCATGTGGGGTTTTACCTTGACGTGGTATGGTGGCTTATCAATATTATGATCATAACTTTGTAACAAAAAAACCCTGTTTCAAAATTACATGCACTTGCATATTTACTTGAATTACTTAGACAGGTCTTTAAACTTTTTGAAACTGGCCTCAGGTGTGCACCCACAACCCCCCCCATAGTTATCGGGGAGAAGTGCTGGCAGTAAGTTCCCAGTGTAGCTTCGATGGGGCAGGTAGCATGAGTAACGGGTCGGCCAATGTCCGTTCATAAGATGTAAAGCAATTACCCTTGCAGACCCATTGCTGGCTCAAGTAAGCTAGTATAGCCTTGAAACCAGAGGTTGGCTGAGGATTACTGCACAATACAGCTAATGCAAGTTCACTGCCCACCCCACTACTGAAAGTGGCGTCTGCTTTGCAATTGAAGACTTTCCAGACAGACAATTCCTAAAGCACAAATGCAACTAGGGGTGCCCCCCCCAATAGCCTCTCAACATTCCTATATCACACAAGTGGAGAACTGTAACACCATACACACCAATAAAAAAACAGTGAGAGGGATATTCGCTAAGCCCCTCAGCCAGCTACCAAAAGGAACAGGAGCCTCCAACACTTCATAAGGAGCCTCCTTCCCTGTCTCCTCCTGACCCATTTCAGGCTCTCTACAACTTGGTCGAGTGAATCTGCACCTGCAGGAGCACAGTTACAGAAACCCCCACACAACCGAAAACGAATAATAGGTAACTGCACATTATCAACACTGGGCTGGCTACAGCAGACACAGCCAATCACTAGGTGGCTCTTCCCTGGTCCCACTGAAATGACTCCACCCACCACCCGCATTTTGGGCCTAGTCCCCGCACCTGTGTAAGTGATACCAAATGCCACCTTCACTTCTGCGCCCCAACACAAGGACAGGGGGCAGACAGAAACAAGCAAAAAACCCACCAGAGGGAATGGCAGCCTTTTTTAAAAGTAGAGTTTAATCTGCAAAAACCACAAAACAACTCCCCTCAAACATGGAACAAGATTCTGAATCTCCGTGCACCAAAAATTAATTAAAACCACTCATCCTCTGCTTCAAAGATGAGATCCAAAGTTGAAATACAAAATGGGTTAGCAAAGACTCCACACCTATGTGCACAGGATTGAACACACAGTAACTGACACTATGAAAAACTGTTGTCAAGCTACCACCCATGTCTACTGAGACAATATATTGACAATGCCCCTCAGAAATCTTTAAATGGCTCGGTAGGGCCCACACTACTGAACATTTTGCCCTAACCAAGCTCTTACCGATACCCTGACCTCTGGTTATAACCCACTCCAAGTTATAAATGACCCAGTTTATAAAGTTATTTACAAATTATGTTTTTCCCTCCCCAATTACAGCAAGGCAAATAATACCCTTGCCCAATTACAGAGTTCATAAAAAGTAACAAGATGGCGGGTAATATGGACAAGCTCCCTGACCCAGGTACTATTCTGTGACACCCCCCATTATAAGCTTTCCTAGTGGGGTGCAATTGATTTGACCCCCCCCCCCCGGAAACTATAAGTGGTCTCCTACTACGAGAAATAGAATTAAAACTTTTGCAGCTCAGCTTTGATTACAAATGGGAGAAAGACAACTCAGCATACCTGGGGATTTACCTTACTCCCTCATATGATACCCTATACAAGGCCAACTACTCTAAGCTGAAAAAAATACCTGACCACGTGGCACTCTTACCACCTTTCGTTTGACAGTCAAAATGACATGACTGCCCCAGCTGCTATACTTCCCACTTCTCCAAAAGCATAGCTTCCTCTCTTCAAAAATCCATATCAGATTTCATCGGGGGGGGGACCTAGAATGAATCAGTAATTATGACCCAAATTACTGGGATGATTGGGAGTACCCCATTTATAAAGATATTATCTTGCCAGCAGGCTAGAAGCAATGGTCCACACTCCAACAGTTGAACCGTGGAAAGAAATTGAAAATCATTCACGGCCAACTACACCTAGCTCATCTGTGTTGGGTACCTAAGGCATCTAGAGACACCCCACCAGACCCCCTACCCCATCACAACAAACTCTAGATCTATTGGACGCCACAGCAACCAAAATGGAATGAAGCACTCGTACCACTAGATACAGAACTATTTTCTATAATAAAGATTTTCCACCTGGATGCACCCCCATGGAATTGAAACCCTGGATAACAGCAAATTTGTCCACTCTACTTGATCTCTCATCAGACCAGACATTTATTTAATTCCATCAATGCAAGAACACACCGTTCCACACACACAATTCTTTCTATAACGGAAATAAGATATCACATGTAATCCAAGTTTAAAACCCCAAATAATTAGTCCCTTTCCTATTTTGAAACAATCTGTCATAACCACTTCTACCCAACACATTTGATCTCGCTGTTATACAGCTATCCTGCATCAGACAATAAATAGATACACCAGCCTTACATGACAAAATGGGAAGAGCATCAACACTTCACAATCTTTGAAAAGACCTGGTCAAAAATCTGGGAAAAGGCAAAAAAAAACATCCATGTGTGCAGTCTCTAGTGAAATCATATTTCGCTGGAGCTACACTCCCACACACATTAGCAGACAGTGGCAACCCAGACCATTCTACTTGCTTTAGATGGTGTGAAGAAAAGGGATCCTTCTTGCACACCAGGTGGACCTGTACAGTGGCCCAGGAATTCTGGAAGATGGTAGCGTCTCTGTTCTCTGAGGTTCTACACTGCACCATACAAGCTGCCCCACATACATTTCTACTAGGAATGAAAATAAGAGCCATGCACCCCAAACAATCTCACAAACTAGTCTCTCACATCCTCACAGCGGCACAATCTCTATTAACAGCTAATTGGAACAACCACAAACTCCTGGACTGCAAACAATGATAACAAAGGTAAAATGGATCAGAGCAAGAGAATCCATCAGAGACCTCGTATATTGAAAAAGGTCCAAGATGGGGACTAAAACGTTGGCCTGTTTTCCTTTGATGATTGAATAAATAAAGGTGATGATTTTTATAGATAAAATGCCAATGTGCATCCATATTTTTGAGACTATCTGAATGATTGGCAAAGGATAGCACCTGGGTCGATGAATTCTCAGCGTGGGAGTGCTTGATCTATTGTAGTTTGTGTGCTTTTCCTTCAATCTGGAGCGACCTACATTTATGGTGCAAATCCCGATGTGATTCCCCTCTAACTTCGCAATATATAAAATCCTGGCATAACACATGCTTAAATATACATTTGCATTGAGCAAAAGAAAAAATCTGAGAAGATTAACAGCATTGAGAATGAGAAATTAAAATACTTTGTTTTGTTTTATTGATTGTTTACACTAGACATGGAATAGTGGAACAAGTAATTGCGGGCCTTAATAACTTTTCCAGAGTCCCATTTTGGTAATCACCGCTAACAAAAATTACTAATGTTTATTCTTTTTAATTGGTTTTATTATTTGTACATGGGGATAAATATGTGATTTCTGAAACTTTTTTTTTCCTGGGACAAAGGAGAAACAACAACAAAACAATATATCTGTTCGTAAAAGGTCTTGTTATCTTCCTTGTTTCTGGAAGGTCAATCTGGAAGAAACAAAGAAAAAAAAAGGATAAGTAATAAAAAAATAAAGAACTAGGATTAGTATAAATACAATTTCTAATGGCTTGCAGCTATAATATATAGAATATATGGCAGATGTCAGCACTGCTCCACTCAGGAATTCCCATTTTGTCAATAGGATCCACTCTGGTTCTTTTTACCTACTAATGGACTTCATTCAGAATTCCGGCACAAACTATCAATAAGGAGCGCATATAGAATCAGGTCTCTGCCAACACGATCTTTGTTAGATAAAGGAAATAGAAGAGCAATAATAAGGTAAAAAAGGAATTTTCTGATGCTATGTAAGAGCCCCAATTTGTAATTTAGTGTTGGGATGCAAAATCCTGTATTATTGTTCCTTTAAGTTTGGATGAAGTTTTCCCCCAATATTTCCAGCACTATGCCTACAATTTACCAAAATATTGTAAGGGAAACCATCTCTATTATAAAACTAACAAACTGTAATAAATGTTTAATACATCCATTTTACATAGTCTGAGGGTCGGCTGGGCTGGCCGGAACACTGGTAAGAAATCGAGTGGGCCCTACCGACCAGGCCCGCACCCTCCAGGCATCCCCCAAGCCCCCAATCGCAGCTGTAAGAGGGAAGAAAGCGTTAAGGGGTACACAGCAAGGGGGAGTGGGGGTAACAGAATTTGGAGGAGCTGAAGGGAGTTTGCAAACTGGTTTGGGGGTACCCAGACAGCCCTGTCTGACACCGAATAGTTTGTATTTTGTTTTATTAATTTAATGATTTACAGTTAACACATGCTGTCAGCTACAGACAGGTTTTGCCTGATCCAATTGGCTGATTCTAGCACCAGTCAGGAATTTGCCAGTCACAGCATGGTTGGGGAAAGACACTACTATACCATTTATACTGTATCTCAGAAAAATGGTAAAAAAAGTAAAAATATCAGCTAAAAAGAAATATTAAGCACGCACCACAGTTTTGAAACATGCTTATATCAATGACAGCTCCTTTTTATGTGTTAAATAAACCCAATACAACTGTTTTGCTGTTAGTGTGGATTTATGAAGGAATAATATGGCCTAAGGCAAGCCAGGCACAGGATACAGCAGCCATATGGCATAAAATGAGAACATTGTTCCTAGGCAATACATGGAGATATAAAGAGATGCTGAAGATGCAAATTTGTGGTCATAACACTTGTGTGTGTACAGTATGTGCAGTGAAGAGCAGTGCTGAATTCAATGATTTATTTAGTTCTGTATCTGCTGTACACCTATCGTCTCTTGTGTTCCCAAAAGTGTATGTGGGGGGGGGGTACATTGCTGTATCCTTGGAATATCATTAAAAGCAGAATTGTTTCACAGTAGGCAAGCTTTTCTTGCTATATTTCTATACATAATCTAGCTATATTTCTCTGTGTACTTCATTGTTATAGGCTAAAGGAAAGCAATGCCTATTCTTTCTCCTTATGCACTTTCCATTTACGCCTTAAAGACATAAAATCTGTATTTTATAAATCCTTTGCAAATTAACCATGAAACCCACATTCTTTTTATTGTACTTAAAACATCCATGCCTGTTATGAAAAAATTTAAAATCTGAGCTGTCAATCATATATTGCCTGCCCCCTCTATGCCTCAAACAAAGAGGTGGGTCAGTCAGTTACTTTCACTTTCCATTCTGCACTTCCCAGATGTCACTGCACTCCTCACAATCCCTCTACCTCTTGATGGTCTCTAATTGTGTAGCATGGGCTTTAGGTCCCCCATTTTGGAGCATACACAAACATTTTGGGTGATACTAAACCTGCCTTAATAACAGCAGCTTGGATGTTTCCTGAATAGCTGAGTCACTAGAGCTTGTGCCTTTGGTCCAAAACCTGGTCCAAAAGGTTATGGGTTCAATTCCCACCTCTGCTCAAAACATGGGGCCAAAGCAGCTCTGGTCGGTTGTACATCAACCGGCTCCCGAGAGTGATGGAAGAACAAGTGGCAAAAGTCCATCAACCGCCTTCATTATAACTTATGTGAAAGTAGGGAGGGGTGTATGTATGGATGCTGGGTTTTCATTTGGAGGGGTTGAACTTGATGGACTTTGTCTTTTTTCAACCCAATTTAACTATGTAACTATGTAACAGTGTCCACAAAATGGCACCTTCCTGTCTGCTGTGATTGTGAATTCCAAGACTGAAGGAAATAAAACTTTAATCCTTTAAGTGGTGTAAGTAATGTTTAATTTGCTTGGTTAACATGATTGAAAAGGAATTGGAGTTATTTCTTAGGGCGACAGGTCCCCTTTAACTGATATCTATGTACTGAGAATAAAACTTTTGCAGTAAAACAGTTTAGCTACACCTCGCCATTAATCTAAATTCTGCCCCAAGCTTGCATTTAATTTAAACTAGCATGAAAATTAATTTTATGTTAAAAAAAAGGCTGCTGACTTTAAAAGGCAGATTTTTAATTGGTCTGGATTCTCCAAAGCCCCAACGGATAAAATGTAAATAATAAATAACCATGGGCTAGAAAACTGAGAGACAGAGCTCTGCAATTGGCAGTGTGCTTCTTTATTATGTTCCACTAGGGAAGCGGCAGTTTGTTTTATGAAGGCTTTGGGTTTATGTCAGGTAGTAAACAATGCATGCCTGCTAATAAAATAGTCTTCTGCTGCTTTCATATATATGCACCAACTGTGTGGGGAGAAAACTGGTTTCAGATACACTACTGGCAATATTAGCAATGGCTTGGGGAGACTGTAGATCTAGCGGCACCTCAGGATGATAGAGTTACTGTATTAATACGAGGGCCCTGTTTTGTTAGTCCTGTTTCACAAAATGTTCTCCAAAAATTATTAAAGCCTTCAAGATCATATTCTTCTATTTATATTCTCAATGCACTTTCATGGATTAGAATCCACTTACCGTGCTGGATATAGGAAATAGGCATTAGAACAACACTAGCATTTATTTCCTACAGTGAAGGCTAGCAGCAGCTGGTAGCATTATAATATGTGTTCTCCCATACAAGCGCTTGTTGATTAGCAGTCAAACGTAACAAGTACTCTACATTGTAATGAACGGAAAGGTTAGAAATGCTATACATGGACTTATGGAATCATTCATATTTGTAAAACTAAAATAAGTGGAACCAGAATATATAACAATATAACATGTTCAGATGCACGACTTGTATATATGATACTGTATACTGTGTTATGGCGTGGCTGAGCGTGAGAAGAACAACATGGCTGCCTTCTCTGCTGTTAATAGGATCTTGCCATTATGAAAACAGTTGAACTATACATAGAAACAATATATTGTTCTTTTTTTACTTGCTAAACATCTTTCTATCACACTCAGAACACATTTCTCCAGTGATCAATTGCCATTTTTGCAGACTGACTAAGCCTACACTAAGCTTTTTATAACATTTATAGCATCCCCCAGAAATGACAAACCCTGATTTTAATCAACTGTAAAAGCTTCAGGGCGACTAATCTCCCTGAACTTCCTCCCCTGCCTGCTAGAATGAAAATCGCCGGCGGGATGGCACTCGGAGCGCTTCGTTTTTCGAAGTCGTCCGAAGTTGCCTCACGAGGAAACTTTGGGCAACTTCGGAAAACGAAGTGCTCTGATTGCCATCCTGCTGGCGATTTTCATTCTAGCCGGCGGGAAGCCAGGGGAAGGCAGTTCGGGAAGATTAGTCGCCCTGAAGAAGAGGAGATTTGTTGCCGGGCAACTAAACTCTCCCGAACCTGACGTGTGTCTTTGCCCTTAAGGAAAGACTTTCCTCCAGATACAATGTTCCTAAGGTATCTTTCTAATACACAACAGTTATGAAATTGTTTATCTGGAAACCCGTTATCCAGAATGATCCAAATTAAGGGAAGGCCATCTCCTATAGACTCCATTTTAATCAAATAATTCACATTTATGAAAATATTTTTTTCTCTGTGATATTAAAATAGAACATTCTACTTAACCTTAACTAAGATATAATTAATCTTTATTGCCGTCAACCCTATTGGGTTTAATTAATGTTTAAATGATTATTAAGTACACTTAAAGGGGCAGATTTATCAAAATGTGAGTTTAGAGCTTAATAAATAAAAACACTCCCACGTTCTATTCATTTCTAAGGGGTTTTTAGAGCTGTATTTTCAATGGGTGAAAGTTAGAACTCACCATTTGATAAATACAGTTCTAAAAATCCCATAGGAATGAATAGAATGTGGGAGTGTTTTTATTTATTTTGCTCTAAAATCACATTTTTATAAATCTGCCAAAGTATTGAGATCCATTACGGAAAGACCCCTTATCTGGAAAAACCCAAGGTCCAGAGAATTCCAGAAAACAGATCCCATACCTGTACTAGTAGTAGTGGAGACATTTTTAACTTGTGGTGTCCTCATTTTGTCATTGGAAATAACACCAACCAGGCTTTGAAAATAATCAGCACAATTGCGCCTGGTTTGTAATGAAGTGCAATTTATCTAATTTTGACACACCATCTGCAATTGGGGCGTAATCACCCCCTTCTGTCTTTTTAAGAGAAACAAAGTATAATTTATAGAAAGTGTTGTGTGTCAGTGTTGTTGTCCTATAGTATACAGACATTATTCTTTTGGTCAGTTTTAGGATGTAGCAGTCACCATTCCCATAAATACAAGTTCCACATTTGAATTTTTTCATGTCAGGTTTAAGATTCCTGTGTTAAATGTTGTGTAAATAGCAAACTCCCTCTCACAGTTTCACTTAAACCCTCGAGTTATTTCGGCTTTTGTCTGTGTTTGCCTGATCAATGTATTCATTCTCCATGGACACTCGGCATGTTTCGGTACAACCCAAACCTTTTGGGTCACTTAATCTATAAACAAATCAACTTTAGTCTCTGTAAGTTGCACTTTGTGAATCTGTTCCTGTATTGATTGCCCACTTATTTATTTATAGATTACTAACCCTGGTCAGTTCTTCTAATCGAACACTGATTTAATGTGATTTGCTTCCTTTACAGATTCCTGACTATAACTGGCAATTACTCTGGAGATAAATGATTTACGGTTTGCAAGTTATTTGGAGGAATAAATAGGTCCAATTCTATTCTGTGATCATTAGCTGTACAATAAATAGACGATGTTGTGCTTCAGTGAACTGCAAGCACAGTAGCACCCAACTAACTGAAAACATAATTTACTATCAGCGACAAGTACTCATTATGGGGTTAGATGACACAATAGACATTAAGTCAAAGTTTATTATTCTTATATTAAGGAACATACTGCAGGTATGGGACCTGTTATTCAGAATGCTTGGGATCTGGTGTTTTCTTGATAAAGGGTCTTTCTGTAATTAGGATCTCCATACATTAAGGGGTCTATTTATCATGCTTTGTAAAAAGTGAAGTGAAACAATACTGGTGATGATGTTAATAGATGTTTGCTTTTGATTTCTAGCTGTTGAAATGGAATTGCTGATTTGCTGGGCAACATCTCCGGTAATGCTTAACTCCACTTTTTACACAGCATGATTCTCTAAATGAGTGATCCCCAACCAGTAGCTCGTGAGCAACATGTTGCTCCCCACCCCTTGGATATTGCTCCCAGTGGCCTCAAAGCTTATTTTTGAATTCCAGACTTGGAGGCAAGTTTTGATTGCATAAAAAACAGATGTACTGCCAAACAGAGCATCCTGTAGGCTGCCAGTCCACATAGGTGCTATGAAATAGCCAATCACAACCCTTATTTGGCACCCCAGAAACTTATTTCAGGCATGTGTTCTCTTTACATCTGAATGTTGCTCACGGGTGAAAAAGGTTGGGGACCCCTGCTCTAAATAGACCCCTAAGTCTACAAACAAATCATTAAAACATTAATTAGACCCAATAGAATTGTTCTGCTTCCTATAATGATAATTCTATCTAATTTATGAAGAAATTCAAGGTACTGTTTTATTATTACAGAGAAAAAGAAAGCCCATCATTCAGAAAGGAACTTTCTGGATGACGGGTTTTTCCGATAACGGACCCCATATCTGTATTATTTTTTTTCTCTACAATTAATAATGACACTGCCAACCTGTGAAAAAATTTCATACTCCAGTTTTCAGTTTTGGTTCAGTAGAAACTTCTGGTAACCTGCAGAAAGAAAATATTAAAAAATAAAACATTGAATATGTAATAGTAAAAACAAATGTAGCTAGAGGCAAATGGAGCCTGTCTTCAGAAGCTGCTAGGTTCCATAGAAAAGCATTCTGGAAGCATAAATGTGGGATGCAATAGAAGCCAATTGCCATTTTATTTCTCATGACTTGTATAGAGGAAAAGATACTGTAGCAGCTACACTACGGCATGCAGGTATATATCACTAGAAGAGTTTGTGATGACCTTCCAGGCACCTTTACCTCCTAACACTTGACTGCGTGTGTTGAAGTGTGTGCAGCCCTCTATGATCAGTGGCCCTGGCAGGGCTGTTGCAGGCACTTGTAGTGGTGTAACGTGTTTTCATACTTTCATCATGGTTAAATGCTGGGCTTATTTTTCCAGAATTCAGGAGTCTGTGGCTGCTGACATTTATTCTATAACAAAATATTGCAATCTGTGTGAGTATCGGTGCTCTGTCCAACCGTGTTCTTGTCATATGGGCTTTATAGAAAATCTTTTGTGGCTTACTCATTTTGTGACTTGTGGTTGTTGTGTCCTCCGTACATTTTGGCAAGTTTGATGAGCATAAACCCCAGAACCAGAGTTCCAAGTGAAGCAATTATAACCATGATGCTTACATTCTGTACTGCAATCTCAGAACAATGGTCTCCACTGTAAAACCAGTGTTTAACTTTGAGACATCTAAAATGGATAATAGGTGATATACCTGTGAGTCATCAATAAAACAGCACTATGCATGAAAATATGTTCTCTGTTTCTTTTTGTTTATACATGTATTGATAATGCAGAACAGAAAACATAATTATTCCAGTCTAACAATCTGACAAACAATGGAATACTCCATTTTGTAAAAGTTTTTGGGACAAGTTAAGGCACCTTAAAAACTGAAAGTGAATTGTAAATATAAATTAGGGATGCACCAAATCCACTATTTTCCTTCGCGAAAGATTCGGCCATATACCAAACTGAATCCGAATCCTAATTTGCATATGCAAATTAGGGGTGAGAAAACATTTTTATTTCCTTGTTTTGTGACAAAAAGTCATGTGATCGTCTTTCCGCCCCTAATTTGCATATGCAAATTAGGATTCGGGTTTTGTTCAAAAAAGGACGAATCCCGAACCAAATCCTGGATTTGGTGAATCCCTAATTAGCTTATCACTACTACACAACCCTACCAATAAAAATACCCAATTCACCATTTGCGGCAGTTGCAAAACTGAAAATATTACGGTGACCATACTTTTCCTTGGTGAGACCTGACCTTAGTGGGGCCTTTGTCCTTTCTGGAGCACAGAACAGATTATTTTCTACTTTTTCCAGATTCTTTTTGTATTTCTTCTATTCCCAGCAGTGAAAAAGATATAAATGGGTTAGTTTAGGGATATGTAATACGGTCAGGAAAATGAGGCCAAATTTATCGCCACAGATAAGCAGAAGAATCCAGGAAGGCTGTTAATTATATAAAGTTTCTCTGCTCGGGGGAGTGAATTTGGGCATTTAAATGGGAGAGCAAGGGCTAATAGATCCCACCATATATGAATGCTGCTCATGGGTGAAAATTTTTAAAAGATTTTTTCATTAATTGTGAGACCATGATCATTTAAATGTATGATTTGTCCATCAACTAAAAAGACCATTTCAGGTGATATTGCCAGGAAAACTGAGGGTAGCTGACTGCTTCGCCTTGCAAACATAGATAGATTGCACTGGGGCCGATAAAATTTTTTAACCTGGCCGGTTAATTTTCTGACAGGTGTCGGACGAAAAATCGTAAGGTGTACGGTCGTTCAATTCCCACTTCACGATAATTTGACGGATTTGTCGGATTTCGCTAAAATCAATTGTTCACCTTTACTGGTGCTGATCTTTAATGCTGGTGCAGTAAGCTCAGTATATAAAATATGGCAGTATATAAAATTGATAGGGTTAATTCTCCTTTAAAATGTTCATGATAAAAACCAAGATATTTATGTTGTGGAAAATGAGGGCAAAATAAAGTGTTAAAGTAAAGTAAAGTGTTATTTAAGATACTGTACTGTATATTGTTTAATCAGGGTGATATCAGGCATGTGTAAGGACTTACCCTGGTGGTCTAGTGGGCGGCGGGGTCCACCGCTGCTCCTTCGACATGGACGCCCGCAGCGTTGTTCTTGCTCCCTTCAATGCCGATTCCCCTATGATGACGTTACGCGCAACGGCGCGAAATTCAAACTATTTAAAGGGGCCTTTTCATGGAAATCACTGCCCGTTGTTAGGTTCTATTTGTTAAAGTTCCTGGATTTATTCTAAGTGACTCCTGTTTAATCTTCTGTGTTTTGACCCTTGCCTGCCTGTTTGATTCCTCTGACCTCTTCAGTCCTGACCCTTGCCTGCCTGTTAACTCCGAACTCTCCAATCCTGACCATTTGCCTGTCTATTGACTATTTTGCACTGACTACTCTACGCTCTCTAATCCTGATTCTGGCCTGGCTGACTATTCTAACCTGCTTGTGCTGGCCCGGCCTGCCTGTTCCTAGTGGTGTTCTTACTTCCAGTATCCTGGTGAGACGATCGTGCCCCTTTGCTCGTCCAGAACCATTAGTTTTGCTCCTCTCTCAAATAAGATCTGGCAACATCCGATTAGCCGAGGGCTCCTCCCGAGGTGAAAGGCGGGGGTTAGAGGCAGAAGTGGGAGCTGAGACCAGGGAGCTTAGCTTGGGTTCTGGATATAGGGTGCCGAACGTGACAGCATGTTTGCTCTGACAAAATAAATGGGCAATGGCTATCATGCACAGCATCACATAGATATCTATGCATACTTATCATAATGAGTGGGGTCTGCAATGGTTTAGAAAAGCAGCATTTATTTAAGGGAGGGTTTTTAGCCAACAGGCAAGAGAATCTACAGTTTGTAACACTGATACTGTTTTTAGTATCCATGACTAGACAATATAATACTATGACCCCTGGTGCAAATGCTAGAATACTAAGAGGTGCAAAAGCATTCTCCTTAGTGCTTGTGGAAATTGCATATGGGGTCTAGTTGTGCTCTGCACCTAGTGCTGGATTGGAAGTCTGACGCAATGCCGCTTATGTTCCTTCCACGCCTGTTCCTCATTAATACAATGCTGCCAAATGCAGAGAGCTCAGTATTAGATTGGCACATGCAGGTCTCTGTGCTGCCCTGCACGTTGTAAATGACCTTTCATGTCTCTTCAAATACAGTAATACTTTAATTTAGCAATCAGACCTGATTTTCCACAATATAAAATTGTAGTTCTTACTGTCAATATTACAGATTATTATCAAGCAATCTTACTGTGACCATTTGGCACCAAACTCAATTGAAATGTTATGGCATCAGTTTTCTGCCTGTCATGTATAGGCAATTAACATTTATTTTATTATTTTCAAAGTATTTGCGCTCCAAAGTGTTGATTGCTATATTGATTCTGGCAAGAATGTGGGTTGTGCCTGGTTATGGCTTTTTTTTATGGCCCAGCGTAAGATTTTCTTATACATAGAAAAAAAAGCTTTTCAAACTGGGCTTTTTAAAGATTTATAGGCAAGTTTTATCAAAGTGCTTAACTGCCTGTGAATAAATGCATTTATGCTAAAAACACTACTTTTTGATATCTGTATTGAAGTTGTCAGTCTAATGCTTAGTGAATAATAGATACTGTTATAAAAAAAGTTTTTACACGTTGTAAATCGGGGGAAAAAAAACAACATAAATAAGAACAAAAATTCACGTTTGAAATCTCTGACTGTAATATTCTTCATTCAACAGTGTCCAATCATTCTTCTTTTCTTTCTTAATATGATCCTTCCTTGTACTTTACCTATTGCCAAAGCAAGACCAGGTAAAGCATTACAATCCTTGGGGGTGTCCTAACATTTGGTACCCCTTTTGTATTGTAGCTTGCCTTCTCCTTTAAGCAAATAATTCACATTTTTTCAATGATTATTTTTTTCTCTGTAATAATAAAACAGTACCTTGTACTTGATCTGACTAAGCTGCTTGAATCCATATTGTGGCAAAAAAATCCTACATCCCAATTTCATTATCATTTTTGGTTTATGTGTTTATAAAATATCTTATTTAATTCCGGTTTACAGGGGGAAATCAGAGATACTGTATGTGATAGCCCACAGCAAACATGACTCGCATTCATCTCTCTGGATAGGGAATTGAGGGATAATTTTATAAATCATTGATGGAGACAGCCACTTTTTTTTATCACTGACTATCATTTCAGTTATTTCTTAAAAGATATATGCTGTGTGTTGTATTTTTTATTAGGAAGATTAGTGAGTGTTTGAAAATGACAAACTAGCAGTAGAGAAAGGTCAGAGGAGATTCAGCAGTGCAAATAAATAATAGAAATTCAGACAGTTATGATGACTTAGTTGCTCTTTGCTTTCCTCCAAAATATTTCAGTGTTGTCTGGTTTAATGTCAGCACATAATATTCTGCATTTGTAACCAATCTCTTTAATCCTTCCTTTGGTGTCAGTATGGTAAAACAGGCTATTTAATATTTGTTGTCATTCTTTATGCTAGGATATCTTTTCAGCTTATACATTGCACATTCTTTTAGAGCGACCAGAAAGCTTGTACAATTAAGCACAATTGGCTAAACGTCTTGGAAAAAAAAGACTAAATGGCAGATGTATAACTATCACTACTGGGCCAGATTTATTAGAGATTGGAATGGCAATGCTTCAGGTTTCCTGCTGCATTCTGAGTGATCCAATGAAAAATAGGTTTGAAGCTAATTTGATTAATTTCAACCAAACCGATAGTAATAGTATATCTGACCCCCAAACTGGTCAAAGATGTCAAATCCTATGCAAAGCTATTGGCAATGTTTTTTTACTGTGCAAATGCTAAATTAAAGCCTTTCTAGACGATTGTTCAAATAATGTTCATTCTGAGCAATTTATTCGGATTCAATATAATTTGGTCAGATTTGCTACTTGGGGGCATGTTTACTAACATTGGAGATAATTATCTGGAGAGATTTCTGGAGATGTTGCCCATAGCAACCAATCAGATCTTTGCTTTTGTTTTCTAACTTGGCTGTGGCTGTTTAAATCTAATTGCTGATTGGTTGCCATGGGCAACATCTCCAGAAATCTCTCCAGATATTTATCTCCAATGTTAGTAAACATGCCCCTTGGAATGAGTAATCCCAAATCAATCAACATCATTCAGTCTATAACAATTATTGATATATGTACACTATAAATTTGTATTTTTATTTTCAAAAACACAATGTACACCCCTAGTACACCATGTGATTTTCTAAGGATATAAAGGGTCAAAGCAAACCCTGGAAATGTAAGAGCACCAAGGGGCAGAGTGCAAAAGTGTGCTTCTTAGTGCTAATTTAGTGCTTGGGGACAGGGTCTGACTGCTGTTTGAATTTAGCATTGAAGTGGAAAACCACTGCTGGGTGCAAAGTGCAGCACCAATTGGTGCAATGAAGTCCTGTTCTTATCACCCGCCATAGGGCAGGTGGTAAGCACGGCACGGCTCCTGAATTATGCACACCTTAGGAGATGCAAAATGTCTGGTTAGAGAATGAGCTTTGAGTGTGCTGTGTGCAAGAATCCTTCAGTCTCTCTATGTAAAGGTAAGATTTCTGACATTCATTTACAGGCACAAGACATCAAAAGACCACATGTACTACTTACTTGCTTACTATAAGACCAGCTTCATCTATATACCATTTAATTCAGCTGTTTCCTGTTCTATTCATAAACTTTAATTCCATTTCATTTACTCGTCACCAAAAAATGAGTAAATGAGTTAATTAAAGCAAAAAATAATGAACCCAAGGACAGATAATTCTTTGTCTTCAAAGTTGGAAATAATGACGCTATCTTGAAGAGGAATGTAACAGACAATCCATATCTACATAACAAACAATAATTAAAAATGCAATTATACAGACTATTTTATATACATAAGGCCAACAGTATATTACCTGCAAACTGCACCTTGCCCCTTTACAATTTCACAAGTTTGTCCATCAGCACAATAGTTTGGTTCCAGTTCACAGACACTTTGGCATGGTAGCCCATCGAGGCTTTTGTAACCAGCTTTACACAGGCAGGCTGCCTCTTTTGTTCTGGGGTTTATTGAACATTCTGAAAATTCATCACATGCCATAAATTTGCATGGATCTGCATGGTCAGCTGGAATTAAAACAGGAACAAGGTCATTCAAGTTTACAGTGTTCAGGACAATGAAGTTAATGGTGTTGCTTTTATTTATTATGATTTCATATCTATGTAAAGTCTTTTAATTTGTTCTTTAATCCTTCATATGTTTAAGGCACTATATGGCTAAAAGTATCCAGGCACAACTTTTAATTATTAGAATTGGCTGTTTAAGCCATTGTCATTCTTGACCATCCAATCCCTCCAACTTTCCATCAGTTTGGGGATATCTATCATAACTCCTGCACAAATTATAGTTAAACATTCACTTTATTACAAATCCATTAAAAGCTGTATTGACCCCAAGCAATAAGCCTACAATTAGCATTCAGTTAGGGGGTCAATATAGCTTTTAATGCAATAAAGTGAATTTTTAGCTTATAATTTATACATATGTCGTTTACCAGTTTCTATTCACTATTTTATTTAATTCAGCAATTTAAATATCCTATGTTTGGTCCTTAAACAATGTATTTGTTTGGTGATGTCTCTTTCCAATTTCAGCATGATAATTACCCCATGCACAAAGTAAGGGTCAAACAGAATTGGATTGATGAGATGGACAGAGTCTGATCAGCCATCATCAGTGCCCAACCTCTTACATATTAATGGATAGAACATCTAGTGGAGAGCCTTTCCAGAAGAGTAGAGATTAAAGGTTATTTTAGTAGCAAAAATAGAGGGCAACTCAATATCAATACCCTTGGTTGTGGAATGAAATGTTTTCAGTGTCCTCGTAACTTTAGCTATTTATAGTGTAGTGAATTTTTATTTAAATCATAAGTTTTCATATTGTGGAGCTTTTGAGGTCATGAATATATAATATGTAAAGCTCAAATGAAAATGATTGGATTTGCAGCGGATTTGTTTATTTCACAAATGAAAGACACACACACACACACACTATATATATATATATATATATATATATATATATATATATATATATTTAGTATACAAAGGTAATTTAAATAACAATTTCTTGTTACACTGTTCCCTTGAAAAAAAGTTAAAATATGAAAATAGACACCTTGAACATGAATATAAATATAAAAAACTGTACTTAAAATCAATAGAGGACCTTGCTGTAGAGTGAATGGGCAACCCCCACTGCTTAGTTCTCCATTGTACCCACATCAATATTTGCAGAGATGATTTCCTGACACAGTATATTTATTCATGTTACATTAATTAATGATATACTGTGCATCATTTCAGCATTTGAGCTACTTCAGCCTTTTAATTAAACAGTTATTGTTTTTTCGCTGAACTTGTGCAAATGGCTCACTTATTCATTTCTATTGCTCTCTAGAATGATCGAGCAGCAACACAGCACACAGAGCGCCGAACAACTAATTTATGGGTGATTATTGAATACAATTGAAATTGAATATGTAAAACGATAATACTGGTGTGAGTGAGTGCAATAAAGAAAAGCTATTAAGCTCCAATTTGCCTGGATAAACAAGGTACAGAGACACTAACCATTCCAATGATCTATTTTTTGTTATGATGCTCAAAGTTGTTTTCAAAAAACATGATTAGCCAGCAAATATTATATACTGAACCAACATTTTTTATTTTCAACACTCAGAAAACGATTCCATTTAATCTCTAGTCATTATTTATACAGATATATGCCAAGTCTCTTTTTATGAGGTACATCAATGGGAAAAAAAGGAGCCACTTATGATGCTCAAGTTGTGCAACAACCACAGCAACAAATTGCTTTATTCTCTTTTCCCATTGATGCATCTCTGTAAGTTTCTCCAGGAGCAACACTAGTATTGCTACTACACTGGTAGCGTTTCAGTATCAAAGTATTATAGGGCTGTATGCACCTGTCCGAGTTGGTTTTTTACATGTGTATAATTTTCTTGTGCTACATGTTTGTGGCCAAATGACCTTCTTTTTCACAGGAGCGGGGGTTATTATTCATTTTAGAGTGTGTGCTCTTGTACTGCCTGCCCCTTACAATACATTAATTAATAATTCATAATTTTATATAGCACATTTGTGTCTCCAATATTTATACAGACACGGCTACAACTGGAAGCAGTTACTAGTAACTCAAATTATGCCCTAGAGCCTAGACAATGGTTACTAATTCTCATTCATGATTTGAATTTGCCTAAAAACGAAGAATTGTTCTTGTATTATTTAATCAGATTGTATAGAGGCATAATTACTAATCTAGACTTTCAAAGCACTTCATAACTTTGCCCCACCCTACATCTCTGAACTCATCTCTATATACTCACCCAATCGCTTACTACACTCCTCTACTGACCTGCTACTCAACTCTTCTCTCATTACCTCCTCACATGCTCGCATTCAAGACTTTGCAAGGGCTGCACCCCTCCTCTGGAACACTCTCCCACGGTCTGTCCGACTTTCTCCCAACCTTTCTGTTTTCAAGAAATCTCTTAAAACGCACTTCTTTCGAGAAGCCTACCCTCACTCTGCTTAACTACCAAACACAACACCACATACAATACCACTTTTCTCACCCACTTAATTGGATCTTGCCCACTCCCACACCTTGTGTATTACTCCCTTCCCTTTAGAGTGTAAGCTCTTTTGCATAGGGCCTTCCTCACCTTTTTGTACCTATATTGATTGTGATGTATGTAACTCCATATGTTCTATGTATATAATTCATGTGATTTAGTTGTATAATCACATTTACTTTACAGTGCTACGCAATATGTTGGCGCTATATAAATACATGTTAATAATAATAAAATAATAATAACCAACAATTCGTCCAAAGAAAGTAGTAACCCCACACTATCTGAGTATTTTATTATACCGATGTAATACATTAAATTATCATTAAAGTGCATGGATGAGTGAAAGTGCTCATTGCTTCATATACCGTGCAATGATAAGTGATCAGTTAATGCTAACACATGAACCAATTAATCATTCAATATCAATTAATTTATGAATTCATTTAAACCATATATTAACTTATTTCAACCATCAACTCTAGTTATTAATTCATTAATTCATGTGCCAGTGCTTACATATAATACCAATTAATTCATGAATTCATTTTTAACTATCAATTAATTTAAATTTTAATTACATTTTAATTAAAGTGCCAGTATCAATCATTATCAAATGGATTTAAAAAGGTTTCAAAGTTTTGTTTTTTAAAAAAGAAATGATCAAATGGCTAGCAATTCATGAAAAGAAAGATTGAAAACAGAATAGAGGTGGAGTTGTCCCAAAATCTTCTAAATGAGGCATTTTTCTAGGCCCTGGGACACCACACAGGGAGAAAGACAAGACACTGGGGACTGTGGTCTCAATTTTTAACTAATCTTGTTAACGAGCTGTCTAAAAAACCGCAAACCCCCAGTGCCGTAGAGTAAAAGAGATCCGGAGAATGAAGTGCTGCTTAGAAGTATTAACCCAAATCTTAGTGCAGCAATAATTTCTGAAGGCTTTTAAAATGATTTCTAAAACCAAAAGAGCGGAGGCTTGCCATTGAATTAACCTCATTATGAGATGAGAGATTTTTAGCTTCTATCCCCTTCTTTTTCCCATCAACCCACAATTATTTTTTTCTCTCCTTACAGATGTTTCCTTTTATATTTTCTTTGTTTTTGCATCACCTATTGCCATTCCATCACTGCACTCTTCTGTCGTCATTTGCTTTCTTCTTTTCTCTATCCATACTTCATTCTTTTATTATCCCTTTTCAGTTTGAACCTGCTACATCTTTGCCTTTTGACCCCATTATACTTTCCCATTTGTACAACATATTACACTGCACTTATTCCCTTTGTCTTCTACTTGTTTGCCTCCCCTCCTCTGCAATCCTCTCACCAGACCATTAGCTTACCTTTTCTGCTGTTTGCTATAGCCAAGTACCATTGCCTCTAGGGCATATAGCTAAATCAATTCTTTGTGCTGGGAAACTGTAACATTGCCCATACCTTTGCTTATGACATGTCCTAATAGGCACTTAGCAATTACCAATTGCAGTTTCAGCAATCTGGTTGCCAGGGTGCAAATTACCCTAGCAAACATGCCTTGATTTGAATAAGAGACTGGACTATGAATAGAAGAGGACTTGAATAGAACGATGAGTAAGTAGCTACAACAATACATTTATAGCCTTACCAAGCATTTGTTTTTAGATGGGGTCAGTGACCCCCATTTGAAAGCTGGAAAGAGTGAGGAGAAGAAGAAGCCAAATGATTCAAAAACTATAAAAAAGAAAAAATGAATGCCAATTGAAAAGTTGTTTCGAATTAGCCATTCTATAACTAAAAGTTAACTCAAAGGCGAATCACCCCTTTAAGGATCTAATTTTTTTAGCTAAAAGTCAGTTTCATATCACACCTCACAGCCTTGCTACCTTCTGAGGAAGATACTGTACAACTTTCTGTAAATTTAGGACAGTCTACTGGGATGACAAGTGCTCTTTCTCCATCTTTTTTATGTGGGTCAAACATAAGAGTTTCCCTGCTGCTCGATTCTTCTTTCTCTCTCACAGAAATGTGAGAGAGAAAGAAATCTAAAATGCTTTATTTTCAATGTAGAATATGAATATTTAAATCCTGGTCATTATCTTTACCAAACATATTGGGTTCCCATTATTTCAGTTATTTTCACCATCATTTATATTCTTACCAGGTTCAATATCAAGTGAGTGACTATCAATCTTTAAATTCAGGCGCTGCGCTGCCGCATTGCAAAAATCTTCCAGCACACAGTGAACAGCTTTTGTGACATTGTACGGCACGGATTTAGCAAACTTCAACTTGCTGTTCACAATCACGCTTCCCTTTCTGAAGTTCAGGATTTCCATTTCCTTAAAGCCTGTTAGATTCGATTGAAGATAAGGGAGCAGCTGCAAGAAAGAAAAGTCATTTGAATTCTAATCTGGAAAGCCACTGGTCCCAAGCATTCTGGATTCCAGATCCCATACCTAAGTCAAATTTGCTGTACTAGTCTAAAATCTAGAGCAGTGATCCCCAGTAGGCACAAAATCTGCTGCAAAGGTGCCTTTAATCATTAAAGGCACATTTGCAGCAGATTTTGCGCATAATTGGTATTCTTTACCCACACTCTACTTTGATTGAATCGTGCTTGGGATGGAAGCAAGGGTGTACCGTATATACTCGAGTATAAGCCGAGTTTTTCAGCCCCCAAAATATGCTGAAAACCGCGACCGATAGTCGCCGGCGTCCAAGAATAGTCTCCAAGAATATTCGCCGGCGTCCAAGAATGGTCGCGGCATCCAAAAACGAGACGCCGGCACCTCCAATGGGAGCAGAAACCCTCAATTTTTTGATTGAAACTTACCAGAAGCTGCTGCATTTCTCATCCTCGGCTTATACTCGAGTCAATAAGCTTTCCCAGTTTTTGGAGGTAAAATTAGGTACCTCGGCTTATACTCGGGACGGCTTATACTCGAGTATATATGGTAAGATACCTAAAAATTACTTTCAAGGGTAAATATACCAGTTTATTTTGTTATCCCTAACCAGTAGCTCGTGAGAAAGATGTTGCTCACCAACCCCTTGGATGTTACTCCCAGTGGCCACAAAGCAGGTGCTTATTTTTTAATTCTTGGTTTGGAGACAAGTTTTGGTTGCATACAATCTGATGTACTGCCAAACAGAGCCTCCTTCAGGGGCTACCAAATCACAGCCTTTATTTGGCATCCCCATGCTTGTGTTGCTCTCCAACTCATTTTACAAGTGAACTTGGCTCACGGGTTAAAAAGGTTGGGGCCCTCTAGAGCCTCACCCAGAAAGTTGCAAGGTCTACCCCCCCCTCATTGTTACACTCCTTGACTCAATTTGCTTGCATAACCTGTACACATAAACATAGCAGTCTATAACACTGCTATAATGAGAAATATGGCTGCATTCATTTATTTGGGCACGGCCGTAGTGGCAGTGTAATTAAGATGTAAAGGGTGCTTCATATTGCCTTGCTCAATCTTTATACTGCTGGAGGTCAATGCTGGTGATGTTCTCCAATTGTATGCAGAGGTCACAGCAACTATTCGGGCAGTATAATTCTCTACACAAATTACTGTTGTGCTGAATGATAAGTCACCAACGCTTCCATTACATTAAAGAAATACTTTGCCTGTCAAGTATCACTTCTGCACTGTAATTACATATTAACCATTGGGAACACAAGGCATTGTTACAATTCAAGCACGTTGCGATGACTGTATTTTCCTTTGAAAAGAAATTTAACAATTCATTTCATTTGTTCCTAATACTTTGCAAAACCTTTTGTAGTTTATTTTTTAATAACTTCCATTAGATCATCTTTCGACAATGACTGTAAGATTAACTTGCTGGAAATTATAGTCTACAAAAAGCCAAGAGATAAAAAAAGAGAAAATTCTACATTTAGCAATTAAAATTTACCCACCAGGTATAAAAATTGTTGTTCTAGTGCCTTATATTCCGGGGAACTTTTATTGAATAAATCATCAGAAAAGGGCATGTTTGTTACACGGAGGCTGAAGAACACCACAAGTTCATTGCCTTTGTTGACTGTAGCATCAGAGCCAATTGTTGAATGCTCCAAGGCAGATGATTGAGAGGTCAAACTGAAGAAGCTGTCGTCACCTGATATATCTTCAATATTATATTCATTTTCATCTGTACTTTTTATAGTAGCTTTGTCAAGTATAGTTGTAATGTCATATACTAGACTTTTTGATGCAAGGGTCATTTCACTTATGTCATCTGTTGAAACTGGTGTTAGGAAACCCAATTCAGTCACAGCTGGATCATCAGTGTTAGAAATGTCTACCGCTGTCACTGGTGGACTTGTCATGGCACCTTGGAGATTTGCAGTGGTAATATTATATTGATTTTCTTCAGGAATATTTGGTAGGATAATATGAGAAGTTGTCAGTGTGTTTTTCTCACTAACCTCCTCATAAATTGGTGTGGTAGGTAGGCTAGTCACTTCATAAACATCGGTCGGCTGAAAGCTTTCATTTGGCTTGTCTAATGTTGACCCATGGAACTGCATTCCAGTGCTTGGTGTGGTAGAGATTATATCACTTGAATCTATGTAAGCAGACAATGTTTTAATTGTACTAGCAGAAAGTGAAACTGTAGGTGAGGTGCTATCTTCGGACACCATGGATGCAGAATGTGTTGAAGTGAGCATGGAAGGAGAATAAGATAGGTCCTCTTCATAATCACCTGATGGGTTCATCTCATATATATGTTTTTTATCTATATAGAAAGAAAAAATACAGAATTTAGTATTTATCATATCAAATGATATATATAAAATATTTTTTTGTAAAATAGAAAGTGTTTCTAAAGTGAGATCAACACATACAGTAACACAAAACACTGTGGGCAACACTGGGCAAATTTGCTTTATTTCATTAACCCATGGCAACCTATGCAATATTTGTTTTCATTATTCCTCCTGATTCCTCAGTTATGGGTTAGTAATTAGTACCTAACTGGCTGCAAATGTGCCTATTGTTAGTGATGCTCTGAAGGTTGGTGAAGGTGAGGCCCAATACAATTGCTAATTGTTTCTTTATATTTGGACTGGGAGTAGTGCTTTATTTGCAAGTACCACCATCCATACTAATCAACTGTTTTTGGCAGCAATGCTAGTGGTTGGACATGTTTTCAGATATGACACTGAGGTCTTTCTACCCCAGATCCCAGATATAGAGGGAGCGCCTTGCAAAGGAGATATAATTTATTTAAAAAATAAAAGGGATCTTTGTTTATATTTTGTAATTCATTTCAGGCAAGTCCATTTTATTACCTGCTACTGTTATCTGTGTACCTATTATTATTTGATTATTTGATGTTGTTGATGACAACTGTTTTATAGTGTGGTTGTGCCTGTCAGCTGTGATTTATGTATCCTGTTAACTCGGTTATTGGAACAAGAATCTATCAGCCTGATCACATTATCTCAGAGAACTTAAATAATATGAACCGTGACTTATACTAAATGGCTTACTCTACAGTGGGGAGATCTGCAGTCGCTTGAGCAATAGCACTTTGACAGGGCCTTGTGCCTCCTGACACTGCACTGTGCATCTGTGCCTGGTTTTTTTTTATCCACTGTGTAGCCATTCCTCTGGGCTAAAGTCTCACTTGAAGGAGCACTATGGGATGTGGTCCTTAGTGTTCTCATACTTCTGTACAGTGGATGCATAAATTACCCCTCTAACTTTCAAATACTAAAGTCACACTGAACAGTCATACAGATGAAGCACTCCAAAGACCATCCCTATATAGGCTCCTTAAAGGCACGTTTCAGGTGCTGCTGCTACCTATATATATATGTATATATAGTGTTTCTGAAAGTACCCACACTTCTCAATCCACTCATGGGTGGATGTGTATATTTTTCAAGATGGACCAGCACTCCAAACATTTCCAAACAAATCCAAAGTTTCAGCACTCATTGGGGGCCTTTATCAAGGAGCCTTGATAAAGGCCCCAATGAGGGCCAAAACGTTGGATACATGAGTAATGTTATAATAAATTATTTATTTGTTTGGAAATGTTTGGAGTGCTGGTCCATCTTGAAAAAAAAATACCCAAAGTAGGGCTGCTTATACTTTTACTTGTGCTTTACTACTCTGTGCGCACCATATTGTGAGTTACAGTTCAGCAAGAACTCTCCATAACAGCTCTTTTACATGTGCTCTAATACTCTGTGCACACCATGTTGTGAGTTATAGTTCAGCAAGAACCATTGTTGAGCACTAAAACAAACTAGGTGTCACGGTCGGCACCCTCAATTCAGAACCAATGCTAAGCACCCTGTTCTTGGCTCTTGCTCCCGCCTTTAACAGCCGCCTTTCACATCGGGAGGAGCCCTCGGCTAATCAGATGGCGCCAGGTGTTAATAAGAGAGGTGCCAAGCGAGAGGTTCTGAACGAGCAAAGGGGCACGACTGTAAAGCAAAGTCTTTTGGGCAGACAGTCCCGGTACAAGGCGTAGTCAGATCAGGCTGGGTCGGGGCAGGCAGAGTACAAACGGAGTCAGGCAGGCAAGGATCAAACCAGGAGATCAATCAGAAAGGAGTGCAGAAACAGCAGAGTCATTAATCAAGCAAGGGTCAGGATTCAGAAGTCAGGATCATCAGTAGCAGGCAGGGGTCACAACAGAGAATCAGATTTACAAAAGCTAAACAGCACAGAGGCACCAGGAAGCTCAGGAAACAGGATCTTATAACAGGCAATGATCACAAGCCCAAATGCGCCTTTTGAACATTTTGAAATTTGCTGTTCCTAAGGGCGCACGCACCTGCGCCTATAAATTGAGAGGAGTCGCACCCTTAGCAACCGGCGCATCAGAGGAGCAAGACCGGCTTGGCGGGTGTCCCCGTCCGATAACATGGCAGGCGTCCCCGCCGGCCCACTAGGCCACCAGGGTGAGTAATCCTCACATTCGGAGGCAAGATTTTTTTCTATGTATTTCCCTCATTGGGTCTAATGACCCGTATACACAGATATACTCCTTGTGAACCGCTCCTGGTCCAGATGACAGAGCTCACTATATACAAAAGGATACCATGCAGAAAAACAATACGTAAGTTCTGAGATGCTGGCCAGCTGTGGTGCATATATAAATGTGGTCACTTTTAACCTGTATAACCTGATTCGCTCGCCTGTCACGTTGTTTTTAAAGTTAAATAACACGTGGGAACTAACAGCACTTTGATCCTAAAGATTGGACACATATGTTATAAACATTGTTGCAAACAGCACATGTTTTTGAGACTCACTTTTGCTACTTTATTTGCAACTGTTTCTATATATATATATATGCACAAGAGTTCCATGTTACACAGGTGTTTTTTCCTACTCTTAACACAGTTCCACTTGCTTGTTTACAAAGGTTGCCATGACAACCAGTGTTTTTTGGCGCCATTCACAAGTATTCCCGTTGAGTGCGGTACTATGTCACTTTATATATATATATATATATATATTTATTTATTTTTTTTAAAGTATAAGCAACCCTACTTTGTCTATTTCCATTTTACAACTGAAAATTCTGTGTTGTTGATGATGGGTTTATTGGCTGCCACAACCAGATGAATTGTCATTCTTATTTTTAATTGCTTATCTTTCTTTTTAGACCCTCTCCCTCTGATCTCCCATGCTTACTTCCTGGTTGCTATGATAATTAAATATTCTCAACCAGAACAAAAAATTAAATATTAAGAAAAAACAAAAGTGAAGACTACATTGGAATCGGTCTTAAATACTGATCTCTAAAGGTTCATTTTAAGGTTAACTACTCCTGTGTTAGGACACTTGGGTACCAATTCCTCAAAATGAAGAGTCAATTATCTCATAGGCTTATGCATGTAATTATAATTTACTAAGCACGTTATCTCTGGTTGCTGTTTTTTGGTGTTGTTAGGTTTTGGTTTATTTATAACCTTAATGGTTTGTTGCAAAAGTAATCAGTCTAACAACATGACCTTAAAACTGGTGGTGTGGAAATTCAGTTACCAATTGAGGAAATTGAAAACGTTTATTTGACACAAGCTCAGTGGATTCTGATATCTCTCCACAGCACAGAAAAAGAAAGAACTGCTCTTACAGCCAAGCAGGTAGCTCTGCCCTCAAGGCAAGGGTACTAGTGACCAAGACTTACTTATGAACAGAATTCAATCTAGTCAGGGGCGCTCAAGGAGGAATATACATAAACAGAATTTTATTCTCGATTACTGGCATGAGTGAGATTGTATCACTGCGATATACAGGACTAAAGTCTCACATATGCATGGTTTAGAACCAGGAGTAATCAATAATTTGTTGCTACACATATTAGTATCGGCAAAGCATAATTACACTAAGCACTTATATATTTTAGAACTTCTTCACTTGGGAACTATAACCTGCAAAGCAATTTCTTCTTCATTTGCTACAAACTGCCCATACAGTGTTCTCATCTGAATCAATGCTCGAGTCCTTCATTTGATATCAAAGGAGCTAAACTAACACATGGACATTAAATCCTGGCCAATTCACTTGCATGACATGTTCTACTGCAAGGACTTTAAATATAAAAATAATTAAAGGCCCTTGGTCTGTTGCTTTTATGTGTTTCTCCTGTGTCTGTTATATTAACAAGTAAATGCCATAGAATTTTATGCTGCTGTCCGTATAAGTGCCTAGCAGGAAATGGCTCTTATTTATAACAGATATATAAGCTTAATGATGGTTTTAAAATGGGAATTAGAAGAGCAATGTGCATGTCACAGAACAGTTAATAATGACATTTTGTCAGAATGACAAGACCAATATCTGTCTAGTAGTCACGCATCCTTTACTAAGATTGAAACATTCGATCTCTATTCACACACAATTACACATCTGTTGCCATTCGTGATGGTTTTGTCCTTTTATGTCATTCCTCCTTTTCTTCACTGAAAACAATATAATAAGATATGTGTGGTATAATGTCTTATGCCTTTGAAACTTAAATCCTTCATGCAAATCACTTTCATTATTTTAGAGCAATACATCAAATCTTGTAATAACTATGTACTGTTAAGGCACAATTCCTAATTGACACCAGCCCTATTGCTTATGTTTATATTGGATTGACTGCTCTTCATAATGGTGGTGGTTGAATAAGTGCATGGGTTGGTGGATGGGGTATATCCAGTTACTCCTGATGATCCTTATAACACATTTATACTGGAAGGGGAGAGGTTCTTTGAAGAACAGGTGTTGCATATTTGTGGATGCATTTTAATTTTCACTATTTATGCATTAATATTACCTAAAATGTTATGTTTTTCACCTTAAGGCCTAAAACCAGATAAGAACCCCGTTAAGCAAATGAGCCAACTCAAAAACCTAATGCTTGTTTATGTATTTATTGCGGAAAATTATCCAACGTTATATAGTTGTGTGGCAAGAGCATGTGAACCTTTACTTTCAATAACTGGTATGTCCTGCCGGGCAGCAATAACTGCAACTAAATATTTCCAGTAACTGCTGATCCTGCACATGGGCTAGGAGGAATTTTATCCCAGTCCTCCTCACAAAACAGTTTCAAGAGCTATTGTTGGGCTTCCTAGCATGAACAGTCCAATTCAGGATAAGGCTAGTGCTTTGACTTGGTGTTTCCAAAACATGTCCACAAGCACAGTGGGGAATGTACACTTTTCCCTGCACATAAAACCACTTTCCTTAAAGGTACTTGCATCAAATTGCATTTAGAAATAGTGTACTTTTTAAAGTCTGTTGGGCATCAATAACTGTTTTTCAGGGACCCTCCAAAATCTCTTTTGTTGGATTCACTATTCCACAAAACTGTGTAGTTAAGATTGGATAGTGAAAACCCATATTTCTGTCTCCTACTCTCACTCCTGATTATCATGCCATTGATTGAAACACCTGCCTCCAATTTACCCTTCAAATGCACTAAGAATCCTAGAGGTTCACATCCTTTTTTGCCACATATAAATATGGAACTACAGATCATTTCCTTCAATAAAAAAATGAAGATACCTTATGTTTTGACTCAATCGAATTTGTTTAGGACATATGGAATAGATAAGGTTCACAAACAAACCACAGTGCAATGCAAATGTTAAGATTTTAACAAAAAAAACGTATATATATTAATAAATTAGCAAATGACGTATGAATTATCAGAAACCAGGATAATGCTCGCTCCTTTAAGCTTTTTATTTACAGGTAGGAAGGTTACTGTCCAAAACTGCCCAAGCACAATTCAAGCTCAGAGCACTACACTTATTATTAAGGTTTTCATTTATGTTATTAGTTTCTGTTAACTAAAACAAACTGGTGTAGTTTTTGCCATTTTTATTTTACTATTTGTTTGTTCATATGCGTAAGAACTGCCATACTGTTCATTTTGTCATATGTCATTTGTACATATGGAATCTCATCCATACAGACTAGTGAACTCATGGAAAATCTAATCTCACAGACATACAAGTTTTTCACTTAAAATACAATGCCTGGCTTTTGCCTTTGCGGTTATATCTGACTCTTTGGTTTCTGGGATTAAAATATAATATCTTTTTTTTGTATTAATGATTTGCTTTGATAAAGGTCTCTCACTTTCAGATATCAATAAACCTGAACAATTAAAAAGTTCTTTCTGAAGAACAGTCTCCTTCTTTGTAAAGGGAACATTCCTTTATATGGATAGACTAGTTCATAGATCTCAGAACATTTATACCATTTAACTTGTCAAACAGTCCTTCACTTGGTCTCGTGGGACTGTATAATTAGAAACTCTGCCATCTGACAGTGCTCATCATATCACTTAGCTGAGATGGTCCTTAAGTGGAAAATGTTAGAAGTTGTTAACAAAGAAATCTGCAAACCATTTTTCTTTGCATAAATAGCTTTTCCTATATGTGCAGTTAGTGGACAAGGACAAATAATCACTGGGGGTAAAATTAAGCTTTTACTCAGCCTGTGCTCCTATTGTACATTTGCTGTTACAATGTGCGAGTCAATAAAAACTCAAAATTTTCCTGACCCTAACCTGCAAAATGTTGCCATTGTAGGATCCGTACCTGTACCTACCGGTACCTGCATCTTCTCAATCTGTATTGTATCTGCTACTTCTGTGCACACCTCTGGTTCCAAGACAGGGAATATTGGGAGCAGTGGAGGGGTATACTTCCCCAGTCTGACCTGCACTTAGCCCTAACCAGCAATGAATGGCCAGATTTCAACCTGAACCCGCTCAACCAGTGGTTAACACAAGGGTCACCACAGATTTCAGGTCAACCTGCACATCAGTAAAAGATACATTGCTATGGAGTATGGTGCATACATTTTTCTTCAGATCCAGGTATTTCTTGAGCTGGGTGCATGAAGCAGATCTATTTTAGATGTCTATAGTAGATGTGTTTTTGCTAGGCCTGTCTAATTACCCATAATTTTGAAAGCAAACGCCTATGAAATCCACCTACTACATATTTGCATGGCCACAGTTCTACAGCAGCCTCACGAACACAGAGGATTTCAAGTGTTCATTACTAACCTATACATGGAAATCCCTGAAGATAATTGTGTGTGTAATGTAGATTAGAAAAGGTTCAAAGGGCTATCCGACATTCTTATAATAATATAAATAACTGAAAGTTAGATTTGACATTAGATACCGTAGTTAAGCTCAGTTTCTGTTCAGCCTGGCAATTTGCACAGCTCCTTAAATCAGGAAGCACATAGGGCAATCCAGAGTCAACAAAAGCTAATTTATATTCTTCCATCCATATCATCTATTTGATCAGATCTGTTTCACTTACTCCTCAGCCTCCCATACCATCATTTCTTTTTCTAGCCTGATGTTAAAATTGAAATGAAAATACTCCTCCCTGATGTAATAAATATTTGGACTTCGCATTTGATATACATTATGGAAAACATGAATATTTATGATACGTTAAAATATGTCAACATGTAACAAATCAAGCATGCTTTTTGAAGCATTGGTGTTTGAGCATTTTGTAAGATTCACGTGTTTTGCCATTATTCGGAAAATAAAAATAATAATGCATTATAAAGGAACACAAAGCACATGTAAACAAAGCACATTTGTGTAAAATAATGACAACGTTTTTGTAATTTAAGACAGTTTAACAAAAACAGTAATTTGTGATTTTAGAAGGAATGCTTCTTTGGCAATATTTTTGAAGTGAATCAATGCAGGGGTGGAATCTTATTGTGTGGTTATTTTAAGGCAGGCTACAGTAAGACAATGAAACTATTTCATATAAATATTACCTACACTCTTTCATATTTATATTTTCCTTTTTATGTTCTGCTATTTAATTCCTGTACTTTTCCCATGTGCCCTACCTTTCAGTTTGGATTTCTCTAATATCCTTTTATTATAAAATGTGTAATTCCTCCTGTTCTCCTGATTTTAGCCTTTTTTTTTTGCCTTTTTCATTCTGCTAGCCCCATTTTCAGCTATTATCTTTGAACTCAATGGACTGTTTTTGGAATATTTCCAGTTCCAATACAGAAAAAAAGTATTGCTTCCAGTTATTATCATATTGAATAATCTTATGGCTTTCTTTGTGTGTTTCCGTTTATTAGGTTTCTATCTTGGCTCACACTAACTGGAGGTGAAATTGACTCAGATCAGATGGATTAACTCTTTCTATTGTCCTTTACTCCCACCCATACATTGTCCCTGTGTTTGGATCCCTATAAACCAGTCAGACAACACATACTTCTATTACACACTAGACCAGGATTTAATGGAAAGTAGAAGGACTGTTCATTAAATTCTGAGCATAATGTTTCACCACGTGCTGATTTTTTTTAAAGCTTGTTACAAAATGCCATCATATTTTCATATTGTTTTGAACTCAACTAAATAAATAGGGTTTTTTTTATTTGCCTTATACTTTTGCTCATCCCTTTGACAATTTAGAGTGTACTACAGTCATTCAAACAGAAAAACCTCACTTTGCCGCAAAGCAATTTAAGCTGCAATGTGTAACGTTCTTCAATTTATGCAATTATTTCCAGCCTTTGTATACAGATTTGCATTATTTACCATTTGTTTTGTTTATATATTCATGAAAGTCAAATCAAAGACAGAGCAAAAATGAATGTAAGAGAAATCATTTAACCCATCATCATCAAAGGGACCCAACCACATCAATAAAACTCCTGTATAGAAACAAGGATCCAATTTTGAAACCTGTCATGCTGTCAACAAAAGTATATTATTCTTCTCCTGTGGATTAACTATATGAATACTAATGGCTATCAGTAAAGGTCACACTTTTCATGCCACTGCACTAAGAATGGGAGAAACATTAGAAATGTTAACACATGCAAAAGCAAAGTAAAGAGATGGAAATAACTGTATTACATGCACAGGCCTAGTAAACCCTGAAATGCAACCTTAACTCAAGCACATCACACAAACACATCATTTGTTCTTTCCACATTCACTTGAACTCCATTTACCTTGGTCAGAATGGGAATGGCTGCTGCTGCTGTATCTGCCTACAATTACTTCTAGCAGCTCTCCATGTTAGCATAAAGGGCTATTGGCAACACATTCAGCATTATAATACAGAATCCTGGGAGTTATAATCTTCCTACAGTAACTAATGCAAAACTGATTGAAAGTGACAATGGGAAGTGAGCGATCAAAAGGAGTTTCTGGGCATAATCATAAGGAAACTGCCATATATTAAATCAAAAAGCATCCCTATGGAACTGAGACTATATTTAAAATATTCATCCCTAAGGAGAACCAATATATTGCGATAAAACGGTGGGTCATTTAAAGAGCATAACCGAATCTTTACAGCTTGACCAGTCTGAATAATCACAGCTTCTGCATAATGTTAAAAAAAGCTAATATTATGTTTAAAAATGTGCAGTATGTGTATTTATACAAGAAAGCACCTTTAATGTTAAGCAAATAGGGGATTATTTACTAAGTACAAAAAATTTACTTGATCCAACAACAAATTTGTGCCCTGCACATCAATGAATTGCCACACGTCTCTTTGCTCCAAAATGGTACAATGAATACATTGTTGCCTGTGTTCAGGAACACTTTTTTGTCAGGGGCTGGGCAGACATGTGTCCTCTTTACCCCCTACATCGCCCCTGTTTTGCATTCAGACAAACAAGTTTGTGGGCACAGACTGCAACAGTGTCCTGTAATTAGCACCAGACCTCTGTCAGGCAGTGAGCATTGCTGCCTCAAGCCCACTGGCACTGTGCTTTGTACCTTGAGACAGAGCTGGTATGAAAGGCTTTGTACAAGGTGTAACTTATGATGTTGTTCCCATTCCAGCTTGTCTGTAGAAAATTTAACACCACTCTTTGTAGTCTATCTTTTAGCCAGTTCTCTATCCAGTTACAAATACTATGTTCCAGGCCAGCATTCTGTAATATAACCAGTAACCTTTTGTGTAGCACTGTATCAAATGCTTTAGCAAAGTCTAAGTAAATCACATCCACTGCCATCCCAGAACCGAGGTCCCTGCTTACCTTGTCATAAAAAGAAATTAAGTTAGTCAGGCAAAATCTATTACGCATAAAACCATGCTGGCACACATAGTATTATGATTTGCTATAAAGTCCAGTATCTTATCCTTTATTAACCCTTCGAAAAGCTTTCCTACCACTGACGTCAGACTAACTGGCCTGGAGAACGGGATCCTTTTTTGAATAGAGGCACCACATTAGCAATTCGCCAATCCCTTGGCACTATGCCAGACGTCAGTGAATCCTGAAAAATTAGGTTAAGAGGTTTGGCAATAACAGAGCTAAGCTCGCTAAGTATCCTGGGATGAATAACATCTGGCCCTGGACCTTTGTTTATCTTAACATGTTCTAGTCTCTTTTGAATTTCCTCATGTGTACCATCCATCATTAGTTGTATTACTAGAATTGGGACTATTAAGAATGAAACTTTCATTAACTGGTTCCTCATTTGTGTAGACAGATGAAAAATATGAGTTCAGAATCTGCACTTTTATTTTGTTTTCATCAACCTGCTGACCCATCCCTGATACTAAAGGTCCCACCCCTTCCTGCTTCATTTTTTTACTATTAAAATATTTAAATAAATATATTTCCATGTCAATTTTAGCTTGCCTTATAGCATCTTTGCATGATTTATTGGCCTCCTTGTACCTTATAAATGATTCAGTTGTCCCAGCTAACTTGAAAGCCATAAAAGCACGTCTTTTCTTACCCAACTCAACACCAACACTTCTATTGAACCAAAAAGGTTTTGCTTTGCAACGTCGTTCCTTGCTTACAAGGGGAATATACTGACAAGTATATTTATTAAGCAGCATTTTAAAGACTTTCCATTTTTGTTCTGTGGTTCTTGAACGAACTGGAATAAAAAGTTGTCATTCAGCATATTTACAAACCTACTAGCTTTTTCTGTCTTAGCTACTCCATTACCCCAGTCTGTCTGGATAATTGAAGTCACCCATAGCAACAACTTGACCCAGCTGTGAAGCCGCTTGTGGTTTATAGCATACACCATTGATAATTCTTTTAGTAGCCTTTTGCCCAGTAAAAATCTCTACCCAGAGGGATTCTACACCCTCAACAGTGCCAGCTATGGTTATTTCGTTAGTACATGGCTTTAATTCAGGCTTTACATACAAACACACTCCTCCACCCTTTTTAACTCCTCTGTCCCTCCTAAAAAGGGTGTAACCATTTAAATTCACAGTCCAGTCACATGTTTCATCCCACCAGTGATACCAATTATATCATAATTTTTAGAGCATGCAATTAAATCTAGGTCTACCATTTAACCTGACAAACTCCGTGCATTTGCCAGCATACAGCAGAGGTTACTACTTTTACTGTTGAAATTTGTATTACTTAGTGGAGAATTATATGTTAAGTTAGCATTATTCTGTTTTCCTTGTAACAGAGGGATCTCCTTAGCTGGTAAACTGTATGCCCCCTCACTCCTCCCCCATGACCCCTTACTAATCCCACTGCCCCATATACCCTAGCTTCCCCATAATTTTTTATTTCACCCTCCCCCCCTTGCCTAGTTTAAACACTCCTCCAACCTCTTAGCTATTCTTAACCCTAGCACAGTGGACTCCCTTCCATTGAGGTGCAAACTGTCACGACTGTATAGGTTGTACCCCAAGGAAAAATCAGCCCAGTGCTCTAGGAACCCAAACAAGACTTCCTACAACAATACTTGAGCCACACATTTAGCACCCTAAGCTCCCGCTGTCTTCCTAAACTTGTACATGGCACAGGAAAAATTTAAGAAAAGATGACATTGGAAGACTTTTCCTTGATCTTAGAGCCTAGATCCCTGAAATCACTCTTTAAGGTCTTCCATCTACCATTTATTTTGTCATTAGTACCGATATGCACTAAGACAGTTGGGTCATGCCCAGCCCCACCCAATAATTTGGGTCAACCACATGCTGAACCCTGGCACCAGGTAGACAGCAATGGTTGTAGCAATCCTGACGACAGATTACCCTATCCACTTTCCTAATAATTGAGTCCCCTACAACCACAATCTGTTTAGGCCTGACTCTGCTCTCCTCCCCACCACTACTAGAGAAACTGGTCTTCCAGCTGTTAGAGAGATCAGCCCCATCTAGAATTGCCAATCAAGAGTTCATACTCCCATAATCATCACACAATCTGGCAAATTTGTTGCGATCAGCCTCCATTTTCCTTTTGTCCACCATAGATTTTCTAACTGTCACCCAGCTAGCTGCCTCAATATCCTGCTGTTGTTCTGTTCCACCCAAACTATTTGACCCCGCTAGGTCCTGCTCAGTGAGCAAGAGACTCCTCTCAAGACTGCCAATTGAACGCAGTGTTGCAATTTATTGCTCTAGTGCTCTAACTCGAGCCTCCAAAGTGGCAATTTGCTCACAACTACCAGAGAGGTAAGCATTTTGGATCTCTTGTTCCAAATCTGCATACATATGGCAGACTGTACACTGAGTCAGGCCTTCAATCTTTCTAGCACTCATTATCCTAGTTACAGATCAAAACAGGAATAAAAAAAATTAGGGTTTAGAACAAACTTTTGACCTAGTTTGAACCTCATTTAGTTTGAAAATCCTGTGTTTATAACTCCACTTACAGAATCCCCACTTAAAGAGCAAAAACTTAAGAGCAGCTAAACACTAGAGCAAGCTCCACTGGAGTCCCAGGGGTTCTATTTATACAGTCTGTTGTCAGGTGCAACTAATCAAAAACCACCCCTAAAACCGAGGGAAAACTAACTGCAAAGTAAAGCAGGCTGTGACAAACTTGCTGTAAACACACTAGCACACCAAATTTTGCTATTCAGCACCCAACTGCTAGTTGTTCTAGAGGAAGGCAAAAAAACCAACCCGAAGCCTCTCTAATTTGCTCCAAAGGGGGAAAAATCTTTCCACCGAGACTCAAAGATGGCTATTAGACCAGTCCTTATACTAGCTGTAAATCATATGGCTATTCCTCTTGTATTTTATAGTCTAATGGTGAAATTAACAATGACTAAATCATAGTATGTGAACTGTAACATACAGTAATTATATGTCAGTTCTTATAGAGTCTGTTCACCATCCACACTGCTCCCTGCCTTGCTTTTATGGAGAGGGAAACAAGAGTACTGGGAAGACACCAAGGTTGTAATAAAACATGCAACGTTTGTTGCTAGTCTATTCGCCAATGGCAACCAATCTACAGGTAGCATTTACTGGTCTCCTGTTTATAAGCAAACATCTTTTGGGTTACTAAACCTGGGCAAAATTAATACATTTAATTACTTTTGGGGGCAAGGTGGTTTGCCAACAGGGAATGATAATAATAGAATATAATAGGATGGACAGCAGTGATATACTTTACAATGATAAAACAGAGAAAGCATTATTGGAAAAAGTCAGAGCAAAGGAGAAAAGCGTGTCAGTGGTTCCTAACATGAAAACAATGAGTCAAAGTGCTGTCTTCCTTTTCATTGATATACAAACAGAGAACCTTTAAATAGCATTTCCCCTGACACCCTAGAGTGTAGTGCCTGGATATGGACTTCACAATGGGGGATGCAGATGTGAGTTCATTTAATATTGATTGAGTTGCTTTGTTTCCTGGGCTCCGGCTAAATGATCACAACTGGGCCATAAGCTGCTTGTGATGCAGTAGGAAGAATCAATAGGCAGAATTGGCAGAGTAGCTCCACGTCCTCCTAACTGACATTACTCTTATCCTTGACCTATCATTCACAGTATGAGCAAGGTGAGTAGTTACATGCACCTATGGAAGTTACCTATCTAATGTACAATTTGTCTGGTTAGTTAGATTGCTACATTGCAAATTTAGAGTTCTTGAAAAGAGAGAATACTTTTGAAATGTTAATTAATTATGTTTAGAATGTCATTTCATTTTTCTGGCTTTCGGAAAAACATATACTAAGCCAACATCCTAGACATCAATGTACATAGATGCCCTTTTTAAATCAGGAGTTTACGCTATATTGTCAATAATATTCCAAGTTCTGTTGTTCTCATCCTCAAGACATCACTAGCTTTATACATGCTTCTATAAAGATTTAAAGGTTTACTCTCTGTCATCTGTCACTGCGATACAGTATAACTTTAAAGGGGACCTGTCACCAAGACAAAAAAGCTGTAAAATAAAGATCCTTTGCAAATGAAACCCAAATTCTTCATTCATTGTATTAATAATATATTCATATCTATTATAATTCTATTTAAAAATATGAGCTGTCACTTTTGACTGCCCTACCTCTATGCCTCAGGCATAGCAGGTGTTAATGCCAACCTTTGCTTAGCGATAATGAAGGATGTTATATTCGTCAGCGAATGATCCTACATTGCGAGCAGCGCTATAGGTTTGTAAAAATGCAATTCTAAATGCGGCTTGTAATTTTAATTACATTCCCACTAGAGTGTTACAAAACATTTGGTAGTGCTCAAGAGTTTCTGCTGAACATGACCAGATGAAAATTAGATCTATCTATATACTGTATATAGCTGCCTTACAAAATGATATAGTTGTGAAAAGGGTTATCATCTCCAAATTGGTCCACTCAAACCAAGCCATATATACAGTAGGTTGGCAAAAGATGAAGAAAAGGCAGCACATAGCAGCCCCACGTATTTAGAGATGTATGATTCATTTAAAAAAAAAAGTAATGGGTCATCAGGAACTCAGTTCTGAGGAATATAAGCCAGAATCGCATAGCATACGTTTTACAGCATGAAGATCTTTGGAATGTGGGATAGAGGAATATTAAGACCTTTTCTACCAAGATATATTGAAAGTGCTCATTAATTAGGCCTTTACTGGGGCCCCTACACTCCTTACCCCACAAATCCCCCACTACAACAGGGTCCACACCCCTGCTGCAGTCATTCCCAGTGATAGCTTAACTGACAGGCTAGCAGTTGCTAGATGAGAGAGAGTGAGGTACTTATTGAGACATTGCTGGATTTCTGGCTGCACAGCATGCCTCAAATGCATTATATTGATGGAACTCGTGTGGTTAAACATTCAGCTGACCAGCTCGATAAAATCACAGTATAGAAAATGTAACTTCTGATTTCAAAATAGATAAAAAGAGTCCTCCTTATATCAGAAACAATGTATACTCAATAATACAGTGCAGAGACGCTGCAAATCTGGAGTCTTCACAAATCATATTAAAAACCTCAGTATGTTTGTTCAACACACCATTTTACTCAGTGAAACAAATGTGCCTCTACATGCTTCAGATTAAACATCCTCATAAATATAGTTGAAGACATCACATACACACACAGACACTATATCCCAGGACTTAATGGTTTGGTGGGTTCCAAATTGAGGTTTTATCTGATGCAGCTGAATCCTGCAAAATGATGAATTAAAACCCAAAAGTGAATCCTAAATTTCATGTTGTAGAATAATAACAATGATGTCTCGTTGCATCTCAGTGCTAAATGGAGCTGTGTAATCAATTATCAAGGGATATGGCAGAATGTACAGAGCAGAAGCCAATGTGCACTACACCGTCTCAGAAGAAAGCCGCCACTTCACACTCCCACAGGAAACCAGAATTTGCATCAAACCCATACTTTTTCTACAGAGAGCTGTCACTTTTCTCCATTATCTGCGTAACACAGCTTTCAGAGCGACAAAAGACAAATTCTACTTCAAAGAAAGCCTTCTGCATTATTGTTTAAATAAAGGACTCATTTTATCTCACTTTTTTTTAATATGTGGGGTACATTTTCCTTTTCTTTTATTTTTAGTTTTAATCTCTGTATAAAATGAACAGCTCTGAGTCAACCACACTGTAAAGAGGATGCACAACCCCACGCCATCTGTACTAATAGCAAAATGTGGCAGGTGCTTGCTCCTGTTCCCATCTTAAAAGGCCACGCTAATTGTAAATGAAACCCAGGCAGGCTGAGATGTAGGGGTTTTATGAAAAGTAAAAGAGCAATATTAGATTTTTTTTGCTTGTTAATTTATAAAGCAAAAGGCATGACAAAAGGAAATATAATAATGCCCTGCTACTCTATGACATTTACCTATTAATCATTCAATGCACAGTCCTAGAAGATGAAACTTGTTCCATTTTTAAATCCATTTACTTCACTTCTCTGCTCTCTTGTCAATCTTCTGTTAATCTCTCATGATGCTGAAAGAGTAATTACATTTTCCACTTTATATTTTATTTGGAATTTCATGCTTTTCGAAGTTTTTTTTTGTCGTCTGCGCTTAATATAACTTGTTATTTTTTCTTGTTTGTTTTAATTCAGATTCTTAAGGTTGAGTCCCAAGTGCTTAATTTTATTCTCTCTAGGTATGCTTGTGTAAACAACTGAAATATAAAACTAAATTGAATGTAAGTGATTATTTGTATGTCTGTTGGAGTATCATTTATTTTTTAACCTTACAGAAACTCGAATTTACAGAAACATTTTAATATAAGGCCATAGGATCTTGATGAGCCTTCCTTTTCCAGATAAGGCATATACTTCATAATACTAAACAGCATGGAAATTAAGAAAGATTTGCTGGTTGAGGTAAGTGCCTTATAATTTATGCATAGGTGGGACCTTGTTCATCTAGATGTGCCAACCCTATGATGTCACGTCTTGACCCTACAACACCACTGCTTTGCCTCTTCTTGGATACACCAATTATACCTGTACCATCTACAAAGTATCATATATGTTGCAAAAGGTTCCTGTGTGGCAGTTCTCTATCATGGCATGGAGAAAGTGCAGCTACGGTGTCAGAAGATATGGATATGAGAAAGGGCCGGGCTTTGGTGCTGAAGTAAATTTACACGTACAAGCATGTCATTCTAGTAAAAAAGTGTCTAAAATATTTAATTATTCAAAAAAAAAAAATCGATGGTTTTATTAAATGTTTTGCTATGCTATAAAAATCAAAAGTCTATTTTGCTTCTAGGCATGACCTACTAAGGTTCTAATTCCAATCACATGAATGAATCTGCAAGAAAGAGATCACATTATCACAGGGCCAATGAGTCTGACAAAATAGAAGTTTGTGTAAAACATGCCTCTTTATTGGATATTAATTATGCATGTTTTTGAGCATAACCTTGATGTTTAGTAATGGATCTAAATAGAGTGGGTATAATTAGGGTCAGTATTTAACATTCTTTAAGTTAAATTAATTTGAGAGCTTTCTTTCTATTCAGATATAATCTAAACATGCCACAAAACTAGATGCACAAGGCACAAAGCAAGTAATTACATTTGCGTCGTGGTTAATCCATTGAGACAGGTTGCAGAGTGTTATTTGAAAAGAAATTGCTTTGCACCTGTAGCTAACTAAAATAACCAGCTACTGAGGAATGTATTTTACATTACACACATCAATAGGCAGAACAGAAGGAAAACAACTGGCAGAGAAAATACAATTGTGATAAAATAATTAAATGTTATCCACTTTCCTTTAAAGAATACCATCCACAAAAATAAACAAACATAAGTAAATGTGCTCAACCATTAGAAACATGAGAAAGTTTCAGAACATTCTTAAAGCATATGTGGTACCTTTATATTTAACTTTGGGGCCTCACAATAACCAAAGAGATTGAATTTCCATACTCAGGCTTGTAGTCACTAGCCCATGTATAGTTTCCATTTGCGTTTTATAGATATCAGTTAGACAAGGCAGAAGTTCTGCCTAATATCCATGTGTGTGATCTGTGGCTTGCTACACTTGCTGACCGTGAAACCAGAGATGATATATGTATAGGGCATTTGCCAAAGAACAGTAATTTGGTGGTGTTTTGGCATGGCAACTAAAAGGTTATGTCTAACCAGTCCATTAAGAATAAGAAACTAACTAAAGATTGTTTTAAGAATAAAATTCTAACACAGAAATCTAAAACAAAAATAGAGGAAGTAGTCATTCCGTATGTTTGTAGAAACATCCTGTTCTTGGGGCTATAGTCTTTTTACTGAAACACATTTTTCAACAGATCACAGCAGGAGAGATTAAAGGAAAACTATACCCCCGAACTATGTAGGTCTCTATAAAAATATTTTGCATAAAACAGCTCATATGTAAAACTATGCTTTGTGTAAATACACCATTTTCATAATATACTGTTTTAGTAGTATGTGCTTTTGGGTGCATTTTATGAACTAAGGGCCTTCCCCTGGGATCCTGTGATTCACAGTGCACATAAACAATGGTCCTATTGACCTAATTATGTTCTGTCTTTTGCTTCCACACTTCTTTCTGTTACAGTTAGAGCTGCAGTATTTCTGGTCAGGTGATCTCTGAAGCAGCACACAGACCATCATAAAATAGTGGCTCAAGGGAAAAGGTGTAAAAGGGAATATATATATATATATATATATTCCAGTTTGGTAAGATTCTTTAATATGCCTCTTAATATGATATAAACTGTTACTTAAGTATTCATTTTGGGGGTATAGTTTTACTTTAAGGGCTTGTTAATTCAAAATACAAGTTGATCTACTTTATAATTAATACATTTCCAAAATGCATCAAACCTGTTGTAAAATAGTGTAAATATCTGGATAAGGCTAATAAGATTTTTTTTTGAGCAACTACTAAAAAACATTGGCATTCTGTGGCAGACATGCATAAGAAAAAGATAGCTAAATTATTATCAATTCTACAGAGATTACGGAACAATTTTGTAAAGCACAATAAGGGGCAGATTTATCAAAGGTCCAGGTGAATTTTCTAATTGAAAAAATTCGAATTTTTGTGTACTAGAGTAAAGTCCAAATTCGATTTGAATTTGCAAAACATTAGAAAATTAGATTATCGAAACTTATCATGTACTGTCTCTTTAAATATCGACTTCGACCATTCACCATCTAAAACCGAATTGCTGTTTTAGCCTATGGGGGACCTCCTAGAACCTATTTGAAGTCAATTGGTGGACTTTTCAAAAATCTAAGGTTTTTTTGGGAATAAAACAAATGTTATGAACATAACGGGATCCATCACAAAAAAGACCATTAAGGACCTTAAGTTGAAACTGCCCTTAGGAGAGACAAAATATTTGGGAATTAAATTTGCTGCTGATTTAACCAGACTATATTCATCAAATGATTCTCCTTTCGTATAATCAACAATTTCCCTATGTAAAAAATGTATAAATTGCTCCCTCTGTTAGGGAGAGTTGCATTTTTTAAAATGTTAATTTTCCCTAAGATATCCTATCCTTCCATTACTCTTAAAACATGAAGATATAATAAAAATTAGATATAAAAATTATGGCTGAAGAAAAAAACCAAAAGGAAGAAAGGAAGGAAGGAAAGCCGTCTTTTTGTATTGGATTAAGGATACTGCTCCAGTTTTAAATGATGTTGTTCTTAAATATCTCCATAGCCTTTGCTCACAAGATGCTATTAGAGATAAATTCAAGAAAGTTATACAAACTAAAGTGGTTTATTTATTTATAAACAGAAACAACAAAAAAGCAATTTATTTACAAGTTTATGGGAGAAAGTCCTTGAGGTCTGGAACATCCTTTGCTACCTATTTTGAACTTCACTGTACCATTCACATATTATATTGGAGAAAATGTTTGCTGTGTTTTTAAAGTAGATTTCTGGTCACTTGGTACAGTAGTTAATACCTGTTAATGTTAAATCAATTTATTTGTATGATTCATATAGAATCTTGGCAAATATTGTTTTTGTTTTAAACTTTGCTGCTGAATTGTTAAAAAATTCAATAAAGAGAATTTGAAAGTGAAAAAACCCCCAAAAAAAGTATATACAAGTGAAGGTATTGTAAAATGTCACCTAAAGAAGGGTAAAATCCTGATATCTGAATTAGAATCAGCTAATTGCTGTCATCATGGCATCTCTGTACACATGACAACTGGTCCTTTGCTGTATGAGTTGACAACACATCTCCGGAGACTGCAGCACATCTCATTACGTACACCGGGAATGTGGGGGACACAACCAAAATTAATGTTGCAAGAGTTAATACGTTCAGCTACAGTATATCTAATGCTCTGATGAACAATAAAAACAAGAATTATTAAAAAAATGAATATTATTTGTACTTATATCATCTGTACTTATATCAAAGTATAGTTAAAAGAGCAATAATATTTTTCTCTATTTCAACTGGAAGTGATGCTTTATACATTTCATTTCCAGTAGGGTAAAAAGGTCCAGATACCTCCTTCTTTTCACTGTCAGCACTCTGACCCCAATTACATTGGGGGTAGACCTGCCCTCCAGTATTCCCCTTTCAAATACTATACTCTGGATAAATATCTCTGTTGAAATCTTTGACGCCTCAGGTCGCATGCATTGCCTTATTCTGAGAACACAACTGACATGTAGCTGCAATGCTACCAAGCAAAGGTTTACATAGAAGCCTATCTCGGATTTGGTCATTTATCTTGCTAGTTAAATTGTGTTGGCATGCACATTTATAAAAATGACGCCCTACTTATAAGTAGGCTACATTATACCTTAACTAACGGCATGGCATCAAAACTAAGCAATGTGTCTGGAGACATTAATCACAATACAGTATAGCTTGTCCGGGGTAAGGGCTTCAGGAGATATAAGAAGAGTTATGGACAAACCAATGTTCTGTTTTTCTTAATGTGATTGTGTAGTTGAATGTGAGGATTCAGTAACTATTTTTAACTGACCCTTGAAGATGGAAAATATATCAACAAACATGGTTTCTCCTTAGTGACATTTTTTTTAACGTCTTTACATTTCACTTCTGGCCATCTGGCCACATCTAATTCCCTGCACTTAAGTACACAAACCTACAGCTCACAATCAATTAGAATGTAGCTAAAATTAGCAACACTTAAGAGACATTGACCTAGATGCTCAAAGGCAGCCTCACCTGCTTATAGACTTGGATATTTTGCCTGAATGGGTAATAAAATTGATCCTGGTTTCAAGAATGTGTTGTTCAAGGCTATTTTGTCTTTTTTATATTAAAAGGGGTGGTTCACCTTTAAGTCATCTTTGAATATGTTATAGAATGGCTAATTCTAAGCAATTTTTCATTGGGCTTCAGTTTTTCCTTTTATAGTTTTTTAATTTGTCTTCTTCTTTTCAAATGGGGGTCACTGATCCCATCTAAAAACAAACACACGCTCTATAAAGCTAGAACTGTATTATTGTTAGACTTTTTAAAACCCATCTTTCTATGCAGGCCTCTCCTATTCAAAATCAGTGCATGGTTCCTAGGGTAATTTGGACCCTAACAACCAAATCGCTGTAGTTGCAATGGCGTATGGGAACTGTGTAGAAAAACATTCTAGTAGAAAGGCAGGAAAGGCTGAAGGTGGCGACTTTAACAGTGAAAAGAACGGAGACATATTGTATTTTCGGTGTCCTTATAATATTCTCTTCTATATGTTTCAATATTCTCAAGAGATCTTTCTAGGAACACAGAATGTTGGTAGTTATGGCAATGCTAGCTTATGTTTAAATGCAGAGCAGCCTAAGTTATGGCCATTTATCTTGCTATATCCTATTTGATACTTTCTGTCCTTTAATCTTACGATATGGCTTATTGTTTTCAGTTCAGTGATTTGAATAAGAAGTTCTCCTTAGGGAATTCTATAGCTTGAATATTTTTGTATACAGTCTGGCAAGGTTAAGTATTTCTGGCCTAAAGAGAGGCAACTGACACCTCCTGTTCGACATATTCACAAAAGAACAGCATACCTTTATGCTTAATCTTTTAAATTGAACATTTTTTGTTTTGCATATTGCCTTATTTAAAATGCAAATATTGCAAAGGTTTAAATTACCCAAATATATAGATGTTCCTAGACTAGTATTAAGATGAATGTGCTGGCAGTTCTTAGTGCATTTGCACAATAAACATTAAACATTTCAAAACATTAATTTAAAAAAATGCAAATGTATCTTTATCATAAAGTGCATTTTAGCTATGGCTGAGCAGAATATAGTTATGTGATTTATTGTATAAGGTCAAGGGGATTGTTCTATGACATAATGGCAAGCATACAGTGTGTTGCCTGTGGTGGTAATTACTATTTACCTGTTTTGAATTTGATTTACAGCAAGAACTAGGTAAGGCCTTCCATTATAAAAGCACAGTTAAGGATACACTTGTTCAGTACATTTTATAGAAAAAATAAACATAAATTTGACCTGTATGTGTGAATGGAGATTTTGAGAACACATTTGTTTTGCTCACTTAAGCCCACAAACATGAAATAATAGCAGCCCAAGAGCACCCTTCATGAATACTTCCATTAGATTCAATCTACTTCTCTTTTATTATATTTTTTTAAACATTACCTTTGGAAATGGCTTTGAAAATGGGTGGTGATTTTTTTTAACTAAAACATTTTAGGCGGTGTTTTTCATTATAAAGGATTAAAGATACAGTTTCCAAAGTAAAGGAACAATCGATCAAGCTTCCGTACACTTTTCTGAGCAGTAACAAAAGTTACCGCTTGGTAGAATATCATCAGTGGTTTTATTTATATCATATAACTATTGTGGTTATATACATGGATATTTGCATTTATCTAACAGGCTCTGTAAAATTATTCACAAACAACATTTTAAATGTAATATCTGGAATATCAGAGTACTCTGCAAGCAGAAATTATACCTGGTGCATTAACCAGTTTATATTTCGATCCTTCATTGTTCCAATGTTCCATGACATCTTTTCACTTGAGTAAATTTCTCCTCCCAAGCCACCCTACCCTGACAGCAAAATCTGTCAGACACAAAATATAGTCTGTCAGCTTTTATCTTGCCGATAGTTTTGATGAATATAATAAAACTGATCATTTTCCACAGACTGACTTGGAAACAAACATTGTATATTTCGATTTAATTCATGAATCAGATAAGTTGTCACTGCATGCAATACCCATGGAGTTAAATTTTAACATTCAAACAGCACTCATAAACACTAGATTTAACAAAAATAAAATGTGGCGTGTTTGCGTTTGCATGAACACATATATATAATATATCAACAGCTTCTCCTTCTCGTGTCAAGCACTGGCCAGGATGCAATCAGGCTGAAGAAATGGTTGCTAGGCATTCTCTGATCCCTGCATTGGCTTGGGGATTGTCATCAGCAGGATCAATTAAAAAAAAAAAAAAAGCTAGAAAATAATAATGAATCACTAGTTTCAAATGCAACATATTTAATGTTCTTTAGTCAGTTGCAACTAACTGCATGCTTGTGGCTAAATGGGAATGGTAAAATGCATTTTTAAGGGTTTTTAAATTATTTACAAATTACCAGCAGAAGCAATATGCCTATCTTTGCCCAAACTCATGGATAAATGAACATATTTAAAGGGCACCTGTTGGATAAAAATGTTATCCACAACCAAAGGTGCAGGCTAATAGAGCCTGCATTCCGGTTGGGGATAACAGTAATTTTTTTTAAGAAAAATGCGTTATGCGCATGCGAGTAAATGGACATGGCTGGTCACACCAGGAGCTCACCAGGGCCATTCTTTTTTTTTTTAAAAAAAAAACTGCTGTTATCCCCGACCGGAATGCGGGCTCTATTAGCCCACACCTTTGGTTGAGGATAACATTTTTACCCAACAAGTCCCCTTTAAAGTGTCATTCAAGGTAAAAAATATGGTGCTCAGTGATGAGTGCAGCATCAGGACACACAGCTAGCCCTGTCCTTACCACAACCCCCAAAAAGCAGGACAATGGGGAAATATGGTATTAATATTCTCTCTACATTTCATTTCACTGGATTCAAAAGACTCTTTCTCCTAAAAAATTGCAATTAGATAGTTAACATAATTTGTGCATGTTTCAGTGAAACACTTAGGGGCAGATTTACTAAGGGTCGAATTTTGAAGTTAAAAAAAAATCGAAATTTGACCCTTGAATTGAAATTCTTCTACTTCGAATATCGAAGTTGAAGGATTTTTAGCGTATATTTTCGAACGATCGAAGGATTCAAAGATTTTTATCGATCGATCGAAGGATTTCGATTCGATGTGCAAAGACTTAGAAAAGTATGAAGTTAAAGTTTTTTTTAAAGTGACAGTACTTTGATTATCGAATGGTCGAATATAGAACCATTTTTACTTTGAATCGAAGTCAAAGTAAATTATTCGATCCAATTCGATGGTCCAAGTATCCAAAAAATTACTTAGAAATTCAAACTTTTCTAACTTTGAAAATTCACTCGAGCTTAGTAAATCTGCCCCTTATACTCATTGTTGCACCTGTTAAGAGTTTTCAGTTAAACAGGCAAATTATTCTTTAAATCATTTTGCGATAATCTAATAAATGCTTACTTCTGCTTTGTTGATGTGGGTTACCGGACATAAGCAAATATAGAGCATAGAGTCTACATAACCCCCAAACATTTTACTCGCTTGAAAATTATTGCTGTTTCTCAGCAAGTCAAAAGAAATGATATGTTAAAAAAGCTATTTTTGAAGAAATAGGTGGTATGACAGGTTTAAAGTTACGACATAATCAGCTACAGTAAATCTTTCATCTTGCGGCAGAGAAATTCAATTTTGGAACTCCTGACAGCTACATTAAATAAACATGAACTGTGCATAGCTCCTCGCAGCTGCAGCTGTCCTACTAAATACCATGGCAAGTCTCTCAGCGCTGCCGCTTTCCTCCTACCAACATCATCTCAGAGCACATACCCGGTGTACCTCAACATTCTTCCTCAGCTCAAATCCTCTAGCACTATGCCTTTCTATGAAACATTTTCCTTTAACTTTGCTCACAACTTGGAACTCTTTATTATAGAACTCTGAGATATATACCTTGTTTATTGGTCTACTTTGTATCGTTTATGTTTTATCCCTACAATGTGACAGGTGTCTTGATTAAGCAATTCATATAGAGGCTAAGGCATTTTAGTGCAGAGTATCTTTAGGAAAGAAGACATGTGTGCATGAGAAAACAACCATCAGAATGTATTCTTTCACAGACAGATGTTATTTACTGAAAGTAGATATTGAGACACGAAGAAATCTGCTGATATATAATATTTATTTTCTAAAAGTAATAGTTATTAAAAGTTATCCACTGACGGCTTATCTGGCTATAAATTAATGTGTATGTATATACACCTCAAAAAAAAAAAAGATATATATATTTGATAGTGTGAACTCTGGATTGGCAATTCTAGATGGGGCCACTATTCAAAAAGGGATCCCATTCTCAGCCTCAAAACTATAGGCCAGTTAGTCTGACATCAGTGGTAGGAAAGCTTTTCGAAGGGTTAATAAAGGATAAGATACTGGACTTCATAGAAAATCATAATACTATGAGTTTGTGCCAGCATGGTTTTATGGGTAATAGATCTTGCCAGACTAACTTAATTTCTTTTTATGAGAAGGTAAGCAGGAACCTCGATTCTGGGATGACAGTGGATGTGATTGACTTTGCTAAAGCATTTGATACAGTGCCACACAGAAGGTTACTGGTTAAATTAAGGAATGTTGGCCTGGAACATATTATTTGTACCTGGATTATTTGTAACTGGATAAAAGATAGACTACAAAGAGTGGTGGTAAATGGAACATTTTCTAAATTGACCAGTGTTGTTAGTGGAGCACTGAAGGGCTGTGTAATTGTCCCTTTGCTTTTCAACTTGTTTATTAATGACCTGGAGGTAGGCATCCAGTTTTGCAGATGATACTAAATTGTGCAGAACTATAGGTTCCATGCAGGAATAAGACAAATCAACTGCACCTGCTGGTTTTTTTTTTTTTGTTGAAGAAGTTTCACCAGTCATCAAACTGGCTTTCTCAATGACTGGTGAAAAGTCTTCGTGAAAAAAAAAAAAACACAGCAAGTCCAGTTGATTTGACTTATTTCTACAAATATAGCATGACCTGGATGAATGAGAATGTTCACAAACACGTGCCATGCAAGATGCTGCCACCTTGCAGAATGATTTGTCTAAGTTGGGAAACTGGGCAGCAAACTAGTTATGCACTAAATGGCAGTGTGTTGGGTAGGGATGTAGCGAACTGTTCGCCGGCGAACTAGTTCGCGCGAACTTCGACTGTTCGCGTCCGCCGAATGTTCGCGAACGTCGCGCGACGTTCGCCAATACGAGTTCGCGTTCGATTCGAACAAAAATCGTTCGACCATTCGACCATTCGATTCCTTCGACCGCTAAAATCGAAGGATTTTCGTTCGAATCGAACGATCGAAGCAATTCGATCGAATGAAATCATTCGATCGAATGGCTTCGATCGTTCGATTCGAACGAAAATCCTTCGATCGAACGATTAAAATCCTTCGATCGTTCGAATCGAACAATTTTGCGGATGTTCGAAGTTCGCGAACTGTTCGCGAACTGTTCGCATTTTTGCCGGTGTTCGCGAACGGCGTTCGCGAACACATAAACGGCAGTTCGCTACATCCCTAGTGTTGGGAGTTTCCTTAAATGAGAAGGATTTTGTGGTTTTGTAGATAACAAGTTGTCTAATTCTGGGCAGTGTCATTCTGCGGCTACTAAAGCAAATAAAGTTCTGTCTTGCATAAAAAAGGGCATTAACTCAAGGGATGAAAACATAATTCTGCCTCTTTATAGGTCCCTGGTAAGGCCTCAACTGGAGTATGCAGTGCAGTTTTGGACTCCAGTCCTTAAGAGAGATATAAGTGAGCTGAAGTGCAGAGCTGTGCAACTAAACTGGTTAGAGGGTTGGAAGACTTAAATTATGAGGGTAGACTGGCAAGGTTGGGGTTGTTTGCGAGGGGACATGATTACACTTTACAAGTACATTAGAGGACATTATAGACAAATAGCAGGGGACCTTTTTACCCATAAAGTGGATCACTGTACCAGAGAACACCCCTTCAGACATTTAAGCCCTGAGTATGCTCTGCTTTGCTATACACGACCAGCCAATTACTCTCACACTATACTGTATATATATGTATATAAATGATATGAAAAAGAATGCCAGCTCTCACATCAGTAGAACTGTGCCTAGGTGTAGTACACATAACAGGTGCTGTAGTATCTCCTAGAGCTATAGAATCTGTATCCCTCGTATGGCTTGGCTGTCATATTTCGGCTGAATTATGCAGATGTGTGCATTACTGGACTGTTTTACATTAAGCTACAGTTTTAGAACGTGCTTGCATCTAGCAGAGAGATGAATTTTATCTAGTCTGCAGAGGGTAACAGAGTTTATCATATTACTTACTTCAGCTGAGGAATTTTGTAGTCTCTTGTATAAGTTCAGATGTGATGAGAATTGAATGAATTATCGCACAGTAAATTGTATTTAACAGTAAATAGAAAGAACTTTTGAATATTGTTTTTGTAATAAATAAACTCTACTAATACTTTATATTACATAGTGGTGTGAAATATTGTCATGTTGGTATTACAAACACAAAGCTCCATATTGGTACATGTAGCTTCTTAACAGTAGTCATGCTAAGTGTATGGAAAGTTTAATAAAATATTGTATAAATTAATGTCATAAATATCTTATGGCTTTTACTGTACTCAAAGGAACAGGTCCTCTCATGCCGGTAGCCAATATTACGATGCAGAGAATAGCTTACTGTCCAGCAGATTATGATAGACATAATATGGTCTTAAAATGATAATAAACGATATCAAAGCTGTGCCTTTGAAGACCTAGGGCTGGTCCCCTCAATACGTCTCTCAGCTTATCTAAGAGCTCCACATGAGATCAACATTTTTGTATATTCTGGGCATATTGCATAATTATGCCCCGCAGACCGCAATAAAATAAGTGATTCAGTAGGTGGAATAGAGGTAGAATGATTTGATGTTTAAAAAGGAGAGTGTAATATTATTTTATGTGTATATCATCAAATAACGTTCTTTAAGAATATGACTTTAAAGGAAAACTTTACCCCAAAATGAACATTTTGCAACAGATAGTTTATATCATATTAAGGGGCAGATTTGTCGTAGGTCGAAGTGAAAATTAGAATTAAAAAAATTCGTATTTCGAGCTAATTTTTGTGTACGTCGACTAGGGAATAGTCCAAATTCCATTCAGATTTGAAAAAAATTGGAAAATTTGAATTTTGAAATTTATTATGTACTGTCTCTTCAATGATTCGCCATCGAAAACCTGCCAAATTGCTATTTTAGCCTATGGGGGAAGTCCTACAACCCAGAGTCAATTGGTGGACTTTGAAAAATTCTACTTTTTGAATGCCCTATTAATTCGATTTGTACAATTCGAATTTTATCGAAAATAGACCCATTTAATTGAAAACTGACCTGTTTGGCCAAGAAAAACCTTCAATTTAATTTTGGTTGGTTATCTCTTGCCTTGAACCACCATTTTGTGATGCTCTGTGTGCTGCCTCAGAGATCACCTGACCACAAATAATGTAATAATAATGTAATCTAACTGTAACAGGAAGAAGCGTGGAAGCAAAAGACTAAACTCTGTCTTTTAATTGGCTCATGTGACCTAACATGTATGGTTTGTTTGTGTGAACCGGGAAGCCTACAATCCCAGGGGGCGGACCTTATTTTTTAAAATGGCAATTTTCTATTTATGATTACCCAATGGCACATACTACTATAAAAGGATATAATTATGAAAATGGTTTATTTACATAAAGCAGAATTTTACATATGAGTTGTTTTATGCAATATCTTTTTATAGAGACCTACATAATTCGGGGGGGGTATAGTTTTCCTTTAAGTACCACTTTTAGAGGTGCTTTGACTTTGAATAAAAGAAAAAAGGAAACTGGGGGTACAATTGCAGGTCAAACTATGCACAAACATATTGAGGGACAATAAAAATGTCTCATGGAGGGTCATTTTATCCATTGCTTATGTAATTAATTCATCTCCCATTGACGGTAGAGGGCAGACAATGCCTATAATAACTGCTATTTATAAATGGCCTGACACTAGGATCCTGATGCTAGCAATATTCCAAGTTAGGAATAGTTGTTAATCACAGGGCTAATATAGTTTCAACAGTGGAAGTTGTGGTCAGGAAATATATTAATTAATTAATTATTATAATTATTATTATATACCGTATATATATATATATATATATATATATATATGTTTATATTTAGAAAGTCTATAGTGGTGCACTTGTAATACAAGCAACTGCCTGGGTGCTGGTTATTGCATAGTATAATAATCCAAAAAAATAAAAGCGCACTCCAAGGTCTTGAAATAGTGAAAACAGTGGAAAGTTTATTTCAACGTTTCGGCACAGAGACTCGGGCCGTCTTCAGGAACTTCCTGAAGACGGCCCGAGTCTGTGTGCCGAAATGTTGAAATAAACTTTCCACTGTTTTCACTATTTCAAAACCTTGGAGTGCGGTTTTATTTTTTTGGATTATGTTTATATATATATATATATATATATATATATATATATATATATATATATATATATAAAAATAAATACCATACAGGTGCATTTTTGCTATATTGTTGCTATGATCTTCCCAAACTAGCAACAGAGTACTATGTGAAGGTTCTTGGGAATTTTAGGGCAATGTTGCAGGTGGATCCCACTACATCAGTGTCACTGCGAAGTTCACGCATTGTTTAAACAACTATATAAGACCTGTGAGTGCGGATCTTTCTACAGTTGTTGGAGATATTGTGTTGTTTCTGCACCCAGGCAAATTAATTCCTTTTATTGAGAGTGCTGGCAACCTTTGGAGCTGTTCAACAAATTTTTTTGCTGTGCACCTGTGAACTTTATTAGATATTTATTTATTACTATAAAAACTTGTTATGCTTATTCTATAGACTGGCGATGGAAGCAACAGCGGTCATAGACATCTGTGACATACCCTGGACCAGTATAACACATGGCTGGTGATGGTCGTATGTGCTGAAACCTGCAAAATTGGCAAGTGAATAAAATGAAGAAAAATGTGAGCTGAGCCGGAAATACCGACACTGGCAATGTGTAAGTGGGACGATGTTCCGGGCAGACCTCACCTGGGTCCATCTCTACAGCAAAGATGTATGGAGTGTGCCATCAGCTTGCGTCAGAGTGTGCCTTCGGTATTGACCACCATCAGAGATGGGCCAATGCCGGGTTGATCACCTTGATGTTTTTTGCAGACGGTTTCTATACTGCACCGCCCTCCACTGGTGTGATGTGGACGGTTACTATGGTGTGCATTATGCTAGTTTCCAGACAGATGGCGGTCCGCGAATGGCGGTGGTTACTGGCCTGGAGGACAGTTAGTTATGATGGCTTGCTAGGTGTTTTCGGGGCTTCAAAACATTTTCCGCAGGTTTAATGGGAAAGGGAGGCTTGTTTGCAAGTGGAAAGGCCGTAAAGGAGACTTTTGATACAAACATATTGACAATGGAGTATCCAATTTTGGGACTATTATTTGAAATGGACTGGGACACTCTACATATATGGGATTTTTCATGTGATTTTTTTATATTTCATATAGTATTTATTTTTCGATGCACTTTTGATTAATTTTATATATTCACTATATTTTGGGACGCAACATATGTATACATTATTGGGGTTATACTAATGTGTAGTAATAACCAAATATGGGGGGTTGCTAGTGGAGGCACACACAGGTGGGTATGGATACTACGGTGTTAGATAAATGGTTGGAGGGTAATAGATACTTCTGATACACTGATGGATTTTCAGGGTTGTTTTGGGTTTTTTGATATAAATTTAAACAGCTAGCACCTGGATTTTTTTGAAGGTTTAAGGGCTCTTACTCACGAGCTGATGTAGCTGCGCTCGACTGCGTTCCATTTTTTTCGCAGTTACAACCACTCGTGAGTAAGAGCCCTAACACATTATCATGGATAAGATAGTTGTTTAAACAATGTGTGAACTTCGCAGTGACACTGATGTAGTGGGATCCACTTGTAACGCAGTTCTAACATTCCCAATAGCCTATTAACTTGTTTCACACAGTAATCTGTTGCTAGCTTGGGAAGCTCATAGCAACAAGATGCTTTATATCTACACAAACCAATGATGGGAACTTTGCAGCTACACTGATGTAGTGGGATCCACTTGTAACACTGCCCTAACCTTCCCAAGAACCTATTAACTAGTTTCACATAATACTCTGTTGCTAGTTTAGGAAGCTCATATAAAGCTTTATATTTATACAAATCTAGCTTTACATAATTCTGCCCACTCTCATCAGCACACATGCCGACAGAGCAGTGTAAGATATGAAATAGTTAATCCAGTGGAAAAACGGGAGATACATAATAATATTTATTGTGTTTGATACCGAATTGTTTCTCAATAAGCTTCACATTTGTAATATTAATAACTATATGTATATATATGTAGCATGCTTTGATGGATGGAGTAATGTAAGACTACATTGTGTCTTGTTTTTAACTAGGGGTTTGGTAACTTGTTTTTAACTTGCTGTTTATTTTTGAACATATGTTATACCTTGCTGATATATGGTGACTGAATGTGTTAATTGTTTAATTGATTTTGTCTGCGACCATGATTATATGAGTATTGTTATAGCTGATGTTTCCCGGCAGTGAGTGAATATAAGGCATGACTGTGAATCATTTGGCACTTTGAGAAAGGCCTTGGGAGGTTGAAACGTCAGTCCTGTGTAAATAATAAATTATTTATTTTTCTCTATAAGACCTGTGAGTGCAGATCTTTCTACAGTTGTTGTGTATATATATATATATATATATATATATATATATATATATATATATATATATATATATATGATTAGACTAGCTTCAGATATTTGTTGATGGTTAAATTGATTGAATAGAAATGAAAAATTATAAAGCAGTAGATAACTGTGTGTTAAGTTCTTCCCAACTTTCTGGAATAGTATTATGATCCAGAGCATAAAAGCCCAACTTGCAGTATATATTAAACTTATGTATAACCCAGTCAAATAACCCAGGAAACCATAAATGCATTCTTTTAAATTCAAGACAATTATGTCACATTTAAGAGACAATAATGTAATTAAGTGAGTTATAAAATGTACCATGCAATAGAATCTATTAACCATTTTTTGTCAATGAAATGCTAAAGGCTTCCTACAAAATAAATTGCATGATTAACATTTGTAATAGATATTTACGGCTCATATGTTCCTTTTTTAATTTACACATAAAGACATTTATTAAAGGTTGAATTTCGTATTCATGTGAGCTTTTTTTAAGCTCTAAGAAATTTGAAACTTGAAATTTGAATGGGGGTTATTTAATAAAAAAATCAAATATATTAAACGAGCACAAATTTTACAGACTCGAAAACTCAAATAGAATTTGTATCGAATTCGACCAAACTCAAATCGGGAAGGCTACTAACATGTCCCAATTGGTCCCTGGACCTCTCCCAATGACTTTTACATGAACTCGGCAGGTTTAAGGTGATCAATAGTCTAAATTCGAGTTCTTAAAGGGCCAGAGTGCGATAAATTTCAAAATTCTAATTAAAACTCGAATTGAAGTGGTTCACAATTCAAATTTGAGAGTTTTGATCACAAATTTTTTTTTTTGAAAATTCAAATTTTCAATTTGACTATTAATAAATCTGCTCCATTATGTAAACATGATTGTAACAATTCAATAATTATGAAAAGTAGTAATTATAGGTAGAACATACAGCCTTACCCACTGAAGCACCATATCATTTTCCTTTACTGAGCATAATGGATGTTAAGTGCAAGAGTAACTAAAGTTCTAGAGGTTTCCCATGTGGGATTTTAAAGAATGAGTTTGCATACTGTACCTTCTCCAGTAAAATTGTCCAACAAAGAATCTGTAATATTCTTCATGTCCACAAAATGATAAGCAGGAGTAGTGTATGTTTCCACAGAAGACTCTCCCTCACTAATCTGGCCCAAGGTTATCTGACCAAGAACACCTTCAGTGCTTGCGTGCTTGAGTGTAAAATCACCAGATATTTCTAGGAGGTCTGCTGTATTTAAAAGTTCTAGATCAGTTGTGTTGCTAAACATAATTGCATTGAGCTCCTTGCTGTCTTCCTCTTTGTGTTTAGATTGTTCAGTTAGCGCAGAGCTTTCAATATCAGGTAAAACTGTTGAATAAACCAAAACAAGATCATCTTCATTAACATATATAAGTTCTGAGTCTGCTGAATTGCTATAAGACAACTGATAATTTGGTGTAAAGACTACATTTTTATTTGATGTTATTTCTAGGTCATTGATATCCGTTTCATTGATATGTGAATCACTGAAAGGCACAGTATTAGCTTTATCGACGTTTATGTCTGAAGGATGAGAATTATTTTCCACTGGTACAAGTTGATGGTCCTTATTTGACTGATATTGGTCTGCACTCATTTGACTGATATTGGTCTGCAGTGTTGCTAGGCCTTCTGTGGGCACATGTGCTGTTGAGAAACTCGAAGGAATGCTGAAATCCTGTTCTGTTGTCACTTCAATAGGATGAACCAGTGGCTGCTCAGAATTTACAGCTTCACCCTTCCAAATAAAGAGAAACAAACAAATAAACAAATGCCACAGTAATATAGTGTATCAAATGTGTTTAATTTGATTCTTGATGGACCTTTATATTTATGTTTAGATATAGTTCACTCTTGCATGCATAAAATGCCTTTTTTTACATGAGATTAATAAATGCACAAGAATATGAAGACAGATTTGAAGATGGGTAAGAAACTACAAAGAGGTCAGTTTTCATCTCATCTGAATAAAATATCCTATAGAAATGTATTTCCTTTGGATAAGGAACTGTATAACAAATTCAAAACTATAACTTTTTATTGCAGAGCATGGATTGAATGCCATGTAGAATTCGTTTGTAGATTAAGTGCCCTGTCCCTAATACCACTTTAGAATATATCAGTTATAAATGTATGGAAATTGGCGTGTGTATGATGGAAATACTTGATTGTTATACACACTATGAAACAAGAATTGAACTAGCAAAGGCCATTAGAGATAAGCCCCTTTCTTTATAAACAGATGGCCTACACTCAATTTATATTATACGGCCCCCTTATTTTATTTTTTTGGTGGTAAAATGAGGAGCAAGGTTTTTCATTGACAATACTGGAAGACATAAGGCAGACTAATCTTTATTTCACAAAGGAACTATTTAGGCTCACGATGAATGGATATGAATGAATATATGGCAGTTAAATGTTTGACAACATGGGGAGGCACATATATCAAGGGTCAAATTTCAAATTCTTTCCCATGAATTTGAAATTCGACCAATCGAAATTTTTTAATAAAATGAAATTTACTTAGCTCAGACGAATTGAATCGACTCAAAAACTCTAATTGAATTGGATTTGAATTCAAAAAACTCCATTCAAGTCAGGAAGGCTACAAACATCACCAAATTGATCCCTGGACCTCTCCCATTGACTTATACAGCAATTCGGGAGGTTTAAGGTGGTAAATAGTCGAATTTGAGTTCTTAAAGGGCCAGAGTATGATAAATCTTGGAATTCGAATTAAAACTCAAATTGAGACTATTGTGCAATATGCAAAGAAGAAGCATTATGTCAGCACAAGCTCACCCCTCATATACAGTACATGGATCATCTTTAATGAGAATTAAAAGTGGTTTCAGGTTGATTTTATTGTTGATTTAAAAAGGAATGATGTGGTGAACAAGCATTGTTATGGCACATTTCTTTAAAGCACCGTAAGCATTTTCTGGGTCATGTGACAATACTGAAAGATAAGGCAGGCAAATCTTTATCTTTATGATCACAAAGTAACTCCTGTATTTATGATGATGAATGGGCTCCCTATAGCAGTGGCTCTGAAATGTATTGATAGTGTGAAGGTTAGTATAGAATAAAATATTTTAAATCTTTCCTCCGTTGCCTTTCTTAAAAAGGTGGCAATCATTTTGATTATAGGTAATGGCAGATTGAGTGATTTTGAAAGTGTTTTGTAGCTCCAATGGAATGGGGGTTAACTGCTTAAAATTGCTCCCTATTTAAAGTGTATACAAATTGCCTGCAAACACCTGGTGCCATATAGGACATTTGTCGGGGGGTGGGGGTTCATCATTTTGCCCCTTCAATGCTTGAAAATGCTTTCTAAAAATTGCTCCCAGACAACTCCACTTTCTACCCTCTTAATTAGAAATGGGATTGGAGAATCAATCCCCCAGTAACTGGCATTTAGGGTATTCCTGCCTTGTTTCAGTAATACTTTAAATAAAACTCTTTGTTACCTCACCCATACTGAAACAAACACAACAGACTTCCAGCACTTTGTGGTCAATTTTCTCACAAATGGTGATCACCAACACCAAAAGAATAGAACCGAACAGATATAACTATAAAGATTTTCATTTATCCAGGTCATGGTATTTCTAGCATAAGTAATTCTAAAACAACTGGACTTATCATTACTCAGCAAGTCCAGTTGTTTTTAGAATTACTTATACTAGATAGAACTGAACAAAGTATTGCAGCACTCACAGGCTTCATAAAAACCCCTTTATTTCCAAATTGGCATGATCACAGCAACAGTTATAATCGATCTGGTCCTTGCCAGCTTGATATGAGACAATATAGGTCTGAAACATTGCTATGGTTATCCCAACAAGTCCTTGCATGTATATATGTAGGTTATTTAAACTGTTTATACACCTTGATTTGATAGCGCCCTTAGCATTTACTCCAATGATGTATAGAGTATGCAAAATACAAATGTACCTTTATTTTGGATGGTGGTATGGTCAGCAGAGCTTCAGTATCAGTTTCTAAAACACCAAATGATTTCGCTGGATCTATAGAAGCAGATATAAACATTGTCAGTATTAAAATATTAGTAAAAAATGGCAGCAATTTTTAGAACCCACAACATGCTTTATTTTGACAAAGGTACAATTGCAGGTATTTATTAATTGGCTCAAAATTATGAGTTTGAATTGTCTGACTAAATGTGTGCCCCATTTTTTTAGCATGTACAATGGTGCATTGTGCCTTTGACTAATTAAATATATTAAATGTGCAAAACATAAGCATTGTGTAAAGCTCTTCCCTCATGTACAGTAGATGGAGCAATCTTCAATGACAATTAAAGTTAGTTTCAGGTTATTATTATTGTTGATTGCCAAAGGAATGATGTGGTGGACAAACCGTGCTTTGGCACATTTCTTTAAAGAACAGTAAATATTTTCTGGGTCGTGTTAGAGGAAAATCCTATACTCAGTGAAGTGTAGTCTATTAAACATGACAAGCTGTTTCACTGTTCCAGTATATCTTTTGTGGAAATCTATGGAGCCTATTCATACAGCTGAGTGAAAAAGCATCATATAAATACAGCATACTGTGCCACATAATGCTATCTACACTTTTTAAACGGCATGAAAAAAACCTCACCAAGAATTTTTAAATAAATGGGATAGATTCAATGATTGCAATAAAATCACACATAAGAAAAAACGCATATCTTAGTAAACACTATTTAACACCATTGTCTCAGCTTTATAAAAAGGGCCCATGTGTTTTTAATGTAAAATTAAATTTAGAAGGGTCTCTGTGAACTGCTTTGCTACAATATTACAGGTGTTACAGTGTGTGGCAGATAATATGCATTTAGAGATCTTATATGGCAGTTGCTTGTGAAAAATATTTATATGCCATGATATGAAGAGCAGTCCAATGACCAACCACCATGTACATGATATGACATCCCACTTTGCTACAAACAGTGATTGCAATAAAGCAAAAGTAATTCATTGTATAAAAAACTGATACGTAGTGACTCATTTAAATGTATGTATTGGAATGCAAGAATGGCCGAGGACTATGTGATCACCTATAGCAACCAATCAGCAGGACGTACATACTAGTCAACTACTTAATTGCAAAATGTTGCTATGGGTTTCTGCTCCTGGGTACATTTTGTGGCTTTTATTTTTTTGTGGGGTATAGGATGTTCAATTGTCCAGACCTTAGGATAGTTCTAGTCTCTTAGTAGTTAACATTGTAATCACATTAGTTTATGCACTTACCATCAGCAAACAAAAGTGTTTGGAGGTCCACAGGTAAAGAGTGATCATCCCACAGTGCCATAGCAACCATGTTTTGCAGTTCTGTCACAGTGTATGACATTTCTTTTGGTTCTTGTATATTGCCATTCTCAACATTGTTAGATGTGATAGTAGGAGTCTCATCAATGTTATTTTTAGAGTCCAAGCTTCTTTCAAAGACTACAGCATAACCTACTACAATGCTATCAGATCTGTGGGGGTGAAAAAAGTATGCTTAGTTTGTATTACAGTGAGCTGTTTTTATCTCAGGGTTTAAACAGTGTTTAAAGCTATTAAACCTTTAACTAAAGAATAAATAGCATAAAGGTTACATATAAGATGCATATCCTCAAAGGGTAACTAACGTGCTATCATAAAAAAAAAGTAAAAATGTGTTACTTGCAGTACAACACTAGGATTAGTGTTAAGAAATTGAATTATGTTATCATGGATAATAGTTCAGCTCAGTGGCGTAACTATAGAGGAAGCAGACCCCACAGTCACAGGGGGTCCCGGGGAACAGGGTGCCCAGACTGTGGGTTATGATTCCTCTATAGTTACGCCACTGAGCTGAACTATTATAGGATGGGTTCAGGACGACCTCGACACACAATTTGCTCATCCCACCCATGAGCTTACACTGCCAGCTTCCGGTTTGATCAGCCAGGCAGGGTGGCACGAGTCTATAAAGAAGACTTCTCTATAGAGAAGCCGGGTGCAGGTGGGTTCAGATCGAGGTTTTCTAACCCGCACATCACTACTAGGGGCGGTTTTATCATGTAGTAAAGGTATGGATTGGGATCTGTTATCTGGAAACCCATTATACAGAAATCTCTGGATCATGAAAAGGCCATCTCACATAGATTCAGTTTTATACAAATAATCCAATTTTTTTTAAAATGATTTCCTTTTTCTTTTGCAATAATAAAACAGTACCTTGTACTTGATCCAAACTAAGATATACAATAATTAACCTTATTGGAAGCCTATTGGGTTTATTTAATGTTTACATGATTTCCACACTTACCCATCATTTTCCTTCTTCGGTCTTCATTTTGTAGCATTAATAATACAAAAGTGTAATTAGTTATACCAAAGGCATTTTAAAAGCAAATATATTTGGTTTATGTACATTGAGTTTAATACAGTGAGAAATATTTAGAAATCTGGTCTACATTCACACTTTCTGGCCAATTCTTTTTTAAATTCTATGGTTCTGAAATAATATTTTATGGATCATTGTAGAAGAACAATGCAATTCTCAAGCACTTGTGATTTTCGGAATTGTTCCCTGGTGTCTGTGAAAATTTGAGAACTGAGCATTACCAACCACAACAAAATATATGCATAAACTACTATACACATCTGCCTGCAACTCCCATGGTGTGCATGTTTATACAGCAGTTTCCTCAGTTCATACTGATAACACATAAGTTACAGGGAATAGTACTGATCACAAACAATAAACCAGCTTGATTATTTCTGTGACAAGTGTTCCCTAACCAGAATGCATAGTTCAAGCATAATTTCTTATAAGCCCACACATAAAGAAATCATTATAGAATTATTTAACAGCAACCGGTTATAAAATCGAATTAATTGTAACACACAGGCAGTTTTTGCATGGGGTTTTCTTTTCTTATTGCTGCCATCAACTCTCTTCAGGCCGTCATGTGTGGTATATAAACAAATGGGTAAATATTGATTTATTAGGCATAACAAGCAAACCTTAAATTGGAAAATTAAGTTAAACATAAGTAGGGGCTGTCCTGAATATAATGTGGTTAAAATATTAACACTCCATAATCTGCAGATATAACAACCCTATCTTAAAGTTTAATGCATTGTAATGTGCGGACAGGGCTTTCTGTCATGCTAACACAGCACATTAATTAGGAAACCATTACTGGAATGACAAAAGATGACTTCAATACTCGTATTTATGATCCCTTGGAACAGGACAGCTACTTTCCCATGGGAACAGGGGCGTAACTATAGAGGAAGCAGACCCTGCGCCTGCAGGGGGGCCCAGGAGGTATAGGGGCCCCACAAGGCCCTAATTCATATACAGTTTCATTAAATATTGGTAAAACAAGTCAACTGCTAAAAATTTTGGGGGCCTGAAAAATAATTTGCTGTGGGGCCCAGTAATATCTAGTTATGCCACTGCATGGGAAGCTAAGAACATTAAGTGTTTCTGTTTTAATTATTCGGAGACCAGATTTTGAGAGCTCATTAAAATTGTTCCACAATTAAGCTGTTTGAAACCATTAAACATGGCTTGTTATTTTGCACATCATAATTCTGTATTTCTCATGAACTTGTGGATTCTATAGAACTGCATGGATCCAAATATAAATTTACAGTAGTCCAACAATTAGAACTGTATGTGCTAGGTTACAAAATAATGGAACTGTGTCTCTGTTGATACACAGTTCTGCGAAAGTGTCAAACGCTACTGGAAAGCAAAACTGAATACTGTGCTAAGGTCAGAGTGAGATCTTTGAGCTGTTTGTTTCAGGGGTGCTACCTTCTAGATGTTTGTTGGAATTCTACAGAACTTGAAAGTGCACCTGTAGTAAATTATAATATCTGAATAGCTGTATTTTAAAAGTATAAAGGGAAATTGTCATGGAAAAACCTATTGTTTTCAAAAGTAATCAGTTAATAGTGCTACTCCAGCAGAAATCTGCTCTGAACTCTGGTTTGTAAAGATTGTTTTATATTTAATTTTGAAATTTGGCAAGGGTCTAGGCATGATGCCCATTCCCTGTGACTTGTGTAAACTTCAGTCACTCTTTACTGCTACACTGCAAGTTGGAGTGATATCACCACTCCTCCCCCCACCTCCGGCAGCCCATCAGTAGCCTGTCAACAGAACAATGGGAAACTAACCAGGTAGCAGCTACCTGACACCTCTGCTGAAGGATTTGTTAAAAGTGCTCACAGCTTTTTCCTGCTTGGGTGCTATTCTCATGTCTACTACTAGGTGCTAGAGAGCACGACTTGGGTCATGGTGAAATACATTGAGAAAGGTAGAAACAAGTTTTAAAGCAGTTCCATCCTGAAGTGCTGGCTCCTTCTCAAAGCACAGAATAAAGCACAATGCACTGAGATGGTTGCTTCCACACAAATATTAAAGCTAAAGAAAAATACATTTTTTGGTTTAAGAATACAATTTTAAATGGTAGAGTGAATGATTTGCAATGTGTAATTTAGAAATAAAATGTAAACCATAAAAATCATGACAGTATCCACAACTTGCTGCAATATGAGCAGCAACCAAATCATACAATATCACAGGGCTTTTAAGTATGCAGTATACAATGCTTTTACATGGTACATTGTCAGATCAGACCTATGCACAGGCAAGTTAATGTCTGCTGTTGCTAATTTCATCTAATTTCTAAACATTTTATTCTTCAGGCATTATTATTGTGTCCTTTACTTGCGGTATTATTTATCCTAAAGAGCCTGAAGACAACCCCGCTGGCTCCTATGAAAAATGAAGAAATAATAGGCCCATATCACAATTCCTCTCTTACATTACTTGTAATATGAAACATATGGACTTTGTAGCCATTTGAGAATAGTATTTTTTCCCCTATTGTAGGAAATTCAAAGACAGAATTAGAGCACCACAACTAATTCAAGAAGGAAAAAAATACACTGATATTTTAACCAGTGATCTATCCATACAGTATATGTGTAAATGTCAAAGAGAGTGAAATGTCATTTTTTCTCATTGCATTACAAAGGCTATTTTATCTATTTATCACAAAGCAATATTAATACTACCCATCCAACAGCTGGGAAACATCACCTCCACAGTATTGATTAACTGATCCCTTGGCAATTGTCTTCTGTCTCTCTATCTTCTGTATTTACTGAAAATGAATGAATACTGAGGATTTCAGGAATCATTACTATGATGTAATGTGCATATGACTGACGAGCTATATTCCAAGTGCAACGATGAAGATGAACATGGTCATGATTCTTTTATTTAACACATTCATTGCAATGCCCTATTACCTTTATCCAGCAATGCATGACACAAATATACATTCAATATACAGTAGTAAGTATAATGAGGAGGGGTCTCTTTACCTCCAGTACCACTCATTATTTGTATTTAATTGTTATGTTTCACACATACATCCTTCTATTGCTACAGTGGGCACTTTATAATAAAAGTAGTTAAATTAATCATTTTAAATCTTACCTAAATCTTAGGACCCGTATTTCTTTGAAGCCTGGGAGTTTGTCAAACACCTTTTCCATCTATACAAAAACAGATATTTGCATTTGTAAAATTATTATTCCTTTTATCGTTGAGTCTGAGCACATTTCAGGGATTGAAAATGCTCTGCTATGGCTAAAAGTGTTTTAGCTTATTGTACTTATTGCAGTGAGAATGATATACTTCCCTGATAGTATATTATTCATCATACAGTAAGATGTCAGAAACCCATATATTCTTCTATATGTCCGGTGTCTACAATACATTCTGGTTTAAGACAATAATGGTATAATTTTCTATATCCCACCTGTCTTTATTTCAATTTACAAGCCAATCTCATGTCTCTTTTATATTACAGACCCTATTTCTACTCAATCATTTGTTTCAACTAATTAATTCAGGGCTGTCCAACTGCATGCAATCCTCCAAGATGTACAACCTCCTGTCTGCTTATTTGCTCCTTATACTGTTGTGTATGAAAACCACATTTAATACATACCGTAAGCTATTTGACTCTCTGCATAGAAAGCGGCTTTGGAGAACAGAGATATCAATGAATAAATACTTGCTTGGTTATATCCAGGGCCAGATTTCAAACGAAATCACCCCTAGGCCATTTGTACCTCCTGCCCCCCCTCGCTTGGGCACCCCCCACTCACACCCCAGTCCCGATGCAGCTCTGCTGCCCTTGGCCTGGACCTTTGTGGCCTGCCCACTAATCCAGGCATGATTATATGAGTACATATTCTTAAAGTAACACCATGACAACTGGAAACTGAAGAATGAAATGGCCTGACAGACTCTTTCAATGACAAATTGACAACAACATATTTACATGTTTTATCTGATTTGATGGTCTACCTGATTTTTGCCCAGATAATTCTGTGTAGAGAAGTTCTACCAATCCAAACTACCTTCTCAGTCAGATGAGCTTCAAAGCAATGAATTGACAGTACTTCATAGGTTTAAGTCAAGGCAAAGGATATTTCTACAAATAGTTATGTAAACTAGAAAAACAATGTATTATCCTCCCTCTGCTTATGGGGTCTAGTAATTTGGCTTTTCCAGCCAGTTCCAGTTGATGGGCACTTTACAAGGAACTGCTGCTGTTAACAAGCTGCACCCAGTGAAAGATGAGAAATTAAACTATGAATGTAATTTGAATGTAATTTTTTAGAGAAACTGACCTGGAGTTGAGAATTTCTGGCTAATTCTTGGTATTGTGGTGAATTTGGATCACTCAATTCATCTGAAAATTCCTGTTTTGTGAGAGTGACAGTGAATTCCACAGTCTGCTGCACTGGCTGTTCAGGAACAAGATTTGTTACCTCAAGTTCCTGTAGAAGTAGAAGAAAATAAGTCAACATTTATATCAGTTTAGTGCTATCTAGTATCTGAGTAACAATAACCATATGTATTACAGGTATGGGATCTGTTATCTGTAAACCCGTTATTCAGCAAGCTCTGAATTACAAAAGGGCCAACTCCCATAGACTCCAATTTATCCAGATAATCCAAATTTCCTTTTTTCTCTGTTATAATAACCGTTCCTTTTACTTGATCCAAACTTAGATATAATTAATCCTTATTGGAAGTAAAACCAGTCTTTTGGGTTTATTTAAAATGTACATAATTTTCTCATAGACTTGGTATGAAGATCCAAATTATGGAACGATCTGTTATCCAGCAAACCCCAGGTCCCTAACATTCTACATAACAGATCTCATAAAAGTATTTATTTTATATTAATATGCCCATTAAGAATATTTTTAAATATGTTTCCCTTACAGTTACTTACCTATACAAATAATATATGAAGAATGTATAATTATACATTACAGTGAGTGAATGTTTTGATGATTAAACCTTTATAAAGGAAAATTCTCCCTTGATAAACCTCTATTTTGTGAAATGTCTGGGTGACCACTTTCCTACATGCTTTTTGTCCTTAGCTGTGTCATATGTACACATTATTATGTTCTGATTAACTGACCTTTTACATATTATTGGAATCATTATTTTGTACTGCCATTTTTTATGTGGATAACTTTATAGAATAATATACTACTACATACATACTATAGTCTATTTTGCTCTTTTTGTGTGTGCAGGATCTCTGTTGATATAATTATGTTTCTGTACCAGACTTCCACTTGCTTTTATAAAGGTGTAAGGCTTTACTTACAGACTCCCATAATCTTCCAATCAATGAGAACCTGATCTTTAGGTAATGTGGTACTCACCCCACAAAGTTTTACAACCAGCCTGACTGAGTCAGCATATAGTATCCCATCTGAAGCCAGTTTTAGCCATGTTAAAATTGAATGGAATTGGGATACTGTCTTAAAGGGGCAGATTTATCAAGGGTCAAAGTGAATTCGAGGGAATTTTTGAAGTAAAAAAATTCAAAGTAATTTTTTGGATACTTCGATCATCGAATAGGATACTATGACTTCGACTTCGAATTTGATTCGTAAAATAGTTTGAATATTCGACCATTCCATAATCGAAGTACTGTCTCTTTAAAAAAAACTTTGAATTCAATACTTCACCAAATTAAACCTGCCGAAGTGCTATGTTAGCCTATGTGGACCTTCTAGAGCAGTTTTCTACGTTTTTTTAAGTCAAAGAAAAATCGTTTGATCGATCACTAAAATCCTTCGAATCACTCGATTTTGAAGGATTTAATAGTTCGAACCAACGATTTTACTTAGGATACTTAGGATTCTGAATCCCCTTGACAAAGGCTTACGCCGAAACGTTGGGGCCATTCTCATACTGGTGGTAGGTGTATCTGCTCCTTGCTGTATAATTGTAATACTTACTGTTTACTGTTATGTAATTGTGGCTATGTTTAAACGTTAGGTATATACCATGTAAGCTTATGTATTGTATTATACAGGCCTACTATTGTGGCTTTGTGTGTATTATTTGCTTAACCTATTACATTACCAGGCACCATTAATGTTCCCTTGAAGCAAATGGGACTGCTCCAGTATAGCAAGATTTCCACGTATTTAAATAAAACTTGGAAAGGTAGGATTGGAATTCTGTAACCCCTTGTCAGTGATATTAATTATGTTTAGTAGAAAAAAAGTAAATCTAAGAATAATGTGGCTTTGAAGCTCATTCAGGTAGGGAAAATGGTTTCATACAATAAACAAATGTATAGAAAAAGCTGTTTATTTACAGAGAAAAGCAATTTAATTAAGGCAGATGGAATACACACGTTACAGCTCTTGACGCAGACTTTTTATTATCGTCTATTGTTGCCACTTAAAGTAAGTGGGTCTTTTGGACAGAAAAGCATAAGCATTACGCAATATAGAATTGATCTTCATTCAATTTAATCTTAATAACATTATGCCCAAATTAGATTTTAAGCATCAAACATGAAATATTCTGTTTGATATTATATTTAAACCTTCCGAAGGGGAATTTATTGTCTTATTTATAATGCATTTCTTAGATATACAAGCTATACAACACAAGTTTAATGCCTGTATGCATTTTGTATGCTAATGGTCTGGGTGCACAATAGTTATTTTACTAAACTAGATACAAAGGTGAAATAATGTATAAGTTAAAAACATTCTGTTTACTTTTTGCCCTGTGTGTTTCATGTTCCACGTGAATCTGACTGCACCGTATTCCTTTTTTGCACACATATTTGATGTTATAATATTTTTGTGAACTTATTTGCCATTAGTAGTTATATTCTGCTGTGATTACTTGTATGCTGAAAAGTTGACCATATGAACCTTATGAAACAGCAGTTTTTAAGATTCACAAATATAAATGTAAATGTATGCAAGTGATAGGTATTAGACTATATATGATAGCCTATGCTGTGCATAACAGGAGAGGATGTGAATCCCCCGTTCAACATTTTCTACAAAGAAGAGTAGAATTTGAGGATGAAGTAGGAATGGTTGTCTTTATGCTTTGGCATCATCCAAGACCTCCAGTGTACAGATACATTATTAATGAAAAACAAGAAGTAGTAATTAACTTCTGGTCCAGTAATATGTGGTAGATTAGCTCCAGGGATGGAAAGTTAAGGATCCCAATGTGAGTACAGAGGAGCAGTTTGTGATGATTGCAACATTTTGTTTTGGATTGAAGTGGGAAGGCACTGAGAGTTAAAACTTGGTTAATTCTAATTTTTTTTGACATTTGCAATCATTTAGTAATCGACCTCTCTTTGTGGCCGGGGTGGCCAAGTTATTTAATGAATTACAATTACATTTGTAGAAGAAATTTAAAATCCGTATTTTAGAATGTTTGGAATGTTTACTGAGGATTTATTTATTGTGAAAGCATATGGCACATTTGGTACAAAACTGCTTTGTGTCCTCAGCTTAATCCAGCCAGTCAGTGAGACTGTATAACTATGAAATAAATGGTTGAAACTGGAGCAAAAATGGTGAGAGTAACTACAAGTTAGCATCATACTGTTACATAGAATTGTAATGGCAATGTTGATTAACTTAAAAACATGCTACAGGATTTACTCACCTTTAGAGGTTCCTTTTTGTCATTCATGATTTCATTTAAAAGTGTATCATTCAAGGTTTCAAGTGGCATGGATAGGTCTACAAGAAAGAAAGGTAGTCATTAAAACTCTTGCTTATTAAAGGGGACCTGCACATACACAAGATTTTGGAGTCATACAAAGTGTCCACAAAATGGCGCATGCCTGTTTGCTTTAATTGTGGATTATCAGGCTGAAGGAAACAAGATTAAAGTAATATCTATACTGTAAGTAAAGTTTATTTTGCTCATCCAACGGGATAGAAGAGGATCTGGAATTATTTCTTAGGGTGACATGTCCCATTTAATGGAGAAGTAAAGATACCTATACAACACATCTAATACATGTACAGAGCTCTGTGTCCTTGTATAAGCTGTGTATACTGTGTTTATTTATTGTATTTGTTGTCTGACTTGTCCTCCCTGTGTGTACTTTTGTATATGTCATTCTTTTATTCATTGTACGAGGCTTCTTAACAGTGCTTTACAAATAAAATGATACATACATACATACATATACCTAGCTTGCCTGAGCTGAACTGCCATATTAGTTTTTCTAAATTCTGTGCCTTACTTAAGATATCCTACACAGAAGCATCTGTTTCTCCCTCATTTGCAGCCACCATTTTGTCCAGGACCTCCCCAAGCTTCACTCAAATGCCTTCCTGTATGCTCTAATTGTGGATTCCAAATTAATTAAAAAAAACAAGATTTAAATAATTTATATAATGTAAATATGGTTTATATACTTATACTTAAAATTAAACATTTATTTTGCTTAATTAACATGATAAAATAGGACTTTGAATTATTTCTTAGGGTAAGAGGTCCCTTTAAGCAGTTGATAGTATACCATGCAAAGAGCATAATGGGGCTTTTAGAAATATATCTAACCAAATTAAATTATTTTAATAAAATTACCTAAAAGATCTATTAGGAAATCCTTGAGAGGATATTAACGTGATTAAAAACAACAATGATCTGACATTCAGACCAATCTATGTTTGTCTGGGGCAGTATCCATAGTAATCAAAATGCCAGGTCAGAGACAGGCCTCAATGGGAAGATAAATCATTATTAAAGAGCAGCTGCAAAATGACTTATTGTTTACCATTGGATCATCTCCAGTATAATAAACATTATTTTGGGTGAAATCTTCCTTTAAATGACAACTGAACAACTGATCTTTGCACTATGCTCACATAGCAGCCTCAAAGAAAAACACAGATCAATGAAAAGAATTAAAATAAAAAAGAGAGAGTTAAGAAATATGAAAACTTTATAATGAGGCTTTATGCAGATTTAGGAAGTCTCAAAAGGCTAAGACATTTCCAGGTAGTAATAATATTACAAAATGCTCCTCTAAATGTTTTGTAAGATCTGAAAACAGAAATTAAAAAAAAATAATTGAAAATAAATACAAAAGAAAGCAAACAAATTGCAGAAAACCATCAAATGCCATTCATGTCCACTGAACAGCTATTATTTTTTATATAAAAGAGCAAAAATCTGTCTGACACCTCCATAATAGCAGCCTGCAGAAAGAGTGCATAATAACAAACAATCTTACTGCATAAACTGTTAGACTTTCTTGTTTCGTTTATAATAATTGCAGTTCTATTACTGAATAGCATAACACGATGCATCTGTCAAGGTTTAGAAGATACTCCATTGAATTTCTAAACATCCCTGCCTGCACTACCAACTCTGCAGCTTACTGTCTGAAGTGCTTTGGTTGAGGATATAACCAGACCTGGGGGGACATTAGGCAGAGACAGCAAATAGCAGTTGCTCAAACAATGCATGTGAAATGTTAATCTTTAGAGATCAAGGGCACTTGTAATAAAATCGTTTTACATGAAGGAACATTTGCACTGAACGTTTCTTTGTATTTTTAAATGGATATTTTATAGAACACTGTATACTTTGATTTATCTATATTTATGTTCAGAGTTAATGTTGTTTTGCAACACTGCTGCCTTGTAGCAAAAGAATGCCGAGTTTGATTTGGACCAGGACACTGTCTCCAATGGAGCAGAAACTGGTGTGCTTTAAATAAAAGTTAACAATGTAGCAAGGTAAAGGTTTTGCTCACCTTCATCTGAGGAAAGTCCCCTTAAATGGAAACTATTGTGAAAATGAAAATTTAATATAAGCTTACGCATACTGAAATAAATATAATCAATTAAAAATTTTGTACAGAGAGCTCTTTGCACTTCCCAAGCTAGTGCAGGCTTTAGTATCAAATGCTTCTCTAACCTTTCTTTTGCACACCCAGTAGAAACAGCTCCCACTTGAGATAAGGGACAATCCACTGTTATATACTGTACCACAATTAGAGTCAGGCGAGCAGCAAGACACCTTTATAGGTGTCCCACAGTTTTTGAACAATTATGTGGGCCACCCCTTCTCAACATGTGTAGAACAGGGGGGTTTACTCAGATGAGACACCTACTGCATACATCTACAACTCGGTATTCCCTTACTGATCTTAAATGAGAAGGAAAGCTACAGAGGCATTTTATTGGCAAAAGATTAGCTGCAATAGTGCAAGCTAGAATGCAGAACGTTTTACCATAAAAAGCTCTAGAAGCTCTCTCTGTTTGTTTAGGATAGGAGCTGCAGTATTAACTTGGTGTGACATCACTTCCTGCCTGAGTCTCTCCCTGCTCACTTATAGCTCTGGACTCAGATTACAGCAGAGAAGGGAAGGGGAGCAGCAAACTGAGCATGCTCTTTCCCGGGGCAAGGAGGTTTAAGCTAAAGGCAGGAAGTCTGATACAGAAGCCCATGTGTACACAATAAAAGGAAAGAAATGAAGTGTTTCTTTTGACAGAGGATTCAGAGCAGCATTACTTTGATGGTTTACTGGTATATTCAGATGGACCTTTCTGATAAGGCTTACTTAGTTTTAACCTTTCCTTCTCCTATAAAGAACGATATCCTCAGATCGTATGGGACTCATTCTCTATGCACAAATGGTGATTCAGGCTGTCCCAAAACAAGATCTCGTTAACCCAATTGATTGCTTGATTAGATCAGCTACAATACAACCCTCCATTTCCCTCATGTATAAAAAATAACAAACCATCCCACACCACTTGAAATGATGATTACAAAGTTACTGTAGACTTTGCCGTTTGCCTAGAAGATGTATTACAGCTTAATCTATTAAAGTCTCCAGACACCATGTAGCATTTGTGCAAAAGGAAGTTTTTTTGTTAGATTATATTTGTACTGGAATCAGTTATTTGAGTGAGCTCTAGTTCATCTGCTAGGAAAGGAAGCTGCCTATAAAATATATTAGATCTGACACCCAACTGCTGTATGAAGACAGAATGAAGAGAAGCAGATGCTGAGAGAGGGATAGTGAAGATAAACAATGCAGAATATTGCATTGATGGTATTTAAAAAGTTTCTTATTTCAGTATTTTAATGATATATTCAATTTTCATTTTTGTGATAGTTCCCCTTTAAGTGCTAATACCAGTAATCAGCTGGACTTGTTCATAGTTGCTAGGTAGTGGATGGTGCTGAAGAACTTGAGGTTGGAGGCCTCAGCAGGAGAAGAAGCTAGGACAAGCTAGATTCAGATTAGATAATAGCTCACTCAAGGATTAACACTCAGGCTAAGGACAGCTAGAAAAGCAGCCTAAAGTCCCAAAGAGTAAAGCAGAAGGGGAAGTACCCTGAGTGTCACCCATCAGTGTAGGGTACTAGATAGGCTTAGGGAAAAATATATCCTAAGAGGAGCACCCTACCACTGTGAGGGCCTTGTACTATGGGGACTAGACACTTGCTAGTGAGCACTAGCACTGACTGATACTAATTCCCTGCCTGTGCCTTAAAACATCAAAAAAGTAACTGTTCTATGTTGTGAATGTATTGGGTAAGTAACAAGTACAGTGTACTTTGAATTTCTAAAGCAAGGGTCCAAATGATAGTCATATGTAATGCATGTAATGTACAGTAAAAACAGAAAGAAATCACCAGCGATTGGTCTAACCCACACATGGTGTTGACCATCTGCTATAAAAACCATAGTGCCAGAACGAGGTCTAACCCATACCATCTCAAACTATTAGTACCTCCTGTGCCAATGGATGTGCTATATGGAATGGGGAGAATAAAGAGAGTCTTATTTCTTTTAAAGTTTTTATAGAATGGGACAGGATAAAATCTTATCTGCTCTTTTATATTTGTCCCCAGAGGATTTAATAGGATATATTACAGCTTTTAGTGTCTCCAAGTATCTTTACATAAAGATTACATTATGTTTATTATTTATTTATACATACTTTATTATATATTTATTGTAATGCTTAAAAGCCAGAGTAAGCCATGCACAGTATTCCCCTTTAGCAATATTACCTCCTATGGTTCTCCTCTGATATTCATGACAATACCCCAGGCAGGAGAAATGACAAATTACAGCATGTTCAGGAACCATATGTAACTAGCAGGAAACATATCGAGCAACACAGTACTTAAATAGCAGTGTCATAAAAGAGGCAGAGTAGACTCATTCATGTTTATTTAAATCGCCTAAAACAAAAACAACTGAAGAGTCTAATATGGCTTTATTTATAGCTGCCGCACAGAAGATGCTAGTGCTAATATGTCTTATACTTTCATTTTAAATACAATAGGTATGAGCTCTTTGCTGTTAGCAGTCAACATTTGGTAATGTCAGTTGCAGGAGACTCCAGACATTATCAGGAAGGAAATCCAAAATACTTATCTTCATTGTACATATAGAGGGAAATGTAATAAAATTTGCAAAGAGAACAAATTAGCGAATAAAAAGTTATGTGACAATGTAATATTCTTCATTAGGCTTTTATTGCATTGTGAATCTTAATTGCGCATTACGAACCTTTGAGACCTGCTTGAAGATGGTGTAAACTTTTGGAGCAAACATAACTTTTTCAGAAGTTTTATTACATACACTGCACACTATCCTAAACTGTAAAATTCGCAATCGCTATCCTACTGTCATGTGGAGGTCAAAGTGTTTGCAAAGGCAAAATTGTTCAGTTTGCGAACATTTATTTGCATTGCTAACGAATTGCAAACAATTTTTGTGTTAGCGACCAATATTACATCCCCCCTCCCATAAATGCTTTTAAAAAGATAAACTTGTCAATTGAGTCTAATTTAGATGAAACTAATCTGTCAGTCTTGCAAAGGGCATAAACACAACAAAACATTTCAGTTTTTGAAGATTTCAGGTGAGATATCACCCACCTCAGAATTCCTACCAATACTAAGGGGCATATTTACTGCGTATATATCTGCAAAATTTTGCTTCGGGAAACTTCGGCTTTATTATCCAAATGCGCCTGGCTTCATCTTGTTAATTCACCAGGCAGAAATGGATAGAGACTTTCACACTTTGATACATTTGTGGATTAATGATTGTTTGTCTGATTGAAAATTTGCCAAACCCCTCTAGCACTGAGCTTTTTCGCAAGTGAATTGTGTTATTCACTTTTAAGTAAATAGCCAATGTCCCTGAGAATTGCCATTTTGGCAAATTTCCGCTAAAAAAAACCCACGATTCGTTCTTTAGTAAATATGTCCCTAAGTGTGTGTTCTATTCAGATCAATGATTGGTCTGAATGAAGTGAATGATACTATTTGAACACAGGTTTATAAGTCAAATAACCCAAGGTTGGTTTGTGTATGGTCACTTTAAATGCCAAAGAAGTAAGGAGTACTGCAGTAAAATAAAAAGAGAATTGCAATGGTATCAATGGAATTTATGTATAAAAGTTAAAACATATATTATGATAAACATCCGTCTGTACATTACGTAAGCAAATTTGTCCAGGAAGATATTAGGGAAATACTTTAATTTTCTTTCATCTCCCACTACCACAAAAGGAATGCACGCTAACACGGAATAAATCGGTTAAGAAACATATTAACCAGTTAGTAGAACATCTGAATTTTCAGAGCTGTAGCCAGTAAAGGCAGATGGTACAAACTGTCTATTATGACACTTACATACCAAAAAATACAAATATAACTATACTGTACTATACTTACAGTAGAACTATGGGTTTGTTTATTTTCTATGAAGAACATCTGGCTGCTTATAAACACCAGACTCTATTGCTAGTGGTGGCAATGAAGAATAATTTATATCAATCAAGCTACTTACATTTTAAATTAAATTATGTAACAGTAAGGGGCCGATTCACGAAGGGTCGAATATCGAGGGTTAATTAACCATCGATATTCGACTGGGAATTTAAATCCTTCTAATTCGAATATCGAATTCAAAGGATTTAGCGCTAAAAATTCGATCAATCGATCAAAGGATTTTTCATTCGATCGAACGATTAAATCCTTCGAATCGAACGATTCGAAGGATTTTAATAAAATGATCGAATGAATATCCTTCGATGAAAAAAACTTTAGCAAGCCTATGGGGACCTTCCCCATAGGCTAACATTGAGTTCGGTAGCTTTTAGCTGCCAAACTAGGGGATCGAATTTTTTTTTAAAGAGACAGTACTTCGACTATCGAATGGTCGAATAGTCGAACGATTTTTAATTCTAATCATTCGAATCGTTCCAATTTGATCGAATTCGATCGAATTTAACCAATTCGATGGTCGAAGTACCCAAAAAATACTTCGAAATTCGAATTTTTTTTATTCGAACCCTTCACTCGAATTTCGTGAATCGGCCCCTAACATATGCAAGTAGCAATGCCTCACATGTATTAACAGTTTCAAGGCAAAATTCATGGAACATAGGTTCCATTTACAGCTTTGATAACATTTTCCTTAAAATGATCTGAATAGCTGTCAGTTGGCAGAATACATGAAAAAGTTTCTTTTGACGTTTGCAAATCTGTTGACAGTGTTGGTCGCTTTATTGGGACAGTATTGCATGTTTTTTTTTCTTTTTCTTTTTTAGGGCCCTATGAGATCAAAGTCTAGTGAACCTGCCCTTCATTGCTGTCCCTGCCTCCTTTGAAAAAAAGTAGGATGACCCATGGTTACTATAAAATCTACCTTTCTAGTAGCGGTGTGACCACAACCTGTCCACCCATGATGGTTGAAAGTCTCTCTTAGCTGGTACTAATATTGTTTTTGTCACTTGGAAAAGTGTTTGAAAGATTCCTTAAAGTGGTTGTTCACCTTGAGTTCACCTTTTATATTAGATATTCTGAGACAATATGTAATTGGTTTTCATTTTTTATTTTTTGTAGTTTTTTACAATTTCAGCAGTCTGGTTGCTAGGGTCCAAATTGCTTTGCACTGATTTGAATACGATACTGGAATATGAATAGGAGAGGGCCTATATAGAAAGATGAGTAATAAAAAGTAACAATAACAATATACTTGTAGCTTTGCAGAGCTTTTTTTTTAGATGGGGGTCAGTGACCCCCATTTGATAGCTGGATAGAGTCAGAAGAAGAAGGCAAATCATTAAAAAACTATAAATAATGAAGACCACTTGAAAAGTTGTCATTCTATAACATACTAAAAGGTAACATAAAGATGCACAACCCCTTTAAAGGATCCAAAACAATTATTCCTTAAAAAAAGCAAATATAGTGCCAGTTGGGGACATACACAGGTATTAAAATGCTCCATGTGCTGTCCTCCATGTCATCACTCCTGCCTCCTTTCTGTTCCATTCAGATTTTGCCATCCCCCTCCCAAGTCTCCTTGCTTCTGCTTCTGCCTGTGCAATTCCATTCCCTGCAATGCCAACCCCTCATCATAACCTTCCTACCTAATGTCCCCATACTCCTTCTTACATACTTTCCACATAAGTTTTCCCTACTGCCTGAATCTGATAAGGATGACTATTTGCGTAGCGGTTCCAAACCAGTCTCTCTACATAGCACAGCTGTTTTCAGATCAGCTGCCAGTATAATTGTAATTGTAATTGAACCTGCATACCCAGCCAAAGGAAGCTAATACCACCTAACCAGTGTGCTGCTCAAATGCTCTCATAGTGATTCTTATTCACATGCATTTACATTATAGGCAATGCCATCACCTACCACCATGGGAATTGTCTCTTCCCTAACTACACACACTCAAGAAGTTTCATTTCACTGCATCTTTGTGCAGATGAACTGATGACAAAGAGGACTGAAGACACTATACACAATAAATATACATAACAGATACATACAGCCTATTCTATGCAAAAATAATGATACAAGTTGACAACAATTACATATAGACAACTTTTTGAGTATTAAAATCTGTTTACTGTGAGAGTGAACTTCTCCATTTGATTGAATTGGCATCCCATTCCCTACCCCATTAGACTCTGTCTAATCAAGTGGCCCTTCTTATTTAACTGCATTGCTAATTCCTCATTAGGTTTTATTCAATCAAATGGTACTTCGAATAAAAAGCTTTCTATAGAAAGAAATGCATTAAATAAAAAGTGCAGACAAGTGGAATTACAATGGTTCACAGTTTACATATAATGCTATAGAAGAATACACTTAAGAAATTTGTAACTTTGAAAGGAGAAAAATAAGATAGAAGCCTTTAACTTTACAGAAACATTTTTATTAGTAGTGTGGGAGAAATAGCTTTTGTAATGGTAGACAAGCAGGATTTCTGTGGACTAACCCAGAAAGAGAGGGATGCCCTCCCATAGAATAAAATCAGTGATATAGTTTATTCAATAAAAGTAATGCAAGTTCAAGATATATAATCAGCTCATCTAATCAATACACCAATTGGTAGCCCAGGATTTTGAAAGCAGAATTGACAGGGACACCAAAATTGCCGGGAAGTTTCCTTCTCTTTATTAAATAGTTTAGCTACACAGTCAGTGAACATGTCCTTTTTGTTTGAAGACTACTTTCTGCTTAATTGCCTTCCCTCACTGTACAAGTCCTCCCTAAATAGCACAGGAAACATTTACTGAAATCTACTACCTGTCTCTCTGCAGTATCTTTGCACTGTGATTCACAGCTCATAGTAAACACTTAAAGGAGAACTAAAGCCTAACTAAAGAAGTAGGCCAGAAATGTTGTACATTATGTTTTTGGCTTCTGTACCAGCCCAAGTCAACAGCAACCCGCTAGATCTGTGACTCCAAGGATGCCCCTGTAGCTCCCCATATTATATTCTGCTGATCTACTGCACATGTTCTGGGCTGCTGTCACTTACTGAGACTAGAGACCAATGCACAAGATAATGAATATATATATATAATATACATATCACAATATAAGGCTGAGGCTGATTAGTAATTAATTATTGGTACATGGTGGCTCAGAAACCAGCACAATTCTCGTCTGAATTTAATAATCAGTCCTGTAGCATCCGATTATATGACAGGCAAACCTCATTTTCTGCTTGATGATGTGCAATAACCCCTAAGTTTAGCTTCTCAGCAGGATCCAGCACCACACAAGGAACAGTATCTCTCCCTCAGGCATACAGGGAAGATCCACCAGGTATGGGAGCACACCCCTTACCGATTTTATCTGTGCTCTCACAGATACAGTGACCTTAGAAGATATTGTGTTGATATTGGAATCAAATATTCACTTACCCATCACAAGACAAGAAAAAAAAGATTAGTAACACAAAATAAATAGGTTAGATTGACCGTGTGGCTCTTCCTGAAGTCAAATTTAGGCCACATCCACATGGGTGTTCTTCCTGCGTTTACCTGTGGGTGATCTTTCAAGTGTTTCACTGCAGCGAACGTAGGTCGAAACACAGCCTGTACTTTCACCAATGTTGTAATCTCTATGCCACAGAAACGCATCAAGCTGAGTTTCATCTGCATTCAGTGCTTCTCTGCAGCAGAGTGAGTACAACCTCATGGAAAAATAAAGTCTGTGTTTCCTTATGCAGTTTCTTGAGACAGAACAACTTCCATGAAAAAAATATTTGTGTGTAAGAACCCTATTTTTGTTGATTTTATGTGTAGACAACATTAATATGTGTATTTCTAATGACTAGAATGGAGATTTACTAAACCCCTAGCTAGTCCAAGTACATACCCCCCAAAATTTTGGAAACAGAAAGAGGCAAAAAAAGATTTGTCAACCATGCCCAATTTTTTTGACCATGCCCATTTTTGTGGCAACACCCCCTGATTACCGTGTCCATTTTACAAAATTTGGCAGGTTATAAAAGTTTGAACACATTTCTGTGGTTTTTCTGTGTTATTACAGTTTTGCTAATGAAGGTGAATTGACCTTTAATATGTGAATCTAACTTCTTATCTTATCTAAAACTGTTCCAAAAATATTTTAAGTATCCATCCTGGGCTCTCTGCCAGGAGCAAATTAAGTTAGAAACTTTGTATCTTTTTCTGGCTGTTCAGTGCAGCAGATCAAAAAGAAACTTGGGACTTATCAGTACAAATCCGGGACTGCAGGTTGAGCTGTCAAAAGCAGGACTGTCCCGTTCAAAACGGGACAGTTGGGAGGTATGCAGGAATAGGTTACCTTATCTGACTACGTGTTAACCCGAAAGTTTCAAATTATGGGAAGGCCATGTCCCATAGACTCGATTACAAGAAAATAATTACACATACTTATTTTAATGATTTCATTTTTCTCTGTAATAAAAAAACAGTACATTGCACTTTAGCCAGACTTAGCTGTATAAATGCATACTGTATTTGTATCACGCAATCCTACTGGGTTTATTAAAATGATTTTTAGCATACAATGTATTGTGATCCCTTATCAGGAAAAACCAAGTTCCTGAGCATTCTGGATGATAGATCCTATACCTGTATTAAACAGCACAGATGCCACTAAGGTGAGATATTTCATATCATAACTAAAAAAAATATTATTAGTGTTAAAAGTAATTAAAAGTATGATAAAATATATACTTTTTGACTCAGAATTAACTACTGTACATAGTATTTCTGAAGGATCATTGTTAGTTATATCTATAATCACTATATGAGTAACTTGCAGCTTAATGAATTCCTTGGATAAAATATAGCACAGATGCCACTAAGGTAAGATATTTCATAACAAACAAAATATATACTTTTTGATTCAGAATTCATAATATTACTTTATTACCTGTTTTAGAGAACTTAGGTCTTTTAGAAGAAAACCAATTAACTACATCGTATTTCTGAAGGATCATTGTTAGATATATCCATAACTACTACATGTGTAACTTGCATTTTGGTAAATTCCTTGGATAGAATATATATTTAGAAAAGCTGAATGGAGCATGTGCAAAGAAATTAGATAATATGAACAGCTGTGTGGGAAGAAAGTAAGTAACTGTCAGTCGTATCATTAAAATGATTATGGGGAAATGTTCTCTTGTTCTTTCCCTTTTTTGAAATCATAAGAGAATCTGTGAAAGGAGAAAGTCTAAAACACAGATCAGTATACATACATTATGATACATAATGTTTCAATCACTAGGCTGTACTTTGTGGTGACTAAAATAAGAAGTAATTTATGATTTCAATTGCTCCCTTAGAGAACTAATATGTTTGGGGTAAATGAAATGGCTGCATTTACATTTAAGTAGATGCAATTTAAAAAATCCTGAGCATGCAATTGGCATGCCAATTACACAGTGAATACATTTGTGTACATTTTTTGTCTAAAAGCTGTAGTGTAAATTATTAAGGATTTTTACAACTTCAAAATAAGTGTATGACACCTAGACCAAGATATGTGCGTATTGTTATCCCAATAAACCTGATGAACATTAATATCCCTAATAATGTTGTATAATTTATACAGAGTGAGACACTGTAAAGCTGAACCTTTTTTATGTGACTCAATCGATATGCTGAATTTTTTAGTCTTCTTTTTATTATTCTGGTGTTTTGTGCACAACAGACCTTCTGAACCATAGCCAACAATAGTCTTTATGGGGTTCTCAAATAGCTTTCCATGTGCCGTGCCTCTATTTAAAAATTTGACACTGGAGTGGACTTTATGACCACATAAAATAATATGGCAATAAAAAATTGAATTTTGCATCTCTGGATAACAAAGTTTCAGTGTAGAAAATGTTGTTCAGTAAAATGAGATAATTAGTCAACACAGTAAACATAGATGGGGCAGGTGTCAGTCACTGTAAAACAAGTTACAGCTCACACCATTACAGTCAAGGATGTCCAAGCCTAAAGCTTGAATAAAAACAGAAATGGAATCTAAAAAAGAATCCCACAATCTAATTCTCTTCTTATAGGTTTCTGATTACTTACCATTTGTAGAAAATGATGAATCCTCAATAACAGCAGGAGACAAAGTAGTTTCTGTAATCATTTCATCTTTCCTAAAGAATAATATGTAATTTCAGTCTCTGTAGTTACTGTAGATATTACAAAAGAACTCAAAATGAGAACCCCCCCCCCCCATACACACTATCTGTGAAGCTAAGGATATCTCAGGCCAGAGTTATTTAACTGCAGATTCTGAATTCAGTAAGATCTATATTGCTAATGCTGAAAGATCTCTAGTACTGACATGCTTAGAAATAGTTTATTGTTAAGATAGGCAGTACATAGTCAACCAGGAATATCTGAGCCATGCCAGTGGCTTTATGGTTGTCAAGTACTTATATAAATTCTCATCAGACACTTACTTGTCAGCTTACAAGAGTGTGTAATGGTAGAAATCCAACAAAGGAATTTGTTGAAAGTCAGTCTAGTAAACTAAGGATTAAATCATACACTGTATCTCTATTTTTTGCCCAAAGCAATTTTTTTGACACACATACATTTTAAAGGTAGAAACTGGTAGAAAGCATTATAGATCCCAATATTATTGTTTCCTTTTTTTTCTTGTTTCCTGCTTTCATGAGTTCTCAAGAAATGTTAGGAAATAAATGCTTTGGAAATCAACAATGCAGCCGATTGTTTGTACATCTCTTTGTACATCTAAGTTCACTTAAGAAATGTAGGAGAGAACACCATTTACTGAGTATCAATAACACAGAAACAAGAGCACTTAAAGTGGTAGTTCAGTATGTTATAGATCTATTTGTAGGGACCTATTCTTAGCAATTTTTCGATTGGTCTTCTTTCTTATAGTTTTTGAATTATTTAAAACTCTGTTCTGCCTCTTTCTAGTTGAAATTAGGGTTACTGACCCAGGCAGCCAAACAACACAGTTGCTCTATGAGGCTACATTTTTATTGTTATTTTATTAGTAATTATGTTTCTATTCAGGCACTTTCCTATTCATCTTCCAGTGTCTGCCAGCTTTGTAGGTTAAATTGGACCCTAGAATTCTGACAGCTAAAGAAATTACAGAGTGGAATCCTGCTGCTGAACAAAAGGCTAAATAATAAAGCCCCCACAAAAATGGAGACCAATTGCAATTGTCTCAGAATATCTACATCATCTACATTATACTAAATTGAATTTAAAGGAAAGCTAATTCTTTAGGTTTACACTAGGGGGGTATATTTATCATGCTGTGTAAAGTGGAGTAAAACATTACTGGTGATGTTGCTCATAGCAATCAATCAGATCTTTGCTTTTCATTCTAACTGTTGAAATCTAATTGCTGATTGATTGTTCTGGGCAACATCACCAGCAATGCTCCACTCATTTTTTTACACAGCATGATAAATATAACTCTAGGTATACTAACCTAGAGTAGGATAGAGTAGGTTTTGTAACTATACGGTATCTGTAGATGGCAGAAAAGTTATGAGGAGGCTTTGGAGTTGATGAGAACAAAAATAAGGACAGGAGACCACAAATCTCGTCAGTTAAGAAGAGCACAAATGATTAAATTCTAACCACCTGTAAATAAGTTGCTTATTTGCAACATAAATTGGAAACCAGAAATATGACAATATATACCCAAGTTTTATCACAAAAATTGAAGAATAAAACACTAATAATGAAATGGAATTATCTTAATGCAGTTAATTATAGGTCTATTTATTGTATGCTTATCTAGTCTTATGTACAATACAATTATATCAAAATATGCATATTTTTTCATAAAGCTTTAATGCCTACCTTTCTGTAAATGCCTTATGTTTAACTCTCTGAAAAAAAGAACAAATTATTATTATGATAAAATACACCAAAAATTTCAGTATCAGCATCTAAGGTAACAAGGAATAATTAAAGAAAACAAAGGGCGCTTGCTATTCACATTAACCTGCTGAAATAAGACTTCATTGGAAAGCACTTTGGAATAAACAGAGTGATTTATTTAAAATATGCAAAAGTATTAACATTATTTTACTGATTATAGGCTACTGCCTCCAATTTTTTTTTACAGTGCTGTTATAATTTTTCCTGAGTTATGTAGTATGGCAAGTAAATGCATTATTAACATTATTATAAGCTGTAAAAAGATCAGCATTTTACCAGTGTACTTAGGCATAATGCCATTTTTTCCAATTCAAAGTTTGTCTAGTGTAATACATAAACTCAACATAAGAAAAAAAGTAGAATAATAGCCATGTATCTGCCTAAAGCAAAAATAGATATTCTACGGAAACCATATATTACAACTTTTAAAGTGTCATCAAAAGGATTTACATATTTTCAGATAATCCAGTTACAGAGAGTAATGATCACAACACATTGGCTATTTTTTGTGAACCATTTAGACCATTTTACAATAAACACATACAATATCAATCCATGTGTGGATTATATGTTGTATGAATGTCTCTGTATGCGGTCATCAGAACATCAGCCTTCCAACCATATATAATATTTTTCCAAAGCAAATAATATTTTTATTGTCAATGTGGCTTCCAAATCAGTGGCCACTTGCTTCGTATGTATGACCTAATTTGCCTTTTTGGCCAGCTATAACATTTACCAGGAAATCTCGCTTTCAACACTGTGAACAAGGACATCAGGATTTAAAAAACATATGGGCTATAGGAGGACAGTGAATAAGTGGGTGAAGGACTGTTTCTAGAACATAATATATTGCTCAAACTGTTCAACTGCTATTGATAAATTATTCAGAACAGGGAGCCTGCTCACATTGACCCCTTAAAACGTAATGATGGTTCTTCTAGCTAACACTCCTGATTTGTGCGCCAATTTTAGCTTGTAATTCACTCATAGTCTTCCCTTCCTGATTTCAGCTTCTGCAGCGTAGCATTGCTCTAGCAAAGCTCTCTCCTAGCCTTTTACCTTATTTTCTGGAACCAATAAACACATTGGACATGGCTGACCTGTACCACCTTTTTAGATTTCAGCAACCATACTGAAAAGATTTTGTTCCATCAAAAATGCTCAGGCACACTACAAACTGAAGATGTGACTTTCTAGCTAGGATGCCCTATTACCCACCCTATAAATATGAATCCCTTGCTACAGTGGTCAGGAATTTCTTTTTAAGGGAAAACACAATTGTCTTTGCTTAGTGCCCTGGTATGTGAGAATAAATATGTTTTTAATGCAAGGATATGCTGGAATTAAATTTTCATGATGGCATTTTTATAATTACAGTAGATTTAAGTTATCTGTGACTACTAGAAAGGCTTACAATTTCTAGATAAAGCAGTCACTCCTAAAACCACTAGGAAGTGATTAAGAATTCATTAGAAGACCAGAGTGATAAAAAAAGGCAGGTATTCGGTGAGGAGTAAGAAATGCAACATGATTAAATCAAACTTCTCTGTTTTATACAGAATCCACCACCTATGCCAGAATATAAATGACAAACCTGTCTCCCACCCCTAAGGCAGTGGTTCCAAAATTTTGGCACTGACGCCCTGGGGGGCAGTGAACAGTGGCAGGGTGGAAAGTAAGGGTAAGGTCTGGCAATAATGCCAAATTTATGTTCTAGACACCATTGAATTGCAGCAAGAATGCCAATTCAGGTGAGATTTAGGGTAAATATTTATTTCTTGTCTTAGAATTGTCTTATTATTTCATTCTTAGAATTATGGCTTAATGACTAATTAACTAACGTTTCCTAACATTTGTAACTGTTATAAGCTAAATCCATTCCTGAAAAAGTCCTCTAGGGTGACTTATACCAAAAATCAATGTCGGACTGGCCTACCGGGTCACCAGGAAAACTCCCGGTGGGCCCAGGTGTGAATGGGCCTCTTGCTGCTAAACATTTGGCCTATTTCATGGTTATTTTTATTTATTTATAAGAAAAAGAGGCTTAATAATGGAAGAATAGAGTATATTATGTAGAGATTAGGAGAACAAAGAGGTTGAGTGAGGAGAGGAGGTATAATAGTTTGGAAAGTGGGCCTTCAGCCTAAGGTCTCTGGTGGGCCCCTGGCATCCCAGTCCAACACTGCCAAAATTTTGAACAATTTGATTAAAATGGACTCTATGGGAGATGACTTTCTCACAAATCTAAGCTTTTAGGATAAAAGGTTTTCTGGATAAGGCAGGGGTGTCTAAACTAACAAGGGGCAGATTTGGTGAGGTGAAAAAGTGTGGGGGCATCTATTCCGAGGTAGCTAGCTTGCAATCAGGATCATTCACTCATGGAGATGGATGTGTACACGGCGATTAGGGAGTGGAGAAGTGGAGTCTGTTTGGACTTATTCTCCAGCCTCATTTGAAAAAGGAATCGCGTAGCCGCAGCAGTAATATTTGGGCATATGATTAGTGAAATGATCGTCTATACTGCTGCCTGTGTGCTGAAGGTGTTAGCAATAGACACGTACTGGCACGTAGTGACGCACCACTCTCTCAAACGTCTTTAGTTTACTGTACTGGCACGTTAGAACGTCTATTGCACCTTTAGACCTAAAGAAGTATGCAAGAGCTGTGTGTCACTATGTGCTAGTATGTGTCTATTCCTAACACCTTCAGCACACAGGCAGCAGTATAGACCAAGTGGCAGATCATTTCACTAATGTGCTCGAATATTACTGCTACAGCTATGCGATTCCTGATTGCACTGAACTGGCGGGCCACATTATTATTAATTTCTTGACGGAGGCCGAGGGCCGGTGTAAATTTGAAAATGGCCCGCAATTGGCCCCCGGGCCTGACTTTGGACATGCCTGGGATAAGGAGTCCCATATCTGTTCTAATAATAATGGGTATGCAATATGTCCGTAAACAAATAACACAAATATGAAGTTATCTAAAAGGCACACAATTTACTTGCAATCTGTTTCAAAGCAATAATCTTATTGGTTACATAGTTAATTTGGATTAAAAAAAAAAGATCAAAGTCCATCAAGTTCAACCCCCCAAATCAAGTCTATAAGGGTGGCCCCTGGTTTGTTGATCTTTTCTGTGGGAAACTGTGAATAGAAGATCTCCCACCATTTGTCTATAATGTCCTCTAATGTTCTTGTAAAGAGTAATCATGTTCTGTCGCAAGTGTCTTTTCTCCAGAGAAAACACCCCCACCCTTGCTATGGTTGTTATGTGTTACTGGGCTTGGGCAAGCTATGTACATTTTATTACATATGTATGAATGATTTTTTGCATATTTAGTGACTTTATTTGTCTCATGTTTGAGGAAAATGAGTTGAAAGCTCACCTGCTGTATAATTTCTGAATGTTCTTGGGAACTGCTGAAGTTCTTTCCAATTTCAAAAATACAAAAGGATTCTTGCTGGCAAGCATCCACCCAGCTCTGGTATTCGGCTGTCTGCGGAATCCGATCTAAAAAGATCCGATAGGCTTCCCACACTGCCTCCTGACAAACTGTGAATGAAATGAAAATATATCAGTGCAATCAATTTCACTGCAACATAAAAAAAATATATACAGGTGTGAATTATAGATTAGATCAAGTTGTTCAAAAGAAATTGAAGGAAGCTTCTAAGCAACAAACTCAGAAATAAAAAATCACTTGTTAAAAGAAGTCACGGCTGCCCTTGAGAACTGACTTTTGTCTTGTATATGTGTAGTACAAAGAGTCACTGACATCCATGACAGCTCTCCCAAGTCAGAGCGATCTACAGAATCTTTTTCCTAAAAAAAAAATTGCTCAACAAATAGAAAAATGAATTCTAAATAGATGCTTCAACTTTTATACTTGATTAAAAATTAATTGATCTACATAAGATATGGAATAAGTATGAGAAAAATGCCCAGAATGGAGTGAAAAGAGATGCACCTCATGGAAAAGCAGCATATAGGCGGGGTGGGATATGAATGGCACATGGGCAACATTAAGAAGGTTCAAGTCAAGTGTTCATGGGGGCTAGGGAGCCATGTGCATACCAATAGTCTATGGCAGGAATTGAATACAAGGTTACCTTGTGTCTTTAACACATTAAAGGTGAAGGAAAGGCTAAAATTAAGTACATTTTATCAGAAAGGTCTATATAAATACACCAGTAAACCCTCGAAGTAATGTTGCTCCGAGTCCTCTGTTAAAAGAAACACCACATTTCTTTCCTTTTATTGTGTATACATGGACTTCTGTATCAGACTTCCTGTATTCACCTTAAACCTCCAGGGCAGGGCTTGAGCATGCTCAGTTTTCTCCTCTGCTCCCTGCTGTAATCTGAGCCCAGAGCTATGAGTGAGTAGGGAAACTCAGGCAGGAAGTGATGTCACACCAAGAAAATATGGCAGCTGCTATCCTAAACAAAGAGAACTTCTAGAGCTGTTTACTCAGGTATGGTAAAGCATTCTACAGAATAAATAGTGTTATAGCTTGCACTATTGTGGCTCATCTATTGGCAATAAACTGCTTTGCTAGCTTTCCTTCTCCTTAAAATGTCACAAATCTTACCCCCATAAAATTACTTATATCTATGGGGCAAAAGTCTCCAGCATCCACTTCACACCCAGTGCAACACTTCACAATGCGAAAGCTCAGACAGCGCTAATTCACTAAAATATGGAGTTTTGTCCCGGGTGTCGAACAATTGCGACTTTTCACTAGCGTTACATCGGCAATGAGAGCATTTGATAAAGATGCGTAAAGATACGCTAGCGTACATTTCTGCCTAGCGAAACTATGCTAGGGATCTTGCGCTCAGGTTAATTTGCATAGGACGGGAAATTTAAAGTTATAAGGATGTCTTTATGTTAAATGTTGGTGCATATACAGTACTTACAAATTATACTTGTCCAGGGAACCTTAATAAAGACAATAGAGTTCTTCTAAAGCCCTACACATGTGCCCACTGTAAAATTAATGTTCCATATGTTAGCAAATGTATGGGGAAACCGTTTACCCAAAAAAATTTTTTTGCAGGCAATCAGGATGCATTTTTGGCTCACAGAATATAATGTAAGTGACAGAAGATTGAGGAAGATCTAGCTACTTTAATGCACTTCACCTGGTCTGAGGTGGCGAAGGCAGCTCTGGAGAAATGAGGTAACATTCAGTAAAATCCGCATTTTAGTTAATTTGCGGAGTAGTGTCCATTTGCCAGGGCAAAAAGTTGCCTGCGATAGAGTATGAATGACCGCTAGCTCCAGTCTTTTTTGCTAGCGAATTGGTGCCTGCACCCGTAAATCGGTGATGTCCCTGCGGGTGGCAACACTGGCGAAAAGTCGTTAGTGTTAGCCACTTTGCCCTTTAGTAAATCTGCCCCTATGTATCTATTCCTATTTGGTTTACTTTTGGCATGCTAAAAGTGCCACATTTAATACATTATATAATTCTGTATAACTTAATATGCCAGTCAAAAGGTCAATAGTGTAAAATGAGAAGAGTACAAAGCCATTGTTTTTAAAGCACTAAATCAGCGACTACATTTCACTGGTCTTGATTAGATAGAATGAAGAAAACAATCATGTATTTAGTCCCTCAGGGCACAGCTTGCAGAATGCTGATATGAACTGCATGTGCTGCTTCTTTGTAAAAGAGGACAGATACACCACCTTCTGTGTAAGCAGTAACTTGGTTGCTTTCTAGAACTTAGGATAACAGTCCAACATAACATGTCTACAACAGAAACTTTTTGTCATAGAGAGAACACACAGGAAAAGGAAGAAGAGAAAAACACAGGGTCACAGGTCAAACATGACATCACATTGCTTGGCAACAATAAACCCTCCCTGCAGTAAGTAACTTTTAGATGCACTTCAACAATCTCTGTCTATTGTATTCCAACAGTCTTTAATATATAATCCACTTTGTATAGATCCCTGCCCCTGACATCACATTGCCTGCAATGAAAGCTTTTATCATTTCTACATTTTCTAAGTGATAATTTATCAGGGAAAAAAATATTTTTTTTTGTGCTTGAGAAAAATGTGCATTTGGGGCAAAAGAACCACTCATTGACTCAATACATTTAATGCGATAAAAAAAGTGGCAAAAAAATGCCCATTTTGCAATTGTAAATGCAGAGGCTTTTTGTTCATGGGATTTGAATGTAATCTGAATGTGGCATGGTGATTCTCTGAACCTTCTTATTAGTAACAGTGTTACATAATTCTAATACATTTGTTCACAGACTTGTATATAAATGTATACAGTATTTGCATTATTCACTACATTGCAATAGTTTTTCTGCTTCAATGATAAAAGGGCACCTACACAAAGCTGCAGTTCATTATTACCCACCCCGCTCTAAAGCCCTTTGCTTCACAACTAATATACACTTGAGTTCTTTTATGCTGCCTCATCAATGTATTTACTTTGCTTTTGAAAATATTTTATTAGATTTTCATGTTAAACAAGCGATAACAGTCTAGCAACAAATATTTTGCAGATGAAGACAGAAATGCTGAAATCGATACAATGACATAGTATTATTAAAGACTACATATCATTTAAAGAGACTGACAACAATGAATTGAAATTAAATAAAATTAACTAAACTAAACCAGTGGATGTGTACATATAGAAAGAAAGAAAGAAAGAAAGAAAGAAAGAAAGAAAGAAAGAAAGAAAGAAAGAAAGAAAGAAAGAAAGAAAGAAAGAAAGAAAGAAAGATGACCATTCGTCGACTGGAAAGTGCATCTTACAACTGGAGAAATCGTCCTATTTGTTCACCTGTGTTGGAGGTACAAGCTTCAAGATAAGGAGACCAAATCAGTTTAAAAGAGTCTATGGAATTATTTTCTTTAGTTTTGGTTAATAAGGCTTCTTGCCAACTAAGTTGTCATCAATGTATTTAATACAATTATTTTAAGCAATTATTTTACGACATTCTTTTCAGTGATTTCAACAAAATCCTATTATGAAAAATAGAATTATGCTTATATTCTGTTTGACTCATTATTTATGCATATACAAGAGTACAGCCTTTATTATATATTTAAAATGAAAATAAAAAATATAGCTTTAAAAAAGAAATGGTAGAAATGTGCATTTTTGACAGCTACCTTTTCATACCATATCAATCTTTTTTCAATAAGTTAGATGCAATCTTATCCTGTTCTATACAAAAGAACACACACAATTAAGTAGAAATAGAGTATATTTACCTCTTAGTTTGTAGTATGCCAGATGACTGTCAAGAACTTGTTTTAAAGACTCCTGGGGACATACTTTAACTCCTGCTGGGAAAACCGAAGATCTCTTTATTCTGTGTCTTTTTACATCAAAGAGTCTTCGTATGGTTGAAATTCTAGGTATCTTCACAGACGTTTTCGACTGAGGAGTATCTGTTATATGATTTCCAGGATGTGCTGATTTAGAAACCACTTCTGAAATTACCATGATCATATTTGGATTAATGTTGAGTATCAAGAACAAGAGCATCAAGATATTTCACAGTATGTAAATATTTACTCCGACATGACTAATATAGCCTTATATAATCAATGGTACATTTGTATGCAGTGTTTAATCATGTATTGTATTAATATCAATACACTCAAAGGTATTTTTAAATAGTAATGCTCCTCTTTACAGGCAGAGATTTACACTAAATTGTATATATTGTTTGTAATTCCTTTTCTTAGGTGATTAATAAACGGTGTATCTTACAATGGTTTCTTTCTCCCTGACTCTAAAATTCATGTGCTCCTGTTTCCTTTGGTACATCATTAATATAGTAAATGCTGTTATATGTAACATGTAAACGTGTACGTTTATGTAGGTGAAGATTGCCGCAGTCTCAAAAACTAAGTAAACACTTAGAAAAAATATAACACTTAGGCCAAGGGCACACACAAAGGATTTCCTCTGCAGGCATTTTTACAGAAGTGCCCCCATAGCTCCATTGATAGGCTTGGTATTAGTGTGTGTTGAGCTACACGGAGTGGATATTGGTGCGAAAATGCATGCATGCATGTCAACTGAGCTATAAATGTATGAAAATAAATGTGAGCATAACAGCAGATCTGCTGTCCTATACCTCTATAAAATATGCTGCGGAGGAAAAGTGAACAATCCGCTAAGTGTCTTTTGTCTTTTAGGATATTCTGCTGATTGGCCGAGGAAAATTTAATATAATTGTACATGCAGGTGGCCAAATTGCACTGTCCTAACTGATTTGCCTGCAGTTGAATAGTTACTAGGAAGTTGTTCCATGCATTGCAGGTCAGCAATTAAACATTTAATCGCAATAGGTCCTGATGACCCAAGTGGACCCAGATAAGCAAATTAAAAAATAAAAGTTTACAGAGTAATACTTTTGCATGGATGTTTCCCCAACAATTTTGTTCAAACCTTGAGTAAGAAAATTAATAAAATGAAGTTTAGGGTGCACAGCACAGTGGTGCAAGGACACTATAAGGATTGTGGCAGAACTTAAATAAAAACAAAACTGTTTTGATCATTCTTATTGCATAAATCCTACTGCATGCTGGTGCTGTGGCAGCATCAAGAGAAGCATTCTACCCGCCATAAAATGGTTTGGTGGTTTGACTCTTGTGATAAAATCAACTATGGCTCTTGCACACCCTGTAAATACTGTGTGCCTTTGGATTTTTTTCTACGGAGCCTTGTATTTTGTGATGCCTGGGAGTTCTGGCTGGTTTAGGGTCTATCATAGCTGTGGGTTGTCATTTCAATTTACTCTGTGCACACAATGAACCCAGTGTCTGCTTTGTTTAAACAGCAGATATAAGATGGCTGAACACAGGAGACCCAATCACAATCATTACAGTAAAAATTGGGTACTGGAACATTTTTGTGTTTACTGGGTTGAAATAATTGGTATGTCATAATGTTTGATCCAATTTAAGTTCCCCTAAGGACATCTGCTTTTTCTACAGTGTAAGCCAACCACAGGATTAGACAATTATATTCAAGAATTCCCTCTGCAAAGGTGCCTTTTGCTATTTTTCTTACTTTACCAATCTCCCGTGTTTTGAGAGGCACACTGTCATAAAATGTTATTTTTTGGCCAATTCATACCTAACATGTGCAATTTATGTAAACATAAAAACATAATTCCAGATACTATAAGATGCAAATAGCAGTCTCCAAATATACTTTCAGTCCTTTTTACTAACTTCAGTAAGGAAGTGATATTATCGACTAAGTTGAGATAGCGAATAAGGACTGTGTATATAGAATTTACCACACCAAATTCATAGTTCATGAATTTGCAAAAGACTTACAGTACTTTCTGAGAGAAACCATAATAGTCAATGATTAAAAATTAAACCATGACCTATTAGTACATCTTGAAAAAGGATATTGCTTGTGATAAGATGTTTTATAGTATGGAAATGTTTGGCATTATTTACAAAATCACCTGTGTCTTCTTAATAAAAACAAATTTTCAGACAACTTTCAAAGACAACTGAAAGAGTCTGGGTATACCTGCAGAAAAATTCAAACTATACTTTTTAATGCTCAGATGGACATGAACACACGTATAAGGAATTTGATTTATGTGATTAGTAATTAAAAACTCAACAATATAGAATATGCTTTCTCTGGACTTAGCAACAGTAACAATAAGGGGCACATTTACTAAGGGTCGAATATCGAGGGTTAATTAACCCTCGATATTCGACCTTCGAAGTAAAATCCTTCAACTTTGAATATCGAAGTTGAAGGATTTACCGCATTTAGTTCGATTGAACGATCGAAGGAAAAATTGTTGATCAAACGATTAAATCCTTCGAATCGAATTGGTGCTCGGTAGGTTTTAGGTGGTGAAGTAGGTAGTCAAAGTTTTTTTTAAAGAGACAGTACTTTGACTATCGAATGGTCGAATAGTCAAACGATTTTTAGTTTGAATCGTACGATTCGAAGTCGAAGTCGTAGTCGAAGGTCGAAGTAGCCAATTCAATGGTCGAAGTAGCCAAAAAAAACTTTGAAATTCAAAGTTTTTTTCATTCTAATCCTTCACTCGAGCTAAGTAAATGTGCCCCTAAATGTGAGGGGACAGTTGATTAAATGAGTCGTCTAACCATTTGCAAGCTATTGCCACAACCAGTGCAATGGAAATGTCTGTTAAGTTCATTTTCGATTACACCTTTGACAAGCAATCAGTTTAGCGCTATGAGCCATCTCTTATTATAGTTATAATATAGAAAATATATGATAACCTACTGAATTCTATAAACCTCTCATAATCTTATTATTTATTCTTTATTTAATCTTATTATTTAATCTTAGTACTATGTATAACAGCAAGCAGTTTTTTTCCATTTTCTACTGCCCCCCACACTTCTGATTCATTTCAATAAGCACTACTTTCCCTGGATGGCCAAAAAAGAATCTTCTATATAGTAGGTTCATAGAATTGTAAATTACAATGATTTTTAAACACGCCACAATGTGTTCCTTTTTATCATGTGTAAAACTGTTGCAAAGGAACCCTATTTCATGTGCTCAAATACAGGGAAAGTATCGCGATCAGTTCTATGTATGTAGCTCCACTGATGTAGTTTACTGTATTTAAATAAATGCATATGTGGCCTGTAATATGTAGGAAAGACTACACAAAAGGTTTACTATAGGATCAAACAAATATATAACCAGCGAAGTCAAGTACATTTATATTTTCCAGCTAGATTTCATAAAGATGCACATTCTGCAATCAGCTGAGATATTAGGTTATTAGCAGCGTGGATCCCCTAAGATGAGGATGGTAATGATTTACAGATACTTAAGAAGCTGGAAACGAGGTGGATTAATAGATTAGGCACACTTTCACAGGCTGTCTCAATAGTAAATATATCCCTTTAGTGGTTTATATGAGTAAATATTACTGAAGTGCTTTTAGAATTGTGTATTTAACTATTTATTATGTTCTTATTTTACACTTGAGCTCAGTGGCAAAACTATAGAGGAAGCAGACCCTGTGGGGGGCCTTGACCTGGGCTCTGAGTATATTATCCTGTGCACACAGGGTCCCTCCAAAGACATTTTGTGGGGTGTGACATACTGTTAAGCAGCTGCTTAAGTTCCAGGTCAAAATTCCAGGAGTATACAATTACACATTAGATTGCTTACAGTGCTTTGTGAAATATAAATTGATTGCTATGGAGCTATGTCAAAGATAGTTGGTTAGAAGTAATTATGCGATGATTTGCACATTACAAAAGACTTGAGCTATTTGAATTCATTCTAGTACATTCTATAAATGTTTATATCTATAAACTTTTATCTAAACAAACAGCTTTAGTTTCACTAGCATGAGGAGCAATTTGGGAAGTCATGTATGTATATTTCTATCCATAAAATCCCACTAATGTTCTGAAGGGTTTCAACATCTGTACCCTCTATGCAAGACCCCGTTTCTATTAATATCTCTTCTGCTGCACCCAGTTTAATTCTTTATGAAAATGATCCACAGGTTGTTGGCTGACCAGCTGCATAAGAGTCAAACCTCCAGTTTAAAAGTTAGATGTACTACTCAGCAGTTATTTCAATACATCGGTAAAGCTTTGGCTAGAAAGCAGTGAGATTTACACATGGAAGTGAGTATAGTTATACATCAATTATATAAAATATGGAAAGTAATTTTAATGCTATGCTTGGCTTATAAAAAGGTTATTATCAGGCTGTATAATTCCCTGTGATCCCCCCCCCCGCTTACAAAGAATATGTATTAAGCTGACAAAGTGACCTATAACTAAAAATATATCCCTGAAAAGTTAATGTGGGAAGCACAGAAGAGCTAAACATATTTTTTCTAATAGATGATGTTTATGTGAATCATTCTCTGGAACTATATAGTAAGGTAATCCCCAATTTAGATACCACACTTTGCTGTAGATTTGTTTTTATCCCTAAAGCCAAATTTCTATGTGCAGAGTTAAGCTGAACATTACACTCCTGAAATTGCTGTGTGCCTTTTCAGACGCCAGACGGACATTTTATCTCTTCTGTCAATTTTTGACACCATTATAACTGTATAATATGGGATATTTAGGGCACAACCAGTAGCTACGCTTTAAAATTGTGAAAATTGTTTATTTTGCTTTTTGGGCATTCACAGAAGGCAAGGTGTGAAAATCTCCCCCTCCAGCAATAAACAGTAACGGACAAACATGAATTCTTTAAGAATGTACAGTATATATGTTTTTTACTGTGTCCAGTTCTTTTTTCTCTTGCATCTAAATTGATCGTCCTGCTTAACTTTTCCATTGGTAATGATGCCTGAGCATACAATAGAAATAGGCACATCAACAGACATACATAGCGCTATATCAGAAAAAAAGTTATAATTAAAGGTTTCATCTCTGAAATGCTATTTTAGAGTAAATGTTGCTGCACTGTACATTGAGAACAGGGCCCTTCTATTATAAGCCAGAGGGAACTATAGTAAAGTAAACAGAGGTGCATACAAAGAATAAATGGGCATTTAGTATAAATCACAGGAACACAACTATCATTGCTCAGGGAATTAAAAAATGTATATAAATACAAATGGGCAGAAGTATAAAGGCATGACATGCCAATAAGACACAACTGTAAAATCCCAGGTTCTCACCAAACAAGGGGTCAGATATGCTAATTTAAGTATCTGGGACCCTATACAGGTATGGGTTTTGTTATGCAGAATGCTCAGGACATGGAATTTTACTGATAATAGATTTTTCTGTAATGTTGATCTTTGTATCATTAGTCCTCCATAAAATCATATAAATAAACCCAAAAGGCTGGTTTTGCTTCAAATAAGGATTAATTATTTCTTAGTATGGATCAAGAGCAAGGTACTGTTTCATTACAGAGAAAAAGGAAATCATTTTTAAACATTTGGAATATTTGGATAAAATGGAATCTATAGGAGAAGGCCTTTCTGTAATTTGGAGCTTTCTGGATAACAGGTTTCCGGATAACTGATCCCATACCTGTACTAAACTGTTTGGTCATCCACTTAACTGTTCAGGGGTCTATTTCATCCAACCAGAGGTCTTGCTGAAGTAATGGGCTGCTGAAATAAATCTAGAAGTTGCAATGATATGCAATGACACTGGCTCAAAAATAAAAGTAAAGCTGGCCATGCATGACCAGAATTAAATTCTTAATTTCAAACATGAACCCAATGATAACACCTTATAGGTCAAACCACTGCTCCTTCCCATTTAGTCAAACATAATGGAGGATCTTCAGGTGTTAAAAATTATTCCACAGGTGTAATCGTTTACATCAAAGGTACTGTAAGAGGGGGTCAGGCAGTGAAGTTACTGACTTTGAACAAAATACTTGAATATTCTTTATTAAAACATTAATAAAAAAGGGGGGTATTTACTACAACTCTAATTTATCTCATTTTTTTTATTACAACAAAGACATAACTCCCATCCATGATTTTAACTCATTTATCGAAACATCAGCTTGAAAAAGTCGGTGCAGGAAAACTCTCAACAAAATCGTGCGACAATTTAAATCCTACAATTTTTTTCCGATTTGACGCCTGAATCGTGAGATTTTACATTACTCATCATACAGCAGTTGGGTGTCGGATATTCATTATATATGTTATAGGGGGCTTCCTTTCCTAGCAGATGTATTAGAGCTCACTCAAATAACTGATTCCAGTACAAACAAAATCTAACAAAATAACTGCCTTTTGCACAAATTGTGCATGTAGAGATACAGGATTTATGATGATTTTAATAGAGTGAGCTCTAATACATCTTCTAGGCAAAAGGAGCCCCTCCTATAAGATATATTGAATCTAACTGTCGATTATCTGACAACCAATTACTGCATGAAGACATAATGAAGAGAAACAGATGCTGACAGAGGAATAGTGAAGATAAACTTGATTATTTCAGAAAGACTCCGAATTTTTAATTGATTGTATTTACAAAGTTTCTTATTTCAGTATGATAAAGCTTACATTAAATTTTCATTTTCGCGATAGTTCCCCTTTAACAAAGATAGAAACAGGCATTGCAGCCCTGACAATAAAAGCCACAGGTACCAAAATACAAACACAAAATTGACTCATCGATACCAGAGAGAAACACAATTACAGGAGTTACCCATTTTTGTATACTGTATTGTTAAGAGGGAGATACATGGGCTATGTGTTACAAGATCCCTCAGGAGTTCGATAATTAGTTTATAAGATAGAATGGTAAAATAAAGTGCAATACAAGGCAGTGGCAACAGTAATATATACATAGAGGTAATGCTTTCTGCAGCATTCTTAATTACTTTAATAAGTATACAGAAGTCTATTGTTCTGTTCTAACCCAGCACCCTCAGTTCCTGCAGCTGCCATTGAACCTCACCATCAGTGCAACAGGCTTGGGATTCCATATGTAAGATAAAGTGCCCCTTAACAAACAGAAGTCATTTATGATACGATTGGAATAAAACTAGATTGTGATGAAACAGAGATCTGCGTGGCACAATAAAAGCCTGAAGAATGAAGAAATGACATTTTCTTTTCAGCACGGGGGAATAATAATACTGCCAATGAAACATGCTATGGCATTGTGATAAGTGATTTGTTATCATTGTATTTAAATTGTCCTGCTCTAGATTGCTCCAATTATGATTGCATTATGTGTAAATGTGAGGAAACAAAGCAATAACTGGAGAGCCTACTAAAAAGACATTTCTGTAATTAAAACCTATTGTGCAGCTACATCCATTTGGGCCCTTTGTTCCCAAGCAAGATAGCTGTGCATTTGGGATTACCTCATCTGTAAAGTCTATGCGTACAATCAGTTCGAAAATGTTGCAGGACTGTAGCAATTGTTTTAAATTGTAATGGAGATTTATGATTTGTACATTTACTACTTGATGTTTTTCTCAGCTGAATATATGAAATGGTTTCAAAGTTTCTCAAGATTCTACAAAACATTAGAAAAAAAAATTACCGACAGAAAGAAAGATCAAGCAAGGACACATTGGTGCCCCGGGAAATTTAACTTGTCAGGAGTGAATAACTTGCTGATTTCAGTGCAGCATCCTCAGTTTGGAGAGAGAATAAGCCAGTTGGAGTGCGATTAAAGCATACATTCATGGCTAAATTAGAAATTAAAGAATAAGAACAGCAAGAAAAGTGCAAGAAATTCTGGAATATATTTACAGATACTCGTTCTAGAAATGTAGGGGTGGGATGTTGGGGTAGGATGTAGTATACCTATAGGTCTGAGAATATTCACACATCTTCCACTCTTCAAATATTAAAATAAAGATAAAAGACAAAGCCAACAGAAACCAGTACACTTAAATGTAAGCAAAACTTCCAGCTGCACAAATAGTATGCTCACTTGCAGTTTACTGATGGTCAGCCCCCTCCAGGGCAGATGTCACAGTCATTGGGCACATTGTGGACAAGAACCTTTCAGTTAATGTTTACATGGACCAAGACAAGAGTTAACCCAGTGGAGGTGCTTTCACTTCTACTTTGTTTTATTAGTTGTCATTTGCAATGTTCTAAAAATGATTCCACATTAACAATATTTGTTAATGTAACACAATGGGGCAGATTTATCAAAATGTCCATTTAATTAATAAAAATTCACCCACTTTCTATTCATTCCGATGTGATTTGGAATATCTTGTAAATTATAATCTTATTAAAGGTGCTTTATGAATTCGTCAGTTAAAATTAGAGCTCAGTGACGCACATGACTCACTCAAACTTTATTATAATAAATAACATAACCCCTGTTGTAAATTTTGAGAACATGATACAGTAAGTCACCGTCAGATTTCCAAAACCTGAACAAAAGCACTGAGATGTTCGGTCATCAAAGTCCTCTGTGACTTATACGTTCCATGGCTTGTATAGGTGGAAGTTAGAGTATGGGTAGGAGGTGAGAGAGTGGATTGTGGCCTTTTTACTATTACATTGTACTTGATGGGAATTAAACTTCATGAATCCATATCGTAGGGAAAACAATCCAATTTCGTTTATTTAATGTTGTTATGACTTAAAGTGATACAGACAATAAAAAAAATACTTTTCATAATAGCGATGGACATAAAAAGTTAACTATAGGTCATGTTGATGTTTTTCGCTGATAGGTCTGCATTTGTAGTAATGTTTACTTAAGGGGATTCTGACATGATTTTTATGATGTCGTTTTTATTTCTTAATTGCACTGTTTATACTGCAAATAATTCACTCTACAATATAAAATTTCATCCCTGACCCAATACATTTTTTTTTTACTTGTAATATTGGTGTGCCATCTCAGGTCATTTTGCCTGGTCATGTGCTTTCAGAAAGAGCCAGCAAAATAGGAAGGAATTGCTTTCTGGCAAGCTGTTGTTTCTCCTACACAATGTAACTGAATGTGTCGCTGTGGGACCTGGGTTTTACTTTTGAGTGTTGTTCTTAGATCTACCAGGCAGCTGTTATCTTGTGTTAGGGAGCTGCTATCTGGTTACCTCCCCATTGTTCTGTTGTTAGGCTGCTGGGGGAAGGGAGGGGTTTGATATCACGTCAACTTGTGGTACAGCAGTAAAGAGTGATTGAAGTTTATCAGAGCACAAGTCACGTGACTGGGGGCAGCTGGGAAACTGACAATATGTCTAGCCCCATGTCAGATTTCAAAATTAAATATAAATAAAAACAGATTTCAGTGCAGAAGTCTGCTGGAGCAACACTATTAACTGATAGTATCCCTTTAAAGTTCCTAAACCTGACTGTTTTGCCAACCTGACTGACCCTAACCCTAATACAAATCCTTAGGTGGTTTCAGCTGGACAACAGTGCAATGATTGGCGCTTCTCTTAGTTCTGGATGGCAGGACAGCAGTACAGGGGGTTATTTCATGCCTTTGCTTCTCACTAAAGCTAACCTTTGTCCAAGGCCGGATTTACATAGTGGGCACCCCTAGCCACACTGCCGTTCGTCGCCCCTGTCCCCTTCCCTTTATTCATGCAAATCATCTGGACTGGAGCAATGGGGATTGGCTCATGGAAAATTAAAAAAATTATTGTATCTCCTGGCTATCCCCAGTGTTTTTGAACCAATGTGGGTGTGGTTGGGCAGCATGCCGCCCCCCCTAAAATCCTGCCACCCTAGGCCCGAGCCTAGGTGGCCTTTCCACAAATTGGAAATAGTTTTCTTTTTTTTAATGGATCACCAGGGAACATTATGGCCCCTGACCACCAATGTGTGAGTTAGTTTTTAACCATTAGGCCACTGGGGGGGGGGGGCTACAGTTGTACAGGCAGGGCCTAGTGATTTCTGATGGCAGCCCTTGGTTGGATTCTATTTGAAACAGATACTGTTCATCATTTATTGCTGTAGATGTTTCTTAAGTGACAATATGCTATCATTATTTATTCATATGGGCTTGCCTAATGTAAGTATTAAAGTAATGTAAGTATTAAATAAAAAAACAACTTTGAGCAAGAATCATATACCCCTAGGAAATGACAGATCCCTGATGATTACCCTACGTCAATAGTGCACTGAGCTTAATATGGAACAGAAGGCAGGAAGAACTGGATGCTCCCACCACAACTATAAGGTCAAGAAAATCCAAGAAGAGCCTTTTGACACAAGGATCTGTAACAAATGGGATTGTTTTATATAATGACTAGGGATGTAGCGAACTGCCGTTAATGTGTTCGCGAACGCCGTTCGCGAACACCGGCAAAAAAGCGAACAGTTCGCGAACAGTTCGCGAACAGTTCGCGAACTTCGAACGCTCGATAAAATCGTTCGATCGAACGATCGAAGGATTTTATTCGTACGATCGAAGGATTTTCGTTCGAATCGAACGATCGAAGCTATTCGATCGAATGATTTTAATTCAATCGAATGCTTATAATCGTTCGAACGAATGGAAATCGTTCGATTCTAGCGATCGAACGGTCGAATGGTCGAATGGTCGAACGAAATTTTACCTCGAATCGAACGCGAACACCAATTGGCGAACGTCGCGCGACGTTCGCGAACATTCGGCGGACGCGAACAGTCGAAGTTCGCGCGAACTAGTTCGCCGGCGAACAGTTCGCTACATCCCTAATAATGACACAACAGCAGTTGTTCCTGAGGTCTTAAATGACACCTTATGTATTTAGAGCTGAACCAAGTACTTACATAAGTAATTATGTAATTAGGAAAACCGTGCAGGATTCCCTATGACTGACAACGCGATTGACCAATCATTGACCACCGTGTCATAGCCCCACCCCCAATGTCACTGGCCGCCCCCTCAGCGCCACTGCCCTGCCCCTCCGTGTCACGACCCTGCTTCCTGCCCAGTATCCACCAGGCTAAAAGGTGGCAACCCAAATGTAGATGAAATATCCAAACTAGACAAAGACCTTATTATGTGAAAACAATTTCACCAATATGTAGGTATGTGTATATTTTATTTATATAGCACCACTTATGTACCCAGAGCTGTATAGCAGAACAATAGATTACTAAAACAGGGGTCAATGGAATAATAAATACAAAGAACAGTTTTAAGATTTAAAGGGGGAGGGGTCATCTTTAAATTAACTTTTATATGTTATAGAATTGCTAATTTTAAGCAACTTTTTCAGATGACCTTCAATTTTTCTTTTTCATAGCTTGTGAATAATTTGCATTTTTCTTCTGACTCTTTCCATCTTAAAATTGGGGTCACTGACCCCATCTAAAAACAAATGCTCTGTAACCTAAACATATATTGTTATTGCTATTTTTTATTATTCAGACCCTATTCTATTTACATTCCAGTCTCTCATTCAAATCAATGCATGATTGTTAGGGAAAGTAAGGTAAGGACCCTAGCAACCATATTGCTGAAATTGCAAACTGGAGAGCTGCTGAATAAAAAGGTAAATAACTCAGAAACCTCAAATAATAAAAAAAATGTTAGGCTATTATTCTCTACATCATACTAAAAGTTAATATAAAGGTGAAAAGGCCCTTTAAGTATTAAAGAGACAAAAGGGAGGTCCCTGCCCCACAGACCTCACAATTTAAGTGATATTAGGATCCCTGTTCCATCTACTATATTAAATCTGTTGTAGACAATGTGATTAAATGCTGCTGGCAACTAGAACTAACATAAATTACATAGTACAATATTGATAATGCAAAAACATGTATGGGTTGGCAGTTGAGATAGAGTTCGATAAATACAGCCAACTAGAAGTTCAGCTTCCTTATAAGAACTCACTCGAAACTTTCACTTTGATGTGTTTCTGTGATGTTTGGCTCTACTGCTGGGGACTGTAGCACTTTGCATCTGCCTGACTTTGAACTGTGCCTTGATCGCTTCTTGTTAAATGCAAAATAGTCCTTGAGAAGAAAACTTCCCAGAATATTAGCTTCCTCTAAGTGTGTGTGGTACTAATTGCCTTCACCCTTACACAATATGTTTTAAATCTCCTGAATTGTTGTGATGTAAAATTATTCTGAACATTATGGCATATTTTACAGCTTTATACATAGACCACTGAATATACTGTATCCTGTACATATAAATCTATTTCACTACTACTACTAGAAGTGATAGATAATTTCTAGAATAATTAATAAATTAATTAATAAATAATTTCTTCTCTATTGAATAAAGTAATATTTATGCTACAATTCGGGAATCTGATTTTGGCAGAAAAACTCCACTGTGCAACATAACCTTCAGAGGGAAAACATCCCTAGAAAACTAGGAAGCAATTTCTTATTGTTTGAAAAATATTCCATGGGAGGACTTTGCATCTAGTTGATGTTTGGTATTTGTTAACTTTTAGGGGCAGATTTATCAAGAATCGACTTATAAATTCTGATTAAAACAATTCTAATTTCAAGCTATTTTTTGTGTTCTTTGACTAGGGAATAGTCCAAATTCGAATTTGAAAAAAATTCAAAAATTTGAATATCTCTTTAAAAATTCAGCTTCAAGCATTCGCATCTAAAACTTGCCGAATTGCTTTTTTTTTATCCTATGGTGGACCTTGAAAAATCAAAGTTTCTTTTAGGAAAAACTTTGAATCTAGTCCAATCGAATACGATGTTACTTCGATTCGTAGAACCAAATTAGAATGAAAACGGCCTATTCACCCGAAAAAAAAACTTTGTTTTTTTTTAATAAATTGTATTGGTCTTTTTTTATTAGAATTTTGAAGTTTTTTTTATTCGAAATTCGAATAAAAAATTCAGATTTTCTAAAATAGTTTCTTGATTAATTTTTCTGATGCTTTACAGATTTTAAATGAGGGTCACTGACCTCATCTAAAAACAAATGCTCTGTAACCCTACAAACTGATTGTTATAACTACTTTTTATTACTCATTTTTCTATCCAGGCCCTCTCCTATTCATATTCCAGTCTCTAATTCAAATCAATACATGGTTGCTAGGGTAATTGGAACCCTAGCAATCAGATTGCTGAAATTGCAAACTGCAAATATGCTAAATTAAAAGCTAAATGACTCAAAAACCACAAAAAAAGACCAATTGAAAATTGTTTCAGAATATCATCTCAACATCTTACTAGAAGGTAACTCAAAAGAGAACAACCCCTTTAAGGAATAGCAGAACTATTCAGTTACTTAGTTCATGAATCTTAGAATTGTATCTTCAGACAGATACCATATTTAAAAAGGAGAAAGAAAAAATCCTTGTTTTGACTGCATAACATTTTTTCCAGTTTCTTGAACCCACTTGTATTTATGAATTTTATATCCACAACCAATAATCAATTTTCAATAAATCAATTGGATACCTCTTATATTTGTGATTAGTTACTAAATTTTAGACTACTGCAAAATCACCAAGAAAAGACCAGGCACAATAGGAACATTATCCCGGGCTATATTTAGACATAGATTTGCCAAAAATGTGAGGAATAATTTTGCTGATAATGATCTGCCAGAGACCGGACTTAGGTTTTGACTTTGACACTATTTACAAGGAATGCTATCTGAATGTCTTTGAAGGTTTCTCCACTTTTTGCCCACACGCCAAAAACATACTGTACACATAAGTTCATTGGCTCTTTATGAAACTGACCCTAGTTTATGTGTGGTGGGAATATCATAGGGACCTGTAAATTTTACGGAAACTGATAAAATGCTGGGTGGCATGTTGGTATTATGTAAATAAAGGCTGATAATATTCTGCTCTCAACTATCCAAATGTAATGATATCTGGGAGGTGGCGGGGACACTTCTGCTCACAGCTTGCCTTCGCTTCTGTTTTTTTTTTATTTTCGACGTCATTGTGCTTGGCGCAACTTTCAAATATTTAAAGGCACCGCGTTCCTGTTCGTAGGTCTATTGTACATAGTTCCTGGGAGCACTTCTAGTCCGGTTTCTTTGTTCTTGACCCTTGTCTGTCCCTGACCTCTGCTGATTTGCTGCCTGTACTGACTTTAGCTTGATACTGACCATTCTTCCAGATCCTGACTTTGAACTGCATTTATGGATTAGTTTGACTCTTATAAGCCAAAGCATAAACTGTGACTGGAACCTTGGTGTCTATTCTGGGGTTTGGGAAACCATTCGTGACACTATTAGATCATGTAATGTTCATAATCTCTTATGGGAGTTGATGGTTAATGCTAAAGTATAAGCTCTGCTTTTCTACATTAAAAAATAACAGTGTCACAATAAATGGAATACATTAGCTCTGGATAATGTAGCCATTTTTACCTGCTGAAAGATTAACAACTAAGGAATTAATGTTTATTTAAAGAATAAGCTCACACATTCTACAATGTACAATGTAGCATAAGCTAGCTAGCAACATAGCAAGAGACCCCTTTAGTTGTATTCAAATAGGATTTCAACGATTGAGGCTTTACAGTGTTACTATGTCTGTGGAATCATTGCATCATGGGATAATGGATTCAAACCTCCATTAAAGTCTGGAGAGAAGGAGTTTATTAAAGTGTTTACTGGGCGTATCCCCTCCTACAATGAAATATAACTGTGGATCATGTATTAAGTAAAGCAAAACTAATTGTGATTCATTTACTGATAATTTGTTTTGGACTCCTGGAGATCATATGGATAGTGATTTTCTAGAAGGTACTGTCTTCTGTTTGTACAAGTATGGACCCCTTATCTGGAAACCATTAATCCAGAAGTTCAGAATACCATAAAGACCATCTCTCATTTCCAAGCATAACTGTTTCATCCAATGAAGGGAGTCTTAGTGGCCGATTCATGACTGCTTGAGCCTTTTGGTTAAACTTTAGGTACCAAACTTTTTCTTATTTTAGTATGCCCACTTCCTTAAACGAATAAGGTTTATTTTCTCCAAAACCTCATGTGAGTTCCTTTTCTCATACAGGTTTGCTTACTGAAAACCCGCACTTTCTACCTGTTGGCTTGAGCTGTCATAGTGTGTCTAAAAGATGACTGCTTTTTATGTTGGCAAAAGACTTTGCCAACATTAAAGATCAAATACTATTTCTGTCCTGCTTTTTGTTGTCCAGCTTTAACATCCATAAATAGTCCTATAAAATACCAGGATAGTTCTGATCTTGGTTTTTACATCAATATATTTGAAGATAAACATAGGCCTGTCATGGTGCAAACTGAGGTAAATCAATAAAAATGATAGTCAAGATTGTGTCAGAATGATAAATGTTTTTTTTCCAGTGTGAAAATGTAATCTTAATGTAATCTTAAAGTTCAAGCTTGGTTAGAATACTGTTTTTGTTTACTGATCATATATTTTGGGTACACTGGGGCTTATTTATTAATGATGGGCATGGTTATTAACATGGTCTCCAATCAAATGTTTGCTTTCATTGATCTTCCTGCAACTGTCTGAACAAAGCAAATTACAGACTGATTGTGACTGATGAGTTACTGCTCATGTGAAAATTTGCACATTGTTGGTATATTAGAAAGAAATGAGTTAGTGCTTTGTGCTGCACCTTTTTGAGTAATGCAATACAATACAATAGGCTATGTTTGGCAGTACAACTGTTTTTTATGCAACCAAAACTTGCCTTCAAGCCTGGAATTCAAAAATAATCACCTGCTTTAAGGCCCGTGGGAGCAACATCCAAGAGGTTGGTGAGCAACATGTTGCTCATGAGCCACTGGTTAGCAGACACTGATCTAGGAGATCATTCATCTGCCCCAAAGCAGAAAGAATAAGGCAGGTACAATATGCCCTTTGAATGTATGGGGATTCTTGGGAAATTCCACATCCTACCTTCAATTCAGCAAAGCTTAGCAAATGGGGGCTGCTACCTATTTTATTGTTTACTATTGATAAAAAGGCAAATAACCACAAAAAGACAAAAATATTGAAAGAGAAGTAAATAAACAATAAATAGCTAGGGTACCAGGTAAAGAGTTATAGATGCAAATTAATTAGAAATCCACTGCTTAAGAAGGGAACCATCATTTACTTAAGACATATTAGATTGTGTTGCTTTTCTCTTTTATGTTATTTCCGTTGACCTTTTGAATACTTTCATTGAAAGCTCCTTAGGTCTTTAAAATTGGCTTCCAATTGCTTTGAGTTGCTAACAGCTACTGACATTGTAATCTTCTTAACATATGAGATTCACCAGATTAGCTAAATCGTCAGAATGACATAAATCTCATTTAGTTGTTTACAAAACGATGAAATTTGGACTCAGTATATGGCAGCCATAAATAATTATTTTCTGGCAAAAAATATTAAGCATAAAAAGAAGCTGGAGATTTACATATGGTACATAATGCTTTGCCATGGATAGCTAACAATCTTTAGAATGCATAGAAACAAATATGCAAAAAATAATTTACTTTGGGTATTTAGATTATACTAATTCAATATTCTTACACTAGATTTCTAAAAATGAAAGCCTAATGATAGCAAATTGAAACATTAGGAAACTAAATACATTTGGAAACTTCAGTACATCACATTTCTGTATGCCTTCATTAAATTCTACATTAATACTTGATTGTAGCTTTTACAATCCTTACTAATAACCTTAATTGTACTTTAGAGAACATTTGTGTATTTCGCAGCAAATGAACTTGCTTATAATTTGCTTATTTCACATCAGTTAGAATAATAACATAGCAGGAAAACAGTAAATGTCAATTTAGCATTTTGCTTTTTCACTTGAAGGCCACATAACAAGATTAAACCATGTACAATGCTTTATCTCATATATGAAATCGATGATTAAATAATTGAAAATGGTGTCATTTTGCGCCAGCAGAATGTTTTATATGTTTCATAAATAATGGCATGTTCCCTGTTGTCATTTACTGTTCTTTTTTTACAAAACATATTCACATATTGAAAATTACCTCTACGTCACACTCTAGGGACAAATGTGTTACAATGAGACTTATGAACTGAAATTCAGAGCAACGAGATGAGATTTACTGATCTCTTAGGACCAAATCAATTGTAATTTCCCTAGTAAATAAATAATGTACGTAGGCGGTATTTATTACAATAATTTTTCTTAACCTTGTGCCTTGTTTAAGAGATTACATTCTAGAGTAGAGTGTATGGCATCTGAAAAATCATCATTTGTTATAAATAGAATATGTTGCTGTTTAACTTTTTCAGTATCTTTTTGGACATGCTTTGTACTACAGTAACATCAGAGATAATTATAAGAGTTCTGATTCAACTTATTTACCATGGACTAATGTCATGTGTGTATAAATGGTTTGTTTTTGAACGCCATACTTGATCAGGCACTCAAAATGCAAACACAAAATCATCCTGTAGAAATACTGATGTTTAGAAATGCACATTTACCTATGTGTTTAGAGAAACTGTCTCCTGATCTTATGGTGTATCAGATCACATCATCCTATTAATGGAAATGTTTAAAAAGCACTTATAAGCAATATACATGTCTCATAAATACAATGTTTATGTTATAAACATATAGTGCGATAAATTGGTTACTTACCTTTACTTTCATAAAAGCAAATGGATACGCAAATAATGATTAATATCAGTCCCCCTTTGTATACCATAATTACAGTTGAAAGGTTGTTACTAATCTTCTAGACAAGTGGTTGTCTACAGTAAAGTCCAAGTTTCAATTCATAAAAATATGTCAATGCCAAGCCATTCAGTTCAGAATGTAGGAACACTCAGATTTAGCTGGTCTCCTAGTGCTCTGTTCTGACTGTAACAGGAGTGACCACATGACAAAACATGTGTTTGTTGCAGAAACAATCTGTTTATCTGATGCTCAGACATAATCCTTCTTATGGGACAGCTGGAAGGGCTGTCTGCATTTTATTAACCTGCTTGAGCGACGTGTTAATCCTAGTGGAAGATTATTAGTAAACCTAAAAAAAGGTGCAATTACGTGCAAGGCACATACCTGAACACCAGATATAGGGTGAAAATACTTGTATCTGTTTATAAAAAAACATCTTCTATAATATAATGGCATCTAGAGGTCCATTTATCAAAGGTCGAATTTCAAATTCATGTGAATTCGTTTTTTTTTAATTGGATACACTCACGATTCGACTGGAAGGTTATTTAAGAAAAAAAAGTTCAAATCATATTCAATTCGTATTTGATTCTTGTAATCGAGTTTTTCTCCAGAAAAAAAATAGAATGTCAGTAAGGCTATTAGCATCTCCAAATGGCTCAACGGACCTCTGCCATTAACTTGTACATGAACCTGACAGGTTTTTGTGGCGATTATTCAAATTAGAACTGTTTCCATGGTCAAGGTGTGATCAATCTCAAATTCAAATTTACATTCCAATATGGGGATTAAAATTTGAATGTGTGAATTTTGAAACTCAAAAATTCAAATTCTAATTTACTATTAAACTCTTGATAAAAATGCCCCCTAATGCCAATATTTATATGTTGACTCTCCAATCTATTACTCTAAATCAAACTCTAAATTCTAAAGTTCCCACAGCATGCTATATCAATAAGTGCAACAAACTTGCTTAAACACTGTTTTAATACCATACAGAGGATGCCTTTCCCGCTACAAAAATTGGAACCTTAACATGTGCCTAGTTTACATGCAATCACTTTGGCTATTGTGTTTGTTTGGACATTTTGGGGCAATTGATGTGACCTGATATACAGTACATGCATAAATATTTATATATGTTTCATAGTTAGTATGGGTTGCATAGTTAGTAGATGTTTATCAAGTTCAACAACTCCAAATGACCCCCAGTGCATTTACTGTATATCTATCATCTATCTAATGTATGTATGTATGTATGTATGTATCTATATATCTATCTATCATCTATCTGTCTATCTGTCTGTCTGTCTGTCTGTCTGTCTGTCTATCTATCTATCTATCCATTTAACTCACTCCTATGCCCCCTCCACCTATTAATGTTACAGCCCAAGACCTTGCTCATTTCTTTAATGAAAAAATCGATCTCATTAGGTTGAGCATACCGTCCGACAACAATCTCAGACCAACGTGCAGTCCACTCACATCTACTTTGCACTCCTTCACCCCTGCAACTCTAGATGAAGTTAGCAAACTTCTAGCCTGCTCAAAACCCACCACCTGCTCCCTTCACCCCATACCCTCTCGCCTCCTCCACCCAATCTCTGATACACTCTCTCCTGCACCTATTTAATCTTTCACTCTCCACTGGTACCTTTCCATCATTATACAAACAAGCACTAATCACTCCTATCCTCAAAAAACCTTCCCTTGATCCCAGCTCTCCCACTAACTATCAACCGGTCTCCCTTCTTCCATTCACATCCAAATTACTAGAAAGGCTTGTTTACAAACGTCTGATCCAGCATCTCACTCACAACTCCCTCCTCGACCCCTTGCAATCTGGCTTCCGCCCATCACACTCGACTGAAACTGCACTCACCAAAGTAACCAATGATCTTCTATTGGCAAAGTCTAAAGGTCATTATTCCATTCTAATCCTTCTAGATCTCTCTGCAGCCTTTGACACAGTTGACCACACACTCCTCCTTGACATTCTACACTCATCTGGCATTCGGGACACCGCTCTTTCATGGTTTACATCTTATCTGTCTGTCCGTTCCTTTAAAGTTTCCTTCTCTAACTCTACTTCTACTACTTTCCCACTCTCTGTTGGAGTTCCTCAAGGCTCTGTTCTTGGCCCCCTGCTGTTCTCGCTCTATACAACTTCACTAGGAAAACTTATTTAGTAATTTGGACTTCAGTATCACCTTTATGCTGATGACACCCAACTCTACTTGTCTACTCCTGATCTTTCTAATTCTGTCCTTTCCCAAGTCACAGACTGTCTCTCTGCTGTCTCCTCCTGGATGTCACAGCGCCACCTGAAACTGAACCTTTCTAAAACAGAACTCATTATATTTCCTCCAAGATCTTCCCCTGTCGCCCAGATATCACTCACTGTAAACAACACCACCTTTCATTCCACCACACAGGCACGCTGCCTAGGAGTTATCTTAGACTCTCATCTTTCTTTTTCACCACACATTCAAACACTTGCAAAATCTTGCCGTATTCAACTGCGCAACATTGCTCAAATACGACCATATCTCAGTTCAGAATCAATGAAAACACTGATTCAGTCTCTCATCATCTCCCGCCTTGATTACTGCAACTTACTCCTCACAGGTATTCCAACAAGTCACCTTTCACAACTCCAATCTGTTCTAAACGCGGGCGCTAGACTCATTCATCTAGCTCGCCGCTCAACATCAGCTGCTCCCATATGCATGTCCCTTCAGTGGCTCCAAATCTCTTCTAGAATCAAATTCAAATTACTTACACTCACATTCAAGGCCCTTAATAATGAAACCCCTCCCTATATTTCATCTCTAATCTCCAAATACACTCCTTCACGAAACCTACGCTCTGCTTCTGATCTTCGCCTCACTTCTCCTCTGATCACTTCTGCTCATTCTCGTCTACAAGACTTCTCTCGGGCTTCTGCTTTTCTCTGGAACTCTCTGCCACAAGCTGTCAGACTTTCTCCTTCTTTCCAAACTTTCAAGCGCTCCTTAAAGACCCATCTGTTTAAAGAGGCTTATTCGATATACCTTAATTAATCATTGCTGTATCAAAAATGACTAAGTGTTTATATAATCCTAATGTCTCAATTGTACCCTAACCTTTGAGTTTGTAAACTCTAATCTCTAGGTCCTTCTAACCTTATTGTACTCTGTAATCCTTGTTTGTTATCCACCATTTATTCCATGTTTGCTATAACTGCAGTAAAGCACTGCGTATCTTGACAGCGCTATATAAATAAATGATGATGATGATGATAACTCTACAGACGTATCAGTAAGCTCACATATATAAAATACATACACATACCTATACAGAGATAATTTTACAGCTTAAAGGGGAACGATATTTAAAATTAAACTTTCATATAAGTTTCATCATACTAAAATAAGCATTTTTCTAACTATAATAAATTAAAAATTTATTATATGATTTTCACTCTTCCTATTTTGGCCCCTGTCTCTCTTCATTCTTTCTTCATGCAGGAGTTGGGAGTCTGATTTTCAATGACAGTTAGGTTCAATGCAGCATTTGTGAGTATTCATTTTGTTTAGAGCTGTCCAACTGGTGGTCTGCGTCCCCCCTTTTGTGCCTCCCACATGAAAGTCTAGCTGCACTGACTATTTTGTTTTGTGTAAAATTTAAAAGGTGACAGTACTGAGATTAACTGGCCACTACATTGTTTAGAATTCAGATGGTATAATCCTACATTGTTCACACTTGTAATCCCCTTGGATTGTTCACACCTGTAACACCTCTATTGTTCACACCCCTAAAATCCTATACTGTTCACACCCAGACTGCAAGTGGCAACATTGTTCACCTGTTCTCCTGCTGTATTCTGCCTGCCCTATTCTCCCTGTGTGAGTGCCATACTCTGCCTGCCATATGATCCCTGTGTGTACCATACTCTACCTGTCCTATGCTCCCTGTATGTACCATACTCTGCCTGTATGTGCCATCCTCTGCCTGCTCTATGATGCCTGTGTATGCCATACTCTACCTGCCCTACTCTGCCTGTGTGAGCCATACTCTGCCTGACGTATGCTACCTGTAGTACATGAGCCCGGTAGGGGTGTGTTCTGGGGTTTTTTAGCAGTTGGAAATTTTTGTTCGGGGCACCTAAGGTGTTTAATCATGTGCTGGGGTGCTGTGTTATCCACAGGGGAGGAGGGGGCATATGGATTTAAGGCTATGTTTTAATTTGACTTAATTTTTCACATGAGTGATATCCCTGCGGTGAGCACAGACAATTTGGTTTTTTGGTGTGCTACCACCATTAATGTGGACATGATCTTAAAAGTTCTTGTGGTAACATTGGTGTGGTTTAAAGTGGGTGTGGTTTAAAAACAGGGAGTGGTCAACACGGCTTCTGTTATCAGCTCTCCACCACATAGGCCAAAAAATTATACAGAAGTTGGACAGCACTATTGAAGATGTATTAGAGGTCACTCACTTTCTACATGCAGGATTTGTGCCAAACAAACACATGTGTTTGTGGCTAGGAAAAGGAGCCCCCACCCAAAAGACATATTGGATCTAACTGTGAATCAAAATCTGAGGCCCAGCTCCTGCAAGAAGACAGAATGCAAGAAACAGATGCTGAGAGTGAGAATATGAAGATAAACTTGATTATTTCAGAAATCATACAGAATTTTTAATTTATTATATTTAGAAACATTTGTATTTCACCATGATGAAGCTTATATAAAATTGTCAGTTTTGTGATAGTTCCCCTTTAAGATCACTATAGGATATTAATAGAATCTGCCAGCACAACATCAGCTGGCCCTCACCATGAAGAACCATTTTCACTACTTCAATTGAAATTTCAGTTCCTAAAGTGGCTTTCCCTTAAAGCATAGTTTTTGCTTACATTGGCTGCTGAGAGATTTAAGCATCAGCTACACGAGACAAAATAATTTACATTATGTCATCTAATGAATGACCTGGTGAAAATGATAAAGACTCCTTTAATTATAGAGAAACAGACCAGGAGACATCTACAGGGGACTTTATACAACCTTCACAATTTGTTACTTTCTCATATTTACTGGTAGTCGTTGGTAGAACCTCTTTAGTGATTCAAGTTGACTGAAAGAGAGTCAGTATTCTGAAATTATTTTGTTCTGCTATATAAAAACCTTGCAGCCTGCTTACAAAAAGTGGCTAAGATTAGAAAATAACAAAATCAGGAACAACCATTCACATAACTTTTTCAAATAGTTATGAAGACTCATTGATTTGACTAACTGAAACCTGCACAGAGCTTTTAAACACTCAAGGCAATTATACATGTTAAATTAAATGAAATTTCAAAGGGTGAAATTATAACATGTCAGTATCACTTTAGCTTTTCTAAGCTCTCAAGGCTGCAGAGCTGGAAGCAAGATTAATTTCATTTAGATGACAAACTGTTCATGAGGTCTAGATTCTCCTGCAAAAGTTCTTTTGAAATTTAGATTTTTGTTGGATGGTCAGGCTAATATCCGAACAAGAAGACTCAGAGAAGGGACACTCAAAATGCTATATTAATAGCCCACTCTATTTTCACATTAACACATTTTGGTCACTTTTTCCAGTTATAACTGGATCCTGGTCTGCAATGGAATTAGCCAGAAAATCTGACTATTTTAGACTTTTCAGTAAAAAATTTTAATAATTTGGACTTTTCAGTAGAAAGCCTGCAAAAAACGGGGAAAAACGCACAATTAATTTTTTTTCCGTGTTTGTCCCAGATCTGATTAAATCATGGATTTTTTTATTATTAAAAATAAGGTTCTAGTCTGGTTGTACTTTTTTGATTACAATAATCAGAACATTTCAGACTTTGATAAATAAGTCCCTAGATTTTGATTTAATAATTATAAAGATAAATTAATTCATACCCAGGGTTTCCATTCCTTACCATCTTCAGTATCATCAGTTTGGTTTAGCTCCTACAGAATATTTCTATCTATAGCTTTTAAAGGCTCTTTACCCAATACTATGATATAGGTAAGGAGTTAAAGGTAAATAACTCACGATGCACAAAATACAGTATGTATGGATGGGTTTCATTTCACCCTTAACAATAATGTAGGATTTACCTCCACCATTTGCATATTATGCTATCTTGTAATAGTGTCAGGCTTCTATACAAATCTACCATTGCACTTCCAAGCACTGCAAAGTAGGCAGTTCAAAGGTAATTACAAATACATCTGGGTGTTCCACAGAGAGTTCCACCTGTTAGAGCTACATAAGTAATTTCTCTGTTATCTTATAGAAATTCCTGTACAATCGTTTCTGAAGTAATCGAGTTTATGTTCACCATTCCTCTCTCAGCATCTGTTTCTCTTCATTCTCTCTTCATGCAGCAGTTGGGTGTCAGATTGAAGTCATTGACAGTCAGATCCAATATATCTTATAGGGGGGGGGCTTTCTTTCCTAGCAGATGTATTAGAGCTCACTCAAATAGCTGATTCAGGACAAACAAAAACTAACAAAATAACTGCCTTTTGCACAAATTCTGCATGTAGAGAGACATGATGTCTGAGGATTTTAACAGAGTGAGCTCTAATACATCTTCGAGGCAAAATGAGCCCCTTATATAACTGTCAATGAATATCTGACACCCAACTCCTGCATGAAGAGCGAATGAAAAGGTACAGATGCTGAGAGAGGAATAGTGAAGATAAACTTGATTATTTCAGAAATGGTACAGACTTTTTAATTGATTATATTTAGAATGTTTCTTATTTCAGTATGCTGAAGCTTATATTCATTTTTTATTTTCATGATAGTTCCCCTTTAATATATTTTATGTGCATTTTGGAAGTGACAGATAGGTATATGTTCACATTAGTCCCTGCACCAGTGAAGCTTACAATCTGTGTTCTTTATCAGATTCACATACAGTACGGCTAATTTTATCAGGAATCACTGCCAAATTGAAATTAGTTGTAGCCTAGGCTGCTATTTTTTACTTACCAAGAACACAAGGCTTTTATCACATAGAAATATCCCTTTGGGCTAATAGTACAGACTAAAAGTAAAGCTGGATATACTCGCTAATGATCAGCTCTTTATTGTCTGAGAAAGAAGGTAAACCTCTATCAAGTGACCCCCTAAAAAGATAAACACCATGATGTGTCTTATAAAGCTAAGGGGCTTCCTTGGGCTACTTTCAAATTTTAATAACATTTTTGTACAGCTGTATTGCTTAAAGAAGAAGACTGAGCTACAAAAATATAAAAAATGAAAATAGTTCATAATTTCTGAATTGTATTAAGCTATACTACAGGCACATCTATCATTTAATAAAAAATCCATAGAATGGAAAGATATTTCATTTCTCATAAGAATATTAAAGCTTTGAGTGGAGTGAAATGTATTGTATTTCTCTTCACGTTCAGACCAGATAGAGAACATTTTTCTATGTGTTTTCCGTTTAATATTTTTCTTCCCAGCATGAGACATTAAAATTGTATTGCATGCTATCATGTTTTCTATTAATACAACAAAATACAGAAACTATTTGGCTGCAATATTAGTTACAAATGCCTATGAAAAAGACTACAACAGGGAGCTCACATATTCCTCGCAATACTGTTCCATGAATAATTTAAAGTGATTATTCCCTCACAAGGCAAATTTATTCAAAATATGTCTTTTTTTATCCCTCTCTGATCACCAAGTTTGCATAAAATCTGAAGAAGTGGATTATCATAAACACACATTATGGTCAACAGAGAGCTATCAACGAGTAGGCTTGTCCCTAAAGGCTGATGCATTTAATTGTAAGCCATAATTAATGAATTAAAAGTCCATCATTGATAATTATTTTGAGAAAATCTGGTTGTCATTAACATTGTATAACAGTTGATACATGAGTGAAATATGAATTAAACATGTATGACTAACCCTACAGCTACTCTGATGTCTGAGCAAATCTTATATCACCTCTGCTGCCTCTGAAGGCCTAAGGGCTAATTTGATTTTCATATGGGTATGAATGCAGATGGGCAGAGAAATCACCGTAGTCTGCTAAAGAATGTCTGCCAATGAATGTGCCAAGACAATGCAGAGTATGTGTTGTTGTACTTTTACAGAGATAGTATCAGATGAGCAAGTTCAGGTTTTGAAATTCTATAAATGTTGTGATCTTTTATCTGGGGTTGTGATCTTTATATCGTCTTCAGGCAAAAATACAGGTTTATTCAGGCAAAACTTTACCCAACATAAAGTCACTGGAACACAGTTCATTAGCATTTTAACAGAACGCATTCAAGACTTTTCCCCACTCTGGGGTTCTCACCATACTGGGTAGCTACCACACTCTAGAACAGGGGTGTCCAAACTTTTTGCAACAAGGGCCAGATTTGGTGAAGTGAAAATGTGTGGGGGCCGACCATTCAGCCTGACATCCATTCCGAGGTAACTAGCTTGAGATCAGGATCATTAACTCCTGGAGATGGACGCTTACACGGCTTTAGGAAGTGGAGAACTGGAGTACGTTTGGACTTATTCTCCGCACCTCTTTCGAACAAGGAATCGCATAGCCGCAGCAGTAATATTTGGGCACATGATTAGTGAAATGATCGTCTATACTGCTGCCTGTGTGCTGAAGGTGTTAGCAATATACACGTACTGGCACATAGTGACGCACCACTCTCACATACTTCTTTATTTTACTGTACTGGCACGTCAGTACGTCTATTGCAATTTCAGCTCTAAAGAAGTATGCAAGAGAGGTGTGTCACTCTGTGCCAGTATGTGTCTTTTTGTAACACCTTCAGCACGCAGGCAGCAGTATAGACCAAGTGGCAGATCATTTCACTAATGTGCTCAAATATTACTGCAACAGCTATGCGATTCCTGATTGCACTGAGCTGGTAGGCCACATTATTATTAATTTCTTGACGGAGGCTGATGGCCACCACGCTATGGTGAGAATGGCTAAAAAAAGCATAGAAAAGATGATCAACCAACATAGATCCAAAGGACAAGGTATGTGGAAACAGCTATTATTTTACAAGTGGTTACCATCCATGAAAAAATCTAATCTTAATATCTTTTCAACCATGTAATAATGTGTTCCAACGTGGAAAAGAATTATGGGAATCAATTATGTCCACATGCCTTTTACAACAGGTATGAACAATTTGGATGAGTGTTAATACTGACCCTGATAATGGGCCCTGAGTACTACAACACCCCACTGAAAATGAAAGTCTTCAACTGTTCACATGTAATCCCCTTGCTTTCTACACACTTGGTTGGATCTCCAGCTCATGAACCAAGAGTTGCTGCAGGTTCAAAATAGACACCAATTCCACTCTGCAAATAAGACCAATAAGAACCAGAAGGCCCCCAAGGGCTTATAACGAGACTGCTTACTCCATATAAAAAGCCTTGTTTCTTTGGTTATGCCTCTACTTCTATACATTGAAAATATAGTCTGAATCACAGATCCACATGGATTTGCAAATTATTGTTGCAGTCCATCCATCCATCCCTTCTGTTCAGCAGAATGATAGCAGTTCAAAAACTGAAAAACACAGAGAAGACATAAATGCTCTTTGTACACGGCTTCTGTTTCTATTGTGCAAATGTGAATTATAAATATTCAAATGAATTTTTTTTTTTTCCATTGCTGAAGTTATGTCTCTGAGACAACATCAAAGTTTTAAGCATAACAATATGCTGGGTAAGAAATCCTTTAAAAATGCTTAAAATGAATTGGTCACCTTTCTAGGTAATGGGATGAATCATATCCACGGTTAGTCTCTTCTCTGTCTCTGTAAAAATTGCATTACATATCAATCTGTTGAAGCATTCATGTAATTACAAACAATCCATCTTTGCCTGATGTGTAGATGGAATAGAATACAAAGTGTCACCCTGGAGAAAGGATAAAAGAGGTTCCGCATGAATAACTCGTACTCGCGTCATTTATTTATTTTTCCCATAATTCAGAAAGGAAACTATTGTTACAAACAGCCAGTGTTTAAATTCTGCTGTCTGATGGATGAAACAACATACCCTGCTGTTTTAAGGAATTGAGGCCTTTTGCTTCATTATTCAAGAAAACATTTCTTCAGTCTACAGTGGTTATAAAGTATGCCTCAAGGTAAAATCATGCAACGTGATTGCTTGTAGAAGAATATGGTGTTAGAAATCGGCAGTTTTAAAAATGAAATAAAATTGGACACTTTATAAAACATCAAGAGAATCAGTTAACAATTTAAACATGGGAATTGTCTTGAACAATAAAATGTGTTGCCTTTGTTTTGTACAGAATAATAATACAGTTCTCTGTGTTTCCTAAGTGACCTCCACAATAAACCGAGTTTATATTATTTCAATTTCTGTGATCAGAGTGAAGAAAGCAAGCAGAATGTAGGCATTTATGCCATGATTTCTGATTTTTTAAAGCGCCTTTCCTCTGAATATTTGTCATATATATACCAGTTGATAATGGAAAAAGATGTTATCACTATAACTAAATAACTATAAGCTTAATGTGGCATATTGTAGTAAATGTACAAAAGCCGGGTTTCATTACAAAAGAGGTTTGGGCAAACCTGCAGATTGCAGAGATTTTTTTCAATACAGAACCCGTCTAGATGCCCTAGACAGTCACACCTCAACAATTTCATGAGGTACTGAGGGAATCCCTAGATCTTGGCCACTATATGGAACGCTTGCAGATTTGAGTTTGTGAAAAAAACATGACAAAATATTCCCTTTACATTTTTTTCACAGGAAAAAAAGGCTCATGCCAGCGGGAATCACTTTGTTCCATTCATTTCCAATGAAGCTGAAAGTCTCAAATGTTTTAATAAACTGGGAAAATAAATAAAAATAATAAAAATAATAAAATATAAATTACAATTATTTGAGGCTTCAGAAAGGTTTTATGTTCACGTTCTCAACTTGATTTTTGGTAAATCAATAAGCCCTGGGCATTTTAGAAGCCAATCTGATTTCCCATTTAAAATCTGGTGATCAGCCAGATTCAGTAAAAATTTGAAATGTTGTAAAAACCTTTAATTTTGTGATATGGGATATGCCCAGTTTTGCATAAGAAGACATATTTAACTGTTCATACCTTACATGAAGTGGCATTTCCAAAATACAATGTATTGGTACCCTAGTAATATGTTATAGATATGGTAGATATCGGACATTTATACCCTGAATATGTTGTATCTGTGCTAAAGGGCTAGTGGTAGAAAAAAAAGACAAATTGTAATTTTCAAGCTTATTTCTGTAATATTTGTGAAAATGACTATTTTGGCAGTTGTTTTATATTGCTGACTCGTTTTGATTGCAGGTATAAAATATATATTTATAAATTTATTTATTTACCTGTATATATATTCAGGAGCTAGGTGAAGTTTACATTTTGTAGAACATGTTTTACAAATTGCCAGTCATGAAAATGTGTATTACTGATGTATTGAGGTTCTCTACATTAAACATAATTGGGAAAATTATTCTAAAGGCACGTGGAAATTGTGTACATGATATTAGGTTTTTGTAATCTTGAGATCATTTTAGAATTGTTGCAAAAAATGCTTCTGTGCAAATATTTCTGGCTTGGAAACTTATGGTCAAAACACTAATTGGGTTATGTAATAAAAGGCACAAAGTTTGCCCAGGAATAGTAACCTATAGCAACTAATTCACAGGAAGCAAACATCCTATTGGTTATTGCTCCTGGGCAACCTTAATGCCTTTTATTACATATGGGGGGTATAATGAATAGTGTAAATATCAGATCAAATAGTGGACACCACCAATGTGTGTTTGCACATGCATGTTGCTTGTCAGGTAAAATGGGAGAGCTAAAATTAATTGTATTTACTAAAAATAATGATATAATTGGTATTACAGGTATAAGACCTGTTATCCAGAATGCTTGAGTCTGGGGTTTTCTGTATAAGGGGTCTATGGATCTATTAAAAAAATAATTTAAACATTACTTTAAACATTTACAATACGAATGGTATGTTATTCATGAAAGAAATTGAACGTCTAAAACTCGATCGAATAGTCCCAACCCCAAAACTTGAATCTAATTAGAACCGAGTTTTCCTCTGAAAAGAAAACTCTGAAAAAAATTTTTTCTCCCTTTGGAGTGTATGGGGCATAATTTTCGAAGGGAAACATGGCAAAATTTTGGCTCATCACTACTAACATCTAATTAACATCTTCAAATACTTCAAGGGATCTCTGCCTTTGACTTATACATGACAACCTTTGTTTGCAGAACAGCACCAGACTGTAAATCTTTTTGTTTAAAAAACCTTTATTTCAACTTAGGGCATCACAGCAACGTTTCAGGCCATGCGGCCTTTTATCTTGATTTTTGCGGCCTTTTTTATCTTGACTATTAAATTAGATGCATGGGGTCTATTGCCCAGAAATTCAGTATCCTCCATTAAAGCAAGGTCATCTCTCAGTCAGTTATTAATGTATTTTTTCTTTGTAATAATAGAGCAGTATGCTGTACTAATTTGTCATAAATCTATAATGGTGTCAAAACATGTATTCCATGTTTAAGGGGTATATTTATTAAATTGTGAAATTAGAGCCCACCAAAACTCATCCAACATTGGGATGTGAATATAGATGGTTATACCTTTTTTAGGATGGATTAAGAAAGGTGAAGTAATTTTTTGCCATTATGTAAAGTGGGAATTAAAGTGATACATTAATTACCCTTCTACAAATAGCATTGGGGAATGTATGGAGGCCCTCTGAGTAGAGCTTAAAAAAAATTAGGCCAAGTTGTAACTATGGGTTGACTTCAGTTATCTAAACACTAAGGGGGTTATTTATCAAAGTCTGATATCTCAATATTTTCTGAAAAAACTCCGACCAAATCCGCATGGGTTTTTTGGGCTTATTTATTAATACACTTTCCCGAAAATTTTGTTTGCTGGAAAAAATCATGAAAAATATGATTTTCACTATTTTTTCTGATATTTTCATCCGATTTGCACGTTTTTTTTGGATTTTTCACCTGAAAACTCTGAATTTTGCCCGAAAACTTCAAGGTATTGCCGAAAACCCAGCGTACATCAAAAAATCATTGGGACTTCTCTCATTGACTTATATGCAACATGGACTGGTCTGAGATGACGGATTTTCAGTTTCGGACTTTTCCATCCTCTGGGTTTAATAAATCCTGAAAAATTCTTGATTTTTTTTAAAGTCCGATTTTATAGAAAAAAATCACGATTTTTTTGTGATTTATGCATTTGGAGTTTAGTAAATAACCCCCTAAGGGGAGTAATGGGGTAACCAAGTAAAAAAAGCAAACAGGTTTGTGTATACGCTATTTTTTGTTAAACTATTAATGGTAATAACAACAAGAATGCTAGTTCATACACCAAATGAAAGTTTATCAGAGCCTCCTCAAATAAAAATGAGTTTGGGGATTTAGTTGATGACAGAATGCCAACTTTAGTCTTATGGTTCCCATATTGGGAAATAACATCCCCATCTCATACTTTGGCTTTTCCAATCCTTTGCTTCTTACTGCATCAGCAAGTCACCTTCAGTCCTAGCAATGCACGGCAAGAGGTATAATCAGCTTTATAGTTTAAGTTCCCTTGGTAATAAAAATGAAATAAATGTATCTCATTCTTGACCACCTCTTAACAAAAACCTCAGTGACTGCATGCACAGAAATCTCAGGAGGAGAGGACAAGAAATCTAAGTTTGTCATTTCCCTTTACTGACAGGTTGTTTGATATATTTACTGGTTAGCCATTAATAATCCTTTTTTGCACAGTATATTGTTCCTATGCTAAATATGCTTACTCTCTTTCCTTATAGTTTTCCAGCATATCCCCTCATTATGGATTATTTTGAGCCCTATTATCCTCATTTTCTGTTGAGTTATTCTGACACACAAAAGACACTACAACTTTAAATTACACAATATGTGTAAAGTATTTTTGAATTTTGTAGCTAACATTGAGCCATGCTTCTATGGAGTAATATTATTTCCATTTCCTAACTTTAGTGTAAAACTGTAATATTGGTTCATTGATTTTACCTACATTGGGTTTAATAAATATTTCTAGTATAGCTAAGCATATTTCTTTCCATCTACCTAAGCAAGCTTTATGTCTGAAAATAAATTAACTGTACAGCACAATATTGATTTTTATTCTGCGTGTAATTGGTAATATAAAATACTACAATAATTCTGTACATATGTCCAACATTGTCTAACTTTGATTAACACATCATGAAACAATATTCTAAAATGTTTGCATGACTTACCAGGCAGAAACAATACAGTGTTAATAAATGTGATGTATATTTTCTTATTTATATTATAAAATAATATGTTAATATATAACTAGTTTGTCCAAGTTAAATCTAATTCTGGATAAAGTTAGTTTATAAATTAGGAAAAGTTACAATACACTCACAGTGCATATTTATCAAAATGTCAGATTATAATTGATGCATCTTTTGTCACTGGTACAACAAGTGAAATTTGGCTATACCGTTTTGATAGATTAGAACCACATGGCTGTAAGTGCTTGATGTGGAAATAATCCACCCAATGTCTTCAATAAATGGAGTATGTAAAATGATAATGGCCATTTACAAGGAACACGTGTGTAATGAGCAGTTCTATGTACATGAGAATTATTTTTTGAGACACTGACTAATTTGAACCAAGCTGTTTAGTGGTAAAGATGCTTTTGTACAAATATAGGTCTTGAGCTTGATTAATCAAAAACCCTAAACAAAAAAAATATGTTTTTGTACAAACATTAAGCGGTGCATAATTTATCACCCCCATGTGCGCAAATCTACATATCAGAGAACCAGAGGCTTATTATCAGAGCAAGCTACAGGTTTCCAGAAGTTATGAGCAAACTTGTGGAATTACATGTAAAATTTCAGAATATTTTATAAAATTGCAAACATTTCGCTGAAATACATTGAAGTCTATGGGTATTTTCATTGCAGTTAAGGAACTTCTCTCCCCGCAACAGAATATACATTGCCCTACATTATTTAAGAAGTTCCAATATGCAACAGCTGTTCTGCATAGAAAAAAGGCTCACGTGTTGTACAGTAATTTTCATCCAGCATGACTGCAACTTCTGCATTAATTTCATAACTTCTAGATATCCTTTTTTCCAGTTCCTCAGTTGAGAAATTCTCCAAATCAGGTTCACCAAAATCCCTTTTAAATTTCCATTAAGTATGCACTGTAGTGAATGCAGCTGTCTCCAGAATACAAATTAGCAGCAGGAACGCCCTCCAGTTTAGAGATCAGGCAATCTTTTGAGATTGTTATTGGTATGAATGCAGTTGTCTGTCCAGAATGCAAACAATCACAAAAACTTAGAATGTGGCTGGAGGTCACCCCAGTTCAATGATTAAGCAATGTCTTTTGAGATGCATTTTCCTCTCCAGAATGCAAAAAAGCTGAATAACTTAAGAGCCTTGTATGCAGGCCCCCAGGCCTGTAGAAATATAGAGATTGGGAGCTGAGGATACTTTCTGATATAATTTATTTTAATGAATGTCAGCATATCCATGCTGCCAGTAAATAGCCATGTCAACTTTTCAGTGACCATCCCACCTGTGACACCAAATACTCTGACAGGACACTGGCAAGGGGCAAGCCAGCACCTCCAGAGCATACTGCACCAGTTCAGCCATCCATAAAATCCATGGACTCATCAGCATGGGTCGTGTTTTGCACATTGAAAGATCCCCATAGAACACCATATTTTCTAGTCTCTGTTGATGGTGACTGTAGCTACTGCCCTGACTTGCTACTGACTGACTCTAATAAATTTGTGATGCCCCAGAACAGACACAATTTGTATCAATTGTCACATAAATAGACAATGGGGACCCTATTGCTGATGTCTGGGGCATGACACATTCTCCTCCTTCTCAAACAGTATTTGCTCCCATGGCTCCCACAGAATCTGGTTGTCTGGACCCAGCTCCATCTCATACTCATGCCCCAAACTAAAAGGGTTAGTTTGTGTGGAGATTCCTTCAACACCTAGACAGCAGTACAGACAGCAGAGGAAGAGGTGGCATTGGTGCTACCCACAGCAGAGGAAGTGTATTAAGTTAAACAGTTTAGCACTTCTCCTGTCTGGCATAAAACAGTGCTGCAGGTACCCCACTGCTCGCAGATGCCTATGTCTGCTGCACATTGCTTGGAAAGGGCACATCACTTGCATGCCCACAGCCAGAAGCAGCTTGACAACCCTCTTCCATGGCCCTCAAACTGAACAATATATTAGATTAGAAGAATTCGAAGAAAAATATATAATTTGGAAAAGGGTGGGGGATTTGTATTCAAAATGGAAGGGGCATAGGTAGGATAAATTAAGTATCCTAACTATAATTAACTAATAAATGGAAAAAAAAAATTAAATCAAGGAACAAAATTAGCACATAGCCCTGACAAGCGCATTTGTGCCTCACAGTGCACGCAGCAGAAATAGCAAAACAGTAGAAACGGCTCCATAAATTCCAAATGCACTGCCTCACTAAAATAGCTAAACTCTTTTTTCTTCTCTGTTCACTAACTACAAACTCACCAAGCAATGACAGCAGAGACAATTCTTTATTAAGGAGAAATAAACCCTTAATAAATAAAAAAACCCTAACTCCGTGCAGATTCTGTCCAGTGGAGTTCATGGTCGCCATCTTCATCTCTTTGGTAATCTTTGGAATGTGACCGACGAAGTGGCGCATGCCCAGTTGGAGCAATTTTCTTTTTCGCGACCAAAACTCACGATCTCCAGAAAATTGCCAAAGCGCTATTCTCATTTAGAAGATTACCGAAGTGGCTGAAGATGGCGCCCGTGAAATCTGCTGTACAGAATCTGCACGGAGGGGTAAGTAAAGAGCTAGAGGCATTTGCCCTGGGGAGGCAGCTAGGCTGGGGGGGGAGGAGGGAGGGGGTCTATGTAGGGTAGGGGGTAGGGTTTTTTTTATTAAGGGTTTGTTTCTCCTTTATATAGACATGGGAGAGCTGGAGAGGGCTCTGGTCCCTCTGGTTGATGAGGAATGAAAGGGATGAATTATAATGATGATGTTTGCATTTTCCCCCAGTGCAACTGACAACATTTCGAAAAATTCTAATGTGGATTTAGAAAAATTAAGCCTTTGCCAAAACTGTGAATTTTTCTGTGAAAAGTGTAGAAAATAAAAAGCTTTTTATTTTTAAACCTGTATAAAAAGGTGTTTTGGAACATTGCATCTAAAGCTTTAAATTAAATTCTGTTGTAATGTTGGATGCATTAAAATCAGCTAGAGTATAAAAAAAATTGTATAGAATTAAAAAAGCTGAAAAAAGTTATGTTTCTGCACAGAGGCTTTATAAATTGATCCACAATTTATCTCTAAATTACGTTATGGTGTAGAATGTCTAAAATTCTCCAGAAATTGCTTATAAATTCAATTACACAAAATAAGAACGTGTTAAAGTTATTTGTGGCTCACAGATTGCTAACAATGTAAAATGTGCAATTACATCTGATTTATTTTGACAAAATAATTATAAAAGAGAATAAAATAAAAAACATACTGTACTACTGTATTATTCTGTCAACTAGCATTATCTGAAAATATATTATTGTGCCAATAAAAATAAAAAAAGCCCTAAAACAATAAAAACAATCTGCAGTACATCAGTACTTGTTTTACATTTTCTGGGGTGGATTTTGCATAACATGAATTGTTAACATTGTTTGAACCTTATTGTGGCTGCCAGACGATGACATTTTCTAACAGAGTAAAATGCAGTTGAATTATTGTCAATACTAAATTATCTGTTACAGTATATGAACCTGACTGTAGTAAATAAAAAGATGAAGATAATTCTTCCAGCTTTGTGATTTAGATTTTTAGCTTTTGCAATTGGGGCAAGGAGGGCCCAATAATCCTAATGTTATTCTGTAACCTGTTTGTTAATGTTATGGAAAAAATGTTTTTAAATAATTTTATGAAGTTCTGAAAAACTTGCTGGTACTAAAAATCATGATGATCATTTTCCCTGTTTATTTCCATGCATTCTGGTAAGACATCTAGATTCACGAGGGGGAAAAAAAGAGGATTTTAATAAGAAGAATGAATGTTATGACCTCATTTGGCTATTACATTAATCAGCATAATGAAGAATTACTTGTGTACTATACTCATATTCTTATGAAACACAGTTGTTCTTTTCACCTTCCAATGAGGTAGAATGCTTTGGCAAAGTCAAGCAGAGAAAGACTATAAAAATATAAGTGTTTGCTCATGCTTTTCATTTCAATATACTTAGCATTAGACATTGAAATGTATTACGTCCTGAGTCAAGACAATTTCTTCTAAGTATTCTTCATGAATGGGTAGACGCTGAAAAAAACTATTAATTATTTTCTGATGAATTTCTAATGTGTTTGTCACAGTTTATAATATATAACCTTGTCCTTATGGATAGTGATGGGCGAATTTGTCCCGTTTCACTTCGCCACGAATTTCAAGAATTTCGTGTGAAATCTGCCAAACTGGCGAAAAATTTGTAGAACGCAAATTTTGACACAGGCGACAATTAAAGTCAATGGGGTCCGTTAATCGTTGCTGGCGTCAAAATTGTCGCCGACGTCATAACTGTCGCCGGTGTCAAAATTGGCGTCTGCCGGATAAATTAACCCATCACTGCTTATGGAATATAAACCATTCAATGTTTGTTTGGGTATTTTTCATATTACAAAAGGAAGGGGTAGGACATGATACGTTATATTTAAAACAAAACATTTGATCATATACTTAAAACCACAATTAGATTTGTGTAAGCATGAAAATAAGTTACAAGCAGGGTGTTTAAACCTTGAGAAGAACTAGAAAAACAATGATGTGTAGTATTTTATTTCAACACACTAAAAGGTATGAAGATAATGGTGCTTATCTATCCAGCCACCTGGCATAGCAGAAATTCAACAATTGGTCAAATCCAGCATTCTATACACAGGTGACAGGACTGATAAATGCCTTTATATTCACCACTATATGTTTTAAATCTGTTTGAGCATTCACGCACACGCATGTGTTTTATGTGATGTCTTCATTCACTCATTACTGCGCGGTTGTTTTGTTTATTCGATGTTCTTTCAAGTTCAGGGATGATCAACATCTAATCTTAAGCTTTGATTGGCATGCTCTGAAAACGGAGGAATGAGAGGGCCCCTTCTGTATGCAGAGATTAAATTTCCATCACACAAACAAAAAGTGCCAGTAATTTTGTTGATATGAGCAGTTTTATATGTTCATTTATAAAAAAAAAAAATCCTAGTACTGAAAAATGGTTTATTTGCATATTCAAATTAGAGGAAAATGTAACAAATTGCATTGTTAGATCAAAATATTGTTGCAGTCAGCTGTCCAGATATGCAAAGTCACATACAGTACTTTAAGGTTTCAGTTCCAGTTTGGAAAACACTTTGGATTCAATTCATTCCTAGCACGTTTTTGCAGGATTTGCTAAATCCCAACAGAATCCTGTATTTAGTGCCTTCGTACATATTCTTCACAATGTAGGTATAACATCCAGCATCAATTATTATGATTTTCAGAACAACCCCACACAGTATTAACAATTAGTAACATAGTAACATAGTAACATAGTAACATAGTAAGTAAAGTTGAAAAAAGACACATGTCCATCGAGTTCAACCTTTTTTTTTTTTTTTTTTTTTTTTATTAACTACCTATCTGCCAGTTGATCCAGAGGAAGGCAAAAAAAAAAACCCATCTGAAGCCTCTCCAATTTGCCTTAGAGGGGGAAAAATTCCTTCCTGACTCCAAAATGGCAATCGGACTAGTCCCTGGATCAACTTGGACTATGAGCTATTTCCCATAACCCTGTATTCCCTTACTTGCTAAAAAGCCATCCAACCCCTTCTTAAAGCTATCTAATGTATCAGCCTGTACAACTAATTTAGGGAGAGAATTCCACATCTTCACAGCTCTCACTGTAAAAAACCCCTTCCGAATATTTAGGCGGAACCTCTTTTCTTCTAATCGGAATGGGTGACCTCGTGTCAGGTGGAAAGACCTACTGGTAAATAAAGCATTAGAGAGATTATTATATGATCCCCTTATATATTTATACATAGTCATCATATCACCCCTTAAGCGCCTCTTCTCCAGCGTGAACATCCCCAATTTGGCCAGTCTTTCCTCATAGCTAAGATTTTCAATACCTTTTACCAGCTTAGTTGCCCTTCTCTGTACCCTCTCTAATACAATAATGTCCTGTTTGAGTGATGGAGACCAAAACTGTACGGCATATTCTAGATGGGGCCTTACAAGTGCTCTATACAGTGGAAGAATGACCCCCTCCTCCCTTGACTCTATGCCCCTTTTAATACAGCTCAAGACCTTATTTGCCCTTGATGCTGCTGACTGGCATTGCTTGCTACAGCCAAGTTTATCATCTACAAGGACTCCAAGGTCCTTTTCCATAATGGATTTGCCTAGTGCAGTCCCATTAAGGGTATAAGTGGCTTGGATATTTTTACATCCCAGGTGCATGACTTTACATTTATCAACATTGAATCTCATTTGCCACTTAGCTGCCCAGCTTGCCAGTTTGTCAAGATCATGTTGCAAGGATGCCACATCCTGGATGGAATTAATTGGGCTGGATAATTTTGTGTCATCTGCAAACACTGATACATTACTTACAACACCCTCCCCTAAGTCATTAATGAACAAATTAAATAAAAGTGGACCCAATACTGAGCCCTGGGGGACCCCACTAAGAACCTTACTCCAAGTAGAGAATGTCCCATTAACAACTACCCTCTGTACCTGATCCTGTAGCCAGTTTCTTATCCATGTGCAAACGACTTCATTAAGCCCAACAGACCTTAGTTTAGAAAGCAGTCGTTTGTGGGGCACAGTATCAAACGCTTTGGCGAAATCCAAATAGATCACATCTACTGCCCCCCCAGTATCCAGAATCTTACTTACCACATCATAAAATGCAATCAAATTCGTCTGACATGCCCTATCCTTCATAAAGCCATGCTGATTGTTGCTCATAATGCCATTCATTAGGACAAAATTTTGAATGTGATCCCTTAACAAGCCTTCAAATAATTTGCCCACCACAGATGTCAAGCTTACTGGCCTATAATTGCCAGGCTGAGATCGTAATCCCTTTTTAAATATTGGAATAACATCAGCTTTTCTCCAATCCATAGGCACCATACCAGATGACAGTGAATCTGAGAAAATCAGAAATAAGGGCTGGTCTAAAACGGAACTAAGCTCTCTTAGAACCCGGGGGTGTATGCCATCAGGCCCTGGAGCCTTGTTTACATTAATTTGTATTAAAGCTTTTTGAATCATATCCTGAGTCAGCCACTGACTAGATTGAGCTGAACCATTCGTGCAGTTATTAAGTGAGCCTGTGAACCCAGACTCCTCTATTGTATACACTGAAGAAAAGAACTGATTTAACACATTTGCCTTATCTGTATCTGTTACAACCATACTGGTACCATTATTTAATGGAGCAACACTCTCAACCTGCATCTTTTTACTATCAATATATTTAAAAAACTTTTTAGGGTTAGTTTTCACCTCCACCGCAATTAACTCTTCATTTCTTTTCTTAGCCTTCCGGATTGCTGATTTACAACATTTATTACAGTGTTTATATTCATTAAATGCAGCTTCTGTCCCTACAGATTTGTAGCTTTTAAATGCCTCTCTCTTCTTTCCCATTAACTTCTTTACTTCTGTATTAAGCCACACAGGATGATTCTTAGAGCTTCTACGTTTAGTCCTTAAGGGAATAAATTGAAAACAGTAATGATTTAATATCATTTTAAAGGACAACCATTTCTGTTCTGTGTTTTTAGCTGAAAACCTAATGCCCCAATCAATGCTCTGTAGGGCAGCCTTCAAGGCACTAAAATTAGCTTTTGCAAAATTCATGGTTTTTGTTGCCCCAGTATATTTTTGTTTTTTGCACCAGACATTAAAAGATATAACCTTATGGTCACTATTACCCAGGGGTTCAATGACTTGCACATTTGCTATAAGTTCTGGGTCATTTGAGATCACTAAATCAAGAATAGCATTTTTTCTGGTAGGCTCCTCTTTAAGCAAATAGAATAAATATAAATCTATTTTTATGAGCTAGTTACACTACCTTAAAACTTCACCCTTAAGGGATGGGGTGAAATAAAAGTTGAACATGGCAAAATTGCAAAAAATAAGACCAGCATTTTATATTTTGCCATCTTATATTGTTCATTAGACTGCAAATTGAAATAGTGTAATGAACATTTTTAAGACCTGCTTAAAGGTTCTAACCTCAAATATTACTATAAATCCAGAAGAAGAAGAAAATGAAGGAAGCCATGTCTTCTGAATTATGTATACATACAGTACCTTACGTTGTATTTTAGCTTACCCAAGTGTGTTTAATGAATATAATGCATGCACACCAAGAAAATGATTCTGTGTCATGTAAAGTCTAAAGCTATATAATTTTTGGAATGCGAATTGCTTTACACAAGACTGACGAAAAGTTTTGGAGCATTTTATAATACATTCAAATTGAAAATAACCAAGAGCAGATGTGTGTTTTTAGCTAACAGGGCCACAGGCGTGGGGTATCAAGTAAGTGATTATAATCATTGGGTGGGGAAAACATTTGGCACCTCCTAGTGATTTAACTTTCCTCCTCCTTTAAAGCTTCAAAAAAAAATTAAATCAATATTTATTTACACTCTCTTTAATCATTTATCAATTTCATTTTGTTGATACTTATGAAATGTGTTGTGCTAGTTAACATGTGGTATGTCACTTTAAAAGTTTCGTTTGTATACATGTAAGTAGTTAAAATGTTAAATGTTTCTGTTTCATGTCCCACAGCTAAGTTTTCTTATCACTTTCCCTTCCACTGTAAAAACAGGCACATTCAAGCAGCATTATAGTAAATGTTTAATAAGATATTCCCATAAAAGCGTGTTTGATCTAACTTTGTCTAGTGGAACAGTAGCTGTACTCCTGAAAGTACTGTATATCTACAGTGGCAGGCATAAAGCATGGCATGACTTGAGTTGTATACCAGACAAAATACCAATACAGCCACATAAAACAGGAAATAGATTCCTCAGTGCAAGTGTAAAAAAACAAGTACAGGTATTGGATCCCTTATTACGGAATGGCTATCTCCCATAGACTCCATTTTTATCCAAATAATCCAAATTCTTAAAAATGATTTACTTTTTCTCTATAATAAAACAGTTGCTTGTACTTTATGCCAACTAAGATATAATTAATCCTTATTGGAAGCAAAACCAGCCTATTGGGTTTATTTAATGTTGAAATGAATTTCAAGTAGACTTAAGGCATGAAGACCCAAATTACGGAAAGATCTGTTAGCCGGAACTACATTCTTTTACATAATGCTACATTTTTATTGACGAAAATATACAATTTTTATTCTGGTGACAGTATCCCTTTAAAGCTGCGCAGTTAGTGTAAATAAGGCAACTATTTGGTTGGTTTATATTGGGTAATCAATAATGATGACCTAAATATTGATTACTCCTATAGCGAATTTCTGCAATATTTTGGTTTTGGCAGAGAGATTTTTTAGGAACTACAGAATGAAAAAGAGAAATTTCCCTTTGATAATAATGTTATACTTGTGAAAGTTTGGGTATTGTCTTTTCTTTGGGAAAGGGAAAATGTACCGTATATACTGGTGTATAAGCCGACCCGTGTATAAGCCGAGGTACCTAATTTTACCTACAAAAATTGGGAAAACGTATTGACTCGCGTATAAGCCTAGACACAACTAAGACCCTTTATGCTACAATCACTACAGCGCAAACTAAATCACTGAAAATTTGTCCCCCCCCCAGTGGATTTATATTAGAGATATTTTTCAGCTGAGACAAAATATACTTTCCATTAGCAATTATACACACATAGACACACATATACTTTACACACACACTCTTCCCACAAAATAATCACACACACATACTATACACACAAACTCCCCACACATATACTATATACACACACAAACTCTCTACCCACACCATCATACACTATATACACACACTCCCCACACAATAAGTGAATGGGTGGTACGAGTGAATAGGTATGTGGGTGGGTGGGTGGCACGAGTGAATGGGTGGGTAGAATGAGTGAATGAATGTTTAGTATGAGAGAATGGGTGGGTGGCATGAGTGAATGGTTGGGTGGGTGGCATGAGTGGGTGGCATGAGTGGGTGGGTAGCATGAGAGAATGGGTGGGTAGCATGAGTGGATGGGTGGCATGAGTGGGTGGGTAGCATGAGAGAATGGGTGGGTAGCATGAGTGGATGGGTGGGTAGCCAGGCACAATGCATCCTTACACCACAGCAGACAGTCTAACAGTTTAGCCATTAGTCCAAGCTGCATCACTGCAGCAGTACATTGATATCCCTCTGCAGCACAGCCCCTTACCAGGCGTATGAAGCCGAAGCCCCGGTCCCGGTTGATAAACAGCTTTTTGAATTCTCCTCCACAGCACAGCCCCTTACCAGGCGTATGAAGCCGAAGCCCCGGTCCCGGTTGAATTCCTCGGTGATGTCGGTGGGCAGGTTCCTCACAAAGAGACGGCAGCGCTGCGTGTAGCTCTTCTCGCCGGGCTTCAGAAAGCTCGTGACGCCTCTTTCCTCCTCAACATCCTCCATCTTGGGAGGCATCAGAGACGGGTCCCCCTCGGACACCTCAAAAGTGCGCTTGTTGCCTTTGCTGGGCGGAAACATCTGCTGCTGAGGCGGCGACACCATTTGGCCTCCGCCATTGTTCTTTTCGATGCGAACTTGCTTCGGATTACGGTTACCCAATCGTGTCTCTCTGTTTTTCAGTCTTCTGCCTTCTACCATATTTCATCTAAAATACTTACCCGCGTATAAGCCGAGGTCAATTTTTTCAGCACATTTTGGGTGCTGAAAAACTCGGCTTATACACGAGTATATACGGTATCAATTTTTTACAGTTTCTTTTCTGTGCTGGAACTTTTCTTTCAAAGTGGCAAATATTTATCTAAATAATTTATTTTAAACAAGTATATGTGATTTGTAATAGGGATGAATGGTTCACAAGGAGTGTTAGGGCACAGTGGAACAAAAACATACCGGTGGTGCACAAAGGGTAGGTATTTATATATACAATTGGTGGTTGTTATATCAAGACTTGGTTCTAGTAGTGTATTTTGTTCTACTCACAAATGTGGCTTCTCCACCTCATTACACCCAGGCCTGGAATTGTGGAAAGGCTCCAAGGCCTGGACCTAGGGAGGCAGGATTTAAGGGGACAGCATGCTGCCCAACCACACCCAAATTGGACATGCACAAAAGATACAATAATTTTTTTTTATTTCCCGTGCACAAATCCCCATTGATCTGGTCCCAATGATGAAAATTTGTGTGAATAAAGGTGATGGTACATGGGCAAAGAACAGCAGCAGGCCTAGGGGTGACTGCTATGTAAATACGGCCCTGACTACACTATCTCACTTCTAGTTTTATGAGGACATCAGTTTAATATGTGACAGCTAGTGGACTGTATTACAGACAGAATGGCTGTGGTTTAGGTTAAGTAGTGGGTTAGAAGGGGTAAAAATGCAGGCCGCTGCATCAAGGTATTGTAAGGTTTGGAAAGGTGCTGGTCTTTCAGACTGGATTCAGACTATATTGAAATCTGTTAAATACGCATTACTTTATTTCAGTAACGTAACTAGAGGGGGCGGACCAAGGTGCGGGATGTGCAGCCGGGCCCCCCATCCGTTCGGCCCGGGAACAGCAGTGCGCGAGCTGCCGGGGGTCTCTGAGGGGGCCCAATAGCAGCAGTAGTTCCGCCACTGCTTTATTTAATATTTCCCTTAACTTGGTGTGGGAATACAATGTTTTACAAAGTCAACCATGATATTTTCTATCTTACTATCCATGATAGTCCATCTCCTTACGTCATCTTTAAACCATCTCCCACAAGGTTTTATGTAATCCCCTTCCTAATCTTGTCACATTGTGCAGTGATAGATTTTCTCAGCTTTCCATAGTGAGTGGTGCACAGATTATATTGAAAACAGAGGGAGTTTAAGTTTCAGAACCCATCACAGTGGGGCTCATTTATCAACACTGGGCAAATTTGCCCATGGGCAGTTACTTATAGCAATCAGTCAGTGATTAGTTTGCAGCTGCAAGTAGAACAATGAATGCAGCAATCTGATTGGTTGCCATGGGCAAATTTGCCCAGTGTTAATAAATGACCCCCAGTGAGTGCTCAGCTCAAACCTCTGCCCCTGGCAGCATGCATGAGCAAAAGCATCCCCCTCCACATACTCCCTCCTCCCCCACCCTCCTGTAATCTGAGCTGAGAGTGGAGGCAGCAGGAGACACAGGCAGGGAAGTAACACAAAACTGATATGGCAGCTGCTATCTTACACAAACACAGATACATTCTATGGCTATTTACTCAGGTATGATAAAGCATTCTACAGCATAAATATAGCATTCTAGCTTTCACTTTTGTGACTAATCAATTGGCAAGTTACTGTGTTAGTAAGTTAACTTCTCCTTTACATCGTGAAGAGTATTTCAATCATGAAGAGTGTAGTATTTGCACTACTACAAAGCTTCCCAAAAAATTCCCCTGCATCTGTATTTTTTCATGATATTTCTTTTTACAAATACTGTCAAGACCTTATTGTAACGGAAAAAATACCACTGCTCTAGTTTATAAATATAAAACTATGAAAACGTATACGTTTTCTTCCAATTACTTGTAGTGTATGTTGATGTATTATCTTAACAAAATGTACCTTAAACATTTAATTTGTATCTTGTATTATACCAGGAAGTCCAAAAATGAGGGAACAAAGGCAGTGCAGGAACACACTAACAGGGACTCAGGAGACAAGGCACAGGAACTCAAAAACAAGAGGCTTGATCACATTTTTTTCGAGCCTTATGTTTGCTTTTGTTTCTCATAAAATCTTTATCTAGAGAGAATTAGACTCTTTCACTTTAAGGAGCTTCAAAACAATAAACCATAAACTGCTGTTGATTGGAAAGTCCCCAAAAATAAATCACACTTGCAATGGGGAATGTTCTTGTAAAGTGGTTCCAATCAGTGCTATTGAAAGGTACAATTCATGGGTGAAAGAAGGTCATCAAAGAGCATATGCTCCACAATGCTTTTCAGCATAAATGTGCTGTTAAAGTGCATGGCACTCAAGTGCCATCAGAAGAACACATCATTATTGTAACTGTGTTCAACAATCCAGCTGACTCATATTTTTAAATTGCAGTTAGATCTTTCAGCTCTGAGCTTAGCATTGCTCTGTGATAGAGATTAGATCAGAACACAGATTGTTTCAGTTGCTTATATAATTTAAAGTTTCATTGAAAGCACTTTTTAATATTAAACCGAAAATGTGTGAAAATATGCTTAAAATATGAATATTTGATGTAAAATAGATATTTAGAATTTGTGGACACCTGCCTGTCCAACTTCTCATTCTGAAAACAACGGTATTATTATTATTATTATGAAGTTGTTCTCCCTTTTTGCCCATTCCCATCTCAGCAAACCAATTCTGCACAGATTTCACTTTGTGCACATTATACTGTAATGCTGGTGCCACAAAGTACAAAGCCAGAGATTATCAAGTATATTATTGGATGTTATAGCCTTAAGGTTCCATTCACTGGAATCAGTGATCCAATCCATGAAGCACACTGGCAGGCTATTTAAGGGAAACTATACTCTTGAACATTGCAGGTCTATAAAAAATATATCACATCAAACAGCCCATGTGTAAAACACTGCTTCAGCTAAATAAAGCATTTTCATAGCAATATTATTATTAATATGTTCCACTGGATAATCCTTAACAGAAAAACAACCTATTTAAGTACCGAAGTCTATTTCATGGATTGTATGAGGCACAAACTAAGTGCACACATTTTTACTACCATACATTAACATCTGAATAATTTCCTGGTGATCTCTGAGGAAGCACACATAATATCACAAAATGGCATCTCAAGGAAAAAATGTATGTTGATAAAGAAATGCTTTATTTAGGCTCAGTGCACACAGAATCTTTGTTGTGTCCAACCTTTTCCCCCAAATGTAGCAGGGAGCAGGGGCGTGCATATTTTCAGTAGTATGGCTATACAGGTGATGGACCCTGCAGTCCTGGCACCCACACAACCCACGCAGGTATACCTCCCAACATTTCAAAAGAAGGAGAGAAGTTCTGCCACACATAGCGTTGCAAAAATGTTTTTAACACATCCATTTTGTGGCCACACCCCCTAAATACCATGTTCATTGTACAAAAATTTGTCAGGTTATGGAAAGTCTGAACACATTTCTGGTTTTAGGGTCATGTTTTATGTGTTATTACTATATTATTACTATAATTATATTTATGTGTTGCTAATGAAGGTGAATTGCCCTTTAAGTTGCAAGTCTCAGTTCTCCAAAGAGACCTGCTTATATTATATGGGTGGTTCACCTTTAAGTTACGTTTTAGTATGATACAGAATGGCTAATTGTAAGCAAATTTTCAAATGGCCTTCATTTTTAGTTTTTATAGTTTTTGAATTATTTGCCTTCTTCTTCTGACTCTTTCCAGCTTTCAAATGGAGATTACTGACCCAAAAAACAAATGCTCTGTTAGGCTATACATTTATTGTTATTACTACTTTTAATAACTGATCTTTCTATTCAGGCCCTCTCCTATTCCTATTTCAATCTCTTATTCTAAGCAATACATGGTTGCTAGGGTAATTTGGATGCTAGCAACCAAATTGCTTAAATTACAAAATGGAGAACTACTGAATAAAAAGCTAAACAACTCTAAGGGGCACATTTACTATTGGTTGAATATCAAGAGTTACTTCGAATATCGAAGTCGAAGGATTTATCGCATTTAGTTTGATCGAACGATCAAAGGAAAAATCGTTCAAACGATTTCAATACATCGATCGAACGATTTTCCTCAAAAAATGCTTAGAAAGCTTATGGGGAAGGTCCCCATAGGCTAAGATTGATGCTCGGTAGGTTTTAGTTGGCGAAGTAGGTAGTTGAAGTTTTTTTTTTAAGAGACAGTACTTCGACTGTCGAATGGTCAAATAGTCGAACGATTTTTAGTCGAAGTAGCCAATTTGATGGTCAAAGTAGCCAAATAAAAACGTCGAAATTCGAAATTTTTTTCATTCGAATCATTCACTTGAGCTTAGTAAATGTGCCCCTTGAACTACAAATTCTAAAGAATGAAAACTTATTGCAAATTGTTTCAGAATATCACTCTCTACGGAATACTAAATGTTAATTTAAAGGTGAACAACCCCTTTAAATAGTTACAATTCTATCTTTGTTAATCTTAAATAGTTACAAATATATCTAAGTGCAGGTGCTGAATATTCTGGGTTCAAAAAGCATCTTATTTAATTAAGTTTTAGAAACTTTGTATCTTTTATTGAATTCAGTGCAGGAGATCAAAAATAAACTCGGGATATTTCAATAACAATCCAGGACTACAAAAATCGGGACTGTCCAGGGGGAAATCGGGACTGTCCAGGGGATAACAAGACAGTATGACGGCAGGGTCTGCTTTCTCTATAGTTACTTGCTGGGGAGAAGGTTTTAGCTAGCTAACTTTCATAAACACCCAAATTCTCAAGGAAATGAATTCTGTGAATTTTCAGAAATATGTTCCAGATACAATATATACATGAAAAAATGATAAAAAAGTAGCTCTAATGACACAGGTCGCTTTAAATTTTTTGCATTTTTTATACTTTAAATTAAAATATTAAAATATAAAACTAAAGCTACAATACTTTTTATTGATCATTAACAATGCAAAATCAGTTATGCAGGAGAAAAAAAATCCTTGACATAGATGTTGCATCTGCCTTTGCTTCTTTCTTTTTAAATAGTTTAATCAGTAGAGGTACAGATGCAGCCACTTTGGTTTGTCTGTTTGACACAGAATAACTAAACACAGATATCCCATTTATCTCATTTAACACAGAAAACTGTGTCACAACATCCCATCTAATTAAAGCATTCACCATTGTGAACAATGGAGCTTTGGTATGCTAATGAAAAGGTTAAATGCATTAAATGAGTTAAGATGACTTAAGATAACACAGTTTCTTCAATTACCCCTGAGTCATGACGCATTTAACTCACAAATCCAAGTGGCTTCATCTGTACATGAATAGGTTCAGCGGCTCTGTGATTATTTGGGATGCATACCATATGGGTTAATTCGATTTGATACTGATTTGCAAATAACAAATGGATTCAGATGATTTCCTCATCCAACTTGGGACTTGAGATTTCTGAAAAAGATAATATTGTAAAAGATAATAGACTTACTGTCTTTCTTAAAAGCCACGGGTAATTAAATGGAATATTCTATAGGGAGGACCTTTTTTAATTTAGTTTAATTCATCTGTTTCACTGGGAAGCCACTGATAAATGTCAATTACCACCATTGATTACAAATAATAGACTTCCCATGATGCAGTAGATGCTGGTATAGATCAGTAAGTACTGGCTGTGTTGAGGATTGAAAGGAAACATTAAGATGCACTTGCTTGTGGAGAATTGATTATAAAATGATTTCTCTCAAAACTCAATACTAACCCAAAGCTTCTGCCAACATGACAAATACATTTTTAAAAAAGACAACTATTAGATTTGTTTGTATTTAGAAATATCTAGCAGACCCATAAAGAGAGTACTCAGATAATATACAATAATGAAATAATACAAATCTTTTTTATTTACTGATAAATGGTCATAAAGATATGCTTAAAAATGTTACCATCCCCCCACACAAATTAAACACCTGATTAAAGCCTAGATCAAAGATCACCTGGATCACAAAGTATACATATATCATGTTTAAGAATAGTTTCTCATCATTTATTGTTGTTATTATTTACATAGCGGAGACAAGGTAAACTGGAAGAAAACAATGTAGAAATGGCATAATAACATGAAAATATAATCGGCATTATGTGGTGTCTGCTATAGTTAGTATTATACTATGCAGTTAGTCTTAAAACCTTCTGAGTAAAACTAAAGAAGAGTGTGTTAGAATGCATGTGACCAGTGTTGAACTTGGCCGAAGGGACACTGAGAAAAAACCCGGTGGGCCCCGACCCACTCCCTGCCGAAGACTGTGTGCACCGTTTGCTCCCCCTGACCTCCACCAATCACAGCTTCCTTGGATGAAAGTTAAAGGTACGCAGGCGGGGGAAAAGGGGAGAGTTGCAGTGTCAGGTACTGTCTGGGGTCCCTGAGGTGGCAGCACCTGCCTTTAAAACTGTCTGTATCTAACTAGAAGCTGCCCTTAAAGGGGACCTGCCACCCATACATAAAAAGCTGTATAATAAAAGTCCTTTTTTAAATGATATAAAATAAAATCCACATTCTTTTCGAAACATCCATAACTTTTTTAAATGCATTTAAATATCTCAGCTGTCAATCATGATTTGCCTTCCTTGCCCAAATGCCTTACTTTCACTTCTCATTCTGCACTTCCCTAATGTCACTGCCCTTTCGCGTTCACATTCCCCGTCTCTCCTCATTGTCTATAATTGTGCAGTCTGTGCATAGGCATGTAATTTAGATTCTCCATTCTGGTGCATACACAGGATTTTGGAATGATGCAAAGTTTCCACAAAATGGTGTCTGTCTGTAGGCTCTCTTTGTGGATTTCAAAAGAATGAAAGAAACAAGATGTAAATAATTTAGTTGGTGTAAGTAAAGTTTATTTTGCTTGACTAACAATAGAATAGGATTTGGAATCATTTCTTTGAGTGACAAGTCCCCTTTAAATCCCACTTTGCATACCTGTGTAAGTGTGTTATTAATTTAAACTGATTTTTAATTGTATTTTTTTATAGCTGTACTCAAGTATCATTCTGACTGGATTCAACTCTGTGACAATGTAGAATTCATTCACAATTCAATAACTAAGTAGCAAATAATGCCAGAAAAAGACAGCAGAGTTCAGAAATGACTGACTTAATCCACATATTTGAAGTGATTAGGTAAAAACATCAAAAATATGTGTAATTGACCTTCATTTTTTTTCTTTTGCAAATAAAATGGATAGAATAGATTCAATGTCAGCCGTCTGGCAAACAGCAAGGGAATCTGAACTGTCGCTGGTAACGGAGATGGACTTAACTTGAAAGAGTGTTTCTGACAAGCTAAAACATAGCAGGTTTAGGAATCTCACCTAGATTTAGTGGAAAGCACATTAACTGTAATATAAGTGTCATGAAATAGAGAGGCAGTTTTCTGCTTGCCTATATTTAAAAGTGGAAAAAAAAAAAAGATTGGGCAGTAATTACACTGGCAGCAGCCATTCTTGTTGAGACACAAGCTGACAGTCAAATCATTCCTGTGTCCTGATAAAGCCAGAGTAATTGTGGCCATACTTGGGCCAATCCTACATGGTATCAAACTTATTAGCCCATAACTCAATTGTTACATTTCTTTGGGCCAATATAATGAACCTCACAACAGCAGGCACTGCAAAGGAGCTGCAGCTGGTCAACATGGTGTATGTAAAGTTTATGTACATTTTTATCCATGTATGTAATGCTGTCTCCCAACAATGTGGTTCTAATGTTTAATGTCCAATTAGTGAAAATAATCACTGTTCATTTCATGAAGTTTATGGAGAATTTACAGCTGTATCAAGAGATATTAGGATTGAGTAATGTACAAGCAAACAATTTGCATATCTAAACATCATTTAGCTCTTTTAAACTTGCCATTGTTACATCTCATGTTACCCATTTATACATTTGCAGTCTAAAAGAAATATGGGGTTATGTAATAAAAGACACTAAGAGGGTTAATTATCAAAGTCCGAATTTATCTCTGACCAAATCCGCATGGGTTACCGTATTTCCCCTTACTTATCAATATATTTTCCCAAGAAATTTCCTGTGCCGGAAAAAAAAACTTGAAAAAAGCTTGAAAAATTAGAATCGTATGAATTTCTTGGATTTTTCACCCGAAAACGCAGATTTTTTACCTAAAACCACAAACGCTTCAGATTCTTGCACAAAACCTTTGGGACTCTCATTGACTCATCTACAACCTCGGCAGGACTTTTTCCATCCAAAATTCTAGTTTTTTTAGACTAAAAATTTGGATTTTATAGTAAAAAAACTAACATTTTTGGCATTCAGGCTTTAATAAATAACTCCCTTACTTTGCCCAGGGGGAATAACCCATAGCAACCAATCAGTGCATATAATTTACTAGTCACCTGTTTAAATGCAAGCATTTTATTGGTTGCCATGTGTTACTGCTACTGTAGTATTACATAAGGCGGTTGAAGTCTAAGACATGAGTGTCATCTATGCAGACCAGGAGAAGAAGTGCAAGAAGTGCAAGAGCACTGGCTGTGGATTTTACCTTGCAGTGCAGACCATAGGGTAGTCTTTAAGGACAGGGCCCATTTGCTTACATGCTCTGCTGCTTTTGTTCAACTTTTAATTTATTGTAAATAGGAAAAGAATTACAATTGACAGAAGTAATGATAACAATAACAGTAACAGTCATAGTTAGTTGATTGGTAAGGCTAGGTCATAAAGAAGTTATTTATCTATGGAACAATAAAGGAATGTATACTTTCTTATATATATATTTTCTTTCTTTCCTTTTCTTTATATGAAAATGAATTTCCATTTGGAGGTTAACTTTAAGCAGATTTTCCTATTGTCTAACCTATTGTATAAAGTATAGCATCGATACACACGCTTTGTAATTCTGATAGGACCTTTAGAATTCTGTTTTAGGGAGCAAAAATCTATATCAGTAACCACTTCCATCAGAGCAGTTCTTGGAGAGAGTGATAAAACTACTTTAGTTTAAACTACTGTTCAGAAAATCTCTCACCTTTTTTTAGTAGTTATGAATTATTGGGCATTCTCATAACAAATCAATGTGTTTGGAGAGGGAGAGTCAAATTTAGGACAGATGTTAAGATATTTGCTGTTTTTAGAAGTGAAATTAAATCCTTTATTTGAAAAATTGATACATTTGCAGCTTTGTCCTCTCCAGATTTCAGATAAAGTTAGTTTATCAAAATAATAAAATTACAAAATATAAAATTCATAATTGCTATCGTACTCTTGTGTGAGGGGCAACATTTTTTACTTTGCAAACATTTCTTCACATAGGAGTGATTTTTGTGCTAGCCTCCAATATTACATTCACCCTGTAACGGGGAATGTAATTAAAAGTTGCAAGCGTTATTTAAAAATGGCATCTTTGACAATGTTTAGCACTGCTTGCAATGTAAAATCAGTCGCTGGTGAATATTACATTGCACATTTTTTGCTAAGCAAAGGTTTAGCATTAACACCTGCTCTGGAATTTTGTTAAGTATTCTGGGTTAAAAAAGGTTTTGCAATTGCGAAATTTTATTACATGCACTGTGAACTTTTGACAAAAAACTATTTGTTTGCAAACTTTACGATGAAGCAGTCATGGGGGCAAATTAACTTACCTCCGTAGATCCGCCATCGCTGTCTTCGCTGCACTTCGCTGCACTTCGCCAGGCGTAGATTCACCAGGACATCGCAAATTCACGTAGATCCGAAGTTCCACACAAGTTACCGATCCTTTCTGAAGTTGCGCTAGCGAAGTTACGGTGAGCGCTCTGAAGTTGCCCTAGGGAAGGCTAATTTGCATACGGCGCCAAATTTGAATTTCAATGGACGTGTATGCAGCAGCGCATACAGAACACTACACAAGCGAAGGTAAACTTAATAAAAGTTTATTTAGGTGTTCTAATGCCCTATACATGTGCCCACAGTATAGTTAAGGTGCCACAAATGTAGGGGGGAAGGTGGGCACCCTAAAATAAATCCAATCTTTTTCAGCCTATCACCCAAAAAACGCCAGCGTTTATTGTAACTATTTTGGGACTTAGAAAATTATTCAACTTTTTTTTTTAAAAACTCCTATCTACTCTATTGCACTTCACCTGCTCTAACCTGGCGAAGTAAACTCTGGCGAAGGAGGTCACGTTCAGAAAAAGACCAATGTTAGTAAATTTGCGTATTTTCACCCCCTTCACCAGAGTGCAACTTCGCCAGCGTTAGGGTGCGAAGTTGCGCTAGGCTATTAGCATCGCTGGCGAAATTTGCGAAGTTGCGAAATGACTTCACGCTGGCGAATTTTCGCCAGCGTTAGTCACTTCGCCCTTTAGTAAATTTGCCCCATGGTCTTTATTCAAATGTTTGCAAGTGTCTTTGTGCAGGTTTTTCTCAAATTTTTTTTGGACATGACAATTTTTATGTGCGCACTACAAATGCATTAAAGTCAATGGGAATTTTTTTTATGTTGGCTTTTTTGTTCAAATGCATTAAAGTCAATGGGTGTTTTTTCTTATGGTGACTTTTTTTCCCCAATACATTAAAGTCAATGGAGGTTTTCTCTCATGGCAACTTTTTTTCTCTGTGAATTTTTTGTCCAAATGCATTAAAGTCAATGGGCATTTTTTCTTATGGCGACCTATTTGTCCAAGTGCTTTAAAGTCAATAGACGTTTTTTCTTATGGTGACTTTTTTCTCCAAATGCATTAAAGTCAATGGTGTTTTTTCTTATGGCTATTTTTCTTATTGAGACTTTATGTCTCAGCGACTTTTTGTCACTGCAAATTTTGCTGATGCAAATTTTCTCAAAAATGTGGACTTTCGCTATGAATCCAAGGCTGATTAAAAAATGTGCTCATAACTAGTAATGTATGATAAGTTAATAGATATTTAATCCAATACTCCTAGACCGCCATAAATTTTAGCTCTCTTCAGTTTCCGGAGGACTATTTTTGGTGGTTTCCCTTTCCAAAGAGAAGATTCTAAAGTATTAATAATGTTCTTGTGTTTAAGCAGTAGAGTAAGGTTAATAAGAGGATAAATGCATTTGGGAAATGCTGTCCTCTGATAAAAGGCAATTCTACCTTTTAAGTTCAAAGGTGCATTTAACCATTTGTCACAGAATTTGACGATCTTCTTTTATTATTGGTGTAAAATTTAATGCATAGAGTCTATGTAGGTCAACAGGAAGGAGAAAACCCAAGTATTTTAAGTAGGTTTGCCTCTTTTATATTCCTAAATGATTTAGGATCTTAGAAAAATTGTGGCCGTAAATATCCATTTACTGGGTTTTTTTTTAAACTTATTATAAAACCAGATATCGAGGTGAAGTTTTGCAATATGGAAAATATTTAATTCAGATTAATATTGAGGTCTGTAATAATTAGCAGTATGTTGACTGCAAAAGCTGTTAGTTTAACTGGTTAGTCATTAATTACCATACCAGGCAAATGAGTAGACTTCTGAAGATATCTAATAAGGGGTTTCAGAGATAGGTTGAACAGGAGGGGTGAAAGAGGGCAGCCTTGTCTAGTTCCTCTTTTTAAATGGATAGTTTCAGACATTTCGCTCGCTGCATTTATTCTAGTTGTCGGAGAAGTATACAATAATTATACTAGGTCCAAGAAGGATCATTGAAAACCAAAGGATGATAAAGAGTCATTCTGGTGTTTGCAGCAGATGTTATTGAACGTTTTGTCCATATCAACGACAAATGTAGCTGGTATTTTTTTTGCTTTTGAGCATATATGACATTGATGATGTATAATGTTTCAATTACTTTTTTTCCCTAGAGTGGCTAAGAAATCAGCATAATAAACTTTTGTAAAGAATCTAGCCTATAGAGGTTTAAGCTGCCTCCTCTTTTGTTGGAATAAGTCAAATCAGGGTGACAGTATATTTGAAATAGATATTAACAAATATCTTAAGTGTCCATCTCTACTGATTGCGAAGTAAAGGTCCTTGTAGTTTGTGGAGATCTAGAGCGCTCTTTAAAAGATTGCTTAATTTTCTAAGCAATTTCTATATGAGAGTCAAAGTGCATATCTGATTTGGATGTGCTCTTTTGGTTGTGAATGAGAATCCCTCATTTTTTTGTGAAGCAGAGTCAATATCATAACATTCTGAGTGAGATTCAAGTCTGGAAATCTTTCTGCATATCTCTAATCTTCAAATACATGTGTCTCTGTAGTAGTTATGTGTCATGAAAAACTCAATCTGCACCCGACTCAGTTTCTAATTCTTTGATTTTTTTTCCAGGTACAGTAATTTATTATTTGAGGAGGTGACATTGTCTTCCAAAGAAGAGCTTCTTTCCTCCATTTTTGAGATGCTGTAATTGGTAAGGTAAGTTGTGCTGCTAAGCTGTATGTCTGCTTGTAGCAAGTAGTCACTATTAAGTGGGCTGGTGGAGGACTATTTGGGCCTCTGAGTACTTGGAATGCCAGGGCCTATTTTGACTCTCAGTCCAGACATGAAACTCTTGTGTCTCTGGTATGTGTAGCTAGTATCACACTGCAACACTATAGTGTAGCAGAAGCACACAATAAAAGTTTTCAAATTGGATTGCAAATGTATCATCACACACTCAGCACTTCATTTGTGCAAGATTTGGAACCTGCCCTGTGATTGGACTTAAATACATTATTTTTGAGCCCCTGCTGCTAATAATAATGTATGATCCCAATACAAGGCTCCAGTCAAGGCTGTGTTGCAGTCCCTTCCCATTCCATTTGTAAGCTACAAGGAGCTGTGAATGGATTTCAGCAATACCTTGCTTTTTACATTCCTAAACAATACTGGCAGTGTTTAGTGAAAGTATGGGCTAGACCCATAGCTGTGAATATTTCATTTACATTTTAATCTATTAATTTATTATGAATAGCATAATCATGAACTTAAGAACCAACTGATTTTAGGTGATTATTTAATTCCATGCAGTTTGATGATTTTCATTTACTTATCTAGCATATTCAGAGTTATGAATATATGATGAGTTCAATCTGTATTGAATAAAATAATGGAAAAAATTGGAAAAATTATTTGAGGTTAGTAATGGCAAAAAAAGGAGTGGATATTAGTAAGATTATGTGACTTGGAAGGTCTATGCCATCTCATATAGCTAACTCTACCTGGGCATCAGTAGTTCAGAGTTCCAGTGACATGGGCTTCCAAGCAGACAATGTATCTTCCCCTGTTTTTGTTTTTTGTGTTGCGTACAAATCAGCCTTCATGGTTTAATTTATCACTATGCCCAAGTGTAAAAAGAATAAATACTGGAAAAAATATTTTTTGATCAAATTACATTTCATGTTTGAGTCAATTTTTAAATAACTAAAATGCTCAGTCTTACTAAGACTTAACTCAGTGCAGTCACATTACATCAAGACAAACTTGCTAAAAAGGCACTTAAGTTATGCAGAACAGCACGTATAATATGGTCTCTCCTCCTGTATACCCCCCCACTCAATTCTGCCAAGTTTTCCTTCTTTAAACTCATGATGTAATGTTTTGAACACAATGTTGCATTTATTTTTGCTGCTTTATTTTTCCAATTTTCTGTATTTTGGATCTTTGTATGACACTATAGCTAGATGCTGTACACATAGGCTACAGTATGTATGCAGTACTATTTCGGATTCTGTTCAGATTTTATGGATCCTTACCATACTTGTTAGTACATTCCTATGTATGCAGATGTCAAAAGGAATTGTGAAACAACTTGCATTCTGTGGCAACAGTTGACACACTGAAATGCACCTATATGAAGTCTCAATTTCAATGCCTCCTGTCAGATCTGATTTGACCATGGGAAGTTTTTCTTCCTTTAAAAAACATGTGTGAGTGAATGGCATTTTTCTGCATTGTACATAGATACAGTAACTGCCAATGAAAAGGAAGGGGATGCTGTAAAGCATTTTGTGTGGGAGTGTACATTTTAGAGTCATACTTCCATTTTATTTTGTTCTTCTTTAACACACATCACATTGGATGTGATTGGCTTGTATGAATAGTGTCAGACTGAGCAGAATGTGAAATAAGTGCCTGGCAGAGTGTGAGTAGTAGTTGCATTTTTGGTTGTATAGAAGAAGTGTATTTAGGGTCTTCTATGTTTTAACTGTACTTATGGCACCAGCATATTTAACTAGAGCTTACGTGGAATTTCACTTCCAGAAATAGACAAACACTAGGGATAGTTTTATTAAGAGAAAATTTATCTACTATACCATCATGTGTTTTTTCTTTGCAGAGTTACAAGAGTGCTCTAAGTAAATCCATCATGCACACTGATAAAACGTACAGACTCTGTGCCATGGCTGGAATCAAACCCAACACCCCAGGGCTGTGAGGCAGCACTACTAAACAATGTACAGTGTCTCCTTTATATCCATAGCTAAAGGGGAAAATTGTTCAATTACCCTCTAACAGGGCCTTGTTGACTATAGATTAATTGTATGGGCAATGACAAATCATTTCTGGGTGTTTCCTGATCTTAAATCCTGATCACTTTTAATAAAATACTGAGAAACATTTTTTAATTTGGTTGTTATTTCACATTTATTTATATTACAGACTTTAATCTTGCCCTGATATTCTTTCTGGACAGCAAAGGTTTCCTCCTGGTGCACCTCCCATGTTGATCTAATTTGTGTAGCCTCTTTCTAATGGTAGACTCAAGCACTATGACGTCAACAGTGGCAAGGGCTACCTGTCCTGGGCAAGTTAGCAGTTTCTGATCTTCTTTAATTGTGGATAATCTTTTCCATTGTAGAATGATTGGTGTCCAGTTGTTTTGTGATCTTTTTAAATCAATTCCTAGACTCTTTAATATCTATAACTTTCTTTTTGGTATTTGAACTAGTAATACATGTAGGGTTCTACTTATTTTTCCAAATACGAAATGTGCATTTATGTTTATTGATTGCCAGGATTACAATGAGGAGTACTTACACATGACTATATTTTATATATTATATACAGTCTGTTTTTTTTTTCTTAATTGTCTTTATTCAGCAGTCCTCCAGTTTGCAATTTCAGCAATCTGGTTGCTAGGGTCCAAATTACCCTAGCAACCAAGTATTGATTTGAATAAGTGATTGGATTAGGAATAGGAGTAATGATGAGTCATAAAAAAGTAGCAATAACTAAAATTGTAGCCTTACAGAGCATTTATTGTTTAGATGGGGTCGGTGACCCCCGTTTGAAAGCTGGAAAGACACAGAAGAAGACAGCAAATAATTCAAAAGCTATAAAAACTAAAAAATGAATACAGTTGAAATTTTGCTTAGAATTAGCCATTCTGTAACATGCTAAAAGTTTACTTAAAGGTGAACCACCCCTTTAATAGTGTTGTAGGGCAGTGATCCCCAACCAGTAGCTCATGAGCAACATGTTGCTCTCGAACCTCTTGAATGTTGCTCTCAGTGTCCTGAAAGCAGGGGCTTATTTTTGAATTCCAGGCTTGCAAGCAAGTTTTAATTGCATAAAAGTAAGTATAGCGCCAAGTAAAGCCTCTTGTAGGCTGCCAGTCCACATAGGGGCTACCAAATAGCCAATCACAGCCCTTATTTGGCACCCCAAGGGACTTTTTCATGCTTGTGTTGCTCCCCAACTCTTTTTACAGTTGAATGTGGCTCACAGGTAAAAAAGGTTGGGGACCCCTGTTGTAGGGAAACTGCCTCATGGAAAGAATTAAAGAGCCAATGAACAGTACTGCACCATTCAACTTGCACTGGCTGATGGATTGCTAAATAGTTTCACAGGTTCCTTAAAGCTTTATTAAATTCATACTCAATTCCTTTTCTAAAATGAATTCAAATCACTGTGGGCCAGATTCAATTCAGTGAGAAGACGTTATCTAATGGTTTATCATTGAAAAACTCATGGACAGGATTCAGTTCAAGGAGAAAAACTTTTCTCAGAATTCAGTACCACTTTTTTCCCTATAGACTTCAATCGAGTTTTCACGTGATAAACAGTGAGATAAATAATACATTTTTATGAATTGAATTTCATCTCAAATCGAATCTTGTTCATGACTTGTTCAAACCTTTTTCTCACTGAATTGAATCTGGCCCTATATGTGCTAAAGCCCAAAGCTTTCTTTTCAAAGAAAAAATACAAAATTGTGCAACACCTAATTGTGCAACACCATCCATGCTGCAGGTGGAAACTCACAGAAAACCAGCATGTAATTCCCACTTACATTTTATCCAAGAGCATAGCAAATATATGCCAGAAATGTTATGAATATGTTGTTACAAATGAAAACATGCAGTCATCTTCATCACTTATTAATGTCTCTAAACCTTAATGGTCTTTTTATGCAGTACAAATTTGTGCTGCATATTCGAGGAAATGATGAAGAATTACACTCTCTTGTCTTGAGCTGAACCATTTTTAACTCATTACAATTTTTTTGCTGCTTATCTGCTGCGAAACTGCATAGCATGTATATTTTTATGACAGATAAAGATTGATCATCTGGATACATATCCAGCACGCTTACTTGCCAGTAACCTCTTCCCCAACCACTAATTTGCAAATATCACTCTGCTAAGACATCTTTTGTGGATTTTCTTGTAGTGCCACTGGTGACCTCTGTGATTCACTGCTATTAGGTTTAATTAGAAGATGAATAAATGATAACTGCTGCTTGAACATAAATTTCCTTGTCCAGTGACATATCACTTTCACAGGGCCAATCAACCATCAATTATACAGTGACTATTTATGTCTTTATGGCTTTACACGCCATGCAAGCAGGGCCACCATCAGGGGAGGACAAGTGTCCCGGGCCTGAAGGGGGGCCCGGCAGTGCTGCATTTTTGAAAGAGCCAGGCCCCCCTTACGAGCGCCAGAGCCGTGCGGCCATTTCCCAGGTTGTAGAATGCGGAATTGCCGAACAGCCGAAGCGGCGAAAAGACCCGAAGTCACGAAAACAGCCGAAGTCCCAAAGCGACAAAAAGACCCAAAGTCATGAAAACAGCCGAAGTCCCAAAGCGGCAAAAAGACCCAAAGTCACGAAAACAGCCGAAATAGTAGTCCTGAAGCGGCGAAAAGACCCGAAGTCATGAAAGGAGCCAAAATTAAAGTCCTGAAGCGGCGAAGAGACCCAAAGTCACGAAAGGAGGCAAAGTTGAGTGAAGCCTTGAGTTCAATTCTACTGAACACCAGTTTGTGTTTTTTTTTTTTTTAATCCCCTGGCCACCAATGTATTATTTTAATATTCTATAGGCCCCTGCCACCAATGTTTTTTTTTTAGAAAAAATTGGGGGGCCCAATTTTTTTTACTTGTGAGGGGAGCCCTAATTTTTTTTGTAACTTGTAAGGGGGGCCCTGGCACCATTTTTTTTAAAAAAAAAATTTGGGGCCCCAATTTTTTAACTTGTAAAGGGGCCCCTGCCACCAATGTTTTTTTTTTATTTATTTGACTTTTTTTTGGGGGGGGGCAATTTTTTTTAACTTGTAAGTGGCCCTTGCTACCAATGCTTTTTTAAAAAAAATTAAAAAAAAAATTTTTTTACATTTTTTTTGGGGCCCCGATTTTTTTTAACTTATAAGTGGGCCCTGACCATCAATACCTTTTTATAACTTGTGTGTGTGGGGGGTTACTTTTTTAGCGGCTGATGTCTGTGTGGTCTTTTAACTGTGATGTGGAGTGGGCGGGATATTGGGGTGGGGCTTGGGCGTGAGGGGGGGGTGGGGCTTGGGCATGAGGGTGGGCGGGGGCCCCAAAAGTTTTGTTGTATGGGGCCACGTGATTTCTAATGGCGGCCCTGCATGCGAGTGCTGTCTGTTTGGATCGAAATTTGAATATTTAAAGGGGCTTTGTGCCCAAGCTGATTGCCCGTTGTTAGGTCTAATTTGATTAGTATCTGGGTGCAATTTTTGTCTATTTATTCTTTGGTTTTGATCCCTCTATGTCTGACTTTGCTGAACTCTGCCAAATCCCAACCTTTGCCTGCCTGACCATTCTTGGAACTCTGCCAGTACTGACCCAGCCTGCCTGACCATTCTTTAACCTTTGCCTGTACCGACATCAACCTGCCTGAATAATCTTGAACTCTGCCTGCCTGACCGGGGGAATGTAATAAAAATCGCTGACAGAAAAACTATTTGCAATGTGAAAAGTTATGCCTTTCGCGAACAAATTTTGCTTTGTGCGAATTTAATATAGCTTTTGCGAGCCCGGAAACTGTTTAGCGACCACTTCCGACAGTGAAAGACCGTTTGCGAATTTTATAGTTTGCGCCAATGCACAGTCAATGTAATAAAACTTCTTACTGAAAAAGTCGTTATGTTTGCTCCAAAAGATTACGACACCTTCAAGCACTTCTTATGAGTGCGCAATTAAAATTCGCAATGCGCTATTACAATTCGCAATGCGCAATTACAATTCGCAATGCAATGACAGTTTAAGGAACAATATTACATTGCGAGATGTGGATTTTTAGTCTTATTGGTGTGAATTGTTTTGCTCTTTGCGACTTTTATTATATTCCCCTATATATCATCTAATCCTTAAGAAACTGGTGTTGCCTTACGTCCTATCCTTGGTAACAAATGTGCCCCTTCGCTTGAATTGCTCCTCTCAAGTTATGACCTGGCGGCATCTGAGTAGTTGGGGGCTCCTCCCGAGGCTAAAGACGGCTGCTTCAAGTGGAAGATTGAGCCATGACCGGGAGCTTAGTGCTTGTTCTGAATTAGGGAACCGTACGTGACAGTATCGTTTCAGCCAAGGAAACGCTTGTATGTGAGAAGAATCATGTAGCATTTCAGGCATTGGTTACTTATTAAATAACATAGTAAATGAGGTTAAAAAAGGCACAACCATCAAGTTAAACTTTTTTGCCCAAGTGAAACTTGCCTAACTACTGGTTGAAAAAAAATCTTTGGTTTTGTGCTATTTACTATCGACACATTTAAAGATTTTTATCTATTTATACCATGCTGCCACATTTATGCAGCACATTACAGACATTGTTCATCATTCACATCAGTCCCTGCCCACTAGAACAGTATAACATTCTCATACAACAGGGTAAATTTTAGCAGAAGTCAATTTACCTACTAGTTTGTTTATGGAAATCCACTCACACACAGGTCAAACATACAAACTCCAGATAGAGCCCACGCTGGAATAAAAATCTCAACACCCCAACATTGCAAGGCAGAAATGATTAGCACCAAACCACCATGCTGTCCATTCTTAGTGGCAAACACCAAATACTCTAATGATAGCACTGTACAGAGATTGTGGAAGCCACACATTTGCCCCCTCAAGTTCCGCAGTACTCAATTATAGTTCAACATTTAATAAGTATGCCTCTAAAATCCTACAGAAATTAATATAGAGTGGTAAGTTGGACCCTCAATGTTCATGAAAGGAGAATATGAAGACCCTTGGCCTAACATGGACGCACAATGGGGCATATTTACCAAAAAGTGAATTTAGAGCTTAAGCTGCCAGAGTGAAAGTCCTCCACTCTCTATTCATTTGTATTGGATTTTTAAAGACCTATTTATTTAAGTGAAAGTTCACCATTTCATATATACACTCTTAAAAATCCCATAGAACTGAATTGAGAGTGGAGGAATTTCACTCTGGCAAACTGTCTTGAGCTCTAAATTAACTTTTTGGTAAATATACTCCATTGTGGTACCAAAAGTAGTATTTAGAAGTATGCTTCCTTTAAAGGATCAGTAACAGCAATTTAAAAAAAAAAATCGTTAGTGTGAAAAAAAGACACATATTGAACTTTAAAGTCACTTACTGAAACTCTGCTTGTGCTCATCTTCAAGAAAAGGCGATTGCCGATCTATTGTGCGGCGCTCCATTTGTCTTCCCTGCCTTCCTTAAAGGAGATAGCCAGGGAGGAGAAATGGAGCGCCGCACCATGGATCATCGCCCTGTCGTCATTTCTGAAGAGCAGCGCAAGCGGAGTTTCAGTAAGTTATTTCTTAATAAAGACTTAGCGATTTTAAAGTTTAATATGTGTTGGTGTCTTTTTTTTGTAGCATACTAACTATTTTTTTTTAGAAAATTGTTGCTGTTACTGGTCCTTTAAGTACCCACAAATTGTAATCAATTACAAATGAACAAATATTAGTAGTTTTATAAAAGTTAAACAATAGATCAAATGTTGAACCACATAAAGAAAAGCTTTAAATTGATTTAGTGCATCTGTTTTAGTTAGAATCTCTTGATAAATACAGAGTTTGAAGTACAATGCCACAGTAAAGCTATCTGTTGGTTGTAGTCTAGTGCTGTGCAGTGTTTGTGTTTAATTATATCATCTATTTATTCAGCAATGCAGACAGATACACGATTAAAACAAGATTATTTTCATATTCAGAACTCTAAGGGAAAGAAGTGTCACATTAGACTGATACAAGATACAAGCTTTGAGAGCATTTACTTTGATAATATCGCAGCAGTGCTTCATAGCACACTGGACTTGGCATGTGTTTGGTTTAGCTGTTTCAAATTCATATCCAGTACGTAAGTCTGCTTCATTGTCTAAATTATCCTTAGAATATGTCAGTGTCTTATTTAGGGAATGATTGTTTATATCAACTCTATTAATCCTTTGTTCAGCTCTGCTCTTGACTTGAACGGATTTTATTATGGTTTAATAGTTGGGCATTAAACAATAAGTATTGCTACTGTTCTTCACCCTAGAATGCATCTGATCTTGATACACAGGAGCTGATACAGGAAAAAACTAAAGGGATTGGTGTGATTGAAACTGGTACAATTTATGAATGAAATAATACTGCCTAGGAAATATTCTAAATAACCCTTTAGAAGCCTGTGATCATGTGCAATTTGTATGCAATATATAGCACAGAACAAAAACTGTGGTACCGTGTTAGCCAGTAGTAAAAATAACAAATAAAAAAACAAACAAATACAAAAAGTTGTGTAGAAGTGATACCTATATTGGTTAACAATAAAAATACATTGCAAGCTTAGTATTTTGCCTGACGAAGGGACCTTGGTGCTCCGAAAGCTTGCAATGTGTTTTTATTGTTAGCCAATATAGGTATTACTTCTACAATACTTTTTGTATTTGTTTGTTTTTTTATTTGTTATTTTATGCAATATATAGAAATACATCATAGAGATTGTTGGTTTGTAAAAATAAAAGTAGTTTGAATTCAGCTGCATTTGTTATATGACATATGTTATTCTGCACAGGATATTTCATTTATTTGGATACTTGTTTAGTATTTCAAGTATGATCTTTCCATGCAAGCAAATGAATGAATGAATGAAGCTCCCAGGAGTACCTGGACTTTTGTCCTTATGCTTGCAGTAATTAATGAGATGTAGAAAGTCAATTTGTCCAACTTTAGGCTGAACATTTTTATCATGTGTTTCAACATCAATCAGATGGGGCAGGCCAGTATTAAATTAATTGTGGTGATGGCAAAAATTTAAACATTTTGCATTTGGAAGGAGGAACATCTGATGTTGACTACAAGCAGGTTAGTAGCTAAGGAACATAGTTTTAAAGACAATACTGTAGAGTGCTTTTGCTTAGTAGTACATCTTATTTTGAATAGTATTTTTGTATATTGTTGGTTGACATGCAGTAAGAAAAAAAACCTGACTGCTCATATACCACTTTCAGTTATGTTAAGAAAGAATCTTTTTGAATTTGCCTGAATTATTTGCCTGAATTTAAGCAGTGGATTCTTAAATGGCATACATCATAAATTAAGTAGAATATTCTTTAATCTTAAAATCCTGTTATCTCAAAATGTGCTTTTAAAAGGACACTGTGATGATTGTATGCAGTAATTTCTAAATTACACTTTTTACATAATAATAGATTACCAGTCTAAAATTTAATTTTATTAAGATGGACTTTGAATTTTACTATTGAGTGCTGTTCTCATAGCCTTTTTAACAATGTAGGTGTTAGGGAGCTTTTATCCGATTAAGTTCCCTTTGTTCCGATGATAGGATTCTGGTGGGGGGGGGGGAAGGTGGAGGGTGATATCACTCCAATTTGCAGTGCAGCTGTAAGGGCTGGGACACACTGGGCGATTTGGGGAGATTTAGTCGCCTGGCGACTAATCGCCGTGACTTTTCTCCCCGAATGCCTCCCCTCGCTCTGCGCCTGGCTAAAATGAAAAATGGCCTGCGCTAATCACACGCGGCGATTCGTTTTCCGAAGTCGCCCGAAGTTTCCTCGTGAGGCAACTTCGAGCGACTTTGGAAAATGAATCGCCGCGTGTGATTAGCGCAGACGATTTTTCAGGCGACTAAATCTCCCCAAATCGCCCAGTGTGTCCCAGCCCTTAAGAGTGACTGAAGTCTATCAGAGCACAAGTGACAAGACTGAGGACACCTGGTACACTAACAACATGTCCCAAGTCAGATTTTAAAATTAAATATAAAACAAAATCTGTTTGCTTTTTGAACAATGGATTTTAGTGTATAATTCTGCTGAAGCAGCACTATTAACTAAAATAACATGTTTTCTCACTTGACAGAATCCCCTGTTGCATTATTGAGTACTAGTTTGTACCCCTAAGCTTTTTGTGACTTCACAACTTCCACAAATTTCAATCTCTGTATAGAACATTGATTATATAAAAGCAAAAAAAAAACTGTTAACAGTTCTTAAAAACCTCTGGCTTAAAAGGAAAGTATCTATAAATTTAATGAAGCCTCTTATGATATGTATTTAAATAATTCACTAGGCAATTACAAGAAATGGCTGAGACGTTTTTATATTTACATTACATTTCCTGGACATAAAAAGAGAATCAAGCTGCAGGATATTAGGAAATAAGATGTTTGTTACCAACTGTGCACAGAGCACTTCATTAAGTATAAAGAAATATAGCATGAAAGTTTTCTTTGACATATTTCAAGAAGATTCAACAAGTGGAAGGAATAAGTTAATGAGATGTGATGCCATTTCATACTGGCAGGACAGATTGTAAAAGGCTTTACAGGTAGTAATTGGTAAAGATACATTATTTACTCCACGAATCATCATTTTTTACTTCTCTCATAAAATTTCATGAGGGAATCATCACATACTGTAAATTCTGTTTTAAATATTATACAGGAAATACTATTTCTACAGAAACTTGTAGGCCCTCTTTCAATAAATGGAGGCAAGTTTTGCTTACTTAGCAAGGTAATGACACATTGTCACTCTTTTTCTATATATACTGTAACTGCTACTGCATTCAACTTGGGGATCATCCCACTAATTGTCAATATAAGGCCCTATTATGTAATACATTACAATTTCATATGTGCCAGAATGCATTGAAATCAATGGACATTTTTTGTTGTGTCTTTTTGACAGGCCCAGGCCAAACTGACTGGGCACCCTAGTCAACCTTGCTCCCCAGTGCACGCACATGTTAGCGTGCATGCTCACCCTGACGTTGAAGGTGGGGCAGTGATAGAGGGGAGGAGAAATGGCAGAGGGGAGGGCCACAGTAGGGCTGCAGTGGAGGGCAGCAGTGGGGAGGAGAAGCAGCAGAGGGGAGGCCAGACCAGCAGAAGTAAGTGACTATGAACTAGGAGTAGGCAGAAGAGGTGCCTGCACAGCGCCCCACTGTTGTTGCACCCTAGGCAGGTGCCTCTTCTGCCTATCTAGTTTGGGCCCTGCTTTTTTGACTTTTAAAGGGGTCCTCCAAGCGAAAATTGTACTTTGCACAACAAAGGAAAATGTAATTCTATGCAAGTTTTCAAGGTATATTAATAATAAAATATATATTTTGGAAGTTGTAATTGCTACTGAAGCAGCATTCTCTGCACTGCTGGTTCCTACTCCTAAAACAATGTTGCAAGCCAGCTGATTAAATGATCATCATTTGTCCCTGAACAGTTCTGGCTAGTGCTGAATATATGTTTTGCCTGTTGTTTTGATTACAAAGTACATGTATAGTTTTGTTATTTTTTTGGTCATCTGTGCCTTGGCATTGTACATTGCCATCCCCTGTGTGGAGCTATTTAATATAGTCTGACTTGATTCATCACATCATTGGTCTGCTTTATACAGTATAGGCCTACCCTATCCCCTCTCCCAGCCAGGTATCCTTGTTACAAATTAATTTTGAAAAACTATCACTTTAAAAGAGCTGGAGAAGAAATTACTCTTGCTACATTATTTTAAAAGTTGGAACAAGAGAACAAAAAGGGATATAAATATACAGCTTTCACCTGAAAATTACATTTACAAATACCTTTGCAATCATTTTCAAAGTTTTGTTTAACCTACAGTATATGGAAAGCTAGAATTACATTTTCTGTCATTCTGCAAAAATACCCCTTTAATGTAACTATTACTGTAGGAAATATTTGTATGTGGGTGTACGTAGTGGTTCAGTTTCAGAAAGTAAAGGGGCTATGCTACCTGTTGGATTCCTTAGGTTGGTGCAATATTGTTTCAGTGAGCATTTTGTACTAGAATTGTGAAACTCAACCTCTGGAGTCCTCATTACATATCTTGACCAGTAACCCTAAAAGCGTGTTTGTATCCTCATGCATGTTGTAATTTTTCCATACTGGAAACACCTTTGTTACCTGCTAGTAGCAAATTATTGAATTGCTCTGAAAATCACCTTGAAGTAACACAATTGAATTCAAAATGGTTGCCAATATTGAACAAAGCCAGTGACTCACCAGTGAGATTTCCCACCTCATGTGGCCCCAATAGACAGATGAAAGACTGAAGTGGTCATGGGCAGTTGCCGAGTACATCAATCACAGCATCTTTGAACTTTTCTTCTAGCATACTCTCTGATCTACCAAACATCAAATGCTCTTCAGAGCAGTAATTGTGTCATATAACAGTGATAGTGCACTTCCCTCGTGACATTACCTTAATTTAAAGATACGTTTTAACTGGCAATGGAAAACAATGTGAACAATTTCCATGTGCAATTCTATCATTTGAGGTTTTGTAGTTATGAGCGGAGATTTTTGGTAGGCATGGATTTGCAGCGAAACCTTGCATTTTATCACTGGCAAATCTTTTCCACTAAACTGTTGCAAAATTCTGCCATGAAAATTTTGCAGCGAAAAAATACATGCAAAAAAAAATGCAGTTTAAAATGCCACTGACTTTAATGTAATTTACTTGAAAAAACTCAATGAAAAACCACCGACATAGAGAGAAAACATCCATTGACCTTAACGTGTTTTGCAAATTTTGCAAATGTTTTTGCTAATTTTCATCCAAGTGAAACAGGACAGATTCCCTTATCACTTGCATTTTGTTTATGGTGTTATTGTGCATGTATAGAGTCATAAATGTACTGTTGTGTTGAGGTCTGTGTTCTTGATTAGCCACAAATTACAGGGCCGGATTTACATAGCGGGAGCCCCTAGGCCCACTGTCGTACATCGCCCCCATCCCCTCCCTTTTATTTCACTCAAATTTCCATCATCGGGACCGGATTGGGATCGGTGCACTGGAAATTTAAAAAACTGTGCATCCCCAGTGTTTCTGAACCATTGTGGGTGTGGTTGGGCAGCATGCTGCCCCCTAAAATCCTGCCGCCCTAAGCCCGGACCTTGGTGGCCTCTCCACAAATCCAGGTCTGACAACTTAAAGCTTATATTTTATTATTACACCCTTTAGTAGCCGATCATGCCGCGTAGATGCGTTTAGAGTTAAGTTAACATATCTGTTTTGTTTGCAGAGCCAACAACCATTTACAGTAGCAGCTGAAGCTACCATCAGCATTTCCTTTTCCTCCAAAAATGCTTTAATTCCATTATACTAAAAGGTGGATAAACCCTCCCCCAAAAGGTGTGAAAAAATCTGTTACATTAACTAGATGATAGTATTGTCTAGGCTGAATGATGAAATCATAATGAAGGGAAAATAGAACATCTGTCATAGTCACTAGAACACCAAGTAGGAAGATGACATTCTTCTTGCAGGAGGAGGAGAAGTGGTGCCACTTCCCCTTACAAACCGTATTCTTCATTCATGAAATTAAAAATTAAAATGTGACGGGGAATTTCCAGGGCCAGGATCTGCATCACTTCATTTCAGTAGGTCTGTGCTGTTGTCCCCTGTCCCCTAGAATAATAAAGTAGATGATGAATAAGAGAGTGGTGCTTTTGATTCAGTAGTGATCATTGTAAGAAGCAGCAGAAGCAGAAGAAGCAGAGGAAGCATCCAGAACCTTCTCATCCCAGTGGAAAAGTAACGTTTATTTTGGTTATTGGAAACTGGCAGAAATGTATAAAGGTGCAATTACTGAGGTGAAAATGGGACAAATGCAGTATTGATATCATTAAGGTATATGTATAAGTATATATCATTGTTTGAATTTTTTATATTATCACATGCAACATGTCCAACTGTCCCTACAGTATGGAGTGAATGAAAGTGAATGTCCCACAGGATCCTCATGATCTTGCATTGGTAGTCTGGTGGCCTCAGCAAGATAGGATAATGATTTACCTTTAAAAAAAATAAGACCTTATCAGGAATATGTAGTGCTGTTTTAATCTTCATTAGTTGTATTGTTAAAAGAGATAAAGTCCACACAAGGGTGACTAAACTTTGCTTTTGTGGCAGGAGGTCAAAAGAATTCACTCTGTGAAGCCATATGCTCCTTTAAATTCTGATACTGTCAAAGCAATGACCAAAAAGCTTTTTTTCACAACCAGAGTGATTTTGTGGATTATCTCCCCGAGGCAGTGGCAGTAGAAGATTTGTTTCAAGAAGTTTGCATCCCTTCTACACAGCGTAGAAAAAATAAGGCTGCAGTAAGTGCAATATTCATCTGGCGACTGATCCATGGCTGTATTGAAGTTAATTTATGCCCCTACTGAGGCGACTTTAGATGAGTCTTTTTTTTACTTATTGCTGAGTAACTAGAGGTTTATGCATGATGTACCCATACAGTTAATAGCTTTCATATTAATAAAGTGTTTGCTCTCAGAAAACATTTCCAATAAACTCTGTACCTTATTTAGCTCACTGCAGGAGATTTATTGGCTGAATTACTAAAAATTCTCATCTCCCAACTCATGCTGAAAACATTTGTTATCGGTAATATTAAAATTAGACAAAATCAATATTATACCCATAAGTTCTAGAGCTGTTTTGGAAAAGAAGGACACACACGTAGGCAGTTATTTATTTAAGGAAACAAATGCAATGAAGAAATCACAGAAAAGAATAAAGATCAAAATAAGTACACGTTTCACATAAAATCTCACAGGCAAATCCACAACCACAGATTTATGATGGACTATAGCTCATTAATACGTACAGGAAAACCCAAACATTAATAAATAACTACTTTAATAAACAAACAAGTTGCTGAAAGATGAACCAAAGCAAAAGCAAGAATGATAACTCTATATACCAAAATATGTTCAATAATCAAAATTACAATAGCATCTTTTTGTTAGTTGTTTTAAATGGAAGGACATTATGGCTAATATGTATGTTTTTCTTCTATTCTTCTATTACATAATTTAGATTTAAAATCAGTTTTCTATAATTTCAATTAATACAGCACTTAGTTTTCTGGATGACTCACACAGATAGTTATGAAACAATTAATTGCTTAGTTCACAATGGACAAATGTATTGCAATATATCCACAGTTTCTTCAAATACAGTGTATTTTGTGCATAAAAATACTATTGAACTATTATTTAAATTGATTTGGCTGATTTTTTAATGAAACCAGGAATTACTGTATAATAATATTGTTGGAAAGTTGGAGTTTGAAAACCACAGTAATTACCATTTTCTGAAGGTAATACTGCCTCTGCATTCACAACCGTCAGTTCATATTATGTCAGGAAGGTATATTTCGATGCTTAATTTGAAAACAAGTCATTTAAGGATATACAGTATAAATCCCAAGGATTGGGATCAAATGATGTTTCAATTTAAAGGGATTCTGTCATGATTTTTATGGTGTAGTTTTTATTCCTAAATTACACTGTTTACATTTTAAATAATTCACTCTACCATATAAAATTCCATTCCTAACCCAACAAGTGTATTTATTAGCTGCAAGATTTGTAAAGGTGTTGATGTTATTGTTTATAAGGAACAAAACAGATTATAAGTGATTTCTGGCAGAAGATAAATCTCCTTTTTAACTACATCAGTGGAGAATATTTTCTGTAATGGGCTCTCCTTAAAGGAAAACTATACTCCCAAAATGAATACTTAAGCAACAGATAGTTTATATCAAATTGAATGACATATTAAAGAATCTTACCAAACTGGAATATATATTTACATAAATATTGCCCTTTTACATCTCTTGCCTTGAACCACCATTTCATGACTCTATCTGTGCTGCCTCAGAGATCACCTGACCAGAAATACTACAACACTAACTGTAACAGGAAGAAGTGAGGAAGCAAAAGGCAGAACTCTGTCTGTTAATTGGCTCATGTGACCTTACATATGGTTTGTATGTGTGCACAGTGAATCTTACGATCTCAGGGGGCAGCCCTTATTTTTTAAAATGGCAATTTTCTATTTATGATTACCCAATGGCACATACTACTAAAGAAAGTATATTATTATGATAATGGTTCATTTACATGAAGCAGGGTTTTACACATGAGCTGTTTTACTCAGTATCTTTTAATAGAGACCTACATTGTTTGGGGGGTATAGTTTTCCTTTAAACCCCCTAATGAGTACTGCCAAATGAGCTGGTCCTTCCCTAGTACATTAAAGGGTGGTTTACCTTTAATTAAATTTGAATGTTTTTAGAATGTATTATTCCTAGCAATTTTGGAATTGGTCTTCTCTGGGAGCTTACGATTTTATTAATGGAGTAATTAATTACTTTTTTTTTAAGTCCAAATTCTATTCATATTCCAGTTCCTCATTCAAACTACTGCCTGGTTGCTAAGGTAAACAAGACCCTTATAATCAGATAGCTGTGAAAATTAAAAAAAAAAAGTCAGATCTGCTGATAAAAAGCTAAATAGCTGAATAAACACAAAAACATGAAAACCAATGGCAAACTGTCTCAGAATATCAATGCCTATTTCATACTAAAGATTAATTTCAAGGCGATCAACCCCTTAAATATCTATGGGAAAAGCTCAATGGTAAGAGCTACGTCAGTGTTGTGTCCATTAAAAAGTGTTGTGCTATTCTAAAAGATAATTTCTCCTCTTCAATACTTTGCATATGCTTTGCTATAGTCATTGTGTGCTGTGTAGCAACTTTACACTGCAACACCCTGGGATCTGATGATGTGTTTCTCATACACTGAAGGAGATTGTCATTCTATTGACTGATGTTTCATGTACTTTGCCTTATACCCTATATAGTATTAAGGTTATGCAAATCCTGTATTGTGTATTGTATAGTAGTAACTGCTTGTTAAAATGTAGGAGGGCTGCTAGTCTTTCAGTGCACTTGACGGTGGCAGTGTTTTTTCCCTGCTGTTTTACAGGGCTCCAGCCAAATGCACACCAACTTGAAAAACCCAGAAAATGTCTGCCCATGTCTCAACTCCTTTCATCATCAGCCGCGTGTCTATATGCTGAGTATGTATGGGGATCTGGTAGCCGTCCTGGCAGGTTACGCATAGCTCAAAAAGTAATTGCAAAAAATAATTTCATAGTATTAATTAGAATATTAATCTTGGGTGATTAAATATTGAGGCATGTCTTCAGATTGTGACAGATTTTATTTTAAAATGAACCCCCATGGGGAAAATGTTCTTTTGTGTGAACTATGGACATTAAATGGATTGTTTAATCCACATCCAGACTGGAGGACCGATATAATAAAGTGTTAAATTAGAGTTCACCACAGTAAAATTCCACCACTCTCTGGTCATTCCTGTTGGGCTTTTTATATGCATATTTTTGAATGGGTGAAAATTAGTCTTTACAGTCATTCTTCCACTGTACAGAGCACTATTAAGGCCCCATATAGAATATGCCGTACAGTTTTGGTCTCCATCACTCAAACAGGACTATTGCATTAGAAATGGTCCAGAGAAGGGCAACTAAGCTGGTAAAAGGTATGGAAAATCTTAGCTATGAGGAAAGACTGGCAAAATTGGGGATGTTCAAGCTGGAGAAGAGGCGCTTAAGGGGTGATATGATAACTATGTATAAATATATAAGGGAATCATATAATAATCTCTCTAATGTTTTATTTACCACTAGGTCCATCCAGCTGACGGAAGGTCACTCATTCCGATTAGAAGAAAGGATTTTGTTTTACAGTAAGAGCTGTGAAGATGTGGAATTCTCTCCCTGAATCAGTTGTACAGGCTGATATATTAGATAGCTTTAAGAAGGGGTTGGATGGCTTTTTAGCAAGTGAGGGAATACAGGGTTTTGGGAGATACAGTAGCTTATAATACAAGCTGATCAAGAGACTGGTCCGTTTGCCATCTTAGAGTCGGCCAGATGTCGATCGGGCAGAGGTAAAAATACCGCAGTCTTGCGATCCAACCACCCATATGCCATACATTATGATCCGATTATTATGCCCTAGGGCCCACCATTGGATCAGCCCGATATCGTCTACCTTAAGATGGGCATATTGGGGAGAGATCCACTCATTTGGCAAAATCGCCAAACGATCAGATCTCTAGGGGCACATTTACTAAGTTCGAGTGAAGGATTCGAATGAAAAAAACTTTGAATTTCGACGTTTTTTTTTGCCTACTTCGACCATCAAATTGGCTACTTCGACCTTCAACTACGACTTAGAAACTAAAAATCGTTTGACTATTCGAATATTCGATAGTCGAAGTACTGTCTCTTTAAAAAAAACTTCGACTACCTACTTCGCCAACTAAAACCTACCGAGCACTAATGTTAGCCTATGGGGACCTTCCCCATAAGCTTTCTTAGCAATTTCTGATCAAAGGAAAATTATTCGATCGATGGATTAAAAATGATTTTTCCTTCGATCGAACTAAATGCTGTAAATCCTTCGACTTCGATATTCGAAGGATTTTACTTCGATGGTCGAATATATTTTAATTATAATTAACCCTCAATATTCGACCCTTAGTAAATGTGCCCCCATGTGTATGGCCACCTTAAGTCTCACATTGACACTTGCATGCAGTGGTGGGACCTTAAGAAGGTTATTATCAAAAATTTAGTTGCTGTTTCTTTTTCTCGATTCAAGAAAAAGCGCAGCAGTAAGACATGAACACGAAAAATACAGGGGAGTATTTTCTGAAACTTTCAATAGTGAGGATTTATTTTATTTTTAAAAAAAATGGGAAAAGTTTCCAGAAGAAACTCAGAAAGTAAAAGCTGGCCCGTTTCTATAGAAGTCAACGGGAAATTGCAGGGCTGCTATTTTTTCCTTTATTTCATAGAAAAACTTATTGAAATAAAACATCTTAGGAAGAGGCACTGTTTATACCACTTTGAAACTATACCCTACTATATAGAGGTGTTTCTTCATGTGATCCCAGGCAGTGGCTTTTTATGCATACCACCACTTAGAATGCATGAATTAAAAGACTCCATTCTACATGGAATAGCGATAGTAACCAAACTAAATCACCAAATGAAGGTGAGATACAACATGCAGTGACCCACCTGTATTTGGCAGTTCAGCTAAGTTTTGTAGCTATTGGCAACCAAGGAAGGAATGGGCTCAGCTGTGTTTAATGTGATAGCCTAATGGTTTATTTTCAAAAATGTCATTTTTTTTACTTTCCTAAATATTACCTATTAAATGGCATTTTAACATTTGCTCAATTCTTTCTATGCAGTGGGATTTTTGTGCATGATATAATTGCTGACCATAATATGAATAGTGAATGAATATTATATTTTATTCCACTGTGTATGCATGTTGTACATTAGTTACCTGCTTATTAGCTTCATCCGAATGACAAATTTATGACTGCTTACTCGTTTATACTGGAGGGTTTCCCTATATAACACTTCCTATTTCATTGCTTGTTCTATTAAGACAGCTAAGAGCAGTAAAGTGATTATGAATTATTTATGTGAATGTAACATCTACTTACTCATTGGTTTTATTGTTGCCTTCCCCCACCTGAGGTATGGGAAATGAAATATAATGTGCAGACATTTATTGTTATTTGTCATCTAAAATAAAATTACAAATAAGAAGATGTTACAAATGAATGGTTATATTTAAATACAGTATAACAGGATAGGTACTATACAGCATCTAATCATTTGTATTTTCAGCTCTTATTAATATCTCTTGAAATCGACACAGTTTTAAAGACATAGGCAACTAAATACTTCGATTTTTACATTGTTGTGATGAAAGACATCAAGCTTTGTCATAAATACTTTTCTTATTTTTGTAACCTGCACAGTAGGACTACTAGCAAGGACAACTTGGCTAAATAACTTCACTGAATACCTTGTCTATAACCAAAGTTATGGTGGTAGGGCCTTAGGTAAATTTGCAGTTAACACATTAAGTATAGCTTTAAAGGGACAGTATATACCTTTATCAGAATAGCTTGTGTTGTGCATACATACTATTATTTTGATTGAAGATATACAAGTTTTTTTGTAATTTTTGGCAAGAAACAAATAAGTGCAAGCAATTCCTGCCACTTTCAGGTTCTAGCAAGTAGAGGAGAAGCTGATAAAACGAATTACCTTTTTAATTACAATGTACTTGTCTAGTCAAAGGGAGATAAAGAACAATTTAACCTGTAAGAAAAACACATTTTTTTATCATCTTTTTTTATTGGTTTTAACAAAATACAAACACAACTGAAATAGAATTATGCATTGAATATGTTAACACATATTTTTTAAAAAATAAGCAAATGTGTTTTTTATTTAAGAGGACAGGCAGAACACATTTATTGTGCTAATTTTTATAGGTGTTTTCAGTGGCGTAACTACCAGGGGAGCAGGGGGTGCGATTGGGCTAGGGTCCACACCCCCTCAGGGCCCCCGGCAGCTCTTCTGACTGACTTCTTCAGTAATCCCGGGCAAACGGAGGGGGGCGGGGGGCCCTGCTGCCCGTCCCGAGCTAGAGCCCGTCCCACTTTAATTACGTTACTGGGCATTTTTAGGTGTCTACTGTCGCTTTAAAAGGGCAGTATGCCCTCATGATTTCAATTAATATGGCTTGTGCTGAAGAAACCTTTTGCTTTTTCTTTTCATTAAGAAAAAATTCTATCCTTCATCAAGCTTCTGGTTCTCGTGAGGCTGTTAAGCATAAGCATATTACCAGTGCATAGATAAAGCCCCACTGTATAATGGTTTGCTGTACATCAGATAGTCACAACAAACTGGTGAAGGGAGGGTGTTGTTAATTGTGTATACATGGGCTATTATCGCTTGTTAAGCTAACCACAGGGGAGGAAAACAACTCTCCATTACTGCTTTACAAAAAAAACATGCAATATGTTTTGTTTTTCTTAAAAGAAGAGGCAGAATTTTTATTTTGCTTGTTTTATTTATTTTGCTTGTTTTGAATAAAGGGTTGCAGGTTTATACTGGCCCTTTAAGTTACGAGATAGACATATGATCACCCTTTGCCTTACTAGCAAAAAAATCTGAAAACAGTTATTTTGCACAATAAAAGAAAACCATCTGTGCAAAGTCAACAGGTAACATGTCGCTTGCATGTTCTATAAGAACAGAAATATTATATTTAGCAACATTAATAATAAATGCTGTAATTAATTGGTATTGATGGTAGCTATTGTGTTTTCTTTTCCAAGGTTACATGTCAAAAAGGAAAAATATGTCAAATGACAAGCACTCTATATGAACTGTTTGGTATTCCATCATAATATAAGAACATTGATTGTCTCCCAGAAGAAGATAAAACAGGTGAGGTAAAAATAACCTTGAATTGAAAGGTCAGGAGCTTTCTCAGATATCTGACCATGTAAATCCCATTAAAAAATATGAATTCACATTGCACACTCACAGGTCTAGATATACAAAAATCTAAGGTCTAATTAAAGGAAGTGGAAAAATGGACGCAATTGTTGCACATATTGATGCCATTCACTAAAAGTACTTGTCCCTAAACACACTGTATGCACATGTACATTTTTGCAGCAAGCACAATTGTGTCCTCCAAGTCAGACCCCATGAATTGCATGCATGATGCAGGGGAAGCCTGGAGCTGCCAGTGGCCTGAAGGTAGTGGTGCTTAAAGGACAAGGAAAGTCTGAAGACAATAATCTGATCAGGGAAAGGTTTGTGCTGTCATTTCGCTCTAGGTCCAAGTGCTGTCATTTCGCTCTAGGTGCAAGTCATTTAGTAAATCCAAAGTGGTTTGTTTCACAAAAACACTTAGGGGCATGTTTACTAACATTGGAGATAAATATCTGGAGAGATTTCTGGAGATGTTGCCCATGGCAACCAATCAGCAATTAGATTTAAACAGCCACAGCCAAGTTAGAAAACAAAAGCAAAGATCTGATTGGTTGCTATGGGCAACATCTCCAGAAATCTCTCCAGATATTTATCTCCGATGTATATAAAATGCATCGGTCTATCTAGCAACAAGACCAAGCCTGCAACACATGTGCAAACATAATCGGATTATGCGCATGTGCAGTTTGCTCTTCGTGGCATTTCAAAGATGGCAGATGCGAAGGATTTTAGTAAAGAAAATCTCCAAGATGAAGTTACTACTTTTAAAAAAGGTATTTGTGAAAATAGTTAGCGATATGAGAGAGCAGGGGGTACTATTTGAATGATGAAGTATGGGAAAAAAGGATTTCCTTGTCCTTTAAAGAATTTCCATTGCAGGCTTTCTCAATATGTTGTTTATCAATAGGTGCAGCATACTTGCACCTAGAAATACAAAAGCAGATGTCATTTTGATGCTGAGGGGGTTATTTATAAACGTTTGTGACTTTAAATGTTTTAAAAAACACAAATTTTTAATAGCCCAGGCCCCCTTGGGTCCCTTCACTGATGGCAACAAGTATACACAGTACAGCATACTCTTAGGGGCACATTTACTAAGCTCGAGTGAAGGATTAGAATACAAAATACTTCGAATTTCAAAGTATTTTTTGGCTACTTCGACCATTGAATTGGCTACTTCGACTACGACTTCTAATCGAACGTTTCTAACTAAAAATCGTTCGACTATTCAACCATTCGATAGTCGAAGTACTGTCTCTTTAAAAAAAACTTCGACCAACTACTTCGCCACCTAAAACCTACCGAGCACCAATGTTTGCCTATGGGGAAGGTCCCCATAGGCTTTCCTAGCAATTTCTGATTGAAGGAAAATCGTTTGTTCTATCGATGGATTAAAATCGATCGAACAAATTGTGGTAAATCCTACGACTTTGATATTCGAAGTCAAAGGATTTAACTTCGATGGTCGAATATCAAGGGTTAATTAAACCTCGATATTCGACCCATAGGAAATGTTCCCCTTAAAGTGGTGTTTCAGACCACCCTAGACATTAGACAAAGCCATATGCTGCAACACAGAGAGACCCATTTATTAAAGGTAGAATTTTAGTGGTATTAGACCACCATAATTTTCTCAAAAATAAAAAATACCATGAAAGTATTAAAAGATCTAAATATAGAAATTAATAAGGGAAAAAATACTTAATTTGAAAACCTCTAAAAATTCAAGTTTTTTCAGACAATTACAAGTGAAACTCCCGAAAAAACTTCTAAAAAAAGGTCCAATAGGATCACTGTAGCGATTACTCTAGGCCCTTGACTGCTTATACTTTACAAAGTTTCGTATTAGAGTTTTTTGTGGTTTGTGCTAAATGTTATTAAATCGGCCCTAAAGTGTTAAAGCAGCCACAGACACCATATGTATATATATATATATATATATATATCAACGTTTCATAGACCAGCACTCCCTTTATTGTGAAACAAAAAAATAATTTATTGCATCTTTTCTTTCTGGAGAAAAGATGCAATAAATGATTTTTTTGTTTCACAATAAAGGGAGTGCTGGTCTATGAAACGTTGATGTATACAAGACTTACCGTGCACCCCAGCTTGTTTCAAGATTGATTTTGGAGTGCGGATACTCATTTGGAAGATTTATATATATATATATATATATATATATATATATATCTATATATATAAATATATATATATATATATAAATACGAAATCCAAAGGTGCACTCCATTAACACAGTAAAGTCCTGGGTGCCAGCCAAGGTAAGTAAATATTTGCGAAAAAGAGCGACACTCACAGGTTGTTTTCAGTGTAGATAAGTTGTGCTTTATTCCACTCAACGTTTCGATCCCTCACAGGGATCTTCGTCCGGAGATTACAAACAAAAAAAAAAAAAAAAAAAAAAAAAAAGATCCCTGTGAGGGATCGAAACGTTGAGTGGAATAAAGCACAACTTATCTACACTGAAAACAACCTGTGAGTGTCGCTCTTTTTCGCATATATATATATATATATATATATATATATATATATATATATATATATATATGTCTTGAGAAAGGTCCAGACTGGACAGAAACGTTAACAAATAAACTTCACTTTGCTTGATCTCATTATGAAGTCCTGGAGCACAAATATGTGCACTATATATGACAGCACCCAGGCAGTAAAACTCTGCTGGATTGGAGTGCACCACAGCCTGAACTGTATATATATGATCACATGAGCATCAACATTTTAGGAAGGGGGGAACCCTCCCTTTATTAGGAAGGGAGGGTTGGCCCTCTCAAAATGGTGATGCAGAGGTAGTCACAATAAATGGGGCAAGCTTCCATGTTTTATATAGAATGTCTGCGGCTCCTTTAATAGTTTGTGTTGCCTCCCTGTGTGTTGGCAGGGCAGGCTGCAGTTTTCAAGCCACTTGCACAAGCTATGGTTGCTCCTCTAATCATTGTCAATGATTTGTAAGCACTATTGAATAAAAAATGTTTTGAGGGAATATTTATATATTAGAGACGTAACGTAAATGTTATAGTAAAAAATGGAAAATAAATAAAAATGTGAATTTCTGTGGGCAATTTATTAAGGTGCTGTAAATTGTAAATTATTTGCACATACACGTACTCCAAGTGTAAAAGCTATAGTGCGTCTTTTTATAGAACAGCATAAATACAAGGTGCACAGTTTAAATTTACTATCTGCAACAGTTGCTTTGCAAATTTTCAAGCCCTATGTGGATTTTTACAGCTTTACCAGCATACAGCCGTTGTTCTGCATATATGGCCAAGCATTATTAGCACTGAAAAAATTGATGCAGAATTGTTTCCCTGGTCTCTTTATACTTTGCTTTATATATGCCCCTAAGAATAAAACTACTTAAAAGGAAGGCAGTAGAAAGTAGATGATAAAGCTCTGTATTTTTATTTGCTTTTATCAAGTATAAAGAGATAGAAATGCATCAAATAAACCATGACACACATAAGCTAAAACAAGCACATTGTATGCCAAGATAACCAAAGCAAAATATGTGTAGAGGCGAAAATGTTGGTAAAACCAATAACATTCACTGTATGCCAATACCCACATCAGCAGTTTATGCATAATTGCACATACACAGATGTCAGAGACCTGTGTTTCATTTAACCATATGTTGTATTACTACTTCTTTGACTTAAGTTGATTAAGTTGATTAATTCATGCATAAAATATTCAATGATAAAAAGTCTTGTTTGACATTGAATTAAGTAGAAACATATGCTAATACAATGTACAGATGTGGCAATGTAAGAAATAGCTCTTGCTCGACGTAAGAATATACTGATTATCAATCCTTCAGTAATATAGTTTCTTAAAGGGATACTGCCATGGGAAAAAATATTTTTTTCAAAATGAATCGGTTAATAGTGCTGCTCCAGCAGAATTCTGCACTGAAATTCATTTCACAAAAGAGCAAACAGATTTTTTTTAAAATGTAATTTTTAAATCTGATATGGGACTAGATATATTGTCAGTTTCCCAGCTGCCCCCAGTCATGTGACCTGTGCTCTGATAAACGTCAGTCACTCTTTACTGCTGTACTGCAAGTTTTAGTGATATCACCCCTCCCTTTCCCCTCCAGCCACCTAACAACAGAACAATGGGAAAGTAACCAGATAGTTAAAATAGTAAAATGCAGGTCCCCCTGCGACACATTCAATTACATTGAGTAGGAGAAACAACAGCCTGCCAGAAAGCAGTTCCATCTTAAAGTGCTGTCTCTTTCTGAAAGTACATGACCAGGCAAAATGTTCCAAGATGGCTGCCTCTACACCAATATTACAACTAAAAAGAAATACACTTGTTGGATTAGGAATGAAATTTTATATTGTAGAGTGAATTATTTGTAGTGAAAACAGTGTAATTTAGAAATAAAAAGTATCATGACAGAATCCCTTAAAGAGCTGTATATGGTTTTCTCCTGATTCCCAAGGCTTCTAGCTAAGCTTGGTAATTGCTATAGATACAAGCACTCCATTGCATTAAATCATTTAGCATCAAATTAGTATTGGACCTAGAGTGCTATCTTAATGCTGGTATTAATAAAGATCAGTAACTACTAGAGTAGCCAGGTATGTTTTGCTGATGCCACTGTGTAACTCGTTTGCTCTTGCTCTATTATAGACTGGCACAAAGTCTATGAGGTATTTGACTGAAATTTAGGATAGATGTTGATTTCTTGCTACTGCTCCTGTTAAATATATTAATATTATCAATTGCCTAGTTGTAGACATTCATTACCATGATCAAAAAGAGGTAGATTTGCCAGGACTCACAGTAGCATGAAGTGCAAAATGGGCACAGTTTTATGAGTGATTAAAATATTAGCAATTTGAAAACATGGCAGTAGCTAAGATCAAACTAGAATAAAAGAATCATTCATCTACATGTTTAGCATCTAGCTCAGGGGTGTCCAAACTTTTGGTTTCCCTGGGCCACATTGGAAAAAGAAAAATTGTCTGGGGCCACATATGAAATACACAAACACTTTTTATATGTAAAATTAAAGAAAATACACAGAAAAGAACTACAATGCCAGTTGGATAACAAGATGGAGCTATACATTGGAATATGGGACACCTGGATATTAAACAGACTTATTATTATATTTTTATTACTAACTGGGCAATGGGCAGAGTCCCCAATCCTCCCTGCTCCATAGTTCACCACATTGTTACAACCTGGCAAAGTAAGCCTGTTCCTAACAAGATGACAGACTGAGGTGTTAATGTGTCTGGACTTAGAGAGCACAAGGTGTTATTTCACTCTCGTTTTCTCTGTATTTCCATACATTTATTTCTTAATTTATTCTTTTTTCCCTTCTCTACCTTTTCTCTCTCTTTCAAGCTGGGCCGCATTCATATCCATCCTGGCCCGCATGTGGCCATCGGGCCGCAGGTTGGACACCTCTGATCTAGCTGCAATATCCAGTGTATCTACTTTTATACCTACAGTAATTTACACTGTACCAGGTCTATAGTAAAGCATTTTTCAAGCTTAGTAAATCATCTGTATTCTGGTGTCCTATTCTGCATTTTTAAGCAAGAGACCCTGTTTATATTTGCTTTAAAGTATTCCTCTCTAGGATTTTTCAGTACACCAGGGTTGACAAGAAGGAATACAGTATAACAGTATCAGAGTGCGGGTTTACCTATAATACAGGGATAACCTCCTGTCTGCGCGAATTGGGAAAGTAGATAAACACCTTTATGTACCCGTCTTATAATTAAGAAGAGGAGGCATACGTGAGACAAAGGCTAAAGTGCACATCAGTATGAGAGGATTGATGATCATGACAGAGATGAGTGGTCATTTAGTTCAATAAATAATGAAGAGATGAAAACCAACCTTGAAATCTTGAAATACCTGGACAGCTTATTCTAATTCCAGTTGGTTATGTATACAGCAAAGCCGATTTAATGGCCAAATAAAAGCACTTTCCATCAATTTACTGTAAAAGCATACAATTCAGAATGAATGCATAAAGCAGTATTTGTGCACATGCAAGTGATGATTTAAAAACCTTGCCAACATAATCCACATTGCTTACTGCAAAGGGCACAGATTTACAAATGTAGCGGACATCCAATCCTAATTTAGATTTCATCTCACACAAAAGAATCAGAAATAATACCTAATAAGAGCTTGCAGCTGGAACTGCTAGATGTGCTGGAAAGCACCATTAATTGGATTTTACAGATTTTACATTTTCAGGTGGATGGTTGACAGACATATTTTGCATGTGAAAGAATGTTAATTAATGTATTTTATCAACAATGAGATAGTGGCTTGTAATTATAAAAAAAAGAAAATTGAATGTTCACGTATAATTAAATGGTTACCCATGTGCAAGTAACAAATCTGGATGGAACATGCTAAGGCTACATCTGCAGTGGTGCCATTTAATATCTGCAAGTATTCATCTTTTCATTATAAATAAAGCTTTGAGTCAGAAATGTAGCTTTTAGAGTCACTGGCAGTAGGCAGGGGGTAAAATCCTATTGTACAATTATTAGGTGGGAAAAGCATGGACAAATTGAGCTTACTGTATAGTAAGTAACTGCTTATTACAATTTTTTGAAAATGTTAGCAAGGTACACCATACTACCAAATTTGTACTTAATAATGACAAAATGTATTGGGATTTTTTGTTATGTAGCAGCATAAAGACAAGGGAACACACTGTCCATATACCTATAGTGCAAGCCAGTGGATAAAAATAGCATGTTGCAGTATGAGAGTTTCCATCCCCCCAGTACCATGAATGGTCTCTGTGAGAGCCAACTGATGACATGTAAAACATAACTATGAAAAATTAGGCAAGGGAATATTGAATATGTTTAGGGACAATGGGTACCCAGAGAAGTTGCTACAAAAATCCATTATAGACATTATAAACAAAGCAGATACCATTTATCACTATCTATGATACTCATTTGAAACAATTGTTTAAGATCATTAGAATATATTGGTCCATTTTGTTTAATGATCCATCTACCTCTAAAGTGTTGACAGAGTATCCCATGTTTGCCTACTAGTGTGGTAAAAATATTGGGTATTCTCCTGTAACTAATGATATTCAACTGAAAGAAACAAATTTCTTGGTAAACCAAGTGTGGGAACATATCCATGTCTCTCATGCCAGAACGGTAATAGTGTTATTGTTTCCCATGTACTGCAGGGCACCCAAATCCAAATTGTTGAGTATAAAAATAAAAACTGGGTAAATAGGCTGCGTAAAATAAAAAAAAATTCTAATATAGTTAGTTATTCAAAAATGTAATGTATAAAGGCTGGATTGACTGGATGTCACATGACAGAACAGAACACTCTTGGTTTCCACTGACTGGTTACCCTGGTGACCAAGCAGTAACCAATCAAAGACTTGAGGGGGGGCACATGGGTCATAACTGTTGCTTTTAAATCTGAGCTGAATGCTGAGGATCAATTGCAAACTCACTGAACAGTTATGTCCCATGTGACTAACTAATGCTGGCCATACACGGGCTGAAGCCCGTCGGGGGCCCCCATACACAGGCCAATAAGCTGCCGACACACTCTGTCGGCAGCTTATTGGCCTGTGTATGGGGGCCCCCGACGGGCTTCACCGATCCAGATCTGGCCGAAAGTCGGGCAGATCTCGATCGGATGGGCCAAAAAATCCCGTCGGATTGCGGCCGCATCTATTCGTTGATGCGGTCCCGCGATCCGACCGCCCGTTAGGCATCGTTAGGATCTGATCGTTGGGCCCTAGGATCAGCCCGATATTGCCCACCTCAAGGTGGGCATATCGGAGGGAGATCCGCTCGTTTGGCGACATCACCAAACGAGCGGATCTCTCCATGTATGGCCACCTAAGAGTTAGAGAGCTGAAAAGTTGATTTTGTATTTTTTTTTTGTTTAAATGATCTATTCATGTATCAAAAGCATACCAAGTAAGGGAAATTGATTTGTGTATAATCTGGCAATTTATACCAAAAAACTCAAACATTTATTTTCTGATTTCCTTTAAGAAAATCTGTTTAACATAAAACGGGCATTGTAGTATGTTTACTCCAACAATCTGATCAAGCTCAATATATATACTGAAATTATACCCACCCACCCACATATATGTATATTTATATTTACAATACAGTATACGGGTCCTGTTAACCTGTGAAATGCCTGCATCCATAATTAAATGTAAATTATTATTTAATTGTTTATTACTTATATACACCAAATATCTGCTTCTGAAGTGGGAACTGAGAAAAACAACACAGCTCATTACTAATTATCCATAAAAGTGTATATTTGTTCCACCCCTACATCCAAATTTTGTACTTGAACATTAAATATTATATTTTAATATTTTGCCTTTTCTCCTGGTCCCAGCAGTCCTAAAGCAGAATAATTATCAGACCTTTTCAGGCAATGGTGTAATTTGTATTCTACAACTTGCAAAAAAAATCCACAATATATATGATTTCTGAAAAACACAAGTAAGGTTTGTAATAAAAACACTGGTCCAAGGGGACTGAACTGATCACTGGGCATGTTTACTAGAAAACACTGTAAAATGTTAATGAGATTGTTTACAGCAAGAGAAAATTATATATGGTCTAGTAATTAGAAATATGTATTTACATTTGACACATAAATATTTATTTTTGGAAGAAAATGATAATATAAAATGTTGCATCAAATAAGTATGACTTTATTGAAATAAAAGGGCATTTTAGACACAATTGCCATACATAGTTTTTTACCCAGAATACAGCACTTTTCTTCACAAATCAAACATAATTGCAGCCAACTAGGGGAATTGTGCCTGTTGAAGTTGCTCCAGGTGCTGCAAAACTGGCAATTGCTCATGCACATGAACCCTAGAATTTCCTTCACCTTCAGGGTGTCTGTAGCTCCAGAGTTCCCCTGTGTTTATAGGCTCACCTCCATGTGATTCTTGTGCTTGGCACAAATACATACATTATGTACAGGAAACAGGTTTAGGTCAAGTGCCTTTAACCCTTTCACTGCCAGTGGATTTAGCTGATTTGGTACTTTTATTGCCAGGGGCGATCCTGCCCAATTTACTGCCATTCGGCGGCCTTTGTTTCTGCCGCCCCCGCCTCGCCCACGGCACTCACATTCAGTGCCAGATGGGGGTCCACGTCACTAGTGCAGAGAGATTCTTTCAAAATGCATCGGTTAATAGTGCGACTTTAGCAGATCTGCACTGAAATCAGTTTTTTAAAAGAACAAACAATTTTTTTTAAATGTAATGGGGCTAGACATATTATCAGTTTTCTAGGTGCCCCCAGTCAAGTGACTTGTGCTCTGATAAACTTCAGTCACTGTTTACTGCTGTACTGCAATTTGGAGAATCTCAAAAGAGCTGAGGGTTAGAAATGTTATTAATTGTTACAGAATATTGTTTGTGTAACTGTGAATCTTCGTATTTGAAAAGAATTATACATTTGAAACTTAATGATTATTATGTTAAAACAAAAAATAAAAACAAGTTTGTAAAAAAACCCTCTTGCCCTGCCACCGGATACACAACTCTACCTTTGCTGAATAAGGAAGACCCCCACCTTGAGAAAAGGATGCAGTTTTAAGCACCCAAAAGTAAAAAAAAAAAGATTTTTGAAAAATTCAAGGGAATACCCTTTCACTTTTTTATTTAAAAGACATCTAAACATATGGCAGATGCCGTATTTTGACTGTTGCTTTTTTCATTGGTGAGAATTCTACAGTTGTTTGTCTATGGATGTCCAAAAACATCTCCAGTAATTTCCTGAATAATAACTAGTATGAAACTATTAGCAAACAATTGCTTATCTATTTATTCAAGGAAATTCTTGAAACTGCTTTTTTCTGTTTTCTTGAAATTATTTTCATATGGGAATTGGGGTGAAATAGCAGACATGCAAACAAGATATACAAGGTATGTCTCTCACAAGTTTCAGTATTTTGACATTATGGGGGTTATTTATCGAAAGTCGAGTTTTAGAGGTTTGTGAGTTTTTTTTTTCCCTGTAATGAATTCACAACTCAAATGTTTTCTGATTTAAGAAAAAACTTGAATCAGTGAATTCAGGTTTAAAAACATGAAAATATAATTAAGAGAGCTTTCGGCAGAAAAAAACTCAAATCGCTAGTTGTAATCACGGTTTCATGCAGAATACGAACATCATGAAGGCTACAAATATCTTTAAATGGTTTAAGGAACCTCTGCCATTAATTTTGACAGGTTTTAGCTGGAGTATTTTTGGATTCAAGCTACAGTATTTTCAGGTTTAGGGTATAATAAGTTTAAATAAGTGGATTTGCGTAGTTCGGTCCATTTGCCAGAGTGAAAATTCGTTAGAGTGCGAAGTTGCGCTAGTGTATATCTCCTTTGCTAGCGAATTTATGCCTGCTCCCGTTAGTAAATCATCGAAGTACCGAAATGACGTCACGCTGTCAAATTTTCTCCAGCGTTAATTACTTCGCCCTTTAGTAGATTTGCCCCATTGTGGACAGTGAAGATGAGAGACAAAAAATTAGGCAAAAAATTAGAGTTTTCCCAAGTGGCTGAATATTTCCTCCTTTTGCAAATTTGTCATGAAGCACTACTTATAGCCACTTAAGTAAACACTTCTCAATTTCTCATTAAAAATTTATATTTTTTCATTTTAAAGGAAAGCTATTAATGGATAAGTCAAAGGTATAATAATTAGGGATGTCGCGGACTGTTTGCCGGCGAACTTGTTCGCGCGAACATCGACTGTTCGCGCTCGCCGAATGTTCGCGAACGTCGCGCGACGTTCGCCATTTTGGGTTCGCCTTACCTGCCGCTTTTTTTTGACCTCTCACCCCAGACCAGCAGATACATGGCAGCCAATCAGGAAGCTCTCCCTCCTGGACCACCCCCACACCCCCTGGACCACTCCCCTTCCATATATAAACTGAAGCCCTGCAGCGTTTTTTCATTCTGCCTGTGTGTGCTTGGAAGAGCTAGTGTAGGGAGAGATCTGTTTAGTGATTTGAGGGACAGTTGATAGTAACTTTGCTGGCTAGTAATCTACTTGATACTGCTCTGTATTGTAGGGACAGAACTCTGCAGGGATTTGAGGGACAGTGAGTTTAGGTTAGTTAGCTTTGCTGACTAGTAATCTACCTTCTACTGCAGTGCTCTGTATGTAGCTGCTGTGGGCACTGCTTCTGATCTCATCTGCTGACTGCTGTAATAACCCAATAGTCCTTGTAAGGACTGCTTTTATTTTCTTTTTTGTTTTTTTTACTTTGCTACTATAAGAGCCCAGTGCTATTAGTCTAGCTGTGTTGGGGAGTGGGACTGGTGTGCTGCTCCTCCTAGTAGTTCACCACTACCAGCACCAACCAGAGTCAAAATTGTTACAAAGTATCTTATTTGCACCTGTTAGCTGTTCTGAGCTCTCTGCCAAAAGCCAATTAAGTTAGAAACTGTTTTTTTTCTGGCTGTTCAGTGCAGAGAAAAGAGGGACTTTCTAGTACAAAAGAGGGACAGGGGGTTGAGTGGTCAAAAGAGGGACAGTTGGGAGGTATGCAAGTGCCACCTAGCTGTGTGAGCTTTTTCACATTCTGTCTAAATAACAATAATAATTCCGTGTCCGTAAACACCACCTGAGTGATGTTTTTACAGCAGCAATAATATATTCCGTATCCACTACTGTATACGTTGCCCTTGCAGGCATTGTTTGCCCAGTCTTTAACCAAGTGCCACCTAGCTGTGTGAGCTTTTTCACATTCCGTGTCCAGAAACATCACCTGAGTGACGTAGTGTGATTTCTGCCCTTTACAGCACAAAACGCAGCGCTGTGTCAACAATGTATTTTTCAGATACATTTTTGCCCTTGATCCCCCTCTGTCATGCCACTGTCCAGGTCGTTGCACCCTTTAAACAACTTTAAAAACATTTTTCTGGCCAGAAATGTCTTTTCTAGCTTTTAAAATTCGCCTTCCCATTGAAGTCTATGGGGTTCGCGACGTTCGCGAACCATTCGCATTTTTGACGCAAGTTCGCAAACTTTTTTTCCGACGTTCGCTACATCCCTAATAATAATGTTGACAGCTCCACATGTGCTCCTGCACTGTTGGGAATAGAAGACCTGAGGATGGATGCAGAAAGCTCCTGCATGAAATAATGTCATTATTGTACTGTAAGCATTAATTTATGGTGAAGCTATTAGATACTAGATAAGCTAAACTAAATGACAAGGTTGGCTTTAATTTTTTTAATAGCGGTGATTAATTAAATCTCCTAGGTTGTTCACTAGTTTGGGCGTAAATTGTTTGGGCCCAATTATCTCAACTCTGTAATTGCATCTGTTTTTATTTGAGGAATCTGAAGGTCTTAATTATAATTCTTATTTTTGAAATGTGATTTTGCTCATACGTAAACATTAGTTATGTGATAAAAGTACATTGTATTAGTATGTGTATTTTTATTCAAGTGTAGGGCAATGGTCATCATATCTTTGGGACCCTGCACTCCCTCCCCAACCATGGTCTAGTTAGAAATTTCACACACAGATTTGAATACAATATTATAGGCAATTCCCTAGCGAGCAGTTTCCCTAATATAGAATTAGCCAGCAGCAATTTTTATCCACCGGTAAATATCCCTAAGTGGTAGGGCATACATAATTAGATTAGTGTAAACAAATGTCTACCTTCTACTTGAACTTATATTTCAAAAATAGTGATGGGCGAATTTCTCCTGTTTCACTTCACCAAATTGTGAATTTCCCGCAAAAAAACGTGAAATCAGAAAGATCACGGAAAAATCTTGAAATTCTAACGTTTTCATGAAAAAATCAAGCAAAACAAAAGGTTTCATGAAAAAATTAAGCAATTCGAATGTTTTCACTAAAAAAATCGAGCAATTTGAAAGTTTTTACAGAAAAATCTAGCAATTCGAACGTTTATTTTTGAAATGTGATTTTGCTCATACGTAAACATTAGTTATGTGATAAAAGTACATTGTATTAGTATGTGTATTTTTATTCAAGTGTAGGGCAATGGTCATCATATCTTTGGGACCCTGCACTCCCTCCCCAACCATGGTCTAGTTAGAACTTTCACACACAGATTTGAATACAATATTATAGGCAATTCCCTAGCGAGCAGTTTCCCTAATATAGAATTAGCCAGCAGCAATTTTTATCCACCGGTAAATATCCCTAAGTGGTAGGGCATACATAATTAGATTAGTGTAAACAAATGTCTACCTTCTACTTGAACTTATATTTCAAAAATAGTGATGGGCGAATTTCTCCTGTTTCACTTCACCAAATTGTGAATTTCCCGCAAAAAAACGTGAAATCAGAAAGATCACGGAAAAATCTTGAAATTCTAACGTTTTCATGAAAAAATCAAGCAAAACAAAAGGTTTCATGAAAAAATTAAGCAATTCAAATGTTTTCACTAAAAAAATCGAGCAATTTGAAAGTTATTACAGAAAAATCTAGCAATTCGAACGTTTTTACTAAAAAATCAGTGATTTTGATTATTAGAGTAGACTGATTTTTTTTTTACAATTTTGATTACTATATTTCCATCCAATACAGGTATGGGATCTGTTATCTGGATATCCATTATCCAGATAGCTCTGAATTACGGAAAGGCCATCTCCCATAGGCTCCCTTTTATCCAACTAATCCACATTTTTGAAAACGATTCCCTTTTTCTCTGTCGAGGTGAATTTTCGAATGAAATTTTTTTTTGTGTACTTCAACTAGGCAATAGTCTAAATCCGATTAGAATTTGAAGAAAATCTGAAAATTCGAATATCGAAATTTATCATGTACTGTCTCTTTAAAAATTCGACTTCGACCATTCACCATCTAGAACCTGCAGAATTGCTGTTTTAGCCTAAGGGGGACCTCCTAGAACCCATTTGGTGTCAATTGGTGGACTTTGAATTGAATTCGATTGAATATGCTATCAATTCGATTCGTATGATTTTAATTCATCCGAACACAGACCTATTCGCTCGAAAACGGACTGATTCGTTCAAAAAACTTCAACTTCATTTTGGTTGGTCTTTTTGAATTATAATTTCGAAGTTTTTCACATTTGAAATTCGACCCCCTAAGGTATGAAGGTCCAAATTACAGAAAGATCCATTATCTGGAAAACCCTAGGTCTCTAGCATTCTGGATAAAAGGTCCCATATCTGTGTTGGCAAAAGCCTTGGATATTAGTTGTCTCGTCGATCAGACAGGATGGCATGTTTGTAGGTGCCCAAACATTGGCTAAGTATAAATGCTAAATCGTTAGATAGGGGTAGACATCTTTTGTTTCTACCTGTATATCTGTCAATTCAGTTCTTAACATTAGTAGAGAATACGAATGTCTGTCTCATTACCGATGATCAAAGGAAAGATCACAATTGTAATGTGTATGGCCACCTTAAGCTACACTTGAGTGTTTAGAGCAGTGTTACTGTATATATTATACTGCAATCCTGGGTTAATGTTACAGATACTTCAATTGTATTGTTTTTTTTTTAATCAGCTCGAGAATGATTTTTTTCTTGCATTCTAAAACCTAGCATTCTTTGCATTACCAAAAGGACATTTCTAACAAAGGAAAGGTATAATCTCTTTAATGAGATATATTTTACATAAAAATGTCATCATTTAAACTGCAATTCCAAGATCTTTAGCTAGGAGATTGGAGAATCTTGAATTCTATATGAATTTAAAGCAATACAATGCATTGAAAATGCATAGAATACAGTCAAGAGCATGCTCAATTACCTGTGCACAACATAATAGAAAAGAGGCCTTGAATAGGGATGTAGCGAACGTCGGAAAAAAAGTTCGCGAACATATTTGCGAACTTGCGTCAAAAATGCGAACGGTTCGCGAACGTCGCGAACCCCATAGACTTCAATGGGAAGGCGAATTTTAAAAGCTAGAAAAGACATTTCTGGCCAGAAAAATGATTTTAAAGTTGTTTAAAGGGTGCAACGACCTGGACAGTGGCATGCCAGAGGGGGATCATGGGCAAAAATGTATCTGAAAAATACATTGTTGACACAGCGCTGCGTTTTGTGCTGTAAAGGGCAGAAATCACACTACGTCACTCAGGTGATGTTTCTGGACACGGAATGTGAAAAAGCTCACACAGCTAGGTGGCACTTGGTTAAAGACTGGGCAAACAAATTGAAACAATGCCTGCAAGGTCAACGTATACACTACAGCAGTGGATACGGAATATATTATTGCTGCTTGAACAACGTCACTCAGGTGGTGTTTCTGGAGACGGTATTATTATTGATATCTAGACAGAATGTGAACAAGCTCACACAGCTAGGTAGCAGTTGTTTGAAAATGAAGAACACACTGGGCAAACAAATTGAAACAATGCCTGCAAGGTCAACGTATACACTACAGCAGTGGATACGGAATATATTATTGCTGCTTGAAAAACGTCACTCGGGTGGTGTTTCTGGAGACGGTATTATTATTGATATTTAGACAGAATGTGAACAAGCTCACACAGCTAGGTGGCAGTTGTTTGAAGAACACACTGGGCAAATAATGCCTGCAAGTGCACTACTATTGGTGCACTACTATGAAGAACAGCAAACAGCACTGGACACGTTAAAGAACAGTAAGATAAGTAAAATAAAAAAATATATATATGTATATTAAAAAAAAAAATTACTCTGGTTGGTGCTGAACTACTAGGAGCAGCACAGTAGCACACCAGTCCCACTCCCCAACACAGCTAGACTAATAGCACTGGGCTCTTATAGTAGCAAAGTAAAAAAACAAAAAAGAAAATAAAAGCAGTCCTTACAAGGACTATTGGGTTATTACAGCAGTCAGCAGATGAGATCAGAAGAGATCAGTGCCCACAGCAGCTACATACAGAGCACTGCAGTAGAAGGTAGATTACTAGCCAGCAAAGCTACCTAACCTAAAATGTCCCTCAAATCCCTGCAGAGTTCTGTCCCTACAATACAGAGCAGTATCAAGTAGATTACTAGCCAGCAAACTTACTATCAACTGTCCCTCAAATCACTAACAGCTCTCTCCCTACACTAGCTCTTCCAAGCACACACAGGCAGAATGAAAAAACGCTGCAGGGCTTCAGTTTATATATGGAAGGGGAGTGGTCCAGGGGGTGTGGGGGTGGTCCAGGAGGGAGAGCTTCCTGATTGGCTGCCATGTATCTGCTGGTCTGGGGGAGAAATGGCAAAAAAAAGCGCCAGCTAAGACGAACCCAAATTGGCGAACGTCGCGCGACGTTTGCGAACATTCGGCGAACGCGAACAGTCGATGTTCGCGCGAACAAGTTCGCAGGCGAACAGTCCGCGACATCCCTAGTCTTGAAGAGCTCAAATCATATCTTTTACAGATGTATGGATGTAACATCCAAAATACACAACACTTGGAGGAATTATGCAATTGAATAGTTACTGTATATAAGGCTGAGAAAGGCTGTGGATCAAACCTCAGTCTCTTCTTTAATAAAAAACACTTTTTATTACTTAAGTCCTCTGAGTGCAGTATCTTTTAGATGCTACTGGGAATGACTGCACCCAGGCAATGAGCATGTTATATGTGACTGACTATGTTTACAAAGCGCTGTAATATAGATAGACGCTTAAGATAGATATTGATATATTTTTATTTTGTGGGGATTCACTCTAATGACCATTGCAATACCTTTATTGAAGGATGTATAAAACTAAGTAGGCTTTCTATTGTTTTATTCACAGCAGGATTTTAAACAAATCAAGGTACTTTTCAACACATTAATGCAAACAAACAAATTAAAGGTAATTCTTCTGAAAACATAGCAGACCAGTCCACTGGCAGTGGCACTACTGATACAGTTGAACTGGTGAAAGTTGTCTATTAGCTCATAAGAAAGTGGCAATGTTTCGGGCCTTTACAGGGCCTTTTGTCAAGCCTTGTGGTAGAATACACTCAACAAACTTTAAAAATGAAAAGGAGGCTAAATTCCACCTCTCACCCCACCAACACAGACCAAAGTCCACAGAGTCATTTTCAAAAGAAGTGACAGTTCAATTGAGAAGATACAATAAAGCAACACAGATAAAATAATTCCATTCAATGAATCATGTATGGATTTGAAAATACGAGGGAATTGATCTTTTCATGCCATCCTGTGGTACCAATGTAACATTCAGGGATGGTGAATTTTTTCGCCTCGCTGAAAAAATGATGCCCATAGACTTGTATGGTGACGTGCGTCCAAAAAAACAGACGCGCATCAAAAAAATTATTTTGACGCCCATAGACTTTAATGGGCGTCTGCGACATTTCGCCGGTGGCGAATTTTTGGCGAAACAAAATGGGTCAAATTCGCCCATCCCTACTCAGCACTTTACGTGAGTCACTTCATTGTATGCACCAGTCATGACAGGGTATTCAATGTAGATCATATTCCTTTGAAAAAGAATTGGAAAAAAGTTAAAGGGATACTGTCATGGGGAAAAAAATTTTTTTCAAAATGAATCAGTTAATAGTGCTGCTCCAGCAGAATTCTGCACTGAAATCCATTTCTCAAAAAAACAAACAGATTTTTTTTTATTCAATTTTGAAATCTGACATGGGGCTAGACATATTGTCATTTTCCCAGCTGCCCCATGTCATGTGACTTGTGCTCTGATAAACTTCAATCACTCTTTACTGCTGTACTGCAAGTTGGAGTGATATCACCCCCCTCCCTTTCCCCCCAGCAGCCAAACAAAAGAACAAGGTAGGAAGGTAACCAGATAACAGCTCCCTAACACAAGATAACAGCTGCCTGGTAGATCTAAGAACAGCACTCAATAGTAAAAACCCATGTCCCACTGAGACACATTCAGATACTTTGAGAAAGAAAAATAGCAGCCTGCCAGAAAGCATTTCTATCCTAAAGTGCAGGCACAAGTCACATGACCAGGGGCAGCTGGGAAATTGACAACATGTCTAGCCCCATGTCAGATTTCAAAATTGAATATAAAAAAATCTGTTTGCTCTTTTGAGAAATTTCTCTACTGCCAGCAAATATGTCTGTAGAATATAAAATCATTGGCATTTACTTAGATCATGCTATTCTAATATATCAGCCTTCCAACATCCTCCCCTGATGGCATACAAAAGGGCCAGAAGCCTTAGAGAGTGACTAGTGAAAGATCATATTGTTTCTTTAAAACAGCAATCATGCATTTTCTCTGTAACCCTAAATTTGGGACCTTTCCTTGTCTCAATTGCACACTAAGGGGCCGAATTACTAAGTTCGAGTAAAGGATTCGAAGTAAAAAAACCTTCGAATTTTTGTGCTCCTTGGCTATCGAATTGGCGTAAATTCGCCTGAGTAGAATGATTCGAATAGATCAAGCGCAAAAACGCTGCGACTATTCGCCATTCGATAGTTGAAGTACTGGATCGAGCGCAAAAATGCTGCGACTATTCGCCCATTCGATAGTCTAAGTACTGTCTCTTTTAAAAATACTTTGGGGCATGTTTACTAACATTGGAGATAAATATCTGGAGAGATTTCTGGAGATGTTGCCCATGGCAACCAATCAGCAATTAGATTTAAACAGCCACAGCCAAGTTAGAAAACAAAAGCAAAGATCTGATTGGTTGCTATGGGCAACATCTCCAGAAATCTCTCCAGATATTTATCTCCAATGTTAGTAAACATGCCCCTTTGACTGCCTACTTCGCCACCTAAAACCTACCGAATTGCTTTAAAAGCCTATGGGAAAGTCCCATAGGCTTGTTTTCCAAGTTTTTGATCGAATAAAAAGGCATTCGATCGAATGAAAATCCTTCGAGTGAACATTCGATCGAGCGCCTGGTGAATATTCGCCAATTCGACTATTCGCCAGCGCGTAAATTCGCTCGAATTGCCAATTCGATTCTATTCGCCAGTTGAATTTCGAGGGATTTAACCCCTCGAAATTCGACCCTTGATGAATTTGCCCCAAAGTGTTTAACATCCTCACTCGGGTAAGAAATATAACAAATATGACTATTACACATTTGAACCTTCATTCATTGTGTATTTGTTTAATATGCCCATGTGGATTTATATTGGGGAAACCACACAGAAGGTTAAAAATCTCTATTATTATATTAATAAATCTACCGAATGCAAACAGTTGACTGCCCTTCCTGTCCCAGCACATTTTAAGGAAGCTAAACACATAGTAATCCTGCTTTACTTTCAGGTTATTGATTCGGTAGGGAATGTTTATTTAAATTGGATTAGGTATGTAGTCGTGTTTTGATGATGTATAATATTAATTCATCACATGTAAAGTTAAACTTTTTGGGAATTAGTTTTTTCCAATTCTTTTTCAAAGGAATATGATCTACATTGAACACCCTGAGGGGTAGATTTATTAAGGGTCAAATTTCGTATTTAAAAAACTTTGAAATTCGAATTTCAAAAGACCAATAGGTCGAATAGGTCCGTTTTGGATCGAATTTGGATCGAATCATACGAATAGAAGTAATAGTGCATTTGATCGGATTTGATTCGAAGTTTTAACAAAAAAATCCCTTCCATTTTTCAAAATCCACGAATTGACTCCAAATAGGTTCTAGGAGGTCACCCATAGGCCAAAACAGCAATTCGGCAGGTTTTAGATGGCGAATGGTCGAAGTCGAATTTTTAAAAAGACAGTACATGATAAATTTCCATGTACCATTGGTATTTTGTTTTGTTTGGATACATTTTTGGGGCCTTTGGCAGCTTTGGGCCTTACACCAAACTGGTGTTGAACACTGGTAGAAGCACTTGGGAGTCTACTGGCAGTCGAAATATCTAAGAAGTCTGCATTTAATAGTGCCTCAGGGAGAAACATATCTCTAGGATTTATCTGGTTACTGTACCACATATCCCCACACACCTGTTCAAACCTGTGAGGTCTGCAGTAGCACAAATTGCAGGGTCAGTCATACAAGTCCATAGAATAGGCCAATGGCCAGACTCCAGAGATCCCAAGCAGTAGGGTGAGCACTGAAACAGGAAACTCATTTACACGGCAGAACATGGAATTAGAACTAAGAACCTCTGGTACAATGTCTTAGTCCCAGAGAAAATTACATGATCCAGCACAAGAAAGAGGAAGTGGCAGGTTAATGGAAATGCCACATGGGGCAATCCAGTGAATTCTGTTACAAGAATGCTTTGGTGGCCCGCAGGTGCACTTGCAGCTCAAGCTATTCCTATTGGAATAATTGAAGAGTTCATTATTGTTTAGGCTGAACATGTCATATTTGTATAGTGGAAACATTTGAATTACAGCACTTAATAACCTTCAACATTCTATTAACTACAATTGTGCATGCTACAGGGACAGATAATTTACTTTCTCTAGTTACGGTCTCCCCGGATTGTATGATGATTTTGTTTTTAAGCGTATACATTTTGTGGAATTTTATCGATCAATAAAGCAGCATTAGTTTAGCATTTTCTACATGTGTTGTATGACTTTCTATTTTTCCACACACTGTTGATTATGGCATTTAAAATAATCAAATAATTTTGTAATGAAATAAGGAAATAAATAAACATGCGTTTCTCACACTCCTGCAGCATGCCAAACACAGGCGTTAATTCAACCAGAAAAATATGTATTTTTATTTTATTTCTTCATTTGAAGTCTTTCTGCTATTAAAGGGGACCCGTCACCCAAAAAAATTATTCAAAATCCTATTTTATCACACTAGTCAAGCAAAATGTAATTACACTATATAAATTATTTGAATCTTGTTTCCTTCAGTCTGGGAATTCATAATTATAGCAAACAGGCAGGAGCCATTTTGTGGACGCTGTTATTAAGACAAGCCTTGCATCATCTCAGAATCTTGTTTGTGCACCAGAATGGGGGACCTATGTCCATCCCCATGCCCTGGCTATACAATTAAATGGTAAAGAGAGAAGGGGAATGTGGGGAGAGTAGTGACATTTAGGAAGTGTTGAATGGAAAGTGAAAGTAATTGTCTGCCCCGCCTCTATGCCCAGGGCATAGAGGAGAGGCAGACAATATTTGATTGACAGCTGAGATTTTTAAATAAGCTTACCACGGCTATAAATGCTTTATTAAAAAATCGAAATTGGATTTCATGTTTAATTTGAAAAGGACTTTTATTATACAGATTTTTGTGTCTGGGTGACAGGTCCACTTTAAACATGAATAGGGAAATAATAGACTTGTCAGAAAACAGTGGCATTTTTTATTATTCTAAATATATGTATTAGGACTCATAATATCCGTGGACCATGAGTAGCTAATTAAATCTCTATCTGAAGTAATTAGTTATTACTCATTTGTATAGCAAATTTCAATGTCTATTCATTAGGGTTTTTTTTGATAAAGCTACAATTTTTTCCCTGTGATCGAATCTGTATGCACGTTTCCACATTATTATCTTTAGATTTCTCTGTGTCTATTTTTATGCTTGGCTGTTCTGATTTCCTTTCTTTGACACATTTAACCATAGTCTATATAATATTACATCAGTTTAGAATAACGGCATAAAAAAACAGTGGAAACTCAATATATGCTGTGGAAAAACACACCATCACTTGTTCCACTGAAATTTTCTTATAGCTTTAATTGTCCAGTTGATTTGCGTAAATATGTTATACCATGTCTTGTAAATGTAAAATTAGAACATAAAAGATAATTAACTCTCATAAACTGTTGTAATTAACTCTCATAAAGAGGGCAATTGTATGTTTCTTCTAACAAGCAAAACAAAACAAAAAAATTTGTTAGTTAATGTATGCAAATTACAGAAAGATTCCTTATGAGGAAAATCCCCGGTCCCAGGCATTCTGGATACTAGATCTTATACCTGTGTATTAGGGTTTTAATGTACATGGGATGTCTTTATTACTAATAAAGTGTGATTGAAGTGCCATTCTAGCCTGTGCATCTGGTAAAATTATATTTAATATCCTATGCATCTTACACATTTTAAATACATTTTATTATTCATTATAATTATCACTTCATTTTTAGACTTTTTCACTTTGTTTTAGAATGCTACTATGAAACCAAACATTTGACCTATATATCGACGTTTTTTCCGGCACAGAAATCAGCGCTAATAATTAAGGTTTCTCATCATCATCTAATCAATGACAAGAAATAAAGCAAAGATCTACAAAAAAAAAAAAAAGGGATGACTTTCTTCTATTAACTATCCTGTTCCTTTCACTCTTTTACTGTTCCAGTGGAGGCAACTATTTTGAATTGGATATATCCTCCAGTCTCAAGGATAATCCTGTTTTCAATTGAATCTTGATAAATCCCATAATGCACAATACATTTTCTTAGTTCATTATATGGTTCAATGATGAAAAACAGCACCTGAGTTAAAGGAACAGTAACACCAAAAACTGAAAGTGTTTTAAAGTAATGAAAATATCATGTAGTGTTGCCCTGCACTGGTAAAACGGATGTGTTTGCTTCAGAAACACTACTATAGTTCATATAAACAAGCTGCTGTGTAGCAATGGCGGAAATTGAAAAACGGCTAAATGGCACAGGATGGATAATGGATAACAGATAACACCATTAGACAGACAGAGCTTATCTACTATCTGCTGTGTAACTTGAGCCTTTTCTCCTTTGAATGGCTGCCCCCATGGCTACACAGCAGCTTATTTATATAAACAATAGTAATGTTTCTGAAGCAAACACAGCAGTTTTACTAGTGCAGGGCAACACTGCATTATATTTTTATTACTTTAAAACAATTTAATTTTTTGATGTTACTGGTCCTTTAAGGGTTCTCTGGAAACCAATGGGAATGTACATCACAGTAAGACATGTAGATAACATTGCACTGAAATGAAAGGATACACTAAAACACAAACATATAATTAGTAGGATGGGCTATACAAGACCACAAAATGTTGATACCCCTGATACTGAATCTTCATATGAATTAAATTGAACTTGCAGAAAAGAATCGTAACCTTATGATATGCTGTTATACTTTGATATAAATCAAACTACACTGCAATGGAATGTTTTGCATGAGAATGACATGGCAGAGTTTAGAAGCAGATATTGGGGTGAAGTCAATAAATGATGAATCTAAATATATACATGATAAATCTAAATACTTATCTAAATTAACTGTATGATTTAAGATGCTCAGTACCTGGTTACAAAATGTAATACACATTTTAAAAAATTGCATTAGCCTAGCTTCCATGCCGTTGTTTAGCCCATCCTACTAATTAAATTTTTGTGTTTTAGCGTATCCTTTCATTTCAGCAAAGTGGAATGTTATCTACATGTCTTACTGTGATGTACATTTCCATTGGTTTCCAGAGAACCCTCAAAAAATAGCAAATTGAAGAACAGCAGGTAAATGCTTTGTCGCATTTGTACCCTGTGGAATCAGATTGCTTAGATAGGCAGGGGGAAGATGTTATGTGAGCTTCTCCCAGATGTGAGGGTGGTTCCTTCAGTGTTTTGTTGAATAAAAAAAATATGTAATAACATTAAATAACACACCAGAAGAGGGGCCATTGCACAAAGGAGCCCAGTTTTTTTAATTCAAAGTAATTGTTGACATCCCTGTTGATGAAAAGATGGTCCTGGAGAAGTGTAGTTGCTTTAGTTCATACTGTCCATAAATGCAAAAGGAACATCTCTGCAAAAAAACACTATTCTTTAAATATTAATTTCATCTTGCCTTTGATCGATAAGTGAATAATGCAGTGAACTGGGGCTATTTACTAAAATACATACTTTTTTTTCTTGTCGTAACATAACTCTCTCATATTATTTCATATTCTAATAACTAAAAAAGCTGATTTTATTAATGCTAATCAGCTGGTAGATGTTAATGGCGATAGTTCCATGCAGTGACGTGTTTTTAAATAGTGTTTTTAAATAGTACATTAGGGAATAGAACCTCTCCATGGCTGCGGGTACCACCTCATTATTTCCAAATGATAAACCTACGGTATAAGGAGTGACTAATAACTTCTGCAACAGAAGGGTCACTAAAGAGACTTAAAATTAATTTGCATCTGCATTTCCCATATGAAATGCATGAAGCTAGCATCCTGTGTACTCCATGTATTATCCATCACACTCAGGTCATGCTCAATAGAGAATAGTTTCATGGTGATATGAACGACTGATGCAGTGACTAATACTGAATATGTTTGATATAAAGAAATAAGGTCAGTCAGTGGCCACCCCACTGGTTGACTGCAGGCCCGGACTGGCAATCTGGGGTTTCTGGCAAATGCCAGAGGGGTTGCTGTAAGACGCCATAGAAAGTCGCTGGTGGGGGGCTGGTGGGGGGCTGTTTGGGCATCTGTGTACTTGGAATGCCAGGGCCTATTTTGAATCCCAGGCCAGACCTGGCAAAGCAAGTGTAGCGCTAAAGTAAACTGACTTGTGCTAGGGCAGTTTTAGCTACTTTCCTTTGTGGGCTGAGACCACAGATGAGCTCTCTTTCTCAGGGGTAAGCCCTCGCAACCGTGTGGAGGCAAGGGTGTAGTGTAACTGTAACCTGGTGCAATAGCACAATGATGGGCGCCAGTAGTTCTTTAACAGTTGAACAAATAACTGTATTTATTGAACAATAGCACATAGATCATTTAGCACATTGATCCACAATGGAGTATAGAACATACATAGCAGCATAAAGGAAACATATACTCACAACACGTATAGGCTGAATCCCCACAGGCTAGGGAATATACAGCAAAGAGTAAATTGACAGGATATGTGTTTCAGGATATCTTCCAGTGGCAGACTAGGGGAACTCCTGACATCCCTATCTCAACACTTGGTTCCCTTCTCTGGGTCAGTAATACCCTGTTATCTTAATCCCTCTAATCTCCTCGGCGTAGCCTTGAGCTGCTCAACTAAATAACCTCTCTATCACTCCTAGAGCGATCTATAAAATGAGTATAGCTGTCTAATTACTAGGGCCAAGGCGCCTAGGGTCAGCACTACCCATTCCCTTCCAGCCTGCTTGGTTGGGCTAAAGCAATGGACCCAGAGCACATGGTTCCTAAACCTTTTATACTCTGGCACAGTGCCATCTGGTGTACACTGTGTGAACTACAGGGGTTACATAAGCACAAGGTCCCCATAAGGACCCACTGAGGTGTCCATATTACTAGGGATGTGCCTGTCTGTAAAGTGTAAGGGTGTCTAAGATTTTCACATCCCTACACAAGATATAGTAGTCTTAAAGGAAAACTATACCCCCAAAATGAATACTTAAGCAACAGATAGTTCATATCATATTAAGTGGCATATTTAAAAATCTTACAAAACTGGAATATATATTTAAGTAAATCTTGCCCTTTTACATCTCTTGCCTTGAGCCACCATTTCGTGATGGTCTGTGTGCTGCCTCAGAGATCACCTGACCAGAAATACTTCAACTCTAAGTGTGGAAGCAAAAGGCACAACTCTGTCTGATAATTGGCTCATGTGACCTAACATGTATGGTTTGTTGGTATGTTTGAGAGTACAGTAAATCCTACGATCCCAGGGGGCGGGCCTTATTTTTTAAAATGGCAATTTTCTATTTATGATTACCCAATGGCACATACTACTAGAAGATTATTATGAAAATGGTTTATTTACATGAAGCAGGGTTTTACATATGAGCTGTTTTATGCAATATCTTTTTATAGAGACCTACATTGTTTGGGGGGTATAGTTTTCCTTTAATAAATTCTTGCACAGGGCTGAAATGGATTTGGTCAAGGAATGTTTTTTTATGTTTATTTTATTGAAAACAAGAAAATATTAACATAACTCAGAACGACATGCCATCCAGTGATAACTCACTATAGAACAACCAAAATTCTGCCCCCCCCAGGCCACAGATCAAATGTCAAGGAACGAACTAGAGTCGGGCTGGGCAAGCAAAAGTGTAGATTATATAAACTGGTCTACATAGACATGCTTTGTTCAGGTTCTATGAATATATTTTAAAAGTTCCTTTTCCAAATTTAGCAAGAACATCACCTCATATACTTTTTGGCTCAGTAAATTAAATCAGGTAGATCATAGTAGTGGGAGATTTATCTAAAGGCAGGAGATTGGGTAAGAGGTGGTAGTGGGGAAACAAAAATACAGTCTGTCAACAGTCTTTCAGATGAGCTGGCATCACAAAATTAGAGTATGTATGCAGTTATATATGATAAATGGCTCCCAACAGCCCCACTGTCAATGCCTGGAATGTGATATTACATGTGGGATCGGTTGTGAATTTGTTTTTATTTTTTATTTGTGAAGGTTTTTGAGTTATTTAGCTTTTTATTTAGCAGCTCTACAATTTGCATTTTAAGCAATCTGGTAACTAGGGCCCAAATTACCCTAGCAACCATGCATTGATTTAAATAAGAGACTGGAATATGAACAGGAGAGAGTCTGAATAGAAGGATTGGCAATAAAAGTACCAATAACAATACATTTGTAGCCTTACAGAGAATTTATTTTTTTAGAAGGGGACAGCAACGCCCATTTGAAAGCTGCAAAGAATCAGAAGAAAAAGACAAATAACTAAAAAAATAAATAAGGAAAACCAATTGAAAAGTCATTCTATAACATACTAAAAGTTACTTTAAAAGTGAACCACCCCTTTAAATGAGCTTGGGTGTCTTCCTGGACAGACAAATTATCTACAGCTACAGTAAACACTAAAGCAACAGTTAGTACTGATCTGTAATTAAATTGTAGCTTCTTCGGACAGGTTGACAACCCTATATTTAGGCTGCACAAATGTAATTGTGGAGATTTGCTATAGCGGTTATTGTGTGTTTGTTTAGAGATATTTTGAAGGTCACTGCATTATGTTTAATTATGGATGGGCACAGTGTAATACTCAGATGTTATTTTAAAAGTATATTTTGTATTTGATATTCAGGATTAAGAAAGTTCTAGATGTAGGGTGTCTGTATGTGGAATTTTGAATCAAATTATGTTTTCACTGCTTGAAACTAATATATAGAACATTACATAAATATACAATAAACTAGGACATCAGGACATAAGATGAAAAAACATCAGAGTATATAAGGAAAAAGAATGGAGAACTTTGTTTGCGAAAATGATAAAGGGGGGGACAAAAAGTGGTAAACCTTTAGGATTTATAGATTACTGTAGATATGCTGTCCCCACAGGCTTTAAATACTGATAGAGATCTGGTTGCTTCTATTCCCTACCTGTATATCTAATTACGCTTCTGTTTTTCTTTTAGATAAAAGATTAGAAGGTATCTTTTGTTAGCTTACAAAGGGGCATGTTTACTAACATTGGAGATAAATATCTGGAGAGATTTCTGGAGATGTTGCCCATGGCAACCAATCAGCAATTAGATTTAAACAGCCACAGCCATGTTGGAAAACAAAAGCAAAGATCTGATTGGTTGCTATGGGCAACATCTCCAGAAATCTCTCCAAATATTTATCTCCAATGTTAGTAAACATGCCCCAAAGTCTAATATTTATTTTGAAAGTCTAGTAGTAATTTGACGACATGAAGTATCATAGGAATAGAGATCAAATATAGGTAGGAAATTAGGGAGAATTAAAAAGCTTAGGGGGTTATTTATCAAAGGTTGATTTTTGTACCCTCGAATTAACTCACAACTTGAATGATTTCTAATTTAAGAAAAAACTTGAATGGAAATAACTTGATTCAAGAAGTTCGGGGTTAACAACCCAAAAAACTTGAATTAGTCGCATTTTCTGGAAAAAAAAACTTGAATCACTGGGATTGCTGAGTTTTCAGGCAAAACCCTCCGAAAAAACTCAAACATCATGAAGGCTATTAACATCTTCAAATGATTCAAGGGACTTCTGCCATTGACTTCTACATGACCTCAACATGTTTTAGATAGATTCCAGCTTTTTCCAGGGTCCGGGGTTTTTTGACCAAAAATTACATTTAAAAACTCGAATTTTCGTGAAAAACACAACTCAATCCTTAATAAATCCTCCCCTCAAAGTTATTGTATGTTATTGTAAGTAGTGTAAAATACAGGTATGGGAATCAGAATTCCTATGACCTGTTGCTTTCTGGAAAAAGGATTTTTTTCATTATTTGGATCATCATATCTTAAGTCTACTGAAAAAAACAGTTGACTATTAAGTAGAAGGTGCTGTTTTATTGTTATAGAAAGGCAAGGAAATCATGATAGTCTGCCTGTGCTGGAAGGACCCTTTTGTATCCCAGTGATGGATTTCGAGACTTGAAGTCCCTCTGCATTATAGGCTATCTGTGAACAACCCACTATGGAAAGCAATGGGACTTCAAATCTTTATCATAATAAAACAAACTGGATTTGCATTATATTGTAAGCCTATGTGGGGGGGGGGGGTTCAATTTAATCTGTGGAATGAGATTTGTCTATGTAAAATATTTACATTTATAATTATGGACATTCAGGTAGTGTTAAGCTTCTTTTCTAAATGAGTCCAACTGAATGTAAAAAAGGGGGTATATTTTGCCTTTAATTAAACCCAGCACCTACCCAAAAAAATGATGGTCTGTTTCACTCATTTATGTTTATATTTATGTGTATTTGATCTGTAAAATCTTAAGTGTGAATAAATCCTTAGCAAGTATTAGCGCTAATCAGAAAAAGATTAGAACAAGCAGTTGGAGTTCATTTGAGTATCATAGACAACGGGAACAACTATGTGAAGCTTCTCAGCACTGAGGTTTTTGTTTTCAGTAAAATTCAGCAACATAGACCATTTTTGTTTATCTGAAACAGATTTTTATAACTATTTCAGATATACATTCATTCTTAAAAGGTTGTTTCCTCTAATGCAAAATCTTTCTTTGATATGAGTCATAAAAAAAAGACTGTACTCACTTTAATGTTCCCTTTTGAGTTTTCTCGTTTTAAAATCATTTGCATGTTTTCCACCAGACATAGACAAGGTCACCTCTATGATTGATTTGGTGCAATATACAGCTGAATCAAGGGGAATACCACAATTTAATAGAAATTGGACTCAGATAGAATGTTTAATACATAATCATCTCTTCACTGAGCATACTAACTTGGCTGGCTTGCAATGTATACAAAGCTGACAAATTGAATATACAAACATTTGCATGAGACAGAAATGTTTAGATATTTAAACATGATACTAATCACTTTTTAACCACAACACTTTACATTCATATAATGCAATCTCATGTAGCTACTGGTGAAGTTTTTATTAATTGCTGTGAAGGAATCCATTCCATGTCTCTTGTGTCCAACTGACTCAGACTGGTATGATTCTAATGATTATTGGGTGCTTCTGCAAAAAGAAAGAATGAAAAGAAAGTAGAATAAATTAAAGGATAGAAAACATGGCAGCACTTACGGTGGCCAGACCATTCCTTATAAAGACAAACTCTTATGAAATACAGTGGAGGCTGGAATATACTTATACCACATGATTTTACAATATGCAACAAAGTGTGCAACAGGAATGTGTGAATTTTCAGTTTCAGTTTTAAAGGGTAAATGCTACTTGGAGTTTACCAGTAATATGGCATCCTGTATGTGGCACAAGTGAATGCCTGGAGATGTGATGGGTGTTTTATAAGATGGCTTGCAATAAATTTGCAGCTCTTTCCCATCTAGATTTATCCACTGCAAGAAGTCAACAGAAAATCTAATTTCAATAATAAATAAAAGGAATTATTTTTCTCAAACATCTATTACCATCTCGGGAAAACTGTACAGAACCCAAAAACAACAATTTAAGCAATATCATAGGCTGTTTTGAATGAATATCATTGTAGCAGTGTAATGTTCACTTTTGAAGTCTCAAGTTATTTCTTGCATCTACTTTAATCTGCAAAATAAGAGAACATTAAAGGAATGTTTAATGCATAAACAGTGCAGTAGGAAGTCACAATATACAATTCTTTTCTATGCTGAGATCTATTGTTACTAGGTACATTTACAGTACAAAGGTAATGCAGCTTCAGAAAATATTTGCAAATAAAAGCACTCTGAAGATGAAATTCTTCAGGTTGTTTCTGCTCATATTCCTCCATTCCATGGCACATACTGTACATCTTACTACTGCAATGTGTGTCCTTGTTTGCTCTCTCATGAGCATCTACATGCATAGACAAGGCAATAAGTCATTTAGAGAGAGGTTTGTCAAATGGTTACTGAATACAATGCTCACAGTGACCTTAGCTACAGTCATCAAACAATTTGATCTTTCTAACATTGTAGAGCAAATATGTTATTGAATGTTTGAGTTCATGATTGTGCTTTGGGGTCAAACATATTCAGACTTAGTTCATTATAATGTTTTTGATACATACTAACTCTTCCCCCTTTCATTACCCATTACCCATGTCAAGTATCCAAATCTTATATGATCATGCTGGACTCCACCAGCCAATCTCTCTCTCTCTTTAAGGGTGGGTACCCCCCACATTTTGGAAACATTTGTAATACAGAGGCTGCATTGACAATGCAACTGCTAGCTCGAAACTCAAATGAAAATGAGAAATATACGATTTTTCAATTACGTGTAAAAAACGTGTATCATCTCTATAAAACTCAAGACTATTAACCTTAAATCTGCATCTATAAAGCAAGCAAAAGAAACAAAAAATAAAAATGGAAAGTCTAGAGTAAAATCGTTTTTCAGGATACTGACTCCCTATCACCACATGGTGGGGAAATGTAAGATCAACCCCTATAAGAGAAGAGAATAAAAGGCACATTTACATACAAGACAGTTTACAAATGCAGTTTATGGATGCAATGCACCCTGTTTTTATTTCCCTCAGTGTCATTGTGGCCACATGCAGAGTTACATCTGCCACAATTGTGCATGACACACAAAGCCATCTGATTCACTAGGCAGAAGACAGCAGCATGAATTGACCTTCCCAGGAATTACCAACACATCCATGTTAGCAGTAGTTCCTGGCTTCCCCAGCATCAGTAGGAGCACTTGCAAACTATTCATAAGAGCAGATGGGGCATGTGATTGGTGCTCAGCTGAACTATATGTCTGGTCACAAGATAAGTAGCTCAATAGCATCATTATGTTGAGAAAAATGTGTCAATTTTAGGGGGTTATTTACTAAGCTCCGAATACCCAAAATTCCCGGAAATCCGAAAATTCTTAATATTTTGTGTTATAATAGGCTTAAAAAAAAAATCTCAAATTTTTCGGAATTTATTGAACCCGAGGGCTAAAAAGCCAGAATATAAAACCACAGCATCTCAAACCTGTTGAGGTTGCATAATAGTCAATGGGAAATGCCCCATCGATTTTTGGTTGTATCGGGAGTTTCGGGCAATTTCACAATGTTTTTGGAGCTTTCGGAGGAAAACTCCGAAAGTTTTCGGGGAAAATTCACAAAAAAATCATGAAATTCTGAGCTTTTACCGCAAAGGTAATTTTCAAGGAAAATGTAATAACAAATAAGCTTGGAAAACCCAAGCGGGTTAGATCGGAGTTTGTAGCAGCCGATATTGAGATAAATTCGGACCTTGATAAATAACCCCCTAAGTGTACCCATACATTTCCTTGCAGTCACTAATGAATCTTTATATTTTTTTTACATTCCACCGTGACTATTCATGAAAGATTTGGGAACTACAAGATAATAATATAATTTGCCATAAATGAAGCCTATGAGTATTGTTTTGTGAAAAATTGAGTATTGTTGTTTTGTGATCTTACCAAACTGAAATTTCCATCTGCCAATGTGTTTTATTAAGTAAGTATGTAAGGAACCACAGCTGCTGCAGCTCCTCTTCACTTCTTTCAGTTAAAACAGCTTGAAGAAACAGAACAATATATATGGGCATATGATAACCATCTGTTTGGCTTCGTTCCCTTCTCATGTGGATTACCTGTACTGACCCTTGGCTTTTTTTATTTAGTTGAATTTATTTTTGTGCCATCTGCCCAACCACTGGGCCATTTATTGTCTGCAACTGACTTTGCTCCAGGTACTACATTTTGCATGCCTCATCCAGTTACTGGACTTACTTTTGCTTTCTCAGACCCCTGGCCTGAGAAGACTTAGGGGCCGATTCACGAATTTCGGGTGAAGGATTCGAATAAAAAAAATTTGAATTTCGAAGTATTTTTTGGGTACTTCGACCATCGAATTGGTTAAATTCGATTGAATTCGATCGAATTCGAACGATTCGAAGTAAAAATCGTTCGACTATTCGACCATTCGATAGTCGAAGTACTGTCCCTTTAAAAAAAACTTCGACGCCCTACTTCGGCAGCTAAAAGCTACCGAAGTCAATGTTAGCCTATGGGGAAGGTCCCCATAGGCTTGCCTGTGATTTTTTGATCGAAGGATTTTCCTTCGATCGTTGGATTAAAATCCTTCGAATCGTTCGATTCGAAGGATTTAATCGTTCGATCGAACGAAAAATCCTTTGATCGATCGATCGCAGGATTTGCGCAAAATCGTTCGACTTCGATATTCGAAGTCGTACGATTTTAATTCCCAGTCGAATATCGAGGGTTAATTAACCCTCGATATTCGACCCTTCGTGAATCGGCCCCTATTTCTCTCATTTTAAAAATCACTTTTACCCCCACCAATCAATTTCTCTCTGTTTCTCATCTTCAACATAAATAACAACATACTAACTCTTAATGATAATCTATTTTTATTTCTCTCTCATTCTGATTTTCAAATTCTCTAAACGTATTATATTTTCCCTTTTAATTCTTTTAATATCCTTTCAAGGCTACCCCCTCATAGATTTGTACTCTCCCAGCTCCTGTCCATGACTTGTTTAGTAACCTTTGTAAATGAATAGTGTCTCCATGTTATGACAATGAAAATTAAATTAAACTATTAAACAATGTAGGTTGTAGATTTATATTAATAGTGACCCAAAAGTAAATTAATAAATGTATGTATGTCTTATTATCAAAGTATGTAATACATATGACAAACAGCACTATTATCTTCTCCTAGAGACTTACTGCTTTAAAGTCATTATTAAGGGTGTGGCAACTTTTCATCATGCGACTCCGCTGCATAGTGGTGAAAGAACACTTTCGGTCCTGGTTTTTCTTATAAAATAAATTATGCATCCATATTTTCAGCACCAAGCAAGCCCTTTTAGTGCATCTAAACCTACTAGTGTAAATGTTGTCCATGTTCCTACAGAGGCTTACAAACTTCAAGGAAGGAGGTACTTCTTACTCTTATGCCTGCAGCATCAAACTGTGATAACAAATAATAATCGAAGGAGACACAAAGTAGATACAAACTGTAATTGTATGTTAGCCTTGGCTAGATCAATTTTGTGCTGAGTGGTGGCAAATACACTTTATTATGCACAGTAAATAAATATGTAAGCAAAACCAATCTAACACATATTTTTTCTAAAGTACACATAAAATGTTATTGGAAATATGTTCTAAATTCCAGTGGGAGAATGGGCAATATAAGACAAGCTATTAAACTTTTAATTATTCAGTATGTCCTGCAAACTAGGATAAAAGTGCAGCATACTTATTAACATATGAATAATCACTGAGACTAAAAGAAGAAGAAAGATGCATGCTTTAAAAAAAGCAGAGAGTAAGTGCATTATTCATTAATAAGCATGAGGTTAGAGGTTACAGGCTTCATAAACTTCATTAAATATAATTTCAATGATATATATTATTTATTTATATATATACAGTACTTATATAGCAGCATGAAGAACATGGTACTTGATTTATGTATATAATTTATTGCACAAAACTTTAATGGTGTAAGTCAATGTTTCGGTCCTACACAGAGGACCTTTATCAAGAGAATATAAAAATTTCAGTTACTAAAATGCTAATGGAGCTCCAGAATTGTATTCTTTATAAATTATGGATATTGTCAACTATCTAAAAAACATTTAAAAAAGGCAAAACAATAGTTGCTGTCTGTGCTCTTAAATGGTACTCATTCAACAGAGAAAATTGGTAGTGTCCTGAGACAATTGCCTGCCAATAGAATGTAAAAAAAAGGAATCAATAAATGTAGCAGGCAGCTGAAAGAGAAATCCACTGCAGACAGTTGCTTCTAAGCTTTGCAGACTTGTCATGGCAAGAGAGAAAAAATGGGTTTATTCATTTTCTTAAGTCAGCAACTACCATCTTCACTCATCCTAATTTCACAGAGCAGAAAACTAAAGAGACATAACTAAAAAAGATCCCCAATATAAAAATGGTTTTGGAGTTTGTTGTTCTATGTACAGTTATGTGTGGATGAGAAATTTATTGTACATATGGATGCTTACCCCAGTAATTCTGAATTATGGAAAGGTCATCTTCCAGAGAGTCCATTTCATTTTGAAAACATAATGCTAGAGAATTTCCATTGCCTTGTACTTGATTATTATTATTATTATTAAGCTGCATAAGTCAATATTAGGGCAAAATAAGCTTATTAGGTTTATTTAGAGGGTTATTTATCAAGGTCCGAATTTATCTCATTATCGGCTGCTACAAACTCCGATCTGACCCGCTCGGGTTTTCCACGCTTATTTATTATAATATTTTCCCGAAAATTACCTTTAAGGGAAAAGCTCAGAATTTCACGATTTTTTTTGTGAATTTTCCCCAAAAACTCAGAAAACGTGACATTGTCCGAAACCCCAACACAACCAAAAATCAATGACTTTTATGCAACCTCGACAGGTTTGAGATGCCGTGGTTTTATATTCGGGCTTTTTAGCCCTCGGGGTTTAATAAATCCCGAAAAACTTGTGATTTTATTAAGCCTATTGTAACACAAAAAAATCATGAATTTTTCAGATTTCGGGGAATTTTGGGAATTCGAAGCTTAGTAAAAAAAAACCTTAATTTTCATATATTTTTGTAGACTTAATGTATGGTAATCCAAATTATGAAAAAAATTGATAAAAACTGATAATAAATCCAATACATGTTAGATAAGTTTAGCTCATACTTTAGGCAGTAACTGCCAGCAACCCATAAAGTAGGGCTTTGATTAGAGGCATGGTACAGAGGAAGAAACTCTTTTGCTTATTAAACTAGCTAGCTATTAACAGGATAGTGGAAAGTGGACCTGGTTACACTACAGAGTTTGACTCAAAGAGTGAAATCACAGTTAGGCATTTATGGGCCTAAATACCAGGCATGTTCTTACTTCATCATCAACCATATTCAGGTCAAACAGTGAGGCTGATGTACATGTATCAAAATACAATACAAACAGTGTCGGACTGGCCCACCGGGATACCAGGAAACTTCCCGGTGGGCCAGGGTGTCAGTGGGCCCTCCTGCTTCTAAACATTTGGCCTATTTCATGGTCATTACCAATTTTTATGAGAACAAAGAAGATAAATAGATGGATTAATAGATTATAATATACAAAGAAAAGAGACTAGGAGAATGAGACTAGGAGAATAGAGGTTGAGCGAGGAGAGGAAGAATAATAGTACTGAGAGTGGGCCCCTAGTCTAAGGTTTTTGGGTGGGCCCCTGGTGTCCCAGTCCGACACTGAATACAAAATCATCATCCAGTATTTTTTGTTTTTACCTAAAGAGCACCTGTAAAGAAATGGCAAGAACCTCTGGAATATCTGCTCTATAATTATACTGTTATATATATAGTTACATAGTTACATAGTTAAATTGGGTTGAAAAAAGACAAAGTCCATCAAGTTCAACCCCTCCAAATGAAAACCCAGCATCCATACACACACCCCTCCATACTTTCACATAAATTATATATATGTTTGAAGGAATTAGATACTCGAGATTACTCCTAGCTAATTTATCCCCCTAGTGAAATTGAGGGGTTCTTTTTCTCTTTTTTAAATCAAAATAAATTCTATATACCCATATCTATACTAACTATAGAGCTTAGTATCACAATAGCCTATGATATTATGTCTGTCCAAAAAATCATCCATATGCAAATGCAAACATGAACAGCAAAGTAGTGGGTCAAAGTTTTTTTTAAAGAGACAGTACTTCGACTATCGAATGATCGAATAGTTGAACGATTTTAAGTTCGAATCGTTTGATTCAAAGTCGTAGACGAAGGTCGAAGTAGCCAATTCGATGGTCGGAGTAGCCAGAAAAATACTGCGAAATTCGGAGTATTCTATTCCTTCACTCAAGCTAAGTAAATGTGCCCCTCAATGTCATTGCAGCATAAAGATGAAACAATAAATCAGGTGATATCTAAACAGAAAAAGCCTGGTCAGCATTGCATCAGTCAATTGTAAGTGATTTTTCTTTTTGTTTTTATTGGCGTGCAGAATACATTTGCATATGTGAATACTGAGCTCATATAGTTGAATGCACACACATCCATATATATTAAATCATAAATTGAAGCAGCAGCAAAAACACATTATATATAGTGGCAGCTACTATTTCCATAGGTGTACTTCCACCGCAGGGATGTAATCTACTAATTTAAGGGAAAGCGCACCTCTAGCAATATATGATATAAGTTTAATAAAACACTAATCAATACTATAAGCCTATATTGGTGCTAATAGACTGGGTCTAGGTATATAATATCATTTATCTGGACTGCCAGAACTGCATTGGCAGCATGTAGATGCCTCTCTCCCAACCTGTAGTCGTCCTATAATTTGCACTTCATTCAGACACTGAAGTTAAGGAGCACTGGCACACACACAGGCTGCAACATGGCCCTGTACTCACAGGCTGCTCTATGGCAGGCAGTAAGGACGGGACTGATTTCCTCCCACCAATGCTGCACTCTACACTTCATAATGAATAATAACATAATGTAGGGTTAGGCTTGATGTTAATGTGTCAACTTAGTAGGTTTCATATCTTAAATGCATGACTAAATCCTCTCTGTTTTTTTAATGTTTTAAGCCTAAACAGATAACACCTAGCTAATTGTTTTTGGACCTGAGGCCATGGAACGTTCAATTAACCAATTTTTGGTGATCAGAAAAAGGTCTTTACTCAATGGTTATTCTAAAAGAGAGGCCATTAAACCAACAATGAATGATCCGACTTGAAGTGCAGAATGAAAGTACCATAACAAATCTCTGCTGAAACCCTGATTAAACTCCAGATATTTCTCAATCCATGAAGTGGAATATTTAATCCTTAAATGTTTGGGTGCCATGTTGTTGGCTGGTATAATCAGCTGGGTCAATGGCAAATGTGATTCCTTTGCGAAGCAATCATTGTAATGCAACCGCACTCATAGAGGAGATTATTTCTACAATATCCAGAAATGTCTGTGTAACACGTTTTTCTGTACCAGATCCCTGTGCTAAGAAAATCCCTCCTGATTTTTTTCATCTGTTTGGCATAAAAGAAATAGTAATTAATGTGCAGGAAGCATCTACGTGAACATGTATTTTCTATCAGGCTGCACAAGCAGAAACATAATAACAGGTTGATTGGAATCAATTTTCCTCTTTACAGGGGTGTTTAGGGTTCTCTCTTGTTGTGTTTCAACCATGATTTAACAATAGGAGTTTCTGAAAGACACAGCAGGCATTTATTTTGCAGGAATTAAGGAGCGCAACATTTTTTCTCCCCAACAGAAATAGACTGTGCAATTAAAATGTTCTGCAGTTGTGAAACCTCTGATGGGTTAAATGTGAAATTATGGAGGAACAAACTATATTTTAGTTACTGTATAGATTAAATCTAGCCTATTCACAGATAATGGATGGGAAAGTATTATCTTTCAAGTAAGCCTGCTAAACTCAGCAAAGTAATGAGTAAACTGCTTTGTAATACAGGGATCAAACTGGCCCAAGACCTACAAAAGCCCAATGTGTGTTTAGGATCTCACTGGCCTTTTATGCTGTAGGACAGGGACAAATAAAACAAGACTTTTGATAATACAAAAGGTAAAGATAGGTAGGGATGAGTAGAAAAGAGAGAACAGCATAGTTTAGGCCAGGGCCGGAAATAAGGCTAGGCAGAGTAGGCACGTGCCAAGGGTGCAAAGCTGGGGGGGCGCAGGGACATACCTTCTCTGCCTCCTACCCCCCAGTCAGGTCCCCTCTCAGCACTCTGGCTGGCGTGTGCGTTCTTCTACATGCATGAGCGTGCCTTCTTTTTCACATGCACACCTTTTTTTTTGCACATGTGCGTGCCTATTGGCCCGGCGCTGGTTTAGGCTTAAGGTCATTGGTTTACTGTATATAGCCCAAATATCAGGGTTGCAAACTCAGGTCACTGACAGGTTTATAGAGCAGGTAAAAGGTAAGTTAGCAAGTCATATAGATGAAAAACAAAACATTTTTGCTGCATTCGGGGTAAGATTTTAACATGTATATATGCAGAAATGAGGAAAGTATATTTATTTCTGACTTTGCTTTACTGAAGCCTGTATGTGTGCTTGTATATTACTTACTGTCACTGACTTAATGGGGATGTTTGTCTTTATATAAAGCTTTATTATGTAATAGATCTACCTGTTCTCATCAAATTTGCAATTGGCAGTCATTATTTACATTTGGATTATTTAGTGATACCGCTTGTATGGTTTTAGAATTATTAGCATTCCTATTCTACCTCTTTTCAGTCTGTCAGGGGACTTAAAAAACATATAACCTATGTTACCTATGACTCTTTTCAGGCCCAGTCCAATTTATCTTACAGTCATTCACACCACTGCCTGATTTCAAGGGTACATTTGACCTTAGCAACCATATGTTTGCTGAAATTCTAAACTGGAGAGCTGCTGAACAAAAAGACAAAAAATATACTAAATCCTAATAAAAGTTAAATTAATTGGATGTGACTCATTTATGTTCTCTGTTTGAGATCAACATTGTTCTTTAATGTATTTAAGAAGTACTCCTGCAATGGCACTACTGAACTATGTATGATGATGGGATTAAGCCGAATTCTGTTCATTTGGGAAGGGGTGGGGACATTGTTGTTATCATAATAAAGGTTCCTCCCTTTGAAACATTATCTATAAAATTGTGTCTGGCAATGGTGAGCATCTCTGAAAAAATTAAACCTGCACCCACTACTTCCAACTGGCAAGCCACCTCTGCATTTATTGTAGTAATTATCATCACTTTATTCATATAGAGCTGACACATTTCACTCAGTGCTTTACAGAATATGTTTATCATTGAGACTCTGGCCCGTTGAGTTTACAATATGAGGTCCCTGTTCACACAATTGTTAGTTTATTGGGAATCAATTAACTTACATGTATGTTTTTGGAGTGCAGTCAGAAAAGAGTACCTGAAAAGAATTCCTCACCCAAACATTGGAAGAACATACAAACTCTGTGGTAACCACTAAGTGTCAGACTGTGGGGCCCAGGGCCCACAGGGCCTTAAAGGAAAACTATACCCCCAAAATGAATACTTAAGCAACAGATAGTTTATATCAAATTGAATGACATATTAAAGAATCTTACCAAACTGGAATATATATTTACATAAATATTGCCCTTTTACATCTCTTGCCTTGAACCACCATTTCGTGACTATCTGTGCTGCCTCAGAGATCACCTGACCAGAAATACTACAACACTAACTGTAACATGAAGAAGTGAGGAAGCAAAAGGCAGAACTCTGTCTGTTAATTGGCTCATGTGACCTTACATGTGGTTTGTATGTGTACACAGTGAATCTTACGATCCCAGGGAGCGGCCCTTATTTTTTAAAATGGCAATTTTCTATTTATGATTACCCAATGGCACATACTACTAAATAAGTATATTATTATGATAATGGTTAATTTACATGAAGCAGTGTTTTACACATGAGCTGTTTTACTCAGTATCTTTTAATAGAGACCTACATTGTTTGGGGGGTATAGTTTTCCTTTAAATACCCCCACACCACCCCTGGACTTCCCAGCTGCAAAGCACTCTCTGCCCCCCCAGCCGCAACCCCCCTCTGGCCCCCATCCCAGCCACAACCCCCCTCTGACCCCTCGCGCTTACCTATTCCTTCATGTGGCAGCTACCGGGGCCAAGGAGGGAGGTCGGGGCAGTGTCCGGAGCAAGGGAGTAAGGTAGGTAGAGCTTCGGAGCTTCAAGTAGGGAGTGGGCCTGGGCTGGCCTTGTAACAGCACTGCCCACTTTACTTACTCCAGATCTGGAACATAACTGAAGTCACAAAAAGGAAGTGGTGTTGGATTTCATTAAATTACTTGTTTCCCTATAATATGGAAATTCTTTTTTTTTCATGAAGTTGACCCATAACCTGCCTTAACCAACAAAACATTCATTTACAACCTGAACCTTCCCGACCCCTGGGTAAACCTTTCTTATCTTTTTCAGCTATATTTATTATAGGCCTAAAATGCATTTAACGGCAATCAATATCATATTTGTCCCAATTAAATGTTTGCTATAACACTGGGATTATTATACTTGTAACCAATAAGCATCATAGTTTTTTACTTCTTAAACAGCTGCTGATTAATACAAAGACAAAGTGGTTATTCTTGGCAGTAAACTAGTCCAATTATTGCTCAGCACTAATACAGTTAACTAGCTATATACAATTAACTAGCTATATAGAATATATTTTTAAAATATTTCCTTTGAGGGAGTTGCAAATTATTCTTCCTCATTAAGGCAGTCAGCAGATATGGTATATATATACAGCGTCTCAGAAGTGTCTCAGAGTTCTACATTTATATTGTGATGTGGACGTAGTGGAAGTATAGTTCTGATGATGTGTAATATGTGATTCTATCTATCTCTCATCTATCTATCTACTGACTACTCTACGCTCCCCAATCCTGATTCCGGCCTGTTTGACTATTCTACTCTGCTTGAGCTGGCCCAGCCTTCCTGTTCCACGCTGTGTTGTCTGGCCTGCCCTCCTGAGGTGTTCTTCCATTCCAGTATCCTGGTGAGACGATAGTGCCCCTTTGCTCGTCCAGAACCGTTAGCTTTGCTCCTCTCTCAAATAAGACCTGGTGGCATCCAATTAGCCGGGGGCTCCTCCCGAGGTGAAAAGCAGCGGTTATAGGAGGAAGTGAGAGCCGAGACCAGGGAGCTTAGCTTGGGTTCTGGATTTAGGTTGCCAATTCGTGACAATGTTACTTCCACTTCTGCATAGTTCTACAAAGCACCAATCCATCCTCTAGTCTACATGTCATATGGCCCTGGCAGTAATGATAGGGTTCCCAAAAAGAATTGCATCAGTAGCCTCTAAAGATCTGCTGTTAAATTGCATGTTATTGCTGGTTTTAAAACTAAGCATATTGGCACCTTGGAAGTGACATAATCCCAACTCAAAATCATCAAAAATATTAGATGCAAATTGCACCCAATTCACTTACAAAGATGCATCACAGCAATTGTGCTGGACTGGACATGAGGGCAAAAATAAATATAATGCTGCATTGTCTGAAAAAACATGGAAATTAGCAAGTGAGAATTGAATTTTGCACCCTGCACTGGGGTTGTAATTGAGACTTTTTCACACCTTATCTTATTCAATTTTTTTTTCACATTTGGCTTTTCTGTCACCTAAACAGGGACAGTTTTAGACAAAATAGGGTCTGTGCAGAAATCACATCTGGGTCCTGCAGCCAGATAGAACACCAGCAGCACACAAGTGTATGTATTAATGCTGCAGTATTATGTATGTATTACAGTGGCTCTTTTATTTGATAATTCCAGTATTTAATAATACTGCATTTGCATACCAGGCTGTTTTATTATTATAGCATCTCTGTCCACAGGGCCCTGAATGGGCTGATAAGGTTCTATATACCAGTAGCCCAACCTCTTGATGGGGCCCTTAATAAAGTAACGTGAATTATGGGGTGAGAAGCAGTGGATACTGGCATCCCAAGGACATTATATAGTAAGAGTTGTGTGTACTGGCATCACCAGCACATTATTCAGTGAAAAGCAGGGTCTTCATCAGTGGGAGAAAGCTCTACTGTTATGCCCGGCCCAGTGAAATCTGTGCCTGAAGGGTGGCAAAGCCACATCGCAACAGTTTGCAACAGTATGCAAATTGTGTTACATATAAAGTTATGTTAAAATGTATGTAATTTACGTAACTTAAAAAACTGCCCTAACGTGCCTAGAAACTTATATTGGAATCTATTTACTGAATTTGTGAATCTCCTACATGACTTTTTAGGCAGTGGAAATACTAGTTATTGGGACCCACAGCAAGATCATTGGGCTCCCTAGACTTACACGATCTATGTGACTTATGCAAAAACTTCAGTAACCAAGTACTAATTAATGAAAGTACAAAGAAACAGGGGCAGGTAGGTGGGTAGGTTTAACTTAGGGCAAACTCCTCTGACCCTCTATGATTTACACAACTTAAAGTAACTTCCACTGCCCCTATAAACTTACTAGACTTATTACCACATTAATTAATCATTTTTACTATTTATATGGACTACTAATGACTAGTTATTGGGCCCCACAGCAAAATCATTTAGCCCCTAATCTTTGGGAACAGGGCATGAACATGTATTCCAGCTACCAGTTCCACTGGGCACCCTATAGTTCACCCCCTGCAGTTGCAGGGTCTATGTACTCTTTAAGTTACACCCCTGCTTTTCAATACAAATATTGGTGAATTTGTATCATAATAGTTATCACTGAAAAAATACAATCATAAAGTTGAACCTTTTGTAGTACCAAAACCTACCTTGCCAGGTAATCATTATTTTGAATGAATATGCAAGGGGTTTGGTGCGCTAAGTCGATAGGGATGTAGCGAACGTCGGAAAAAAAGTTCGCGAACATATTCGCGAACTTGCGCAAAAATGCGAGCGGTTCGCGAACGGTTCGCGAACCCCATAGACTTCAATGGGAAGGCGAACTTTAACATCTAAAAAAGACATTTCTGGCCAGAAAAATGATTTTAAAGTTGTTTAAAGGGTGCAACGACCTGGACAGTGGCATGCCAGAGGGGGATCAAGGGCAAAAATGTATCTGAAAAATCTGCCTGTGTGTGCTTGGAAGAGATAGTGTAGTGGGAGAGCTGTTAGTGATTTCAGGGACAGATGATAGTAAGTTTGCTGGCTAGTAATCTGCTTGATACTGCTCTGTATTGGAACAAAAAAATAAATAAAAGCAGTCCTTACAAGGACTACTGTTATTGCAGCAGTCAGCAGATGAGATCAGAAGCAGGACAGCTGCCCACTGCAGCTACATACAGAGCACTGCAGTAGAAGGTAGATTACTAGCCAGCAAAGCTACCTAAGCTTAAATGTCCCTCAAACCCCTGCAGACTTCTGTCCCTCCAATAACAGAGCAGTATCAAAACGATTACTAGCCAGCAAACTTTCAACTGTCCCTGAAATCACTAACAGGCAGCAGCTCTCTCCCTACACTATCTCTTCAGCACACACAGGCAGAGTGAAAAAAAGCTGCAGGGCTTCGGTTTTTATAGGGAAGGGGAGTGGTCCAGGGGAGAGCTTCCTGATTGGCTGCCATGTACCTGCTGGTCTGGGGTGAGAGGGCAAAAAAAAGCGCCAACAATGGCGAACCCAAAATGGCGAACGTCGCGCGACGTTCGCGAACTTCCGGCGAGCGCGAACACCCGATGTTCGCGCGAACAAGTTCGCCGGCGAACAGTTCGCGCCATCTCTGTAAGTCGATACTCTGTCCCCAATACCTAGATAAGAAAAAGATATATAGTGCAATACAGCCAATGTATCCTTATTAAAAAATGCTAATCGGAGCTACTCACAATTTTGAATTGATTAATAGGCATTGAATTGGCTCACTCGCGCTGGAATCAGTCTTTGGTTTACACCTGCGACAGACAACTATAATGGTGTAATATTGTTACAATTGCGAAAGTTTTTTTGTTGAAGTTGGTTGTACTCACCGAGTGTCGGATAGGTATAAGCGTTTCATAGGTGTGTGTTTGCAGCGCAGAGTGCCGTCTCACACTGGGTATCTGGCGTGCGGTGATGGAGTCTTCACTTTCCGCGTTGTTCCTTGGCGCTATGAAGCTCTGTATGTTATTAGCCGCAAGCGCTCCGATATAGTCGGTGAGTGCAGATCGATGGCGCCATCATTATTTTAGCACACACAAGGGGCATGGCCAAAAATGTTGATATTGCCTGCTTGTGTTCATGGGGGGCCTCATATAAATACAGGGCCCCAAAAGGGTACAGGCCCCTAATGTTACTGATGGAGGCCCCGGTGAAAGGTGTTGCGGTTGCCTTACTTCCTCCCCTACTACTTATAATTAATAATAGTATAAGTATTATACTATTCATACCTCCGAACATTTTGGAAGTAAAAAGAGGGGCAAAACATTTTTTTGCACGTAGCATTTCTGTGGCCACACCCCCTAATTACCATGTTCATTATACAAAATTTGGCAGGTTTTGAAAGTTTGAAAATAATTCTCTTTATCTAAACAGTTTTTTTTTTGTGCCTCAAAATTGTTACAAAGCATCTTATTTGGACCTGTTAGCTGTTCTGTGCTCTCTGCTAAAAGCCAATTAAGTTTTCTGGCTGTTCAGTGCTGAGAGAATAGGGACTTTCCAGTACAAATGAGGGACTGCAGGTTGAGCTGTCAAAAGTGGGACTGTCCCTCTGAAAAAAGGACAGTTGGAAGGTATGTACTATTTAGTATTATTATATTATTAGAATCCTCTGTATAATGAGCTGCTCTTTATCACCTAGCAGACTGCAGCTTGGGGAATTGAGGGGTTTGTTTGTACAAAGGGCTTCTCTCAAAAGATTTATTGTTGTGTATATTTTATTTATTATGTAATTTATTCCCCCAATTAATGTTTCGATTATGGAGTTCAGTTCGCAGGGGTCACAGACGTATCTGGCTGGCTGTGGACCCCTGCGATTCAGCCTATATGTTTGGCTACAATCGCTCCTCTGTCTGGTGAGTAGGCACACTCACATGCACAGTGCACTTTATTTTGCGATGAGACGTGCTTTGCTTGAGCTGGCCCGGCCTTCCTGTTCCACGCTGTGTTGTCTGGCCTGCCCTCCTGAGGTGTTCTTCCATTTCAGTATCCTGGTGAGACGATAGTGCCCCTTTGCTCGTCCAGAACCGTTAGCTTTGCTCCTCTCTCAAATAAGACCTGGTGGCATCCAATTAGCCCGGGGCTCCTCCCGAGGTGAAAAGCAGCGGTTATAGGAGGAAGTGAGAGCCGAGACCAGGGAGCTTAGCGTGGGTTCTGGATTTAGGTTGCCAATTCGTGACAATGTTACTTCCACTTCTGCATAGTTCTACAAAGCACCAATCCATCCTCTAGTCTGCATGTCATATGGCCCTGGCAGTAATGATAGGGTTCCCAAAAAGAATTGCATCAGTAGCCTCGAAAGATCTGCTGTAAATTGCATGTTATTGCTGGTTTTAAAACCAAGCATATTGGCACCTTGGAAGTGACATAATCCCAACTCAAAATCATTGCTAATATTAGATGCAAATTGCACCCAATTCACTTACAAAGATGCATCACAGCAATTGTGCTGGACTTGACATGAGGGCAAAAATAAATATAATGCTGCATTGTCTGAAAAAACATGGAAATTAGCAAGTGAGAATTGAATTTTGCACCCTGCACTGGGGTTGTAATTGAGACTTTTTCACACCTTATCTTATTCAATTTTTTTTTCACATTTGGCTTTTCTGTCACCTAAACAGGGACAGTTTTAGACAAAATAGGGTCTGTGCAGAAATCACATCTGGGTCCTGCAGCCAGATAGAACACCAGCAGCACACAAGTGTATGTATTAATGCTGCAGTATTATGTATGTATTACAGTGGCTCTTTTATTTGATAATTCCAGTATTTAATAATACTGCATTTGCATACCAGGCTGTTTTATTATTATAGCATCTCTGTCCACAGGGCCCTGAATGGGCTGATAAGGTTCTATATACCAGTAGCCCAACCTCTTGATGGGGCCCTTAATAAAGTAACGTGAATTATGGGGTGAGAAGCAGTGGATACTGGCATCCCAAGGACATTATATAGTAAGAGTTGTGTGTACTGGCATCACCAGCACATTATTCAGTGAAAAGCAGGGTCTTCATCAGTGGGAGAAAGCTCTACTGTTATGCCCGGCCCAGTGAAATCTGTGCCTGAAGGGTGGCAAAGCCACATCGCAACAGTTTGCAACAGTATGCAAATTGTGTTACATATAAAGTTATGTTAAAATGTATGTAATTTACGTAACTTAAAAAACTGCCCTAACGTGCCTAGAAACTTATATTGGAATCTATTTACTGAATTTGTGAATCTCCTACATGACTTTTTAGGCAGTGGAAATACTAGTTATTGGGACCCACAGCAAGATCATTGGGCTCCCTAGACTTACACGATCTATGTGACTTATGCAAAAACTTCAGTAACCAAGTACTAATTAATGACAGTACAAAGAAACAGGGGCAGGTAGGTGGGTAGGTTTAACTTAGGGCAAACTCCTCTGACCCTCTATGATTTACACAACTTAAAGTAACTTCCACTGCCCCTATAAACTTACTAGACTTATTACCACATTAATTAATCATTTTTACTATTTATATGGACTACTAATGACTAGTTATTGGGCCCCACAGCAAAATCATTTAGCCCCTAATCTTTGGGAACTGGGCATGAACATGTATTCCAGCTACCAGTTCCACTGGGCACCCTATAGTTCACCCCCTGCAGTTGCAGGGTCTATGTACTCTTTAAGTTACACCCCTGCTTTTCAATACAAATATTGGTGAATTTGTATCATAATAGTTATCACTGAAAAAATACAATCATAAAGTTGAACCTTTTGTAGTACCAAAACCTACCTAGCCAGGTAATCATTATTTTGAATGAATATGCAAGGGGTTTGGTGCGCTAAGTCGATACTCTGTCCCCAATACCTAGATAAGAAAAAGATATATAGTGCAATACAGCCAATGTATCCTTATTAAAAAATGCTAATCGGAGCTACTCACAATTTTGAATTGATTAATAGGCATTGAATTGGCTCACTCGCGTTGGAATCAGTCTTTGGTTTACACCTGCGACAGACAACTATAATGGTGTAATATTGTTACAATTGCGAAAGTTTTTTTGTTGAAGTTGGTTGTACTCACCGAGTGTCGGATAGGTATAAGCGTTTCATAGGTGTGTGTTTGCAGCGCAGAGTGCCGTCTCACACTGGGTATCTGGCGTGCGGTGATGGAGTCTTCACTTTCCGCGTTGTTCCTTGGCGCTATGAAGCTCTGTATGTTATTAGCCGCAAGCGCTCCGATATAGTCGGTGAGTGCAGATCGATGGCACCATCATTATTTTAGCACACACAAGGGGCATGGCCAAAAATGTTGATATTGCCTGCTTGTGTTCATGGGGGGCCTCATATAAATACAGGGCCCCAAAAGGGTACAGGCCCCTAATGTTACTGATGGAGGCCCCGGTGAAAGGTGTTGCGGTTGCCTTACTTCCTCCCCTACTACTTATAATTAATAATAGTATAAGTATTATACTATTCATACCTCCGAACATTTTGGAAGTAAAAAGAGGGGCAAAACATTTTTTTGCACGTAGCATTTCTGTGGCCACACCCCCTAATTACCATGTTCATTATACAAAATTTGGCAGGTTTTGAAAGTTTGAAAATAATTCTCTTTATCTAAACAGTTTTTTTTTGTGTCTCAAAATTGTTACAAAGCATCTTATTTGGACCTGTTAGCTGTTCTGTGCTCTCTGCTAAAAGCCAATTAAGTTTTCTGGCTGTTCAGTGCTGAGAGAATAGGGACTTTCCAGTACAAATGAGGGACTGCAGGTTGAGCTGTCAAAAGTGGGACTGTCCCTCTGAAAAAAGGACAGTTGGAAGGTATGTACTATTTAGTATTATTATATTATTAGAATCCTCTGTATAATGAGCTGCTCTTTATCACCTAGCAGACTGCAGCTTGGGGAATTGAGGGGTTTGTTTGTACAAAGGGCTTCTCTCAAAAGATTTATTGTTGTGTATATTTTATTTATTATGTAATTTATTCCCCCAATTAATGTTTCGATTATGGAGTTCAGTTCGCAGGGGTCACAGACGTATCTGGCTGGCTGTGGACCCCTGCGATTCAGCCTATATGTTTGGCTACAATCGCTCCTCTGTCTGGTGAGTAGGCACACTCACATGCACAGTGCACTTTATTTTGCGATGAGACGTGCTTTGCTTGAGCTGGCCCGGCCTTCCTGTTCCACGCTGTGTTGTCTGGCCTGCCCTCCTGAGGTGTTCTTCCATTTCAGTATCCTGGTGAGACGATAGTGCCCCTTTGCTCGTCCAGAACCGTTAGCTTTGCTCCTCTCTCAAATAAGACCTGGTGGCATCCAATTAGCCCGGGGCTCCTCCCGAGGTGAAAAGCAGCGGTTATAGGAGGAAGTGAGAGCCGAGACCAGGGAGCTTAGCGTGGGTTCTGGATTTAGGTTGCCAATTCGTGACAATGTTACTTCCACTTCTGCATAGTTCTACAAAGCACCAATCCATCCTCTAGTCTGCATGTCATATGGCCCTGGCAGTAATGATAGGGTTCCCAAAAAGAATTGCATCAGTAGCCTCGAAAGATCTGCTGTAAATTGCATGTTATTGCTGGTTTTAAAACCAAGCATATTGGCACCTTGGAAGTGACATAATCCCAACTCAAAATCATTGCTAATATTAGATGCAAATTGCACCCAATTCACTTACAAAGATGCATCACAGCAATTGTGCTGGACTTGACATGAGGGCAAAAATAAATATAATGCTGCATTGTCTGAAAAAACATGGAAATTATCAAGTGAGAATTGAATTTTGCACCCTGCACTGGGGTTGTAATTGAGACTTTTTCACACCTTATCTTATTCAATTTTTTTTCACATTTGGCTTTTCTGAGTAGGCACACTCACATGCACAGTGCACTTTATTTTGCGATGAGACGTGCTTTCTTTATAGTTTTAAATTCACCAGAACACAAGGATGAACTTAGTGTTTCAAATGTACACCTCTGTAGGTCCAAAAAGTAGCAGGGCTGAACTCTGGCAAGTTGTATGATGTGTTGGTGGCACTCCTGCAGGGTATCCTGTGGTGATACCCTAATAGATCAATGTGATAGAAAAGGAGGTAATTGCAGGAAGTCCACGGCAGCAAGCTGAGTCTGCAAGTGTATCTTTATTGGGGTAGTGAACAACACACTACATGTTTCGGGCTAGATCCTTTATCAAGTGTCAAAGTGATAAAGGGCCTAGCCCGAAACATGTAGTGTGTTGTTCACTACCCCAATAAAGATACACTTGCAGACTCAGCTTGCTGCCGTGGACTTCCTGCAATTACCTCCTTTTCTATCACCTCTGTAGGTCTGTCAGTTGCCCCAGGCAACCCAGCTGGCCTGTGCGTAACCGAGGATGCGCGTGCGTAACCGAGGACGCAAGTACGTATTTGAGGGCGCGCTTGCATAATTGTGTGTAACTACGCGCAACCGAGGATGCGCATGCGCACAGATCGCACCGACTTTTCAGTGTGGTAACACTTGCTTGACTAGGGGTAGGCTGCATATAAGGTAAGTGCCTGGCGCCCCCCAAGCTTTGCTCCCAAGGCACGTGACTCTTTTTCCCTCCCCCAGTTCCAGCCCTGGGATAGCCTATAGCCAAATAGACAATTAAAATGCACTAAATAGACAGTGTGATATTGCCTTTATTAATTGTTGAATAAAACATTAGTAAAAAGTGACTTGAGAGATTTATTAAGCACAGAAACTGAAAAACAAGTCCACGTAGAAGACAATTGGAGTTTTCCTATGTAAAATGTAGGAGCCATTGGCTCCAGTATCCCACAATTTCTCTCAAACAGTACTATGAAATATTTGCGTCATGCTAATAGACTTGAATGTGTGCTGATTTATGAAAAACTTAAATATAAAAAGCTGGGTTGAATGAAACCATGAAAAAAAACTTGAATGCAGCAAATTAATACTCTACTCATCATATTTTGAATGGGTCTACCAAATATCAAGAATCTCTGAAAAATTACAAAAAACCCAAAAGGGGACAATTTAAGACTGCCTTTTTGTTTCGGCATGAGCAATCTTTAAGGAAACCCTTCATGTGTTTACTAATGAAGCAACATTTTGTGCTGGAAAAACACTGCCAACGTTTTTTCTTCATTTTTTTAAAGGTTGCCCAGGTGGCTCACTCACCATCTACTTTGATATTTTGTTAAAATTTCTGAGTATTTCTAAACTAGTAAAACTGTAATAGCTGCCCTCATCCACAATGGCACCCTTATGAGAGACATACAAGTTCGATGCCCACACTTTTTGTGAACCTTCCCCTTTGTCCTGAACATTTTTGGCCCAGACCTGCTCCCCCGGCTGACCAGCTGTTGCAATGTGGCATTTTACACACATGCACGCGTGGAGCAGCATTTTTTTCGCATTTGAGCATCATGTTTTTATCGTGCATGTGCGCGGCGGCAATTTAGAGGTCGGGAGGGGGCCCCAAGGCTCCCGTCTGACCCTGGTCCTGAAACCATTAAATCAACATGTCTGTCTGCAATTTTTTAGACTCTGCCATAGACTTTTTGCTATAAATACCTCATTGTATACTAACTTCTAATGGGAGTGGAATCGCTGCCTGTCTTTCCCCATCTGAACGTTGTATTTGTTGGGGTAGTTGCAGTTCACTTTACTGGAATGCAGACACCAGTGGCAGTTCTACACTGAAAGGCACTGCTTTTTTTGCACTTTGCCAACAGCCCTCTATACTATTATAATGCTTGGTCAGCTTCTGTGGTGCATTAACATCACAAGTTCCTCAGTATTAAGCTAGCGTGCTGTTGTACAGGCAGTAAATCGATACTAGAAAGAGGATGTAAGACAAGTCACACCATATAGATAGTAGAAAAATCTTACAAAAACAAGTGACATGGCCAAAGGGGAAAAATAAAAGCAATGGAAAAGTACATAGGCCTTAATACACCATTCACAAGCAAGGTTTCTGAAATGAAGATGATGTCCTACTGTGGGAAAATAGTAAAAGTTTGTGTAATTGAACTTATGTCTGCTAGTGCAGCTCTATTATCATCTCAAGGCTATGATCTTGGCTAAGACTTTTAAAAAGAACTTCTGAGAACTAGGGCATGAACATTTTAATATATACATAATGAATACAAGTACTGAATAGAGTAACCACTGGATAAAGAGCAAAGCCACTACTTCATTGATAGAAGCTTCTTGTAAAAATGTGTAAAGGTCAAAATCCTGTAGTATGTGCAGTAAATATGTTACAAGTCACTAAGGAGTTGTGCAGCGAGAAGTAAAAAGCCATAGTATTTGTGCTTTTATATCCAATTAAAATTTACAGCTGACTTGTTAAAATCCGCTGTGGAAGCAATAAGGGTAATGTAAAATGTTATCACCATGGATGTTAGGCTAAAGTCCATACTATACATGTCTATTGCTGTTTAGTCATTGCAATCTATAAAGAAAATAGCTTTGTAGTATGAAGAAAAATGACATGTAGTACTTGTATGTTAAATATTCACATGCAATGATGGCCTTGCTTTATACTTATTTAAATCACAAATATATACCTATATTAAAAAAAAGACATACACATAATTACATAGTTCCATAATAAACGTATTCTCTTCTTGTGCAGACATTCAGCGCACTCCTCATTGTTATGTCGCTAAGCATCTATGTTAGGCGGCCACACACTGCCAAAACAGTCTGAGAAGCAGAGCTATCGGAAAGCATCAATTTGCTCCACATGTTATTGGAGGAAGGGGAGTCCGATTGAAATGACAGTATGTGAAATCGTAAGGGGTGTGCACGGAAGCATGCTGCCCAATTGTTTTTTTGGTTGCTAAAAGGAATTTTAAAGTACAAGGAAGAGAGAGGGTTGCAAAATATTGTTAGACAACTTTCATGCTTCATCATACACTTATAGTAATCATATTACAGGCTTCTGTTGATTTTATTTCATAAACTGTTATATAAACTATGGATGCAGCATACTATGGTATTAAATTATCAAGTATTTTGCAAGTATACTGAGAATTCAAAGTAAGGGGTCTGTTTCTTTCCTAAACAAACCTAGCTTGAAGGTTGCCTGCAGCATTCTCCGCGAATGCCTCTGGTGACACTCACTTGTTTAAAGCAACTCTTTGTTGTGGGATTTAAATACCACTTAAATATTGCTTGTCTGTCCCCAGCCTTAGGCAGAGTGAACTACATTTTCCCAAAAGAGGTAGTTGACTTTTAGCAATGTGTAAGACTTTGATAAATTTGGAGAACCAGTCTAGGTATAGTATTTGTAAAGTAGTCCAGTGTAAGTAAAGGCTTGAAATTATAACTACTGGACCTGTTACACCCACATCCCCTTATCAGGGACAATGGGAAAATCCCAAATCTATAACAATTCAGACTATTAATTAGTCAATTTTATTTGTACAGAGGCCTCCTCATTCCATTTTAAAAAAGTGCTTGGTTGCTAGGGTATGTTGGGCCTTAGCAAACATTTAACTGGAGAACCAGTATATAAAAAACTAAATAATTAAAAACAATAACCAATTTTACTACTATATTATCTGGTGTCCCTTAGTCAATTTTCTAAGAGAGTTTAATATTCCTCTGTCCTCTCCCCTTCCCTCCCCTCTAGCACTCTTTCCTCCCTTCTTCACTCCCCCCCCTGACCTTCCGTTCGTTACTCTGCCTCGTCTTCTTATTGCATGTCGTGAGTGTACACTCGGGGGGGGGTCTTGGTAGCTGACTGGGTGCCTAGGGCGCACTGTTCCCCCAGTTCTCTTAACCAATCCACCAGTTCTCTTAACCATTTAATTGTGTATCCAGGTATCAGGTTCCCTTATTCTGGTGCACAAACAAGATTCGGAGATGATGCAAGGTTTGTCTTAATAACAGTGTCCACAAAATGGCTTTTGCCTGCTTGCTGTAATTATGAGTTCCCAGACTGAAGGAAACAAGATTCAAATAATTTATACAGTGTAATTAAAGTTATTTTTTCTTGACTAACATGATAAAATAGGATTTGGAATAGTGTTTTGGGTGAGGGGTCCCCTTTAAGCACCCCATGACCTTCTGCTTCCTGCTTTCATATGGCCATGGAAAGCCTCAGGAATTTATAATACCCTTATATTTTACAATAGGGGATACTTTATTCATTATATCTATACCTAAATGGTTTTATCTATTTTTACTGTGCATCCATTTTTTCTTCTTCTTTCAAGCATGTCTTAAAGAGGTGGCAGCTTAAATCTTGTTTTTTATTGTACAATCTTCAGTCATGAACTATTAATAGAAAAATAACACTTAATTTTGTGTCATTCATTTCACAACTAGATATGGTATTACTGGTTTAGTAAATAGTGTTAATTAGTTCACACTACCACATCTTGGGGGATTCCAAACCAGGTTGCTATATATGCTACTATGAAAAACAACCATCACTTTCAAATGGAAATATCCCTCTTTAACAATTGTGAAAACCCTGGAATACTAGCAGGTGATATTTTATGTAGGGATATACCGAATACATTATTTGGGGATTTGACCAAATCCCAAATCTTTCAAGAAGGATTTGGCTGCATCCCAAACTGTAGCATATTTAAATGTAATGATAAAGCAACATTTGCAATACAAATTAGGGTAAGGAAGGATGTAAATAAAAAAAAAATCACAATTTCCTTGACAGAAAGTCAAGTGATTTTAAGGATTCAGATTTGGTCCTGCCAAAAAATGCAGAATCCAGGGCAAATCCCAAAATGAATCTGGGATTTAGTGCATCTCTAATTTTCATGTATTTTATCTTTTTTTTTGTAAATTCACTTATTGCATCCATCAGGGGAAGTTGTGCTTGGCACAATTGCATTTGATTAGCTAAAAATTCTACAAACTGTGTTTGCACTTAAACGAGAAGGAAAGTCTTTGTGCACTTGGAGGTGCCAAATGTTAGGCACCCCCAAGTGATTGTATTGACTTACCTGAACCAGTGAGCACCACAGAGCGATCCTCTTCCATCTTCTGCGCATGCGTCTGCCCTAGGAAATTTGAAGAAAAAAGACGCCGGAAGAGGATCGCTCTGTGGTGCTCACTGGAATAGCCGTGGGCCGGTGTCTTTTTATGCTGATAGGAGCACGGCCTGGGGTTTCAGGTAAGTAAATACAATCATTTGGAGGTGCCTAACATTTGGCACCCCAAGTGCAAAAATACTTTCCTTCTCCTTTAAATGTGAAAATGACTGTTGTGTGTGGATCTTTAGGCACAAGCACACTTTGTCTGTTGATACAGGCCACTGTGGGAACCCTGGAGCTATCATCCCAGTGTTACCTCCAGGATGCCCTAGTGTCAGTGGCTGCATTGTTGCCAAATCCTTTGACGATGTCAACCAAACGACAGAATATACATAAACTTTCTGGGTCAACATCTAATTCCACAGCCCAGCTGGTATTTTAGTTCATCCAACTTCTGTTTTTCCAGTATCATCTCAGTATATAGACCATGTTTGTTTATGTTACCCTGAAACAGAAAGGGTCTTCCTCAACTTTTTGTGACAAAGTAGCAAGCATGGAATTATAAAGAACATCAAAAGCACTTTGGCCTTGCAAATCTTTTTATTGGTGATGGAAGTCCTCAAAGATTTTTCATACCCTTATGTTTTACAATATGGGGCACATATTCTGCATGGTAATTACAGTGGGAGTGCAATGCCCTCTATGTTATTGCATCAAGTAACACTACACAGTGTAAATAGAAACTGCAGCAAATGTAGCCTTTAACAACATCTGTTGCTTCTTCTGTGAAGAAAAACAGACACACAGCTAAAACAGCAAATTCTATAGTCATACAACAAAACATTTGCTAAGCAACACACCCTGCTTTAGACTTTTTAGCCAAATGCAGATGGTGTGTAGGCATTTTAAAAACCTGCATGATTATAAACATTAAATTACTCTATAAAACTTAAAATTAGCCATTTAGTGAAAAACTGGCATAACGGAAAATATAAAAATATACCCAAAAATAAAAGTGCCGTTATTCAAATCAAATATGTAAAAAAAGGTTATCAACCATTTGCCATTAGCAGTGTATTGCCCTATAGTCGTTTTACAGATTTTATCAGAATACCTGCAAATATTTAAAAAGGAGCTCCAAACAGTTTTTTGCACAGTGAAGAGAATGTACCTTTAAAGGAACAGTAACATCAAAAAATGAAAGTAGTGTTGCCTTGCACTGGTAAAACTGGTGTGTTTGCTTCAGAAACACTACTATTGTTTATATAAATAAGCTGATGTGTAGCAATGGGGGCAGCCATTCAAATGAGAAAAGGCTCAGGTTACCCAGCAGATAGCAGATAAGCTCTGTAGAACATAATTGTGTTATCTGTTATCCACTATTTTACCTGTGCCATATAGCCTTTTTTCAGTTTCCACTATTGCTACTCAGCAGCTTGTTTAAATGAACTACAGTAGTGTTTCTGAAGCAAACCAGTGCAGGGCAACAATACATGATATTTTAATTACTTTAAAACACTTTCATTTTTTGGTGTTACTGTTCCTTTAAGCAACTTTCCAACTATTTTCAATGATTTCAAACTTATTTGCATATCTAATTGCTACTGAAAGCAATATATTCATTGCACTATTGTTTCAGGCTCCTGATGTAGCAGACGCAAGCTGATTAACATATCTGGAGGGGAACTTATTTCTGTTATAATTTCTCAAGAGTCAGAACTATAGAAGAGAAAGGGATAAACAAATACTGTTTACAACGTCATTTAAAATTTCAGTTACATTTACAATTAACTTGGCAAATTTTCAATTAATGGATATTTTTTCATTATGCACGAAATTGAGTTTTGGAGGGAGATCAAAACCACAGAGGGAGTAGTTTTCAACTAAAAAACACTGTTTTTGTAAAGGTATGCATTTGCAGAAAACAAATTACATTTTTAGTGCAGTGTTCATTAATCAATTCCATATATTATTTGCATGTTAAAACAAATTTGAGATCCTCTTTCATGTAGCCGTGTTATTTTATTGGCACAGTGATTGATTTTTTTCCCCTTTATGAGAAAACCAAGCTAATGTTTATACTTATTTGAAAGGCATGCAATAAATAATAAGCAAGTTACCTTTGCTGTTAAACAGCTTATTCTAATCTGCTTTGATTAAAAAAAAAAACACCTAAATTGAAACAAACCTTTCACAAGAACCTGCTTGTTGCTTTTGCTCCATCTGAAGGTAAGATTTGTTGTTATCCTTTTTGAAGCTGAATTCTGTACATATATAGTTGGTATGTTTTCCATTCTTCCTGTGTGAGCTCAGACTGCCTCAGGCAGGATTTCCAGTATCAGCATCATTCTGCCAAAAGTATTGGGAAGAACTACTGTCTCCAAAAACATTTTACACTGATAAAAGAAAAGTAGATAATATGAATAAGGGTAAACAGTTCTGCCAATATACACTGTAAACAAGTTGTGTTATAATAGCTGGACCATTGCTCCCCAATGCTTGCTACTTGATAACAAATGCAAATCAAATTATCAGAACAGCTATGTTTTAGGTTTAACTCACCTATTAGCTTAGCTGCTACTCCACCCGACTACTTGTGGTGCCTAGCCTTTCAATTGTTTTTTGCAGGCCGTTCAACCATTGCAGCCAGTGCAATTTATCTTTTTAGCCTTAAAAACTTGCATGTGAAGAATGGTTTTTAAATAGAAAAATGACTATTTATCAAGCATAAAACCATGACAAATTAAGATTAATATAATGTAAAAGTACACCATCTGAAAGCTATTAAGGTCATGTAAAAGTCAATGGGAGCTGTTTGTAGCAAACTGTAAAATATTTTATTAATTCAAGATTTTAGATTTTTTGAAGTTTTATTTTTATTCGCTAATGCACGAAAAATAAGAAGTAAACAAAAAAAAATCATATGTTCAGTCTTTTTGTATTGGGTTATTTTCCTAAATAAGTTGACATTCGTGTTTTTTTTAAAATGTGAGTTTAGTTATGGTTTAAAAAACATCTAAAAATAAACAAATACGAATTTTGATAAAAGGGCCTTAACATATTTGAATTGATAAAGTCTAAAAAGGGTCATTATTTTTGATGTTTAAATATTTAGCATGTACAGGTATGGGACCTGTTATCCAGAATGCTCGGGACCTGGGGTTTTCCGGATAATGGATCTTTCCGTAATTTGGGTCTTCATGCCTTAAGTCTACTAGAAATTCTTTTATAAATTAAATAAACCCAATAGGCTGGTTTTGCTTCCAATAAGAATTAATTATATCTTAGTTGGGATCAAGTACAAACTACTGTATTGTTATTACACAGAAAAAGGAAAGCATTTTTAAAAAATTGGATTATTTGGATAAAATGGAGTCTATGGGAGACAGCCATTCCGTAATTCAGAGCTTTCTGGATATCGGGTTTCCGGATAAGGGATCCTATACCTGTACCAGGTTTGAGCGAGTCCAGCTGCAAAAATATATTCCTGGCACTGCAGGGGAAGCAATAAAAAACCCCAAACAAACATTTTTACAGTAAAAAAATATGAGAAATTACTTTTCAAAACAAGAACCATGTCAACCCATATTATTTTTAATTTATTATAAAAAAAAATCCAGCATATCCATGTATTGCACATTGCTTGTTGATCTGATGTGAAGGATGAGCAATCTCTGTGCTGCGTAACAAGTCAGTGCTATTTAAATAAGAATAATATCAATAATTCCTTTTTATAAACATAGAAATTAAATGGCTTCAAGATTCAGAGATGACTTGTTAAAAAGGACTTATGAAATATTTTCCTTTAAAGCTAATGTGCTAATATGTCCGCAATTATTTTTGGATCGCTCAACAAGGCATACTCCTCAGGAACTAGCTAAGAGACATGCTAGATCTCCTTAAATGTGAATTTTTTTTCCTAGCTTTGAAAAATTCATAGTTTCCTTCCTTATGTTTTCCCCCATCACTGCAAGCAAGGTAGACAAGTTGCTAACTATTAGAAAGTGTCCTAGTATGAGGTGCAGCCAAATTAAGGACACCAATGTATTGTTATGCAGTATGTCCATGCAATGGTATTGACATCTGAGGTATACACAGTAACAACGTGTAGGTGCTCTTATTTTCCCTGTGCTGACACATCATAGTGGAACACTTTTTACATACCTCCCAACTGTCCCATTTTCTGCAGGACAGTCTCTATTTTGACAGCTCAGCCCCCAGTCCCTGGTTTCTTACTGAAATGTCAGACTTTCACTTTGATCTCCTGCACTGACGCCAGAAAAAGATTTCTGAAACGTAATTAAAATAAGAGGCTTTTTGCCAGAGAGCCCAGAACACTCAGCAGCTGCACTTGGATACTTTTGTAACAATGTAAGATAAACAAAGATATCAGTGTAACTATTTAAGATAAGCAGGTCTCTTGGGAGAATTGAGACTAGCATCTTAAATGGCAATTCACTTTCAACACATAAAACATTGCACTGAAACTCCCAGATACGTGTTCAAACTTACATAACCTGATAAATTTTGTAAAATGGACATGGTAATTAAGGGGAGTGGCCATAAAATTGTTGTGTTCAAAAATTTCAGCACAACTTTTTGTCCCTCTTTCCATTGTTTGAGAGTTGAGAGGTATGTTTTTAACAGGGTGCAAGTTTGCTTGCTTGCAGAGATGGGGAAAACAATGTTATGGTAACTGGATGCACTACTTAGTCATTTATTTAAAAAGAAAAAAGGACAAAAAGAAAAACTACAGGAAAAGTGCTTCTATTCATTTGCAGACTGCATAGAAATATTGTTTCTTAAATGTGATCCACCCTTTTAATATCCAATTAATTAAATTATTTTCTTTTTCAAAACGAATAATTTGTACAAATATATTGTTTTCAAAACAGCTATTTGCATCTACATTGTAATTTAAAGCATGCTGCTCTGTAAACCTAACCTCAATTTTAATTTAGTCATTCAAGGAAAGAGAGACAGACAGACAGATAGATAGATAGATAGATAGATAGATAGATAGATAGATAGATAGATAGATAGATAGATAGATAGATAGATGTTACAGGATGTTACCTGCAGGATGGTTGTTTCCTGGAACAGCAATAATAGGAGAGCTCAAGGTAGCAATACTAGTGAAGTAATTCTGCCCATGTGATATGCCAAAAGCAAGGAAGGGGAGTATCTTAAAATTAGAGCTTAGTAGTAGAGCAACTCTTAGGGGCACAGCCTGCAGTGGCACAAAAGAAAACATGTGTATTATCTTAACTCATCAATATAGTGTTTTTCCTGTGATTTTCCTTGGTTTTGTTTTTGTTTTTGTTTTTATTTATAAAAATTCACAACTGGATTAATAATGAGTGTGCAAAGTCCTGGAAAAAAATCAGAGAGAGCAAAGGGTTACAAATCCCAGTATTCCAAGTATTTTAAAGTCAATTGAACAATTAGCAATTCACCACTTTTCAGGGATAAGATTTTCCAGAGTTCTGAAGATACACTTCTCATTTATTGATACTGCATACTGATCAACCAAAGTCAAGGTTGTGACAGTAATTTTGCGGTCAAGACTGACTCCATTTCTTTTAATAAAATGACCCATAAGCTTTACCAAGGATTACTCCAGTGTCTTTAGGTTTAGGGCTATGGCAGATATTGTACTACTTTGTAGAGTTGAAAATAATACTCAGTCCACAAGAGATTGCCACTGGCTGAATTCCATTGATGGATACGGAAAAAGCCAAGAAGGAAGAAGCACCAATGAGGCCAGTTGAGAAATTCACCTCAGGTGGCAGCGCCCCACTAGTTACCAGGGGTGACAAAAATGCTGCTCCTGGTAACTTTAAGATCTGAATTTCAATTTTTCAAACTAGAAATTTGTCTCTTCTAGTGCAGAGAGTGCAACTGTTCTCCCTGCGCTAGCATCCTGGACCCCCTCTGGTGGCATCATTGTGGACCCCCTTCAGCACTAATAAGGTGAGCGAGGGGGTATGGGGGGCAGCAACAGCAATCTCCCTTGGGCGGCAGAGGGGCCGGGATCACCCTTGAAAGCCGGCAGTAGCTCTGCAATTTTATTCAAAAAGTTACCCAATAAATCAAACAAAATAAAAAAGTAAAATTTCACCTGTAGAAATGTTTTATAAATTGGAAAAGAAAAAACACTTGAAGCATTCTTCTCCAATATACTTTAGTAGGCGTTAAATCAGTCATCAATGTATAACTTCAGGATTTGGAGTGGTAATAACATATCAACTGGGCCCTAAAGAGGAGAATATCAGAATGTTGCATCAGCCATAAGAATCACCACTTAAAGGAAAGCATAGAATTGAATTATGAGACCACCCTCCCTTGATTATATAGAGCTAATTCTTGTAGGACTTTTTTTCTCTTGTTTGAAGATGTGTGTCCAGAATAGGGATTATACAGGTCCCAGAGAAATCCAAGTCAGTGTAGGAGACTCACCTTTGCTGAGCATATTCTTGCTTTAGGTTAAAACCAAAAATGTTGGTAAAACATTTCTTTTAAACTAATCTTCCCCTATGTCATTCAAACAGGAGGTTGCTGTTTACTGTTATCAAATACAATATATTTATTGATTATATGTTATTATATGCATGACCACTGATTTACACAATACAACACCCACTTTATCTGAAAATGACTTTGAACATGACCCCTTATTATTTTCACATAAGGCTCAGACCGACTTCTTTCAATTGTGAGACACTGACGTCTACATATTTTGTAGAAAAGCTGTAAATCATATTAGTACATATATTGATTGAAAAGCAGTAAAGCATGAGTGCTCTGCAAGACCAGTTACAACATTAGTAAAGCAACAAGTTAGGGTGATCATATGACATCACCCAGTTTATACAGTATATGCCATCTTGTTCCTTTCTCTAAATTAATCAGATACTATCTTTTGCTTTCCTCAATTCATTTTGATTTCTTAAAGGCTCTATTTATATTATATTCCTTGATAAGGCAACAATGCTGGAAAATGGAAATCTGAAATATAACAACAGTGTCATAAAAGTTGGATTTAATGCAGAAAGGCATAAAAATAAGTCAAATCACGATAAAATGATAAAAGGCAAAGTACAGGGTTTTCTTTTTTATTATTATCATCAGTGCAAAGGGAATCTATTTTGTCCGAGGCACAATATATTGCCTGTGTTTTGTGTGAATGACTTTTCCTTCTACCCATAGAGTCCTGTGTGTCTCTGTTGAAGATACAGCTAGGCTTCAAGCTTCTAGGATGAGTCAGAACACAGCCTTGAAGTAGGAAGCCTCAATGCAGCTCCAATGGTATCCTCCTGAGAGATTTCCTTGCACCTCTGGCAAACTCTAACAATATCACTGCTGGCCAGTCAGTGCTGTATTATGAAGACATACAGTAATTGACTGCCACACAGAATGTTTCTCCCAGCATTTAAGAAGTCAGTTAGTATGTCCCGTGTACAAGTATATTTTAGAAATAAGTTAGCAATATCAATTTGAAACAACACTGACATAGAAGTAGCAGCAGAATGAAATTTAAAGTGTCATACCACCTTGATGAATTTCCAGCATATTCATAAAAACTGTGAAAATGTTTCACCAAAGCACATTTTTATGCTTACTTTGGGAATTATTTGAAGACATTGATAGCTTTTACAAGCTTGATTGTACGTCGGACACTCTAGAAATAGCAGAGCCAATGTAGTACTTCCTGTTTTGTATGGGCAAACCTGTTAGTCTGACAGAGATAATAAAATGTATATATGGCAAAAGGATACCTTATGCTACATTCCTAACTAATGGTTATTAGTTTATTTGAGAATAAGCCCAGATGTGTGGGGTATCAGTTACTGGATCAATGATAACATTTTTGTAACTTAGAACCTGTGTAGGGAAGCCCTTAGTAAACTGTACACATTAGGGTTGCTGTGCCCTGCTCCAGAAAGAATCATTCCTTATAATAGCATACAGTATAATACACAGTTTCACCCCTTTAGTAAATTCAACCAGTCACCTTCATTTACTACCAATAATCACCTTTCTATAGATATTATCATTTGTCCCAGGAAAAATCTTTCTAATTCCATATCGGCATTATGGTTCTTTGTGCAACATTTTAACAGCAAGAGTTCTGTGACATTGTATATGATACGTTTAGAAACTATCTGAACTTTTTTTGAAACTCTCCACTGATTCAGCAGATACAAAAAAAGCCAAAGATGAAAGTGCCATTCTTCTAGTCACAAGTGATTTCCATGTGTCTTTTGTAAAGTGCTTTCAAGGAAAAAGATCTGCAGAGAAGTTATTGTACTGACCCTTTCTATATATATATATATATATATATATATATATATATATATATATATATATATATATATATATATATATATATATATATATATATATATATATATATATATATATATATATATATACATTTTCTTCCAGTCTCTTCATTCTGATTCCATGACATCCATTAGCTGTACAATAGAAAATTAGTATTGTTAATTTTCTAGGTACGGTAATACCTTTGCAAAGCAAAACATATTCAATGTTACACTTTCCTCTTAGCACTTCATACTTCTTTGATGTGTGTTATTTGCAAGGTTGGATCAAACTACAACAGTAGATGCTGCTTTTTATTCTTGGATTTTCTATATATGAGACACACAAAATATTAATATCTCTAGAAAACATGTTCACTTCTCTATTGTCATCCCTACATATTTATAGTCAACAATACCAAATTTATATTATTTTGTGTGGGAATATATTACCAGAACTGCTTGGAGGCATGTCAGTATGGATGATAAGCCTCTTTCTGAAGTCTCAAGGTTTTTCTTTAAAATATCCATACATATAAGGGATGAGATTGATTTCCTAAGGCTTTCTAAAGCCACAATATTTATATACCTTTTAGGCATACATTTTGTTATCCTGTATTAGTGTTATTTTAAATGAGTTTAAATGCAATGAATATCCTCTTATGATTCTCATGCAGTAATAAATATACTCTTGAGTACAATATTACAGTATACCAGTAAGCCTAGGTTTAGTTCTTCACAACTGATAGGGATGGAAATGAAGAACACGCATGAGACTCTCTCCACATAAATCAGGTGCTGGATAAAAAGAAAAGCATTCATGAACAGAAGATCGGCACTCATAGATATTTGCAGTGCAGGAAAAAATATTTTTTGTTTTGACGGCTTTATCCCTTTAAAATGTCCATTTGAACTTCAGAATGGAATGGAATTACCTTGCTATAGACATGACAATCTAAATGAAGCAGCAAACCTCTTTCCAGAAAACTGGTGAGGAATAACAGTATTTTTTGTGTATCTGTCCCTAAGAAATTGTGTGCATCAGCCACCGTGCAAAAAACCTTTGAGTTGGGTGCAAATACAGTCCAAAAATACTTGCCTGGGGATTGAATAGATATAGTAGAAAACAGAATGCTGCAGCACTTTCTTGTAGGAATGGTGGAAAGGTGAAATGGTGAATTTATTAGGTAGCTTTGCAACAAAGAAGTGCTTTTTGTGTATCTGTGACAGGGTCAGGTACCATCTATAGATTCATTTTTAAACAACCCTGTTAATGGATCTGCTAATTTGATTAGCGTTCATGTCAGTTAAAGGGAAACTATACCCCTGACAATACAGGTCTCTATAAAAATGCACATAATAAAAAACACATAAAACAGCTCATATGTGAAACACTGCTTCATGTAAATAACACATTTTTTAGTAGTATCTGCCATTGGTTAATTCAGAATAGAAAAACTGCCATTTTAAGTATTAAAGGTGGCCATCTGGCTCATGCAATTCACTGTTCTTGCAAACTAACGAACCCATATATGTGTGCCCACACTTCTTACTGTTACAGTTAGATTTGCACTTTTTCCTGTAAAGTGATCTCTGTGGGAACTCACAGACCATCACAAAATGATGGCTCAAGGTAAATGGACAAGATTTATTTATATATATCAATATACCTTTTACCTATCCAGTCCTCATGATTCAATATGAGGGGGCTGTCATATTTGTGCTGCAGTAGTCTGTTTGTGGTAGAAATTCTAGAAGTCAGTTTTAGGAAATTCAAGTACAAATTACTTACAAAAGCAGATCTATTGGCAAAAAACAATAAACATGATCTAAAGATAATTTATGGGACAAATTTAGAGTGTTAGATTAGAGTTTACCCCAGAAAAATGAACCCACCTTTTATTTATTCCTATGGGATTTTTAGAAGTGTATTTATCAATGAGTGAAAGCTAGAGCTCACCCATTTGATACATTTTTAAAAATCCCATAGGAATGAATAGAAGGTGGGAGTTTTTTGCAGTGAACTAATATTTTGAAGAGTCGTTTTTGCGACAGTATCACTTGGAGTGTTATTTATCAAGGTCCGAATTTATCTCAATATTGGCTGCTACAAACTCCGATCTAACCCACGCTTATTTATTATAATATTTTCCCGAAAATTACCTTTAAGGGAAAAGCTCAGAATTTCACGATTTTTTCGTGAATTTTCCCCAAAAACTCTGAAAACGTGAAATTGGCCGAAACCCCGACACAACCAAAAATCAATGGGACTGTTCCGATTGACTTTTATGCAACCTCGACAGGTTTGAGATGCCGTGGTTTTATATTTGGGGTTTAATATTATAACACAAAAAAATCATGAATTTTTCGGATTTCGGGAATTCGAAGCTTAGTAAATAACCCCCTTAATCATTGTAAAATGTTATAGGTGAGAGCAGTAACAATAGACAGGACCAGTTTATTGAAACCTATTGCTGACTCATGCTGTAATCAGCCAATTAGAACAGAGGAAATCTATCACACAGTTAAAAATATAATTTATAATAACAAAACATATAATTATTTTATTACATGTATCGGATGCCTTATGTATAAATAATCATAATTAATAATTGTTGTATTATAAAAAATTCTTATTCAAAAATATTTTATACAAAGCTGAATTCCTTTTTCCCCTTTTTGGTTACAACTCAGTATTCCATGGTAGCTCTTGATCTACATTACATTATCAAAGACTCTGTTACAATCCATGATCGTTATTAAATTCTATAAAATGTGGTTGTTTTCCAAATGAACTCATTCTTTAAACTGGTTTTAACTGGGTTAAAACCAGTTTGCCCCCATTGCTTAGAGATGTTTCCCAGCTTAGTTGCTGTGGGAACCTGATGTTGAAGAATCAATGAACACCTACAATTATTTTCTGCAATTTGAGCACACAGGCTGAGAGAGGGTAACTTCATTTCACACTACCTTTTAAAGGGGATGCTTTCTATTATTTATGCATCCCTGGTGAACATGCATTAAGGCAAAATAGGAGCAATGCAATGTATCAAGTACACCATTAATTCTAACACATGTTTTCATCTTTCCAGTAAATGTAATCTGCAAGATCTTTAGAAAATTGTATATTCATGCATTATTAATATATTTTCCAATCCCAAATGAATATATTATTTCTGTATTGTGTGAAAGCAAAAGATACACATCTAAATAATGATGCAAGCTAAAAAATACGGGTGGATTACTAACGTCATAGTAACCTGCAAATATCTACTATATATATGAAGTATTCTGTTTTTAAGTAGTACTCCATTGCATATAGACAATGGGTAAACACATGTACATAACTTGGGATTCCTTGGACACCAATCCAAGAACAACAGGCTGCAATATATTCAGTTTTAACATTTACAGTGATTATGACACTTCTCTTGCTGTACCTGTTACATGGGGCTGATCGCATCAATACAGAACTACAGTAATTATATTAAAGTATCATATTAAAGAACCATGTCCCAGGCTTGTGTCTTTCTCCTAGAGTCTGCTTTATGTGTTTAATGGGCATGCCTAAGGGTTTATCAGCACAATTGTGTTTGGGAATTTTGTCATGCAGATTAGTCAAAGTCTTCATAAGGACAAGATTATTTCTATGGCCAATTTGATGATGATCTTTCTTGTCAGTAAAGGGATCATATGCAGGATTATGTTCTCATGAATGCCATCAAAAGTAGTAATCAGCATGACTTTATGAAGGACAGACCATGTAAGACAAATTTGATGACATAGCTAGGAATTTACACAGAGAGGTTGCAGTAGATTGGATCTATTTGGAGTTTGACAAGCTTGTGGCACAATGCCACTTAAACATGTTCTCACCAAAACTGAGATGGTGGTGTTGGTAATGTTGCTGTACTTACTCTACTAGTAGGGTTCTCACATTTCTGTATTGGCCCCACTTTTAGGGGCCGATTCACTAAATTCGGGTGAAGGATTCGAATGAAAAAAACTTCGAATTTCGAAGTTTTTTTGGGCTACTTCGACCATCGAATGGGCTACTTCGACCTTCGACTTCGAATCGAACGATTCGAACTAAAAATCGTTCGACTATTCGACCATTCGATAGTCGAAGTACTGTCCCTTTAAAAAAAACTTCGACCCCCTACTTCGGCAGATAAAACCTACCGAAGTCAATGTTAGCCTATGGGGAAGGTCCCCATAGGCTTGCTAAGCTTTTTTTGATCGAAGGATTTTCCTTCGATCGTTTGATTAAAATCCTTCGAATCGTTCGATTCGAAGGATTTAATCGTTTGATCGAACGAAAAATCCTTCGTTCTTTCTATCGAACGTTTAGCGCTAAATCCTTCGACTTCGATATTCAAAGTCGAAGGATTTCAATTCGAGGGTCGAATTTCGAAGTATTTTTAACTTCGAAATTCGACCCTTAGTGAATCTGCCCCTTATTGTTCATTAATGCCTTGGAGGAGACCATTATAAGTTAAGTTATGCATTTGGAATTTAAAAATATGCAAGCTGCGTATGCTGCCAATGGGACTAACTTAATCAAATTCTATATGGAGAGTGACATATGGGTACTTGTAGATAATATACTTATCTGTAACCAGCAATGCCAGTCAGTAGCATGCAAGCAAGGTATAGTCATGTATAGTGCCAGCAAGGTATAGTCCGGTATTTAAATGGGTCATTACAAAGCATTGGTATGGCCCCCTTCTCGACTATTCAGTGCAGTTTTGCTCTCCATTTGTGAAGTTTTTCTTCCTGAAGCAGTTGTAGTGGCAGATATATTATATAATTTCAAGAAAGGGTTGGATGCTTTTCAAGCAAGTGAAAAAAATCCAATGTTACCAAAGTTACATATAAAATTTGATCGTGGAACTGATACAATTACCCTTTTGGCATCAGGGAGAATTTTCTTCTCCTTTGATGCCAATTGGAGAGGCTTCAGTTGAAATGTTTGCCTACCAATGGGGGAGTAATAGTTAGGCAGACTCACTTAAACAAAAATGTTGAACTTGATGGATGTGAGAGTAAAATAATACTCTTTATTCTGTATTTTTCATTATATCTTATTGCAGCGACAATGTCCAAATTGAAGCAGGTTGGGAGAAAGATCATACAGTATAGGCTGGAGTTACACCTTTTACTTTCTTTCTTGCTTATTAAACCAGTTCTGGTTCAACAGTTTAACTTCGAATAGTGTTGTCTGCTGAGATAAACACATTCCCTCCTAGAATATATACAGTATTTTAAATAATAATTTTTAATTATGTTTATTTATATTAATATATATTAATACATTATTGGGTTTATTGTGCCAATGTATTTCTCTTTATTTTGATAATATAACCCATAATTAGAAATCATTACTGTTTGCATTATAAGCAGGATCTGTATATCACTACAAATACAGCTCATAGACATGTAGCAATGTGGGTGTTCCCTGGAATGTCCCCTAGCTTGCATGTTCTAAATGATCTGCGAGTAGGTGTGTTCCAGGGGAACAAGCTTCAGGTATGGAACCTGTTATCTAGAATGCTTGGGACCTGGGGGTTTTCGGATAAGGGATCTTTCTGTAATTATGATCTCTATACCTTAAGTCTACCAAAAATTGAAAATAAGGATTGATTATATCTTTGTTGGCATCATGTACAAGGCACTGTCTTATTATTACAGAGAAAAATAATATTTTTTTAAAATGTTTTAGAAAATTTGAATTTCTTAATTAGAATTAAATCTATGGGAGATGGCCTTTCTGAGCTTTCTGGATAATGGGTTTCCAGATAACTGGAGCACTTTTCAGTTTTCAGGTACTTGAGCATTTGACATATATTTGAAAATTATTTTACTAACTTACTGCTAGTACTAACGCCTTTTTGTCTAAAAGACCTTCAGACTCTGGAACCTTAAAGGAAAACTATACCCCCGAGCAATGTAGATCTCTATAAAAATATATTGCATAGAACAGCTCATATTTAAAACCCTGACTCTGTTGCTTAAGTATTCATTGTGGGGGTATAGTTTTCCTTTAAGTACAAATCAATAGAATCTTGAGTAAGGGCGAGGGGTGGAAGAAATCAATATGTTTTTCCCAGACTTCTGAGCTTTCTGGGTATTAGGTTTCCAGAGAGAAAGAGATCCTATACCCTTATTAAAAACTGATAATCTAAAACTGTAAATAAAAACACTAGCCTCAAAATAAGAGTGTTGCTATTGTTGTCAGTAAAATAATTGTGTATGATAGGAGAAAATACAGATAAAGAAAAGTATATTGGGTGAATTTTCCACATTATTATTCCAGGACTAACAAAACTAAATATATATTAGTATGCATTTAGATTAGCAGCTTCTACCTTTTGATTGCAATCTTGCATTATGTTTAATCAGCAGTTCCCTTAAAAATTAAAGCCTATGGTGCCCATGCCCTATGGCATTACTTAACTCATATTTCTCTAAGCTTTCGGCTAGAATCTGCTCTCTCTTTATACTGAATAAACACCTTGTAGCATATTCATAAATTAACAAGTTCAGCACACAAAAGTTCAGAAGGATATATTATTTATTGCCTATGTCTCTGCAGTGCAAATCAAAGTCTCATTCCTCCATAGCACTGCAAAATGCATTGTAAGAACCATATTTTTAAAATGTCTCCACAAAAAAATAGATACTGCGAACAAATTTCTTGATTTCATTATTTGTGACCAAGACGTACAGAGAGAATTTTTAAAGATGTATTACTCTTATTGCTTGTATGGGGGATTTAGTCAAAAAGGTTTTTTTTTTATTATTATTAATAATAACAATAATACCAATAATAATACATTATATATATATATATATATATATATATATATATATATATATATATATATATATATATATATATATATATATATATATATATATTGCAGTTAACTTATAAATGCAAGGGGACAGGCAGTACACTAGAACAGGAGAACTCGCTTATTGAGATGGCACATGCTTGGGCCTATATAATGATTATTAAAAATTGCTAGTTAAAAAGGTAATTTCACGATTGCCTTCCTTGTACACCTAGAGGCCAATTTATTCAAAAAAATTAAAATTTATTTCTGATTCATAAAAAATTCTAAAATTGGAAAATCTCAAAGTGTGCTTATTTATTAAAAACTCAAATTCCATGTCGATCAGGTAAAATGTTTAAAAACAACTTGAGTGCTGTGAGACCATATTCTACCCTTTGTTTTCAATTAATGGGCCAAATTTAAAATTAATCTCTCAAATTTGCAACTGATGTCTACCTGAACTCACCAGCTCTTAGATGGCACATTTTTATATTTCAAGTTTTTTTGAAATTAAAAAATCTGAGTTTTAGAAAAGGAAATTAGATTTGTGATTTTGTGGTTATGACACCGGAATACACATACATGCTCTGTACACAATTTACACTTTAACGTTATCAGGAATTTCCGTTATGCAGTCCACCTCATTATTATCACAATTTTATTTTACACTGACACAAGGTTGTACAAACACTTATGTGGCCCCCACATGAAAGTCTGTCTGCTGTGTCTGCTCATCATGTGTAACATTTAGAAGGTATCACTACAGAGATTAGCTGGCCCCTGCATTGTTTACACCTCAAATTCACACTGTAATTACCTGTATTGTTCACACATGTAATCCTCACTGCATTGTTCGCACATGTGACACCTCTAATGTTCATACCCTTAAAACCCTGTACTGTTCACACCTGAGACCCAGACTGAAAGTGCCCACATTGTTCACCTATTCACACCTCTTACAAACTGCTGAAGGGGCACCAGCATTGTGTCACTGTATGTAGTACATCTGCCCTATGCTCCCTGTGTGTGCCATACTCTGTCTGCCCCATGCTACCTGTGTGTGTGCCATACTCTGCCTGCCCTATGCTCTCTGTGTGTGCCATTCCCCTTCCTGCTCCATGCTCCTTGTGTGTGCTTGGTTGTGTTATCCACAGGGGAAGATGAGGCATATGGATTTAAGGATAGGTCTTAATATGACAACTTTTTTCACATATGAATATGATTGAGCAACAACCATTTGTTTTTTGGTGTGCTACCACAATTAATGTGGACATGGTCTTGTAGTAACATGAGTGTGGTTTAACATGGGTGTGGTTTAAAACAGGGAGTTGTCAACACTGGCATCCATTAAAGGCCCTCCACCATGTAGGCCAAAACAATTCTGGCCCCTTTGGTACCACAGATTAGCACTAGATTATAGTGCTTCAAATTACTCTTTAAAAGAGTTTACAGCACATGTGCAAATTAGCTTCAGTGATAGTAAATGAGGCCCAGTATGTTTGAGCAGCTGTGCACAAGATAATTGTATATGTTAATTTTTATTTTGTTTCCTAATCTTACATAATATATATATATATGCCTAGAAATGTACCGTAATTTCCTTAATTTAAGTGTAAATATGAGCCACAGTCAGGTGTTCATCCTAGAATACAGTATAATTAGAACTGCAAGAAATATAATAAACCACATGCCGTTTCCTTTTTACTACTTCTCTTGCTTGAGTTCCCTTGTTTGCTTGAAAAGAAAATAAATCCAATGGATATTTTTCATTATTTCTTATCTAAGTAACTTCATTGTCACATTAACAGCACTACCTGTTTTTCTAGAATTCTGGACAGAGAAACGTAAGCCTTACACTAATTACCAAACAGCAGGGAATTTCATTTTTATCCAGCAAAAAATATAAAACACCATTATAATATCTGCAGTATAAACAGAGAGAATCAAACTCAAAATACATCATATACAACAAGACTTCACAAGCGTGGTTAAAGGGTGCTGAAAAACAGTTATAAAATGCATCATTGATACATATGCAATGCCATACAAATCCAATGATTAGATGGGCTGATTAGTGGGTGTTCTTGACAGGGGAGCCCATCTCTATTAGTGCCTTTTATATTGTTTTAGTGCTAACAAAATCATTGAAATGATGCAGATTAGTCAGCACTGACCAATTTCACAACATTCTTGAAATCATGTGCACATGACCCCATTGTTCATCCATCAATTTGAATATAGTACAATAGTAGTAGTCAAGATACAAGATACTGATTAAAAAAGGCTTTATTCATGACATATGGCTTCAATCTGGACAAATGACATTTCAGGCCTGCACCTGGCCTTTTTTCGATACATTTTCAAGTGTTCACAAAATCAAGACTGAAATCACCTCCTGTCATACCAAATAGAGTCCATCATTATTAATAATAATTCCACTAATAATAATAATACATAGTACAGGTACAGGATCTCTTATCCGATAACCCATTATCCAGAAAGCTCAGAATTATGAGAAGGCCATCTCCCATAGACTTCATTTTAATCAAATATTCAGATTTTTAAATATGAATCTCTGTAATTATAAAATACTACCTTGTACTTGATCCTAACTAAGATATAATAAGATATATAACTAAGATATAATTAATCCATATTGCAGGCACAACAATCCCAACAATGTATTTACAGGTATGAGACCTGTTATACAGAAAGCTGGTAATTTGCATCTTACCTTACATTTACTAAAAATCATTTAAACATTAATGAAATCCATTGGGATTGTTTTGTTTCCAATCAGGATTAATGATATACTTGTTAGGATCACGTAAAACATACGTATTTATAAAGGTATGGGAATTGTAATGTTCGAGACTTGGAGCTTTCCAGATAAGGAATCTTCAGGTCCCATACCTGTATATATGTATATAAACTCAAAAACAACTCCAAGTCCTAAACATTCTGGATAATGTAAGCACCAACATATTCTGTTATGTCAAAGAAGATCAAGGGCCTCATTTACCAATATCAGGACAGAATGCAAAGTGCAAAAACCTTGCACAAACCAGTATATTTTTGCACTTCTGCAAAGTGTCCTACACTTAGAACTTAGAACACAAGCCTTTGAGCTACAAAATGGAAGATTTGCACTTTCCCATTGGAGGCATGGAAGGTATCCTCACTCCCATCTGCTATCTTAAGCATCATTCACATAAGTGCTGGTGGCATAGGGTGAAAATGCTCACTGTACTTATTGCCTACCCTATGTCTGTAATTGTTAAACAGCACAAGGTGCAGAGCACAGGTATATTGTGGAATTAGTAAGAGACATAATTTTGCACCCTTAGTGCCCTTGCACTAATAAATGAGCCCTAAGGAACCAGCAAAATCAGAGATGAGTCCAAAGTGGTAGTGGCATAAAAGCTATACTAAAGGAATGCTAAGATAGGTGGGGATAAACTTCTCTAAAAATTGATTTGAATGAGGAGTTGAGAAAATCAGTAGAAAAGCCGAACTACCGGTTTGGTTAGTACTTGGAGATGAGATGAAGGGAATTGCTTTAAATGTCAGGGTTATTAGTTTGAATTTTATTCTAAATGGTAACAGACGCCAGAGCAGGGACTGGTAGAGTGGTATGGCAGTGTATGAGCCTTTATTCCAGCTATGTATTCTAACTAACAACAAAATAATATTCTGTATATTTGCATAGTTCAGACCAAAGTATACAGTATTTTGTCTACTTTTCTAATACATACTGCATAAAAGTAAATTTTTATAACTACATCCAGTATCCACACAGACGAATAATAATTTGTCACAGATGGCAGCTGCAGACTTGAAAACCCACTAACCTACTGGGTAGACTGCTTTATGACCGAGAAGCTTCAAGAGAATATCAGCACTGCACCACATGTGCACCATCTGCTGCACCTGCTCTAGATAGTAGAAAACAAGTGGTATTTAACATAAAAAAGCTGAATTTAGAGGAAGTTGAATAGATACATTTAAAGCTGGTGAAATACTTTTAATGCAACAAACACAAATTAATATTTACTGTCATCGTGTGAGCCACCTAACATATGGTCCAATAACAAATTGTACAAAAAAGAAATTATATGTAAGGTAGCTCAAGTTAGGTGACTACTTTGTATATTGTTTAAAATACTTTTAGCACAGTTTGAATATATTTTATTGATATTTAAAACATAAACTTAAATAAGTATATTGCTCTATTGTTAAATAGGAGCTATTGGGACAAGTGACTAGGATGGAGGAACCAACCATCCTTCCCTATAAGAAATACATGTAGCTGGGGAAGAAACATACCACACTCAAATGAGGAGGCATAAAACCAAACTGAAAATGTGGTTTTATCATACCAGGCTAACTTAGATGTAATTGGAATTACCTTAACCATTTGTTGGACTATATTTCTTTATGTGTAGCCAGCTATAGAATGGCAATGTTTGAACTGGAGTTTCATTAACTGTCTCCCTTAGAGAGTATGGCTGAATTACAACTATTCACTCAAAATAAATAAGTTAATATATCATTATAAAGGTGTACTTTCAAAACAGGTACTCATAACAAAAGATATTCTGTATATTTTGCCAAACTCCATTCATGGAATACCACTGAACTTTCTTATGTTAATGCTGAAAAAAATAATGAAGGACATTATTAGAATTTTTTTAATTATACTTTATGTAGTTAAAAACATATTCTATATAAGACACTCCCTCAGCTAGAATGTAACCTTCAAGATCATATGAATTAGCATGTTGTTACATCCTTAGTATCCAGTGAGATTACCAAACAGAATACCAGTTCTGTTGCTCCCTTATTATTATTATTATTACTAGTGTAATAGACAGACAAATGAGAACAAGGCAAAGGTCACCTCCAGCCTGCAGATGGCAGCGTTAGGCAATCTGGAAACAGTAGAGCTGATGCCATGTGTGTAAGAGATGATGGAAAAGAGGAAGGCAAGGCAGGAAGGAAAGGTGCAACATTCACCTGATGAAGGCTGATATAGTGCACAACTTCTCTGCAATAAATACACTATGATTGCAGTATATAAGATATAATGTGCTCTCCGGGTACTACTTTGTATATTTGGAATCTATTGCAATCATACACGGGGACTGCAGCCTGTTGAGAAGCACAAAAATACATGTTTGAACAAAAAGGACAACCCAACATTTATTTGATATCTACAGTCTTACACTCACTTTCATTAAGAATTCTACTGCTTCATTATAAATGTTATACAGGGACTAAGATTTACAATCAGACATCGAACCTGGTTCTCTGATTTCTCATCTTATTTGGCAATAGCAAAAAATAGCAGTGCAACCTTGCTGGTGAGTTGGTGTCATTGGGTCTTGCAGATCTTGGCAATAGGAATGAATTTACAGCAGAGCGAAAGTTCAAAATGATAAAATCCAATAACCTAATCTGAGATGTTAAAGGGATCAATACCCCCTCTTATCCTGACATTTAAATATCTACTGATTATAAAATGATGCTAATAACATCAGTAAATGGCCAAAGATCTATTGAATGAAATGTCTGCCTCTTCTGCATTCTATAACTGACATCATTAGTAAGGGCATGGATTTTTGTATTGTATAAGACTGAAAACTATTATCAACTAATCAAAATAGCAGAAGATTGACTGGCAAACAAAGAGTTGCATGAAAATTGTATTATGTCTAAACATATCATCAGCTGTTTGCACACTTCAGTAGAAGGCAATAAACAAAGCCATATGTGCTTGGTTTTTTTCTTCAGATAAACACACATTTTTGCCATAATTCAAAACAAAAACATGGCCACTTCAGCCAAATCGCAAAGGAAACTGTGTGAAATATTTTTTTTTGTTTTTGTTTATTTTTTTGTATATGCCTATTAATTAAAGGTGCTTTTTTAAATACTAGACATATACAAAATATGTATGATTTGACCTGTACAGGTATTAGACTAATGTTAAATCCATTCTAACCATTTTATCATCTATTTCTACATCATCACATTCTTGGGTTAATAAGGAGTATGGCCCAATAATCAATCGACTAACCTCTTTTTATATTTTAATTTATCAGTTACTCTTTTCTATGGCATTGAACTTATTATACCAGCAGATATGATTAAGAGCCCTGTAGGCCTGTAATGTCCTTCAAAATTGTCCTCAGGAGCATGTCATTCTGGATTCTGGTAGAACATATTTTTTAAGTTGAATTTTTAGCTCTGGGAAGCTGTTGAGAAGCCAAATATAAGGTTTGCTGGAAATCATTGAGCAGATAACAAGGTTTTTCCATCAGGGTCGCAACAGGATGAAAACCTTGCCTCAGGCGGCAGGAAGTAGCCAATTACCAGGAGCATCAAAAAGCCGCCTCTGGTAACTTTAAGAGACGAATATCCATTTTTTTTAACAGTAGGCAGCAGCAGCTTCAGAATTGACACTGATAATAGAAGCTGATTCTACAGTGCTAATTTGCCATGTAATGTGAATCTCAATTACTAAGCATTGTATTATGACTTTTATATACTGTATATCGTCACTCCTTAAACTTAGGTAAATAACAGCATCCAGGAACATGTGCTGTGAAAGTCAAAGATCTTCATTACTAAAAGGTTGTGGTGGCATTGGCCTGGTATGAAAGCCCAAACATAATGTGCAGCATGTCTGGCCTAATTCTTTTTAAACTTTTGTACCCCTTTAGGTTAAGATGCAAATTGAATGAAACATTGATAAATATGACATGTTGCTTAACAACATCCCCCATTTATATCCAAATTTTAGATAGCACTGGCATAATTCCAAATGTGTTTTGTTTTAGGGCCAAGAGGCTCTCCCTGAGTCAGGTCCTAGGCCAATGATACAATCATGCTTCCAACTAAGTAGCTTGCAATTTCCCATCTATATTTTAAACAGGAAGCTAAAAGATTCATCAGAATTGTATGTTTGTATCTTGAAGTTAATAATTATATCAAGCTTAAACAGCACATGGGAACTTCCAACGAATTATAAACATAAGGCTAACACAATGGTAAGGAATGCTGAATTAAGAAAATGGACAGGTTGAAAGGTTTGCTTACCTGGTAACAAGTGATTACATGTAAAATGAATGCCCACGGAATCACAAAATGGTTATTTAAGTAAAAGATCAAAAACTGTAATATGTTGATTACATATTCAAAAGTATGTAAGTGCAATGCACGGCAGACAATTGTGCTGATGATATAGAATGTGGATAAGCTCAGTGAATCAAACCAATGACGCTTCCATCTCTGATTAAACATCATATGAGGGTGTTCAAGTGTCTTTGATTTTGGGTAACCAACTGATTTCACAATGTCTAATGCAAGCACACTTCTAAAAGAAAGAAACAAATTAAAATATGAGAAATGCAACTAAGTCAAATGTATGATTTCATTTTAATAAAAATAAAGTAAATACTCCACAGTACCAAACACCTACTGCGCTGAAAGGCTGTTTTATGATTTTGTCAAGCAAATGGGATCTTGTTTACTTACCATAATTACCGCATAATATATCTGCTGATCCATAAAAAATTGTTTAATGGGCCATAAAACAGACTTTCAAGGCAATGGAAAATGTTCTATACGTTGCAAGTTTTCTGTATATGTACTTGGCAACTGTGAAGCACATCGGAGACAATGGCATTGTCAGCATAAAACTAACCCTGGAAATCGTTGATCATTAAAGGGGTTAAAACAATTAAAGGGGCTGTTAGCCCAAACAGAACATGCTGCATAACAAAAGCAGGTTTAACTTGAAGTGACCTGTACATTAATTCAAATTTTTAATGATTTTAAACTTATTTGTAAATATAAATGCTATTGGAAGATGTGCCTCTGTCCTTTTCTATGTCTTGCATTGCTGGTTCTGACTAAAGGTGCCACTGACACAGTTCAGTTTCCACAAAGCCTTTCATGTTCTGTAATCACCAAGCCTGGAAAGAGAAATTCAACAGTGTACAATACATTGTTTGAAAATTGGCTTGAGGCTGGAAGAGAACTGATTACTGCTAAGTGGTTTTAGTGGTACATGTAGTCAGGACCAGCAGTTTAAAATCATTACAAATGTTTTGAATTTGTCTTCCAGATCAATACAGTGTTTGAGGAGCAGAAGCAGGACCCAGCAGGGCCCTGTACATACTGCTTCCCCTATGGCAGACATTAAAGGGGAACTCCACTTTCCAAATCAAAATGTGTTTAACAGCCTCATACAACACAGAAAACCCAAATATACCTAACATACTATCACTGTAGTCCGATCCTTCAAAAAGTATGAAACAATACAATTTTCTATGCTGAAATCCATCTGCAAAACAATTCTTCTTATTTCTGCATTATTTGAAATCCTGGCAGGGGACTAAAACATTGATGTATAAAAACTGTAACCTTTCACAGTTTATAAGTGGCATCCAGAAACTACATAACCCACAATGCATTGCATTGTGATGTTCCATTCTCTGTTGTCATCATCCCTTTGCTAAAATATGGACAGTTTTATCTCTCTATAGAACTGCTCAGCATTAACACAACTATTACTTTGCTTGGCCGCACCATGCTGCATGGCATTGTTTATAATGTTGTGTGTTTTGGGCCAAATGTTTAACCCTAAAGCAACCATAGGATGTATGAATTGATCTATATTTTGAAGTTGCTTGAAATTATGATTATCTTCGAAAAAGCGTTTGTTGTTTTTGGGTAAAGTTCCCCTTTTAATACAAGGTTGTGCTGCTATAAGCACCTTGTGTTGAGCTGCATGTAGTACCAAAATCCCTTGCTGCAAGTACTCAGAAACATAGCACTAAGGGGCATGATTTTACACCATTTAATGTTGTAGCCCCTTATATTTCTATGACTTTTTTATTATTCCATTAATAAGGCCATTGCAAACTTAAAGTTTTACTTTTATCATTCTCATTGAACAGCTTGCTTTGTTTGCAAAGGATTTTTTTTTCCTTTTTTTTTGTCTTCATTTAAAAAGGATTTGCAACTGCATTTTAAAAAGCCGTACATTTTTAATCCATGAGCCAATATCAGCTATAAAATCCAGAAACTTCTGTTCCTGCCGTTAACTGCGCTTAGTTTAATTAAGCAGGATAAGGCTGCTGTCAAGCAATATGATTTTCCATATTCTTTTTTATTATGTTGAGTGAAATATTACAGAGAATATCGATAGCATCGTCTCCCTCCATAGTCTAATAAATATTTTTAACTTTTATCTTTGCAGCAATCTCTTGGTTTTGGTTTTGAAGACAGTCATGTTTAATATGGATTAATATATTTTGAAGCTGATTTGCAGCTAAGGTAAATATATTCAATTAGCACAGTTAAAAAAAAGAAGTCCCTTTTTTCTGAAATTGCAGTAGAATATAAACATGTTTATAAATTTGCTTTCCCTTATACTAAAGTCATTACAATAGAAGGTGTATTGTATAGCAGAAAGTCACCTGTTTGAAATCAAATATATTATTGGTTGCTATGGGTTACTGCTCCTGGGCAAACTGTAGTGTACAGCCTCATCTATTTACACAGTTTTTATTTTCACACTGTTCTTTTAAGTTGTACAAAGAAAGGAAGGGCAAGGGCTGTTCAGTTGGATAGTTAGCATTTAGATTTGGGAGACATTTCTAATAATTAGGAATAAACAGTTCTCACGAAATGTAAATATAATAAAGTTATTTACTATTATTGGTGACACATCTTCTTGACTATGAAATTCCCATAGATCATGTTCATTACAAAATGATTCATTTTGCCTTGGCCAACTGATTTTTCGTGTCAAACTAGTCATTAGATAAATATGGAAAACATATTAAAATCATGTATTTGACTTTTTGATTATAAAAAAAAAATGTAACTCAGGAAAATATAATTTGCGCTTGAAATCCAGCAAGGTAAGACTTAATCTTTGATAAATCTGACAAATATATACATAGGCACATGTAAACCAAATGAGTCACACAAACTCTCACACATACAAACCAGTACAATAGATTCAGACACAGAGGCAGACATCTCAAATAGTACATTTTTTTTATTTATGAGTTTATTTGTAATTTTAAATAACATGAAAATCTAGAATGTTTGCTTTTGTATTAATAAACTTGAATTTTAAAAACTTGATTGCATAAAAACATTACTCAAAAATTTCTCAAACAGTGTTTCCAACGAGTCTGGCAAATGAATATCAAACTCAAATTAAAAAATTACTTTAATTTGGATAATTCAACTGCCATGACTGACTTCTTCTTATACTGGCCAGCTTTTAGATGCCATGTTTTCTACTCTCTGAGGCCCATTTATCAACGTTCTGATTTTAGAGGTTTTAGAAGTCAAGAAAACCCATATTTTCTCTAAAACCATGAATGCCAAGTAACATATTAAAACAGCCTTTAAATAAAAACAAAAAAAAATGCGGAACTAATCCAAATAATAATGCGAAAACCTCAAAATACCCATATTTTCCTGCATATACAAACAGAAAACCCCCCAAAACCTCTTAAAGCTTGAATTAAAGAAAGATTGTACAATTGGAAAAGGACAATTCCCATTGACTCTTAAATGACCTCGTCAGCTTTTAGATGGCAACATTTTGTATTCGTTTTTTTTTGTGGCTTTTTCATTTAATAAATTATTAATTTTTCATGGGTAATTAGTATAATCCATTTTCAAGATTAAGATATTCATATATCTTAATCTTGAAAATGGAATGTTTGAGTTTTGCTATCTTAACTACAATCAATCTAAATAAAATCTGAGGTGAACCAGCTAGTTATCGATCCAACTTTTGTTTTTTTTTGTCAGCAATTAGATCTGCTTTAAAACATACCCTATGAAGGACAGTGACATTTGGGTTTGATGTAGATTGAGTGCATAATTCCTTACAAATTAGCAACACTTCCAAGGACATTTTATAATAAATGTCAATCTCATAGATTTTAAGAACTGAAGACCAATCTTTTTTTCTGCTCATGTCCAGGGCATAGATCATTGGGGATAAGATAACATTACCCATATGGATTTGAACTATGGTTCTAGTGCTTTTGTCAGTCAGTATGTTTCAAAGTGTTGTGAATATGAAAAGTGAATAAGCAAAATCAATGAAAATCCACCAGATAGCTGATGGTAAGACTACTGTACATCATGGAGAACAAGCTCCTGACTGTGAATTTAAGCAAGGAAACCATTTGTATATCTTTCCAAAAGACAGAATAAATGAAAAACGATATTGCTCTCCCTGGAATTGAACTAAACATGATAAAGCCCCTAATCAGCAGTGTAATATTTCTGCTGAGTAACATTCTCTACTGAGATTGCTTTTTATGTGTCCTGCATTCAAATAGAATGTTGGAAAATATAATTTTATATATCATGGAGAAACTGCGTTACTGATTCTGCCTGTTAGGGTAATATTGTGTTTGTTGTGCTAATCTATTCTGCTCTGGGGTATAGATATATAGATTTTGTTTTCCCTAGGGAAGAAATAATAATTAGAAAAAACAGAGGGATAAATGTAATTGTGTGCAATAGTTTTTTCATTGCATAAAAAAGGCCACAATACACAATTACAATGGTTATCATTTGGTCTGCCAGTAAGATTAGTCTTGTGAAACTGCATGCAGGCATTTTTTCCCTCACTGCTATACTGTTTTTCAGTTTTTTAATATTTTAACTCCATATCAAGGAGTTTAATCCAGTTTGGTGAAATATGTTCACTCACAGAAATGTTTCACCTATGTAAGTATTTCTCAATGGCACGGCACTATACTTTTCACAGAAATATTATTCCATATTATTCCATGTCATGTCCAATTAACAGAGGGATAATGTCATCCATATTTGTCAAATTTTTAGTAGTAGCACAAATTCCCATTGGTTGTAAAATAGTGTACAACACTTTTGGATATAATAATTACTGTGAATTGTTCCAGTACAGAAAATAATTTTGGATTTTTACATTTTTATTGGTTCTAAAAATAACACCAGAGAGTATATTGACAGTTTATTACACAGAAATGTGTCAAGAGGCAACGTAACATGTCATAGATAGCAGCAATGAGCTCTATCGCCTTTCTGAATCCTTGTATACCATATACATATACCATATACTATACAAATTGCATGAGGGGAAAATAGTTTTTCCTTTCTCCCCACATTCAGACAGACCAAGGCACAGCCACTTACATAACACAGAGAGACAGCGAAGCTTTTCTAAATGTCTATTTTAAGCTTTCATAAATACAGTGCAGTGATTTAGCAGACCAATGTGTGGTGCTTATATTGCAAGTGAAATGTGAACGGTACAGCATGAGAATTAGCTAGCAGTTTGAATGCCCTTATAAAAGTGCCATGAGACAGAAAACTCCAAGTTCGTTTCAGGCTTCTGGTATGAGGAGATTTGGCAGAACAGCTAGACAAAAAGATCTGAGAAATTCAGAAATTTTACAGATATACTTTTTCTTGATTTCCCCATGAAAATGTTGTGCGACTATTACTATGACTCTGTACATAGCTGTCACAGTTTTGTCTGGCAAAACAGACTGTACAGTGCTGCTGTACATACAATTATACCACCACATTATGAAGAACTTCTGTTATTTCTGGAATGTTTTACCTGTACATGAGAGTTTGCAGTTAAATTTATGCAGCACTTCTTATTTACTAAAACTCTAATTAATCTAATTTTCTTATTAAAACAAAGTCATCCAAAATTCCTTCCAGAATTGAACTCAATTATCAATAATTTTTCTCAAAACAAATTGGCACAGCAAAAGGTTGCAACAAAATCGAACGTTAAACTTGACTTTTTGGGATTATTGGATGAAAACCCCAATTTTTTTTGGATTATCCAGCACAGATTGCAATGTCAAGAAACAACTTCAAGGACATCTGCCATTGATTTTTACATGACCTCAGCAGGTTTGAGATGAGGTGTTTTCAGATTGAGATTTTTAGCAACCTTGGATTTTTGGAGGTTTTTTTTTTCATGAAAAATTTGAGTTTTCCCCCTAAAAACCTAGACCAGAAAAAAATCGAGGTTTAATAAATGGCCCCCTAATGTAAAGAGGGCTCAGAGTGCCACTGGAGAATTCAGCAAGCAGCATATTATTTTCTCCCTGTCCCTTATTGTATAACCACTATTATTTTCTACAGCTGGGTCTAAGTGACATAATTTCACATTCGCTAGCATCTACATATATTATACTCAGAAGGTATTTTGCCATTGATTGTGAATGATTTGAATATTAAACTACAATGAATGAAAGTGCAGTCAAGAATATAGGCCCAGCTACTTTCATTGCACAGATTTTCAGAACCATAATTCCAATGCAAAGTGTAACCTATGATGTCAAGAATTTTAAAAATCCTTGCTAAGAATGTTAAGCGTTTTCTATTATTCTTAATTCTTTGGAAGGTATTAAAGGTTAGCTCCTGCCTCCTTTTACATGTAGCTGTAATGATGCCCTTACACCACTGATACTTCTGCTGTCTGTAGCTGCTTTGAGTTAAAACACCCTGTTTTCAGTAACAGTATCATCAATATAACTTTAGCTCAGGTCAAACTCAGGCTCCAGCCTGAGAAGTAATCCCTCATACCGAAGAAATGTAGATGATACAGTATGTTGAAATCATGGATGGCATTTAAAGTAACAACACTCAATATACAAATCTAAAGTCAATATATGCACATATGAACTGAGACTCTTAAGACATTGTCTAAGTAAAAATCCTACTGTAAGGGTTGTAACTATAGAGGCAGCTGGCCCAGCAACTGTTGAGCATCCAATGGAAGTACTGAGTGAGGAAAAATGTAAATCTATCTAATTAGGCCACTGCTAGAAATACTTCAATCTCTAGTGCTTGTGGAACATATTCAGATATTCAAAGAACCTGTTCAGCTAATAAAATAGAAATTGTGTAATTTATGTAATGGCTCTCAACACAGGTATGGGAATTTTTTCCAGACAAATCAGGACATGGGAGTTTCCAGATAAAGGTTCTTTCCATAATTTGAATCTCCATACTTTGTCTAAAAAAATATTTAAAGAGCTACTGACACCAGAAAGTAAACTCATTTTTACATCTATCATAATATTGCATTTGAAAGCTACTTATAACTTTGCCATAAAGTATTTGCAGGATGCTTTTACATTACCTGTCTTAGGTCCCATATTCCTGTATGAGGGGCTGGGGGATTCATGCAATTTAGTTGGGATTAAGTGCAAGGTGCTATTTTATTATTATAGAGAAAAAGGAAATAGTTTTTTTAAAATTGCAATGATTTGATTAAAATGTGTGGGAGATGGACTTCATGTAATTTGGAGCTTTCTGGACAACAGGTTTCCCATACCCATCATTTCATTTGGTATATATCTTCTATAGAGCTGAAAGCCATGTACATTTGTCATGACAGCAATCACTCCAGCATTATTATAAAAGGGCAATCATTCATCAAAGGAGCTTTATATTATGTTAAGGGACTGTGATACTGCCTCCATGAAATAGGTAATTTATATGCTTAAATGAGGCCTGTGGCTTGATGTTCTCAGATCAAACCTCTGCAGCTATTACAGTAATGATTGGTTTACACAAATGTAAAGTAAACTGAGTGATTTAAACTGCAGTGAAGAATTCAAATGTCACTCAAGTGCAGACTCTGTAACTGCATGGTGTTGAAAATTGTTGCATTTCCCTGCCAAGGAGGCAAATTGAAGCAGATAATGTTTCATTACGACATGACATGGATAGAAATAAGGTACATGTATGCTTTCTCAGCTCAAAATGAAGGTGGTTATTTGTACAATTTACTGAATAGTTATGATCTATGTTTCTAAATTGTAGCCTTTAGTTAGATCAGTGTATTCAGACTTGTCTTCTTTACCGTTTACAGAATATAATTATGAACTGACTCATCTCTGATATTTCTATCTTATCTACTGTATCCCATAAGTCACAGTACGTATAGAAGTAGAAACAGTAGTGGTGATGCTGTACCTTGATTCTAGAAAAAGTTCTAATCTGGAAAAAACACAAGATTCTTCATCTTCGGAAATTCGTTTTTTTTTAATCAAAAGATATTAATAAGCTTAAAAAGTACCTGACTTTAGAATGCTGAGAATTCAGACAGGACAATTTGATCTATTCCCCTTTATAAGCTTTAGATAAGCTTGGAGTGTCACTGCTTTCATTTTAGTTTTTTTTTAACAGCTTGACATTAAACACAACAGAATTGCACTTGCTGCAGGCCATATTACTATTCATATTATATATTACTTCACTTCAAGGACATACTACAGTATATGTTTCCATAAATGCCAGATAGGAAGCATCTAACTTTATCTGTAATTAGCATCTGGTCTTTACAGGATGTGGTTATAGAGGATTAGATTGCATTCCTATTTAATCATTCAATCCAACTTCCAAAACTGATTAATGAATAATCAAACACTGAACCACACTTCTTGAACATTTTCTTTTATAGGTTAAAAATACCTTTCAACATTCTCCTAAGCATTTCTAGATAACTGGGGATTTTGTTGAAATCATTTATGCACTGTGGTTGCCCTTTTATACAAGTGCGGGTTGCAGCGACTTTGTGCCTCTCCACTGAAAACCAGTCTGCAATATACTTATTTTCATTTGTACAGGTATGGGATCCGTTATCAAGAATCTCTGTTATAAATAAAGATCTGAAATATGGGAAGGCCATCGCTCATATCTCTCTTGATTTCCTTTTCATATTTAATAATAAAGCAGTGCCTTACAGTTGATCCAAACTAAGTTCTAATCAATCCTCATTGGAGGCCAAACACGCCAATCGGGTTTAATGAATGTCTCAATATTTTTGTAATAGACTTTAGGGATGGAGATCGAAATTTCCTTATTTGGAAAATTTCAGACCTCAAGCTTTCTGGATACCCATACCTATACCAGTAAACTGAAGTAACACACATGGATCACAGTGCTAACCATGTAATAAACTACTAAACCAATCCTTAGCTTCAGAAAGGGCAAAACATTTTTGGGAGCACTATGCCAATTTTATCATACAGATCAACCATTATGTTGATAAGCCGGTCCTGTTATCCATGCCTACTATGTGAATTTGCTCCGCAGTGAGGCACTAATCTCACAATATTGATATATGAACTGATATACAGTAGTTTAAGAAAGAAAGAAAGAAAGACAGAAAGAAAGAAAGAAAGAAAGAAAGAAAGAAAGAAAGAAAGAAAGAAAGAAAGAAAGAAAGAAAGAAAGAAAGACAAGATATATTGTATTAACACAGAAGATTATTTCCTGCTTTGTTGCAGTTTCCTGCTTTGTTGCAGCCTAACTGATTGGGAGCAGTTAGGCTTTCATGTATACTTCAAATAAACAGAACAGTCTGTCTTGACCAAAGGAGCTGAGCATTTGCTAACATGTTGCATAATGTAATGGTTACATATAATCTCATTTCTGATGAGTACCTATTTAATTAACTGTGGAATAGGACACAATCTTTTAATGCATATAGAATATATCTTTACACTTGATACATGTTCGTATTAACTCGGGTTGATAAATAATAAAAAAAAAATCAGGTTCAGAATGCAGTAGCTAGAGATCTGGGTTCCCATGTTGTTATGGTGTACAGTACGTTAGCTTAGAGCTAAGAATCAGATAGCACATTAAAGGAATAGTTCAGTGTGAAAATAAAAACTGGGTAAATAGATAGGCTGTGCAAAATAAAAAATGTTTCTAATATAGTTAGTTAGCCAAAAATATAATATATAAAGGCTGGAGTGAACAGATGTGTAATAAAACAGCCAGAATCCAACTTCCTGCTTTTCAGCTCTATAACTCTGAGTTAGTCAGCGACTTGAAGGGGGGCCACATGGTACATTTCTGTTCAGCGAGTTTGTAATTGACCCTCAGCATTCAGCTCAGATTCAAAAGCAACAGATATGACCCATGTGGCCCCCCCTCAAGTCTCTGATTGGTTACTGCCTGGTAACCAGGGTAACCAGTCAGTGTAAACTAAGAGAGCTGAAAAGAAGGGCTCTGACTGACATGTTATACATCAAATCACTCCAGCCTTTATACATTACATTTTTGGCTAACTAACTATATTAGAAACATTTTTTATTTTGCACAGCCTGTCTATTTACCCAGTTTTTATTTTTACACTGAACAATTCCTTTAAGGGAAGTCATAAGTGATTCACAGCCACACCATGTGTAACCAATAGTGATGGGCAAATGTGTCTGTTTCGCTTCGCTGAAAATTTCACAAATTTCCTGTGAAGTTGTGAAACGGCGAAAAATTCACAAAACAGTGCAACATTTGTGAAACGCGTTGAAGTCAATGGGCATCAAAATTATTTTGCTGCGCATCGATTTTGATGCCAGCTACAATTTTTATACGCACGCCTATTTTGTCCAAATGCATTAAAGTCAATGAGCGTCCAAATAATTTTGACACACGACAATTTTTATGCGCGCGACTATTCTGACGAGGGCCCAACATTTTTTTGACATAGCAGATCTTTCGCCAGCAAATTTTCTCGACAGTTTCACGAAGAGTGTCGAAATGTGGAGATTGGCCGTAAATTCGTGCCTGGCGAATTTGTTCACCCATCACTGGTTACCAATTCTTCATAGGAATCTTGGTCATTCCCCTTTGCTTGTAATATGTTTTTCCTCGGAACAGGCTATTGTAATGATTAGAGACTAGACATATATCCAGATAGTTAATGGTGTCTCCATTGACAAAGAAACTCCACCTGTTTAATGAAAAAGTGTCACTAACATGTTGATATTTAATCACAAGGGTACATATTCTGTCATGAGGGTATTGATTCAGTGTTTTTACTACTGCGCTTCACTTAAAACCTCTTTGTCTTCATGTGGCTGCTATTAGAGAACTGAGAACAAAGCTTTTCAATTTCCACTTCAGTGCATGTGGCCTGCCAGTAAACATTTAGCCTTTAAAGTATAAACACTTAAAAACTGCATCTTGTTCCATCATGCCCATTTGTGGTGACCTTGGGGCAGTCCATAGAAGTTACATAAAAGATTTAACTGATTTCTACCTAACAATCTGACAACCACCCTTATTTTGCATTATGTTTATTGCATTTGTGAGTTTCCTTTATATTTTTCTTACTAATTGTTTTGAGTGATTTAATATTGGTCACATAAGGGCATATTTTGAAAATGTTATAATGATTAATTTGTCCATAAAATCCATTTTTATGATAAGTTCATAGTAGGTAGCAATACTGATTGTTGGATAATAGTTATTGATTGAGGTGTCAGGGTTACGTGGAGAGGGGTTTCCCTTAGGAAATTATCATGTACAGCAAATCAGTTGTAACTCAGCAGGTGCTTGCTTCTTCACATATTTATCTCTCGGTGTGCACTTTTGGGAAGGATAGTAATAAATAGACAAATATGAGTGATTAGAAGTGAATGTAAAAAGTAAGCAAACATAACACCGACATATACCATAATGGAATATATACTTCATAGAAACATATCAAAATAATAAAAAAACAGAATGTTCTATCCATTACCAGTTCAGATACTAGATTCATGATACTATCAACATTTACACCTGGAAAAGTGTTGTCACATTTTAAAACCATGCAGTCAGGTAAACAAGCAAGAAGGTCATAGTCTCTGGACCTGCCAAATGACAGATCTACAGCGTAAACTGCATTTATTTAAACTTGTATTATTATTTAAAATGACACTTGAGTACATACAACCTGCTATATGGCTGGATTCAATAGCAGATTAGTAGTCAGCACAACTGCAACTCACTTCTTTGACTGGGTGCACGTCCTCCGGTGGCCACCTTCCACTGGCAGTATTAGCGAAGAAAATTAGTCCAGCACCCACTGTTTCATGCATAAAACGGCCTTTATTGGACCAAGGGCATTACAGCACATTCAACCTGCTATATGGCTGGATTCATGCAGAATATTTATTCATGGGGAAAATAAAAATAGCTAAGATGATGCCTTGTAAGGCAACCCAAATACCAGAAGGAGCTGCCTAATAGAGATGGCGCGAACTGTTCGCCGGCGAACTTGTTCGCGCGAACATCGGGTGTTCGCGCTCGCCGGAAGTTCGCGAACGTCGCGCGACGTTCGCCATTTTGAGTTCGCCATTGTTGGCGCTTTTTTTTGCCCTCTCACCCCAGACCAGCAGGTACATGGCAGCCAATCAGGAAGCTCTCCCCTGGACCACTCCCCTTCCCTATAAAAACCGAAGCCCTGCAGCGTTTTTTTCACTCTGCCTGTGTGTGCTGAAGAGATAGTGTAGGGAGAGAGCTGCTGCCTGTTAGTGATTTCAGGGACAGTTGAAAGTTTGCTGGCTAGTAATCGTGTTGATACTGCTCTGTTATTGGAGGGACAGAAGTCTGCAGGGGTTTGAGGGACATTTAAGCTTAGGTAGCTTTGCTGGCTAGTAATCTACCTTCTACTGCAGTGCTCTGTATGTAGCTGCAGTGGGCAGCTGTCCTGCTTCTGATCTCATCTGCTGACTGCTGCAATAACAGTAGTCCTTGTAAGGACTGATTTTATTTATTTTTTTGTTGTTTTACTACTACTACTACTACTACTACTACTACTACTACTACTATAAGAGCCCAGTGCTATTAGTCTAGCAGTGTTGGGGAGTGGGACTGGTGTGCTAATCTGCTGCTCCTAGTAGTTCAGCAGCACCAACTGTAATTTTTTTTTTTTAATATTCATTTTTTTTTTATTTTACTTTTTTTTATTTTACTATCGCTGTAGTAGTGTATAAGTTGACCTTTTAGGCATTATTTGCCCTGTAGGCATTTTTTGCCCAGTGTGTTATTCAACCAACAGCCATCTAGCTGTGTGACCTTGTTCACATTCTGTCTAAATATCCATAATATTACCGTCTCCAGAAAAAACACCGGAGTGACTTTTTTCAAGCAGCCATAATAAATTTTACGTAATCCGTATCCATCGCTGTAGTAGTGTATAAGTTGACCTTTTAGGCATTATTTGCCCTGTAGGCATTTTTTGCCCAGTGTGTTATTCAACCAACAGCCATCTAGCTGTGTGACCTTGTTCACATTCTGTCTAAATATCCATAATATTACCGTCTCCAGAAAAAACACCGGAGTGACTTTTTTCAAGCAGCCATAATATATTTTACGTAATCCGTATCCACCGCTGTAGTAGTGTATACGTTGATCTTGTGGGCATTATTTGCACAGTGTTTTCTTCAAACCGCCATCTAGCTGTGTGAGCTTGTTCACATTTTGTCTAAATATTGATAATATTATCGTCTCTAGAAAAACCACTTGAGTTACTTTTTTTCAAGCAGCATTCTTATATTTTACGTAATCCGTATCCACCGCTGTGTATACGTTGACCTTGTAGGCATTATTTGCACAGTATTTTCTTCAAACCGCCATCTAGCTGTGTGAGCTTGTTCACATTTTGTCTAAATATTGATAATATTATCGTCTCTAGAAAAACCACTTGAGTTACTTTTTTTCAAGCAGCATTCTTATATTTTACGTAATCCGTATCCACCGCTGTGTATACGTTGACCTTGTAGGCATTATTTGCACAGTGTTTTCTTCAAACCGCCATCTAGCTGTGTGAGCTTGTTCACATTTTGTCTAAATATTGATAATATTATCGTCTCTAGAAAAACCACTTGAGTTACTTTTTTTCAAGCAGCATTCTTATATTTTACGTAATCCGTATCCACCGCTGTGTATACGTTGACCTTGTAGGCATTATTTGCACAGTGTTTTCTTCAAACCGCCATCTAGCTGTGTGAGCTTGTTCACATTTTGTCTAAATATTGATAATATTATCGTCTCTAGAAAAACCACTTGAGTTACTTTTTTTCAAGCAGCATTCTTATATTTTACGTAATCCGTATCCACCGCTGTGTATACGTTGACCTTGTAGGCATTATTTGCACAGTGTTTTCTTCAAACCGCCATCTAGCTGTGTGTATTATCGTTTCCAGAAAAACCAACTGAGTTTTTGTTGTTGTTGTTTTTTTAAAAATAATGCCAGGCAAAGGCAGGCCGCCACGCAGAGGCCGTGCTAGGGGCCGTGCTGCTATGCAATCCTGTGGCCCTAGCAAATTGCCCAGTTTTAAAAAGCCAATGACCCTGAACTCCCAAAATGCTGAAGAGGTAGTTGACTGGCTTACACAGCACACCCCATCCTCTACCGTTTCTAACTTTACCACAACATCCTCCTCATCCTCCACTGCTATGGCCACCCCACGTAACACTTCCTCCACCACCGGTGCCCCTTCTTCACTGGAGTCAGAGGAGTTATTTTCCCATGAGTTTCTTGAACTGAGTAATGCGCAACCATTATTGGCAGAAGAAGATGAAGGAGATGAGGACGTTACACCAGATTTAATTCTGGCAGAGAACACGACAGAGATGGACATAATGATGAGTGATGAGGAGGAGGTCCCCGCTGCTGCTTCCTTCTGTGATGTGTCAGAAGAAATTGATGCATCTGAGGAGAATGATGATGAGGAGATTGATGTTTTGTGGGTGCCTAGTAGAAGAGAGCAAGAGGAGGGTAGTTCAGATGGAGAGACGGAGAGTCAGAGAGGCAGTAGGAGAATAAGACTTAGAAGAAGCAGGGAGGACAGCCCGCAGGGATCAGTAGGGCAACAACATGTATCGGCACCTGTGTTCAGCCAGCCAACGCACCCGCCATTGCCGCCAATGCCGCCAACTTCTACTGTTACCGCCAGATCGCACACTTCCAAAAAGTCAGCAGTGTGGGATTTTTTTAATGTGTGTGCCTCTGACAAAAGCATTGTAATTTGCAATGAGTGCAGTCAGAAACTGAGCCTTGGTAAGCCCAACAGCCACATAGGTACAACTTCTATGCGAAGGCACATGAGCGGCAAGCACAAAGCACTTTGGGAGCAACACCTCAAAGGCAACAGGCAAACTAAAAGCCACACTCCTTCTGGTCCAGCATCTTACTGCTCTACCTCTGCTCTCCTTGACCCATCTGAACCACCCTCCACTCCGCCTTCCACCTTGACCACCTGTTCCCATTCCCAGTCATCTGCCACCAGCCAAGTTTCTGTGAAGGCCATGTTTGAGCGTAAGAAGCCAATGTCTGACTGTCACCCCCTTGCCCGGCGTCTGACAGCTGGCTTGTCTGCACTCTTAGCCCGCCAGCTTTTACCATACCAGCTGGTGGACTCTGAGGCCTTCCGCAAATTTGTAGCAATTGGGACACCGCAGTGGAAGGTACCCAGCCGCAATTTTTTTTCTAAAAAGGGAATACCACACCTGTACCAACATGTGCAGAGCCAAGTTACCGCATCTCTGTCACTTAGTGTTGGGCCAAAGGTCCATATGACTACTGACGCATGGTCCTCCAAGCATGGTCAGGGCAGGTATGTCACCTACACTGCCCACTGGGTGAACTTGGTAATGGCTGGGAATGGGAAGCAGGGAATGGGTAGCTCAACAACAACAACAACAGTGGAGTTGGTGTCACCGCCACGGATTGCACGCGGTTCTGCCACCACCTCTACTCCTCCATCGCTCTCTACCTCGTCTTCTTCCTCTTCTTCTTCTTACTCTGCTGCTGGGTCCTCCTTCTCCTCCTCCACACCTGTGCACCCCCAGCTCCCCCTAGGCTATTCGACGTGCCAGGTACGCCGTTGTCACGCTGTCTTGGGGATGACGTGCCTGGAAAGCAAAAACCATACCGGATCTGTACTCCTGTCATCTCTGCAGTCACAGGCCGATCGGTGGCTGACCCCACACCAACTGCAGATCGGAAAAGTGGTGTGTGACAATGGAAGCAATCTGTTGGCAGCGTTGAGACTGGGAAATTTAACACATGTGCCCTGCATGGCACATGTGTTAAATTTAATAGTCCAACGTTTTGTCTCCAAGTACCCAGGATTCCAGGACGTTCTCACCCAGTCCAGAAAGGTGTCAGCCCATTTCAGACGTTCCTACACAGCCATGGCACGCCTTGCTGACATTCAGCAGCGCTACAACATGCCAGTCAGGCGTTTGATTTCTGACAGCCAGACTCGCTGGAATTCAACGCTCCTTATGTTGGAACGTCTGCTGCAACAACAAAGGGCCGTCAACGAGTACCTTTTTGAACTGGGTGGTAGGACTGGATCTGCAGAGCTGGGGATTTTTTTCCCCCGTTACTGGGTGCTTATGCGCGATGCCTGCAGGCTCATGCGACCTTTTGAAGAGGTGACAAATATGGTCAGTCGCACCGAAGGCACCATCAGCGACCTAATACCCTTCGCTTTCTTCCTGGAGCGTGCCGTGCAACGAGTGACAGATGAGGCTGTAGACCAGCGTGACGAGGAGCTGGAAGCGCACGATTTATGGTCGGAATCACCAGAACGAACCCAGGCACCTGCTGCAACGCAGGGAGAGGTGCCAGAAGTGGAGTCAGAGGAGGAAGGTGGCTTTGTGGAGGAGGAGGACCAACAGGAGCAGGCTTCCCAGGGGGCTAGTGGTGACCTTTTGGGGACCCCTGGTCTTGTACGTGGCTGGGGGGAGGAGACCGTGGATGATGCAGTCCTTGATAATGAGGAAGCGGAGATGGATAGCTCTGCATCCAACCTTGTGAGAATGGGGTCTTTCATGCTGTCATGCCTGTTGAAGGACCCCCGTATCAAGAGGCTTAAGGAGAAGGACCTGTACTGGGTCGCAACGCTACTAGACCCTCGGTACAAGCATAAAGTGGCAGAAATGTTACCAACATACCACAAGTCCGAAAAGATGCGGCATTTACAAACCAGCCTGCAAAACATGTTGTACAATGCTTTTAAGGGTGATGTCACTTCAGGAACTCATCAACATTCCAGGGGCAGAGGTGCCAGTAATCCTGCCACGAGCACACCTGCAAGGACAAAGCCCTTTGGCCGGTCTGTAACATCAGACATGCAAATGTTTTTCTGTCCAAGGCAGCGCCACAACCCTTCTGGATCCACCCTCAAAGAACGCCTCGACCGGCAGGTAGCGGACTACCTGGCATTAACTGCAGATATCGACACTCTGAGGAGCGATGAACCCCTGGACTACTGGGTGCGCAGGCTTGATCTGTGGCCAGAGCTGTCACAATTTGCCATGAACCTCTTGTCTTGCCCAGCCTCAAGTGTGCTCTCAGAAAGGACCTTCAGTGCAGCAGGAGGGATTGTAACTGAGAAGAGAACTCGCCTAGGTCACAAAAGTGTCGATTACCTGACCTTTATTAAAATGAATGAGGGGTGGATCTCGGAGGGTTACTGCACGCCGGAAGACTTGTTCTGACTTCTATGCAGCTGTCCTTCTCTTCAAGCCTCATGACTCCACACACAGCTGTCCTTTAGCGTCCTCCTCCCTCCGCCACCGTTACAAACTAGGGTGCAAACCCTACTGGTTTAATTTTTTCTGGCCTCTGTGCTTCAGTGGCTGCGTCAAAAAAAACTGGGCAAACAATGTCTACAAGGTCAACGTATGGCGAAAAATGACTATTTTCAGCATTTATATGGCATATTTTTTCTGGCAACTGTGCTTCAGTGGCTGCGTCCAAAAAAATTCATATTTTCTGCATTTATATGGCATAATTTTTCTGGCCTCTGTGCTTCAGTGGCTGCAACCAAAAAAATGCATATTTTCTGCATTTATATGGCATAATTTTTCTGGCCTCTGTGCTTCAGTGGCTGCAACCAAAAAAATGCATATTTTGTCCATTTATATGGCATAATTTTTCTAGCCTCTGTGCTTCAGTGGCTGCAACCAAAAAAATGCATATTTTCTCCATTTATATGGCATAATTTTTCTAGCCTCTGTGCTTCAGTGGCTGCAACCAAAAAAATGCATATTTTCTCCATTTATATGGCATAATTTTTCTGGCCTCTGTGCTTCAGTGGCTGCAACCAAAAAAATTTATATTTTCAGCATTTATATGGCATAATTTTTCTGTCAACTGTGCTTCAGTGGCTGCGACCAAAAAAATGCATATTTTCTGCATTTATATGGCATAATTTTTCTGGCCTCTGTGCTTCAGTGGCTGCAACCAAAAAAATTTATATTTTCAGCATTTATATGGCATAATTTTTCTGGCAACTGTGCTTCAGTGGCTGCGACCAAAAAAATGACTATTTTCAGCATTTATATGGCATATTTTTTCTGGCCTCTGTGCTTCAGTGGCTGCGGCCAAAAAAACTGGGCAAACAATGCCTACAAGGTCAACGACGTTGACCTTGTAGGCATTGTTTGCCCAGTTTTTTTGGCCGCAGCCACTGAAGCACAGAGGCCAGAAAAAATATGCCATATAAATGCTGAAAATAGTCATTTTTTGCCATACGTTGACTCAACGTATATGGCAAAAAATGACTATTTTCAGCATTTATATGGCATATTTTTTCTGGCAACTGTGCTTCAGTGGCTGCAACCAAAAAAACTGGGCAAACAATGTCTACAAGGTCAACGTATGGCGAAAAATTACTATTTTCAGCATTTATATGGCATATTTTTTCTGGCAACTGTGCTTCAGTGGCTGCGTCCAAAAAAACTGGGCAAACAATGTCTACAAGGTCAACGTATGGCGAAAAATGACTATTTTCAGCATTTATATGGCATATTTTTTCTGGCAACTGTGCTTCAGTGGCTGCGTCCAAAAAAACTGGGCAAACAATGCCTACAAGGTCAATGTATGGCAGTTGTTTAAAGAGAACAGTAGATTACTAGCCAGCAAAGCTACCTAAGCTAAAATGTCCCTCAAATCCCTGCAGACTTCTGTCCCTCCAATACAGAGCAGTATCAAGCAGATTACTAGCCAGCAAACTTACTATCATCTGTCCCTGAAATCACTAACAGCTCTCCCCCTACACTATCTCTTCCAAGCACACACAGGCAGATTTTTCAGATACATTTTTGCCCTTGATCCCCCTCTGGCATGCCACTGTCCAGGTCGTTGCACCCTTTAAACAACTTTAAAATCATTTTTCTGGCCAGAAATGTCTTTTTTAGATGTTAAAGTTCGCCTTCCCATTGAAGTCTATGGGGTTCGCGAACCGTTCGCGAACCGCTCGCATTTTTGCGCAAGTTCGCGAATATGTTCGCAAACTTTTTTTCCGACGTTCGCTACATCCCTACTGCCTAATGACCCTAACTAGTGATAGGTGAATTTGTCCCAAATTTACATAGAAATTTGTGAAACATTGAAAAATTCGCAAACACATGCTAAGTCAATGGGTGTCAAAATTTCGATGCACGTCAGTTTTGACACCCGCAACCATTTTTATATGTGGCTTATTTTGTCTAGTTGCATTAAAGTCAATGGGTGTTCGAATAATTTTGATGCACAACAGTTTTTATGCACACATCTATTCTGGAAAAAAAATATGATTCATTTGTCAGCAAAAATGTTATTTTAAAAAGCCCATGTATGAACCTCTCGGGTTTGAAAAGATGTGAAATTCCACATGTTTGGACAAAAGTGTCATTGCATGTGGAATCTTATACAGGAACTGATTACTAGCTCAGTCTGGGGGAGGGATGAAACAATTAGAGTTCATAGTATAGAATTTTTAGTAGAGTAAAACAAAGAGCAAAAGTTGAAAGACATAGCTTAGATAGATGGGGTGAAGGGCAAGATGTTGGGATAAGCTGGAACAAAAGTGAAGGTGGAAGTATGGGTGTTTGCTAGGGAAGAATTAGTACTGATGCAGCAGATTTTTCGACAGCGAATTTTCGCCGCAGCTTTTAATTTTTCCGCTTGCGGCAAAAGGCTGAAATTCACCACAAATTCAACCCTGGCGAATTCAACAGACAAAATAGGAATGGCCAGGGACAAGAGGACCATAAGCAAAATCCAGGGCAAACAAGACAGAAAAAAGAAGACACACAGCAGCCACGTTGAATTCAGAATGTGATAGTTCACCCACTGCAGAAAATATATGTTTATGAGTGATGTGGAAAAGTGGCTGTTGGTGTGCTGGCCAGTGGTCGGAATGCTGGAGGCCAGGTTTAATGAGGAATATGCTGCTTTCTTCATTTACAGTGCCTAGTCTACCATAGACTCCATTTTAATCAAATAATTCACATTTTTTAAACTGACTCCCCTTTTCTCTGTAACAATAAAGCAGTACACTGTACTTGATCCCAACTAATATATAATTAATCCTTATTGGAGGCAAAATCAGCCTTTTGGGTTTATTTAATATTTAAATGATTTTTTAGTAGATATAGAGATGCAAATTACAGAAAGACCCTCATCCAGAAAACCACAAGTCTCTAGCATTCTAGATAACAGGCCCTTTACCTGTAGAAATACGTCTAAATTAACTGGACTTTCTTGAAAACATTTAATCATTCATCCAAGTGGCTTCTTCAGTTGCTTTAGACTTATTACTACTGAATACTGTTTTTCAAATCTGGATGAATGAAAATCTTCATATACACGATGCTTCTTTATGTCTTTGCCACATGTTTAACTCATCCAATCATAGTGAAACTGCTAATAGATTCTGTTTTGTCTCTATATTATGAAGTCTTAATGGGTTATTGATTATTTAGCATTTTTGCCTTTAAGGAGCAATTGAAATGATCTACTTGAAAGAATATCTGGTTATAAAATAAATGTATTTCTAAAAACAACAATATTTCAGTAAACTCATTCTCACATCTTCAGGAAGGACCTTTTTGAGACTAGCAGGGCAGGTAGATTGGAAATGTGCCGAATGTCCAGATTGTATATGTAATTTAGTTTAGAGAACCTACACCAATTTGTGTTTCATTCTTTGAAGAGATTGCTTTCAGGATCAATAAAGTCTAAACTAGCCCTAAAGTAAAGTTATTTTATTCTGCAAATAAATAACAAGTTTTTTTTTTCTTTAAAGAAAAGCAAAGCTGTAGATACTGCTTTACTTGTCTATTGGACACTGTCATGTCTGAGAACAGTTTGGTTGAGAAGTTGGTTTGATGGTTTTTTAAAAACAAACAACCATTGAAATAAAATATTATGTTTGATTCTACTCTCACGAGATCTGACTCTATCCTTTCATCTGCCCCTGTAGATTTGTCTGCTCTAGTTTTTTTACTTCCTACTAAACAAATGATTTCCCCCTGTATTTCTTTCACATAGAAAATATTTAGCATTTTGCCTATTCCCTTTCTGCATTTAATTTTCACTTGGTAGGTTTCATGGTCTCAGTATTACCTGTTTCTGTCTAGCTCATGTTCCCAAATGCTGATATTTAGGTTTGAGTATTTAAAGTGTAAAACATATTTCAAATACATTCATGCCTTTTTGCCTTTCTGCAAAGTCTGACATTTTATTGCTATAATTTAAAATATCCAAACTTTTGCACATTTATATTTATTTTTGCCAATCTCCCTTAAGAAAATAATAAGTTTACTCAGTAATGAAAATATTTTCCAGAACAGAAAGCTTCTCAGCCGGGGAACCATATTTTTTCCCTTTTGCAAAATACATGCAACACTATCCAGGTCTATAATAATGGATGAAAAACCTTAATAGCCTTAAATTCTGCAGCAGCTTGCAGGCTAGTAAGAAGAGACAAGAGTTGAGTATAAAGACATCAGGAGACTGCACTAAAAGAACTTTACAAACCTGTGCTAAATAGTGCTAATTAAAAATAATGCAGATAGGAAGGATTTTCTGACTTTTATAAACACTTACCACCTGGTAGAGCATTATGCAAACATAAATATGGTACCCAGAACACAGAATACACAGCCCACCATTGTGTTTTGTAAAAATTATAGTATATAGGCCACCTTCTCCTAGTCAGTCAAATCAAGAAAAAATACATCAGCAAGCATTTTTGTGCCAATTTTATACTTTATTTTCTGGCATGGAACCACCCACGCTTTAACAAAATGACACCATGCCCCCTATTTCATTTCTCTAAGGCAAAATAAATTGTTTTTCTTATTGTGCTTCTTTATCAAAATCTGTATCACAAGTCAGACTAATTTACCAGTGGCAATGAGAAGGAAACCTTAATGCATTTACATCTGTTTATATCTCAATTACACAGAATGTACTGGTTGCTGCATAGTAAATAATGTTCATTTTCATTGTGATGAATAATTTAACCCAATCTTTGAAAAGGATACAAAAATAATAATTGCTTTTGGTAACATTTGCAAATATGCAATAGCTAGGGAGGTCTACAGTATTTACAAATTTTGAGAAAAAATTGTGATTGCATAAATAAATGGCAACAGTACGCCTCCAACTTTTTTCCCTTGATCACATTTTTTTCCACTAGCACTACTTTATTTAAAGGGGAACTATTGTGAAAATGAAAATTTAATATAAGCTTCAGCATACTGAAATAAGAAGTTATCTAATATAATCTATTAAAAATGCGGTACCGTTTCTGAAATAATCAAGTTTTTCTTCACTATCCCTCTCTCAGCATTTGTTTCTCTTCATTCTCTCTTCATGCAGGAGTTGGTTGCCAGTTTTATCCAATATATCTCCTTTGTCCTATAAGATTTATTAGAGCTCACTCTTTTAAAATCACCAGACATCATGTCTCTCTATATGTAGGATTTGTGCAAATGGCAGTTATTTTGTTAGATTTTGTACTGGAATCAGTCATTTGAGTGAACTCTAATTCATCTGCTAGGAAAGGAAGCCCCCCCTAAAAGATATATTGTCAATGACTAACATCCAACTGCAGCTCAATACCTTATTTGCCCATGATGCTTCTGACAGGCATTGCTTGCTACAGCCAAGTTTATCATCTACAAGGACTCCAAGGTCCTTTTCTGTAATGGATTTGTCTAGTGCAGTCCCATTAAGGGTATAAGTGGCTTGGATATTTTTACATCCCAGGTGCATGACTTTACATTTATCAACATTGAAAACGCATTTGCCACTTAGCTGCACAGATTGCCAGTTTGTCAAGATCCTGTTGCAAGGATGCCACATCCTGGATGGAATTAATTGGGCTGGATAATTTTGTGTCATCTGCAAACACTGAAAATTACTTATAATAACCTCCCCTAAGTCATTAATGAACAAGTTAAATAAAAGTGGGCCCAATACCAAGCCCTAAGGGACCCCACTAAGAACCTTATTCAATGCAGAGAATGTACCATTAACAACCACCCTCTGTACCCAATTCTGTAGCCAGTTTCCTATCCATGTGCGAACGACTTCATTAAGCCCAACAGACCTTAAGGTGGCCATACACGGGCCGATAAAAGCTGCCGACAGACCGAGTCGGCAGCTTATTGGCCCGTGTATGGGGGCCCCTGACGGGCTTCCCGGATCGAGATCTGTCCGAAAGTCGGCCAGATCTCAATCGGATGGGACTAAAAATCCCGTCGGATCCCGGCCGCATCTGTTCGTTGATGCGGTCCCGCGATCCGACCGTCCGTTCGCGTTCACTAGGATCCGATCGTTGGGCCCCAGGGCCCACGATAGGATCAGCCCGATATTGCCCACCTCAAGGTGGGCATATCGGAGGGAGATCCGCTCGTTTGGCGACATCGCCAAACAATCGGGTCTCTCCATGTATGGCCCCCACTGTCCAGCATCTTACTTACCTCATCATAAAAAGCAATCAAATTTGACCTATCCTTCATAAAGCCATGCTGATTGCTGCTCATAATGCCATTCACTAGGACAACATTTTGAATGTGATCCCTTAACAAGCCGTCTAAAATTGAACTAAGCTCCTTTAGAACCCGGTGGTGTTTGCCATCAGGCCCTAGAGCCTTGTGTACATTAATTTTTATTAAAGCTTTATGGATCGTATCCTGAGTCAGTCATTGACTAGATTTAGGCTATTAATAGTTGTGGCTTAGATACACCAGTTTTGTAAGTGAATTACATTTACTGTTCCTATTTTGCATGGGCCAACCCAGACCACTGACCTGGGAAGTTTGCAGGTATCCCAGCAGGTCATTCATGCCCTGCATAAAAACGTATGTCCTTCTCTAATTAAACATACAGAGAGTGTAACAGACCATGTGGCTGCTTAGGAGGAGCTACAACTGGAATGTACTGTATAGGACCCTGGTATGCACTATAAATTATTGATATTTTAGTAATACTTGACTTTAGAATTTCTTGACTGTCATAGACAGGTAATTTTGCCCTCACTGCCGCCCTGTGGCAGCCTACCCAATACCAGCATTGAATGTGCTCTTTTAGGGGCATGGAGGTGCCATATCACTGGTGACTGTAGAACTCTCAGTACTAGAAGAGCTACATTTTTGCTCAAATATCTGGAATCTTAGCTCTTAAATTATGGGCTTTTAGACACCCCTGTTATCCTGCTGGGTGCGGCCACCTAAGGCATGCTTCTCAACCTGGACATAGATCACAAACTCTACAGTGCTGGTTGTCAAGTAATTGTCTGCTTGGAGCAATGATTGTGCATTTGCAGTTTCTTCTTTGATCTTTGCCATACAGCTGATCAAAGAAGCAAAAAAAAGTTAAAGCACTTAAAATTAGGCTTCTCCTATGTTATATACACTTAATGAGAACTAGAACAAGTTCAAAAGAAATAGAATATTGCTTGAGTGCAACCCTTTTAGGTAAAAATAAAGATCAGTAGCCATGGTAACCTTTCCATCTATTACTCTTGCCTCTCCATTGCTTGTACCCTTGCTTAGTCTCTGTCTTTTTCCATATTTGTAAAAACCAATATCCCAGGCGTCACTGGGAGGAAAAATTATTTTGGCTGTTATTTGTCGTAATGAAAGTAAAATAATAACCATAATTGGAAAGTAAAACAATAAACCATCCAATATGTTCCATAAGGGGCAGGGCGAGCAGGCGCAGCATCCATAACAGAAGAAGTCGGAAGCCTGCAGTGCAAGGTGCACAGGTGCACGACACCCGGGTAAACCCCACACTTCACTAGGAAGGACAATAACTGTGGGTGGTGCTTTCTTACTTATAATACATCACAATCATTTAGATCCCATGAACTGTACAAAATCTGATACCTTTCTAATAAGGTTAAGTAATACAAGGTGCAAAGTTTGCTACATGTCTAATTGCAGTAGAATTAACAAGCAAAATCTGATTGGTTGCTATGGGTTACTGCATCTTTCTAATGCAAGTACAGATTTCCAAATACCTAATTTCCCATGTGGCTCCTAACCTATGAAGTACCTATTCCTGCAGCATGATAATAGGGTTTCAGGGGCTATTATTTAAAACAAAATTTATTTATACTCTATTTCTTGTTTGCTTCTATTATCTTGATTTTTGTTTCTAAATTGAACTTGAAGAATAGGTGTTTCTTTTTTATCTAACTTTAACAATGTAGCTTTGTACATAATTGAATACAATCATGTTACTTTCCATGGAACGGTATGAAACCCAAGAGCTTGCAGTGGTAGATCATGATAGGATACACTGCTCAAAGTAGACTCCACATCAGTAAAATCAGGTAACCACTGTTGTAAAGCCAGCCTCATTATTATTCCCAATAATCATTGTTACAGAGTAGTGTGCTATCATGCATAGTATAACTGTATTTAGTTACTGTCTTTATAATTAATTACAGATTTTTGTAAAACTGGACCTGTCCACCTGCCGCTTACCATGTAAATTAGCAAATGCAAGCACATGACTCTGGTATTATGGTCAATAGGGACCTTACCCACAACCCAACTTCAGTTTCTAAAAAACCTCAACCATTTCTTTGAACCATGGTATTAGCAAAAACAAGGGTTTTATCATTCTCATAATGATAAATACAGGTATGGGCTCCATAATCTCGAAACCCATTATCCAGAAACTTCTGAATTACAGAAAGGCAGTCTCCCATATATCCAAATAATCCAAACTTTTAAAAATAATTTACCTTTTCTCTGGAATAATAAAACAGTACATTGTACTGGATCCAACTAAGATATAATTAATCCTTGCTGGAAGCAGAACCAGCCTATTTGGTTAATTTAATGTTTACTTGATTTTCTGGTAGACTTAAGGTATGAAGATCCAAATTATGGAAAGATTCATTATCTGGAAAACCCCAGGTCCCGAGCATTCTGGACAACAGGTCCCATACCTGTACTAAGAATATATATTCATTTTACTGTGCAACGACAGTACACGCATTTTATTTGTTCAGTATTTTAATATAACAGGCTTACAGTTATATCAGAGATACGGAGACCTTAAAGAATTATTATAAATTAAAAGGGAATTTTATTAAAGATTTGGTTAATTAAATGCTGATGTGCTTTCCGGCCCATTGTAAATAATTGATAATCTAATTCTGTTCACAGTGGAAATTTGTTACGTTAAATTACAGCTAATATCAAACCATAAATTAAATGGTATCAAACGCTCCAGTAAAACATACTCATTTATCAAGGGCTTGTCACCCTTAGAGCCTCATGCACAATGTACTTCTGCCATTCCTTTGTGCAGTGCAATCTCCCCTTTGAACCTTGCAGTGGATTGTCAGGAGCAAAATAAGATATGCATCAGTTTGTCTGGACTTTAATCAATTATATAAAAGGTTTATGAGACTATTAGGGGCAGATGTACATAGAGCCGAATATCGAGGGTTAATTAACCTTCCATATTTGACTGCCTAATGTAAATCCTTCGACTTCGAATATCCAAGTCGAAGGATTTAGCGATATTCCTACGATCGAACGATTGAAGGAATAATTGTTCGATCGAATGATTAAATCCTTCGAAACTAACGATTCGAAGGATTTTAATCCATCGATCGAAGGAGTTTCCTTCGATCAGAAAATTTTTAGGAAGCCTATGGGGACCTTCCCCCTTAGGCTAACATTGGCCTCGGTAGGTTTTAGTTGGCGAACTAGGGGGTCGAAGTATTTTTTAAAGAGACAGTACTTCGACTATCGAATGGTCGAATAGTAGAACGATTTTTACTTCGAATCGTTCCATTCGAAGTCAAAGTCTTAGTCGAACGTCGAAGTAGCCTATTCGATGGTCAAAGTAGCCATATTCGACCATTCGAAATTCGAAGTATTTTTTCTTCTATTCCTTCACTCGAGCTAAGTAAATGGGCCCCTTAGTGCGACTTAAAAACTTTTTGCAACATATTTTCCTTTTTTACCCATGTTTTATTCATGAATACTTGCTCGTTTATTTTTATTGAGCAATGGAAGGTAGAGAAAATTGGAAACAAAGTATGCATGTGTTTTATGATTTCTTTTACTGTAACTAACGTATTGTCATCTTTTAATGCAGCACACTGATATTTTATTACTGACACTATACTTATTTTGGTGATTACTCATGGTGATCTGTCTTAAAGAAAAATTAATATGGCTAGAAATGCCACATTTCCTATACTGTATATAGTGTGATTATATTACGTATATTCAGTATATTGTGTGTCCCTAAGCTCAGTAACTGACATCATGTGCAGTGGATCAGCAGAAAAAAAGATTGAGAACTACAGGGTCATCAGCTCTTCACTGTTTAAGGACTGTGCTGCCGTGGGCTGGTACAGAATCCCAAAATATAATCTAGTTAAGCTTTAGTTCTCCTTTAACCACAAGAAAATGCAAAGAGGAGCATATTTCACAGGTTAAGCCAGATCGTCCAGAGTAACAGGTTTTAATTGAGGCGATCTCAATGTTATCCTATGGAAAGTCTTTTTTGAAAGATTTGTTGCCTGCAGTAATGAAGATTTAACCATGGGTGACAAATCACCCTAACACATTTTTTTAATGAATCAAATCCATTCAAAATAACATTGGAGTTGTGAGTTAATCGAGGTAAAAAAAAACCTCACACTTTAAAACTCGACCTTAGATAAATAACCCCCTAGATAGCTTTAAGAAGGGGTTACATGGCGTTTTAGCAAGTGAGGGATTACAGGGTTATGAAAGATAGCTCATAGTACAAGTTGATCCAGGGAAGGAAGGACGTTTTTCCCCTCTGAGGCAAATTGGAGAGGCTTCAAACAGGGTTTTTGCTTTCCTCAAGATCAACTAGTAGTTAAGCTGGTTAGAAAAAGGTTGAACTTGGATGAGTGCCTTTTTTAACTTAACTTACTATGTATCTAATTATATAATGTATGGATGCCAGCTGGAACATATTGACTTGCCTAGTGGGAAACCACATCTGTTGTGTGCAGTAGCAGTGCTGGTACATTCGCATCTACTATGAAATTTTATATCAAAAAAGAGAAAAAAAATCAATCAAAAAATAAAAATTGTTTGCTTAAAGGGGACATGTCATCCAGACATAAAATCCATTATAATAAAAGCTCTGGTCAAATTAAACATAAAACCCAATTTCTTTTTTTATTAAAACATCCATACCTGTTATAAAAGGTACTTAAAAATCTCAAATGTCAATCATGTATAAGGCATAGAGGCAATAAATAGGACTCCATCAATAAATAGGACTCCATATGACTCCAATCCTGTGTTTTGGAGCTTTCTAAATAATAATCTCACACCTTTATTATATTTGGCATTTAAATGTTCTTGGGCTTAGGCCAGTAGAATTAGGTTAACCATTCAAAAAGGCGGTATCAACTAATTTCAGATATTTGCTATTTTGCTTGGGTTTCAATAACTGCCTCTGCAAATGGCAATCTGTGGGTTCTGGCAAATGCCAGACAGGCTGCTTTAAGATGCCATAGACAGTTACTGTTGAGTGCGCTGTTGGGGGACTGGTTGGGCCTCTATGTACTTGAAATTCCAGGGCCTATTTTGACTCCCAGACCTGCTCTGCATCACTGTCTACCCTAAAACTGCCTCCTCCTCATATAATCATCTCAGCAAGTAAAGCTGCTCTGTTACATAAAGAGAAGCTCTATCAATGCTGGGAGGCAGCTCTCTAACCAGTTTCATTGGTCATTTTGTGTCCTCTATAGAATCTATTGGGGAACACAAGTCTCATTACTCACTTTGCTTCAGAATAAAGAACAACTATTTTTCCAAGAAGAGATAGCTGTAGTCCTTTAAACTGTCAAAATAGTTATCTCTTCAGTAAATGTCTAATAGCTATAGTAGTTCTGAGTATGTTTATCATTTAAAAGTCTTTGTAGAAATAATATATTTTTCACTTTGTCAGATTTTATAGTGATAGAATTTATTATGTGTTAGTTACTTGCAGTTTTCCATTAACATTTGTTTTAGTCTGCCAGTTCATTTTGTGTAACCCATATAACTATTATCCTATGTGTATGTAATTTTTTTCAGCCACTTATCAACATGGCAAATTTGGAATCTTCAGTTTGCTGTTTGTTAGATGAAGTCTGTTGTTAAATATTCACTGAACTGATGACATTTAATTTTCGGTAAATGCTCAATTCCTTTTTAAAAAGCATTGTTGTTGTCTCTGCAGACATCTTTAATATGTTTTCTCAAAAAAAAATCCACCCAGTTTTAAGATGGCCACACACACACTTAATAAAATTAAGCAAAATGAAGGTTCATATAAATATTGGTATGTGAATGTTGAGAAGACAATCTCAACTGATAGGTTTGTGTCATGGATATCATTCATATTTGCCAATGGCCTCTTGTATGGTATTTGTCTATTATGCTCCTGAGCTGATATTATGCGCCTGACAGCTGATAAATGGCCTCCTTTAAGAAGGATTTCTGAAGTCATCATCTGCAGTGAATTTTGATTAATGACTCCTTACTCTTCAGATAAATGGTTCCAGTCTAAAGATTTTATAATAGAATGGCAATGAGACATGGGCAACTCTGTAATTTTGGAAGCAATTTAGTGTTGCCTTGGTCTTGATTATGGTAAATATGGAGCTGACCATGCTTGTGATTGCCTTCTCTCTCAAATACTGCTGATTGAAGTATGTCATATGTCATTGCCTTGATTGAATATTACTTTCGTGTGTGGCATGCCCTTTAAAGAATAACATGATACTGTGACAGTGTTGCTCAGTTAGAGGTTCAGATGTCACATTAATGGTCGTTTGGAGTAGTCAAGGGAAGATCAAAAACATAAACCTGCTTTCAGCTGCCCATCAATAATGAACTAACTGTGACATACAGAAGAGGCAAATCCTACAGTACGGGGCAGTTTTGTAAAATTTGAGCTCACCAAAGTAAAATTCCACCTCTCTCCATTTATATAGAGTTTTTGAAGCATATTTACCAAATGGTAAACAGTAACTTTCACCCTTCAATAAATATGCCTGTAAGAGTAAGGTAAAGACCTGCAACGGAGCTGAAAATGCATGGGCTGCCGGTATAAGAATTATTTAAAGGGGTGGTTAACTTTTATTTCTGTTATAGAATTGCCATTTTTAAGCAACTTTTCAATTGGTCTTCAATTTTTATTTTTTTTTATAGTTTTTGATATGTTTGCCTTCTTCTTCTGACTTTTTCCAGATTTGAAAGGGGGGTCACTAAACCCATCTAAAAACAAATGCTCTGTAAAGCTATCATTTTTTAGTTATTTGCCTTTTTCTTATGATTTCTTCCAGCTTTCAAATGGGGGTCACAGACCCCCATCTAAAAAATCAAATGCCCTGTAAGGCTACAAATGTATTATTATTGCTACTTTTGATTACTCATCTGTCTATTCAGGACTTCTCCTATTCACATTCCAGTCTCTCATTCAAATCAGTGCATGGTTACTAGGGTCATTTGGGCACTAGCAACCAGATTGCTGAAATCGGAAACTGGAGTGCTGCCAAACAAAAAGCTAAATAACTAAATAATTGCAAATTGTTTCAGATTATCACTCTCTACATCATACTAAAAGTTAACTCATAGGTGAACAACCCCTTAAGGAAATTTCAGAAATGCGCAATATTTTGGTATTTTAAATTAAGAGTAAAGATAATGTATATTTGGCCAAAAATAAAAAGTCATTGTTTCCGAAAATTTGAAAATTAGCAACTAGTACAGTAAAACAGTAGGAGGAGCAAATAAAGATAAAGTTGCTTTGTTGCTCACTGAAGAGAGCTTATGGTCATTATGAAGATTAATAGATGACCTTATCTACAAAGCTACAGTACATTAACTTTTACTCAAGTTGTTGGCAAAAGCTGAACACCTGAATGAAATACGACACAGACCATTTTTAAACTCAGCAGCTTTAGTCAGTCAATACAATTCATTTATAAATACAGACTACCCAACACTTGTTTAAAATATAGAAAGATATGTATGATAAACATGCTGAAAAGCTTAAAAACTGCTTGAATTTAACTCATCAGATTATAGCTCAGGCCTGGGTGTACAGTGCCCAGGCCTCACCCTTATATCGGATTCTTTATCAGAATGGACTAATGGGACACTGAGATAAAACCCAATGGCCCTGCCGACCCTTCTCACCCATCCAGACTACCCCCTCTCCACTGATCACAGAACCAAGGCTTCCTAACCACAAAGGTACATGGTACATGGCACACATGGAGGGAGGGTGGAGAAGGGCCCTTTTGTTTGTAAGAAGAAACCTTTGAAGTCACAAGCCTGTTTGGCACTGGATACCTTTGTCCAACCCTTTATAGAATAATTACTCATATTCAGCAGTAAAGAAATCATTCAGATCAAGATAGCTCACCCATCCAGCAGTCTGGTCCAGGTGCAACCGTCCTGAGCACCAATTCACATCAACTTTGGAGGTGCACACTGTTTCCAGACCCTGCAACATGTAGTTACAACTTCATCCTAACACGTTTTGTGTCCAAAGGCTATTTTAAAGAAAAGGAGTGCGCCTCTTAAGTTGATGTGAATTACTTCAGCTTTAGGTTTCCCCTTTTTCACGGCTTTAATTTTAATCCACTTTATGTTCTTCTACATACTTGACTCATGTTATAGTTTTGTGGCTTGCTCAGATCTGAACTTGTTCACATGCATACAATCACTATTTTGGGCGTTCATAAGACATAGCAGAGAGCTTGACTCACAGACTTGATAACTAAGAAATAATTTTCCATATTATATGCCATTCTCTAGTAGTAAACTATATTCAATTCAATCTTTAAATTAAAATGTAAATTAACTAGCTTTAAAAATTTTAATTTCACTTGCTTTTTGCTTCAGAGTTAGTAGTCAAGCACAAATCATATCATAAAGGGATCTAGCTGCTTGATGTCACTTTATAGACTGGAGACTGCCATGAGGTGCATAGGACATGCTGCTGATCTCTACAGTTGCCTCTTTCATTGGCAGCTTATAGATATGATTGCAAGTAGTTTATGAGCATGTAAAATGATGATTGCTAGGTTTCTGGTCTCATATGAAGGCAAGCTATGATGTCCCTATCCATTTCCTTTGTGGTTATCCACTGCAGGAAATTTTCTTAACTATGAACTTCATGGGGCACATTAGCTCGAGTGAAGGAATAGAATAAAAAATATTTCGAATTTCGAAGTATTTTTTTGGCTACTTCGACCATCAAATTGGCTACTTTGACCTTCGACTACGACTTCGAATCAAACAATTCGAACTAAAAATCGCTTGACTATTCGACCATTTGATAGTCAAAGTACTGTCTCTTTAAAAAAAACTTCAACCACCTACTTCGCCACCTAAAACCTACTAAGCATCAATGTTTGCCTATGGGGAAGGTTTGCACAAACTACACAAATTTTTTTTTTAAAAAAATGGGAGCTATACTTACAAAATTAGATATTAAGATATACTCAGAGTTTATTATGAATGTTAGCCATTTATTTTGCAAGTGTGTGATTTTTTTATAAAGATATTTCCATTTAAAGTTTCTGGACATTTTACAATCATTACATAATAGGTAGTTTAAAAATAAAAACAGGCAAAATATCCATACATTCTTTTTGTGCTCATTCAGGTAGGGGTGTGCATTAGTCAGTATAGGAAAAAACATATTATTGTGCAATTTATACAATTGAACTAACAATCATGAATGATTTTTTTTATGTAAACCATTAGGTGGCCCTGCAGCTGCTGAACTGCAACTGCCAGAAACTTTCAACAGCAAAATGGGGTGGTAGGAGTTATAATTTAACAAAAGGTTATGCCAAGTCTCTCAAAAGATTTATGACCCCCAACCTACTGTACATCACACATTTATTTCTATACTCTCATGATGTGTCCACATAAGGCTGGGATATATTGCACTTTACAAAAGCTTTGCTTTTGCCCATAGCCTCTAGTGCATCAATTAGACAACTGAACACAAGCATTTTAAAGTGGGCTGTGACTTACTGGACAAGCATAACATATTTTTAAAAGGCTGTACTTTCACCAACAAACAAAAATGGAAAAAATAAACTGTAGTTGAGCTTTGGGAAAAGTAAATAAAAACAAAGGTCACTCAACAACTTGTTCTATGACAGCTGGAGGGCCGTAGTTTGAATATTTCTGATGTAAACCATAAGGGGCATATTTATAAACATATGTAAAACATTTAGGGGGTTATTTATCAAAGGTCGAATTTTAGAACATTGTGAGATTTTTTAGACCCCGAATAAACTCACTACTTGAATGGTTTCTAATTAAAGAAAAAACTCAAATGTAAAAAACTGCAATCAGTGTAGTCAGGGTGAACAACTCAAATACTCAAATTGATCAAGTTTTCAAGCAAACACCACTGAAAACATCATGAAGGCTATTAACATCTTCAAAGTGTTCAACATGACCTCGATGGTTCAAGGTTTTTTAAGCCTGAAAATTCGAGTTTTGACTGTAAAATAACCTCGAAAACTCAATTTTTTGTGAAAAAAAATACTCGACCTTTAATAAATCTGCCCCATAATAAAAAAGGTGTCCAATAAATGGTCTATTTCTAAATCGTCAATTACAAGTGACACTGCCATGCATCACAATCTTGGAAAAAAGTCCTGTGTATGTATAAAGTTTTGGGGTTTTAACGCCATTTAACAATAGTATGATAAAGCAGTCTTTGCTTGATACATTGAATACATTATAGTCAACAAATCAAATGATGTAAAATGCTTTGTAAAAAGTGGCCTTGCACAACGGCAGTTATTGCACACAACTTTTTTTTTCCAAGTCAACACTTTCGTTTTGCAAACACTTAACTACACAATAAAATAATTAAACACATATATTAATACGCTTACATTGTGCACTATGACCTTAAAGGAATTGTTCAGTATAAAAATAAAAACTGGGTAAATAGATAGGTTGTGCAAAATAAACAATGTTTCTTATATAGTTAGTTAGGCAAAAATGTACTTTATAAAGGCTGGAGTGAGTGGATGTCTAACAGAAAAGAACACTACTTCCTGCTTTTCAACTCTCTTGGTTTCCACTGACTTGTTATCATGGTGACCAAGCAGTAACCAATCAGAGACTTGAGGGGGGGCCACATGTGTCATAACTGTTGCTTTTGAATCTGAGCTAAATGCTAAGGATCAATTTCAAACTCACTGAACAGAAATGTACCATGTGGCCCCCCTTCAAGTCGCTGACTAATTAAGAGTAAGAGAGCTGAAAAGCTGGATGTTGGATTTCGGCTATTATGTTAGAGAACCAGCCACTTCAGCGTTTATACATTATATTTTTGCCTAACTAACTATATTAGAAACATTTTTTATTTTATCCAGTTTTTATTTTTACACTGAACTTTTCCTTTAAAGGAGATTATATACCAAACTTTATAAATATGTCCCAAAGTATGTATTTTTTTTAAAAATTAAAAATTATTCTTATGTGCAATTCATTTTATTCATTTATAGGACATAGTGTTAATTGTTCCTGATCTTAAAATACAAAAATAGCATTGCACACCCCTGTTTTACTAGTTTTGATTTTAAGAAAATATTCTATCAACCATCCTGCGCCCTGCAGACATAAAAGACAAGCAAACACAGACATATTAGAGTCAAAGGCAAAACATATGTTGTGCTCTTTAGCACTCCCCTAGAACGTGCATGGCTGCATTTCCCAAGATTTGATGTAACAACAAAAATAGAAACAAAAGAATAACCACCAAGTGCTGGACTAGAACAGCAAAACAGGATTATGATCAGTCAATTTTTTTATCCAGTTGACAATTGAAAGCATGGATTTGAAGTCTCCCCATTTGCATCTGACATGAGTGAATATTTAAGCAGTATCATTGCAAGAGTCATAAGAGTGAAATGCAGAGCTGAACAGTAGGATGGCAGTATGTATTGACGTTTGCGCTGAGCAGAATTCATGAGTCTGACAACTCAGGATGGGGTGTTTTTCAGGCAGTGATTCTTTACAATATCGACTTGGTTCTGCAGACAAAAGGAAAACATTCAGAGCATTATTGGTAATGTGTCAACTTCGATATTTACTAAAATAATAGCTACTTGTGGTATAACAGCCATCTTCAATTTTTGAATGAAAGGGAAAGGCTGAGTTTCAAATAGAGACGTAGCTATGTTCAGCTTTTTCTTAACAATCAGAAAGAAAGCTAGTAAGGATAAATGGCCACCTCCAGTTGGTATCACTGGCATTTCTTATAACATAATCAAAATATTAAAGTATTATGTGGCCATATGGGTTAAATGTTTGGGTCAGTGCTTTAATTAATACACATCCATTTGGAGCCTCTGCTCTGAATGACACTCTTAAAGAGCCATGAAAACCACTAGTCCAATCAGTACATATGTGATAAAATGATATACCCATCTATCAATTGCCTCATACAGATACAGATACAGATTCAAGTTTTAAGTATACATTTAAAAGTTTACTCAAACAACAGATATAAATTGGTCATTACATTTCCATATATTTTACATCCTCAGTAGAACAGCCATGCTGAATGGCCATTTGCAGGTAAAATGAAAACATACAGCTACTTAGTCTTTCTTAGAATTCTCCATGGTGCAGTGGCTTCATAGACTGCCCATTTTTATACTGATTTATCAGTGTCAATTTGAATATTGAATCTCAATAACACAGTTAATCAGCAAATTGGTTTAGTTTACTCAGGTGATTGAATTTCATTAACTGAGACACAAATCTGCTCATCGATCCAATAAACTCTCATAGTAAAGACATGAGCATGTACTACCTACGTAGAATCTCTGTCTGGCAAAAGTCACATATATTATCTGGTGCTGGGAATTTTGGTGAAATTAGAATGTAATGTCTGATAAAACAGATGTCTAATCACACAGCATTCAATACTGTCAGTAATCACAACACCACTATTGTGTTAGCCAACTAAAACCTAATTTTATGTTACATGTCCTAACATTATCATAAATATGTAATTACATACCTCAAAAAAGTCTATTATAGGTTCAAAATGAAAGAACACTATCGCTGATTAATGTTTTAGTCTATACAGCAAAAATGATGCGTAGGAACTCAGTAATTGCTGCCAGTGTCCAATCAAACTGGTGTCACTTTAGCATGGATTTTTAAATGAAGATAGAAGAAACTTACCTTGAAAGTCAAACCCAAACAAGTGCATTCATGTCTCACTGAGAAATAAAAGGAAACAAAATTCATGATGGGCATTTAAAACGATTTATCAGTTTGTGGAAAGCTTGCTTGAAGTCCTCGTTAGACATGGTATATATTATTGGGTTTATTAAAGAGTTGAGATATCCCAGCCAATTGAAAAAGTCAAAAATTGCAGGATGAAACCAGCAGGCATCTTTGCAAATTGGCATAACCAGTGAAATAATAAAAAAGGGTAACCAACAGACAATATAGGCTCCAAGAATAACTCCTAAAGTCTTTGTAGCCTTTCTTTCCCTGGCAGCCATAATCTTCTTTTTCTCCAGGAGAGCATCAGATACTTTAATTTTGACTTGATTTAGATACACTGGAGATCCTGCATCACTTGGCATCTCAGGAGTCCTTGAGTTTGTGGAGGACACTGATGAGGAACCAGGGGAATCAGTAATTAGATGAGCCTTTGTCAGTCGCTTGCCAGTGGTTTTAGGGGATTGTTTCAGAATTCTAGATCTGGCTTCAACATAGATCCTTCCATAAAGAGCTATTAACAGTAATGTTGGAATATAGAATGCTCCAACAGTGGAATACACTGTGTACAAAACATGATCAGTATTTACTGAACAAACTGCTATCTCTTCTGATTTGGACTGACGCCAAAAAAGAGGCGGCATTGAAATTGAGATCGAGAATACCCACACAAGAGCTATCATGACAACTGCCCTTTTAGGAGTCCTTTTCTTGGTATATTCAACTGCATCAGTGATTGCCCAGTATCTGTCCAGAGCTATGACACATAAATGGAGGATAGACGCTGTGCAACAAGTGATATCTGATGATAACCACATATCACATATAATCTGCCCTAAAGTCCACTTACCAGTTACAGTATATACAATAGCAATTGGCAAAACCAGAATCGATACTAAAAGGTCTGTAAATGCCAGTGAAGCTATGAGATAGTTAGCCGGTGTGTGCAATTTTCTGGTTTGATAGACTGTTGTAATTACAAATGCATTGGACAATAAAGTGGCTAAAGTAATTAGAGCTAAGATAACTGTTAAGACGATCTGTGAGAAGGGCAGCACATCCTCCTGCTCATAGCTGTCTAGACTTGTGACACAACTTCTTCCATCAAAGGAGTTATTGGTTTGAGACACATTCAGATGGTCAATAACTTCTTGACATTCAATCACCTGTTCCATTTTTATCATTTCACCACTCTCAATACTCCAAAGTAAAAATGTAATCTCATGGGGTCTTGTAGCAATTTCTTTGTGCTGCTTGGTAACTTCCAATGCAATAATTTCTTATGTTACTCCTGGTAAAATATTATCTTCATGCACAATATGTCTGAGTTGATTGTTCAGACCAGTAAACAAAGGGTTTTTTTAGGAGACCATATAACAGCTCATATATTCAAAAGTTTGAGAGTGAATATTAAAATTTAAAAAAAAAAAACATCCTGTCTCTGACTGGACCTTCCAGAACATAGAAGTGGAACACAGACTTCCACTCATACAGTGACAGAAGTTGTTTATTTCAGCTGGCTTCAAGTCACGTTCTACTGACTCTTCATTAGTTTGCTATATGCAACATCCATACCGATACATCAACAATCTGGCAATATAAAATATACATATGGCTGAAGTTTAGCTAATTTAGCTCTTTAATTGTATTACCATTATTCCAGTGAAAAAATATTTTTCTGGCTTCATTATTTTCTCTTTGTGCAAACAAATTCCAGTTATTGCTTTTGTATGGAATATATGTATAACTTTATATTCACCTGCATTTTGCTGGATGAATCTTTTCCCAGGCACAGACGATATACCCTGTTAAATTCACATATAGAATTGAAATTGCTGCACCTGGCTTGACTATAATCATGTCCTAATCATGTACTTGTACAAGTTATCCTGCAGAGCAGATGGAATTTGAGGCTCCTTCTGACGTTCCTTAATGTTTTAGCGAAGCAAAGTTGCTTTGGCTGATTTAGTCTATATGCTGGAAATACTTGAGGAACTCCAGGTCAACCCTAGTGCCAGGCTTTATATACCCAGTGCATAGTTCATCATCAAGGAAAGGGAGGGGGACATGAGGAGAAGCTAAGAGACTGTCCCAACTTTAGGTAGCTTGTGATATCCTCTCTGTAAGTTTTCCAGATAAGCCAGGAGAATCCTTCAGCTCTGTGCAGATGTACCGATACTGAGAGATGTTCATGTCTCCCCTTCCTTGTCTTCACTCCTTGCAGGCAGCAGCAATAGTAGTTCTCCCGGTGCTGCAGATGACATAGAGGCTGCTGTGGGAGTGGAGGAGGGGGTGTGGGGATGAACAGAAGCTTTAAACACGGCAAGTAGGGAGTGAGCAGTGGAGGAGACTGGCAGCTGATTGCACACAAGTCAGTATATCCTCACCATGTAAATGATGTGTCTGCGTTATCTGTGCTTGTGAAGTGTGTGTGAGTTTTGCTAAAATGTCAGTTTCCTTAATCAATCAATCATCATGCCCAAAAACATGAGCAATATACCTTATGTTATATTAGTATGTGCCCACGGTCATTTATGCATTTATGGCAGATTTATTGTTAGTGGTTTCTGCTACATGCAGTTTACATTGTTTATTGATTGAGAGGGTTTCAGTATTATGATATCTGGGGAATCTGCATAAGAATTAAGTGTTTTTTTTAGTTAGTTTAACTGAAATGGACTATATATCTTCTGGGAAATATGTTTATTAAAAAAAATGTTGCAAGTTTACCCCAAATTGTCTGCACCTAAACCTGTTTTGCTTTCCATGCAATAATTTCTCTTTAGGCAGTTATAACAAGAGTAGTTTAAAGCAATGCAAATTCTATGAATAGCTAAATGTACACAGCAGCAAGAGATTCTAACTTAAACGCGAAAATTTGCAAACCCAACTTCTTGTCTTGGCAGGATTTTGCCCTCAGTTAAGGTGGCTGCCTAAGGGACCCTCACTTCTTGATCTGCAATCAGTTCTTCAGAAATAAATAAGGCACAGAGGGGTTTCGATTCAACTAAATCTATTGCCTTCGGATAAAATGCCTTAACATTCATTCCATAGTCTAACTGAAGGAAGATCTATTTGCTGTTCAATAATGTATCACAAATAAGTACAGTTTGTCCAACAACACCGCAAATCCTTATTTTCAACCCATACCTATTACTCCTGCTCTCACAGACATCCTAATGCTATACGTTTTCCCATTAGTGGATGCTTTATTAAAGCAAAACTGTCTTCTTCAGTCAGTGGAGTACTCATTATGTTGTTACTTAGTACTCTAGAGCAATTTATGTTAATTTTCTTGCTATTCTACCAGTCTTGTTGTAGAAATACCAGTCTTATTTAATGCTAGAATGCTTTTTTGAAAAACAAACTATAAAAAATAGATTACGCGATGCTTTTATAAACTCATAGGCAGAGTAAGTATAAGACTCACTACAGATCCTGAGTAGATTGCCGGCAGAGCTTGGAAAACTAACTTAACAAAGTTACTAGTACCAATCAATGCCTACATGGGGGTGATGATGCGACTAATATGTTTATGTTTTCCTTTTTGGCTTTATTATCCATATCTTAGTATGGATCTGCTGAAGAGAACGATTTTATCAAATGACAAGTTAGAACAGCAATGAAACAGGTGGCTTCTCTCATATGTTTCTATATTACTGTGCACAATTTCTGTGCTGGAGTGCTGCCAGGCAACTCAACATATAAAGGTAGCCTACAACAACAAAGTGTTCCTTCTGTTTATCCATAACTACAAATAATATCATACCATATACAAGTGTTTTAGAAAAAGGAGAGTTGTTGCAGATACGAGTATGCTATGTTCTCCTTTTCCTCATGGCTAATTCTCTCCACTGTCTAAAGAAGTCCTTCTTTGTAATATATATATATATATTGGAAGCTATTCACTGCGGGTGAGGTGAGCTAGACGGAGAGAGATATGAAATTATCACAGCTCTAAGATACACATAGTCAGCAATGTTTGCTACAGGGATGGGGAAAGACTTTTGTGTTCGGACGGGCGAGTTTACGCTCGTGGAAACCTAGCGCCCCTGTTAATACCCTCCTGCTGCGTATCGATCGCCTTGCTGTGACCCTCTCCCAGACCCCGATGACGCTACGTATACTCATGTTGAGCAAAGCTTGTGAAAGCCGAGTGCCCCTGCTAACATCAATCAGCTATGCACAGTTTGTTTTGCTGAAATTTATACCTGGACCCCGATGTTGCTATGTGTGCTTATGCCTAGCAACCTAATGGTTACAGAGATTTGGCCGGGGGAAGTCTTCCAGGATTCACAATTAAGCCCCATTTGAAGGGGGATGGCTAAGACCTGCGACACCTGGATTGGAGTGAATTACCTCCTGTTACCTAACAGATTGGCTTCCAGAGTCGGGGTAAGCTAAAATGGATACCCCAATGTTTAATGTGTCTGCACATTCAAACAAATGAACAATGACTTTATCTATAAAAGGGAGTATGAATAATTTTTGGTTTTTGGACTATGTATATATTTTTATTTTTTATATTTTTATTTTCGTATTTTGATTTTTGATTTTTATATTTTTTGTGATAACACAGATACGTGATGGGAATAAATGTATAACATGATTGCACCTTGTGATAACACGTTTTTTTATATAACACAATAAATTACTGATGGGTTTGGTCATGTATTCAAACATAGGCACATTATTAAGTGTGCGGCAGCACTGGATTTTACACATAATAGTGGTTTGAATTAAGGGCACTAAATGAGAATTTATATTTTTATTAGGAAGGTTCCTACACACTTAGATGTCATTGGATGTGCACAGACACATGGTGAATGATTAGATAGACCAAAGTGGTGTAGATTACTGATACACACTGCACTAGCCATATATGATAATTTGCTACACTGTGGGAAGTGCAGGCTTTAATATGATTGCTGGGCATAGAATGAGACAGATAAACAAAAGCGTGGGTGGGTGCAGTGTCCGTAGCAATATTATAACATGCCTAAGGGAACATCACTGTACGTGGACAACAGCTAAGATTTCCCTTAATAGGGTGAGCCCCAGAGCAGACCTTCCAACTTAGTTCAAATTTTTGATATTTTGGCAAACATAAGCAACATTGTAAATGGCCACGTTATTGCAGACTGAATTGATTACAAAGTTGCGCGGTATCTTGTTTTTAACCCTTATTTTTGTCTTATTTTTGTTTTTATGTCAATATAAAGTTATGTGAATTTGAAAGTGTGATGTTTAAAACCTAGTTGCTATCTGGTGATGTTGTGGTTACGTCACTTCTTGGCCATGTTCCCGCCAATTGAAGTATTTATGGCATTTGTATGATGTAATAATTACTTTGCAAAAAGGTCTCGGAGGAGACTGAAACGTCAGACTCCTTTTTAATAAAACTTTCATAATTTTTTTAAGACCTGAGAGTGTCGGATCCTATTTGTATTCTATTTTTTAACACTATTAACACTGTTTAACACTATTTAACACTGTACGCAAGAGTGAAATGAGGACTTGAGTACAATTTTTTTTAAAGCTACTTGTTTACCTTTATAGCTAGACTGCAATTCTCCAGCTCCGCAGATGAGGGATGTCACGCTCCAGGACTCTTTATAATGGATTTAGCTCTGTTATAAATTCAAAGCACAATCATATTATGCTCAGTGATGGCTCACACTCTAATTTAGCACCCAAGAATCCAGAGTTATGTCGCTAACTAAACAACTGTGGTGTGACACCATTTAGTATTAGAGATGCACATGTACAGCATCAAAGGTAGGGTAAGTAAATGAAAATCATCCACTTATGCGACTGACAGCAAAGGGAAAACTTAACTGCATAATTATTTCTTGTTCTCTATTTACTATTCTACTATCATGCTCTCTGTACATTATACTGTGTATACCACAGGGTTTGTGGATTTATAAATATTAAGAAACCAGTACACATATATATTTGGTTTACGTACTGCTTGATTAAACTAACCAATTCAGTAACATTCCATAGGAAAACATATTGATCTACTTCAACTTAAATACATCTGTATGTGAGTCTGAGCCAGATACTATATTGAATGCAACTATGATAAAAGTGGAAACCCCTCACATGCCCATACATATTTTTTTATAAGTTGGTATCTCCCTGCTTGGTTGCATTTTGTGACTAAGGTGTCTCAAAGCGTTGGTCCCGCAGATTAAACCTCTCGCATTATATACTGGAGGGGGGGAATCTACAAGGCCAACACCATTAATGGTACAGGGGTGACCTTACACCCACAAATGAGTTTGGTCTGCCTGTCTGCTGTCTAATATTAATAAAAGCATGGAAGTATGACTGACCTAGCCAGTATTTCCATGCTTCATTAGTAATTCATTCTGCTTCAAAACTGTTTTTTTTTAATTCCCTGGGAAGTATTCATTCATCTATAAGGATGATATATTAAGTGGGTGATATTTATATTGATAATGCCTATAGCAGTAAAATACATGAAAATAATAGCAAAATTAAGCACTAAACTGATTTAGCAGGGGGATTTACTAAAAGTGCTCAATGAATTCTCCCTGCCCTATATCAAGGGTCTGTTGCATTATTGTGTGGCATGTAAGATAGGCATCCCAGCTGATTTACTTAGGCTTATTATAGTTAGACAGCTAATTCCTGAAGGACACTACCCTTTATTCCATCAGTCAGAACCTCCATAATAAGAAACCAACACATAACCATAACCAATAACATATATGCTTTAACCACAAACCCTCCCCTGATATTATTTAAAAGTAAGTATAACATTCTGCTATTATGTCAGTTAATAAATACTCTCAAATTCATAAAAACATAGGAAAATATCAAATTAAGCAAAACAACATGATACCACCCAATTCCCTCAAAACACGTGATAATTCACGGGAATGTAAAGTCACTTTATTTGCAATTGGTTTCCACCACAAAACCCTTCCTGGAGACAATAGATCTTCTGGAGAAAGAGTCCACTGTGCAATTTAGAAAAGGCATAAAGGGTGAGCATTTATGAAATTAAGCTCTCAAAAAAGGTGTTTCACTTTATTCACCTGAACACTGTTAGAGAAGGAAAATGACTGATGAGCTGATGAAAACTGTTGTTTTGGTGTTAAAAACCTTAAAGAATTACTGACACCAGACATTTAACATTTTTTACATATATATCATCTATCATCTATATCTTCAAATTGAGATAAGGACATCTCCCATTGACTTACACATGACCTTGACAGGTCTGACATGGCGGATTTTTAAATTCAGGCATTTGCCGTATCGGGGCATAATAAATCTTGAAAAATTCAAGTTTTTTCCATGACTTTTTTGTTACTAAGATACACAGACAATTAAAAAAGGGTCTATATCTTGTAAACAGAAAAAAATTATGTAAATTGCAAAAGTTCTCTGAAAAACTTCCATTAATTTGTTGTCAGGGTTTACATATCTGTTAAGGATGAATATTCATTTTGATCTCTGGTGAGCTTTAACTCTGTCTTAAAACTGCCTTATCCAGCCCTTTTCCATCCCTTTGATTGCTTAAAGGAACAGTAACACTAAAAAAAATATGTGACAAATCCACTCTAAACTGCTTCAATAACAGCTCTATTGTGCATAAAGTTTATTATATTCAATGCTTTGTCCAAAAAACATATTAAATCTCTGCTTCCAGATGTACACTGTAGAATGGCGAAAGGGTGATTCTGTAAAATTCGAGGTGCATCGCTCCACATCTCTGCCTAGACTGCTGAACCGGAAGCTAGTTCTTGCTGCTGTACTGAGGATTTAACAGACCTCTGCAGGACTTACTTCTGTGCTGCAAGCAGGGAATGATTGTCCGCAGCGTAATTTACTTCTGTGAGTGTTGCGAGTGGAGAAGGAATGCCCGCTGCGGTTATTCCTATAATAACTTTAGCTCGTTCAGTGCTGTGAACGGTAAAGGTAGCATGCAGATCAGCGAGAAATCTAACACACAGGACCCAGTAAATTACCGCTGCGGACATTCCTCTTTCGCCATTCTACAGTGTATATCCAGAAAGCAGAGATTTAATATGTTTTTTGGACAAAGCATTGAATATAATAAAGTTTATGCACTATAGAGCTGTTATTGAAGCAGTTTTGAGTGGATTTGTCACATAAAATATTTTAGTGTTACTGTTCCTTTAAGCAGTACACTGTTCTTGCTGTACTACAAATAAATGAAGGTCATGAGTGGCAGTATTAGGGAAAATTGCAGGCAGAGTTGCATCTGCTACTCACTCAAAAGTCCTTCTGACCAAGGTCAGATATGAGACACACTGGGGCAGATGGATCAAGGGTCGAATATCGAGGGTTAATTAACCCTTGATATTCGACTGCTGAATTAAAATCCTTTGACTTCGAATATCAGAGTCGAAGGATTTAGCGAAATTCCTTCGATCGAAGGAATAATCGCTTGATCGAACAATTCGAAGGATTTAAATCCTGGAGAAAGGCGGTCATGTCAGCCAAAACGTCAGCGTTTGTCCACTGAATAAAGACATTTAAACACTTCTAAGACCTGTGAGTGCGATCTCCATTTCCAGATATATATATATATATATATATATATATATATATATATATATATATATATATATATATATATACTCAAAGGAAGACCAGCAACACCAGGGTTTCAGTGTAACAAAGCAAAGTGTATTCAAATATGCATGAAAAGCCGACGTGACGTTTCGGTCCACGCAGGGACCTTCCTCATGGCAACCATGCTCATAATCCACATTCCCATAAATACCCAACAAAAGGAAGTGACATCAATAGCAATTAGTGACTGCTGTGCATCTTCAAAAAAAATTTTTTAAGATCAATGATAAAAGGTAATCTTTAAAACAGCCCGGCAAATGCCAATAGTGTATTCAACATGTTACTTAGTGAAATATCATGTGTATCAAGTATTTCATATGATTGCATAAAACATTAAATATGTGCATGAACAATATGTTCAATAAAATTATACCTGTGTTTAAAAGGTAACAAAGTGTTAGAATATTCAATGTGTAATGGCTAAAAGTTATATGCTTAAAAACAATTATAAATGCCTCTGACAGTATATGAGCACCGTTAAAGTTAACTACTATTCATACAATCAAAATAAAGGAGATAAGCTCGTGGCAACTATTCCCATTCTATTCATATACTTTTGGGGGCTCTAATCTAGATCCGAGGCAAAAAAAGACAGTCAGAATCAGTCCTAAGTACATGGAATATCAGGCCACATTACTTGAAAAGAGAAATAATTCATTACAAAATAGCCCATAAATACTGACTATACGGGGGGCTCATTCACTCACAGGTAACAGCTCAACGATAATGAGGTGTTTAGACCCTTTGGATGAACACAGTTCAGTTTGTATGTCCAGAATGCTTCTCTCTGTAACAAAGCTTGGTCTATATTGCCTCCCCTTGGTAGATCTGCAATACAATCAATAGGCATGCATTTAAATGCAGAAGCAGGATGTTTAGCCATCAACCAATGTTGAGCCACAGGTTGTTTCGATATATCCTGCTTGGTGTCTTTCCTGGGTTTAGGGTCGAGTGCGGCCCTGATGGTTGCCCGGTGCATGCTGATGCGCTCCCTCAGTTGCCTACGAGTTTTGCCACAGTATAATAGACCGCACGGGCATTTAATTATATAAATCACATTCTGTGAAATGCAGGTCAATCTCTGCTTAATCTCATATGATTTGCCCGTGTGTGGATGAAAGAATTTATCTCCTGTGATCAAGGAGCTGCACATAACGCAACCACCACATCTGTAAACACCCACTTTGCCCGTAACCATCAATGATTTGTATTTGCTTACCGGGTCCGCCGGTGACAGAAGTTCTTTTATATTCCTATGCCTTCTGTGTCCAAAACGTATCCGTTTACGGTTAATGCCCGTGAGTTCCGTGTCAGTTTGAACTATAGGCCATTGCTGTAATACAGAATGCTTGATTAAAGGAGTACATGCATCAAACGTGGTCATATAATAAACCATATCCTCCGCATTTTTCTTTTCAGCGGTACCCATTAGACCCCTCAAGATAAGCTCTCGATCTTGGGATTCAGCCCATTCCTTTGTTTTATCTATTAGATCACTGGGGTACCCCCTCTCACGAAACTTCTGAGCCATGGCCTGCAGTGCCTTAGCCCTTTCAAGCTCGTTACTCGTTATACGGATGACACGAAGCATCTGTGATCTTGGCAACGAGTTGAGCAAATGACGGGGGTGTCCACTGCTGTAATGCAGTAACGAATTCCTATCCGTAGGTTTTTGGAATATCTTAGTATGTAACCGGTGTGATTCCATGTCCTTATACACCGTTACATCAAGATAGTCTATACTGTTACAATTTTTCTGTGCAGTAAACCGTATTGGAGAGACTGTCCCATTGAGATCGGATATAAAGAGCGATAGCTCCTCCTCAGTGCCATACCACAAAAAGAATAAATCGTCTATGTAGCGCCTATAATACCCACCATGCTTGCGAAACATCGGATGGCCATATATGTACGTTGTTTCATAATCATGCATAAACGTATTTGCGTAAGTGGGCGCTACATTAGACCCCATGGCGGTCCCCGACAACTGTATGTAGAAGTTGTTTTCGAACTTGAAGTAATTCTTGTGCAATATAAAATCAAGTAAATCTATCACGAATTCCGATGGGGGACCTGCATATGCTGGGCTTTCATGTAGTAGTTTTCTCACTGCTTCTATTCCTTTATCGTGTGGTATGCACGTATAGAGACTGTGGACGTCCATAGTTACAAAAAGGAAGTTCATGTTGGCTGTATCAATACTAGCAACCATTTTTAAAAAATCTGTTGTGTCACTAAGATAAGAACCCAACTGCCTTACTAGGGGCTGAAGTAACACATCCACATACCCCGATATTTTTTCAGTCAGGGAACCCCTGGCCGATATAATTGGCCTCCCTGGGGGTTGGGTTAACGATTTATGGACCTTTGGTATAGTATAAATCACGGGTCTTACCGGATGCTCAACGTATAGTCCATAGTATAAAGTCTCCGATATCCATCCATGGGTGCATGCTTCCTCCAACAGAATCTTGAGTTGTGTCTGAAATTTAAGAGTAGGGTCATAGCTTAGTTTACAGTAACAGCTTGCGTCTGATAACTGCCCCAATATTTCAGTTCTGTAATACTCGTAGTCAAGAACAACTACTGCACCTCCCTTGTCAGCAGGCTTCACGATTATATTGGAATTCTCACGCAACCCCCTTAGGGCCATGCGTTCCTCTTTGGTACAATTCCCCCTATTGCGTGATTGTTGTAAGAGATTTGGTACTGCTGCGTCCAACATGCGCGAAAATGTGCGTAAAGATGCATTATTAATAATCGGGTCAAAGACACTTTTGGCTCTAAATTGGGGTATAGTGCTATTATCCTTTGTTGTGCTTCCCCTGGCTCCTTTAAAGTGCTCCTGCAGTCTCAATGTACGCGAAAATTTGTAATTATCCACAACAATATTAAAGTCCTGAGGCACTACAGAGGGAACATAGGATAACCCCTTAATCAGTACGCTTACCTCAGGTGGCGTTAGCTGGTGTCCAGACAGGTTTATAATCGCCTGTTCGGCAGTGCTCTGCTCCCCTGGCGTGGAGGTCTGCCCCGTCCTCTTGCTTTGCTTGTGTTTGCGGCCTCCTCTGCGTTGCTTGCTGTGGCCCCTGCTTCTTGGGGCTGCTCTCCGCCTAAAAAAGGCTGCTGTGTGGAATTCACCTCTGCCACAGGTTCTTCCTCCGATTCCGCGCTGCTTGAGATGTACCCCAGCGGCTTTCTCACTCGCCGCGTCATCACTCTGCGCCTCTGTACTCCGGATCTCCCTCCATGACGCCATCTGTATACGCCATCCTCTCTGTAATCCTGCTGGACTCGAAGATATTTCGAACGTTTAAAGGCCAGTATCTCGCTTTTGTATTTAATCAGCTGTTCTTGCAGCTTGTTTAGCCAGTCTCCGTCCTTATCCATCCTCAGAGTGTTTAGATTATCCGATTCAAATTGTATTATCTCACCACGCACTGTCCTCAGTTCCCGTCCTGTCTCTTCAATTACCAGCAATATCAGCTCATGTGAACATCTATCTAGGGCTGCACACCACCGATTACAGAAATCCTGGTTACTGCGTCCAATGGTCGGCATATTATTAATCCGAAAACCTCGTGGGATCCTCTTTTCTCTGTAATATTCAGAGAGGGACACCCCATGTAGGTGCAACTCCACCTCTCGTCTTTTCAGTCGCAGTAACTCATGATAAGTTTCCTTTGCCCCCAATTCACCGAATGTGTCCTTGAATGTCTCTGTGAACAGGATTTTATCAACCTCTTCCGTTGTATATGGTCTGTATTCCATGTCTTGCTGTTTTTGTCTATCCATGTTATTCTTAGATATAGGACAGAGACTATGAAATAAAATATTATGTAACGAAAAAAATAAAATATATCAAAGAAAATTGCAGGTGCTCGTCAAACTGTGCCCAGTATAGTATATCTTCATTAGGACAGCACCCTGCTGATGACGTGTTACCTGGGTGCAAGGTAAAAATTGTAGATACTCAAAGGAAGACCAGCAACACCAGGGTTTCAGTGTAACAAAGCAAAGTGTATTCAAATATGCATGAAAAGCCGACGTGACGTTTCGGTCCACGCAGGGACCTTCCTCATGGCAACCATGCTCATAATCCACATTCCCATAAATACCCAACAAAAGGAAGTGACATCAATAGCAATTAGTGACTGCTGTGCATCTTCAAAAAAAATTTTTTAAGATCAATGATAAAAGGTAATCTTTAAAACAGCCCGGCAAATGCCAATAGTGTATTCAACATGTTACTTAGTGAAATATCATGTGTATCAAGTATTTCATATGATTGCATAAAACATTAAATATGTGCATGAACAATATGTTCAATAAAATTATACCTGTGTTTAAAAGGTAACAAAGTGTTAGAATATTCAATGTGTAATGGCTAAAAGTTATATGCTTAAAAACAATTATAAATGCCTCTGACAGTATATGAGCACCGTTAAAGTTAACTACTATTCATACAATCAAAATAAAGGAGATAAGCTCGTGGCAACTATTCCCATTCTATTCATATACTTTTGGGGGCTCTAATCTAGATCCGAGGCAAAAAAAGACAGTCAGAATCAGTCCTAAGTACATGGAATATCAGGCCACATTACTTGAAAAAAGAAATAATTCATTACAAAATAGCCCATAAATACTGACTATACGGGGGGCTCATTCACTCACAGGTAACAGCTCAACGATAATGAGGTGTTTAGACCCTATATATATATATATATATATATATATATACACATTATGTCCATAAATATTTGGACAGAGACAACTTTTATCTAATTTTGGTTCAGTACATTACCACAATGCATTTTAAATGAAACAACTCAGATGCAGTTGAACTGCAGACTTTCAGCTTTAATTCAATGGGTTGAACAAAAAGATAATAAAGATTGCATAAAAATGTGAGGAACTAAAGGCTTTTTTTTCACACAATCACTTCATTTCAGGGGCTCAAAAGTAATTGGGCAATAAAAGTCATAAAGGCCACATATATTTGGTACTGTATAAATGTATGGTATCAAAAAGGATAAGTCATTTTTTAAAATGTTAAAATCCCATAATACTACTCCAAAAACTCTTATTTGGTTCCTAATTTACATGCAGCTTCACTTCAGCACTTTTAGCTACTTTCTTGTCTAGTGTGAAGCTTCACCCTCTGAGTTCTACTTCTCTCTTTGACTAATAAGACCTCAAAGAGGATTCTTCTGTCCATGCCTGATTGATTTCAATTGGAGCAGAGGCAGTGAGCCTGCCCACTAGCCACCTCCCCTATGTCTTTAGAGTCATAGTTCTTCATAAAAGTGAAGGAAAGCTTCTAAAGTAAAAAGGGGAAAGTTTTATGCTTGACAAAGAAGTAGCTTAAATTGCTGAAATGAAGCTGCATGTAATTTAGAAACTTTAGACTAATCTTAGGGGATTTTAAAATAAAAGGCTTACTTAGCCTTTAAATTATTTGATAGAATTTATTTATACAGTACCATCATTCCTTTATCATTTTTAGAGGCGTATCTATTGCTGAACTTTCACTCACTAATAAATACGCCTCTAAAAATGACATAGTAAAGTAATAAGATAACTCCAAAAAAATTATTTTAGAACTTATTGGATGTAGAGAATTCAAAATGGATAAGTATGTCTTTCTAATAGGGATGATCAAAATGTTTTACTGTAAAATATGCATTATTATTATTATTATATACTGTCCACATCAACCAATTGATTTTCCTCCCCGTCTATCTAAGGAGCTGTCCAGGTGTCACATTTGAAAGAATTTGGCAACATTGAAGACTTTTTACCTTTGAAGAACAGTTGTAGCATAGTGGAAATGAGCTTCTCTAACAATGTATAGCAATGAACAGTATATGCTATGAAAATGCCTTAACTGCAACGTAATTTCTCTTTCCCATTGACTCCAATGCATTTTGATGAATTTTCGCCATTTGACTTCTTAATGGTTGTTTCTGTAGAACTTTTGTATTGCATTTGTATTGGGTAAAATTTTTCTGCAGTTTTGTAAATTTTTCAGTGAGGCAAAATGAACCAGTTTCACTCATCAGTACTCTGCTTTAAAATACTAAACTACAAATCATACAAAATGTCCAAAATTTCTCAAAACTTCTCATATAGACCTTTTCTCCGACATGCTCTTAGCTACAAAATCATAAATATCAATGCCACAGGTCTTTTGAATAATTAAATATCAAATATGTATGATTGCCTACACTATATGGAATGTATAGACTTTAAAAAATTAATAGTGCTGATAAATGTACATTATTGACATATTAGCCCCCACATTTAACACATTGGGCAGATTTACTAAAGGGTGAATTTTTGCTAGCGACAGCCAATTTGCCCCTTTAGTAAATCTGCCCCATTATCTTAAAAGCCCCTATAAGTAAAGTAATCCCACAAAACTATATATTTTTATCCATTGCCACTTTGCAGCATTTTCTATCTACCTTAGAAAGACAAAACAACTTCAACTTTTCTCCCAGTATTGCATAAACAAACTTTATAAATAAGAATGTCATGAGTCTTCTAAATAGTTTGATACCATATATATGCGTATGTGCCATGCAGAGACCCAGAAATATGAATAGTGTTGTGAGGTTTTCATAGCTGAAAATTGCATTTACATGTCATAAATGCCTCTAGTTATAAAAAAACTCTAAAATGTCATATATACTAAGGAAGTAGAGATTCTGAAGAATTTAAAGTAGGTAAATGTACCTTTGTACACAAAACTAGCTTATATATTTTATTTAAAAAAAAATCCAGAAATTAACGCAAATTTGCAGTTAACAACACCCTGTAACTCTTCTGTATACACTTGAGAAATTTGTACACAGAATAAATAAAAAACTATTGGTTTTTATTTTAGTTTTTTTTACAATTTTTGTATACCTTTTAATAGATATGCCCTTGTTTGTTTTTAGATTTTTGGGAGCTGGTGTCTTATAAATGATGTGACACCTCTGTGGGGATGTCCATATGCATGTATTGATGTGTTTAAACTCATTTTAATTTCACTTTGATAAAGATTTCTCTGAAAGACCACCAATTTGGTGGAATAAAACAAAATAAAATGATTTCATTTGAAGTAGTGTCTTCAATCATTTTGTCATATTTGAATATTTAACTGTGTATGCATGCTTATGTTCTAGATAGCTTTGTGATGTTTTACTTGTTTCCTCTTGTTTTACAGAGAAGCAAGATCAATGTTTCTGGGGCAATTTTTCCAAGAGATGCAACCATGCCAGTTTATAAACAATATGACCGGTGAATCGTTAGGACCACCATAGGTTTGTGTGTACCATGACGTAGTTTGGTGGCTTGGCAATTTTACTATCATAAATCTCTAAATCTGTTTTCTCTCCATGGGCCTTGGGGTTTGTGGTTTTGTAGGATAACTTAGCTTCTTATCACAAGCGACAGACAAAGCCAAAATTGAGACAACAGCTGCCAGCCTTCTCCCACTTTGTAGACAGCAAAAATTGGATGTGTCACATACATTTTCTATTATCCTTTTTAATTCTGTTCATGCAGTCAATGTGGTTTTTAATAGACATCAACTTAGGAAACCATTTCGTTTTTAACTATTTATACTACTATATACTAGCTTACATTGTCTATCTTATCACTCCTGTTAATGGTTTGGTCCCTTGTCGTCATCATTCATAACGTCCCCTATTTATGACTTCACTAAGGCTTATGTAACCTTAGAGCTTACCATGTTAATGAGAACTGTTTCATGTGAGACCCAACAAGAACCAGGTTCATAGAGGCAGCACCATTTTCTCCTTCCCATTATATAGACAAGAAGACACTCACTATCCCTCTGCCAAAGGTAAACCCCTCTCAATTGCCCCTTCTCCCTACACTAGTGCGTCATATCATTATATCTATGAAAAATAAAGCTACACTGCTGAAAACAATGACAAGAATTACATTTACAGTCAATGTTTTGTTATATTGTACATTATGCACATTTCAACATTTGTAATTTAACAATTATTGGTCTTTAATCTCAGTTTCAGCTTGCTTTTTAAAAAGGTTATACCATTTTTTGAGTAAAGGTTAATGAATAAATCCATAATGAAAAGAACTTATTTTACTTATTTAAGATATGAAAATGTACTTATTTAATTAATTCATTTATGTACAAATGATAAACACAGTGTCTAAATGTCTAGCTTATTGCAGTATTTTTAAACACTCTGCAAATTGCAGTCAAATTGCTCAGTAAACTGGATGCCTCTTATTTTAATACATCCACAGATATTTAAAAAAAAAAAAATCAGCATAGTATTAATTATAAATGGCCCTATTAAATATTAAGGATTTGGGGAATATTTTCAGTACTTTCCTATTAGAAGTTACATGATATCAGGTTTCCTTAATCACTCAATGTGATAGAGAGCATCTTTCAATATAGCAGAATAGATGCCTAAAGGAGAGAGATTTTTCATAGCCCACTTTATGACTTTCAAGAGATACTTAGGTGACACAGAGAACAAAATATAACAGACAGCTACTCCACATTTGGTCCTTGCAAGGTAGATGATTAGATCAACATTATACAACCCCATCCTTTCCCCCTTTGTTGTGACTGTTTTGTGAGCAGAATCCATTCTGCAGGGGGATTATCTATACACTGGAAATCTAATTATCTGTTTCTTAAGAAGCAAACATGGAGTAGCTTCAGTATCCTATTTGATCTGTTCAACTAAAGAAATGAAAACATTTTTTTTGTCATTAAAATAATAGGCAAAAAGTGTGTTCAGCACAGCCCTATTTACAAAAAATAGTGCTGTCAATGTGCTATTCTGTATTTACAGAAGTACATTTTTGTCATTGTTATTATAGGAGTTATGTTGTATATAATAGTACATTTGTTTGTCATATACAGAACAAAATGGTATATTTCACAACATGTATTGTATTATAAAGCCCTTCTTAAAACAGATTTCTGCTTTACAGTGGCGTAACTAGATGTTACTGTGCCTCACAGCAAACTTAATTTAGGGTCTCTAAACATTGATAAGTTGAGCTATTAACCCAAGATATATTGAACGTGCCCTTTAATTAGGGCCTTTATGGGCCCCCTACACTCCTGCAACCACAGGGTCTGCCTGCTCTATAGCTATGCCCCTGCTGCTTGGTAACATGAGAAGCAAGAAATAAAAGAAGTGTAGTGTGAAGTGTGGGCAGAGATATATATGTCACCCTATATATATGTTTAGCCAACTATGTACAATATACAGAGCCATTGATTCAAAAACATTGGTAGAACCAGAATAATGCTCAAGAGAGAAACATTATTCCATTCCATTACATCAGTGCATAATATGGCTGAATGACGCCTGGTGTGTGTAGACCTTGGAAGGCACTTTTACAAAATACTACTATGCATTGGTGGATTAAAAGCCTTGGTAAAAACATTCCTTAAAAGAAAATGATTATGTCTTCTCCTATATATACTGCATTGTATGTATGTATGTATATTTTTATTTGTATAGCGATCCTTGAGGGCAAAGCACTGTACAGCAAAACAATAAATTAGTAGTAACAAACAAAGGGTCAGTGAAACAAAAAGTAACAATAAGTGCATTATTAGAAATACAATTTACATAAATATAAAATATAATTACAATACAGATTAAGTGCTCAGTGTCAAGGAAACAAAAGGCTAGAGGACCCTACCCCATAGGGCTTACAGTCTAAATGGGAGGGTAACATACAGACACAATTCAGAGGGGTATTAAGATGCTGCAGGTTACAGTTTGTTACACTGTTATATAAGTGCCAGTTCCCAGTTCAGGTGTTATCCAGGTGCTCCCAGAGGTAGTCTTTGAGTTTAGTTTTAAAAACAGAGGATTCTCTCCTGAGAGATTCAGGAATGGCATTCCAAATATAAGGAGTCGCAAGAGAGAAGGGTTTGATACGGGAAACAGCAGTAGTAGTGGGGGTACAACCAAGCGGTTGCTCTGAGAGGAGCGGAGGTTTCGGGCAGGAACATATAGAGAAACAAGAGATGAGATGTAGTTAGGTGCAAAGGAATGAAGGGCTTTGAAGATTATAGGAGGAGTTTATAAGTTATTCTTTGTTTTATAGGAAGCCACGATAAAGACTTTAGCAGTGGAGGGGCCTGTACCCTTTTGCATTGTTTCAGTTGATTAGCACAGCACGTTGTGATCTCATGGAATTTGGCGGACAAGGCCTTGTCTTTAAGCACTTTATTCTCAAATTTTTTGTTTGTTGCTTCAATAATACTATCTATACAATTGTTTTCCTTCCCACTGTCTGCTTACAATCTATTCCAGCATCAGAGTCTGCATTCACTTAGTCCTTTCAGTAAAGAATCTAGCTAACACTCAGCCTTTCTTATGGTTAACTCTTGCTGCCTCATGTTGCCATTGCAAAGACCATATAACTTGAACTATATAAATCTTTATTCCTTGTACTGTGTTACCCATAGATCAAAACCAAAAATATATAGAGTATAAGTGGTACTTTTTATTATCTTAATTAGTAGATTATAAAATGTGACCTTATGGTCCCTGCTTCAGGCATGGTATATAAAGCAAATGAAACATCCTTAGATTTATACAAACTCGCATAGATTAAAAACCATTCCCAATCAGATATTGTTCTGCCTCTCAGCCAAAATCCTCTGCAGAGATAATTATAATTAACACCTAGTTGTGAGGTGACGGAATCCCTGAGGCATGTGTAAAAAGGTCTTTTGAAGTGTGTCTACTGGGTGCAGATCTAGCAACCTCCTAGCAGCATCAGGGTGATACTAGCAATATATTGAGACATAAAAATGAACTCAATTTTTACATTAATGTATATTACCACTCTTTTTGCTACTGTTCTGTTTTAAAGTGGCAGGTCACCGATACTGTGATCACTGCTGTAGAAATGCACTGCTACTGGAAGATCCATTTTTTCCACATTTGATACTGGATCTGTGGAAGGCCAGCCATTTGTTTGGCGTAGTGTTTGTCCACTTCCACCAAATTATAGCCCTGTAGTTGTGCATTTTATACACAGGAAAATGAAGACCACGCTTGACGATTTGCAGGAGAATGAACCCTTTATGATGTGTTTCTGCTGCTGGTATAGGTACCTAGAACACTTTTCCTGCTTGAAGAAATTGATATAATTGGGGAAGCCAATTTATGAACATTCCATGAACCATGAATAAACTCCTTTGCTCTAAAACCAAGAATGCCATACAATTTATTAAGAGATTCTATTATAACAAGTACAAACAAAAATAAAGGCTGAACCCCGCACTAAAAAATATAAAACCTCTAAAAATTCTAACTTTGTGGACAATTACTACCAAAAAAAAAACTGACTTCTATAGTACCTCAACTGATTTTTCTTTTTGTGTTTTTTTTTTGTGGTCTATAAGTGTAATAAATCTCACATTTTTAGCGTTTTAGAGAAATTTTTAGAGGAAAAATACGATTTATAAAAAAAATAGAAATTGAAATGTTAGTAAATAAGCCCTTAAGTGTTTTCACGTTCTTCTCCTACCATCAACAGACACCTCAGGGCTTCGTCATTTTCACCATCAGATTAGCGAAATCCTCAAACATGAGGTTGTTAAAATCGTTCAAATTTCTCCAATTTGAATTTCAGAATCTTGTTGAATATATATTGGGTCTCACTGTTCCTTCTAGGTCTGCAGAAACGTTTTAAAATAGTAAATGAAGTAGAAATGTAAATTAAGCATATAGATCAATTATCCAATACGTTTTGACAGTTAATCTCTATCACTTCTATTTCTGCCTATTGAGAAACTAACCTGTACAGAAAGTCCTTGGCCCACTTATTACTGGCATTAAGTCTGGATTATATATTAAGCATTAACTTCTTCTCATGTGAGATAAATCAACTAAGATTGATAACCTTCTATATAGTAAGCACAGACCGCTGGCAAAGGAAATAGGAAACCTCTCCAGTAGAAAATCCTATGGAGAAAGGTAACCAGAAAAAAACAGAAATAAGAGAATTACCCTCACTATAAGACTGTATGCTTATAAAGAAGCAGTTATGCATTGCTTGTTGGTCAAAACAATGATTTTCAAGCTGTACAGAAATATCTCATCAAATATCTGCTAAAGAAACATACAAGTATGGATCTGATTTCCTCAATCCCAACATTTTAAAAGGAGGGGTATTTTCCCTTTTCTAGCTCTTCCTTTGTAGTGGAGGTTTTTTTTTGTCTACCTTACGATATACTTTTTGTTATTTTATGTCATAACTTTCTGTGGCTACTAAAGCAAATAAAGTTCTGTCTTGCATAAAAAAGGGCATTAACTCAAGGGATGAAAACATAATTATGTCTCTTTATAGGTCCCTGGTAAGGCCTCACCTGGAGTATGCAGTGCAGTTTTGGACTCCAGTCCTTAAGAGGGATATAAATGAGCTGGAGAGAGTGCAGAGACGTGCAACTAAATTTGTTAGAGGGATGGTTGACTTAAATTATGAGGGTAGACTGGAAAAAAGGCGCTTGCGAGGGGACATGATAACACTTTACAAGTACATTAGAGGACATTATAGACAAATAGCAGGGGATCTTTTTACCCATAAAGTGGATCACCGTACCAGAGGTCACCACTTTAGACTAGAAGAAAAGAACTTTCATTTGAAGCAACGTAGAGGGTTCTTCACAGTCAGGACAGTGAAATTGTGGAATGCACTGCCGGGTGATGTTGTGATGGCTGATTCAGTTAATGCCTTTAAGAATGGCTTGGATGATTTTTTGGACAGACATAATATCAAAGGCTATTGTGATACTAAACTCTATAGTTAGTATAGATATGGGTATATAGAATTTAAGTGAAAGTATGAAGGGGTGTGTGTATGGATGTTGGGTTTTCATTTGGAGGGGTTGAACTTGATGGACTTTGTCTTTTTTCAACCCAATTTAACTATGTAACTATGTATATGAAACATGAATTAATTTGGACATGGACAGAGAAATATACACAACATTAATAAGAGCTCAATGAATTGTGCTTTCAATGAAATGTTAGAGTGTGTGTAATCACTGGTGGTTAACAAGTACCTATTAACTAACTTATCTAGGTCCCAGATGGAGGTGGTGGTCCTGGATGGAGGAATGAAAGCCAAGTCAAGCAGTCAATGGAACCCTTCTTCTATTACAAAAATCTGCCCCTGTGATCAGAGAAAGGCAGGAGATTCACCTTTGACCCACCTGCATTAACCAAATATAGGTATAGGATCAAGTAGATTCAAAGCTGAATTACCCACCAATCATAGCACTATTTGAATGATTTATTTGTCAGAAGGTTTAGAGAATGCTTTGGTGCTAAAAAAAAGCATTCAATTAAGTAGAGAATCGCTCGCTCTTATTCAACAATCTAGACGGAAATAGGGCCCAACAACACATCGCTCATTGGGGGTTTCCTGACAGGTCATTGCAACCCTGGCCTCCTCTACAATGGGTAGAGGGGAGAAGACATTATAAAGGGAGAGAGGAGGGAAGATGGTAAGAGAAAGTAGAAAAGATACATGGGAAAATGCAGAAAAAAGTGTGATAGTACGAGAAAGATAGAGGTATAGTGAGAAAAAGAAATAGGAATATTGATAAAAGAATGCTTAGCAGATGGGTGTGTGTGAAATGTTGTTGGAAGATAAGCCTGCCACTAATTAGAAGAGGAGAAACATTGTTTACATTGTATTTTTCATGCACAAAAGGCAGCCCTAAACATCAATATAATGTTTAATCATGATTGATTAACTCAAGATTAATTAAATTATAATTAGAAAAAAATCTAGTTTTATAAACATTTTACTGGTTACTACTTTACAGGGTAGTAGTTTCTGTTGTTAAAAAAAAATAACCTATTCATATTGTATAGGAGCACGGTAATATCTAAATTTTAAAAAGTTGTTAACTTGCCACCTCGATTCAGTCCCCCTTGAATTATATTTAGATTAGATTTGTTTAAAATGTGTGTTTGCCAAGTTGCTAAGCTCAGTGTACGGTAAAAATTGTTTTTTCTGGGAGAAGCTGTTTTTGACATATGGTACAGACTAAAGAAAGAATAAAAAAAAATGCTGCCAATACCCTGATACTGATTGCAGCATTACCAGGGTTTCTAAGTTTTCAGAAATAAGTTATCTACTGAATGGTTAGTATTCATTACAGGGTCTTCAAAGGTGAAGCTTTTGTGTCAAAAGGAGTTAAATAATTCAAGAATAATAGCATGTTCCTTGCACTTACTAATGACTAATGAAGAATAATTATTGGCTCATGAATGATAATAAGAATGCATATAGAAACTCTTACTAAATGAAACTTTAAATGTATTTCATAATTTCTCTAGAAGCTGGTTGAAAATGTGCCCGTTGTACTGCATATATCCAAGTAAAATTACACAGAGTTTTATGCAGGAGTAAAGGTAAGGTAACATGGAATAGAATAAGAGCAATTCTAGAACTAAATCAGATCAAAATCTGTATTCAAATAAAAATAAAACAGGGATTGCCAGCCAGCATGAAACCCCTGCCCTAAATTTTAGCTGCAACTTGCCTCCACTATAGTGATGGGGGAATTTGGGGCATTTCACTTCGCCAAAAAATTTGCGAAACAGTGCCGCGTCTCGTTTTTTGACGCCTGCAAAAATGCACCGGCGTCCAAAAAAACATTATATATATACAGTAACATAATATTGCTATTTAAGTGCAAGGCCAGAGGAATTCCATAAATATACTAAAGGAGAACTACCATTATTTGTATTATTTAAGTCCACTTAAATGTTGTGGCTGTTATATCTGAGATCTTTCCATTCTAATGCATTATTTCAGTAGTTGCCTAAACTGAAGGCAGGTCCTTCAAAGGACCAAGATACAATCAATTGTTTTATGCCGCAGCATCTTCAATGGTGTATTCTGAGTTGCTTCACCTGAGATACATGGAATGCTTATAAACACTTATTTCTAGGTATCATGCTTCCTAATGCTTGAAGTATTGAGGTATTGAGAGAGTGCTATATCTCACTCTGAAGAATTGCTGTAGTTGAAGTTCCTAGTATCACATACAAAGAAGAATTCAGCAAATGTGCCAATATTAAAGACAACTGTGAACTGAGTTAAAATCTAATCTTGTCAATAGACAGATATTATGAACTTATATACATATATTTTAGCGTAATCGGCTATTTCATAGATATAAAGCACTGACATATGCACAATACTGAGAAAATGTATTAGAAAATAATAGGTGAGGATTAAAAATACTAAACCCAGGATCCGTAAGTGACTGTATGTAACAATGACATCCTGACAAGTACAAGATAAATTATATGAATGAGTTTATTGACGGAGATTGAATGTTTTGTGTAAGGAGACAATAGTTTAAAGCAAATCAAAAAGTAAAGATGAAAACAGGGATAATGTCTATGATGAGATTGCTTTTCTGGTTCAATGCAAGCCATTAAAAGGTTAACCCCCTTGGGATTGTAGGGATCTTACACAACAAAGAAGAAATTTGATAGAGAAAAGTTGTTATTTTTTTTGGAGACTTTTCCAGAGATGCCCAACTAATAAGATATTCCATTTTTAAGCAAGAGAGGGAATCAAATTTCAAGTCTCTTGAAAGCACAGTGATGCAATGTGGATTCCACTTATTCCATATTGGGCATTTCATGTTAAATCACACAGAAACAAATACATGCTAAAAACTCTATGCAAAACTAAAGAACCTTGTCCTAGAGTAGCCTACAAAAACTTGTCAAGTAATTAAAGCAAAAGATCAAGTATTTCATATTGTAACAGATCTCCTAGCTATTTCGACAAGCAAAGTGTTCCCAGAGTACACACTGAATGGACAAAATCTGCAGTACTGCACATCTGTTTATTTAACAATCACTGGATTGTTTGTAGCCCTGGGGGGTTCCAGACATCTGTAATCAATATTTTGTGCTCTGGAAAGAATTTTGGAGTTTTGCTTATACTGTCATTAGAGGGTTCTGATGACCTTCACAACTGCATCGATAACAAGCATACTGTATCTGGGTTTGCTTATTAAGGTAATAAAGACTGCATATGTATAGTATAGTTAGTATAACTGGGAATTAGAATGCATGGTTGTAAGGTCAAACAAAGCCCATAGGCAAACAGAGAGAAAGTGTCAAATCTGCGACTATATTAGATGATGAATGCAAAACAATTTAAAGCCTTTTTGTCAGATGTTACTAGTATCTTTTTGTGGGTCAGTATATGCCCCATTTTTCCATTTGTTTATTCACAATCTTCTGCAGTGGTATTAATAAACCTTCAGGGAAGGGAAGAAACATATAATACACAACAGAAAATACATGCATGCATTTTATTTGTCGAGAGGTCATCAAATACAAAAATGTACCCCATGTTTCAACATTCTTTAGGGGGAAGTTTGCACCATATGTACTTACACGTAAAGAGATCCTTGTACTTATTGCTTGGTTAAGGCAAGTGGTGTAAGGGACAGGCCTCTCTTGTACCTAAAGCACCAAACCAGCAAATTGGCAAAGAGCACTTGTATTTGAGTGTAAGCAGACCTTTGCAGTTGTAACTGTGTGATTAAATGAGTGAGTGCATAAATGAGCCCTACTGTTTAAAAAGGTTATTTACCTTTTTAAGTATACTTAATTTATATAGAGGTGGAACAATTATGCAGCACTTTACAGAGATTATTCATTGTTCACATAAGTCCAAACTTCCTCGCTGCGAGTGTGGAGCTCCCCATTCGTCCAGACTACTCACGTGACCTCCAGTCCCACATCCTGGCATTGGATGCCTTCAACTCTCTCACTACAACGGACTTGATTCAAGGACACATTCTGGATACGTTAAAAATCTTCACATCCTTTATTTATTCATATGTAAAAAGTTGTCAGCATTGGCACAGTGCATATAACACACCACTGACGCGTTTCATGCCCTTACTAGCAGGCACTTTTCAGAGTATATAATTGCAATCACAACACGTAACTTTAGACACCCCCACACCTTAAGGGAAAACTATACCCCCAAAATGAATACTTAAGCAACAGATAGTTTATATCAAATTGAATGACATATTAAAGAATCTTACCAAACTGGAATATATATTTACATAAATATTTCACCTTTACATCTCTTGCCTTGAACTACCATTTTGTGACTCTATCTGTGCTGCCTCAGAGATCACCTGACCAGAAATACTACAACACTAACTGTAACAGGAAGAAGTGTTGAAGCAAAAGGCACAACTCTGTCTGTTAATTGGCTCATGTGACCTTACATGTGGTTTGTATGTGTGCACAGTGAATCGTACGATCCCAGGGGGCGGCCCTTATTTTTTAAAATGGCAATTTTCTATTTATGATTACCCAATGGCACATACTACTAAATAAGTATATTACTATGATAATGGTTCATTTACATGAAGCAGAGTTTTACACATGAGCTGTTTTACTCAGTATCTTTTAATAGAGACCTACATTGTTTGGGGGGTATAGTTTTCCTTTAACAAAAAATCTTAAAGGGATATTTAAAGGGGAATATTACACGAAGAAGAAAGTATGTTCAGCTATATGTATCTTCTATATCTCAACATGTCGCCCTTTGCTTTATTTCTACCTTATTTTATTTTCATATTTAAAAACAATTAGTTAAAAAGCAGTAGTTATAATAATAAGTACGTTCACATTTTTCATCTAGAGAGATAGTTCTTTTATACACTCATCATAATATCTACACAATGCATATCTTTTCTAGATATCTCCTTAAATCATTTCATATCTCCTTATTTTTAGTTTTACTTATTTAATTCCATTGTATACATCCATCTCTATACCTCTACTTGTCCAGATAATACTTTATCTCCCAATCTTTATTCAGACCTATCAGTCTCTCCGTTTCTAGGGTGAACATCCACCACACCTCTCTTTTATTTATCAATTTCTCCATATCTCCTTTCCTTTTTCGTAGACTGACTTGTTCTATACCCTGAAATGAAATATATTTCACATTGCCATTATGTATATTTATTAAATGGTCTGCTATTGCTGATGAAATATCTTTCCTTCCTACACACGCCAGGTGTTCTAGAATCCTATCTTTCATTCTACGCATCGTTCTCATCACATATTGACATCCACATTTGCAGGTAGCTAAATAGATTACATTGTTAGTTTGACAGTTTACATAGGATCTACATTCATATTCTTTGCCTGTTGCTGTACTTTTGAATTTTTTTGAGACATTAATGTAGTCACAGGCTTTACATACCCCTGCTCCACATTTATATGTACCATATTGCTTAAGCCAACCAGATGTATTCTGTTGTTTTTTATCTGGAAGCATACTTGGAGATATGTATCCTGCTATTGATCAATTTTTCCTATATGTAAACTGAGGTTTCCCTATTTGTATTAAAGGGTCCGATCTTATCAAATCCCAATGTTTCATAATTATTTTCTTAATGTCCCTTGCTTCACAACTATAGTCTGTCACAAAGTAGACATTATGGGTTTTTTTACGCTACACAAGCCTGGGAAACCTTAATAAAAGAAAATAGAGTTGTTCTATTGCCTACACATGAGCCCACTGTATATTTTATGTGCCATATGTTAGGAAATGTAGGGGGGAAGCTGGTGAATTAGCGTTGTCCTGGCGAATCTACACCTGGCAAAGTGTTGCGCTGTGAGCAAAGCAAATTTTCGGAGGTTAGTGAATTTGCCGCTAAGTGCACAGTTTGTACTGAAAATCAGCTGAAACTGTGCAGAGAATGTGGGTCCTCCAGCTCTATCAGGGCACCATCATTATTAACTACTAAGAGTAATAGCATGCTCTGCTATTGCAGAAGGGGTTATTCACCTTTGAATTAACTTTTAGTATGATATAAAGCAATGATCCCCAACCAGTAGCTCGTGGGAAACATGTTGCTCTCCAACCCCTTGGATGTTGCTCCCAGTGGCCTCAAAGCAGGAGCTTATTTTTGAATTCCTGGCTTGGAGGCAAGTTTTGGTTGTTTAAAAACCAGGTGCACTGCCAAACAGAGCCTCAATGTAGGTTGACAATCCACATAGGGGCTACCAAATGGCCAATCACAGGACTTATTTGGAAACAAAAAACATTTTTCATGCTAGTGTTGCTCCCCAACTCCTTTTACTTTCGAATGTTGTTCACGGGTTCAAAACTTTGGGGATCCCTGATAGAAAGGGTTATATGCTGAGAGAATTTGCAATTGGCCCTCATTTTTTATTATGTGTGGTTTTGAGTTATTTAGCTTTTTATTCAGCAGCTGTCCAATTTGCAATTTCACAAATCTGGTTGCTATGGTCCAAATTACCCTAGCACCCATGCATTGATTTGAATAAAAGACTGGAATATGAATAGGAGAGGGCATAAATAGAAAGGTGACTAACAAAAAGTAGCAATAACAATAAATGTGTAGTCTTCCAGAGCATTTATTTTTTAGATGGGATCAGTGACCCCCATTTGAAAGCTGGAAATAGTGAAAAGAAAGCAAATAATGCAAAAACGATAAAAAAAGAAAAAATTAAGGCCAACCGAAAAGTTGCTTAGAATTAGCTATTCTATAACACACTTGGGGGCTGATTTACTAAAACTGGAATGTATCTAATTTTTTTCTGAAAACAAAGATGAACAAACTCCCTTCCATAAATTTAATTTATCGATAATTTTTCTCGAGAAAATTGGAGTGACAAAAGGTCACAAAAAATGGATCCGCTCATCCAACATCTACTGTATTAAAGGAACAGTTTAGTGTGAAAATAAAAACTGGGTAAATAGATAGGCTGTGCAAAATAAAAAATGTATCTAATATAGTTAGTTAGTCAAAAATGTAATGTATAAAGGCTGGAGTGAACAGATGTCTAATAAAACAGCCAGAATCCAACTTCCTGCTTTTCAGCTCTATAACTCTGAGTTAGTCAGCGACTTGAAGGGGGGCCACATGGTACATTTCTGTTCAGTGAGTTTGTAATTGATCCTCAGCATTCAGCTCAGATTCAAAAGAAACAGATATGACCCATGTGGCCCCCCCTCAAGTCTCTAATTGGTTACTGCCAAAGAGAGCTAAAAAGCAGGAAGTAGTGTCTGACTGACATGTTATACATCAAATCACTCCAGCCTTTATACATTACATTTGTGCCTAACTAACTATATTAGAAAAATTTTTATTTTGCACAGTCTATCTATTTACCCAGTTTTTGTTTACACTGAACAATTCCTTTAAAGTTTAGTCTAAAATTATTAAACTTTTGTAAAGGTTTTACCAATAAGACCATTTTTTTCCACCAACACCTTGCTTTACATGTTTGAAATATTTTATTTGGTTTTCACAATAAACCATAAAAATCAATATGATAACAAATAGTATGCAGAATAAGAAGATTAATACAATGAAGTATTATACAGAATGTATAACCCCTTGCTTTAGATGTGGATAACTGCATTAAAGCAAAAAGTTCTGGATTTGTTTGATATACTCCAGGGGCAATAATATGACATTTGTCTGGAATGACGTAGTAGCAACTCCTTTGACTCCTTTGACTGAGTACAATATCAACCAAGGAGACTACTGTAAATCATAGTCTAGGGAATTTTCTTTTCTAGATGTAGTTAATTGAAACTTATGTGACTTATTATTTTGATACATGGGTTGTACTCCATCCTGCCAAAATGTACAGTTCTGTAGTGAACAATTAAATGTAAATAGTAAATGTATTTTTTCATTGCTTTTGTGTCAAGTCTTTATCATGGGGTTTCTTATGAAAACTCACATTTCTGAGGAACAATATCCTGACGCGTGTCTGTACCAGAATTTCAAGGCATTTGCTGTTCAAATCATTGGGGAGAGATGTCCTAGTTCTACCCACTAGTGGCAAATCTGTAGCCTGTTTGTTTCAATATCAACTCAATATCACATCAGTAAAAGGCTATAAAACCTCACTCTCCTAAGGTCGGGAGAGAAGTGTCCCTGTTCTTTTATCCATGTTTATGTTATCAATGAACTTGAAGTACCAATGTCTCTGTATCTGAGGAGTCCTGTGAAAACTACACAAAATGCCCAGAATAACTACTTGTGCCATTTCCCTTACAGTATTTTAATAAATATTTGTTTAATAATTAATGTAAATTGTGTTGTTAATATTTATAACCATTGTAAATGTATTTATTAATGTAATTGCAGTTGAAAGCAGTATTTGTTTATCATATTCTTGAAACAATGTACCAAAAATCAGTTCTCCTCCAGGTCTGTTACTAATCTGACTTATGCTACATTGTTTGAGGAATTAGAACCTGAATTGCAAAGAAAATGAAGAGAGACACTGATTTCAATAACTTAGATTAGGAAAAACAAATCTGGCTCTAAAACTTGGCTTAAATCTTAAAAATAGAACACATTTGCGGATATTGATTTTAGCTATTTAGTTTAATACAGACTGAACCCTGCTCACAGTAGACATCGGTTGGTCCAGGTGCAGATTGCCCCGGACCCCACTCTTAAGTAAAAACACTGGGTTTTCCAAGTCTCTTGTACATATAATCAACGGTGACAACAAAGCTGAAAATCTTACCCTGCAAAGGTAGTGACAGCCCCGAGTCCGTCACTAGGGGGAACGCCAACAGTCAAGTAGAATATTGGGAGGCCGCGCACTCCTGGGCATCAAACACAAATCGCTCTTCTCCAGATGATTAAAAAGTTAAATTCTTTATTAAGACAAAGTATCAATCAAACAAATTGATGCCCAGGAGTGCGCGGCCTCCAAATATTCTACTAGATTAGGAAAAAGACTCACATGTCCGTGCCCAAGAGGCCAATCCTCCATTGTGCCCATTCTTAACAGTATGTAGATTTCCTCTTGCTGGTCTCCATTCCAGTAGACATCATGTATGGGGGGTATATTCCACACGTGTAGAATAAAATCAAAATATCCAGCTTTATTGGGGTGATTAAAACAACAAACAGGTATCCATTACAGATGTACTCCTACCCTATGACATGTTAGGTCACCTGACGCGTTTCATGTCTCTTTCTGGCACTTCATCAGAGGTGAGGTCACAGGAAATCCTGTGCCTTATATACCTGTGTTCATTAAACTAATCTCAAATAACTTATATAAAATAAATTATTACAAGTCATATCAGTCACAACAGTTATTATCATAATTTAAATATATTAAGCCGTACACGCTTGAAAAAGATGTCCAATATTATTCACTTATGGGGTATTATACATACTCACTTATGGGGTATTATACATACATTATGGCTGGAAAAAACATGTTACTTCCCAGTCATTATTGAGACCAAGTGGATGCTGTGTCTTTAAAGTGAATATCCAGTAGATTTCTCTTTGATCAATTATTCTCTTAATATCGCCTCCACGTGGTCCCAATTTCACAATTTCTATGCCTTGAAATTTAATTTGGTTAAAGTCACCCCCATATCTACGCATGATATGTTTACCAATGGCCGATGTTCTTTTATTGGAAAAGTTTGATTCTTCTATTATATTATTATCCAAATCTATAGGTGTGAGGTACTCTCTTGCCCTCTCTTTAAGTGATCTGTATGTTCTACCTACATACTGTACACCACAATTGCAGGTTGCTAGGTAGATAATACCCCTTGTGTCACAATTTATAGGAAAAGTCTCTCCTGATGTCGAACTCTTAAAAAAGTCTCGAACTAGTAAATGTTTGCAAACTTTACATCTATTTTTCCCACATTTTAATGATCCTTGCTTTGCTAACCACTTTTTCTTTGCTTTTAATTGTCTGTTTTTTAGGCTGGGTGACACATCATTAGAGATGTTCCTACCCCTTCTGAATACATACTTCAAATTTCCCAACATTCCACTATCCAACAAGGGATCAATCCTCAAAATATCTGATCTTTTATCAATGATTTTTCTTATTTGATCAGATTGGTTACTATATTTGGTAATAAAGTATATATTGGGTCCATCTAGTTTTTTGTTTGCATTTTTGTTCAATTTACTCCTCTTATTATCTCTACTCTCCAGTGGGTATAGCAACTCTTGTCTGGAGATACTCACCGCTCTTTCATATGCTTTTTTTTTCACAGTAACATCATATTTTCTCTCAACCAGTTTGTCCCATAGTATCATCGCCTGGTTCTGGAAGGCATCCCACGTGGTGCATATGTGTCTGAGCCGCAAAAATTGCCCCACTGGGATGCCCCCCAGAACAGGATGGGGATGGCAGCTATCAGCTCTCAATAATGCATTCCTGGCTATTGGTTTTGCATAAAGATCACATTGAATTTCACCAACATCTGTTCCTTCTAACGTGATGTCTAAGAAATCTATCCTTTTGTTGTCGGCTGTATAGGTGAAGCGTAAATTGCACTCATTTTGGTTACAATACTCCAAAAATGTAACAGTCTCATCTTGGGTACCGCCCCAGAGGAATATTAGATCATCTATAAATCAGTGATAAGTTATAATTTTGTGCCTGTAAGGTTTTCCAATGGTTAATAAAATAAACTCCTGTGTGATTTCATCATATAGTTCAGAGTACCATAACCAAAACTCCACAGCTCGCAGTCCTGTAACATGTTCAATACTGGTGTATAATGAGGTTACATCTAACGTTAACCAACTATAACTCTCCTTCCATTCAACATTTTGTACTATTTGTAAATAATGTCCTGTGAAGGTAGAGCTTTAGCAATGGGTTGTAACATATTATCAATTATATTGGACAATATTTCATTAAGTCCATCTATACCCGAAATAATTGGTCTCCCTTTTATATTCTCCAGTGGACCTTTGGTAATATATGAAAGATAGGTATCTTGGGGGTATTAACCACTATATCGTTAAATTGATCTGCAATAAAGACTTTTGCTATTACACCATAATGAAAAATCTGTTTCAACAAAGATTGTTAGTCATTGGTAGGGTTATGTTGTAGGAGTTCATAAGTTTCATTATCATCTTATTGTCTATAACATTCCTTAAAATAGTTTTAAAACCCCCGCTATAAGACAACCATTCCTGTGAAGATGGTGGTTGATTCCTTCCATAGGTCACTAAAAATAGCCCAGAGAAAGGAACCAGTATGATCAAAATGGACTCCCCTGTGGGGTTTTAAATCATAATCTGTACCCAATATAGTCTTGTGGGCTGACGGGGAATGTAAGCAGCTCCAGGCAATTATGAATGACTTCTCTCTCCCACCTGGGATGCACAATGCATGTGAACAGATACATCATGCTTGTAGAACACAATTCCATGTGAGGCCGATCCACCTTACCGAAACTGAATTGGAGAGATACTTAAAGGGGATGTAAAGGCACAAACATAAAATCCTATTTTTACTTTTCTTTAAAGGAATAGTTCAGTGTGAAAATAAAAACTGGGTAAATAGATAAGCTGTGCAAAATAAAAAATGCTTCTAATATAGTTAGTTAGCCAAAAATGTAATATATAAAGGCTGGAGTGAACAGATGTCTAATAAAACAGCCAGAATCCAACTTCCTGCTTTTCAGCTCTATAACTCTGAGTTAGTCAGCGACTTGAAGGGGGGCCACATGGTACATTTCTGTTCAGTGAGTTTGTAATTGATCTTCAGCATTCAGCTCAGATTCAAAAGCAACAGATATGACCCATGTGGCCCCCCCTCAAGTCTCTGATTGGTTACTGTCTGGTAGCCAGGGCAACCAGTCAGTGTAAACCAAGAGAGCTGAAAAGCAGGAAGTAGTGCTCTGACTGACTTGTTATACATGAAATCATTCCAGCCTTTATACATTACATTTTTGGCTAACTGACTATATTAGAAACATTTTTTATATTGCACAGCCTATCTATTTACCCAGTTTTTATTTTTACACTGAACAATTCCTTTAATAAAAAATTAAATTAAATCTATCTCCAATATCCTTTAATTAAAAAATGTGTACCATTTTTATAATAAACCTGACTGCATGCAGTGAAATTCCCCCTTCATTTTACTTGCTCTGAAAGCTGCAGATAGGAAACTTCAGATGGTCCCTAACTGCTCTGCAGGGAAATGATCATATTTTTAAACATCAGGGGGGAGTCCTCCCCACCTTACTTCCCTGACCTCTAGCAGCTTTGTTTGTTTCCCTGTACAGCAGGAGGGAAGTATTGGCATACATAGAACATATGCTTGATTTCCCCAATATCCTCTCCCCTAGCTTTTTCTCCTGGGAATCATGGGCACGTTACCTATGAATAACTATATCAAAGTCTGCTACCTGCAGCTGTTTTACTTTGCCAAAAAAGCAAAACTACTTCAGTGGAAATTGGTATCTCCCCCCACCCTAGATTTTTAAAAGAAACTAGTGAACGACTCCTTGGTCAAACAAAAACTGGTATACAAGGCACATGGGTGCCCTGGAAAATTTGAAGGGATATGGGGTCTCTGGCTGGAACGTAACATGCCAGGGCCCGAACAAAAACCCTCATCTAGCTAGACCTCTTGGAACTGGGTTGACAAAGACTAACTAGGCTGTTTCTCTCTTTTCGTTCTCTTCTTTCTATACTCTTCTTTTGTTTTTCATGAAATGTTTAACTAAAAATGTTGAATAAAAACCTTTAAAAAAATGCCCTTAAAACTATTGAACATTTGGATTTTCTACAACTGTACATTAGCAGGCTTTACTATGATACCTTACCTGATGATACAGTCCAAGATGGTGTCAACAGAGTTGTAACCATCAGAGAACAGGAAAGAATTGGTGCTGCTATAAGTATGAAAAAATATTTAAATTACAATGATTTTGACGGAAAATACAATTCAAAGAATATATGAGCAGAAAAGGATAGAGAGTGAAATGTAAGGGTCACGGAACAATAACATGTCAGCAGATTTGATTTATTTATACAAGATCAAATAGCTGTAGCTTGTTGTGTGTGTCACAAGGCTAATTGGTCATGCTTCACTGTCATGTGACTACGTATTTCAGTTTGGAAAAGTACAAAATGTTTCCACTCTCATCAGTTTTCCTATGCAACAGGGAATTCTTTTTTGATTAAGCTCAATGGTTTCACCTATGGAGGGCTCTGTTTTATGAAGTTGAGCTGACATGTACCCTGTGTCGTTGTCAGAGCAACTACTGTCGCTTCCACTTTTTAAAGAAAAATATGCACATAAATAACTCCTATATTTTACTGAACATGAACAGGAAAAATTAGCGCTCGCCAATTCTACTTTGAAATTAGTTATATTTTTCCCTTAAAGGAAACTATATGCATAGATTGTATATAGGAGTGTGTTATTAATAATAATAATGGGTTTACTGATCCCTACTGCAAAAATATCACCTAAATGTAATCCTGTAAACGTACTTCATTATCAGGGAAGCTTACTGCTTTAGTTAGCTGCAGTCATTAATGTACACATCCCAATAACTGGAGCTACATACATGCACTTTGAGTGGGTGCTCCATCTGGCTCCATTGATTATGGAATTGTGTTTAAAGGAAAACTATACCCCCAAAATGAACACTCAAGCAATAGATAGTTCATATCATATTAAGTGGCATATTAAAGAATCTTGCCAAACTGGAATATATATTTAAGTAAATATTGCCCTTTTACATCTCTTGCCTTGAGCCACCATTTCGTGATGGTCTGTGTGCTGCCTCAGAGATCACCTGACCAGAAATACTTCAACTCTAACTGTAACAGGAAGAAGTGTGGAAGCAAAAGACACAACTCTGTCTGTTAATTGGCTCATGTGACCTAACATATATGGTTTGTTGGTATGTTTGTGAGTACAGTGAATCCTACGATCCCAGGGGGCGGCCCTTATTTTTTAAAATGGCAATTTTCTATTTATGATTACCCAAAGACACATACTACTAGAAAAGTATATTTTTATGAAAATGGTTTATTTATATGAAGCACGATTTTACATATGAGCTGTTTTATGCAATATCTTTTTATAGAGACCTACATTGTTTGGGGGTATAGTTTTCCTTTAAGCAACTGGTGCTGCAGTATATGGGGCACATTCCTAAATGGGTCCCCATCGCTTTATGGCAGAGCTGTTGTTGCTTGTATTTTTGTTTTTTGCTGGAATGTTTTATATGCATTACTATATATGTGTATATGGACAGCAACAGCTTTTTCCCCTCTTCGCATAGCTGCAGTTGCACGCTGAGTTTTAAAGTGGTATATATAGATATCTATATTTATCTTTTTCTGCTTCAAGCTAGGCCCTTGCTACTTCTAACAGTGACCAGCAGATGGCACTGTGCTGGGATATAAAAGGCTTTGAAGCCATGCTTTCAGTCGTCCATTTTGTGTTAGTCCTGGTCTGAGTAAGCAGTTTGGACCCCTGTGGAACCTAAACTTAAATAGAGTCTAGTCAGTATAGTTTATATCCTTAATAGGTCCCTCTAGGAGTGACAGAAAGTTAGATTATTTAGTTAAGCAGTCTGAGGCTCCTACGAGGATTGTAGTGGGATTAAGATCCCAGGGTACTCATTGCCCAGAAGTAGGGACTAAGTGTACAGACCTAGGGTAGATAGATTCCCCTCAGGTTCCACTTAGGGAAAAGGCTGAAAGCTGGGTGTACCTCCTCAAAGCTGCATGTATTGTTCCTATCTCTGAGGAGAATCATACTGACCAAAGGTGTTGTGATTACTGCCTATTCAATGTACTGTATGAACCTGCAATGTTCTCATTTATGTACACTCCACTGAGGATTGTATAGTGTGCTCAATAAATCTGTTATTTGGTTAAGTTATAAGAATCACTGGCACCCAATTCTTTGCACCCTGATTACTGTTACAGTTGCACTACACCCTGCTTCCACCTCGATGCGAAGGCTCACTCCCTAAGATTTAAGGTCTCATCCGGAGCATACGTACTAGGAGTGAGGCCTATAGTAGAGTAAGGTGCACTCAATTGAGGCCTATAGCGCTACATATATATATATATATATATATATATATATATATATACAAATATATATGCAGTGTATATGTGTGTATATATATATATATATATTTATTTATGATCCAGAAAGCATCATGAATGATCTATATGCTTGCTTTATCGCCCAAATACAATCCATGAAATCAAGAGTCCTGTATTCAGTTTGATATTTTTAAGAAGACTGACATTATCCCTGACTGAAGGTGACAGCACAATTTATTAAAGTGTTCAGATTGAGTCTTTACTTTATAGCGTTAGAGAACATAATCCTGTCCTGCATCTTTCCAATTCAAAAGGCCAGTGCTTCTCAGCTTATCTGTTATTTTCTATAGTCTTAGCTTTCATAAGGGTTCATTTACTACCACAAGAGTTGTGGCTGGTGAGGCAACAATGGATGCTGCCATTGCCCATATTGACTCTATTCATTAAAGGAACTTTTGCCTAAACACACTCCCCACACCTGCTTTGATTTGAGCCAATTGTCATTGCGCCTGCCTAGCCTGTTAAGATAATTTTTGCATATAAATACATCTATTTATGCAGGAGAAGCTGGTGGTGAGACCAAGGTTTCTACTGCAGGCGGCATAAATACACTTACGCCTAAAGTATAAAGTGCAAACTTCATTCAAACCAGGGCCGGAACTAGGGGTAGGCAGAGTAGGCACGTGCCTACCTGCTCTGTCGCCTACCCCATGTCCGGTCCTGTCTCTCCCCTGCCACTGCTGTAATTTTAGAGCATAAATGCGCTGCTGCGCATGTCCGCACGAGCACAGTGTCCATCTCTCCCCGGCCGGTGCTTTAATTCCTGTGAGTAAATGTGCTTCTGCGCGCACAAGCGCAGTTCCACGCATGCGCACTTGGGTGCAGTTTCGCGCAACGGAACGAGCTGTTACCCGGTGCCGTGGCCGGCCAGGTTGCCTAGGGCGCCTGGCCGGGTTGGCACGGCTCTGATTCAAATGTCATCACAACAGACTGACAATGCAATTGCATCTGATGTAAACATGTGAATTGTATCTGACATTGCACTTTGCACACTACACTTGCCTTTATAGTTGAGCACTGCCGAGCTACAGTGAAAAACTACATTTTACATATACTGATTTTAAGTTTTCCCTCATTTTACAGTGTTTTTCAGGTTCCACCAATTTATAATGCATAATGCATTTTCTTGATTTTACGTTTTTCCAATATTTTATACCATTTTTTTCTGGTCCCCTAAAATGTGTAAAATGGGGTTCTATTCTATATATGTTTTCATGCAAAGCAATAATAGTACAGTTCACCTAATGTTTTTCCTACCTTTGCTTTCATAAAAGTGTCTGTTTTCCACAAAAACCCTACTTGGAGTCAAACGACAGGTTTTTATTTAAAACTTGGATGATAAAGAAATGTACTGTAACCTCTATTAAATAAGTAGCTGTATGCTTTTAATCAAATGTATTTAACAGATATTTAAGTTCTGGTTTATCATACACCAAGCTGCAGTTTAATAGCATCAATCACCACCCATATTTGTCTACTTACCTTTATTATCAAAGATACACAAGAGATTCGGATGTGCTCAAACCCAAAATTCCCAAGCAAAAGCATTCGCAATCAAGTGAATATCTATTTGTGCCTCTGTTTTTTTGAAGGGCTCACCCAATTAGTAGGTAGGTTCAGGTGCTCATGCCCCAAACCTCTTGAGACAATTATTCAATGTATCTTGAAAATACAGGTAACTCACCGCTCCTGGCACATGACTATGTGTGTTACCATATGAAACGCATTAGGACAAATGTCTGTGAAATAAAGCTAATTTTGACTTTACCACTGCCAGAGAGTCTCTGGAGTGCTTGTCACGTTTTTGCTGATTAACATGGTTATCAGGGGATCAGCTTATTGATCATAATAGGCATGGATGCTACAAGATGAGAGGCACCTAAATATGTAAGTGAGACAACTAAAAATAAATTAATAGATGCAACCTTCTAAATGGCAAGACTGAGAGCAATGGGTTACATTCAATATAAAGCAAAAAGGGCAATCAAAAAGTACGAGGTTCAGTAGGTTTCAATCAATGACCTGAATCTTCACCATTGATCTACAAAGGTTGAACAAAGCATCTTTAAAAGAAGAAAGAGGGAGGCAGAAAAGGAAGCATAACATTAAAGAAAATGTATCAAAAAACAATCAGCAGAGAATTATTTTCAATGCCCCAGAAGCACACAAGTGCTACTTTAACAGCACCTTTACCCCTAATAAGAATGAAGCTTCCAACACACAAGCAGATAACATAGGAAGCTGGCTAACACAGGATTTGCCCTAAAAAGCAATTATACATTGTGCATGATGAAGTGCAAGTAGAAATGCAAGTAAAACTTAATTTGTGGATTTGGCCAATTACTGAATCCTCCACAAACTCATTTTGAGTAAAATCTCCAAGCAATTGCACCGTCTAAAGGAAAACTGTTTTGATAAAAAGGAATTTAGATTGAACTGAGAATCCATCTCTTTCCTGTGCTTTAATACATTTTCCCCTTAGGTTGTGGTCTCCTTATTGGATGGTGCTCCTGTATGTGTTCCTTACAACTTGCACATAACACCAAGGGGTAGATTTACTAAAGAGCGAAGTGGCTAATGCTAGCCACTTTTCTCCAACAGTGCCACCCACAAGGGACATTGCCAATTTACTAACAGGTGCGGTCGCCAATTCCCAAGCGAACGGGACCAGCGATATTGGTCATTCGCACTCTATCCGATTTAACGCTAGCGGAAAGCTGCCAGGGTTCGGCGCCCGGGATGAAACTTCGCATTTTAGTGAATTAGCGTATTCGTAGCACATTTGCGCCTGTCGAAGTGTTGCGATATGTGCAAAGCGGTTGCTGGTGATAATTCACCCTTTAGTAAATCTGCCCCCAAGGCTCTGGTCCTGCCTGCTTTGATAATTGTGTTCAGTTCATTGAGGCAGACAGTAAGTGCAAAGTACAGGATAAATGGTTTAAAGGGAGCACTGAATTAATTAAGGAGATGATATGTCCAGGGTCCCATGCTCATGTGCATGCTACTTACTTGAATCTAATATTTTGCTGCCATTGGGCTTTCTCAGTAAGAGAACTTGGCGAAAGCACTTCATTAAGAGGAAACAATAATGTAATTTGCATCCATATCAGCCTTTTGCACAATATACCTTTATAGGTGTTTCAGGGGCAGTACTTGTAATTAAATCCTTTTCTGGGTTACAAATTAAGAATTCAGAGACTTTGACAGAACTTTTCAGAAAACAGGGAGTCTTTTAGAATTATAGAATGTAGCTCTTTCGACCTTAGTTCTTTTTTAATTTTAGTCACCAAAAAACGTGGTCAGACTGTGCTCATGTCCAGTAGATACTGTAAATTATATTAGAATGCTTTTTTCTGTATCTTCAGATCTCCACAATTATATATTTAGAATTTTGTCTGACAATACTAAAGTGAATGCTTTTTGAGCTTGCACCCAATATCTTAAATATAGCTCCAGATCATGAAGCTCAGGTAAAACCAACAATGACATGTGTTAGGATTTCCTCTTCTCCCCAAGCTATTTTTTATTACAAGTCAACCAACTCCAATCCTCATCAAGACTAAAGAACATGGTAATGAGCTCCAGCTCAGTCAGTAGGAATATATAAACTTTTTCTTTAGGCAGAAAGGTTGTTGGAACTTGTTATATGTTTACATTATTCATATAAATGCAAATACCTGTGCATGTATCTCAGTTTGTTAGCGACTGTTAACAACTGTCAGTTATACCACTTATTTACTAACTTTTTTGTATGGGACCTAGTTGAAGTCTGTGAATCACTTCTTCTGTTTGGAATGAATATGTCACATTTTAATATATTGCCTCTGTGTTAAATGAGATCATGGTGACTCATTTTTGGGGCCCAGCACCTATATTATGAAGACTTCTTTGTCGCAACTAGGGATGTAGCGAACGTCGGAAAAAAAGTTCGCGAACATATTCGCGAACTTGCGCAAAAATGCGAGCGGTTCGCGAACGGTTCGCGAACCCCATAGACTTCAATGGGAAGGCGAACTTTAACATCTAAAAAAGACATTTCTGGCCAGAAAAATGATTTTAAAGTTGTTTAAAGGGTGCAACGACCTGGACAGTGGCATGCCAGAGGGGGATCAAGGGCAAAAATGTATCTGAAAAATCTGCCTGTGTGTGCTTGGAAGAGATAGTGTAGGGGGAGAGCTGTTAGTGATTTCAGGGACAGATGATAGTAAGTTTGCTGGCTAGTAATCTGCTTGATACTGCTCTGTATTGGAACAAAAAAATAAATAAAAGCAGTCCTTACAAGGACTACTGTTATTGCAGCAGTCAGCAGATGAGATCAGAAGCAGGACAGCTGCCCACTGCAGCTACATACAGAGCACTGCAGTAGAAGGTAGATTACTAGCCAGCAAAGCTACCTAAGCTTAAATGTCCCTCAAACCCCTGCAGACTTCTGTCCCTCCAATAACAGAGCAGTATCAAAACGATTACTAGCCAGCAAACTTTCAACTGTCCCTGAAATCACTAACAGGCAGCAGCTCTCTCCCTACACTATCTCTTCAGCACACACAGGCAGAGTGAAAAAACGCTGCAGGGCTTCGGTTTTTATAGGGAAGGGGAGTGGTCCAGGGGAGAGCTTCCTGATTGGCTGCCATGTACCTGCTGGTCTGGGGTGAGAGGGCAAAAAAAAGCGCCAACAATGGCGAACCCAAAATGGCGAACATCGCGCGACGTTCGCGAACTTCCGGCGAGCGCGAACACCCGATGTTCGCGCGAACAAGTTCGCCGGCGAACAGTTCGCGCCATCCCTAGTCGCAACCCCTAGATTAAGGTCGAATGTTAGAGTTTTTTATACCTTGAATAAACTTAAATAAACTCCCAAATTGAATGGTATCCTATTTAATAAAAAACTTGATTCTGCGAGTTCGAGTTGCAAAACCCTAAGGGGCAGATTTATCAAAGGTCGAGGGGAATTTTTGAAATAAAAAAAATTGAATTTCAAGCTATTTTTTGTGTTCTTCGACTAGGGAATAGTCCATATTCTATTCGAATTTGAAAAAATTTTAATATCGAAATTTATCATCTATTTTCTCTTTACAAATTCGACTTCGACCATTCACCATCTAAAACCTGCTGAATTTCTGCTGAATTTCTGTTCTACCTATGCGGACCTCCTAGAACCTATTTGGAATCAATTGGTGGAAATAGAAGTTTTTTTGGGGAAAAACTTTGATTCGAATTTGATCGAATGCAATATTACTTTGATTCATACAATTCGAATTCAGCCAAAAAATCTTTGACTTAAATTCGGTTGGTCTTTTTGTATTCGAATTTTGAAGTTTTTCAAATTCGAAATTTGACCCTTGAAGAATATGCCCCTAAAACTCAAATTAATCAAGTTTTCCGGCGAAAAAAATTGAATCGCTTGAATTATTCAAGTTTTCTGTCAAAACCCTCTGAAAAACTCGAACATCATGCAGGTTATTAACATCTGCAAATGGTTCAAGGGACCTCTGCCATTGACCACTACATGACCTAGACAGGTTTTAGATGGTGCAGTTTCTGATCTGAGTTATTTCCATGGTCAGAGTATAATAAATCTCCAAAAATTTTAGTTTTTTAACCCAAAAATGTGACTTTTGGCCAAAAAAATCAACTTGAAAAGTCGAATCTTCGTGGAAAACACTAAATCTTAATAAATAACCCCTTTAGATGACTTGTTTTAGTGGGAAATGTCTAAAGTTGTATAAATTATTCAACTTAGTAATAAGATGCCATCTGACATATGAAAAGTTAAATGAGAGGAATAGAAAGGCACATCATGACTGTGGGGTATATTTATCAGAGAGTGAAGTTAGAGATCGCCACAGTGAAATTCCGCCAGTCTCCATTCATTTCTATGGTATTTTGAAAGGCGTATTTATCAAAGGTTGAACTTTCAGTTTCACCCATTGATTTAAAAATTGAATAGAAATGAATGGAGAGAGGTGGCCACTCTGTGGCGGTCTCTAACTTCACTTTTTGATACATATACCCCTGTGTCTTCTAATACAGATGAAGCCACTTGGATTTGTGAGTTAAATGCGTCATGACTCAGGGGTAATTGAAGAAACTGTGTTATCTTAAGTCATCTTAACTCATTTAATGCATTTAACCTTTTCATTAGCATACCAAAGCTCCATTGTTCACAATGGTGAATGCTTTAATTAGATGGGATGTTGTGACGCAGTTTTCTGTGTTAAATGAGATAAATGGGATATCTGTGTTTAGTTATTCTGTGTCAAACAGACAAACCAAAGTGGCTGCATCTGTATGTGTCTCAGTAACATATTCTGGTTACCAGCCATTCAGAAACCAACTGAGGTTGTACATTATTACATACTAGACATTAAGTCCGTTAAATTAACGGGCGCTAGAACATATGTAGTCAAACATTTATAAAAACAGAATTGTTCTAGTCTAAAAAAAAATTGCCAGAGACGGTCCGTGGGGCACATGCGCAGTAGCGCAATCCCACGGACACAGGGACTGGACGCAGAGAAGCCCGTTAAATTAACGGGCGCTAGAACATATGTAGTCAAACATTTATGAAAACAGAATTGTTCTAGTCTAAAAAAAAAAATTCACCAGAGACGGTCCGTGGGGCACATGCGCAGTAGCGCAATCCCACGGACACAGGGACACTTCAACTTTATTATATAGGATGCAGGAAGCTACTATAGTACTATGTACTATTAGTAGCATTTTAGAAGGTATCCAAATAAAAAAGATAGAACCTATGCTGTCTGTAAAGATGTTCTCAAGTCTGTGAAAGTTATGTACACCAATTGTAAAACCAATTTCAAATTGTCTCAGAATATCACTCTCTACATCATACTAAAAGTTAATATAAAGGTGATTAACCCTATTAAAAGCAGCAGATTTTAGGACAGCTATTATACAATGTTCAAGGTACAATGTCTTTGTTCCAGGTATATTGCTGGGTAACAGAATAAACAAACAGCCAGCAGATAGAGAATAAGCTATCTAGACAACTTATTTGAGTAACAAATAATGCCTGCTTGGTAGCTAGGAACATTAATTCTACCAGTCAAGCTTTAAGTGATTTGTTGCTGGATCTTCAGGGAACACATAAAGCAGTGTTACAAAATCCTGCTACAATTGATTATTTGTTGTTGGTGCATAATTATGGATGCCAAGATTTTGAAGGAATGTGTTGCTTTAACTTGAGTGACCACTCTAGGGACAATCACTCTTATATTGATAAACTATAGGAATTGGAGGAACACATAAATCAGATACAATTACAAGGGTGGCAGGGTTGGTTATTTGGATGGTTACCTAATTTTGGGCAGTTAATATGCTGCATGATACAATGGTTATCGGCCCTGTTGTGTATATTCAGTACATGTTCTAATAATAGGCATGAAATGACTGTTTATTATATTGACAGTCAAGAAATGCTGTTTATAATAATAACTTGGAAATACTTGATTATTATCAAATGTATTGCCCATAGCAAGGGGTGAAATGTAATGAAAGACGTTTTTGTGGTGCTTTTTATATATACAAAAGCAGCTCAGAGTAATAGTTAATAAAAGCTTTGTATAAAACAGCTTTGTAGTAAAGAACTTTTGAACTTTGGATACAATATATATAGTTGATAAAAGCTTTGTATAAAACAGCTTTGTAGTAAAGAACTTTTGAACTTTGGATACAATATATACAGTATGTGTATGTATATATATATATATATATATATATATATATATATAATAGTTTTGTAGAAAACAGCTTTGTAGAAAAGAACTGTTGAACTCTCAATATTCAATTATAGTTTGGCATAGTGCCCCGAATCCAATTACATAATGCTTACTTTATTATGAGATTTAGGGGCAGGTTAGATATTCAAGTACTAATAGCATTGATAAGATATTCTCTTGGCTTCGGGTGTGTTTGTTGGGAATCTGGCCAGTTCCTGATGAGCACATCAAAACGAAGATCTTTTGTTAAATTGGGCTCCACGTGGATTTAATAAGGATATGTATTCATTGTTTAATAGGGCATATAAAAATGGAGGTCCCATTCTGTTGGCTGAGAGTCCTGTGGAGCAAACGTGTGTGTGCTGTCCAGGGTCCTTGGTTTCCCGTTTGAGACCTCTCTGCTGGATGAATCGGGATCTTCCTGTCGAATGGTGCAGATGATGATGCTTGTTTTGTTGACTCAAATGGTGCTGTATTTATATTTATCTTACTAACTTTATTTGTAATAAAGTTTTGCTAAGCATACTAGGTGTGGTTTGTAAATTATTTCCGAGAGATTCTTACTGGTCAAAACAAAGACCATGTCCACATTAATGATGGAAGCACACCAAAAAGCCAAATGGTTGGTGTTCACTGCAGGCATATCACTCATCACTCATATGTGAAAAATTTTAATCATATTAAAACATACCCTTAAATCTATATACTGCATCCCTACCAGGTTCATCTCCCACAGGAAGAGTATGATACACACAGGCAGAGTAGGACAGGCAGAGTATGGCACACACATGAAGCATAGGGTAGGCAAAGTATGGAGTATGCAGGACGCATAGTGTAGGCAGAGTATGGCACACAAGGAGCATAGGGCAGGCAGAGAATGGCACACACATAGAGCATAGGGCAGGCAGAATATGGAGCATGCAGGGAGCATAGGGCTGGAAGAGTATGGTGCATACAAGGAGCATAGGACAGGCAGAGTATGGTGCACACAGGGAGCATAAGGCAGAGTATGGCACACACAGGGAGCACAAGGCAGGCAGAGTATGGTGAACACAGGGAGCATAGGGAAGGCAGAGTATGGTGCAAACAGGGAGCATAGGACAGGCAGAGTATGACGCACACAGGGAGCTTGGGCAGAGTATGGCACACACAGGAAGCACAAGACAGGGAGAATATGGAGCACACAGGGAGCATAGGGCAGGCACAGTATGAAGCACACAGGGGGCATAGGGCAGGCAGAGTATGGCGCACACACATAGCATAGGGCAGACAGAGTATGGTGCACACAGGGAGCATAGGGCAGGCAGAGTGTTGCGCACTCTAGGAGCATAGGGCAGGCAGAGTATGGTGAACACAGGGAGCATAGGGCAGGCAGAGTATGGTGCACACAGGGAGCATAGGGCAGACAGAGTATGGCACACACAGGGAGAACAGGGCAGGAAGAGTATGGCACAAACAGGTATCACAAGGCAGGCAGAGTATGAAGCGCACATGGAGCATAGGGCAGGAAGAGTATGAAGCACACGGGGAGCATAGGGCAGGCAGATTATGGTGAACACAAGGAGCATAGGGCTGGCAGAGTATGGTGAACACAGGGAGCATAGGGCAGGCAGAGTGTGGCGCAAACAGGGAGCATAGGGCAGACAGAGTATGGCACACACAGGGAGCATATCGCAGGCAAAATACAGCAGGAGACAGGGAAACCAATCAGGACCACTAGGATAAACAGTTCATACTGTGCTACATGCAATGACAAACTGCTGGTGCCCCTCCAGCAGTTTGTATAAGGTGTTAACAGGTGAAAACTGTGGGCACTTTCAGTCTGGTGTTACAGTTGGGAACAATGCAGGGGTATTACAGGTGTAAACAATGCAGGAGTTTACAGTCTGAATTTGAGGTGTAAACAATGCAGGGGCCTGTTAAAGTTTACACAAGGTAAACAGTCACAGTAGGCAGACTTTCACATGGGGAGGGGGGTCCACTAGTCAAACAGCACTGGTCAAAAGGGTTTCAGAAAAATATTTTTTGAATTTTAGCTGTGAAAATTGAGCATGTTCTTCATAGCTCCTGCAGATAAAGGATGAGCAAGTAATTCCACTGGTAGAAACATTTCTTTGGCAAAAACTTACTATGAGAAATATCGATTATGCTTTGTAAAAAAACAGCAAATTATACAGCACATATTGCCATGATTCACTGTGTAAATAACACGTTTTTTCTTAGAGTGACTTCTGCCGGAAGTAATGTAAAATAAAGGCGACAAATCTGGCATTCGCATGGCATAAAATTACACACTCCTTGATCAATTTGCCATTTGTTTTACGCAGCTTTCTACACCGTATTTTCAGCAAAATTTGTTTTGCACAGCATAATAAATATGCCCCTAAGATTGGTGTTTACAGTGAGAGAGGGTGTTAGAGAACTACCCACAAAATGAGTGAGCACCATGTGTATCAAATAGAATCAGAAGAGCATGAGAAAGTGGCAGGCTTAGGAGTTTCCTCAGAGGAGACAAAGTCACTAGAAAACTAATGTTGACTGTAAGTCGGAGCATTTAAATTTAAGTACATTAATAGTGTACCTCATTAATAATAGAAAGTTGATTTGTAACATATTTCCCAGTTGGGGTTGAACTGGCAGGTAAAGCACCTGGTGTATCGATTTATACCTTTGTCCCTAAAAATTCATATATGTGATACAATATATACAGTACATATGCTGCAAATATGTGATAAAGATATATACTAGTCAGTTTATATTGGTTCCTCCAACTCTTTCGTTGACATCTGTTTAGAATCCAGATAAATCCATCAGCACTTAGAAACATCAACCTGTAACAAAATAAAAAATAACAGACAAAGAAGACTACCTGCTGTGGGTTCCTTATTGATTACAAAAATGTTAATTTTTCTTTCCTTTCAGAATCTGTGCACCATTGGTTACATCTCTGCCTCATACATACAGTGCATCTTGTAAGACTGACTTTCATTGTATATTGTCTGTAAGTAGTAGGACTTGGAAGTAGTAAGTAGTACAACATAGATTAATTTAAGATTTGGTCCATAAAGAACACGGACCAACCATTCCAGGAGCTCAGACCTCAGTTTCGTTAATTTCATTGTGAAGACTAATGAAAAACTTCAGTGAACTTCAAAAACTTCAGCACCCAGTTTTTAACTATATTCAAGTGGACAATACAGCAGCAACCATTGTAAAGGTATGGGACTAGTGATGGGCGAATTTGTGCAGTTTCGGTTCGCCGAAAAATTTGCGAATTTCGCGCGAAATTTGCGAAACGGCGAAAAATTCGCGAAACTAGAAAATTTTTTGATGCCGGCGAATTTTTTCCGCGAATTTTCGCGGCCGTTTTGCGAATTTATTCGCCGACGGCGAATCGTGCAAATTCGCCACGAATTTGCGCCTGGCGAATAAATTCGCCCATCACTATATGGGACCTGTTATCCAGAATAGGATAGGTTTCCTTCCCCTTAAATACTGAGCTCATTATCCCCATTTAAACAAATGATACTATTTATAGGGTGAAAGGGAGTTCGTTAAGATAAAAACAAAACAATTTTCCATGATTGATTTATAATCTCAAATTTTGAAACTATTTAATGTGAACATGTTGAACAAAAGTGTATGTATTGCCCATTTATATAAACAATAGTAGTGTTTCTGAAGCAAACATAATTTTTACCAGTGCGGGGCAACACTGCCTTATATTTTTATTACTTTTGCGCTGACTAGGTTTCCTTCCCCTTTAAATACTGAGCTCATTATCCCCATTTTTAACAAATGATACTGTTTATAGGATGAAAGGGAGTTTGTTAAGATAAAAACAAAACAATTTTCCATGATTGATTTATAATCTTAAAAATCTGGGCAAATACATCTTATTTAAAAGGAATGTCAATCCCAAAAATAGTATTTTGCCTAATACAAGAAACTTTGCAATATACTGTATATACAGTACATTACACATTTTTTATGTTTTTAAGTAATGTGTATATGTATTGCTATTGAAAGCAGTGTTTGTCTGACCCTGTGTTCTCAGTGCTGATGGCTCAGATGGTAGATACAATATAAGACAAGCCAACTAATTCACAGACCTGTCTTTGCTGGGTAACTAAGACTTTTGCAACATTGTTTAAAAAGCAACAACCAGGAGTTAAGCAAATGCTGCTTTCAATAGCAATTCTTTGAACAAATAACTTTAAAAGAACATTTTTAAGACGTATAATGGCAGGTTGTTTCGATTTATGTTTTCTTTTATAAGGCAATTTTTTTGGGGGGGGGATTGGCTTGCCCTTTAAATAGAAATTGTAGGCAGAATACATTTTCAGTACAAATTTTGAAACTATTTAATGTGAACATGTTGAACAAAAGTGTATGTATTGCCCATTTATATAGTAGTGTTTCTGAAGCAAACATAATTTTTACCAGTGCGGGGCAACACTGCCTTATATTTTTATTACTTTAAAACACTTTCATTTTTGATGTTACTGTTCCTTTAAGTCATTCTTCTATAGAGACACACTTAACTATATAGAGGTTCCAATAAATGTTTAGGAGCCTGCGTTTGCTAGATTACATGAGCATACTTTACATCATGCATAGCTACTGGTACACCATGCAACATTACTCATAATTGCTACAATGAGTTTTAACAATTGTGTAGCAGGTAAAAATTAGCTGCAAGGAAATTAGTTTAAATCTGATGCTGAGTGTTGCTGCTTTTTATAGCTTTTTACCAGCTTTTACACCAGAAATGATTCCTCAAATGAATTTGTCCCACTGACTTATTCATTTACTTTAGGTCTTTGTAAAATAGTGCCATAACTGTGTTTGTCTGGCCTTAAAGAGAAAACACGCCTTTTATAAATACCCTGATGACCCCCTTGCAATGGATGGTTTCTGCAATCAAAATGCATGACATTAAATCACATGCAAGGACTACAATAGAGCTTTTTAGATATGATATTTATTTACACCATGTTTTAGGAGTACAATATTTTGTACAGCTTTATACAGATGACTCTAAGTTTTGACTTGTCGGGCCAGGCAGCTACGTTCTATTTACCATTTCTCCCCAATAAGGAATCCTTATAGATTTATTATTGTTTTTCATGTTGAAGACAAAAAAATAGCAAAAGTACTGTTTGGATTGGATTAGCAGGACTTTTTTTCTATAATGTAGCAAATATACTGTATACTTTGATAGATGGGGTTTGTTTCAAAACAAAACATTTTAGTATTTCAGTGTTAAATATGTGATGATTATAAATCAATCATTTAAAGACATTTGGTGAAGACTGAATTACCTGCAAGCTAATGGCATGAAAAAGGCAAGCATTTAAAACACTAATTATAAGTTGGCACTTTCATTGTTCATATCTGAATTAAAAGTGACATGAAAGGCCAGACTTTGTACAATTGATTAAACATAATGAGCGTTTGCCATTTAGGAGGCAGATGACAAAATCCAGACATTGAAGTTTTTATTGCAGAGGACTTTACAGTAGGTCAGAAGGTTTATTATACACCAGATCTGAGATACTGATGGCCAAGAATAATTAACAGCATAACTTAATGAGCAAAAATATTGCTGTATTATATTAAGAAGGGGCACCTTTAGACAGAGATAGCGAAAAAAAGTAGTATAGAAAGTCTAGAGACCCTATCTGAGTGTAAAAAATAAATGACATACAGTATCAATACAACATACAATATCCAAACCACAGCATTCCATCCCAGAAGATGTGGTTCTTCAACAGCTGCCCAGTTTTGATGTACAGTATATGCAGAACATATCTAGAGGGGTTGTTCACATTTAAATTAACAAAAATGAAAAATTCTGCATATGCTTATCTGGACCTTTTCTGCCAATAAGACTTTTCAGGCATGCTCAGTATAGACCTCTTTGACTGACTTGACACCCAACTGGTCCTGATTTTTCTGTCCAACCTATCAACCCCTCATGCTACATACTAGATTACTTATGAGAAATTGGACCAGGGAATATGAATTGAACAGTCCCCCTCTTTACACAGTTACATAGTTAAATTGGGTTGAAAAAAGACAAAGTCCATCTTTGTTTATACATAATAAAATTGCAAATAAAAAAGCCCTCCTTAAACTGAACAAACTAGAAAACAAACCTTAGCCTCAACACATCTTCTCACATACTCTCCTCTCCTCATAACTGAATAGTCCCTCACAACTAAAAAGCTAATTATGAGCAAGCATACTCAGTATATCCTCAGGGACATCATCATTTATTAATCTCTTTAAAATTCAGATGGACAAATGCATATGGAAAATATTAGGGGGATTGAAAATGACCATATTCCATGTATGTCATGTTTTAAAATTCTGCACTGCATATATATATAAATCGCATTTATAAATAAAAGGGATTTCTAATTACTTTGTCTTGGACTACACTGTATATAGCAATATGTAAAATGAATGATGATGAAAATAGATAAGAGAATTGTCACCTAAATAATATATAGTAATTATATGGATTTTATGCAAAACATATCAATATACTTAGCCTGTTAATTGCAATTTGACTTATTCTTTAATAAATGGGATCATATTGGAAAATGCTATTTTTCTAGATGTATTGATACATTTTGGGAATATGACTTGCCTACATCTTTCTTAATGTAATATGTTAATGAACTTCCTTAAAGAGATACTGACGCCAGAAATTAAACCTTTTTTGCATTAATCATAATATTGACTTTGCATGCTACTTGTAATTTTGCCATAAAGAATTTGCCTGATACTTTTAAATTGCATATTCCCTGTGTTTGTCTATGAGAGGGCTGCCATATTTGTGCAGCAGGTGTCCGTTAGCATTAGAAACTTTAACTGACAGGCTGAGATGGGACAGTCAGGTTGGCAAAATAGTCAGGTTTAGGGACTTCAACTAACAATTACTTACAAAAACAAATCTCAACATGACCTATAGGCAACTTTTACTGTACATACATGTATATATTTTAAAAAGTAGTTTTTTAGTGTCAGTATCACTTTAAGGATTGAGTTGTTCAATATAAACTAGTCATATAATCAAGCTTAAAAAAAGGCATCGTAAACAACTCCATTTGTACAGTAATTATTCTGGGTTGTCGTCTACAAGCAAAACAGCTGGAGGCAGCTTAGAAGCAGTTTCTTCTTTCCTGTTTTTTTTGTGCTTACTGAAATGTTAAAGGCATTTATTTTCCCATTAACACACTGTACAAAGTCATTACACCTCTAAGTGAATGGTTTAATTGTTTAATGAATGAAATGGTGCAAATAGAAAGCTATCACTCAGCTTTTCAAGTGGTTGGATTATGAGGGTATTGTTCTATGTTCAAAATAATCCTCACCTAATTTTTTTTTTCCTGATTCTACAAAATTTAATAGCACAACAGCTTAATTTCCCATGCAGGTTTGAAAAACAAAATTGAGAGTCACTTGCATTGTAAATAGCAAAGCTTTGGTGAAGCAAACTAAATTCACGCACTATTGTCCAGAAAGTATGCAACAATAATGAAAGATCGGTTTCAAGAAATGTTGCTCTTAATAGTGCTGCTTAGACTTGGTGAAGAGGTTATTTTCTGTTAAGCAAGTCCGACAGTAAATATGAATTGTTAGTCCAAATAGAACCTATCACTAAAAACTTCAGCACCCAGTTTTAACTATATTCAAGTGGACAATACAGCAGCAACCATTGTACAGGTATGGGACCTGTTATCCAGAATGCTTGAGACCTGGGGTTTTCCAGGTAAGGGACCTTTCGGTAATATGGATCTTTTTACCTTTAGGGGCATATTTACTATTGGTTGAATATCGAGGGTTAATTAACCCTCGATATTCGACCCTCAAAGTTAAATCCTTCGACTTCGAATATCAAAGTCAAAGGATTTAGAGCAACGACTGAACGATCGAACGATTGAAGGAATAATCGTTTGATCGAACGATTAAATCCTTCGAATCAAACGATTCAAAGGATTTTAATCGATCAATCGAACGTTTTTCCTTCAATCCCAAATTGCCTGGAAAGCCCGGCGAAGTAGGTGGTCAAAGTTTTTTTTAAAGGTCGAATAGTCGAACGATTTTTAGTTCAAATCGTTCGATTCGAAGTCGTAGTCGAAGTAGCCAATTTGATGGTCGAAGTAGCCAAAAAAAATACTTCCAAATTCAAAGTATTTTTTATTCTAATCCTTTACTCGAGCTAAGTAAATGTGCCCCTTAGTCTGCTAGAAAATCATGTAAACATTAAAAACAACCAATAGGCTGGTTTTGCTTTCAAAAAGGATTAATTAATGAATTATCTTAGTTTGGATCAAGTACAAGATGCTGTTTTATTATTTCAGAGAAAAAGAAAATAATTATGTATAAATTATGTATAAAAATGTTATTATTTGGATAAAATGGAGTCAATGGAATTTGACTTTTCTGTAATTTGGAGCTCTCTGGATAACAGGTTTACGGATAATGGATCCCATACTTGTACCATCTTTTTAAATAGAATTTCTGCTAATAATCGAAAAAATATATGTATATATCTTTATATACTGTATATATACTCATACTCTCTTAAATTAAATGTTATAAGGGCACTGGAAATCACCATCCATGTACATGTAAAAACGCAAACTACTATTTTAGTGACTGTATATAAGTTGCAATGATCTGTAATGGATTAATCTAGTTTCATTATTGTTTTAAATATGAAACACATTTTAGTTATGATAGAAAGATAGATGATGATGATAGATAGATAGATAGATAGATAGATAGATAGATAGATAGATAGATAGATAGATAGATAGATAGATAGATAGATAGATAGATATTATAGTATATATAGTATCTGAATAGCCTGCTTCATAATTGTCATAAAGCAATGGGTCTCTTATGAAAGAATTATGGTTTGTTCTGACTACTGTTATTGTTCACACTGAAGTCCTGTGATCCATATGTCTCTTGTAGTAGTAATGTTTCCATAACACCTGCAGAGACTCAGCATTTCTTATGATGAAAATTTAAGGTGCAAACCACAGTAAACCCCTGGAAAGACAGCAATGCCAACAATATGAAATCTTTGAAACAATACATGACAATACAACTAAACTAGTATCTTATATTTCAAATGCATCATACACTAGCTTAATGTGTCAACAGAACAGCTAATTTATCAACACTGGGCAAATTTGCCCATTGGCAGTTACCCATAACAACCAATCAGTGAATAGCTTTTTAAAGCCAGCTGCAAGTAGAACAATGAATGCAGCAATATGATTGGTTGCCCTGGGTTACTGCTCATGGGCAAATTTGCCCGGTGTTGATAAATGACCCCCATTGACTTACTTTTGAGGTTTCCAAGTTTCATCCTTCTCCCTTGTCATACAGCATAATCTAATTTCTGAGCATGTAGGCCTTACAGATATTATCCTATTACATTTCCATTCAAGAGCAACCCCAACCATTTCTCATGAAATTATCTTCTCATTTTATTTTTCTTATCTGCATGGAGATTTTTAGAATATATATATACACTGCTTGAACTTTTGTTTGTAATGAACTTGGTGTTTTATGCTAAACATGATTAGTGCATTGACAAATTATATGATTGGGATTGTTTACATTGTTTTAACAATAACACAAATTCACTTTATGAATTATGAGTGATTGTAATGACAAAGCATTTAGGCCAGATTCATTATTTATACAGTGAACATGAGAAGCAACTAATATGAGGTTTTAATTGAATTATAATTAAATGTCATATATAGTTCTTGCTTTTCTCTGACAGTGCAGTACTTTATACTGTAAACTGAAAACACACCGAAATCTTATCAAATCTACATCCCATCATAAATGAATAAAGAAGGCCGCACACCCGAAGGGGAATTAAACAGTACAAATGTAGGCGTTGATACAGATATAAGCACCATTATGCCAAGAGCAATTCAGGCTATCTTGAGTTTTTTCATTTTAATAATAGAAAGAGGACTTACAAAAGGCTAAACCAGCAACATTAACTAATTGAGATATCCTGGAATATCTTTCAGTATAGATTGGTCTTTGGCTATTTTTGAGCACATCAAAATCCTTATATCAATAGAAATATATGTTTTAACAGATGTCAATAAATACATATATGCACCACTTCATCAAAGAGTTATTTCATTAACTCTACAGTCCAGCCTATGTTATCTTCCATGCATCAAAACCAAATCCTTTCACAGAATATGTCTTTAAATTAAATTAGGAAGCGTAATAGATAAAACAGCTATTAAAAACAGTTCATAACTGCACTGCTATCATAAACAGTTACCCAGTTAGGAGGAGGTACAACCAAGTAATATCAATAATTTACTTGCATTGTTTGTGCTTACTTTGATAATTGTATATTTTTGTGGGTGTGATTATTTATATATTTATAGGATACTGTGTATAATTTGGAGTGTGCATAGATTCCTTTCTTCGTGTTTTCATACATACAGATGAAGCCACTTGGATTTGTGAGTTAAATGCGTCATGACTCAGGGGTAATTGAAGAAACTGTGTTATCTTAAAGGAGAAGGAAAGTAAAAAAATAATTCCTACTTAATTTGGTTCCTCAATATGCCCCCTCCTGAAACGCTATATTGTAAAGTCCGATGTTGCTGCTGTTTCCGCGCACAATCATCTTGAAGATGCGGCGCTTGGCAAAGTTTGGCGCCGCCATTGTAAACTTGTCGCGTCATTTCCGCCCTGCGTTTGAGCGTCATTGCGCATGCGCTCCCTTCGTGACCCCTTGACGTCACCTGAGACGCATCTGAGACGCATCTGCTTGCCAGCACGGAATCCATCCTGAAATTACTACTGAAGGATTATATATACGTTACAAGTAATTTGGGCCAACAATTAAATAATTAATTAGCAAATAGTTGCTTTTAATCTATGAAATGGTATTCTCTACGGTTTATATATATTTTTATTTTGTTAATAAATAATTCAATTTTTTTAGATGGGTTTAGCATCATATTTTCCATTGAAATGACTGTTATGAATTGCATTTAATTAATAATGAAATAATCAACTATATAGTCAATGCAGAACCCATGTGACCATCCCATATATGTAATTCATTGTTCATCTGGTTTTTATTGCAGCACTAATTTTGTATTTTTAATTAATTATGAATAAAATATGTATGAATTTAGATTTAATGTATATTAATTAATTAATACATTTATTTTAGTTAATTTAATTAAATGTAATTAATTTTATTTTTAACAGGCATTATTAATTATGGCTGAAGAAGCTTCTCCCTCTACCTCCACCTCAGCTGAAATGAACAGTGTATGTATACTATCCAATGTTTTGTCACTGTTCCATGTTACTCATATTCTTGAATCATTCTTTTTTTTGTATTAGAGAAATATATTAATATATTGAGTGTTTTTTTAAAAATCAGTGGCAAAAGTACTTGGAAATTAATTTACTAAGGATTCAATAATTATCTAAATACAAAGTAATTTATGTTTTGTTTAAAGGAAAACTTAACCATAAAATAAATTATGTGAATAGCTTGTCATTAGCAGCAATGATCCTGGACTTCAAACTTGTCAGTGGGGTCACCATCTTGGAAAGTGTCGGCGACACTTACATGCTCAGTGGGCTCTGATTGGCTGTTGAGAAGCTAAGCTTGGGGCTCGTCACTAATTTTCTAGCAGGAAATGAGCTTCCCTGGCTGTAATATAAGCTGATGCTACCGGTTTGCTGATTATTCAATTCTGATGCTAATTGCACTGGTTTCTGTGCTGCCATGTAGTAATTATGTGTATTAATGACTAATCAGCCTTATATTGTGACATTTCTATTCTATGTGTACTGTATATTGTGAGTGGCTCCCTAAGCTCAGTAAGTGACAGCAGCACAGAGCATGTGCAGTGAATCAGCAGAAATGAAGATGGAGAGCTACTGGGGCATCTTTGGAGACACAAAGCCTTACTACTGAAGGGTTGTGTTTTCCTTATTCCACTTTCTTCTTTCATATAATATTCTAAAGCACCACAGAGTATTGGATCAGCTAGCGTGTAGGCAGACAGCAGATGATGCCATTAGGAACTGATCAGTGTGCAAATGAACATTAAATAAATATTAAGGTTGTCCAAATCATTTACATTTTGGAAATATATTGATTTATGCCAAAATATATTCTATAAAGGCAGGAATGTCTCGATGTGTTAGTTAATAGCCAGCACACACTATTTCCTGCCTTAGACCTCTCTTTATTTTCCCTAAAAGGTTAACAGGCAGTAAAGAATCAGTGACTTGAGGGGGGGGAACAAGGGTCATAACCTGTTCTTTTGAATCTGAGATAATTGCCCCCCACCCCTTTTAAGTAGTTGATTAAGAAGAGTACAGAGGTGAAGAGGTAAAAAGCTGGAATTAGTGTTCTGTGATGTTAAACATCCAGTCATGCCTGCCTTTATATATTCATTTATAGGCAAACTAACTCTGTTTTTTATATTACATAGCCAATCTATTTACCTAGTATTTATTTTCACACTGAACTTTTCCAGTCTGGCTTCATCTCCGATGCATCGAACTAAGCACATTTTAATTATGTACATTTAATTTAATAATAGAACTTAAATATAATGAAAACTAATTGATGACATTTATTTAACAGTTTGAAATACTTCTTGACAAAATGAGAAACAGAAATATGGTTGTTCAAGCCTCGGGTTGCTTTCCTTTGAATCCCTCCAAAAACAAAAAAAGAAAGTATATAGAAAATGTAGAGCCTGAAGAGTCTTCTGAAGATTCTTCAACAGAAGATGATTCCTCTGAAGATGAAGCCAAAGCTGAAGAGAGTGATGAAAACATTGGTTTCAAGGTTGATCCAAAAAGAATTGGGAATTCCAATTGGTGTCGTTGTGGGATGTGTGCACCTATGAAAACAGGCATAGAAAGCCTATGTTGTTATGACATCGATGAGATGTATGAAAAGGTTCCAGAAGATGCATTCTGTATCACCGACAACATTGAGTTTCAGAATGAATGCATCAGTTTTGAGAGGCAAGACTGGAACTACCGCATGTCAAACTTAAGAATTAGACAACAACCACGATGGCCTGATTATATGAGGTAAAAATACACTAATGTACTATGATGCTCTGATCGATTTGCAAGTTATGTGGGATTGGTGTTTGCTGACTTGCCTCCCTACTCTGGCTGTAATTTAAAAAACCTTTTTTTTTTTCCTTTCAAAAACCGAACTCTGATTGCAACGTACATATTTTAAAATTCACTGAGCATAGTTCAAAATTAATTTTGTTAAAATTATTCAAATTAACATTAATATACACGATAATAACAATTTTTCTGTGATTTTACTTAAATGGTTTACATATTTTTTTCTATGCACAGGTGGCTAAAAATGTTGCTACTATGTTCGATACAGCAGATAGTTTGTATACCTGTATTTGATGCTGGGAAACTCACACTTTAGTAACTTTTATATATATATATATATATATATATATATATATATATATATATATATATATTTATAAATGGAAGAATGAAACGTTTCGGCTGCTACACTTGAGCCGTCTTCAGTGTTACTAAAGACGGCTCTAGTGTAGCAGTCGAAATGTTGCAATACAACTTACCACCTTTTTTCATCAAAATCCTAGGAGCGCGGTTTCATTCTTCCATTTGTATGCTGCTTATAACCAGCACCCAGGTAATTGTTTGGTTGTCCAGTGCACCAGTTCTTATATATATATATGTATATATATATATATATATATATATTTTTTTTTATATATATATATATATATATATATATATATATATATATATATATATATATATATATATACTGTTTATATGTATATGTTAAATAGATATTTGATTGTAATGAATTGTTTTTCTATTCCCTGTAGGTCGCTACGTAGGCTTGCTTATCGTGCCTATATCGTTTGGATATACATTTTCCTTGGATTCCAAAACAGGAAACCGATCCCCTCATGTGTAGTTAGAGAAATACGGGGAACATTTCCAGACCCCCAAGGAAATTATGTAGGATTCTTATTTCCCTCCGACTTTGTGGCTGGGGATATGGCCTACGAGTCTGAATAAAGACTTGGGTTTACAGTACTTTGTTTTCTTTTACTATGTTTCTACATGAACAGTTGTGTTATTTAAATGGTGAATAACTGAACAATTGAGCCAACAGTTAGTTGTTCGAATATTTTATTTATTTTGATTTATAAGAGATATTTGAAAATTATACATGTTGTATTATGACGATAATAATCAACATATATTGCTAATATCTATACAACTTATTTTATTTGCATAACTTATTATTCCAAGACAAGAAAATAAAACTTTTATTTTGAAAAATGAGTCTGTTTCATTTCAAATAAAATGGTAAGTATAATATTCTAAATCTAAAAAAAATTTGAAATACAAATTCTAAAATTTTGAGTTTCTAATTGCCAGAATGACAGTGTACATCAACTTTATTTACTGCTCAATTAAATGAAGCAATCAGTCCAAAACTTTTACATACTCATAATGATGTACTTGAGAAGCGAGACACATGTTTTGCAATGATCTCACTTTTTCCGGGACGTTCTTCTGCAGCAATATTTTGTGGCATTTGTTTCGATTGTGACAACCATTGATGTTGCAATTTTCCTGTCAGAATGTTTAGTGAATCAGACATTATTTGAAAAAGATGATCATCCACAACAGATTCAAAAATTGGCTTGGCAACCCATTCTTTTTTTTGTTTTGGAAAAACGATTTTGAACCTTTTTTCACCCAAACCTGCCGATGATGCGTGTGGATTTCTCACTACTGCTTGTTCTCTATGTACGTTTCTGTTGTATGACAAGACAGCAAGACTGGTTCTAGCGATCATGGAGTCCATCCTGAAGGACAAACGTTTCGGGCGATACTTCAGAACCTTGCTGTGAAAATTCTCAAGTTCGCCAGTATGGCAGAATTTTTCAACTTGGCCAAGGTCCTTTAATAAATATTTATCCATTATGATCTTCCGCAAAGCTGCATGTGCAGGGTGTGTTGAACCAATCCATTTGCAGTCCTTTTTTTGAGCTAACGTAAACCATTTATGCTGACATTTTTTGTAATGTACAAGTGTTGGAAACTTGTGTTTGTCCGCTATGTGAAAAAGCACTGATTTCCACTTGTCCATAAGAATATCTTTATTTTGTTGGCAAGTTTGTGCAGACCACCAGAGGTGGTTTATTATTGGTGTTATCCAATATGTGATATCCTTGCAGTTTTTCTTTTTCGAAGCGGCAATCAGCTTTTTGCGAATGCTTTTGCCAAGATGCCATACATCAAATTGATGATCAACATTTGCGAACTTGGTTCGCAACAGTTTTCTTGTTCCACTATGTCTGTCTGTCACTACGATCCTCACATCAATTTTTTCTTCTGTAAGACTTTTCAAACATGAATAGAGGGAGAGAGTTTCCATATCAGACTGTTTTTCTGGTTTTTGTTGACTGATTTTAAAATCGACAATTTTTTTTGACAGTAGGTCCATCATCGAGTACGTGCAATACTTTGCACAGTGACCTGGGCTATCAAACTGCCCGTCTCCAGCTAATACTACTGACTGACCTTCCAAAGCAGTTTTGATATTGTCACGTTCTTTTTTCCATTGGATGTCAATGGCTGGAAAAATGTACTGATTTTGGTACTTGTAGAAAGTTGTGTGAGAAAAGAACGGAATGTTCATCAAATTAAAAAATTCCTTCATTCTTTGGTAGGTGTAGCCAACCAGAATAATACAGCTAGCCAAAGCAACGTTTCCAATTGATATATCGTCTGACATAGGCTGAGAGTTCCATTGCAGAGAATCATGTCCATCAAGACAAAACAGTTTGACTTTTAACATACTCCCATCAGTATACTTTTTACATTCAATGATTGGAGCGTTACAGGGAGAAACAGACCTGTGCTGACAACGAACAAGATTTAACAGCATATCAATCTGTTTTTCGTATACTATGAATTTTCGTTGTTTCCTACAGTCATGTTCCTCTGTAATTGTTGGCTCATCTATAGATCCTACTGTAATATCGACATCGTCTGAGGATGTCTGCTCTTGGATCTCAAATGTGGAATCTTTGGGATATGCTGAGGAACTTTCTATGAAGGACCTTTCGGCATGACCCGAAACAGAAGATTTTGTTGGAGAAACCAAAGGATCACAAAATGATGGAGATTGTTCAATCGGCGATCCAAAATTGCAACTCTGTTGTAATGTTATTTGTTTTAGTGGAGTAGAGAAACAAACAGGATAAGTGTGGTCTTTAGTTACATTACACATTTCTGCCTCTATAAAATCTTTTGTTTGTGTTGAAATTTCCTTCATAGTAACCGAATTTTGAATGCCAACAGAGCTTGAAAATTGATTTGGAGAGGTCATTGTTCCTTTGGTAGAACAAAACATAGTATCTTTTGTTTGTGTTGAGGTTGTAACAAGCCTCGATACTATACGAATTATTATTATTATTTGGTGGGAGGTTGACGGTTGTTCTTCATCTTCTACTCTTTTGCGTTTTGCTGGAGGAATGGGTGTTGGCATAGTAAGAGCTGTAAGTACTGCAGGTCTTGGAATAGTTGGAAATATGGTTGGCACTGCATTTGGTTTTAGAACCTTTTTGTTGTTCTTCATCATATAACAATGTTCTTCAAAATGCATTGAACACATTCGAAAACTAGATTGTTTGAGACCTTTGATAATTCTTTCCGTCATCATGTCTAGATCCTCTGAAAACTGACCCGTCTGTAATAGCCATTTTATTATCTGTTCTTTACTGTGTGGAAACTGATGTAAGATGACATCTGGATGTAAGGATTTTTGCCCACTCTTGTGTGAACAACCTTTAACTATGCAGCACGGCATTTCCAATAATATGCTACAATAAAAGGAGAAATTTCATTATTAAATAAAAGCTCCATTATTTTTTTTAAGGATAATCTAAAAAATGTAATTAAATAGAATATACAACAACCTGGCAGAACTCACTTCCATCCTAGTTTTGCAATAAAAAACATGACAAGACCAACATACTCTTAGGTATGAAGAGAAATCACCACAAATATAAAAGCTTGGGTTCCTCTGAAGTGTTTAATGCCAAATAAGTTTAGGTGTACCCAGGTCCGGACCGAGAATTAAAATAGGCCCTGGCATTTCAGGTACACAGAGGCAGAATCAGCCCACACAGAGGCCCAATCAGCCCACACATAGGCACTGAAAGCCCTCACCAGCCCACTAAATACTGACTTTCTATGGCTACTTATAGCAGCCCCTCTGGCATTTGCCAGAACACACAGATTGCCAGTACGGCCCTGGGTGTACAAAAGCACGTGTCATATCGTGTCCCCAAAGGGAGGACCCCACTATGGTTTGTCAATTCAGGTAGTGAAAAATCAACGGATTGACATCGTTTTGTGGGGGCCAAAATTAGAAAACGGTAAGTTGTCCACTAAAAGCACATATTTTAAGAAAGTACACATTGGCACAATTCTAAATTGGTTATGCATGTCTTGGTACTCCAAAGCAGCAAGCTGCAAACCATTCCTAAATGTGATGATTTCGGTGACACTTAAAAAAAAAACTCAAAACTTCCACCTTGACGCATGTCACACAGGTTAGTTTTGGTTAAATTTATGTCTAATTAGGAATTTTAAAAATTAAATTTAACAAAAAAAATTGTAATTTTACATTAGAAAAATTTAACCATAATAGAGTACAATGGTTGTAAAAGAAATCGTGTCAGTTGGTTTTCATTTAAGATAAAAAAATACAGCCATGGAAATAGTTAATTTAGTCAAAGTAGAATAATTTTTTTAGAAATATACTCTAATTTCACTACACTTCCCTACCATTAATCACTTTTAGGGCTATTCCACACGGTGAGATAGCGACGCGTTTGCGGTCGCGGCGACAAAGCGCCGCGACAGTCGCCGCGACCGGCGCAGGCGACAGTTTTGTATGGGCGCCTATGTAAAAACGCCTGTGCTAACCACACGAGGCGATGCGCTTTTCAACAGTCGCCTGAAAAAGCCTGGCGAGGCATTTTCAGGCGACTGTTGAAAAGCGCATCGCCTCGTGTGGTTAGCACAGGCGTTTTTACATAGGCGCCCATACAAAACTGTCGCCTGCGCCGGTCGCGGCGACTGTCGCGGCGCTTTGTCGCCGCGACCGCAAACGCAAACGCGTCGCTATCTCCCCGTGTGGAATAGCCCTAAAAACAGTGCAATCCAATGTGAAGAAGCTTATCTGATGTTGAATGGAAATTTCAGGGAAAAGCCGGTACAATTATCTCTAGACAAACAATAGTGGCACCAGAATGTCTACAAATACATTCTTTGTCTAGATACTCAGACAGCATTCATATACTCTCTCAAAATACTTATACCAATATCTGACATAAATAAAATTGACTTGTAACATAATTTTGAAATATATGCCTTGATTAATTAATTATTTTATTTATTTATTATTTATTATTTATCTTCAAAATAAATCTCCAACAGACCTCTATTCCCTTTTATAGTGCACTGGGATAGCCATTAATAATTTAAAGGTTATAGCTAGCTTGAATACAAATCCGTTGTGTGATTGAAAATTCACCTACAGACCTCAGACAGACAGACCCGAACGCTGGATGGCTGCCTTCCCCTTTAACTTCTGTCCTGCACACTCACTAGCTGGCAGTGACTGATTGAAAATCGGAGCAAGCGCAGGAGAAAAAGAAACGTTCCTTTATTGCTTAGCAACGTGTAAGCAGGAGCGCTATTGGCTGCTTAGAGAATGGGGCTGGATTAGAGAGGTCAGCGATGACGTCAGCATGGATCACGTGATTAAACCTTCAGCACTGAACACGGAACCTTGAAGTTTAAACTGCGCATGCACAGGGCACTGGAGATCCATTCTGCGCATGCGCATGCCCTATTCTGAGCGATTTCTGGACAGCAGACAGGGTATGTGATTTTATACATGTTGAAACTTATTTTTACATCGATTGCTGCTAAAATATTTATGTCAAAACTAAGGAGGGAAAGGATACTGGCACAGATACATATTTATCATTGGCAATACTTGGAGCATAACATTGTTTTTGACTTTCCTTCTCCTTTAAGGTTCAAAGTGTGGAGCAGATTGGAAACATTACAAAATTAGAGGAATTCCAGAGACTACACCCAGACACTACATAGTTACATCATTAGTTACATAGTTAAATTGGGTTGAAAAAAGACAAAGTCTATCAAGTTCAACCCCTCCAAATGAAAACCCAGCATCCATACATACACCCATCCCTACTTTTACATAAATTCTATATACCCATACCTATACTAACTATAGAGCTTAGTATCACAATAGCCTTTGATATTGTCTATCCAAGAAATCATCCAAGCCATTCTTAAAGGCATTAACTGAATCAGCCATCACAACATCACCCGGCAGTGCATTCCACAACCTCACTGTCCTGACTGTCAAGAACCCCCTACGTTGCTTCAAATGAAACTACAGTTGCTAGGAAACAGGACTATTTTACATTTCCATAATTAACCTGATGAAGAAAGACAAAAGGACATAACAGATGCTATAGTTGATGTGTGGCATAGATAGCTTGAAACTGTGAAATAGGTACATACAAAGACAGGCCTAAAGAAAACTGGTAAAACACCTAGATGTAGAGAACACTTAGGTGTAGTTCTTGCTGATAGCAGAAGGTTCTCGAGAGATCTGGCACCAAAGGACCTGAAAGTAAAATCTCCTTCTATTGGGGTTGGTTCATGTTAGTGGAAGGCATGGTTAACAAAAGTCTATTTCCACCTATGGGTCCATAAATCACTAGCCATTCACTTATCTATAGTAAGAGCTAATGAACTGGTGAAGACACTTGAACATACGGGACATGGTCATCAACAGAGAATGTTTAAGGCACACCAAAGGGCTACACCTCTTGTCAATTATTTTCTCTGCTTTAGAATGAAACTAGAGCATTTTTTCTCCCCATTTTTTGTGTAGCAAAAAAAACCGCAAAGAATAGTATTTAGTATCTTTCAATTAAAGTTTTATCATTTTTAGTAGGCCTTTTCTGCTATGTTACTACAATTCTTTTTCATATTTATCTGTTGCTAATGGTTTCATTTCATTAGTAGAATTACAAACTCATTAAGCCTGAGATATCCCCTGCTTCTCGTTTTAAAAATGCCTACAGGTTTAAATTATTTGTGGTAAGTCTGATAAATATACTCTGTTTTTCCTGCAAATAAGGTTGTATGTTTCCAAAGAAGAAGTGTGTGTGTGTGTGTGTGTGTGTGTGTATTAATATGTTTAAGAAAAGATTTTCGATACATTTATTCTAATGTTATGTGTATATATATAGATAAATCTTTTCTTAAACATATTAATTTTAATCAGAATTGCAGTTTTTGTACAAAAATCTTTAGAATATTTGTCAGTTAGTTCACTGTAATACACTGCTTATGCAATAGAAATTAAGTAACCATATAAATAGATAAAAATTTAAAATGGCAATACTTTCTGTATTTTGAAAACTGATTGTTTTGTGTGACAACTAAAATATGTGATTTAGTCTAAATCAAAATAAACAAAAACATTTTGCAGAACAAGTCTATATTGCAGTCATTTGTTTATATGAACCACATTCATAATAGCTGAATCTCCCAAGTATGCATGATACATCATTAAGTTACTTTATAATGATTTGAAATTTTCTTACACATTTTATAATGATCTCTGCACTTACCAGTCTCTCAAGACATAAAGTGCAAAATGAATAGCCACATGGCCCTTTGGTGTCTTCTATTTAGCCAAACTAGAGTGGTGCATCACATCTACATGTTTTGTATCTGATAAGGAACCATTATACTGTATCTCAGTTAGAATGCAATACATGGTATTGTTTTCTCATTGCAGAGAAAAATAAAAATGTTCAAAATATACATTATTTGATTACATTTTTTAAAAATATATACATTATTTGATTAAAATGGAGTTTATAATTCAGAATTTTTTGAATAGCAGGTTTCTGGATAACTGATCCCATAATTGTATATATAAATATCCTGTAAAATTATCATCATACTGACATTTAATGAATTAAATTAATGCTAATCCCCTGGGTAAATGCAGCAGTTTCCTGTGCATAACGTTTTTTGCAATGAAAATACCATAATTACTGACTCAGCTATAAGCATGTTTCTTACCGAATACCAAAGCCGTGTGATACATTCTATTTACTGCTTGCCCTCAAGGGTCTCACTTGTAAATATATTCAAAAATCCACATGTACTTTAAGTTAGTTGTCAAGGTCTATTAGTGTAAGTACCTACACTACATAATGCCTGAAATAATGTCCCTTAGAGAGACAAATGAATAAAGCACTGACAATTTTACAGAACTATCAAGCAGTATGTCCATTACTGCTATTGACTTTAAAATTCACTCTAAATCTTTAGAAATATCTACCAGCTGTGTCTAATAATGAGGGTTTACATGGGGGGGGGGTTAGAGGACATGGTATGCTTCTTTATTTAAGTAAAAGCAATGTACAACTACAGTAGCAGTTGCTTTCCTGTGCTTTTTCTATACTCAATAAAGTTCCAAGTTATTATGGAGATAGTTGGGGGTCATTTATGCAAATTGTTGCATTCATGGCTGAAGAAAGTCAGTCACTGATTTGCTGCTATTTGTTACTGCCCATGGGCAAATTTGCCCAGTGTTGAGCCCCAGTGTCTTTCCCCACATGTGCAGGCCTTGCAGTAGCGTGATTGCATCATGTATAATGCTCTGTGCTCTGGTCACCATGCATACAGGTGTGCATTTGGGCAGATCACTTGGAAAAACCACTTGCAGACACACAGGGTTGGATTGGGCCAGCGAAATACCAGGAAAAAAAGCAACCCAGGAAGAACTAGTGCTCTCCTCCCCTGCCCCTAATAATGGCCATAAGTAAAGGTGAGCAAGAGATGTGGCACACAGGGGAGGGTGGGTTGCCAAGTGTATGTCGGTTCCAGGTTCCATGACTGGGGTGGTGGGGGGGCCCTGAAGTGATAGTCCCGGTTGGCTTCTCAGACCCCAGTCCGACACTGCAGACACAAGGGGATACAACCACTTGCCCAGGTTGAGGAACAAACTCAGGGCTGCAAGGAACTCATGCTAACAACTCATCCAGTGGTAAAATTACAGTAGCAGTTGCTTCCCTGTGTAGAACTTTCTATTCTCAATAAAGCTTTCATTTATTTTGTAGCCAATCTGTTTCCTCGCATGAGCACAGCTTGCAGTAGCATGATTGCACCACATAGAACACTCTGTGCACAGGTCAGCATGCAACTAGATGTCAGAAGCGAATGTTTACAGGTGTGCATGTGGGCAGATCACTTGAAAAAACCCAATGCAGACACAAAGGGATTCAACTATTTACCTAGGTTGAATAACAAACTCATGGCTGCAAGGAAAAATTGCTAACCACTGATCCACTTCCACTGTGCTGGCCATGCCTCTTTGTTTTCATTTAGCAACAGTCTAAAAAATATATTAAATAAATTATGTCCAACTGTAAAACTCAAGTATTCAGTATACAGTATGTTCAGTTCAGTTGGTGCCTCCAAAATGGTAATGTGAATGATCAACTCATAGTCTAATAATCAAATTCAAGGGCCAATTCACTGAACACCGTTACCAATAGCAGCCAAGTAGCAATTAGTTATGGCTGGACTATTACAAGTTATAAAATGAAGGCACAGATCTGATTGCTATGGGTAACTGCATCTAGTACCCATGTTAAAAATCAGCTTCTCAGTGCAATATAGTCATTTGTAGAACATTATATCCATTAGCCTTTTGCCTCATGAGTTGGATAACTTAGAAACTATCCTTTTGTAGGTTAAATACTGACTGTTCAGCAACTGTAAAATAACTCCACAAATTTAGAGAACACATGTAAGAAAGTCAGGGGGTAACAAAGTACAGGTGAAAGGTTTCCTATTTTCTACAGACAATTTCACCTAACTTCTATGAATTATTTAACCCCCCAAAGCATTTTTATAATCAGTCATTCCAGTTTCCTGTCCTTTTACAGGGTCCCATTATACACTACACATTGCAGTATTGCTTCAGTATGAAAGACTGTGTAAAAAAATAAATGGTTAGAGATTTTGCAGTTTGATACAAGTAAATCTAAAAAAGTGGATCTTCTCGAGATGTTGATGGTAAACTAAAGTTTAACTTGGAAATGACATAAATACTAATGTCATATCACAGTATTAATAGTATTCACATTGCAACTCTTCTATAACAATGCTCAACATTGCATGTTCTAATCCTTGGAAATCAGTTTCATGGACCTACTGCTACTAAATCAATGAATATATACTATATAAATGACATTTTTGATTTGGAGTATTGAGCCCTTCCCCATTTACATCCAGCTGAACTCAAATATTACATTCAAACCACCAATTTATAATAAGAATCTGTGTTTTATAGGCATTTGAAGAGCAACTTGAAAAAAAGCAAATAATCAATTTCCTTTTGTTATGTGTGAGATAACAATCTCTGTGATACTTAGGGGTAGATTTATTAAGGATCGAGTTGTGCTTTCTACGAAAAGTTTTCGAGGCTATTTTTTGGTCAAAAATTATTTATTTTTGGTTAAAAAAAACTTGAATTCGAGAATTCAAATATTTTGAGATTTATTATACCCCAACCCTGGAAATAGCTTGAATGTGAAAATATACCATCTAAAACCTGTTGAGGTCATGTAGTTTTATATGATGTTTTGCAGACAATTAGTACATTGTGAAATATTTTTTACATAGAGAATCTTCCATCTTCCGAGTACAAAAGTACTCCACGATGCAAGGCTTATTTTATTCATTGTTATGTCTGTGGCACATGTCTTGTACTCTAGAGGCCTGTTATAAACTACCTTGTTTTTAATTACAATCAAGCATGCAGAAACAAATGCATATACACAAACAAATTTGTCAGCTTTAGAAAACGTAATGTGTAAGACTTTTTACTTCACTATTGAATTTTCTGCCTTTTATGTCATTATTATTCATAATTCATCCCTATATGTTGCCATTCTTCTGAGTTTATGTTTGTGGTTATAATGCAAGAGCACAACCTTTTTATTTACAAGAGCAAGATGATACAAAGCACACAAAGATGTTACTGCCATCTGCCCTAACAAAAAGTTGGCATGGAAACGACCATCATTTACATTTAACATCATCAGCTGTGGCAGTCTTAACATTCTTGTTGCTTTTACAGATTTACACATCAAACAAGTAAGAGCTGTAATGTTTTCTTGGAAAGGTCTAATCCATAAATGCATGATAATTCAATTATTGAATTTCATTTTCAGCTGTCCTTTTTAATTAAAAATTGACTAAATTATTTATACTGTATTAATATTATTGGGTAGCGTGGGATTGGCTAAAATGTATCTGCCAGACATAGCAATTAGTGATTGGCGAATAAATTTGCCAGGCATGAAGTTGCAGCGAAAAATCTGCTGCGTCAAAAAAATGTGGGCGCTCAACAGAATAGTCGCACACATAAAATTTGAAGAGCGTCAAAATGATTCAGATGCCCATTGATTTTAACTAACTTGGACAAAATAGGCACGTATAAAAATTATTTTATATATATATAAAATACATTTGCATTATGTTGAAAGAAAATAAGGACAATAAATAATTGTGGAAAGAAAAAACCTTGCTCATCGCCCATTCTCGTTTGTGCCCTGTTTAAGCTTCATGAATGATAAGGTTCACTCAGCTATTTTACAGCATTGCATTTAAATAATTACATCAATATTTCCATTGAAATCATTTTGCACCTCAATTTCATCCAAAATGAAGGGCTGAAAGTTGTTACCCTATATAGTAATTTTGCTTTGAGCATCTGTTTTACTGGTATTTAATGGAAGATTTATCATTGTGTAGTTTGGTCAAATGATAATCTAAGGAAGAGTAGTATATTATAGACAGATAGTATATTTAGATATTTGTAGAAGATAGTAAATCTAGATAGTTGTAAATAATTTTCTAAAGGTGCCATATTTTTGGATATGTTTAGCCAAAGCTATGCACCATGAATAGGAATAATTGTATTTAAATGTCCTATATTTCCAGTTCCATATGTTATTTTAAGTTGTCATGTCATTTAACATTAATCACCAGTAACTTCAAGCACCTCAGTATATGATGAACAACTTTTTCATTTTGTCTGTATCAAAATTAGATTCATTAACAGTTTTTAAGCATTTCAAATTACGTTATCTTTAGCTGATGGCACTTTAACGGCCAGTCCATAATCATTAAGGAAATGACATGTCTGCAAGACAGGTTTAACGTTACATTAACAGCATCACTGCTTATAATTAACTTAATTATTTAACTTAAGGGAAATACATATCCCCCTTTCCTATTAGTTAACTGAATTCCACATCTCTGAGTTGCCAATCTACTTGACCACAGAATTCTAATTAGGTAATTTGTCATATAGTTGATGATACAGTGGGAGTTGATGTGTTCACTACTATTTCATAGACTCAGCGCAAAATCCTCTGGAGTGGGATTTATGCCTACAGAAGAACATTTTCGAAGAAAATATCTTCAATATTATTTGTAGCTGTACTGCTTATTCCTGTGGCTCTAAAGTAAATGGATGAGGCAGCCTAATACTGTAACTCTTGGTCTCATAGCAGAAAATGAAGCAAAACAGTGGTAATAAAATGCTAATTATTTGCAATATCAAAAATGTAGAACTTTGCACTACAAATTTTTCCTTTGAGTGAATCTACAGCCTTTTGCAAACCCGGTAACTGTTCCACCAGTGTAAGAAAGATTGCAAATTTTATAGTTTGCACCAATGTGCAGTGTATGTAGTATAAATTCTTACAGCTGTTATTTTTGCTTCAAAAGGGTTTGCCACCTTTAGTAAGTGAAAAGAGAGTCAATATCTGATGATGCAGCAAACATGGTGATCCCAAATTTATTCCATGTTGCTATGGACACTTAACAAATGATCAAACGTTTCAGGATGGTATGGCTATCCTTAGTGAAGGGTCATGCAGCAAAAAACGTTTAATCACTTGAAGTGTCCATAGCAACATGGAATAAATTAGGGATCACCCTGTTTGCTGCATCATCAGGTATTGGCACTCTTTTCATTTATTGGATTCATTATTGGTGTGTGGCTAGGCCAGTGCTAATTGACTTTGCCACCTTCAAGCATGCCTTAATCACATATGACATTGCAAATGCAAATTTCTATTCTTTTTCATGCATTTTCCCCCATGTATGACTTTTGTTACACTTCTGTTTTAGACCATTGGAAAGCAATAAAGAATTATTATAAATAAGATACACAAACAAACAGTGTATTTTCAGGTAAATCAAACACCACCAACGCCAGTTTCTGGAAACACATTGCAATCAGTAAACAGAAAACATACTGTTTTAACTTGCTTTTGTTTTGCTTTCAGCAGCTTAGATTGTCCATGTATAGAACATGCCTGGTGTCATAATTGTCCTGAACTCTCTTTTTTACAATTTTGTTGGTGCAATCTTAATTACGTAGAGTTAAAAATAGATTAATCAGCACAAACAAAAAATAATAAGCATTAACTAGCACACAAGACACATATAGAACAGGGTGGCAAAATACTGTATTTTCTGAAGTCATTTAGGAATAAATGAAATCCTGTTAGATCACGTATTTGAGAATGTTTATCTGTTGAAAAACTGAAGAGGAATAATAAACACAAATGCTGCTTTATTTCTTCCCCCTCAATAAAAACAAAAACAGCAAAACTCTGCAGTCTTTATTAAAGGCCACATTTTACAGATTGCAGCACATACCGAAAAGTAATATTTAAACATTACACTCTATATTTGTAGCAAATGTTACATGCCATTCATCAGTGTACCTCAAGCAGCCATAAGATATAAAATGTTTTATCCATCAGTGCTGCACACTATTTGTTAACTGAATAACCACACATATTAAAGGGGACCCGTCACCCAAACAAATTATTCAAAATCCTATTTTATCACATTAATCAAGCAAAATGAACTTTAATTACACTATATAAATTATCTGAATCTTGTTTCTTTCAGTCTGGGAACTCAGAATTATAGCAAGCAGGCAGGAGGCGCAGACAATAAATCAAAAAATATTTGATTGACAGCTGAGATTTTTAAATGAGCTTACAACAGCTATGGATGCTTTAATAAAAAATAGAAATTGGATTTCATGTTTAATTTGAAAAGGACTTTTATTATACAGATTTTTGTGTCTGGGTGACAGGTCCACTTTAACCAATTAAACAAGCTAAATGTTATATGACATTTCTAATGACAGGATTCTGTATATGAGAAACTGAGAATTTCAGTTTCAAGTTTAGCCATTCCATAGGTGTTTTGCTTGCAAAGTCCAAGGATATCAAGTCCACTGCAACCCCATGACCTAGGCTTCTGCTCACCTCCTCATACACAGTAAAAGGCAATTACATTTGTCTGGCAAAATCTATTGTGCAATTAACCAAACTTGTACAAACACAATATTGCAATTTGAAAGATATTCCAGTATCTTCTGACTTATTACCCCCTTATTCGTTTCCTATTACTTTCTTTACTCACTGTATAGCATTGGAAGTAAGTTATAACAAAGAAAATAAGATAAATATTGGGCAGTTCAAAAAAATGTTAACAAAAATAACCAAACCTTCGAACAGAGTGCAGCGCACCCAGCTCCAGGTTTCCCTCAGTGGCACACTTGTGTCTAAAGAACTGGCAGCAGATTTAATGGTGAGTGGCCATATTGGTGCCATCTGGACTTTTCAGTGAAATTGTAACTGATTTATGTTGAGGTGCAAATATTTTAATGCATCAAGCACATCTCTGTTTGCACCTCAATTACACTGGAATTATGATGAAATGCAGCATTGGGTAAAACATGGTAACTGTAGCTGAAAATGCACTTTACACACCACACGTGGGTCGCAAATTACCCTTAACATGATATGAAGTAACCCTGTAAAATTATATTATACCTAGGGTAAGTCTTTATAGATATATCCTTAAATTAATGAATAAACAAAACATAAAATAGAGCATATTCCATTTATTGAGGACGGGAGTACCTTAAAAAATTAATATTTAAAACCTACAGTAGGGAAACATGTTGCCTCTTAATTCACTTTGGAGCCAAAGTGGAAGATGAATTACTGTAAATTAATTACCACACATGACAAAAGAGATGGATTTCTAATAGACACTGAAGAGGAGTGTTTACTTACAGAGATAAAACAAAGGCAGCATCATATAGACCCATATGCTACAGCAAGGAAAACAAAAGTTTAAATGGCATAATAGCAACTTGTCATTAACTTTATTATTATTATTATTATTATTACACAGAATGTATGACATTAAAATGGCTTCTTTTCATTTCTTATATTATAATTTTTTACGATGTTTTCTTTTTTTGTGAATAGTGTATGAAAAATCCAATTATCCAATAAACATAAAGCAAGCAAGCACTATTATATTTGATACATGAAACCATACCCTTGTTTTTAGGGAAATCAACAATGCCAGTCAGGAGGCAAAACAGAAAGAATATAAGTGCACCATATCTTTATGTTTCTTTATTTATAAAGGAATAATGCCTGATGTATGATGATGCCTTCACATATTTCATTAAGAAAAAAAAATTATATTGATGTCTGTAGTTGTACCATATATTCCCTTTTAGTTGCAATCCAGTTGATATATTTGACTACTTGTACCCAGCAGTCCCAAATGACATTGGAAGCTGTCAGGTCAGCTTTGTGAATGAACACTGACTTCATATGAAGAAGGTCATTGCTCATCAGGTCAAACCATTTTTCAGCAGATGGACTTTCCCTTCCGAATTGACACTATCAATTTTGAAAGACAAGTCAGTACATGACATTTCAGAAGAAAAGAAGCATTGCTCAAATTCCCTATCAACCTCTGCAGTGGGGGGCCTTTGCAGTTTGACCCTTATTATGATTGCAATACTAGTTTGTATTAAGAAATAAAAATGAATTCAATTGCTCTATTTATGTGTCTATTATTTGTATGGATGCTTTCATCAATAACCACTTGCATTTGCTGAGGACTCACAAAAACATTTTGATTGATATATACTGTTTCGTAAGCCTGTACTCTGCAGGGAGGCAAGCTTCTTAGAGGACACTGAATGTCTCTACTGATCACCTGCTGTTTGTAGTCAAAATCAGCTCACTATCTGAATCTGCCCACAAGTAGAGCTTTTTTCATAATATTGGAGAAAACTATTATCTTGCAGACTTTAACTTGTATACCCCTAATTTGGTTACTGTCTCTTTAAATAGCAACTTACCCTTGGCAATCCAGGGGCCCTGAGCACTTTTGCGTATAAAAAAGTACCAGGGACTGGGAATTACAGCGCAGTGCCTCCACCTAGGGAACACGGAGGAACACACACCAGGGGGATTCCACTAGGAATAATAAAACACACACACAGTTTGCAAATTAAACAAATATAAACTTTATATAAACTGCAGTAAAAATTGGGCAAACTAATACACCATGCACTCCAAGTGCATGGGGACAGGTGGGACACTACCTAAATCACTATTAAGTACTTAACAGTTGCTCCAACACAGTCCTTTTTAATATTAAAGTCCCAATCCTCTGGAAGGGGTTAATAACCACACCGTTCAAATGAACTTTGGAATTTAACAGCAGCTCCCATGTAGCAGGTAAATACACAAGACTTGTCTTCACTTTGGGGTCCCACGCTTGTATCCGTGCCAGTATCCTCCCTTGGGTGGCTAATTCACCGGGGTGCTCTCAGAGGCAATCACACTGGAGATTACAGGCAGCTCTGTAGCAGGATAAATCGCACCAGTGGCACCTTTCTCCCTCTGAGTCTCTAGCAGCTTGGCAGGCAACAGGCTGTATCCAGATCATTGCCAAATGTGCTTAATAAAAGCTTTTTATTTTTAAACATAAACCGGTGCTGTGCTTCAAGTCTTCTATAGTATATGAATGGATGGTGGCCATTAACTGCACTTGCACTGGGACTTCTTTGAACAAAAAGGTGAAAACGGAGCTGACTGGACCAAGTTCACAACGGAACAGGCTGGGCTCAATCTGTATCTCCACAGATTCCACAGATTTAACAGCTTCTCTGTACTTGACTTACAGCTACTCGTGCTGGCTCTGTTCAGCTCTCTGGGAGATCCCGTACATTTGGCTCCAAAGTCAGGCACACCCACTCTACCAAGGATGCACTGGGGTGCCCAACCAATCAGATCACTCTCCAGCCTGTAACTGGGCTGGATGATGCCACAGGCAGAAAAACAGGGGAAGGATTCCTCTTGTCCCCTACACTTGCTATGCTAATAATTATATTTATATACAAATATGGTGTTTTTTAAAAAAGGTTTAATAGACTCCATACCAGCAATTTCCATATGGTGTCACTTTCCATTGCTGTTGCACTTATTTTTATCAATTTGCATACAGAAGTTGTGAACAACAAGCTAGAATTGCTTCGGAATATTGCCTGGAAACAGTTCAGGGATATTTTCTGACTAACAACTGAATGATAAATCTTATCAAGATCAAAGAACCTCTATGACAGATCATATTTTAGTCATTCATGCAACCTGTGACATGCAATTAACTATAAATTATGGTATCATTTAGATACATTCATGAATTATATAACCATCCCTAAACTCTAGGCTTACTTGTTGACCACAGTTTTAAAGGCAAAAATATCATTGTACACCTGATGTTGCTGAATTTAAAGAACAAAATATCACACACAGCTGCTTAATTGATTGCTTTTTAATGAGCAAATGCCCTCCTCCAAAGCCACGCTTTATGACATGACTATTTGAACATTCTTCTATATTTGAATGCAGAGCTAGTGATTTTTTAATTAACAGTCCTCATCAGAAAAAGTCTCATTCTCTTGGTTTCCCACATGCTTCACCCGGGATCTTTTAATTATGCTTTATGTGCATTTAATTTTCAATTTTGTAATATAAATTAGTTATACAGTAAGAATATATAGCAGACTTTGCCTAAAAGAAGACATTTATAAACTATTTTAGTAACTTCTAGTTTGTACTGTATGTTTTTATTTTAAACAAGACTGAACTGTATACTAGGGATGTAGCGAACGTCGGAAAAAAAGTTCGCGAACATATTCGCGAACTTGCGCAAAAATGCGAGCGGTTCGCGAACGGTTCGCGAACCCCATAGACTTCAATGGGAAGGCGAACTTTAACATCTAAAAAAGACATTTCTGGCCAGAAAAATGATTTTAAAGTTGTTTAAAGGGTGCAACGACCTGGACAGTGGCATGCCAGAGGGGGATCAAGGGCAAAAATGTATCTGAAAAATCTGCCTGTGTGTGCTTGGAAGAGATAGTGTAGGGGGAGAGCTGTTAGTGATTTCAGGGACAGATGATAGTAAGTTTGCTGGCTAGTAATCTGCTTGATACTGCTCTGTATTGGAGGGACAGAAGTCTGCAGGGATTTGAGGGACATTTTAGCTTAGGTAGCTTTGCTGGCTAGTAATCTACTGTTCTCTTTAAACAACTGCCATACGTTGCCCTTGTAGGCATTGTTTGCCCAGTTTTTTTGGACGCAGCCACTGAAGCACAGTTGCCAGAAAAAATATGCCATATAAATGCTGAAAATAGTCATTTTTCGCCATACGTTGACCTTGTAGACATTGTTTGCCCAGTTTTTTTTGGACGCAGCCACTGAAGCACAGTTGCCAGAAAAAATATGCCATATAAATGCTGAAAATAGTAATTTTTCGCCATACGTTGACCTTGTAGACATTGTTTGCCCAGTTTTTTTGGACGCAGCCACTGAAGCACAGTTGCCAGAAAAAATATGCCATATAAATGCTGAAAATAGTCATTTTTTTGGTCGCAGCCACTGAAGCACAGTTGCCAGAAAAATTATGCCATATAAATGCTGAAAATATAAATTTTTTTGGTTGCAGCCACTGAAGCACAGAGGCCAGAAAAATTATGCCATATAAATGCAGAAAATATGCATTTTTTTGGTCGCAGCCACTGAAGCACAGTTGACAGAAAAATTATGCCATATAAATGCTGAAAATATAAATTTTTTTGGTTGCAGCCACTGAAGCACAGAGGCCAGAAAAATTATGCCATATAAATGGAGAAAATATGCATTTTTTTGGTTGCAGCCACTGAAGCACAGAGGCTAGAAAAATTATGCCATATAAATGGAGAAAATATGCATTTTTTTGGTTGCAGCCACTGAAGCACAGAGGCTAGAAAAATTATGCCATATAAATGGAGAAAATATGCATTTTTTTGGTTGCAGCCACTGAAGCACAGAGGCCAGAAAAATTATGCCATATAAATGCAGAAAATATGCATTTTTTTGGTTGCAGCCACTGAAGCACAGAGGCTAGAAAAATTATGCCATATAAATGGACAAAATATGCATTTTTTTGGTTGCAGCCACTGAAGCACAGAGGCCAGAAAAATTATGCCATATAAATGCAGAAAATATGCATTTTTTTGGTTGCAGCCACTGAAGCACAGAGGCTAGAAAAATTATGCCATATAAATGGACAAAATATGCATTTTTTTGGTTGCAGCCACTGAAGCACAGAGGCCAGAAAAATTATGCCATATAAATGCAGAAAATATGCATTTTTTTGGTTGCAGCCACTGAAGCACAGAGGCCAGAAAAATTATGCCATATAAATGCAGAAAATATGCATTTTTTTGGACGCAGCCACTGAAGCACAGTTGCCAGAAAAAATATGCCATATAAATGCTGAAAATAGTAATTTTTCGCCATACGTTGACCTTGTAGACATTGTTTGCCCCGTTTTTTTGGACGCAGCCACTGAAGCACAGAGGCCAGAAAAAATTAAACCAGTAGGGTTTGCACCCTAGTTTGTAACGGTGGCGGAGGGAGGAGGACGCTAAAGGACAGCTGTGTGTGGAGTCATGAGGCTTGAAGAGAAGGACAGCTGCATAGAAGTCAGAACAAGTCTTCCGGCGTGCAGTAACCCTCCGAGATCCACCCCTCATTCATTTTAATAAAGGTCAGGTAATCGACACTTTTGTGACCTAGGCGAGTTCTCTTCTCAGTTACAATCCCTCCTGCTGCACTGAAGGTCCTTTCTGAGAGCACACTTGAGGCTGGGCAAGACAAGAGGTTCATGGCAAATTGTGACAGCTCTGGCCACAGATCAAGCCTGCGCACCCAGTAGTCCAGGGGTTCATCGCTCCTCAGAGTGTCGATATCTGCAGTTAATGCCAGGTAGTCCGCTACCTGCCGGTCGAGGCGTTCTTTGAGGGTGGATCCAGAAGGGTTGTGGCGCTGCCTTGGACAGAAAAACATTTGCATGTCTGATGTTACAGACCGGCCAAAGGGCTTTGTCCTTGCAGGTGTGCTCGTGGCAGGATTACTGGCACCTCTGCCCCTGGAATGTTGATGAGTTCCTGAAGTGACATCACCCTTAAAAGCATTGTACAACATGTTTTGCAGGCTGGTTTGTAAATGCCGCATCTTTTCGGACTTGTGGTATGTTGGTAACATTTCTGCCACTTTATGCTTGTACCGAGGGTCTAGTAGCGTTGCGACCCAGTACAGGTCCTTCTCCTTAAGCCTCTTGATACGGGGGTCCTTCAACAGGCATGCCAGCATGAAAGACCCCATTCTCACAAGGTTGGATGCAGAGCTATCCATCTCCGCTTCCTCATTATCAAGGACTGCCTCATCCACGGTCTCCTCCCCCCAGCCACGTACAAGACCAGGGGTCCCCAAAAGGTCACCACTAGCCCCCTGGGAAGCCTGCTCCTGTTGGTCCTCCTCCTCCTCCTCCACAAAGCCACCTTCCTCCTCTGACTCCACTTCTGGCACCTCTCCCTGCGTTGCAGCAGGTGCCTGGGTTCGTTCTGGTGATTGCGACCATAAATCGTGCGCTTCCAGCTCCTCGTCACGCTGGTCTACAGCCTCATCTGTCACTCGTCGCACGGCATGCTCCAGGAAGAAAGCGAAGGGTATTAGGTCGCTGATGGTGCCTTCGGTGCGACTGACCATATTTGTCACCTCTTCAAAAGGTCGCATGAGCCTGCAGGCATCGCGCATAAGCACCCAGTAACGGGGGAAAAAAATCCCCAGCTCTGCAGATCCAGTCCTACCACCCAGTTCAAAAAGGTACTCGTTGACGGCCCTTTGTTGTTGCAGCAGACGTTCCAACATAAGGAGCGTTGAATTCCAGCGAGTCTGGCTGTCAGAAATCAAACGCCTGACTGGCATGTTGTAGCGCTGCTGAATGTCAGCAAGGCGTGCCATGGCTGTGTAGGAACGTCTGAAATGGGCCGACACCTTTCTGGACTGGGTGAGAACGTCCTGGAATCCTGGGTACTTGGAGACAAAACGTTGGACTATTAAATTTAACACATGTGCCATGCAGGGCACATGTGTTAAATTTCCCAGTCTCAACGCTGCCAACAGATTGCTTCCATTGTCACACACCACTTTTCCGATCTGCAGTTGGTGTGGGGTCAGCCACCGATCGGCCTGTGACTGCAGAGATGACAGGAGTACAGATCCGGTATGGTTTTTGCTTTCCAGGCACGTCATCCCCAAGACAGCGTGACAACGGCATACCTGGCACGTCGAATAGCCTAGGGGGAGCTGGGGGTGCACAGGTGTGGAGGAGGAGAAGGAGGACCCAGCAGCAGAGTAAGAAGAAGAAGAGGAAGAAGACGAGGTAGAGAGCGATGGAGGAGTAGAGGTGGTGGCAGAACCGCGTGCAATCCGTGGCGGTGACACCAACTCCACTGTTGTTGTTGTTGTTGAGCTACCCATTCCCTGCTTCCCATTCCCAGCCATTACCAAGTTCACCCAGTGGGCAGTGTAGGTGACATACCTGCCCTGACCATGCTTGGAGGACCATGCGTCAGTAGTCATATGGACCTTTGGCCCAACACTAAGTGACAGAGATGCGGTAACTTGGCTCTGCACATGTTGGTACAGGTGTGGTATTCCCTTTTTAGAAAAAAAATTGCGGCTGGGTACCTTCCACTGCGGTGTCCCAATTGCTACAAATTTGCGGAAGGCCTCAGAGTCCACCAGCTGGTATGGTAAAAGCTGGCGGGCTAAGAGTGCAGACAAGCCAGCTGTCAGACGCCGGGCAAGGGGGTGACAGTCAGACATTGGCTTCTTACGCTCAAACATGGCCTTCACAGAAACTTGGCTGGTGGCAGATGACTGGGAATGGGAACAGGTGGTCAAGGTGGAAGGCGGAGTGGAGGGTGGTTCAGATGGGTCAAGGAGAGCAGAGGTAGAGCAGTAAGATGCTGGACCAGAAGGAGGGTGGCTTTTAGTTTGCCTGTTGCCTTTGAGGTGTTGCTCCCAAAGTGCTTTGTGCTTGCCGCTCATGTGCCTTCGCATAGAAGTTGTACCTATGTGGCTGTTGGGCTTACCAAGGCTCAGTTTCTGACTGCACTCATTGCAAATTACAATGCTTTTGTCAGAGGCACACACATTAAAAAAATGCCACACTGCTGACTTTTTGGAAGTCTGCGATCTGGCGGTAACAGTAGAAGTTGGCGGCATTGGCGGCAATGGCGGGTGCGTTGGCCGGCTGAACACAGGTGCCGATACATGTTGTTGCCCTACTGATCCCTGCGGGCTGGCCTCCCTGCTTCTTCTAAGTCTTATTCTCCTACTGCCTCTCTGACTCTCCGTCTCTCCATCTGAACTACCCTCCTCTTGCTCTCTTCTACTAGGCACCCACAAAACATCAATCTCCTCATCATCATTCTCCTCAGATGCATCAATTTCTTCTGACACATCACAGAAGGAAGCAGCAGCGGGGACCTCCTCCTCCTCCTCATCACTCATCATTATGTCCATCTCTGTCGTGTTCTCTGCCAGAATTAAATCTGGTGTAACGTCCTCATCTCCTTCATCTTCTTCTGCCAATAATGGTTGCGCATTACTCAGTTCAAGAAACTCATGGGAAAATAACTCCTCTGACTCCAGTGAAGAAGGGGCACCGGTGGTGGAGGAAGTGTTACGTGGGGTGGCCATAGCAGTGGAGGATGAGGAGGATGTTGTGGTAAAGTTAGAAACGGTAGAGGATGGGGTGTGCTGTGTAAGCCAGTCAACTACCTCTTCAGCATTTTGGGAGTTCAGGGTCATTGGCTTTTTAAAACTGGGCAATTTGCTAGGGCCACAGGATTGCATAGCAGCACGGCCCCTAGCACGGCCTCTGCGTGGCGGCCTGCCTTTGCCTGGCATTATTTTTAAAAAAACAACAACAACAAAAACTCAGTTGGTTTTTCTGGAAACGATAATACACACAGCTAGATGGCAGTTTGAAGAAAACAGTGTGCAAATAATGCCTACAAGATCAACGTATACACTACTACAGCGGTGGATACGGATTACGTAAAATATATGAATGCTGCTTGAAAAAAAGTAACTCAAGTGGTTTTTCTAGAGACGATAATATTATCAATATTTAGACAAAATGTGAACAAGCTCACACAGCTAGATGGCGGTTTGAAGAAAACACTGTGCAAATAATGCCTACAAGGTCAACGTATACACAGCGGTGGATACGGATTACGTAAAATATAAGAATGCTGCTTGAAAAAAAGTCACTCCGGTGTTTTTTCTGGAGACGGTAATATTATGGATATTTAGACAGAATGTGAACACGGGCACACAGCTAGATAGCAGTTGGTTGAATAACACACTGGGCAAAAAATGCCTACAGGGCAAACAATGCCTACAAGGTCAACGTATACACAGCGGTGGATACGGATTACGTAAAATATAAGAATGCTGCTTGAAAAAAAGTCACTCCGGTGTTTTTTCTGGAGACGGTAATATTATGGATATTTAGACAGAATGTGAACACGGGCACACAGCTAGATAGCAGTTGGTTGAATAACACACTGGGCAAAAAATGCCTACAGGGCAAATAATGCCTAAAAGGTCAACTTATACACTACTACAGCGATGGATACGGATTACGTAAAATTTATTATGGCTGCTTGAAAAAAGTCACTCCGGTGTTTTTTCTGGAGACGGTAATATTATGGATATTTAGACAGAATGTGAACACGGTCACACAGCTAGATAGCAGTTGGTTGAATAACACACTGGGCAAAAAATGCCTACAGGGCAAATAATGCCTACAAGGTCAACGTATACACAGCGGTGGATACGGATTACGTAAAATATAAGAATGCTGCTTGAAAAAAAGTCACTCCGGTGTTTTTTCTGGAGACGGTAATATTATGGATATTTAGACAGAATGTGAACACGGGCACACAGCTAGATAGAAGTTGGTTGAATAACACACTGGGCAAAAAATGCCTACAGGGCAAATAATGCCTACAAGGTCAACGTATACACAGCGGTGGATACGGATTACGTAAAATATAAGAATGCTGCTTGAAAAAAAGTCACTCCGGTGTTTTTTCTGGAGACGGTAATATTATGGATATTTAGACAGAATGTGAACACGGGCACACAGCTAGATAGCAGTTGGTTGAATAACACACTGGGCAAAAAATGCCTACAGGGCAAATAATGCCTAAAAGGTCAACTTATACACTACTACAGCGATGGATACGGATTACGTAAAATTTATTATGGCTGCTTGAAAAAAGTCACTCCGGTGTTTTTTCTGGAGACGGTAATATTATGGATATTTAGACAGAATGTGAACACGGTCACACAGCTAGATAGCAGTTGGTTGAATAACACACTGGGCAAAAAATGCCTACAGGGCAAATAATGCCTAAAAGGTCAACTTATACACTACTACAGCGGTAGTAAAATAAAAAAAAGTTAAATAAAAAAAGAATGAATATTAAAAAAAAAAAAATTAAAGTTGGTGCTGCTGAACTACTAGGAGCAGCAGATTAGCACACCAGTCCCACTCCCCAACACTGCTAGACTAATAGCACTGGGCTCTTATAGTAGTAGTAGTAGTAGTAGTAGTAGTAGTAAAACAACAAAAAAATAAATAAAAGCAGTCCTTACAAGGACTATTGCTATTGCAGCAGTCAGCAGATGAGATCAGAAGCAGGACAGCTGCCCACTACAGCTACATACAGAGCACTGCAGTAGAAGGTAGATTACTAGCCAGCAAAGCTACCTAAGCTTAAATGTCCCTCAAACCCCTGCAGACTTCTGTCCCTCCAATAACAGAGCAGTATCAAAACGATTACTAGCCAGCAAACTTTCAACTGTCCCTGAAATCACTAACAGGCAGCAGCTCTCTCCCTACACTATCTCTTCAGCACACACAGACAGAGTGAAAAAAAGCTGCAGGGCTTCGGTTTTTATAGGGAAGGGGAGTGGTCCAGGGGAGAGCTTCCTGATTGGCTGCCATGTACCTGCTGGTCTGGGGTGAGAGGGCAAAAAAAAGCGCCAACAATGGCGAACCCAAAATGGCGAACGTCGCGCAACGTTCGCGAACTTCCGGCGAGCGCGAACACCCGATGTTCGCGCGAACAAGTTCGCCGGCGAACAGTTCGCGCCATCTCTACTGTATACCAGTGTTAAACCCACTTCAGTATGAATATCAAAGGTCGGAAATGCTTTAGAGTAAAAGAGTGTTAGTAGCCTCTACTGCATTAAAATGGGAGAATGGCTTTAAATTTGCAAATATGGAAAGTTGTGGAAATATCTCCACTGTTTTTTAACGATATGGGCACTATAAAAATAATACAGTCTCTAATTTAAAATGATAGGATATCAAAAGTCCCCTTGGAGTTTCCTGACCCATACAGAAACACTTGGCCTGTGGCATTGCAGTTTTAATCATGAAACACATTTATTAACTCTAATGTTCTTATGTTCACAATACGGATACATTATGCAAAGGCATCGTTTCATTCTAAAATAATTTTTTCTAAAGCCATGTAATCTTGGAAGAAATCTGTGATCACAATTTTGTCATATACACATTTTATTTATCTGGCAAGATAACTTGGTCAGGGATATTATTTTCTAGTAATTGTAATCAGTAAATAGCACAAGATGTTGGTGCCATTATAAGCAAAGTTAGAAACACCAACTGGCAGGACTTTCACAGAGTGTCCCACAGATGGTCCATGGTACACTGCAGTCCTTGATATTATTTGTCCTCCAGGTTACACAAATCTAATGGGGATGGTGCTTAGCTAAGAATCCAAAGGGCCTCCCTTCATTTGTGAAAGATACAGATGCAGCCAGTCAAGGCCTGTTTACAGGGCCCTCAGACAGTCCTACCCAACTGATATCTGACCAACAAATTCTTGAAAGCAATGTAACACAAACCAGCCACTTAGCAATCATGCAAGTTATTGTGGAAACTGGGACCATGGCTTGAGGAAAGCTGACTTCTGCTTGGATCTTTTAAATTAATGTTTTTTCCACTAAAACAAGCTGTAATGTGAAATAACACCTTTCGCTGCCTGCAGTTTAGTATACAAAAACAGGAGATGGCTCTTCACACATCCCCTACAGCATCAGCATTTCTACCACCGGTCTCCAAATAATAGGGTTACCTCCCAAGGTGTCTCACAGATGTGTCTGTGTTTGGGGGAAGGGGATGGCAAGAATATAATTGTGGTAGGTAGACCAAGTATAGTTTCCCTAAAGTGTGTAAGCTAAAAGCTAACCACCAGGAAACTCTTAAAGGAGAAGGAAAGCCCCAGGGCGCAAAACCCCTCCCCCCTCCCCTCCGTTGCCCCCCCTCCCTCCTCCCCCCTGGCCTACCTGTCCCCCTGGGCAAATGCCCCTAACTTGTTACTCACCCCTCTGCGCAGGTCCTGTCCACAGAGTTCACAGTCGCCATCTTCTCCCACACGCGTCTTCTTCCTGCTCTGACCGGCTCTACTGCGCATGCGCCGAATGTCACGAAGTCTTCGTGACATTCGGTGCATGCGCAGTAGAGCCGTACCGGTAACTGTTCCTACTGCGCATGCGCCAGAAAACGCCGGTCAGAGCAGGAAGAAGACGCGTGTGGGAGAAGATGGCGACTGTGAACTCCGTGGACAGGACCTGTGCAGAGGGGTGAGTAACAAGTTAGGGGCATTTGCCCAGGGGGACAGGTAGGCCAGGGGGGAGGAGGGAGGGGGGCAACGGAGGCGAGGGGGGGAGGGGTTTTGCACCCTGGGGCTTTCCTTCTCCTTTAAGGTGAGAGCAACAACTATTCCAAGGAAATGCTAATGTTTATAGCATTAAAATGGTTACTCACAAAAACAATGAACACTATTGCTTAAGAAGCTTTGGAAAATAAAGTCCTCCATCCCTTTGCCCCTTGTCAGCCACCGTACACTGCCCCCACCTATAAATCTAAATGAAAAACCTATACAATTTTAAATTGTCTGGTGTTTCAAAAAATAAATAAATAAATAATGTACTTTAAAGGGGCTATTCATGAAAGGTTGAGTGAAAAGAAATGAAAGGACCTCGATTGACCTCAAAACTCAAATGGTATCTTATTTAAGAAAAAACTCAAACGTCTAAAATTCAAACGAATATTACTGACCCAAACACTCAAATCAAATTTGAACGAAAGCGATTAGAGTTTTTTCTCAGAAAAAACTTGAATGTCAGGAAGGCTATTAACATCTTCAAATGGGTCAACGGACCTCTGCCATTGACTTCTACATAAACTCAGCAGGTTTAAGGTGGCGACCTATCAAATTTGAGTTACTTCTAGGGTCAAGGTATGATAAATCTCGAATTCTAATTCGAGTTTGGATTTTTCCCAACTCGAATTTGTGATTTTGGAATTTGAATTTACCATTCGAACCTCAATAAATCTACCCCTAAGTCTCTGATCCCAGTGTAGGCAAATGCATGCACTGTTTAGCTGTAGAAATCTTATATGAAAAAAAAATCTGTAACTATAAAATTTCAGTGTTTGTATTTTAAAAAATTCAGAATATTTAATTAAATTACTAAATGACTAATAAACTCTCACTTGGCTTGCCTTGTTAAATAATAGTTAAAAAATGGGTTGAAGATTAGAAGGTGTCCCATCCCAGTAAATGCCACATCGTGCCATGCTGAGCTTTTGTGCATACCTATTACTCTCTCTTTTAGATGTGTATTCAGTTTCTATTATAGGTGGGAATGAGCCAATTTGTTTCACATGAAATAAATTTGCATGCAAAATGTACTTATTCTTGAGTGATAACATTTTTTGCACACCTCTGTTTTGTTTCACCAAAAAAAAATGTGGATGAAAAAGACATAAGAAAAAAATGCCCAATGACTCCAATACATTTGTTGCGCGAGAAAAAAATACCCATATACTTTTCACAAGGTTTCACAAATTTAGTCGAACTGTTGCATAGACTTGAAAAAAACCACAATAGAAAATGCCACAGACTATGTGTCACCTGGTGCAGAAATTTGATATTTTTTCCCCTGTTGTTAACACGACAACCAGTTGAAGACATAATGGGATAACATGGTAAAGGAACTTGGCTGCACCTATAATTCATCTTGCTTAAGGGAACTTGAAATCTCCATGTGCTTCCCTATTCCTGGTCCTTCACATCACAGTAGGCACCAATGGGAGCTGACCAAGCAGTAATAAATACACTTGGGTGTTTTTAGGTGGGAATAATGCAGAATTATTTATTAAGAGCTTGATCAGCTGAAATCACATCCTGCTTGATTGAAAACTTGATGAACATGTTCATTACAACCAAACAGCTGCTTTGCAAATATTGACCCCTAAGCCTCAAATGCCTAAGAGGCTGCCATAGCCGTTGTAAAATGGGCTTTTAAATTATTAGGGTAGACATAGCACTGCATTTACAATAACCACAGAGATACACTCTCTGATCCATCTGGCTACCATAGAGGCTTCCAGGGTCAGACTGGTGGGTGCAGAGCCCCCCGTACTGCCCAAGCAGGGTCGGACTGGGGGACCTGGGGCCCACTGGAGCTGCTGTTTTGGGGTCCCCTCCAGTGCCATGTGTGTGCAAATATACACTGTGTCTTTGCGGCAGGAAGTAGCAGGCAGGAAAAAGCACAGGGTGTGGATCTCTCCAAAGGAAGATCAGTGGCCTGGGGAGCACCAGCAGGACCCACCAAGTTTTTTCTCAGGGTCCCACTGGCCCAGTCTGACCCTGGAGGCTTGTTTACCTACCTTGCTACCTCCAGGGATCCCCAAAATAGACTGATCATTCTTGATTTTTTTCAGTTGCAGAAAATATATTTTAAGTCACAGAACCACACATAGGGGCAAATTCACTAAGCGCCGAAGCGCTGAACGCTAGCGTTACTTCGCTAGCGTTTGGCATTTTTGTTACTGCGCAAATTCACTTTCGAACGCTGGCGTAGTTTCGCTAGTGTTACTTCACACCCTTACGCCTGGCGAAGTTTCGCTAGCGACTTACTACGCAAATTCACTAACGCGCGCAGTGTACTGAACGCTACCTTTTACGCTAGACTTCCTTCGCCACCTCAGACCAGGCGAAGCGCAATAGAGTAGATAGGGATTGCTTCAAAAAAAGTCAAAATTTTTTCTAAGTCCCAAAAAACGCTGGCGTGTTTTCTACATTATGGGTGATAAGCTGAAAAAGATCGAAATTTTTTTTGGGGCTCCCCTCCTTCCCCCCTACATCTCCTGACTCATGGCAACTTAGCTAGACAGTGGGCACATGTGTAGGGCAAAATAAAATTTTTATTTGATGTTTTGAAGCTTTTCTAGCCATTTGTAGTGCTGATACATATTCCTCAATTGAAATTTGAATTTGGCGCCGTATGCAGATTAGCCTTCGCTAGCGTAACTTCGCTTTACTTAGCGAATCAACGCTAGCGCAACTTCGCAACCTTACGCTACCCCTGAGCGCAACTTCGGATTTTAGTGAATTTGCAAAGCGCTGGCGAAACTACGCCTGGCGAAGTGTGGTGAAGTGCGGCGAAGTGCGGCGAAGTTACTCCTGGCGCAACTACGAATCTTAGTGAATTTGCCCCATAGAGTGTGCCATCTGCCCTTCTCCTTTGATATGGGAGATTGGGAGATGGAGGCCAATATTTATTCATATGAAAGTCAAAGACTGCTTTATGTAAAAATTCCTCTGCAGTTCTCAATATAATTCTGTCTTCCTTGAAGGTAACATGACTAGCCAAAGCTAGTAAAGAATGCATCTCAGATTCTGTCATGATTTTTATGGTATAGATTTTATTAACAAATGACACTGTGTACATTGAAAGTAATTCAATCTACCAATTAAAATTAATATATTGAACCAATAAATGTATTTTTTTGTTGTTGTAATATTGGTGGGTAGGTAGTCATCTCAAATCATTGTGCCTGGTTATGTGCTTTCAGAGAGAGAGAGAGCAAGCACTTCAAGATGGAACTGCTTTCAGATGAGCTATTGTTTCTCCTACTCAATGTAACTTAAGGATTCGCAATTTGGGGTGGAATTTTTACTATTCAGTGTTGTTCTCATATTTACCACTAGGTGTGAGCAATTTAGAAATGCAGGTGTCAGGTAATTGTCATCTGGTTACCTTTCCATTGTTCTGCTGATGGGCTTCTGGGGCGAAGAGGGTGATATCACTCCAACCTGCAGTGCAGCAGTAAAGATTGACTGGAATTAATTACAGCACAAGTCACATGGCTGAGGGCACCAAGGAGACTAAGAACATGTCTAGCCCCATGTCAGATTTCAAAATGAAATATAAAAAAATCAGTTTGCTCTTCTGAAAAAGAGATTTCAATGCAGGATTCTGCTGGAGGAGTGCTATTAACAGATACATTTTCTAAATATAAATGCTTTCCCATGACAGAATCCCATTATGTAATGCTTTATCCATAGACTCAAAAGGTTCTTTATACAGAGCTTGTTGCATCAAACACAGATCCCATGGCATTACAAGACTTTTGGTCGTAGGTTGAAATCTTTTAAGTGCTTCAAAAAACCTACTATTAAGAAATTTAGAGTAGTGATGGGCGAATTTATTTGCCAGGCGTGAATTCGGGGCGAATTTGCGCGATTCACCGCCGGCGAATAAATTCGCAAAACGGGAGCTAAAAATTCAACGGCAACAAAAAAATGGACGCGGGCGTCCGTTTTTTGGACGCTGGCACATTTTCGCCAAAAATACGGACGCCGGCGTAAAAAAAAAAACAGACGCCGGCTTCAAAAAACGAAGGGCAGTGTCAAAAACGGACGCCAGCGTCAAAAACGAGACGCCGGCGCTGTTTCGCTAATTTTTCTCCATTTCACGGGAAATTCGTGAATTTTTCGGCGAAGCAAAATGGCGCAAATTCGCCCATCACTAGTTTAAAGGCCCAACTTACATCACAAAGGGCTGACGGCACAGAAACTTGGCCCTAAAGTCAACCCCAAAATAAGAATTTTTCTATTAAAGGAAAATAATTCTAAGCAACTTTCAAATATAGATTTTTTTTAAAATGTCCATTGCTCTTCAAGTTGTAAAAACAACTGATATTAAAAGCAGCATTTGCTTAACTCCTTGCTGCTACTATTTAAACAATGTTGCAAAGGTCTTAGTTAAAGACATGTCTGTTAATCAGTTGTCTTGTCTTACATTATATCAACAATCTGAGCCACCAGGGCAGTGAATAGAAAGGAACAACAAACATTGCTTTCAAAAGCAATACATAAACAAATACTGTAACTTAAAACCCATAGAAAATTTGTAATGCATCTGGCACATGATTTTCTGCCCAGTGAAAAATCATCTGTGATATCTGCAGGAGTAATTGTTCCTTGTGCATCCCTGTTTGATCAGATATCTAATGGCTGTCAATGTTGTCTGAACTTACCAGAACAGGTTTACCTCTCAACAAATGCTTGCATTTCAGTAGAGCCAGATGAATAGCCATTAGTTCCTTCCAATTCCTTTTCCACCACAGAACAATTCATTCATTTTTATTAATTCCTATGGGATTTGTAGTAGCTAAATATGCTTCTAAAAATCCCATAGACAAATAGAAAGTGGGTGAATTTTATTGTAGTGAACTATTATCACACTAAATCTGCTCCTGTAAACTCTGAAGAATGAGAGCCTCATTGTGCAGAGATAAGTCTGCATACTGAGTTGTTTATCATTAAAGTGTTATGTAAGAATATAGAAAAACATTAGTGTAGTACGTGTGTCTTCACTAGCAGAATCCGTAGGGGCAAAAGGCAGAGAAAGAGTCGTCCATCAGTGAGTCCGGAGCTCCCAATGGAAAGCCAACCAAAGGTAAAAACAGTTGTAAACTTATCCCAAAGATGCCTTACTGAGACTGAAAGAGGGGTTTTAAGTAAAGGACTGGGTTCATTCCATCTAAAAGTAAAAATGTATTTGATTTAGAAGTGGACATATTTAAGTTTGTAAGGACTCTAAAATTGTGTGCCCATTTTGATACATGTAAGAGCATAGAAGTTGAAGTGATAAAAATGTAGGTGTGAAATCATCTTTTATACCAAATATTAACAACACATGTATTGAAATGTTTGAATGTATGGTTAAACAGGATCTGACCAAACTAACAGACTTGAAAATTGGTAGAGGTAAAGCTAATATGTTGCCAGCGGAACGGGAACATTAAGGAAATTGAATTCCTATAACGATTTTGTTGTCCAGTCAGCAGATAAAGGTGGTCCTGTTGTGGTCTTGGACCGACAGAAATACCTTAATGAAGCATCACGCAAGTTGGACAATTCGTTACGGTATAGGAAGCTTACTTTTATCCCTACAGAATCCTTCAAGAAAGAAATAACTACTTTTTGGAAGGGGCACTCATGGACGGTATTATTTCACAACAAATTTTTTTGCCGAAAATACATAAGGACCTACAAAAACCACCTGAAAGACCTATAGTCCCCGGACGGGGGTCTATAATACAACCATTTGCAATTAATGTAGATGTGTGTCAACCAATTTTTAGACTTTTGACCACTTGCTTACAAGACACAACTGAATTTTTAAATAAGCTGTTAGAGGTAAAATTACCAGATAGGAAGGTTCTATTATGTTCCCTGGATGTATGTGACTTGTATTCTACAATGCCACATTCAGAAGGAATAGAATGCATACAAATCCATCTCACAAAATTGTGGTTGAAAGCACATGAGATTAATTTTACTTGTAAAGCCCTTGAATTTGTAGTAACCAAAAATTATTTTATGTTTTGCGGACAGTATTTTGTACAGTCAGTGGGCTGTGCAATGGGTGCTAACATGATGCCTATATATGCGAATACGTTCATGTTTGAATTTGAAAACAAGTACATTTTACACAACCATGCCTGGAACCAATGGATTCTGCATTATTGGTGCTATGTGGATGGTGCTATGTGGATTCCTTCTTTGGGAGGGCACAGGTGAACAGTTCGAACGGATGGTACAGGAGCTGAACAAAGCTCATGAGACCATTAAGTTCACTTTTGAATATTCTGAATGTGAGTTTGCGTTTTTAGATGTAAAGGCTATGATTGAAAATAACACTATAACTACTACTATGCATTATGAGCCAATGGATTGTAATACTACTTTGCTTCCTAGCAGCTGCCATCCAGCCAGTGTGTTCAAAGGTCTCCCACATAGTCAATTAAAGAGAGTAAGGCGGAACATAACGGAAGATGACTTGTATGAAATTGAAGGCAAAAAAATGGTCAAAACATTGTACAGCAGGGATATAATCAGAAGGAATTAAATCAACTAAAGAGTGATGTAAAAAAGGTTAAACATAATGAGCTGCTAACAAGGAAGGAGAAGGTCATTCAAACTACATGTGAGAAAATGGTATTTGTCTCAACTTCTGGTACTTTAACACCTCAGGTAAAAATAATTATTTTAAAGCATTGGAAAATATTACAACTAGACCAGGAATTAGGTAAAATCTTTAAGGATACCCCCGTTATTCTCGTGTAGGCGAGGGAAATCAATAGGACAAAGGGTCTTAAAGAAATTTTTATGTAAGTATAAAAAAGCTGGTTTGCTAAAACCGTTGAGAATGGGTACCTTTGGTTGCAGGTAGTGTGTGCATTGCACAGGAATTATTCTAGGTGACAGCATTGTACACCAATCGCAATTAAGGGACATTTCACATGTAATAGCTCTGGTGTTTTTTATCTCATCAAATGTCCATGCGGATTACCATATGTAGGGCAGATATCTAGGAGCATAAAGGTCCAATTGAACGAACATAAGAGTAATATATGGAATTATTCCCCTGAGAAAGAAAAAAGAAGGAAGTAACAAAAAAGTATATTACTTAGTTATTGGTGGCTACATATTTTTACTATGCTAAACATGCAGTATCTCAAGTAAGATGGGCAATACTTGAACAGATTAACTCAGTGAGGTGGTAACTTAAATCAACAATTGCTTAAAAAAGAGGCAGTGTGGATTAAAACAATGGATTCCATTTCCCCTCAAGGACTGAACAAAAGTTTCAGTTTAAAAAGTTTTTTTATAACTTCTGCATTTATTTATTGATGGATACTTTGTATAGATTGTTTTTAACAATTACATTTTTTTACTGTTAAATTTTCCAGCTAAAAATACACAAGGAGCAGTATGCATTGGGTTGTAATACAATTGACTAATATTAAGCCGTTTTTGAAATGTGATTAATTAAGTGGCTAAGATGGGGTTAATGGTTCACATGTTTGTACCACATAGGCTGTAAGGTATTCCTGTTTTGTGTTCACTGTTGTGTATTTGCACCCGAGGAAGGGGTTGGTCCCCGAAAGCTTGTGACACAATGTCTGCAATAAACAAGATGAAGGCTTAAGCCTGTATGAATTGGTGTGCTTCTTCCCTTTGTATAGCTTGGATACTATTGGACTTGGAGGCAGTCTGGGAATTGAATGAACCCTACATGCAAGTAAGTGGTGTGCAGCAGTGAATTTTCATTTCTTGCTGCACTAGCAGAATGCAAGCCATGTTTTTCTAAATATGCATATTCTGTATATCAGACATGAATATTTATTAAATATTTTTATTCTCACTGAAGTGGTACTTTTCATAGGATAAGAACCTTGTAAGCACAGTCCAGGGTACTTATGTAGGAACTCCACGTCCCAATCTTCTTTCTTTTCTTTCTTCTTTGCGGCCTACTGTGCATATGCAGTCAGCCTGCAGAGAAGAAAGAAGAAATGAAAGAATGTGACATGGTGCTTCTATGGAAGTTCCTGCAGGCAGGTTTTAAGCAAAAAGGAGCACCAGCCCCGGGGGCCTCAGGTAAGCGATTATAATCACCTAACATTTGGTTTCCTTCCCAGTGATTATAATTTCCTCCTCCTTGAAATGCATTCTGTCCAGTTTTACCAATCTCTCAGTAAAACATAATTACATAAAATACTATAGGATGCAAACTATAAATTCAATCTCCAAAGTAATTAAGAATCCACTGATTAAACCAGGTTGGATATATAGATTAATAGACAGACAGATGATAGATAGATAGATAGATAGATAGATAGATAGATAGATAGATAGATAGATAGATAGATAGATAGATAGATAGATGATAGATAGATAGATAGATAGATAGATAGATAGATAGATAAATAGATAGATAGATAATAGCATTTCCTAAGCAGTATCAGACAATCAATAGTCAATTATTTTATCATGATTAGCATCTAATTACTATTTCTAAAATCTTTTTTTTTTCGAGAGGTGGTACGCATGCTGTAAATGCAAAACAATAAGAGCAAAAATGTACCCTGGTTTATTTAACCAGACACAAGGGAGACCATGCAATTGCTCTTCTTGCTATTTCCTTCCACTAGCAACTTTATTCAATGGTTACCTACTGTGTTTGCTTTGACACATTGAGGATTAAATAAAGCTGAATTGATTTGCTATAATACATCACATCTGTTTGGAAATTGATTTGTCTAGATCATTTTCCCTGTGATGGCTTTGATTTTTTTCATTTGCGTTTCGGCAGGCCTCATAGTAAAAGTGAGCAGTAACTGGAAAAAGATAGAGAGTATACTACATATTGTTTGCCATTCCCACCAGGCAATGTTCCCTCTAATTTCTTCTAGGCTATGTGCTCAAAAAAATCTTTTGTGCGCACATTTTAAGCTTGTGTATTGTGGTGTTTATACAAATGGTCTGCGGAAGTCACTGTGCACAGGACTTGTTCTGTGCATACACAGGACTTTCTGTACAGCTTGAAAGTGAAAGTGAAAGCTTACTATTGTGTAATGCCTGCATGACTCTGCTAATACAGCACTGTTATACTCTACCCATCCTTGGCGCACCACAATTTGTTGCATGCACTGGCCTCAAAATTTGTGTGCACACCTTAGAGGGAACATTGCCACAGTGCTTTCTATATTCTGATGTCTCCCATTAAATGGACCATAGCATGTAACCATAATACATGACCTAATCAGGAGAATAATGTATTCACTTACATTCCAGTGTGTTCATGATAGAATTCAACCCTATATTAGACCCCATCTGGAGTGTAAGACTCTACTGACAGCCAGTGGCGGATTAAAGGCATGTGGGGCCCCCAGGATACATCCACACTGGGCCCTTTTCTCAATCAATTCCCATCCACCGTTCACACCACCTCCCTTATAAAATATACACATTTTAACCCTTTCCCTGCTGCAGCTTGGTCTTTGAACTTATGTTGGCATGTAAAGGTGAATCACAGATCCAGAAGTCATCAGGAACCAGAATCTGCACACAATAGTTTTCTTTATGTGGGCACTGTAGGTTCCACTTTTTATACATCAAAAGGTATAAAGACTACTACTACAAGTATGGGAGCCCTTATACAGAAAACTATTAGTCACTAAGCTCTGAATTATGGAAAGGCTGTCTTCCACAAACTCCATTTTAAGCAAATAATTGTAATTTAAAAAAAAATTATTTCCTTTTCTCTGTAAAAATAAATCAGTACCTTTTACTTAATCCTAAATATGGGACTGATTTACTAACAATAGAATTATTATTTTTCTAGAATCTCTAAAGATTAATACAAATCTTCGCCAGGTAAAAGTTGTTCAGGTCCTATAGAAGTCATGTTCAGGTCCTATAGAAGTCAATGGGAGCTGCGCTGATCCTATTGGGTCGTTTTAAGTCAATTCAGACTTTTAGAGGTTTACAGATTTTTTTTTCCCTAGGGATTGTCTAATACACAAAATTTTTTGTGGTTTTAGAGATATTTGTATTTTTTTCAGGTCATTCAGCATTATTTTCCATTTGCACATTTTTTTTTTTAAAAGGATTTTATTTTGCATTCTGAAACAAACAACATACTTAAGAACAGACAATGTAGGCATTAATAATGAAAAGTGCAGTTGGACACGCAGGACCACAACATATCAGATTAAAGCATTCAGGTACACAATTGGAGCATAGAGTCTGCTACATATTAGGTCAATGTGAGTATTACATGTTACTTCCAATTCCCACAGGATTTGAGCATGCTTATATAGGATTCAGTTTGCTGAAAAAGTAGTAGTTATATTACATATATATTCTCTTATATACTTGCATTTATTAAGACTCTGAGTCTACATCGGGACAGAGCTCTAACCAGGGTTCTCAGATTTTCCCAAACTTTTCCAGGAACTGTCTGGCTATGTATGTTAGTTTTATCATCGGAAGCCTGGTATTGACCAGTTTTACCCATTGCTTCACTGTGGGGGGCTGTGGGCTCATCCATGTCATGGCAATTTGTTTTTTGGCGTAAAATAGCAGGGTTTTTAGTAAATACCGCGTTTTATTTAGAGGTGCCAATTCGTCCACCAGTCCCAATAGGCACACCTCTGGTGTTAGTGTTCCAGGGAGCAGAATTTCATTAGTTAGGTAGGCTATCACCTTGGCCCAGAATCTTTGTACCAGGGGACACGACCAAAGCAAATGAAAAAAGTCAGCATTTGGGTGCTGGCATTTGGGACAATTTCCATTTGGACTTTTGCCCATGGCTTTGAGCCTGATTGGAGTAATATATATACACTGTATATTACGGAATTGCACCATCCTATCTTTTGTAGAGATTAGAAAGCTGTATAGCTCCCCTATTGCATCTTCCCACATATCATCATCTAGAGCAGGAATAAGGTCATTCCATTTGGTTTTTGCTTTGGTAAATGGACTAGTGATGGTGGACATTAGTATCTTGTACAGCCCAGAGACCAGCTTTTGAGGATTTGGGTCCCAAAGCCTGTCTTCATGCGTTTGGGTGTTTGTACAGATTGCCAGACTACCAAATTGGGCCGCAAATGCGTGTCTGAGTTGGAAATAACGGTGCCAAGCTATGTTTGGGTGGTTCAGTTTAGTCGCTAGCTGGGTGAGAGTCGGAAAGGTGCTGTTAACTAAGAGATCTGATAGGTGTCTGACCCCTAATTTTGGCCAGTACTTAAAGTCCGGTAGATGAAGTAGGTGCTGCAGGTTGGAGTTTCTCCATAGTGGGGTATAGGGGGATGGAGGGCTTGCAGCTTTTGAGAGAACTTTAGCTTCGAGAGAGCCCGCCAGCGTGGCGTGTAAAGTTGTGAGTGTGTTTTCAGGGTCGGGATTAAACCAGTTATGTATGAACGCTAGTTGACTTGCATAGTAATACATTTGCAGATGTGGAAGGGCTAATCCCCCCTTATCCAAGGAAGCCTGGAGTGTTAGCCTGTTAACTCTAGGGGGTTTGTTTGCCCAAATAAAGGGAAAGAGAATAGCGTCAATGTGTTTAAAGACCTGCTGGGGTATCCATATTGGGGCATTCTGCAGGAAGTATAAGCATTTGGGTAGGTATACCATTTTGAATAGGTTGACCCTGCCCCAGACCGTCAGAGGTAAGCCGGCCCATTGGCTGACAGTGGTTTTGAAACCTTGTATCACTGGATCAATGTTGTCTGTTACATAGTTTTGTGTGCCTGGCGAGATATTCACACCAAGGTATTTAAAGCTGGATACCCACCGCAGCCCCTGGATTGCACCTACTCTCTGCGCAGTTTCTAGAGTAAATAAGATTGATTTCCCTTTATTTATAACCAGACCGCTGTATGTGCCAAACTTGTCAGCTAGGCAGAGCACCAGTGTGAGTGAGTCATGTGGGTCTGCTAGGAGTAGTAGAAGATCATCCGCATATAGTGCTATTTTTTCCTCCAATCCCCCATATTTGAGTCCATTAATTTCAGGGGTATGTCGAACCATAATGGCATAGGGCTCTATTGCTAAGGCAAAAAGGAGGGGAGAGAAGGGGCAGCCCTGTCTGGTGCCTCGGGTAAGAGGGAAGGCTCTGGAGAGAGTGTTATTGACTCTGACCTGCACAACTGGGTTTAGGTAGAGGAGTTTAAGCCAAGTTATGAAGGTAGGGCCTATACCAAACTTCTCTAGGGTTTTCCATAAGTAGGGCCATTCAACCGAGTCAAAGGCTTTAGTGGCGTCTAACGCCGCTATAAGTCTGGTACCTCCGTTCGTATGAGTGGCTTGCAAATGGGTATGTAATCCGTGTAAGTTAATAGCCGTACTTTTATTGGGCATGAAGCCTGTTTGGTCTGGGTGGATAATTGAGGTTATAACTTTGTTAAGGCGTTTGGAGAGAATTTTGGCCAGAATTTTGACGTCTGTGTTTATAAGTGAAATGGGACGGTGGGAGTCGCATAGGTCCAGGTCCTTCCCTTCTTTTGGTATAAGCACAATCAGTGCAGAGTAGAAAGACTGAGGGAGGGAGCCTGTATTTTGAGCCTCTAGAAGAGTGGTAAGAAGTTGCGGGGCAAGTGTTTCACTAAGGAGTCTGTACCAGGCTACTGGAAGTCCGTCAAGGCCTGGGGTCTTCCCTGATGGGAGACTGCCAATGGCGTCTACTACCTCTCCTAGCGTAATTGGGCTGTCTAGATAGGAGGATTCTGCTCTGGAAAGGTTAGGAAAGGGGATTTCTAGTTCGGTGTCAGAGTATTTGACTCGTGTGGTGTATAGGTCGGCAAAGTGGCATGCGAATATTTCTGCCATGTCTTTTGGGTCAGAGGTATATATGCCTGCAGTTGTTTTGATCCTGGGAATCAGTGTAGACGGTTGGACCGCTTTCGCTAGGTATGCTAAGGTCTTCCCATTTTTATCTCCTTGGTCAAAGGACCTCTGGGCTGCATACAGAAGTTTTTTCCTGGTAATAGCCGTTTGTGCTAGTTCTAAGTTCCTTTGGGCAAGTACTAGTGTCTGGTGGTTAGCATCCTCCTCCCTATCACTGTATGCTCATTCTGCTTCCCAGACCCTCTCCTCTGCCTCAGTGACAGCCTGTTTAGCCAATTTGGCAATTGCCAAGATGAGTGTGCCCCTAGCGGCTGCCTTGGATGCTTCCCAGACCATATTACAGCTGCTGGTTCCTGCATTGACATCCCAATATGCAGTGTATTCAGATATACATGCCTCCGTCACCTCCGTGCTGTTGAGCCACAGGGGGGATAGTCTCCAAAGAGAGTGTCCCTGTCTTGGTGTAGTGCTAATCAGTAGTTGCAGGGGGGGGCATGATCTGACAAGGCTCTTGGGAGGTAATTGGCGTCTTTTACCCATTGTGTAAAGTCTGTAGATGCGATGGCCATATCCAACCGTGACAAGGTATGTTTCCCTACCGTATGACAGGAGAATTGCCTTCCCAGGGGGTTTTTAAGCCTCCAGATGTCTAATAGCCCTAGAGCTTCAGTCCATTGTTTTAGTGGGCCAGGTTGGTGTGTTGCAGTGGGATGCCTGTCATATTGAGCGGGTTGGGGCGGTATAGTGATACCTTGGTAAATACTAGGTTTAGTGTCTCCCTAAACTATGAATCGCCCATAGTGGTCAGTGGTTAGATCTAGGAGCTTAAATTGTAAAGTCTTACGGATTATTACAGATACTCCTCTGGAGTGAGTGGAATAGTGGGAGTGATAGGCATACCCAACCCACCGTTTCCTAAGTGCCAGCAATTTTTGTCCTACCAGATGCGTCTCTTGTAGTAGGAGTATGTCTGGTTTATATCTGGCTACATAATCAAATACTAGGGCCCTCTTAAATTTCGAGTTCAGACCTCGAACGTTCCATGATATTAACTTTATGCCCCCCATAATAATTCTGAATAATGACTGGCAGATTGGTGTCCTATTGGGGTTTGACTTTTGCTCCTGCCAGGTTTTGTTGTGGTAGAGTGCTTTGCGTACATATGTCTGTTGAACATCAAACAATAGACAAACAAACAGTCCCTTCCCTCCCTGCCCACCCCCCAAACCTGGGTGGGCCTATACCCATAACAATTACATGAGATGGGGAGTGTTGCTGTGGCAGCCTAAGCAGCGCTCCTTCTTAACCCATAAACATAAAAATATAACAGTAGTAAGCAACAAATGCAATAATAAATTGTTCAAAAGTTTAAATGGGATGCCGTATGTCGTGGCCTCCCATGCACCTGTTGTGTTGACCGGCACAACTCTGATGAGAGTGAGATAAGGATGTAACCTTGTAAGCCATGTGTAGCCCCGTAACCAGGAGCGGGTATTCTGGCACCAGTATTAGTCACTATTTGTTAGGGTGCAATGATCCAGTACCCCCAAATACAAAAGTCTGACTATAAGGGGGCCAGTAAATGTTTATGCGTTCCACTTGAGCATGTCTAAGGGCTGGGCCATATCATGAATATATTTCGAAGGTGGGATCAGTGGTGGGGTCCGCAGCCATTAACCGAGGTGGTTAGCAAGGGATCGATGTTGGGGGCCAGCCCGTTGGCCAAGGATGGGTGTGTGGGGAAATCAGTAGCTTACAGGAGAGGTGCATAGTAACAGCTACTCACCAATATGACAGTATGTGGTCAGACTCATATCGATGGGGCACACTATGTGCAGAGTGTCCGGCCTTTAAGGTATTGTCCTTCAGCTTAGTTGCGGGTGGTGATCTCCCGAGTTGTTTTCGGGTGATGCAATCATCAGCTTCTGTAGGTGTGCTGAAAATTTGGACTCTGTCTCCTTCCTGTACTCGTAGTTTAGCGGGGTAGATCATACTGTAGGGAATCTTAGCATCTCTGAGCCTCTTCTTGACAGCAGTAAAAGTAGCCCTCTGTTTCTGTATGGTCAGTGAATAGTCTGGATACAGTGACACAGTGGTTCCATTAAAGGAGAGAGGCCCTTTGAGTCTGGCTGCCCGTAGTGCAGCGTTGCGATCTCTGTAATTTAGCATGCGGAGAAGAAATGGTCGAGGAGGGGCCCCCCGTGGTAGGGGTCTAGACGGTACTCTGTGCGCTCTCTCAACCACGAAAATATTGGAGAAGGTCTCCGCTCCCAGCAAGTCTTTGAGACAGTTTTCTTTGAATAATTCAGGGTGTTGGCCTTCTGACTTCTCTGGCAGACCTATGATGCACACATTGTTCCTGCGTAGTCGGTTTTCTAGGTCGTTAGATTTGTCAAGAGCTGACTTCAGTTGCTTTTTAATTTCTGAGATGTCGTTTGGAAGAGGAGTTACAGTGTCCTCCAGTGTGGAGACGCTTGTCTCCAGTTCAGTAGTGTGTTCTCTAATATTTTGGAGGTCATGCCGTAAGAGCGAGAGATCCACTTTTATTTCCTCCAGCTGTGATGTAGTCGCCGTACGACTCTCCATTATCGCTGCAAGCAGTTCCGATGAGGATGGTTCTCTCGTCTCCTGGTCCATTGAAGGGGAGGCCGGTGATGATGGAGGTGAAGCATTATCAGAGTCTCGCGATGGGCCCTGAGACGTTGTTCTTGCAAAGCGTTCAAGCTTTGTTGCTGTGTCAGACTTTGGTTTTTGAGAGTGTTTTCCCATCTTTGTATTCCACTGGACAGAACGATCTGCAACAGTATTCTGCTTATGAAGACTTGGTTAGAAGGAAGGAGAAAGCGTGCGTGAGGATTACTGGTGGTGCATGGGTTGACCATTCAGGGTAGCAGGTCAATCTGGCATGATAGAGGGATACACTGCGCTCCTACAATTAGCTGGGCTCAGGGCCAAAGTGACAGTCCAGACACTACACAGGGGCAGTGAGTAGACCCGATGGGCCCAGAGGTATGTAGTTTCAGTGCCTGACCCTGGATTTGTGCTGGCTAGAGTCCTTTGGGTCAAAGGGAGGCAGATAGGTACTAACAGGTGCCACTTAGAACTTGCTGGGCATAGGGAGCCACTATGGCATAGCTGGATACAAGGTAGGGCCTTGTGTGCTGGTGCTGCTGGGCACTTGTGGTGTGAATATTAGGTGGCAGTGAGGGGCCCCCGGGGCTCCAAGTCACTCACCCACTGCTGCTTGACACTGTTTCCTCCGACCAAGCTCTATTCTCAGGTTCCGGCGGGGACCGCGCTGCCAGGCAGTTGCACTTGGGGGCCTTGATTACTAGAGGCCGCGGCTTCTAGCGCTGCTAGGCCGCGCCCCGCCCTCAGGCTCAGGGAGAGCTGGAAAGCCCGCACTTACTCAAGCGGGTGCCGGAGTGCCTCTCCGCTCTCAGGATGCCGGTGGGAGTGCTGCGCCGGTGTATGTAGGAGGTTATAGGGTGTTTACTACAGGGCCCCGGGAGCACCTGAAAAATGCGGCCACGTAGCTGCTCAGTCAGCCACGCCCCCCCATTTGCACATTTTTTAATTCAGATCTTTTAATAAATGTCATGACATTCGTGGATTTAGAGACAGTTAGATTAGTTGTGGTTTCATAAACTTCTAAAACTACTAAAATCCAACCTTGAATAAATAAGCCTCCAAGTTGCATGAATCCATATGGATAGCAAAACATGTCTATTGAGTTAATTAGGGGAGTTATTTATTAAGGCAAAGTTTCAAATTTTATGTGAATGTAATTGACTGGGAGGTTATTTATAAAAAAAAAATTGATCATCTAAAATTCGATCGAATAGGAACGACCTGAAAATTCGATTCATATTCGATTTGAACACCAGCAAAATTTGAATTGAATTTTCCTCCAAAAAAAACTTGAATGTCAGGAAATCTTCAAATGGGTAAACGGACCTCTGCCATTGACTTGTAAATGAAGTGGCAGGTTTTAGGTGGCAAATATTCATTAGAACTGTTTCCATTATTGGGGTGTGATAAATCTCACATTCGATTTTACATTTGAATTGGGGGATTCAAATTTGAATGTGTGAATTTTAACACCAAAAGAAAATTGAATTCGAATTTACAATTCGACTTGTAATAAATCTGCATCTTAATGTTTAAATGTATTTTAGACAACTTCAGGTATGGAGATCCACATTACAGTAAGATCCCTTATCAGGAAAACCCCAAGTCCCATGCATTCCAGATAATAGACCCTATGCCTGTATTATGTTAAAAGCTACAAGCCTTCTGCAAAATTAGTGTTGGTTTTTAAATTAAAATATGTAATGCAAAATCATGCCGATTAGCATAAATTAGGGCTACAGTACAAATGTGAAGCCATTCATTTACAATAAAGAGCATTGTTATCACACTGCCCTGTTCATAAAAATATGAAAAAATACAAATATTTAGTTAGTTCTCTGGACAGTGATCCCTCTAATTTCAAGTAGGTCATGCTCATAAAAATAAACTTTGTGCACAATGTGGGGTGAATTATAAAATGTAAACAATTTATTGTGTGCAAGTGCAGAACATGGAGGGAATATTAAACCAAAAAAAATAGTAGGCACCCTTATAACTCTATAGTTCTGTTGATGTACTTTAATGATTAAGTATCTAATATGATACCAATAACCAAGCTGTTGTTCATCAGGTTATTTCGCCAATGATAGAATCCATTTAAAATAAAGAGAAACAAAAACAAACATTATGGAAAAAATACCATTAAATACCGCAAATAAAAACAAACTATGCATTAGACAGAGGGAATATATATAATATAAAAACATTTGTTTTAAAAAAAATTGGGTATGCAAATGTATAGAAAATTGTCTTGCTATTGCAGCAATAAGGATTAATGTAACTATGTAATAAAATTCTTTTTGAAAAACATTTTTACGTTGAGCGAACTTATAAATACTCTTAATATGACAGCATCATTTTATTCCACACATTGAGGTTTTATGTTGTTCTAAACCATCATGAATTCTCGGGAGACAGTAAAAAAAATTATATTTTTCAGTATAAGACAAATTGCAAGGCAATAAATTGTAGAGATAAATCATAAAATGATAAATGAACAAGTAAAAGAAATAATCCCAGTGATTCCTATAGTCTGTTTACAAGTGTAGGGCAGATATTTTGTTTCATGTTTATCTTGACTGTGACTACTGTATATTTTTCTGTATATATCTTTCTGTAGCTAGCAGAGGTTATATAGGCTGAAAGTGCTGACCGATAAACAAATGGAACTAGCAGGTCAATGCTGATCTGTGGTTTTTCTCCAGCACGTATTTTCTGTTGATGTTAAAGGGGATTTGGCTAATCTTGGTTGTTTCAAAAATGTTAATCTGTCTGGTCCTGAAGGTTCCACTTAATACATTTGAAAAAAAATGACCTATAAGGTCCTGATTACCTGACTATTGAGGAAACTGGTTAATAAGGCTTTAGCATTCATTAAAATTATATTTTTATTTTAATGGATGTGTAGGTACTGTTTAATACATCTGGCTACCTCAGATAAAGATATATTTCACCTTAGAGCATTATTTTAAGGCAACTGCCTACTGGTCTTTATTTTAATTCTTTGCTGATGATTATAATGTCTAGCGGTGCTGCTGTCATGAGTTATATTTCTAAAAGCTCTCTATAGGTAGCAAACAGTCAGCAGTTCAGTATTCATATGGGAAATTAAGAATAGATAATTTGAATAGAAATATGAACAATTAAAAGTAAAATAACAATTAAATGAAAGCCTCACATTCTTTAGCCATTGTTTTTTTTTAAAAAACAGGTAACATTTCTACTTGCAGACCATAAATATGCAAACAAGGCATACTAATAATTCAAGAAAAAAATGTTTTGAAATGTTACTTAGATTAGGTTCTTTTGTAAAATGGAAAAGGATTATTTAAATGTAAAATTCCAATTTAAGAATCATTCTCTCTCTTACACACGATTTCACAGATGAAAAGAGCTCTTTGTTGAAAGCCAATATGCTAGGAAATGTACCCCAACTCCCACAACCTCCTATTTTATCAACAACTTTGTTTTATACAAAGTATACCGAAGACTTTTTTCTGTTCTCATGTTTTCAGACATCTAAAAATCATTAGACTATTCGACTATTCGACTATTCGATAGTCAAAGTACTGTCTCTTTAAAAAATTCTTCGACCCCCTAGTTCGCCGCCTAAGACCTACCGAGGCCAATGTTAGCCTGTAGGGAAGGTCCCCATAGGCTTCCTAACAATTTTCTGATCGAAGGAATATCCTTTGATTGATGGATTAAAATCCTTCAAATCGTTCGATTCGAAGGATTTAATCATTCCATCGAACGATTATTCCTTTGATCGTTCGATCGTTGGAATAGTGGTAAATCCTTCGACTTCAATATTCGAAGTTGAAGGATTCTACTTAGACGGTCGAATATCGAGGATTAATTAACCCTCGATATTCGGCCCTAGGTAAATGTGCCCCCTGCTCTACTTTTCTTTAACTCTATATAAAGTTGTATGGGGCAAATTTACTAACCTCCGAAAATTCACCAGCGACGGCTTTGCTCAAAGAGCAACACTTCGCCAGGCGTAGATTCACCAGGACAACGTTAAAACACTAAAATCCAAAGTTGCATCCAGGACGCCAAATGCTGGCAAAGTTGCACTAGCATTACTGCGCCAAGCAAAGCGAAGTTGAGCTAGCGTTGCCTAAATTGCATACAGTGGGAAGTTAAAGTTCAATGGACATATATGTTGCACCAAATACATTACACTACACAAGCCCGGGAAACCTTAATAAAAGAAAATAGAGTTGTTATATTGCCCTACACATGAGCCCAGTGTATAGTTTATGTGCCATATGTTAGGAAATGGAGGGGGGAAGACGGTTACCCCAAAAAAATTACGCTCTTTTGCAGCCTATCACCCTGAAAAAAGGAAAATATGCTAGCGTTTCTTGGGATTTTTCAACTATTTATCTACTCTATTGCGCTTCGCCTGGTCTGAGGTGGTGAAGGCAAGTCTGGTGCAAGAGGTAACGTTCAGTAAAATCCGCATCTTAGTGAATTTACGTAGTTACGTCCATTCGCCAGAGTGCAAATTTGCCTGGAGTTAGGGAGTGAAGTACCGCTAGAGTCTATCTCCTTTGCTAGCGAAGTAATGCCATCGTTAGTCACTTCGCCATTTAGTAAATTTGCCCTATATGTTTGCTGAACTTGTGGGTTTTATTATTATTCCTAGTGGGGCCACTCGTAGTTGCCATCCCCGTATCCCACTAGGTAAAGGTACTGTGTCAAAATCCTAGTATCTATCCTTTCATATAGCAAAGGGGATTCAGGCCCTGTATTGAAAATAAATATTTTATAAGAGAGTGTGCCACCATAGGATTACATTAAAGGGGTTGTTCACATTCAAAACACTTTTTTCAATGCAGTTGTTTTTAGATTGTTCCCCAGAAACAAAGACTTTTTCCAATTACTTTCCATTATTTATTTTTACTGTTTTTCCAAAAGTTGAATGTTCGTGTATCTGGTGTTTGAGTCTGACAGCTCAGTAATGCAGGTGCAGACTCTAAACTGTTACAATTTTCCAACATTTAGTTGATACATTTCTCAGCAGCATCTCTGGAGTATTAGCAACTATTGTATCAGTTCTAACAGCTGCCTGTAATGAAACCCAGAGATTCTGCTCAGCAGGGACAAAAATAAGAAATGTATCAACTAAATGTATGCATTTAGAACAGTTTACAGGGTCGGCGACCCCCCCTCCCAGGGCTGCTTCAGAAGGTGAAAAAAGACACTTGATACTTCAATATTAGAAAAATGGTCACACATAGAAAATAGAAAGTCATTATTTCTGGTGATCTATCTGAAAACAACAAGTTGTTTGAAGGTGAATCGCCCCCTTTAAGTTGAAATGTGCATTGATCAGACACATATAAACCACAGTCTACACCAGAGTTGATTTGATGTAGCAATACATATTTTAGGTGTGTGCTTGATTAATGGATTCCTTTGATACAGTTTATTGTCAGTTCACTTATCTGAGCTAAAAGTAATGTATGAAAGATGCAGCCTTCAAGGCCCATTTATTAAAGGATGAATTTTAGTAGTATTAGAGCATTTTGAAACCACAAAGAAACTCATTTTCACAAATGTCAGTCATGTATCAAAAGATCACCGCAACTTTTTCGACTTGTCGCACAATAACTATGACTTTTTCGTATTGTTACACAAAAGCCAGAGTCAAAAACACCCAATAACCTCAATAACCACAAAGCAAAGAAAGATCTGCCAGTTGTAAAAGGGACATCTGTCATTGACTTCTACATGATTTTAACAGTTTTTAACAGTTTTTAGTATTTTTGGTTTCGGAATTGTTGCTGTTTTGTTGCATAATAAATCCCAGAAAGTCATGCTTTTTTTTGCATTTTTTGGCACAAAGCCAGACCAGAAAAAATTGCACCTTAATTGATCAGTCCTTTACTCTTTGATTAGTATTATATTGTGCAATCTGCCTCCCTGAGACAGCCAGGGACTTTTTCTGGAAATGAGTGACTGGTGACAACAATTGTATGCGACTTTGTGTCAGGGATAGAGGAGTGCTACTCAAGAGAAGTGTAGTATAGTATATTATAGTATATTATATTGAATTCATCTTTAAGGTAACCCCATATGAGATAATGACCTCATCAATATCCTTTTATTTTTCCACAAGCTCCATATTCCTAGTGCTAAAGTAAGGTTTTAATAGTAGTTTCTTATGATTTTAGTTTGACACATGTAAAGCTTTTAATAATCCAAAGTAGAATAACTAAATTTATTTAAAACTGTATACATAATTGTATATATACATTGTTTATGCAAGTGAACTCTCTTCTGTTCTCTATTATAGTGAACAATTTAATAGAATTAAATTTACAGAAACTTTTTAATAAAAAAAAGTAAAGCTTTCATTTGAAATATATGTATTACAACAAACAAATAGATGGCCCATGTTTTTAAATTACAAGTTTTTACTAAAAACTTTCTAAAAAGTCGAAAATAGATATATTATTTTAGAAAATAACAAAGGTTTGTATAAAAAGAATTATATTTTTGCACTTTTAAGACAGTTCTAATAAACGTATTCTTAGAGGGGAGAACTGTTGTCCGTTGGGTATCACACCACTCTGGTTTATTTGTTTTGAAGCAAATATCTGTGACACGGGAGACCTGTGTGCTTTAACACTAAAGATAAGACACTCATTAATACTTTTGCACAGCTTGAGAATTTCCTTAAAGGAAATGTAAAGTTTGTACTAAAATGACCATTGACATACATAAACAAAAGTGATCCATTTGAATTCATGTACCAGCTATTTCTATCCTGTACAGTGCATGCAAATAATAATTTATTTTATACAGAATTTCTGGCTCTTATTGTAGCTCTGCTGAGCTCAGCAATCTTTCATCTGCTATCTGAACCAGCCTAAAGCTGAGCCTTAGATAATATATATTTATTGCCTGTCACCTGCAAAACCAAACTACAGATATTTAAAGTAAAAAAAATTCTAAAAAATGCTGCAGCACTCAAAGGTATTATCTAAAGAATAGTGATGGGCGAATTTGTGCAGTTTCGCTTCGGCGAAAAATTCGCGAATTTCGCGCGAAATTCTCAAAATGGCAAAAAATTCGCGAAACGGCGCCGGCGTCTCGTTTTTGACGCCGGCGCCCGTTTGCCGGCGCCTGTTTTTTTTCACGAATTTTCGCAGGCTTTTCGCAAATTTATTCGCTGACAGTGAATCGCGCAAATTCGCCGCAAATTCGCCGCAAATTCGCGCCTGGCGAATAAATTCGCCCATCACTACTAAAGAATCTGTATAAATACTGATAGCTTATTTTAAAATTTTAGCATTTGGAACTGTACGTCTTTTAGCCAGTCACTGACAGTCCTTCTGGCTTGTAGGGATGTCGCGGACTGTTCGCCGGCGAACTTGTTCGCAGCGAACATCGGCTGTTCGCGTCCGCCGCAAGTTCGCGAACGTCGCGCGACGTTCGCCATTTTGGGTTCGCCTTAAATGGCGCTTTTTTTTGACCTCTCACCCCAGACCAGCAGATACATGGCAGCCAATCAGGAAGCTCTCCCTCCTGGACCACCCCCACACCCCCTGGACCACTCCCCTTCCATATATAAACTGAAGCCCTGCAGCGTTTTTTCATTCTGCCTGTGTGTGCTTGCAAGAGCTAGTGTAGGGAGAGAGCTGTTACTGATTTCACTGATTTCTTTGAGGGACAGTTGATAGTAAGTTTGCTGGCTAGTAATCTACTTGATACTGCTCTGTATTGGAGGGACAGAAGTCTGCAGGGATTTGAGGGACATTTTAGGGTAGCTTTGCTGGCTAGTAATCTACCTTCTACTGCAGTGCTCTGTATGTAGCTGCCTGCTGTGGGCACTGATCTCTTCTGATCTCATCTGCTTACTGCTGTAATAAGCCAATAGTCCTTGTAAGGACTGCTTTTATTTTCTTTTTTGTTTTTTTACTTTGCTAGTTGCTACTATAAGCCCAGTGCTATTAGTCTAGCAGTGTTGGGGAGTGGGACTGGTGTGCTACTGTGCTGCTCCTAGTAGTTCAGCAGCACCAACCCGAGAAAAATATTTTTTTTAATATACATATATATTTTTTTTCTTTTACTTATCTTACTGTTCTTTAACGTGTACAGTGCTGTTGCTGTTCTTCATAGTAGTGCACCAATAGTAGTGCACTTGCAGGCATTATTTGCTCAGTGTGTTCTTCATTTTCAAACAACAACCATCTAGCTGTGTGAGCTTGTTCACAATCTGTCTAAATATCAATAATAATACCGTCTCTAGAAACACCACCCGAGTGACGTTTTTCAGGCAGCAATAATATATTCCGTATCCACTGCTGTAGTAGTGTATATGTTAACCTTGTAGGCATTATTTGCTCAGTGTGTTCTTCATTTTCAAACAACAACCATCTAGCTGTGTGAGCTTGTTCACATTCTGTCTAAATATCAATAATAATACCGTCTCTAGAAACACCACCCGAGTGACGTTTTTCAGGCAGCAATAATATATTCCGTATCCACTGCTGTCGTAGTGTATACGTTAACCTTGTAGGCATTATTTGCTCAGTGTGTTCTTCATTTTCAAACAACAACCATCTAGCTGTGTGAGCTTGTTCACATTCTGTCTAAATATCAATAATAGTACCGTCTCTAGAAACACCACCCGAGTGACGTTTTTCAGGCAGCAATAATATATTCCGTATCCACTGCTGTAGTAGTGTATACGTTGACCTTGTAGGCCTTGTTTGCCCAGTGTGTTCTTCTTCTTCATTTTCAAACCACTGCCACTTAGCTGTGTGAGCTTGTTCACATTCTGTCTAAATATCAATAATAATACCGTCTCTAGAAACACCACCCGAGTGACGTTTTTCAGGCAGCAATAATATATTCCGTATCCACTGCTGTAGTAGTGTATATGTTAACCTTGTAGGCATTATTTGCTCAGTGTGTTCTTCATTTTCAAACAACAACCATCTAGCTGTGTGAGCTTGTTCACATTCTGTCTAAATATCAATAATAGTACCGTCTCTAGAAACACCACCCGAGTGACGTTTTTCAGGCAGCAATAATATATTCCGTATCCACTGCTGTAGTAGTGTATACGTTGACCTTGTAGGCCTTGTTTGCCCAGTGTGTTCTTCTTCTTCATTTTCAAACCACTGCCACTTAGCTGTGTGAGCTTGTTCACATTCTGTCTAAATATCAATAATAATACCGTCTCTAGAAACACCACCCGAGTGACGTTTTTCAGGCAGCAATAATATATTCCGTATCCACTGCTGTAGTAGTGTATATGTTAACCTTGTAGGCATTATTTGCTCAGTGTGTTCTTCATTTTCAAACAACAACCATCTAGCTGTGTGAGCTTGTTCACATTCTGTCTAAATATCAATAATAGTACCGTCTCTAGAAACACCACCCGAGTGACGTTTTTCAGGCAGCAATAATATATTCCGTATCCACTGCTGTAGTAGTGTATACGTTGACCTTGTAGGCCTTGTTTGCCCAGTGTGTTCTTCTTCTTCATTTTCAAACAACTTCCATCTAGCTGTGTGAGCTTGTTCACATTCTGTCTAAATATCAATAATAATACCATCTCTAGAAACACCACCCGAGTGACGTTTTTCAGGCAGCAATAATATATTCCGTATCCACTGCTGTAGTAGTGTATACGTTAACCTTGCAGGCATTATTTGCTCAGTGTGTTCTTCATTTTCAAACAACAACCATCTAGCTGTGTGAGCTTGTTCACATTCTGTCTAAATATCAATAATAATACCGTCTCTAGAAACACCACCCGAGTGACGTTTTTCAGGCAGCAATAATATATTCCGTATCCACTGCTGTCGTAGTGTATAGGTTAACCTTGTAGGCATTATTTGCTCAGTGTGTTCTTCATTTTCAAACAACAACCATCTAGCTGTGTGAGCTTGTTCACATTCTGTCTAAATATCAATAATAGTACCGTCTCTAGAAACACCACTCGAGTGACGTTTTTCAGGCAGCAATAATATATTCCGTATCCACTGCTGTAGTAGTGTATACGTTGACCTTTTAGGCCTTGTTTGCCCAGTGTGTTCTTCTTCTTCATTTTCAAACCACTGCCACTTAGCTGTGTGAGCTTGTTCACATTCTGTCTAAATATCAATAATAATACCGTCTCTAGAAACACCACCTGAGTTGTTGTTGTTGTTGTTTTAAAAATAATGCCAGGCAAAGGCAGGCCGCCACGCAGAGGCACTAGGGGCCGTGCTGCTATGCTATCCTGTGGCCCTAGGAAATTGCCCAGTTTTAAAAAGGCAATGACCCTGAACTCCCAAAATGCTGAAGAGGTAGTTGACTGGCTTACACAGCACACCCCATCCTCTACCGTTTCTAACTTTACCACAACATCCTCATCCTCCACTGCTATGGGCACCCCACGTAACACTTCCTCCACCACCGGCGCCCCTTCTTCACTGGAGTCAGAGGAGTTATTTTCACATGAGTTTCTTGAACTGAGTGATGTGCAACCATTATTGGCAGAAGAAGATGAAGGAGATGAGGACGTTACACCAGATTTAATTCTGGCAGAGAACACAACAGAGATGGACATAATGAGTGATGACGAGGAGGTCCCCGCTGCTGCTTCCTTCTGTGAGCTGGTAGAAGAAATTGATGCATCTGAGGAGAATGAGGATGAGGAGATTGATGTTTTATGGGTGCCCAGTAGAAGAGAGCAAGAGGAGGATAGTTCAGATGGAGAGACGGAGAGTCAGAGAGGCAGGAGGAGAATAAGACTTAGAAGAAGCAGGGAGGACAGCTCGCAGGGAACAGTAGGGCAACAACATGTATCGGCACCTGTGGTCAGCCGGCCAACGCACCCGCCATTGCCGCCAACGCCGCCGACTTCTACTGTTACCGCCAGATTGCCAGCCTCAAAAAGGTCAGCAGTGTGGGATTTTTTTAATGTGTGTGCCTCTGACAAAAGCATTGTCATTTGCAATGAGTGCAGTCAGAAACTGAGTCTTGGGAAGCCCAACAGCCACATAGGTACAACTTCTATGCGAAGGCACATGAACGGCAAGCACAAAGCACTTTGGGAGCAACACCTCAAAGGCAACAGGCAAACTAAAAGCCACCCTCCTTCTGGTCCAGCATCTTACTGCTCTACCTCTGCTGTCCTTCACCCGTCTGAACCACCCTCCACTCCGCCTTCCACCTTGACCACCAGTTCCCATTCCCAGTCATCTGCCCCCAGCCAAGTTTCTGTGAGGGCCATGTTTGAGCGTAAGAAGCCAATGTCTGCGAGGCACCCCCTTGCCCGGCGTCTGACAGCTGGCTTGTCCGCACTCTTAGCCCGCCAGCTTTTACCATACCAGCTGGTGGACTCTGAGGCCTTCCGCAAATTTGTAGCAATTGGAACACCGCAGTGGAAGGTACCCAGCCGCAATTTTTTTTCAAAAAAGGGAATACCACACCTGTACCACCATGTGCAGAGCCAAGTCACCGCATCTCTGTCACTTAGTGTTGGGCCAAAGGTCCATATGACTACTGACGCATGGTCCTCCAAGCATGGTCAGGGCAGGTATGTCACCTACACTGCCTACTGGGTGAACTTGGTAATGGCTGGGAAGCAGGGAATGTGTAGCTCAACAACGACAGTGGAGTTGGTGTCACCGCCACGGATTGCACGCGGTTCTGCCACCACCTCTACTCCTCCTTCGCTCTCTACCTCGTCTTCTTCCTCTTCTTCGTCCTCTGCTGCTGGGTCCTCCTCCTCCACACCTGTGCACCCCCAGCTCCCCCTAGGCTATTCGACGTGCCAGGTACGCCGTTGTCATGCTGTCTTGGGGATGACGTGCCTGGAAAGCAAAAACCATACCGGATCTGTACTCCTGTCATCTCTGCAGTCACAGGCCGATCGGTGGCTGACCCCACACCAACTGAAGATCGGAAAAGTGGTGTGTGACAATGGAAGCAATCTGTTGGCAGCACTGAGACTGGGCAATTTAACACATGTGCCCTGCATGGCACATGTTCTGAATTTAATAGTACAACGTTTTGTTTCAAAGTACCCAGGATTCCAGGACGTTCTCAGGCAGTCCAGGAAGGTGTCGGCCCATTTCAGACGGTCCTACACAGCCATGGCACGCCTTGCTGACATTCAGCAGCAGTACAACATGCCAGTCAGGCGTTTGATTTGCGACAGCCAGACTCGCTGGAATTCAACGCTCCTCATGTTGGAACGTCTGCTGCAACAACAAAGAGCCGTCAACGAATACCTGTTTGAACTGGGTGGTAGGACTGGATCTGCAGAGCTGGGGATTTTTTTACCCCGTTACTGGGTGCTTATGCGCGATGCCTGCAGGTTCATGCGCCCTTTTGAAGAGGTTACAAATATGGTCAGTCGCACCGAAGGCACCATCAGCGACCTAATACCCTTTGCTTTCTTCCTGGAGCGTGCCGTGCGACGAGTGACAGATGAGGCTGTAGACCAGCGTGACGAGGAGCAGGAAGCGCACGATTTCTGGTCGGAATCACCAGAACGAACCCAGGCACCTGCTGCAACGCAGGGAGAGGTGTCAGAAGTGGAGTCAGAGGAGGAAGGTGGCTTTGTGGAGGAGGAGGACCAACAGGAGCAGGCTTCCCAGGGGGCTAGTGGTGACCTTTTGGGGACCCCTGGTCTTGTACGTGGCTGGGGGGAGGAGACCGTGGATGATGCAGTCCTTGATAACGAGGAAGCGGAGATGGATACCTCTGCATCCAACCTTGTGAGAATGGGGTCTTTCATGCTGTCATGCCTGTTGAAGGACCCCCGTATCAAGAGGCTTAAGGAGAAGGACCTGTACTGGGTCGCGACTCTACTAGACCCTCGGTACAAGCATAAAGTGGCAGAAATGTTACCAACATACCACAAGTCTGAAAGGATGCTGCATTTAGAAACCAGCCTGCAAAACATGTTGTACAATGCTTTTAAGGGTGATGTCACTTCAGGAACTCATCAACATTCCAGGGGCAGAGGTGCCAGTAATCCTGCCACGAGCGCACCTGCAAGGACAAAGCACTTTGGCCACTCTGTAACGTCAGACATGCAAATGTTTTTCAGTCCAAGGCAGCGGCAGAACCGTTCGGGATCCACCCTCAAAGAACGCCTCGACCGGCAGGTAGCGGACTACCTGGCATTAACTGCAGATATCGACACTCTGAGGAGCGATGAACCCCTGGACTACTGGGTGCGCAGGCTTGATCTGTGGCCAGAGCTGTCACAATTTGCCATGAACCTCTTGTCTTGCCCCGCCTCAAGTGTCCTCTCAGAAAGGACCTTCAGTGCAGCAGGAGGGATTGTAACTGAGAAGAGAACTCGCCTAGGTCACAAAAGTGTGGATTACCTGACCTTTATTAAAATGAATGAGGGGTGGATCTCGGAGGGTTACTGCACGACGGAAGACTTGTGCTGAGTTTCTGATTCTGACTCCCCATGCAGCTGTCCTTCTCTGCACGCCTCATGACTCCACATACAGCTGTCCTTTAGCGTCCTCCTCCCTCCACCACCGTTACAAACTAGGGTGCAAACCCTACTGGTTTAATTTGAATCCAGGTAAATCCTGAGTTTTTCTGGCCTCTGTGCTTCAGTGGCTGTGACAAAAAAATGAATATTTTCAGCATTTATATGGCATATTTTTTATGGCCTCTGTGCTTCAGTGGCTGCGACCAAAAAAAACAGAATATTTTCAGCATTTATATGGCATATTTTTTATGGCCTCTGTGCTTCAGTGGCTGTGACAAAAAAATGAATATTTTCAGCATTTATATGGCATATTTTTTCTGGCCTCTGTGCTTCAGTGGCTGCGACCAAAAAAAATGAATATTTTCAGCATTTATATGGCATATTTTTTCTGGCCTCTGTGCTTCAGTGGCTGCGACCAAAAAAAATGAATATTTTCAGCATGTATATGGCATATTTTTTCTGGCCTCTGTGCTTCAGTGTCTGCGACAAAAAAAATTTACATTGTTAGCATTTATATGGCATATTTTTCCTGGCCTCTGTGCTGCAGTGGCTGCGACCAAAAAAAATTAATATTGTTTGCATTTATATGGCATATTTTTTCTGGCCTCTGTGCTGCAGTGGCTGCGACAAAAAAAATTAATATTTTCAGCATTTATATGGCATATTTTTTCTGGCCTCTGTGCTGCAGTGGCTGCGACAAAAAAAAATTAATATTTTCAGCATTTATGTGGCATATTTTTTCTGGCCTCTGTGCTTCAGTGGCTGCGACAAAAAAAAGATAATTTTTCAGGAAAGTACACATGCCTAATTTTTCAGGGTTCTGCAACAGTGGCAAAATCGCATCTTTTATGGTCACCGCAGGTGATCAATAAAGTACACCAAAACTGGGCCCACACTGCAGAATCAGTGTTTTTTGGTTCACTTCACTGTACATTGAATTACCTCTGCCTGACCGTGCACGTGCGCACAAGCACGGTGACTGCTAAACACACCACTACAGAAATATTGCCACCAACAGGACGAACATCCTGGAGGTGACAAGCTCAACTAGTAATTAAAAACTATTATTTGCTCACTTGACGGTATCATTCATTAAAGCTCTTTGCGTCTTTTTGCGTTGCAGTAAGCACCGCGTTTCGTCTTTGCGTGTGAACAGGCTGTAACCTTTACACGACTTGATTGGCATGTAGACGCCGGACGTTTTAAAGCATTTTATTACACAGGTTTAGAAATGTAGTGTGATTTCTGCCCTTTACAGCACAAAACGCAGCGCTGTGTCAACAATGGATTTTTTAGAAACATTTTTGCCCTTGATCCCCCTCTGGCATGGCACTGTCCAGGTCGTTGCACCCTTTAAACAACTTTAAAATCATTTTTCTGGCCAGAAATGTCTTTTCTAGCTTTTAAAATTCGCCTTCCCATTGAAGTCTATGGGGTTCGCGACGTTCGCGAACCGTTCGCATTTTTGACGCAAGTTCGCGAATATGTTCGCAAACTTTTTTCCTGACGTTCGCTACATCCCTACTGGCTTGTAAACTATGAAGACAAGACAGTGTGTCACCTTATGGAAATGATTCCAGATTGTGGAACTTGTACCCTAAATCCTCTCAAATGAGAAGGGGAACTGTATTTCAATCAGCATAACATTTAGAGTTATCTTCATAAAATGTTGAGAGCTAGCTTGATGTTTTGTTTTTTTGTAGAATTCCGGAACAAAAAAGTAAAAGTAGGCTTGAACCCAAAAAGTCTGGAAGCCAGTGTTGACCACTCCTACGGAACACATTTTAGGACATCCTGCAGCGAAATACATGTCCTTCATGTGATGTCCTATGCCTTCGGAATGGTGTATTGGTTGCTTTTACCGTCATTCATCGTCCAAATCTGCAATCACACCTCCATCCTCTACCCTCCCTTCTCAGCCAACAGTCATACGAACTCTGCCCTCAGCCTTCCGCCCTCAATCCTCCATCCTCTGCCCTCAGTCCTCTTCCTTTTAGTCATCTTCCTTCTGCCCTCCCTGCTCAGCCCTCCACCCTCTTTCCTTAGCACTCCCCCTCGGATTTCTCTTTTCAGCTGACAGTCTTATCCATAAGTTTCTAAAGTGGTGAGCGAGGACGGAAGGAAGAGGACTGATGGCGGAAGTCAGAGGACTGAGGGAGGAGGATGGAGGGCTGAGGGCGGAAGAATGAGGGAGGAAGGTTGAGGGCAGAAGGCTGAGGGCGAAGTTCGTATGACTGATGTCTGAGAAGGGAGGGTAGAGGATGGAGGTGTGACTGCAGATTTGGACGATGAGTGACGGTAAAAGCAACCAACGCGCCATTCCGAAGGCATAGGACATTGCATGAAGGACAGGTAGTTCGCTGCAGGATGTCCTAAAATGCATTATGTTTACTCCTTCAAACCACACCTACTTTAAACCAAGCCCATGTTATCACAAGGATAATATGATACCCACATGAATCATAAAGAGAACATAACAAGTCCAGTTAATTTGATGTATTACTATAGATATACAATAACTTGGACAAATGAGAACCTTTACAGACACACATACATAAACAATGCAAGGGACTGTTACTCTCAGTACCTTTTAAAACTTACACAAAGGTTAACAATCACAGCAGGTAGACTGTTGTGTGTGGGGGGGGGGTAGCACAAGGACAGCACTGCTCTACAACATAAATCAACAGAATCAAACTTCTGCACACCATTTACTTCTAGACACCCAATATAGCTTTGTGACAATAGGGGAGATGGCATACTACATTTTCTGTGGACTATCTGTATACATAATTTATTATGCTTTTATATGGTCATGAAAATCTTCAGTAACTTATACTATCCTTATATTTTACAATAGGGGGTATTTTATTCACTAAATGGAGCCCTGATCATGCCTCATTCTTTTCTTATTCAAACCTCTACAATCTGGAAGTAAGAAATTATCATGAGCGGTTTTTATGCTGCTAGAAAAAAGTGGCTGAAATACAAATCTAAATAAGTGTTGCCCCTTTTCTTTGACAGTTTTAGTTAAAAAAGCCTTTTAATATGTCTGATTTAAATGTAAGCATTTAACAATGTATCACCTTTTATAACCTTTTATCCTCTAGCCAACAAACCCTTATAACCTGTGTAACCTTTGTGACTGGAATAAAAGGGACAGTTCTGTGTTCAAACTGTACCCAATTCTGCTTCACTAAGCCACCAAATTTATAATCCATTTTCTTCTTTCCTCATTAAGATTATCGGACAGTGACACCAGAAATAAAAATTATTCATTTTAACTGTCATGTCATATATATATATATATATATATATATATATATATATATATATATATATATATATTCTGTACATATAAAGTATCTAAAGCACAGGTACTCATCTTTTATACAGTTTCTTTGCTGTCAGCTGTTCTCTATTCAGCTATCGTTTATCTGATAAAATACACACCTGGTCTGTTGCATTCAGTGTAGTCTAGATCAGGACTACATGGCCGATTCAACTGCGATCCGACGCTCTGCGCAAAATCGCAGGCGTCACGTCGGATGCGACGGAAATAAGATAAGTAATTCAATTGTCGCATTGTGTCACAGCATTGCAGCGACGCGACACGACTGTCGGATGCAGACGCTGCACACTGCGTCTGCATCCGACAGTCGTGTCGCATCGCATCAACAATGTGACACGATCCAACACTGCCATTACTTCCCTTGTTTCCGTCTCATCCAACGTGACGGATCGCTGCTGAATCGGCCATGTAGTCCTGCCCTTAGGCTTGTTAGTATAGGTGCTTGGGTCTGGTTAGTCAACACCTATGAAAAAGGGTGGGACCCTCTGTCCAGGAAGTAGCAAGTGAGAGATGAACTTGTGCAGTTGGGGAGAGCAGAGAAAAAAACCTGCTTGGGAGAGCAGAGAAAATAACACCTTTAGAATCTAAGTGAAACTGAAATATTTTACTAGTTTGGAGTTGCACTAATAGAGGCTGAGACCATTGGAAAGAACACGTTTCCAAGATGTTCATACTGCCAGTGGATCAGTCTGTCTTTGTTTCAGAGAACTGAACTTCACTTGTTCATTTCAAATTTGATGTATGATATTAAAATGTGCCCTGCTAGGAATAAAACACAGACCTTGAGTGAATCTTCACAATATAGTTTAATGCTCTCTTAACTTTAGAACTGAGAATTAATATTTAGGGAATATATACAAATATAGTTATATTAACTCACTGCTGTAGATATCTCCTAAGAGGAAAACTATACCCCAAACAATGTAGGTGTTAATAAAAATATATTGCATAAAACAGCTCATATGTGAAACCCTGCTTCATGTAAATAAACCATTTTCATAATAATATACTATATTTAGTTATATGTGCCATTTGTGTAATCGTAAATAGAATATTGCCATTTTAAAAAATAAGGGCCACCCATTGGGATCCTAGGATTCACGGTGCACAGAAATGAACCAAACAAACCATACATGTTAGGTCACAAGAGCTGTAGTATTTCTGGTCAGGTGATCTCTGAGGCAGCACACAGATCATCACAAAATGGTGGCTCAAGGCAAGAGATGTAAAGGGGCAATATTTATTTAAATATATATATATATATACCAGTTTGGTAAGATTCTTTAATACTCCACTTAATACGATAAAAACTATCAGTTGCTTAAATATTCATTTTGAGGGTATAGTTTTCCTTTAAGTATATATTTACATTGATATGCACATGTGTTAAATTTTCAAGTTTTAAAGTTTCAAGAAAACCAGTGTTCTAATATTTTAAAACTAATTACAACATTGGAATATCAACATTTTACACTGAAGAACACAGCATTATATTTTATATATATATATATATATATATATATATATATATATATATATATATATATATATATATATATATATATAGTCAACTACAAGAGGTCCTCTGCACTCAACCCATTATCAATATATTTAAGACAGCGACATTCTGTGCACACTGCTACTAAAAAATGCCTTACCCTTTAAACAACACAAGGATTGTTTGTCCATATATTGCAATATATTTAAGCTGGCCAACTACGTCAAAGTCATCCCATATCTGGCCAGTCCTACGCTTAATATAGATATATAGATATGTAGTTAAGAGCACTCTTCTAATTTTTAATATTGATTTTAATTAATATCTATACCATTAGCCTTACTCGACACCTAGAGATCCTAGGGGTCGAGTAAGGCTAATGGTATAGATATTAATTAAAATCAATATTAAAAATTCGAAGAGTGGCCTAAGACGCTTTACAGACAGTTGAATGTTTGAGATATACATTGGCGGCATAAATATGGTTGATTGGTGCTATTTGACATATCAGTTGTGACCTGTTGGTGTAACAACTGGGAATAAATAGCCCCAGTACTCTGATATTTGGTATGTACTGAATCATAGATTTATACATGGATATGTATAAGCTTTAACTTGGGGAGTAGTTTATATGGTTTGGGAGGTGTTGCCTTCAACCCAGTAGAAATGCACCATCAAACCCTGCTGCATATGGCTTACTATATATTTATATATACTTTATAAAAAACACCTTTTTACTCTTACAATATGGACCTCCTTGAGAACCGCGTTTTTTGCAATCATGTACCTGCACAGTTTTTATGTCTTTATAAGATTTGATGATTCACCACTTTTAATGTTTTTAATGTTTTTTAATACATGATCAATCTTTTTAAATATACACGTATTTTGACTTTTGATAATAAAGTTTGTATATTGATGTTGGCACACTGATGTAGAACACACTCACCAGTATGAATAATTAATCAACACTATGCACTGATTGGTTGATGTTTGTATTTATGGATCACGTGATTGCTTCTGGGTGCATCCTGACGACGGTTCAGAGAGAACCGAAACGCGTTGATGTGGGGTAGAGTGTAACACTCCAATAAAAGCTTTTTTCACAATACCCGTGAGTGCTCTTAACTACATATCTATATGCTACTTTTTGAAGAAGCACCAGGGACGTGATTAATCGAGGGTGAGTGCTGGTTTAACAAATTGACTATATATATATATATATATATATATATATATTGTGACTGGTTACACACTCTTGCAGGGGGTCAGTCGTGCAGAAATAGGAGTGCAGACAAGTTTGTGTCATAAAGCTGTTCAGCCGCCCAGGCTTTATTTGTAAGTTGCTCAAAATAACAAACAAAACGAAAATAAATCATAGCCGTCTGGCTCCTGCCTACCTCACTCAGTGGCCCTTTCTATACTAGCAACACAAATATAACGATCACAGTCACTGGCAAAAACAGAGCAACTTACAGTTTCATGGTTTTCAGGGAATTTGCAAATCACTCACAGAGCTCCTTTCCTTCCAGCTTTCAGGCAGCCTGCATATAGGGAGAGAGCTCTGTGTCAGGCCCACTGACCTAAATACTCCACCTGTGTGATCAGCACACAGACAGGTAAAACCCCAAACATTCCTGGAGTCTTTTAACACATGAAGTGCCGGAATCCTGGTGCAATGTATACACCATCCAGCACTTTCTCTGCTAAACATTGTGACACCCTGTCACATACCTCCCCCCTCTGTTCGACCCCGTGGGTATGGACACTTTTCATAAACATACAATAAGTCCGGGATAGAGCATCCGCATTAGCCTGCAGCTTTCCTGCTCTGTGCTCCACTGAGAAGTTATAGTCCTGTAGAGACAGGAACCATCGAGTCACTCTCGCATTCTGACCTTTTGCTTGTGCCATCCAGGTAAGGGGGGAGTGATCAGTCACCAAAAGAAACCGACGGCCAAGTAAATAGTACCGTAGAGCTTCTAAGGCCCACTTGATGGCCAGACACTCGCGCTCCACAATACTATAGTTTCTCTCAGCTGGGGTTAACTTTCTACTCAAATATACCACCGGATGCTCCTCTCCATGCACCACCTGTGACAACACAGCCCCTAGGCCCACATTGGAAGCATCCGTTTGTACTAGAAACTTTTTTTTGAAATCAGGAGCAATCAAAACTGGCCCACTGCACAACACTTCCTTGAGTTTACAGAATGCAACCTCAGCATCTTCGTTCCAAGTAACTCCCCCCGAGCTTTTGCCTTTGATTAGGTCTGTAAGTGGGGCAGCTATGGTGGCAAAATCTGGGACAAATCTCTGGTAATACCCTACCATGCCCAGAAAAGTCCTGACCTGTTTTTTTGTGCAAGGTTGAGGCCATTCCTTGATTGCTTGTAGCTTTTTTTTCTGGGGTTTGATAAGGCCTTTTCCAATAATGTACCCTAAGTATCGTGCTTCTTCGAGGCCCAGGGCACATTTTTTTGGATTGGCAGTCAGACCAGCCTGCCGAATGGAGTTTATCACAGCTTGAACTTTGGGAAGATGACTTTCCCAGTCCGAGCTGAATATCACGACATCGTCAAGGTACGCCGATGCAAAGTGCTGGTGTGGCCTGAGGATCTCATCCATCAGCCTCTGGAAGGTGGCTGGGGCCCCATGAAGCCCAAATGGCATTCGCACATATTGGAATAAACCCTGTGGGGTAGCAAATGCTGTCTTCTCTCTAGTGGCTAGAGTAAGTGGAATCTGCCAGTACCCTCTGGTTAGATCTAGGGTGGTAATGTACCTCGCTGGCCCTAATCTTTCTATTAGCTCATCCACCCGTGGCATAGGATAAGCGTCAAATTTTGAGATCTCGTTTAATTTACGAAAATCATTGCAAAACCGCAATGATCCATCAGGTTTTGGTACCAACACAATAGGGCTACTCCACTCACTATGTGACGGTTCAATAACCCCAAGTTCCAACATTCTCTGAATTTCACCTGCTACTGCCTGTCTACGGGCTTCAGGAATGCGATACGGTTTCAAGTGAACCCGTGCTTGCGGATCTGTAACGATATGATGCTCAATGACATGAGTGCAACCTGGCACCTCTGAAAACACGTCAGCATTTCTAAGGAGGAATTCTTTTACTTCTTGGGCTTGTGGCCTTGACAAAGCCACTGAGACCTTCACGTCAGGAACTCCACCCTGGAGTGTAGGACTGAGACGCTCGGCTGCCATTGAGACTAAAGGGTACTTCCAAGCCTTGATTAAATTGACATGATAGATCTGCATTTTTTTTCGTTTGTCGGGTTGGTGTACTTTATAATTCACATCCCCTACTTTTTCCATAATTTCGTAGGGACCTTGCCACTTTGCTAGGAATTTACTTTCTGCAGTGGGAATCAGAACCAGGACCCGATCACCTGGCTGAAAAACTCTGAGTCTGGCTCCCCGATTATATATGCGACTCTGTGCTTCTTGAGCCTGCCGCATATGTTCCTGAACAATGGGCATGACTGCTGTGATGCGGTCCTGCATCTGTAGAACATGTTCTACAACTGAGCGGTGAGGAGAAGGCTCCTCTTCCCACGACTCTTTCGCAACATCTAGAAGTCCCCGGGGGTGTCGCCCATACAAAAGCTCAAACGGGGAAAACCCAGTAGATGACTGAGGTACCTCACGAATTGCAAACATCAAGTAAGGAAGTAGGCAATCCCAGTCTCTCCCGTCTGCCTCAACCACCCTTTTTAACATTCTTTTGAGAGTCTTATTGAATCTCTCTACCAAGCCATCAGTTTGAGGGTGGTAGACTGATGTCCTTAACTGTTTTATACCCAGTAATTTGCACAAATCTTTCATTACCTTAGACATAAAGGGCGTTCCCTGATCTGTCAGGACCTCTTTTGGAATGCCTGTTCTAGCAAACATGTAAAACAGTTCCCGGGCAATTGTTTTAGCTGATGTGTTCCGCAAGGGAACTGCCTCAGGATATCTTGTGGCATAGTCTAAAACCACGAGAATGTATTGATGTCCCTTTGCAGACTTCACCAGGGGCCCCACCAGATCCATCGCAATCCGGTGAAAAGGTACCTCAATGATGGGTAGTGGTACCAAGGGGCCCCGGTAATGAGGAGCAGGGGATGTCAACTGACATTCTGGGCAAGACTCACAATAACGTTTGATTTCTGCAAACACCCCAGGCCAAAAAAATCTTTGGAGAACTCGTTGCTGAGTCTTCTCAGCTGCCAAGTGTCCTCCCATAGGGTTTTTATGAGCCAGGTCAAGTACAACCTTTCTGTGTGACCTAGGAACAACCAGTTGTTACACCACTTCACCCCTTATATCATCAACACGATAAAGGAGATTGTGGTTGACAACAAAGTGAGGATACACATTCTCCAAACCTGTACTTTGAGCCACTCCATTAATCATAGCAACATTTTCCCAAGCATGAGTTAACGTTGGATCCCTTAATTGGGATGTGCCAAAGTTATCCTGAGAACAGTCTAGTTCTGGCATGGGTGACTCTTCCCCAGACTCCTGGGGCCCTTCAGTGTCCCCAAGTAACACAGAGAGCGGGAACTGGTCAGGCTCAACTGGGGCCAGTCTTACAGCTGAAACTTCAGAACTTGAGTCCCCAATTTCTGGCAAACCAACCGGACATTCAGCTTCCAAAGTTAAGGAAGTCGGAGGTGGGAACTCGACCTTCCAGAGATCCCAAAACAAGGGAAAGTCACGTCCTAGTATAAGACTATGCATCAACGATTTGGATACTCCAACCTCATGGAATGTCACACCAAATTGGGTTTCAATTGGGACCACAGCGGTACAGTAACTCTTTGCGTCACCATGTATGCACAAAACACCAATGCACCGTTTTTCCATCTGGTCCGGTGTTACCAGATCTGAATGTACAAGCGTGACCAGGCTCCCAGAATCCAGTAAGGCCTGGACACTCCTTCCACCAATTTTGACCAGCGCCATGTGAGCCACAGAAGATGTCAGACATGCTGGGTGGGCAAAGAAGGATAAGCGCCGTGCTGCTTCACACTCCATAGGTTCTGTGACTGTAGGACACTTGGCAGCTACATGCCCCCAGGTTTGACACCGCCAGCATTGGATATTGGAGCCTGGTATAGTATCTTTCAAAGACCTGGCATCCATATTGGTCTTCACCCACGGTTTAGAACCACCAGGAGGACTTGAAGCTGATGTGCCTCTTCCTGGCCCTGCTGGCAGACGCCGCTTTGTAGGTAAGTTCTCTGGAGGTGACATACCTGCCAAAAACCCTTCTGCGGCGAGGTAGCGTTCCACCATCTCGACCAACTCATCTGCGGACTTTGGATCAGCATGACTAACCCACTTTCTTAATTCATGCGGCAGAGCTGTCAAGAACCGATCCATTGTGACTCTTTCTACAATCTGGGGTGCAGTGAGTGTCTCAGGTTGTAACCATTTCCGCACAAGATAAATCAGATCATGCATCTGTGACCTGGGAGACTTATTGGGCCGGTAATTCCAACGGTGCACTCGTTGGGCCCGCACAGCTGGAGTGACACCCAAACGGCGGAGAATTTCTAACTTCAATTTCTCATAGTCCTGAGCATCCTCAGTGGACAAATCAAAATATGCTTTCTGAGAATCTCCCGTTAGAAATGGAGCAACCAACCCTGCCCACTGGGTCTTAGACCACGCCTCTCGTTCTGCTGTACGCTCAAATGTATTCAGAAATGCTTCCACATCATCATGTGGGGTCATCTTTTGGAGAAAATGGCTTGCTTTAACCAACCCACTGTTAGCAGTGGCAATGCCAGATTGTTCCTGGCGCAAGTTCAGCTGCTGCAGAACCTCTGCAAGGGTTTCTCTATCTTTCCTGGCAGCTTCAGCTTGCATTTGTCTGTCTCTCTCTGCTGCCTCAGCCAGGGCTGTTACCTGAGCACTCAACAGACGTACAATTTCCTGCTGCGCCTCCTGCTGGGCAGCCTGCTGTGCAGCCAGCGCCTCCTGCTGGGCAGACTGCTGTGCATTAGTCTCTCGCTGAAGTACATTTGCTTCTTGCTGGGCTGCACTAAGTTGAGCCAAGCGTAACACGAGATCTTCCATCGTTTTTCCAAACCGCAGACGTGAAGCAACGCAATCAAACTTGCTAAGTGAATTGCACCTGGCAGGGAATCAACATGCCCGCATCGCTCCACCAATTGTGACTGGTTACACACTCTTGCAGGGGGTCAGTCGTGCAGAAATAGGAGTGCAGACAAGTTTGTGTCATAAAGCTGTTCAGCCGCCCAGGCTTTATTTGTAAGTTGCTCAAAATAACAAACAAAACGAAAATAAATCATAGCCGTCTGGCTCCTGCCTACCTCACTCAGTGGCCCTTTCTATACTAGCAACACAAATATAACGATCACAGTCACTGGCAAAAACAGAGCAACTTACAGTTTCATGGTTTTCAGGGAATTTGCAAATCACTCACAGAGCTCCTTTCCTTCCAGCTTTCAGGCAGCCTGCATATAGGGAGAGAGCTCTGTGTCAGGCCCACTGACCTAAATACTCCACCTGTGTGATCAGCACACAGACAGGTAAAACCCCAAACATTCCTGGAGTCTTTTAACACATGAAGTGCCGGAATCCTGGTGCAATGTATACACCATCCAGCACTTTCTCTGCTAAACATTGTGACACCCTGTCACAATATATATATATATATATATATATATATATATATATATATATATATATATATATATATATATATATACGCAATATGGTTTCATTGTTGTTAAGGTGCCTTATATGGTTGAATACATTCATATTACTATCACTTATCCCTATAACAATTTAACTTTATATTAACGGTATGTAGCCAGCTATAACATCTGAATATTCTCTGATTAAAAAGAATATTTAAATATAGGAGGAAATAGTGAATCTCAAAAAAAAAGGTCTCAAAAATGTCAGGCTCTGCCAGGCTTTATGGTATTGTGGCAAATGTCATTCCTGTCTGTCACCTACATCACTTTATGCACCATTTCTGGGTATATTGACACTGTATGATTACTGCAGCAATTTGTGGAATATAAATTGGTCATGACGACAAAGTCACAATAGGTGAATGTTTTAAAGTGAAGGAGGAATAGTATAATTCTGGGTATGGAAGAGAGATTAATGGTGTATACATTCACCAAATGCAATACACCACTTCAATGTGAATCACATGCTATTGCTCTTAGAACAAAACATTTAAATACAACATGGACATTTTACAAAACACCCTGTTGTAAGAGATAGCAAAGCTAAGTTTGCTGTGTGATCAGGATCATAGCAGAGCTGACAAGTGCTAAGAGAGCTTCTCTGATAACCACACTGACAGGCATTGTCAGCCTTGCTACTGAAATTGCTTGACCATAATAGTACATTTCAGAGCTGCTATAGAGACTGCTTGAATTGTGTGATCATAGCAATAGCCCTCAGCACTGCAATTGATGCGGTTTTCGCAGCACACCCATAGCATTGGATGTCACGGCTCATATGGATGCTATTTGCACACCAAGCCCATAGCAATAACTCTCAGCAATAGACTTTACATGCACAGCACTGCCTGAGGGACGTGGATGAGAGACAGAGGGAGGATAAATAAGGAAAAGGCTAGAGAAGTAAAAGCAGAAAAAGTGAATCAGGGTGAACAAAGGGGAGAAAGACATGTAGGGAAGTATAAGGTGTATTAATGCTAGCATTTGTGCAAAAAAGTGAAGGTGCTGTGGGGATTTTATTGAAGAATAAAACAATACAGAAAACAAACTAACTGTAAATTACAGGTAAAGTTGCTGTACCGTGTTAGCCAGTAAAAATGTTATAGGGAAACCCTTTTGAAATAAAAAATAATAAAAGTGGTATAAAGGTGATAACTGTATTGGCTAACTAATATAATCATAGCAAGCTTTAAGAACATTTTAGCTCCTTTCTCAAGCTGATTACCATGAAGCTGTGGTGTTCTCTGGTATATACGGTATACAACATTCAGCTCAAATGACCAATAAAAAGGAATATCAATCTGTGTGTGAGGTGTCAAAGTCATTTATGAGGGGATTTGCAAGAGACAAGCAGATAAGGTACAAAATAATGTAGGTCAAATAGGCTGATTATAAATTAGGGCTGAATTATTGTTGTGTGGAGTAGAATCAAAGGAATTCCATATGATCTCTTAAAAAGGGGTAAATTTATCAAAGAGTGAAGTTCCGCCACTAAAGTGAAATTCCGCAGCTCTCAATTCATTTCTATGGGATTTTGAAAGGCGTATTTATCAATGGGTGAAGTGAAAGTTCACCCTTTGATAAATACGCCTATAAAAATCCCATAGAAATGAATGGAGAGTGGCGGAATTTCACTCTAGTGGCGGAACTTCACTATTAACTTCACTCTTTGATAAATATACCCCATAGTCCATATCCAGACATGTTGGTATTTCTGACCTGGTGCAGTCCTTTCTTAGTCCACATAATTAACCAAAAATCCAAGTCCCAGGTTTAGTCCCTTCTCCAGAGAATTGAACGTTTGTATTAATTGGTATTCCCACACTTTTCTATCGTTGTCTATCATTGTAAATTACAGTAACATTAAAGCAAAACAGTTTCAGACAGTTTCATTCACATTTGGTTTTCCCATTTCACTTGTTTTATTAAGAAAGATCTCTCTTGAAATAACATTTACAACCCATTCAATAAAGTCACTTATCTGTTCTAGAGTCATTTTGCACCTCATCTACTAGAAATGGTACCATAGCACAGAAATTATTACAGTATGTACAAGGATTTCCTCTTCACATTGTGTACTTTCCTCTTATCTAAAATCCCATAAAATAAGTCTGAAAAAATAAGATTTTCAAGAACTTTTAGGTTTCGAGAAGCAGCTACAGATTTCTAGACACAGGACAATAATTAAAAAAATGTTCTTGAGATTCCTCCTCCTTACAGACCCATTCTATGTCAACTATACTGAGATAGTTCCAGCTCACCCATACAAAAAGCCTCCCTTGAAAGGCAAACCAGGCATTATCCCAAAATTTTTGAAATTCTTGTGCTAATAAAAAAGCGCAAGGTCTCCTCAAGCACAGATGTCCTGCAATCCCTGAGAGCCAAAGGAACACCGAAGAAGGTCTCCAAGGGTGGGGAAGGTTTGTCCAGGGTGAGGGTCCCTGCATGAGAGTCAACAACAGCAGTCTGCTTCCTTGGAGGTGGTACACAATATGTAATAAAGTTTGAGAGAATTTGGTTCTATGAGAAAAACAGAGCAGTCATTTTTTTTTTTATTTCATAAATAATATTTACACTTGTGTATTCTAAAGTAAAATGAAAAAGCTATTAGAAGTCACCTTGGTGATTCAGTTCTCTGACCTTTATATAATCAAACATCTCCTTGGCAGCTTTAGCCTTATACATCACAGTAGGGTGTTCACTATCTTATATATACAGTACTATGCATTTGGTAGGTGTTTATAGTTCAGTACGTCAATGCTTCTTAAAAATGCCAATTTGATCCTCTGCCTTTTCCAGTACTAGCATGCATATTTACATTTTCTTGTGGCTATGAAAAGCATTTTTTAGCTTAAAAATACTATACTAAAAGTATGAGTTTAACCTTTCTTAACACCATATATTTTCTGCTTACACCAAATTATAGTAGAGAATGGCAGTGTTAAGAATCTAGCTAATATTACTAAACTTTACCTTGCAAACCACTAGAGCCGCTACTGGAGTACAAGCCAGATTCTCTGGCTAATTTATATATTTATTTATATATATACTGTATAGGGGCAGTTTTATCAAAATGTGAGATTTGAGGTCACCACAGAAAACTCACCCATTTTCTATGCATTCCTATGGGATTTTTAGAATCATTTATCAATGGGTGAAAGTTAGAGTTCTCCATTTGATAAATACATTTCTAAAAATCTTATAGGAATGAGTAGACAGTGGGTGACTCATTTGTTACTGTCATTTAAGCTTACATTTTGATAATTATGCCCCATAGTATGCACAAATAGCTGCATTTATTTTGAAGAGCTATCAATCTATCTATCTATCTACAGTATCTATCTATCTACAGTATCTATCTATCTATCTATCTATCTATCTATCTATCTATCTATCTATCTATCTATCTATCTATCTATCTATCTATCTATCTATCTCTGTATCTATACACATTACAGTCTGCTTCATCCAATAGATATATAAAGGCCGCCCAGAAAAGGAAGGTACCTCAGGGTATTCCCTTGTAAGATGCATTTTCCACTGAAACTTATATTTTTTAGCAATGATTGATGAATGTAGAATATATGATTATTATATGTATTTCCTCTACAAACTTATTATAGCAATCCAACCTCTGTTACTGAGAGTACCTTTATAAGGATTTAAACATTTTTTTCATCCTCGGGTGGGGTTTGTACAAATGGCTTTAATTGTTTTTTCATGTTTGTGTTGTTTACTTGCAAAGGTCTCTAGCCCGTAACATGTTGTAAGACACTGCTAATAAAAACTAATCACAGCAAAGGTCTGCAATGCCAGGTGATCTCCATGTTCTAAATTGTACACCAAGGGCACAGGATAAACGACGGTCAAATTGGTATACGGGATTTATAGAGAAGTTCAGATCAACACTGGTGTCAAGTCCGCCGGGAGCGCGAGGAGTCGCGTCCGCTCCCGGCGGCGAAGAATCCAAAATGGCGGCGCCCAGGCAACCCACGTGGGTTCCGACGCGGGCGCTGTGATGCCAGCACGGCGCGTCGGTCGCAGGCGCGCTGACGCTGGCGCAAGGGCGCCAAATTCAAACATAAAAGGACGCCTGAGGCACCAAGATGGCGCCCGAAAATAGGATTCCGTTCCCTAATTGTTTCCTGGGTTCCCTTGCTGTTTCCCTGCTTATATCTGCCTGATTCCTTGTTGTGACCCCTTGCCTGGACCTGGACTTCGCTGATACTCTGCCTGTCATTGACCCCCTGCCTGGCCCCGGACTTTGTTTGTATTCCGCCTGTCTTTTGACCTGTGTTTGGACTTTGATTATTCTCTTGCCTTACCCCTGGATACCACGACTCTGATCCCTCCTGAGGGGCTTCCTCCTAGATCCGGACTACTCCCCAGAGGGGGCTCCCGGCTCCCTGACATTATTTTCGGGCCATGGATCCTTCTGAGGAAGCCACACCTGATGTCGGACGAGCGCTCCGCGGACTGGCATCCCGCATGGAGGACTACGAAAACCAGCAGGTTCGCATTGGGCAAGCACTCGATATCCTGCTTGCTCGAGAGCCATCTGCGCCCTCCGCTGCTCCACTTTCAGGAGATTCACCCATGGCGGCAGCCTCTACGAACGCAAGCTATCCGACAGGTGAGCCTCGCATTCCACCTCCTCCTCGCTTCAGTGGGGACCCACAAGCCTGCAGGGGATTTGCCACACAGTGCCAAATTCAATTTGAGTTCCAACCCACGCAGTTCCCAAGTGAGCGTTCCAAGGTGGGGTATGTGATGTCTCGATTGGAAGGCAAGCCACTGGAGTGGGCTACGTCTCTTTGGGAGAAAAATTCCCCGGTGACTTATGCTGTTAAAGACTTTCTCCAAGCTTTTCGCACAGTCTTTGATGCACCTGGTCGAGTCACGAACGCCCCTGCCCGTCTCTTGCAGCTCCGGCAGGGAAGCCGCAGTGTCAATGAGTACGCTATAGACTTCCGAACACTGATGGCGGAGACTTCCTGGTGTGATGACGCTTACAAGACCGTATACTACCAAGGCCTATCCATCCGCATCAAAGATGATCTCGTCTCCAGAGAGACTCCTGACACCCTGGAGGGACTGATCACCCTATCTATTAAGGTAGACACCCGCCACAGAGAACACCAGGTGGAGAGAGAGCGCAGCAGACGATTTTCTCCCATGTTGGCTCCTCGCTTTCAAAGGCCGATTCTGCAAGCTCCCACTGTTCCTGTGACTCATGTGTCCACGTCACCCCTGGAGGAACCTATGCAAGTAGGAAAGGCTCACCTTTCCGAGCAGGAAAGACTCCGAAGACGAATGGCAGGTCTCTGTTTGTACTGTGGTGGTCACTCCCATTTTGCCAATGCCTGTCCTGCCAAAGCCAGGAGTTTTGTACCCCGAGGTATGTAACTGGTTTCTCATGTAGGGGGCATTACTCGAGGGCCTAAGGAGAAGTATCAAGAAAATTCACGCAGACTTCTCCTTCCTTTGCAGATTCACCTGGCAAATAAGACTATCTGCGAAAGGGCCTTCCTCGACTCCGGGGCGGATGGCAACTTCATGGACGCCTTCTTTGCCGAACGCATGAAGATCCCCCTGCTCTCCTTGTCTTCTCCCCTGCGAATTACCGCCATAGATGACAAACCCCTGGAGTTTGAATTCGTCACTAAGTTCACGGCGGAACTATCTGTACAAGTTGGGGTGCTGCATCAAGAAAAACTTTCATTCTTCATCATCCCCTGTCCTTCTACTCCAGTAATACTGGGTCTTCCGTGGTTACGTCTACATAACCCCACCATAGACTGGTCCTCTGGGCAGATCTCTCGTTGGAGTTTATTTTGTCAGCAACATTGCCTTCCGCCAAAACCCCTCGAGAAGGTGAATGTCTCCACTGCGGAACTAAAGACTTTGCCCTCCACTTACAAGGGATTTTCCGATGTGTTTTGTAAAAAGTCTGCAGAGTTCCTTCCCCCACATCGCTCCTACGACTGTCCGGTTGAACTCCTGCCAGGATCCATGCCCCCTAGAGGGTGCACTTACCCTCTCTCTCCTGCAGAGACTACCGCTATGAAGGAGTACATCCAAGAAAATCTCCAGCGGGGGTTTATCCGTCCTTCTACCTCTCCTGCAGGGGCTGGGTTCTTCTTTGTGGAGAAGAAGGACGGAGGTCTTCGGCCTTGTATAGACTATCGGGGCCTGAACAAGATCACTGTGAAAAACAGGTACCCTCTGCCCCTGATTTCCGAGCTCTTTGACCAGCTGAAAGGGGCAAAGATTTTCTCCAAGTTGGATCTCCGGGGGGCCTACAACCTCATTCGCATCCGGGAGGGTGACGAATGGAAGACGGCATTCAACACTCGGGATGGGCACTATGAATATCTCGTTATGCCCTTCGGCCTATGCAATGCCCCTGCCGTCTTCCAGGAGTTTGTTAATGATGTATTCCGAGATCTCCTAGGAAGGTTCGTAGTCGTATACTTGGATGACATCCTGATCTTCTCCAAGGACCTTGAAAGTCATCGCTCCCAGGTGAAGGAGGTACTCTCTCGTCTGAGGAAGAACTCTCTCTTCGCCAAGCTGGAGAAGTGTGTCTTCGAGGTATCCAAGGTCCCCTTTCTAGGGTACATTATCTCTCCAGAGGGACTTGAGATGGATCCCGTGAAGGTGTCAGCCATCCAGGAGTGGCCTCTCCCACTGAGTACCAAGGCAATCCAGAGATTCATCGGATTTGCTAATTATTATCGACAGTTCATCCGGGGGTTCTCTTCCCGCATTGCACCTATTCTGGCCCTCATCCGGAAAGGGGGTAGACCCAGTCAGTGGCCTCCATCTGCCTTAGAAGCCTTTCAGTCCTTGAAGGAGGCCTTCACGTCCGCTCCTGTTCTCCGACATCCCAATCCTGCTCTACCCTTCTGCATCGAGGTTGATGCTTCCGAAGTCGGAGCCGGAGCTATCCTGTCCCAGAGACACTCCACTGATGGAAAATTGCACCCCTGTGCGTATTTCTCCAAGAAGTTCTCATCCGCAGAGCAGAATTATGATGTCGGGAATTGGGAACTCTTGGCAGTCAAGCTTGCCCTTGAAGAATGGCGTCATCTCCTGGAGGGCTCTGAAATTCCTGTCCAGATTTACACTGATCACAAGAATCTGGAGTTTATACAGTCCCTCAAGAGGCTAAATCCCAGACAAGCCAGGTGGGCCCTTTTCTTTTCCCGATTTAATTTTGTTTTGACTTATCGCCCAGGTTCCAAGAATCGGAAGGCCGACGCCTTGTCTCGTAGCTTCACTCCGGTGGACCGTGACCCTGAGAGACAGGAACCAATCATTCCACCAGTCAAGATCATTGCCTCTTTGTATCCCCAATTTGCCGACCAGATCCTGGCTGGGCAGTCCTTGGCTCCTCAAAATACTCCGATTGGCATGGCCTTCGTCCCTCCGGAACTTCGCCTGGCCATCCTGCAACAAACCCACTGCTCCAGGCAAGCAGGACATCCTGGTCCAGCCAAGACCCTTGAACTCTTGAGGCGCCTAGTCTGGTGGCCTGAGATCCGCAAGGATGTAAAGGACTTTGTGGCGGCTTGTAATGTCTGTGCCACTTCTAAGCCTAGCCATTCCCGCCCCAGTCGGTTGTTACAGCCTTTGCCGGTTCCCTCTCGTCCGTGGACGCACCTCTCTATGGACTTTATTGTCGAACTTCCTCCTTCCGGTGGGAATACTGTGATCTGGGTTGTCATAGACCGCTTCAGTAAAATGGCCCATTTCATCCCTTTGAGGAAGTTACCCTCTACGGTGGAATTATCCCAACTCTTTATTAAGTACATCTTCCGCCTGCATGGTTTCCCGGTGGAAATCGTCTCCGACAGAGGCACCCAGTTCACCGCCAAGTTCTGGCGTTCCCTATGTAAAGACTTAGGAATAACCCTTCAATTTTCGTCCGCCTACCACCCGCAGACGAATGGGGCAGCTGAACGTGTGAACCAAGCCTTAGAACAGTTCCTGAGGAACCACGTGTCTCTTTGCCAGGACGATTGGTCTGACCTCCTCCCGTGGGCGGAGTTTGCTCATAATAATGCATGTCATTCCTCCACAGGAAGGTCTCCATTTATGGCGGTGTATGGACAGCACCCTCAAGCCTTTCCTCAGGACTTCGTGTTGTCGGATGTCCCGGCGGCAGATGATCTGGCAGCCCATATGTCTGCTATTTGGGTTGCAACCAAGTCTAACCTGGAGAAGAGTGCTCTAGTCCACAAGACTTTCGCAGATCGCCGTAGAAGGCCCTCTCCTCCCTACAAGGTGGGTGATTGTGTCTGGCTCTCTTCCAGGAATATTCGCTTGAAGGTGCCATCTCCCAAGTTGGGTTCGAAGTTCCTGGGTCCGTTCCCCATCTTGGAGATAATTAACCCTGTAGCCATCAGACTTCAACTCCCACCAGAGATGAGAATCCCCAACGTGTTCCACGTCTCCCTGGTGAAGCCCACCGTCTCCAACCGTTTCTCTGGTGCCCAATCTCCTCCTCCTGCCATCTCTGTGGAGGGTCAACAAGAATTCGAGGTGGAGAGAATCCTTGATTCCAGAATCTCCAGAGGGTCCCTTCAATACCTCATCCATTGGAAGGGCTTTGGTCCCGAAGAATGCTCTTGGGAGGGACACCGTGATGTGCATGCTCCTCGTTTGGTAAGAGACTTCCACTCCAAGTTTCCCCAGAAACCTAGTCCTGGTGGTCCTTAGGCCCCCCGTGAGGGGGGGGTACTGTCAAGTCCGCCGGGAGCGCGAGGAGTCGCGTCCGCTCCCGGCGGCGAAGAATCCAAAATGGCGGCGCCCAGGCAACCCACGTGGGTTCCGATGCCGGCGCTGTGACGCCAGCACGGCGCGTCGGTCGCAGGCGCGCTGACGCTGGCGCAAGGGCGCCAAATTCAAACATAAAAGGACGCCTGAGGCGCCAAGATGGCGCCCGAAAATAGGATTCCGTTCCCTAATTGTTTCCTGGGTTCCCTTGCTGTTTCCCTGCTTATATCTGCCTGATTCCTTGTTGTGACCCCTTGCCTGGACCTGGACTTCGCTGATACTCTGCCTGTCATTGACCCCCTGCCTGGCCCCGGACTTTGTTTGTATTCCGCCTGTCTTTTGACCTGTGTTTGGACTTTGATTATTCTCTTGCCTTACCCCTGGATACCACGACTCTGATCCCTCCTGAGGGGCTTCCTCCTAGATCCGGACTACTCCCCAGAGGGGGCTCCCGGCTCCCTGACAACTGGTTGGCTTGCGATGGCAGTCTAGAATTTCTTCTCTGGGTATTACACTGGACTTTTAGCACATAATCTTATGTTAGCAGTAAGGTATATCTGCCATTGTTAGTAAAAGCAGTTCTTCCAGTGTGAAAGAAATGCATTATGCCAGTGATAGTTAAAATGTCAAGTTAATTTTACACAAGCTACCCACTAAGGACTTTATCAGTCCCTAGATCATCCTCTGCCTGTATTCTATTACAATTTCACAGAATTTGTGAAGTATTTTCTAGCAAATCGCAACATAACACAAAGTAATTATAGTTTGCATTCTGTGTGACACCATGTTTAGCATGGAGAAAGACACAAATTTGATCCTCTACACCACATTTATGCATTCCATTATATGTTAAAGAGCATTAAGCTATTATGTGAGAAAAGCTACTTAGAAATGCCTGTTTGCCATTAACAGAGGATGTTCAAACATGTAAGTATAGTATAATTAAGTTGGCCAATCATTGCAGCATGCTATATAATTTAGAATGTTTAGTGGTGAGCACTCCCAATGCTCCCTTTTGCTGTTAGTCTCAATATAAGGCATGCATACATGGTTTTGGGAACTTTTTAGATTGTATGGAAAATATAGACAGTGGAATGATATTAAAATAGTTTTTACTGATTTGGGAAGCCGTTCATAGAGAAGTGATGTATTCAGCTTTATGCAATAATTGTTCTTTTTTTTGGTAGAGATTAATACAAGTATAGGATCCCCATATTCAAAAACCTATTATCCAGAAAGATCCAAACTATGGGAAGGCCACTATATACAATATATACTATAGAGCTCGATTTAAGTTAATAATTCTAATTTTAAAAAATTATTTAATTTTTCTCTGTAATAATAAATCACAGTAACTAAGCTGCATAAATCCATATCAGTAGCAAAACAATGCTATTGCATTTATTTAACATTTAAGCATATTTTTAGCAGACAAATAAAAAGTAAGCTTTTTTATTTTAACATCCCTAAAAAGACTCCAAACAACCCCAAAATAACACAAGTTTTGCTGCCTTCCTGTAGGTCTAAATACCAGAGACCGCAGTGTGCCATACGTTTTTACTACAGAGAATACTGATAATAACACAAACTAGCATGTTCTTTAAAAGAAAGTCAAAATAATGCTTAATATAGTACAAGTAAAATTATTGTATGCCAACTGATGTGTGGAACAGATTAATTATAATGGTTTATTCCATATGACTGCTGACAGCTGCGAGATGTACAGTAACATGTACTTTCTGTCAATAATACTTGCAAATAAACTTTGTATTGGAAATTAAAAGCACCTAATAGCTTCTTCGCTCTTTGTTGGCATACAGCCATACAAATGATAAAGCCATTCAAGCAGAAATACATTCAGAAATTAAATTTGAGGTCTAAGAAGGTCAAGCATGGTATCTCACTTCAACTTGGTGTTTATTAAAAAAAAAGGCGTTTTTATTAGCAGTATTCAAGGGAACATTTGCATCTTGGAATATGGTAACATTATAAGTGAACAGAGTGCATCTGATTTTGTAATTGTTTGTCCACTTTATGATATGAAGAGCAACCATTAGAACGTCTATGCATTCTCAGTTACTGCAATATGAAAGGTTTTTTCCTTATATACAAGGAAGAAAGGAGGTCAATGCCGTATTATAACTGTTATCATTCAGTTTCTAGAGACAGTTTCAGGTATAAATTTCAGTTCCTGAAAAATGTTGTTCTTGGAAATGATACTTTGGGGCAAACAAAAGTTAAAAATAGAGCTCATCACAATTCACAAGAGGGAAATGTCACAGCTATCTATTCATTTGTACAGACACTTCATCAAACAGTTAATTCTTATTTTGATCATTGATAAATATTTTCTATAACCTTAGAAATTCTCATTGTTTTTAAAACCTGATCAACTATACTATGACTTGAAATCATTTCTCAATGTTTGCTCTTACTTTATAATTAATTACTATCAAAAGGGAATGATTTGAAAAAAAATATGTATTTCATATATGGTATAGGGGGGCATATTTTTGCACACTTTGCATATAGTTCAACAAAATAGTTTTTTTTCAAATACACAAACAAATTATAATCATTGTATCCATTCAGCATCAAAGAGATGCTTCATACTGAAATATAATGCATATATTGCTAAATATAGTGTATTTTTTTCTCTGCTGCATTGCGGTATCTCTGACAGCAAACAGTCTTGTATACTGATTTATGTGTTAACTTGCCTCAAGAAAGTGGAAAACTGTCCATTAGAAAATATGCTCTCTGGCAGAGACAGATAAGCGCATTTAATGTACAATGCAAGCCCATGGCTGTGCGAATTGCTGGTTAAGTCACTCTTAATGGAACAAAGCTAAATATTAAATAATTAACAACAACAAACATCATTCCAATTTGTTTTGTACTGGTATTGCTAAAAAAAAGTATATTAGTCAAAGTATTACCAATTAGCCATTATAAGGTTTATTAAATTCCAAATACTTGTTTGTTATATAACAGCAATTCCTCAACCAATATATTGGTCAGATTCATCACTTAACAGGAAAATTAATAAGTGATAACAAAAGTTACTGCTTAGTAAGAAAATAATGATTTTATTCCAGCACATAAAACAATTGTCTAAATCGCTTCTCCCTACATGCAGTTGGAGGGGAAAGTTTGTATCTGTCAATCCATAGAATTGAGCTATTTATTGACAACTAATGTCTTCATTTATGTAAGAAATCTTTTATTTTGGGTGGGGGTGCATGACCTGTAGATGGAGAAGAAGAGGCACACTATCTCTGAGCTATTGGGATATCAAAGCCAACTATAACACTGACAGCTCACCATATATCACGATGGGTAAACAGAAAAGGGCAAGATCTTCATTAACTGTGTAAACCCTTGGAGATGTGTTTTAGACAAATACTTCCAAAAAAAATCAGCCGGACTCAGACCCCCCCCATTTGTTTTCATAAAACAATGAGATTAATTTGAGTTTTAATAAATGTGCCCCTTTGTGATTGTACTTGTTCCCTCCCCAAACTCCTTCCACTGACACGTAAACTGGAACACTTGATTACAAGATTACAGCAACTAATATGTTATACTTCTGCACCAGGCACAAGACAAAGATTGGGACTGGTGAGTGCAAATTTTGTTTCTCAACCACATTTAGGATGTCCCCCTAAAAATGGACATGTCTGAAACCAGGATTGGATCAGACTGGGTAAATGCAACCTTTAACATTACTTTAACTTTGATTTGTAGTGATATATCAAAAGTTTTTGCCGTTTATATCTGAAATGCTAAATGATATGCTCTTGCTGTCAGTGTGGTTTCTTTATTCCTATTTACATTAATGGGGTTATTTATTAAAGGTCAAGTTGTAAAATCTCGAAAAAAATTGAATTTCACAAAAAAAAACTCAAATTTTTAGAGTGCTGCAAAAAGCCTACTATTATGATATAAATTTGGATTTTAGTAAATAGCCCCCCTAAATCCCTGAAATTGTTTCTCTACCATGTCCCCCAAACATCCCATCAATTAACTGTCAATTACTAACACAGATACCCTTTACAAAGGAGAACTAGGCATTATATGTAACTATTTTTTAATTTGCTATGGTTTTCGCAACTGTTACTGTTTTGACTACAATTTTAGTTGTACAGTATACATTTTACTGTTTGTATTTATTGTTTTACTTGAGGCTAACACTCCTGGGAACCAATCCCATAACACTTCACATATGATCTCGTGAAAAAGGGATTGGGGATTGGGATTTTATATGCCATGCAATGTATATGCCACCCTGCCATACATGCTACTCTGTCACAACCTTAATGAAAATGTAAATTTTGTAATACTACATGACTCATTCCATGACTCATGTGGTATGTTATATGATTTGGCTTTGGATTGTTTTATGTTCCTTTATTTTTTCATTTGGTCCCTTATAACTATGTTAAAAAAACAAAAAAATAAAGTTTTTCCTGTAGTTTTTCCTGTATAGCATTTAATATGCTGTGTATTAGATGTATTCTAAATAGATAATCTGATATTTGATGTGTTGAAAAGTACATTTTGCCCTATGGATCTTGCACAGCTACCCCTTTGGTTACACAGCAGCTAATTTATATAAAATATACAAAGTTTGAACTGTTCCTGTATTTTCCCACATTTTCACTGGGAACTGATGTGAATGTAGAAGAAAGTGTTTTGTGTAATTACCCAGGATTGCCACATTCAAATCCCCTCTTTGTTTGAGCACTGAAACAAAAAATACACTTAAAGTGAACAGTTATGGGTGGTCCACTAGTCATTCTAGTCAATAAAACACAAGAATTGCAGTTCGAAGTGTAATCTACACTGGAACATTTGTTGACTCTCTTGAGCAGTGGTAGCAGGAGATAAGTAAAGGGCTCCAGATTGCCCTTGCACTTCAAAAATTACAAGCAAAGGTAATACATGAGGACTGCAAATGGCTGCCAAACGTTTTGTCCCTTACATGCCAGCATACCAAATCATTGCAGCCCATACCAGAGGCTCAATGGTTTGTGTCTGTGAAATAAGCATTGCACCTTTTCCCCTTCAATTATTGTGCCATAAGATCTGTTCCTTTAAAGAATACTGCATTCGACCACTGAATTTTTTGACATGTTCAATTAGACCAAGCATATATAAAATGGAAAGAAAATCAGTTGCACCTTGCTCATTGCAGCCCATTGTTTCTTTGTTTTCCTCTTATGATCAAAAATCATAATTTCCCCAGATTATAGTAATACTATTGTAACATAATTATATTAATTATATATTAATAGTTATTATTGAAAGCTACATTGACCATTTTTATACAACTGATTTTCCCATGACAAAAACACAGTTTGATTCAGAAATCAGTCATTTTTCTCTCTTGCTGAGTTTTACTGACTGGAAAATACAAACTGCAAATAATAAAATACAGAAGAAATTAAGCTCTGTAGAAACACATCTCAAACAAGCCTAATATTTTATTTTGATACATCTTTCAAGCATAACTACTGGGTTATGAGTAACTTTTCCTGAATTCTGTTTATGTGGTAAAAATGTAAATCCGAAACTGTTCATTTTAAAATGCCTTTCAGTAGACAGTTTCAAACAAACAAATACAGTTTTAGATATAAAACTGTCCCATTAATAAAGTTCAAGGCTGCTATGTCTCACAAACTTCAGAGTTTACACTGCACATCCATATATAGTTGCACAGCATTCTGTACAATGGACTATTTCTGTTTGCCCTGCCCCTGACAAACAAGCGAGTGCTGATATGCATTAGTACTTTTAGAAAATGTGGGTTATTTAACTTATACTCATTCAATAATTTTTGTTTGGATAACAGGAAACTTGGCAGGTTTTAGGTGACAGGCTTTTTATTATTTTTAACAACCCAATCATGAAGAAAAAAAAAACTCGTACAAAGAAAAAGAAACAATGCCACAAAACATAATCAAGTTAATTAACTCACACAAATGTTCTGGTATAAATGATCACACACTTGACACTTGAAAAATAATATCATGCCCCTTAGTGAGAATGTGTTACAGAATTATGGAAAGATCCTTTATCCTGAAAACCCCAGGCCCCAGGCATTCTGGATAATACATCCCATACCTCTACTAAAGTGCAACATTAGATTTCAAAGTCTAAGGGTAGGAAGTAGAAATGCAATGAATATTTCCTATTTCCAATAATAGCTCCAGGGTTCCATCACAGGTGCATTGCTGATGTGTGAAAGGAATTGGCCACACACATCACATTCAAGCCAGATGCCGGAAATTAAACCAACCAGACTTTTAGTGCAATTGCATACATCTCTTTAAAGTGTGAGCGTCATTGCAATAATTTTTATGTATCAGTAGTTATGGGCAAATTTGCGTCGTCTCGCTTTGCGAAAAATTAGCGAAACTGCGTTTTTGACACCCGACGCCCGTTTTTTTTAACGCCGGCGACAATTTTTTTTTGGACGCCTGCGACAATTTTTTTTTTTGCCACCGGTGAACTTTCGTCAGCGAATTTTTGCGCCCGTTTCGCAAATTTATGCGCTGGCCACGAATCGCGCAAATTCGCGCCTGGCAAATAAATTCGCCCATCACTATGTATCAGCCACAATTGCTTAAGGAACAATTGTAGCAACGGTGGAATTCTGAGGGGAAATGCTGCATTGTGAGAAACAACCTGGCAATTATGCTTGAAATTGCACTTTGTTAACTATACTTGTAGTCATGAATGACCCATATAATACTAATGAGGAATTTGCCCGGTCTAATTGCAACACTGGAGAGATTTTTTTGTGGCACACCAATTTGCCCGCATTTCTCAGTGGCGCACGGACTGCCGGGGGGCCCTGAGGGGGTGCGGGCCCTGGCCAGCTCGCACCCCCTGCTCCCCCGGTAGTTTGCACATGCAATGGGTTTGGAAGGGAAAACATTTTTAACTCCTTGTTTTGTGACAAAAAGTCACGCAATTTCCCTCCCCATCCCTAATTTGCATATACAAATTAGGATTCTGATTCTGGTTGGGCTGGGCAGAAGGATTCCCGAACTGAATCCTGAATTCAGTGCATCCCTAGTCCTGACAGAGGGTTTGTTTAACCTCAATAGCTATACAGTACAAATATATATTTAGTAACTAGAAGAAATTCAAAACCTTAAACACATTTAAACCTTTTGTTCCTACTTTTCTTGTGAATTAAAATTGTAACAGACACACTGTAGAAAATAAATAAGCGCGTACATAAAAATATGAAAAACTATATTTTTTCTAGTATTTTAAAATCACATCTGTCAATGTCAGTTGTAGGTTAATCCTGCTATTCTGCCATTCACCAAACAAAGGCAGTTTACAATACAATTGTTTAGTGGAATTTTAATCTCACGTAAAATCATATTGAATTATGCATTTTAACAAAAAACATCTTCTGCTTTGACATTAATTGACATGTTTTTATTTGGCAGTTTGCAGTAGAACACAGGGACAAAAACAGCAAGCCATTAGATGATTTTACTGTCAAAGTATCACTGTAGTTATAATGCTTGTTGATATGCTGATACATGTGTTCAAATAAACTGTACTATGTTCTTGACTTTTGCTAAGAAATGTATTTAATACTGTTAGAAACATTGAAAGGTAAAAGCAATGCATGAATTGTTAATGGTTACATGGTGAATAAATGTTTTGTTTATGCACAGAATTAGAAAAACTAGTTACTTTGTGGGTACAATCTGTATTGCCACAATATTATTGTATGTGTATTTATGTATAATGAAAACAAATCAACTTATTTATAAGTTTATAACAGCTGGCAGTGCAGATTTTCCTTTGTGTTAATGGCCCAGCTTGTCAGACATGAATTTTGTCTGCCAGGATCTACAGATTACCCTGCTTTTGCATGTTAAACTTGAGTGACCTTATTGATTCTCTCTGGTTCCATTGGTTTTTGTATCTTATTAAAAATCTCTTTTCGACTATTGTGCCTGCATTCTATGCACCATTGTACAAGGATGTTTCAGCCGAAAACAGTACTGAACTGAGGAAAGTCTGTTGAAGATATATCTGTAAATTGTTGGAAAAATATTGGAGGTTGAAGAAGAATTATCAGAATAAGGAAACAGCAAGGCTTCACATCCAAATATCTGATGCTTCATTGTCTGTGGACTATCAATGATTTGCAGTTGTAAATGTAACTTCTATTGAAAGCAGCATTTGCATGGCTGTATTTTTTCACTGCTTTCCTGGCTCTGTATACAGGAACAATGTAACAGAAACAAACACATTTACTGACTTCTACACTGAGTCATAACTAGAGACAGAAGGGATAACAGATCATGGATTCTACAAGGCACCAAGAACAAGGCATACCCATATGGTATAACCTAGAACATGTAGCAGATAAGATGCTGAAAAGTCAAAGTGTTGATTTAATTTGAGAAATATCAAAAAAACACTAATACAGGTACAACGATTTGCAGTCTGCAGTAGAATGACATGTTTACCTATTTTAATTTGTCAGTATATGTACTTTCCAAACATATTTTTTTTTCCGGAGTCAGCCTGCTTTAGTGGGCCTTTACCACACATAAAATGAAGGCACATTGTTGATTCTGCAGTAACTAAGGAGAAGATTTACTAAGCTCGAGTGAATGGGTTGAATGTCAAAAAGTTTAAAATTTTAATAGGGTTTAAAAGGGTTTAAAGCTGCCATGTAGTATCATATACAGTAGATTTCTTATGTTTCTGGGTTTACTGAACAAAGTTTTGACATTATTTGTCAAATGATAATTGTAGACTACAATGAAGAAAAAAATACTTTCTTGATTACTAAGCACTTCAAATTGCATAATAATACAAAACAAATTGATTTATAATTGAAATGTTTTTCACCACTTTTTTTCTCAAATCGAGTAAAATGCAATCTTGAATTCTGATAAATCCACCCCCCAAGTGTTTTGCCGATAAAGTTACCCTGCAGCAAAAATGAAAAAATAAGCATTATTTTTGGTAATTAAACCAGATGCTTCACAACCCTTAGGGGGTTATTAACAAAACTTTGAATTTTTCTGGTTGGGCTTTTGGGGCAATAACTCTAACTTTTCATGGAAAGAGAAACTTGAATTTTTACAGATTCAGGAGAAAAGTCTGGAAAAATTGTACGATTCAGGTTCTTGCACTATTTTATCGAAGTTTTTTACCAATCCGATTAATTTGAGATATTTTATTAATAAATAAGGCAAAATCAGACATGGGAGTTTGGTCAAGATTTTTTTTAATGAACAAAAAAAAACATATTTTAGTAAATAACCCCCTATAAGATACATAAAAATGGACAAAGGCAATTATGTTACAAGGCATATAAGCTATCACGCCTAATGAATATAGCTGCAATTCCTCAACAATATTCTGTCATTAGAAAATTGCAGATTTGGTTAGTTCAGAGCTATAGCCCCCACAAGCTGATGTCCTCACTTGACAATCTACTAGAGCTTGCAAATGGTACTTTAAAGGGATACTGTCATGGGAAAAAAAATTTTCATCAAAATGAATCAGTTAATAGTGCTGCTCCATCAGAATTCTGAAATCCATTTCTCAAAAGAGCAGAACAGATTTTTTTATATTCAATTTTGAAATCTGACATGGGGCTAGACATATTGTCAATTTCCCAGCTGCCCCAAGTCATGTGACTTATGCTCTGATAAACTTCAATTACTCTTTACTGCAAGTTAGAGTGATATCACCCCCTCCCTTTTCCCCCCCAGCAGCCTAACAACAGAACAATAGGAAGGTAACCAGATAGCAGCTCCCTAACACAAGATAACAGCTGCCTGGTAGATCTAAGAACAGCACTCAATTGTAAAAATCCATGTCCCACTGAGACACATTCAGTTACATTGAGAAGGAAAAACAGCAGCCTGCCAGAAAGCATTTCTCTCCTAAAGTGCAGGCACAAGTCACATGACTGGGGGCAGCTGGAAAATTGACAAAATATCTAGCCCCATGTCAGATTTCAAAATTTAATATAAAAAAATCTGTTTGGTCTTTTGAGAAATGGATTTCAGTGCAGAATTCTGCAGGTGTAGCACTATTAACTGATGCGTTTTGAAAAAAACATGTTTTCCGATGACAGGATCCTTTAAGATTGGCACAGGAAAGTCATGTTATTGGGATCCCTTTAAAAAGCTTTTAAGTTTTATATTATAAAGTTTAATGCTCCATATTTGTTGTTTTTGGTGCCCATTTTTTGAATGCTATAAATATTAAGTATTTGTATAGCGCTATAACAAAGGACAACACTAATGAAACATTGATATTATTATAGCAATTTATTAATTATCATCTATTTTTTGATATGGTGTCAGCAATTTACAAAGCACTTTACAATAACTTATCAAACACATTTTCCCCCAGATTACTCACTAATATTCCCTAGTTGTGTTAAACTAAAGGGGTACTGTCATAGGAAAATGTGTTTTTTTCAAAATGATTCAGTTAATAGTGCTGCTCCAGCAGACCTCTGCACTGAAATTTTCTCAAAAGAGCAAACAGATTTTTTCATATTTAATTTTAAAATCTTATATGGAGCTAGACATATTTTCAGTTTCCCAGATCATCTGGCTTTTGCTCTGATAAACTTCAGTCACGCTTTAGGCCCCCAGACACACATGCATTTTTACAGAGTGTTTTCAGTGCGGTGCGTGCCACCGTTTTTTTTTAAAAAAAAAGCCGCCCACTGCGTAGATAGGCTAGCGGTTTAAACTTAGGTAATGGCACAATAACGCTAGCTTATACATGGCAGTCTCTTTACAGACGCTCTGTAAATACGCGTGTGTGTCTGGGGCCTTACTGCTGTACTACAAGTTGGAGTGATATCACCTAAAACCTTCCTCCACCAGCAGCCTAACAACAGAACAATGGGAAGGTAACCAGATAACAGCTCCCTAACAAAAGATAACAGCTAGATCTAAGTAGATCTAAGAACAGTGCTCAATAGTAAAAATCCAGGTCCTACTACGACACATTCAGTTACATTGAGTAGGAGAAACAGCAGCCTTTCCACCTTTCCATCCATCTTTCTTTTTTTGATTAAAGAAAACATGTTATGAATAGGACAACACATGAAAGTTAAAGGGGAACTTCACATAAACATAACTTAAGCTTTTTTGAAAAGTAAACATCATTTCAAACAACTTTGAAATATACATCAATTAAAAATATGCAGACTTTTCATGATTTTTAATGGTTTGGAACAGTTCCCTAAGCAGCTTCCAGCACCTTCATACACAGATGCAGAAACTGAAGCTCTGCAGGAGTAGCATCAGGGCTGCTATTGCCATGAGGCAAGGTGAGAACCTTGCCTCAGGTAGCAGTAAATGGCCAGTTACAAGTGGTGGCAAAGAGCTGCTTCTTATAACTTTAAGAGCCGAATTTCCGTGTTTTAACCTGGAAATTCAGCTCTGCTAGTGCAGAGAGCACTCAATGCACTAGTGATGCTTCCCCCCTTTGACCGGCTCCAATGCTGCTTTTTAAGCACAGCACAGGAGGGGGGGCAGTAGCCCCAAAATTGCCCTTGAGTAGTATAATGCCCCACAGTAGCATTGCAACTCCCTTTTGTGGGTTTTCCACAAAAGAATGTAAACAGAACAGCAGCTATGAGGTAGCTTTGAAACTAGCAGCACCTATCCTATATATGGCAGACCTGCAGTATTATTATAATATAGAGTATCTATTTCCCATTTTTACAGCAGTTTCCCTCAGCTAAGTGGCCTATTCACCATGTTGTGTAAAGTAAGTGGATTGAAGCATTACCAGTAATATTGCCCAGAGCTGCCACTCAGCATTTAGATTTTAACAGAAAGCAAAAGCAAAGATCTGATTGGTTGCTATGAGCGACATCACCGGTAATGTTTCACTTTATTTACACAGCATTATAAATAGACCCCTAAGTGTAGGGACCCATGAGGTTAAATACCCTACTGACTAAGTCATGGTATTTGTAACATATGCCCCTGGGTGGGAGGTTATTTCCTATTTACCCAAGGATGTAATGGAGCTTGTGATATAAATACTGGGGATGGGGATGAATTAAAGACAGTAAGCTAAGGTCACATCACAAAGTTACAAGGACAGAAAAATATTACAGTGTATCATATATGTTTATTAAATCCTTAAGCCTTTACTGTGAAAAATATATTCTGATAATAATACATGACATGAGATAATACCATAATAAATCCTGTTATTTTAAGCATTACATTCATTCTCTCTGGCTTGTATGAGGCACTGTGCTCTCACGCAAACCAAGAGCACACATACTTGCTAGTTACATCAGCCAATAAATACCCAGAGCTGTGTCTTTTAATCTCAGGTTGCTTCCTGTCACCATTAGAACCTTTTTTTCTGTCAGGTGTTTAGTGAGTGAGAACACAGAACATAAAATAGTGGCTCAGGTAAAAAATGAAAAGGAGAATGTTTGCTGATATGTGTATGCCAATATGATAATATTCTTTAACAGGTCACTTATTAAGATATAATAAGTCCCTCTCAGAACATGAACATAAAGAGGCATAGGGCTGTTGGCCTTAGGAAAAAGGACATAATTCCTATTCAGTAACAAGGGGGGGGGCATGCTAAGCTCATACAGGTACAAACATACAATTTAAGCAAGACTGCAAAGAGAAATAAATAATTTCCCCTTAAGCCATAATAGGTTAAAACAGAGTAATACTGATATACAATAGAGAACCAATGCACACATTAATAAAAATAAAGTAATATATATATATATATATATATATATATATATATATATATATATATATATAATGCTGTACATTATGCTTAATGAATCAAAATTTCTTTAACTGCTCCATTCATTAACCTAGTTTGCAATCAATACAGATATGGCATCCGTTATCTGGAAACCCATTATCCAGTAAGCTCTGAATTACAGGAAGGCCATCTCCCATAGACTCCATTTTAAACAAATAAACATACAACAAAAACAGTAAATTGTACATGCTACTAACTATTATATAATCTATCCCTATCACAAACAAAACAATCATATTGGGTTTACTTAGGGGCAGATTTACTAAGGGTCGAAGTGAATTTGTGAAGAAAAAAACTTTGAAATTCAAAGTAATTTTTTGGATACTTTGACCATCGAATAGGCTACTACGACTTCGACTTCGATTCGAAGTAAAAATACTTAGATTATTCGACCATTCGATAATCGAAGTACTGTCTCTTCTTCAATACTTCGCCAAATTAAACCTGCCGAAGTGCAATGTTAGCCTATGGGGACCTTCTAGAGCAGTTTTTTGTAGTCGAAGTAAAATCGTTCGATCGATCGCTGAAATCCTTCGAATCGTTCGATCCAAAGGATTTAGTCGATCGAACGATTTTATTTCGCTGCAGAATAGCCAAATTCAGTGGAACAAATTTCAATATTCAAAGTATTTTAATTCGATGGTTGAATTTCGATGTATTTTTATCATCGAAATTTGACCCTTGTTAAATCTGCCCCTTAATGTTTACATGATTTTTTAAACACAGAGATCCAAAATACGGAAAGCCCCAGGTCCCAGGCAAGTCCCATACATGTATTGTATTTAAATATTATTCTGAACCCGGCATTGAATTCGGGGTTCAGTATGAGATTTGTCCAAAATGCATTCTGTAGGATTTAGATTCCATAGGGTCAGATTGCACAACTCTCTCTTCGTTCAGATGGGATTTTTAGAGGCGAAAAGGGGAACTTTAACTTTCACCCAATGATAAATATGACTTTAAAATTCCATAGGAATCAATAGAGAGTGGTGGAATTTTACTGTGGTGAGCACTAATTTTACAATGTGCCTCAGTATTCAGCAAAAGTTCATGTGACTATAAACAGACAATTATCTGCCTCTTTCCAGTTCTCAAATGGGTGTCTCTGATCCTGACTAGTGATGGGCGAATAAATGGAATTCACAGTGAATTTCCGCGTTTCACCACAGGCATATAAATTTGCGAAACTCCAGCGAAAATTCACCTGATCTAAAAAAATGTGGACGTACGTCGGAAAAGTCACTTGCGTCAAAACCGTCACGCGTCAGCACTATTAGACACCCGTTGACTTTAACACTGGTGTCAAAATTTACGTGAATTGAAGCAGGAGTCAAAATTCGAGTTTCACTAATTTTACGACAAAGTGAAATGGGAGATATTCGCCCATCACTAACCCTGAAAGCCAAAAAACTATTGCTTTACAATTGCTACAGTTGTATTGTTGTTGCTACTTTTTAATTACTTATCTTTCTAGTCAGTCCTCCTACTATTAATATTCCAGTCTTTCATTTAAGCCACTGCCTGGTTGCTAGGATAAAGCTACTGAAATTCCAAACTGGAGAGCTTTTAATCAATAAGCTAAATAATTAAGAAAACACTGAAAATTATTTAAAAAAGGAAGACCAATTGCATTTTGTCTTTACAAAGTTAAGTTAATTCAGATTAAACTTTTTGGGGATTTTTTTCAAATGTATATATGCAAATTAGGGTTTGGATTTAATATTCATCCAGATCTTTTGTAGAATATGCAATATTTGGTAAAATCCATACATTATGGATGTGCTGCATCCACATTTTCTTATTGACTGACTAAAATTCTGATTAAAGCAATTTTCTACACATGACAAGTAACTGTTTTAAGTTAAGTGTTACATTTTTAGAGCTCAAACTGACACATTGTAATGCCTTGTAATGCTCACTGACGCAGGCAAAAAGCATTTTCCAATCTGACATAAGCAAAGTCAAATCAATAGCAGAAATATGCTTCTGCTGTGTTCAGTCTGTCTTGAATGCAGCAAAACAGATATTTCGATATTAAAGAATACTGAAGGTGAAGGTTATAAGATTGTAGCAAGTTCAACATGACTGTGGTAAATACATTAGAAACTTTTTGATCGTGACACGTGCATCCCATGATTTATCATTAAATGGACAGAGAAAATCATCAAAGTATGCAGATTAAATATGGTATCGTTTATGAAATAATGTGTATAAATAATTAGCAACTGTGTCGATATTAATACAATTTCACTGTAAATCAGACATAATTGCTCTGATAGTTTTCCAAGTCCAGTTGACATAATTTCCAATGTTCGACACAACAGTGACACACCTATTGACACACAACGCTATGGGAATCCTGAAGTTACCACCTGGTTTGGAGGTGACGGCAGTTCCACAGTTCCTCTAAACGATAGTTGCCACATTCACTCAATTCAGAACAGACTGAGCAGCACCAAGCACAACTATACAAAGAGCAAAGAGCAGGATGTAACTAGAGGGGGGTGGGCCCGGGTGCGGGACGCTCCGTACGAGATATTGAGGGGGTGCGAGCCCTGGCCCAATAGCACCTCCTGCTCCCCTGGTAGTTCAGCCACTGGCAAAGAGTGCATTTTAAAAACAAGTACCTTTTATAAATGGGGTTTATTCGCAGACTACTTGTAGGGGACATAAACAACCCCTTTGATGTTCTCAACTTGCCTCACTGAAATGCTGCAGATTTCCTGATAAAGAAGCTGTAATGCAAAATGTATGTGTATATATATATATATATATGTGTGTGTGTGTGTGTATATATATATATATATATATATATATATATATATATATATAGTTCATGGGGATTAATTGATTTATGATGATAAGTAAAGTAACACTTGATTTTCATTATATTACAAGTAAATCCGTTAAAGGACAACTAAACCCTAAAAATTAAGATGGCTATTTTATATGCTGAACTTATTGCTCCAGCCTACAGTTTCAATATCTCAATTACAACAATGATCCAGGACTTCAAACTTGTCACAGGGGGTCACCATCATGGAAAGTGTCTGTGACACTCACATGCTCAGTGGGCTCTGAGCAGCTGTTGAGAAGCTAAGCTTAGGGGTCGTCACTAATTATCCAGCAGAAAATAAGGTTGGTCTGTAATATAAACTGATGCTACAGGGCTGATTATTAAATTTTGATGCAAATTGCACTGGTTTCTGTGTTGCCATGTAGTAATTGTCTGTATTAATTACTAATTAGCCTTATTGTGTGACATTTATATTCTATGTGTATTGTATGTTGTGAGTGGGTCCCTAATCTCAGTAAGTGTCGGCAGCACAGAGCATGTGCAGTGAATCAGCAGAAAAGAAGATGGGGAGCTACTGGGGCATCTTTGGAGACATAGACCTTTACTGCTAAAGGGCTATTAGTTGCCTTGGGCTGGTACAGAAGCATAAAACATAATATACAACATTTCTAGCTACTTCTTTAGTTAGGCTTTAGTTCTCCTTTAAAGCGAAACTTTTATCCACATACAAAAAAGCTGAATAATGAAAGTCTTTTGCAAATTAAACATGAAACCCAAATTAATTTTTTCATTAAAACACCCATACCTGTTATAAAGGTGTTTAAAAATCTGCGCTGTCAATCATATATTGCCTGCCCTGCCTCAGACATAGAGGTAGGGCAATCAATTGCTTTCACTTTCCATTTGGCACTAACTAGATGTCACTACATCATGTCCCTCTCCCTCCTCACACTCTATATTTGTGTAGGGCACTGTAAATAAGCATTAAATCCCTTATTCTGATGCATACATAAGATTTTGTGGTGATACACACCCTGTCTTAATAATAGTGTCTACAAAATGGCACCTGCCTGCTTGCTGTGATAATGTAATTCCAAGACTGAAGGAAACACTATTTAAATGATATATTTAGTGCTCAACTAACATGATAGAAAAGGATTTAGAAATATTTCTTATGGTGACAGGTCCCCTTTAAGGTGAAGCTCAGAAATAGAAATGTTTAGTGTTCTATACCCACTCTCAATCTGACAGAAAAATTGCTTTTGGATCCAAGAATCTATCAGTGTATATATATACATACCTCCATAGGCCACACTCTCCTAATATCTCTCAGGTGATTTTGGGTGCTGTATGTTAACATCAAGGAACCAAGGCCATTGAACATATTGAAAAAGGTTTTAGACCAAAAATGAAATGTCAATGTGATTGTTAACACTGAAATAAAGTAACCATTTTCAGTACAGCAGTAAAGAGTGATCGAAGTTTATCAGAGCACAAATTCACATGACATGGGGCAGCTGGGAAATTGACAAAATGTCTAGCCCCATGTCAGATTTCAAAATTGAATATAAAAAAATCTGTTTGCTCTTTTGAGAAATGGATTTCAGTGCAGAATTCTGTTGGAGTAGCACTATTAACTGATTCATTTTGAAAATTTTTTTTTTTCCCATGACAGTATCCCTTTAAGTATTTTTTTATTCATGCTTTTTATATTCAGATATTTTAAAAAATTACTTGACATTCGTGGTTTTAGAGAATATGAGTTTATTCACAATTTAAAAATCCCTATAACTACTACTAAGAACGTTAATAAATGGGTCTCCCGGTTATTGTTAAGGAATAGCACTGATATTAAAAATATCACACTTGTTATTGTTTCAGATTCTCGAAAATCTTGTGATTCTTCTTGGCAATTCTTAGGAGGATGTTTGTTGATTTGCTGTTACAAATCAGCAATGAGCACAGACTTCAGTCAGAACACGGAAGAAAGGAGCACCAAGTTTGTGGTGAGCTAAAAATATTACAAGTTCAACTTTTTTTCTTTTGAGGCCATCTACAATTTGCTTCAGAATGGGGAAATTTCCATCCTGCCTCCAAAGTAATATTTGACCATTCCCTGGATCAACTTTGCTCTAAGAGTGAATAAAAGCTCATTATATTTATCATGAATCATTTATCATATTCCCCTTAGGGCAATGGCAGATGCCAATTTGAGGCATCCCTTTAATCAGGTTGACCATTTTTTTGTGGATATTCTCAATTTTAATAGTGTTCCTTTTGAGCACTGAAGAACAACTTTACTGGACGCTGGCACTTCCTGTTGCTAACTGGCATTTATTTCTGTAGCTTTATTATTCAGTTTATAGTATACAAGGAACCTATTGATTGTTTTTGTACAATTACTGAAGCAATTTCAGGCTCAATGGTGACAGTTGGTGAACAGCAGCTTGCAAGTCTTGCCACAGATTCTCAATTGGATTGATGTCTGGGCTATAAATAAGCCATTTTAAAACTTCAGCTTCTTGTTTTCTATGTTCACTCTGGTTGTGTGTGTTCTTTTGTAAGGTTAATATTCTGCCCATTTCAGGTGTCTCACAGACTACATTAGCTTTTTCACTAGAATTTCCCTGTATTTTGCTCCATTCATCTTGCCATCAGCCAGTTTTCTAGTACCTGTCAATAAAGTGGATCTTCACAATATGTTGCTACTACCACCTGCTGCTGGAATTCTCAGGACGATAAGCAGTAAGGCTGATATGCATTGCAGGCTTTCAATTGCATGTAATCATTTGCAATAAGAACATAAAATAAAATTTGGTATCATCAGACCTTTTGTTCTCTATCATGCCATTTAATAATAAACAAAAAAAGTTGTAACATGTTTTCTTCACAACAGCTTACGTTGCCCAGTTTTTTTGGTTTGTAGTTGTCCCATGGATATTTCTTTTCCAATCTCAGGTGTGAATCTCTCCAGTTTCTTTAAAGTTATCTTGGGCTCTTGGTTGCTTCTCTGAGTAATGTCTTATGTTTTGCCTTCACTAGGCAGTGCCATGATTATGGAAAATACTTCTACAGAACTTTATCCTGGACTTGTTTTGATGGCTACTTGGTTTTCCTGATGCTGTCTGTTTAGATGTGTAACTGATATAACAAACTCTAGGGCCTACCAGAAAGGTACAAAGTATTTATGTTGAGACCATGTATTCAGGTGCATAAAAGTAAACTCCTTTGAACAAATTGTTTGACTTTTAAATGCTATTGATTGCATCAGAGTGTATTTGGAGGCTTCATATCAGGTCTATGAAGGTGAATATGTTTGAAATCAAAACTTTCAGTTTTTTATTTGTAAAATGACATAAAATCCCGCTTAAAAAATCCACTTGAATTGATTTTACTTTCAGGATGTAATACTACAAAGTATGGGGGGAAAATCCAATCCAGGTAAATATTTCGCAAGATACTATAAATCTGACAATCTTTTGTTGTACATTTCAGGAATACTGTAGAAAATGGAAACACATAAATGGCATCTGTTGACTTTAAAAGTAGCAGTGGCAATAGCAATTATCAGGTCTAAACCAAAATGCAAAACAAGCAGAGAATACACAGAGGAGCTGAGAACAATTATCTCTGATAGAAAAAAACAGAATGTCAACTTGAAGGCAAAAGTGTGTACACTAGAAGCTGAAGTTCTACAATTGCGTCAACAACTTCTTCTCCGAGGTATTCAAACAAGTTCAGATTTTGAAAATGGTAAATATTGAAATATTATATTGATACAAGGGGATTGTGGTTAATTTCTGATATTTCTTGGTAAGTGCATATGTCTATCTATACCTGAGCTCTAATATGTTCATAGTAGGGTCCAAAAATCCACCACCAAACATTTGGCGAATGTTTTGTGAAATTTGGGAATACATTTTTGACATTTGAACCACAGAATCCTAATGGATTCCCTGTAGTTTACATTTTTCACAATTATTTACTCTTTCTTGAATGTCACAAAAATCAAAGCCAAGACAACAGGTCTGGCATTAGTATATATGTGCCTACAATAAACCGCACAGTCAAGAAAGCTACTTTTGATGCTTTTGATGAGTGTTATTCATATGACAGGCTATTTACAGTATTCACTCACAGTTTCAGTGGTTCTGTGGGGACATGTTCTGTCAGAGGTTCCACAATCCTTGAAAGAACACTAAATCTACAGTTGAAAGAACATTAAACATTTAATGTAATGTAATAAAAATCGATAACGGACAAACTATTCGCAATGCGAAAAGTTATGCCTTTGTGCGAACAAATTTTGCTTTGTGCGAATTTAATATAGCTTTTGCGAGCCCGGAAACTGTTTAGCGACCACTTCCAACAGTGAAAGACCGTTTGCGAATTTTATAGTTTGCGCCAATGCGCAGTTAATGTAATAAAACTTCTTACTGAAAAAGTCGTTATGTTTGCTCCAAAAGATTACAACACCTTCAAGCACTTCTTATGAGTGCGCAATTAAAATTCGCAATGCGCAATTAAAATTCGCAATGCAATAACAGTTTAAGGAACAATATTACATTGCGAGATGTGGATTTTTAGTCTTATTGGTGTGAATTGTTTTGCTCTTTGCGACTTTTATTACATTCCCCTGTATATGTTTGCTCCAAAAGATTACAACACCTTCAAGCACTTCTTATGAGTGCGCAATTAAAATTCGCAATGCGCAATTAAAATTCGCAATGCAATAACAGTTTAAGGAACAATATTACATTGCGAGATGTGGATTTTTAGTCTTATTGGTGCGAATTGTTTTGCTCTTTGCGACTTTTATTACATTCCCGTTACAGTTTAAATACAGTTTAAGAGTAAAACATTAAGGAGTGAGATATTGTTGAACCAGTGCTGTTAGTAGAGTGCTTTAGCTGTCCAGCTTCAGTAGTTTAATTATTTGCAACTCATTTATAATTAAACTTGAGGCTGGAATTGCAAGTATGGTCATATGCACTTAGGCAAAACATCATGAATGTTATCTATTTTTTTTATTAGCTGTAACCTCTAGAGATAGAAGGATCATTTTACCTCTTAATAGGTCATAACTGCTGACTTGAGAGAGAGAAGGATACTTTAATTTGAGTATGCAATGCAGATTTAGGAGAAGTAAAGTGGAAAAAGGAATAGAAGAATTTAGGCACGAGAAAAGTCCAGTCAATCACAGCTGAGTCTTCCTTGTATAAGCCTTTTCCCTTCCCCTCTTCTGAATCTGAGTAGTATAGCCTGAACACTGAGGCTTAAGCCTAGTTCATGTCATTCCTGGTTCTCACCACTAAGGAGATTTATCATGGGTCGAAGTGAAAATTAGAATTTTTGAAATTGAATTTTCAAGGGTTTTTTGTGGAATTCGACTATGGAATAGTTAAAATTTGATTTGAGTTTTTAAAAAAATTCAAATTAGATTTTTGAAATGTATCATGTACTGGCCCTTTAAGAATTCGAATTAGACTATTCGCTACCTTAAACCTGCCAAATTGCTGTTTTAGCCCATGGGGGACGTCCTTGGATCAATTTGGAGTTGTTTGCAGCCTTCCTGAAAACCGAGTTTTTTTGGAGAAAAAACTCTAAATGAATTTGATTTGAATTCATTTCAAATTTGAATCGAGTTTGCAGATCGATCCCATTCACCCAAATTTGAAAAATTAGATTTTTTTTTCTGAATTTCGAGTTCATGGGAGTTTATGGTAGTTTTTACAAACATGAACTCAAAATTTGACCCTTCATAAATCTGCCCCTTACTGTCCTTACCTGGCTGTGAATCTAGCTGTAGCCTTCTTTACAGTCCAAACTGTGTAGCCAGTCTGGCAATATAATCTTGCTTTGCTCACTTTGTGCCTGTCTACTTTGATAGACAGAATGCAATTTGGAGAAAAAAAAGAAGTCACACATATCCTGTAAATAATATCTTTATAATACACAAGAGCCATGAATATCCTGTAAATTATAAACTGTGCTTAGTGATGTAATTGGTTATAATAGGAGCTTAGTGATGTTATTTCACGTGACTCATTAAAACTTGTGTATTATAACAAAGTACCCCTGTTGCAAAATATAAGGATTTAAGAAATCACCTCAGAGTTCCATAACCTTTATAAAAACATGACGCCGAAGGCTCATGTGAGCCTTTGCCTCTGGTTTTTAAATGGTCATGGAACTCCTCTATAAATTATAATATCCTTACATTTTACAAGAGGGGTACTCCTCTACTTTGTTCACTATATAATACACAAGAGCCATGAATATCCTGTAAATTCTATTCTTATAAATGTGCTTAGTGATGTCATCTGTTATAATCGGAGCTTAGTGATGTCATCTCTGTCACATGACTCACTGAAACTTGTGTATTATAAGAAATAAAGTACCACCTGTTTTAATGTATGAGGATATTAGAATTCACTTCAGAGTTCCATGACCTGGGTGCTGGGAAAGAAAACAAAAAAACGACTGCAGAAGAACTGATTTCACAGAACTTTCAAATATACCAAATTTAATATTTAAAACTGTAAATATAAATGTTTAAGCATAAACAGTGAAAAGCATGGTTTAAGATAGCTAAACCATAGCTTTTGGGCAATATCAAAGCCTTTACTGAGTTAATAATACCTATACTATTGCATTTTAGAATCAGCTGAAGCAGTGGGTTTGATGCCAATGCAGTGTAACGTTGACTCAGGACAAATTGAAGATGATTCTGGTTGTGATCTTTCTAATGAAGTAAGAGAAGATGTTCCTAAAGCAACTCATACTTCTGAAATCTGCATTCAGTCATGCTTTCCATCCTCTTCCATATTTCTACCAACTGCAAGATATTCTCCTGTTGAAGAAGAACAAATGATTAATCAAATACAGTTTTTAAACCATCTACTTGTCCTTGGGAATCTCACAGCTACACAAAGTTTATCTAATCTAGAAAATGAGTGCAGTGTTGTAGAAGAGTCACTGTCTGGTCTGCTGAATGGTTTGCTTGGCCTCTACAGAAATCCCAAACCATCTGTTTCAACGTTTCAGGCAAAAACAATTGGTATATTAATAGCCTTACTCAAAGATTTGAAAATGTCTGAAAATGTGCTCAAAAACTGCCTTAATATTATAGAAAAGTTTGAAAAACAGTTGGTTCAGGATATTTTATCAAACAAAAGTATTAATAGGGTAAGTAAAAAAACTTACATTTTGAAATAAAATAAACATTATAAAGTCTGTACTGTATATAAATTGTTTGTAGGTACAGTATGCGTATAACATTACACAGGGGCAGATTTACATAGGGTCAACTATCGAGGGTTATTTAACCCTCGATATTTGACTGCCGAATGTAAATCCTTCGACTTCGAATATCAAAGTTGAAGGATTTACCGCAATTAGTTTGATCGAACGAAAAATCATTAGATCGAACTATTAAATCCTTGGAATCTAACGATTCGAAGGATTTTAATCAATTTTTCTACTACCAAAAAACCTTAGAAAGCCTATGGGGACCTTCCCCATAGGCTAACATTGAGGTTCGGTAGGTTTTAGGTGGCAAAGTAGGGGGTCGAAGTTTTTTTTAAAGAGACAGTACTTCGATTATCGAATGGTCGAATATTCGAACGATTTTTAGTTCGAATTGTTCGATTCAAAGTCAAAGTCGTAGTCGAAGGTCGAAGTAGCCAATTCGATGGTCGAAGTAGCCAAAAAAATCATTCGAAATTCAACGTTTTTTTTATTCTATTCCTTCACTCGAGCTAAGTAAATGGGCCCCTTAGTATTGGTCACTTACTATATGCAGGACAGGGTTCAAAGTACAAAAGCCAAGCACTATCCACCATGTCTTTTGCTCTTGCACCATACCCTGCACAAAGGAAAATGTTTGCTAAGACCTGTGTTAGGCATACTGTCTTCAGCAGGCAAATGACCCCTAGTAAATATACACACATTTTTTTTTCCCATTAGTCCTTTTGAACTACTGTCTGGGGTCATAGTAAATGACTCCTAGTAAGTCACTTTTTGATCTAAAATGTAAGCTATAGCTATGCAGATTAGAGTCTAGTACTGTAATTTCACCTTTAGTCAAATCTGAACTATCCAGGACCATTTAGGGTACTGACTAGAGCAACTTTATCTGAGGTACACATGACTAAATAAAACAAAAAATACCTTTTATTAAAATGGTGCAGTTTTTCCAGTATTTAAAACTGTGTCGATCCCGTGCAAATCTGGTTTAAAAGCTGCGCTTAGTAGTGACTGGTTTGCATCTAAGGTCAAGTTTCACCTGCCATATAAAGTTCAATACATTGGTGGCCCATGTCCTTCTATTTCAAGGTAGGTGTTAAGTACAGGGCTTCCTACACCTGATGTGTCCTTTGGAATAAAACAGGCAAAGCGTCACATGTCCTTTACTGGAGTGTGGGTAGGTGAAATCTCTACCTTATTACAGTTTAATTAGATCCAGTTTTACTGCCATTTGAGTTTGAGTTTACTAAGTAAACAGCTTATACTCAAACTAATACTTCCTAATCTATCTTTAAATAAATAATAAGTCCTTGGTTATCCGCACTCCCCTGTATTCAGTAAGCTACCCAGGTGCTACTCAGAAAGTGCATATTCAATATAAGTCCAAGGTGAATGAGTGCACACTGGGAACCTATCCACAGGTTTATTTTAAAATCATAATTTTATTCAGATAGTTAAAAAACAGGCCTGTATATTTAATTATCTGAATAAAATTATGATTTTTAAAATAAACATTTGCTCTGGCAAATGGAAAGATGCGGATTTTACTGAACGTTTTGCCAGACTTGCCTTTGCCAGCTCAGACCAGGTGAAGTGCAATGGAGTGCATAGGACTTCCTAAATATTTAGTGATAGCCTGCAAAAGTCCTTGAAAACATTTTTTGGGTAACCAGGTTCCCCCATACATTTTCTAACATATGGAACATAAACTATAAACATGTGTAGGGCATTATAACAACTCTATTTTCTTTATTAAGGTTCCCTGGACTTGTGTAATGTAATGTATTTGCTGCAACATATACGTCAATTCAACTTTATAATTTTCATGGATATACAGTACTGTTTTTTATAAATATGTATGTATTTCTCTTTATTAATTTTCTTCTTTCTTGTAATACATTAAACCATTTTGAAATTCTGTTTACTCACTTCTGGGAAACCGTTAAAATAATATTCACAGTAATAATCAGTTTTCAGCAACCTTTAGTATGTAAATGAGGGGTCCAGAGATGAAGAAAGTTATTCAATGACTGCATTAGGATTTCTAGGAGTTAGAAATTTTAGTTAATGCTTTTCAAAAAATCTAGGATAAATTTTCGCATAGTTTTTCATATCAAACTGTACTGTACCAGGGTTGTAAGAAGGGCATTGATATGGATTCCCAAAAATGGGTAGTAATGCTGTGGTTCACAAAAAAAAACCCTAAACTAGAGCTGCCGTTTATTCATTTCATTTCAATTGCTATCTTTCCTTTTTTATTTCATCACTGTCACTATCAATTATGCAGTCTCAACTGCAAATAATGCAAATAACACTGTGAATATTACAGGTTTGGGACCTGTTATCCAGAATGCTCAGGACTTGGGGCTTTTCTGGATAAGGGATATTTCCCCCATTTCAATTGCTATCTTTCCTTTTTTATATCATCACTGTGCAGTCTCAACGACACAGTTGATAGTGACTAACTTTAATATTTGAAATCAGTACTTCCAAAATGATGGCCTCAAATTCGGTTAGGCTGAGATTTGGTGAGATTTGTTCTCCTAGATTCTCCTAGAAGCTCAACCTGATGGTCATTGAGGGTAACATTTGTTGTGAACACTTACAAATAATACCTCTTACCAGGAGACCATTAGGGATGTAGCGAACTGTTCGCCGGCGAACTAGTTCGCGCGAACTTCGACTGTTCGCGTCCGCCGCAAGTTCGCGAACGTCGCGCGACGTTCGCTAATAGGCGTTCGCGTCAAAATCGTTCGACCATTCGACCATTCGATCGCTAAAATCGAACGATTTTCGTTCGAATCGAACGATCGAAGCCATTGGATTGAATGAAATCATTCGATCCAATGGCTTCGATCGTTCGATTCGAACGGAAATCGTTCGATCGAACGATTAAAATCCTTCGATCGTTCGAATCGAACGATTTTCGGATGTTCGAAGTTCGCGAACTGTTCGCATTTTTTGCCGGTGTTCGCGAACGGCGTTCGCGAACACATTGTCGGCGGTTCGCTACATCCCTAGAGACCATGTGCACTGTGTCATGTGTTCATCTATGTCATGGTTTTCATATTATTTTCAATAACTACCCTAGCATCAACTTACCTGATACCTCTTTCCTCTAGTTTCTTTTTCCCAGCAACTTTGCCAGATATTCGTCAGGCAAGCCCATCAGTTGGCAGCTTACATGGTCCAATATGTTGCTATCTTGGTCTGAAGGGATAAAGCCAGAAGCTTTTATTTGCCATGTATGGCCACCTTTAGTATATGGGGCTTAGTAGCAAAAAATGCATAAATTACCCTTCTATCTACCCTCTACATATTTGGTCAGTATTCCAACTGCAATAAAAAACGAAATGCTGATGAGGTTCTTAGGGTTACTGGACCAGCAAAACTTTGGCACTATTATTATACTTTATGTTTTTCTTTATGTTTATGTCACCAGATCATTTAATGTTTTGTCTACTAATATTATTGCAAGATTTGTGGGCTAATGATAAGAGCTGTGATAAATGCTACCACCTGAGAAATAATGCAAATAACACTGTGAATATTACAGGTATGGGACTTGTTATCCAGAATGCTCAGGACTTGGGGCTTTTCTGGATAAGGGATCTTTCCCTAATTTGGATCTCCGTACCTTAAATCTACTAAAAAATAATTTAAACATTAATTAAACCCAACTGAATTGTTTTGCCTCCATTGAGGATTAATCATATTTTAGCTGTTATTAAGTATGGGCACATGACTAAGCACCCTGAGGGGTGCGAAACGTGTAGGGTGGATGGAGATGCAGCTATATTTTTAACTTTTCTACCAATAAATTTATTTTTTAACTGAATATCTATGGTCTTGTGGATCCGTTTGAGTGCCGGTCAGCTCTGCTTCCTTATCTTCTGCTGTACCGCTCCCTAAAGCTGGGGGTCTGGGGCTGGTGCACCTGGACCACTTTCACTGTTCGGTGAGTTACTTTACAAACAATTCTGGAGCACCTTGTTCTCCACTAACTATTTTTAGGTGATAACCCCCAAAGAAATTGAGCGACTTGGCATCAAATCTGAAATATTTCCATGATTCGAGTTATCTCTCGATTTTATTGAGTCTTTTCCCGACCCAACTTTTTCAAATTATTTTATTAATAATTAAGATATAACCATGAATGGGAGTTTGGTTGAGCTTGGTTTCATACAAAGATGAATAATATATAGGTTACCTAATTAAAATGGATATGAAAATAAGGCACATGTTTTATTAACTGTGCACAGAGTGGTTTATGTTTTGTTTTTTGTTTTTCCTTCACTCCTGTGATACTTTTCAAGACAAATGACCTAAAATAATGGAAGGGTTTTATATGTACTTCAATATAATGTACTGTTACCGCAAATTGGCAAAAACTGTGTTTGCTTCAGAAACACTGATACAAATAATATGCTATGTAACCATGGGGGCAGCTATTCATGTTAAATAGTAAAATGTACATGTTTACACAGCAGATAGGTTAGCTCTGTAGAATATTATTTTAGCTCTTTCGCAGAAAAAAAAAAACAAGGATCTCTACAAGACTGTAAAATGAAAACTACTCTTGGGGGCCGATTCACCAAGGGTCAAATATCGAGGGTTAATTAACCCTCGATATTCGACTGGGAATTAAAATCCTTCGACTTCGAATATCGAAGTCGAAGGATTTTAGCGCAAATACTTTGATCGTTGATCGAAGGAATAATCCTTCGATCGAACGATTAAATCCTTCGAATCGAATGATTCAAAGGATTTTAATCCAACAATCGAAGGATTATCCTTCGACCAAAAAAACTTAGGCAAGCCTATGGGGACCTTCCCCATAGGCTAACATTGAGTTTGGTAGGTTTTAGATGGCGAACTAGGGGGTTGAAGTTTTTTCTTAAAGAGACAGTACTTGACTATCGAATAATCAAACGATTTTTAGTTCGAATCCTTCGATTCGAAGTTGTAGTCGTAGTCGAAGGTCGAAGTAGCCCATTCGATGGTCGAAATAGCCCAAAAAACACTTCGAAATTCGAAGTTTTTTTACTTTGAATCCTTCACTCGAAGTTAGTGAATTGGCCCCTTAATCTGCAGGTGCGGGATCAACAGATACACACTGTAAATGTAAAAGAAAATCACTTCTGGTCCTAATTAAAATTATTATTTTACAGCATATAAGGGAAAGCAAAGATACAAATACAATTGTACTGCCCATGTCATCAAAGAAACACAGATGGAGTAATAATTATGTCAGTATTTAAGCATCTGATTTTTGGATGGACTAGGCATGAAGGGGGTTTCAAATGCAAACACCGAAACATATGGCTTGCTGTAAGCTTTATCCTTCGCTTACATAATAAATATATTAAACTTATTGACATATATTCAGAATGAAAATACTTTATTTGATTTAAAAGCAGTATTTTATTGCTTAAATGATCATGGACTTGCATAGACTGTAGCCTAGCTGTCTGTAAGGTTAGTAGCACATGGAAGATTTAGAGCCCATCTGTAGCAGAATGTACATTTACTTTGGATGAATGGGAAGCAGCTTCTATGGAAAATTGCATTTTAATTACTGATTATCTCTGCCTCTCTTAAATGTAGCCATAGTCTACTTTTTCCTTTTGAATCTGTCTAAAGTTTTAGGAGGTAAATTATTTCCCAGAAGTTTCTATGAAATATTAATTTGACCAGGGCCATAACTACAAAGGAAGCAGAGCCTGTGGTTGCAGGGGAGCCAGTAAGGCCCTTACAGTATATTGAGCAATTTCATTTTATCTTAATTTTTAGTTACCAATGGGACCTAAATTGAATGTGCTAAGGGGGCCAGGGACATCTACTGTACAAACACCACTGCAAGTAGCACAAGGCACATGCTTGAAATGTTATGCAGCTCTAGATGGTCAATTTCCCCATGGATATTTGCCAGGGAATACTGCAGGCACAGACTCAGAATAAAATCATTTTTAAAGCTGTTTTGACTAGTCTTTTTTACCACATCTTGTCATTCTTGAGCCCTTGAATATTTAAGAAAAGACTCGCACATAATTGTAATAGTTTGATCATGGAATAAATGTCTTAAATTGTTCCATTAATTTTCATTTAGACTGAAAATTTCTGTTTTAGTAACTGGGAAAATGAATCTTACTTGAAATCTCAAGCAACAGTTCCTATAGACTATAGAAACTCCCCATCTTGGCCCCACCTAGTTGAACAAGAGCCTACCTATCCCTACAACTCTAAAACTGTAGCCCTAACTGGCAAATACTGCCAGGGTACTAAACCCTTCCTTTCTCCATCGTGTCTCCAGCTTAGCTGGCCTTCTCCTAGCTTTCATCAATTAAAGGAGAACTAAACCCTAAAGTTAAAAAAACTCTATCCCCTACCCTACATAGACTCCCCTCCCTCCTCTTCCCCAGCCTTGCTGCTACTCTGGGCAAATACCTCTAAGTCTTACCCCTCTGTGTAGATTCTGTCCAGCGGAGTTCATGGGTGCCATCTTCAGCTGCTTTGGTAATGTTCGGAATGAGTCCGGCACTTTGGCAATTTTTGTTTTTTCGCATGCACCGATATGCCAGCGTCATTCCGAAGATTACCGAAGAGAAGAAGATGGCCGCCGTGAACTCCACTGGACAGAATCTGCACGGAGGGGTTAGTAAAGAGTTAGGGGTATTTGCCTAGGGTAGCAGCAAGGCTGGGGGGGGAGAGGGGTCTATGTAGGGTAGGGGGGTAGGGTTTTTTTAACTTTTGGTTTGAATTCTCCTTTAGGTTGAGCTCAACAGAAGCTGACCGAACACCAGCTGGCCTATCTTAGTGAGGTTTAATGGCAAGGCATTCAGCTGGGCTATTATCTGAAGTACTAGTCACCCTGCCCTGGACAGCATCAGTTCTCCCTTTTGTCATCCAAAGAGAATGAGGTCAGTGTTTAGGTTTCCCAGGGCAATCACCCTCCTTTTTACTTTCTGGACCATCTTGAAGGGAGGCTGTTGGACTGGTAGTATGATTTCCTTGCAAATACAAATTCTGCCTTAAAACTCTTACATAAGAGTAAAAAACAATTCATATAAATAAACTAATAAAATGTATAATTAAAACTATCTAGTATTACAAAAGCTTGTGTGAACATTTTCATTGTGAAATAGAACAATCATTTAACATTGAAGGCAGGTGCAAAGTTTTAAAAAATGAGCATAAATTGCAAAATAAATAAACTACCACAGGACTCTGTGCTCCATTTCTCTGCCTGTATGAATACGACGTTGCCTGTAATCGGCAGCAAAATATTCATGCAAATACCCAGAGCCAAATCTTTGATTTGTGTCTTACACACACCATGCAGAGCACTGACACACAGAGCAGAACAGTTCTGTTTTTGGATTTTGTATATGCGTAGGATTATGTGTCAAACATGTTAGGTGTTTATTCTATTCAATGGGGTGTTGAAAAAAAACTGCCTAACCCATTGTTTTATCCTCTTTTGAGTGGAAGCTCAAAGGCATAGTTACTTTTCATAATAAAATAAAAGCTCTACAGGGAACTAGCTACAATAGAAAGTACTACACAGCTAATCATGTCTTCTTGCCTAACATGAATAAAATGAATATGAAATAGTGCCTCTAGTGTTTTATTTTCAAACATTCCATTTCCACATATCTAATGTGGAGATTTTTCAGCAGTTTCTTAAAGTACTTAAAGGATAACGACACCCCGAAAAATGAAGGTCTCCACAGAAATATACAGGTTCAGCTGTTTCTATACTACCAAAGGATATTTTCTTGAAATACTTTGCAAAAGATCTGCTTGTTGCACCTGCCCTGAAACTGGTCAGTTACTTAAAGGATCTAATCCGTGTGCTTGGTTGCTTGCCAGTGACTATACAATTTGAATCAAATACTGCAAAATGTGACTTTTACAATGTGAATAATGTTACTTCTATACTTGGAAGGGATCTCATTGCTGCATTAAACCTACAATTAATTGATGGTCTCATTACTACAGCACAAGTGCCTGCCACACAGTCAGTGTCTAAAATTTCACCACAACACTTCACTGGGCTGTGCAAAGAACTTTGTACACAACGATAAGTTGAGACCATATGTAAAACTAGTACCATTCCCTGATTCAGCATGGGAAAAACTTGCTATTGATACTGTGGGTCATTTTACAGATGTTCCTATAGACTGCAGATTTGCTATAACCTTGATGGACTATTACAGTAAATGGACAGAAATTGCATTTGTTTCTCATATAACATCAGCTACAGTAAAAACATTTCTGTCTACAGTCTTTAGCAGAAAAGGTAATCCAAAGGAGTTAATATTGGACAACAGACCACAGTTTGTCTCATATGAGTTTGAATCCTTTCTGAGAGAGAGGAATATTGTGCATAGGAAATCTTCAGTGTATTACCCACAAGCAAATGGAGAAATCAAGCGTTTCAACAGAAGTCTGAAAGAAGCACTACAGACAGCAAGACATGGTGCCAGAGAAGTACACTTTCAGCCTGGATCTTTAGTCAGAATTAAGAAACCAGGAATACTGAAACAAGGACAATCTAAATTTACTACACCTCTTGAAATGAGACGCCAGTGAGGACCATACACATAGGAACTGTCTGATGACGCATATGGAATGCAAGTCGTCTTGCTCCTGTTAGATATGACTTTGGAGAAGCTCCATTTGATGAAGGACATTTTCCTACTTCTGATGTCAACTGCAATAAGCCTGAAGAAAGTGAACCTATTAGTCGTACTGAGAGAATCAGAAAACTACCTGCATGGACCAAGGACTTTGTTATGTGAAGAATGTATAATATTGTTTTAAAATGCATACTGTTTAATTGTTGCTATTAATTATAGTTGTGCAAATGCTTTCCTACTGTAGGGGGAATATTTGGTGTTTAAACAAATGGCCTGCAGGTGTCACTGTCTACATGAGTTACTGTGCTTAAAAGTAAAGGGCTTACTGTTGTGTAATGCCTGCATGACTCTGATAATAAAGCACTGTTATACCCTACTCATCCTCGGCTACCCAAAACATAACACAAACCATACATATTAGGTCACATGAGCCAATTAATGGGCAAAGTTTGGTCTTCTGCTTATACAGTTCTTCCTGTTACAGTTAGAGCTGTATTATTTGTGGTCAGGTGATCTCTGAGACAGCACACAGACCATTACGAGATGGTGGCTCAAGGCAAGAGATGTAAAAGGACAATATTTATTTATATATCTATATCTATATATATATATATATATATATATATAATATATATATATATATATATATATATATATATATATATATATACACACTGTATTTATATTTATATATATATATATATATTTTTTTTTTTTTAATTTGGTAAGACAATTTAATAGGCCACTTAATAGGATATAAACTGTTGCTTAAGTATTCATTTTTGGGGGTAAAGCTTTCCATTAGAACTGGTCACCAGTTTTATAACATTTTGCACACTACTACTTAACATTTCTCATGTTATCATTGTGTTATCCGTATTGTGATATCCTTGGCATTACTGCTTTTCCACAGAATTCATGTATATTTCTTTTCACTATCTACAGTACATGAGAGGACCTTGTTAAAGGCTCGTCATCGACATCACTCTTATTATGATCTCTTTCATTAGGCAACAACTTCAGCAGCTACAGCTGCATCATCAACTGTGCAATTAGTGGATTGTGGTGGCACACCAGCTGTCAAACATTCTCAATAGGAATCCTTAACCATAAATATAGAAATTGCATTTCCTTGTTACAACTAAGACTTAGCACACTTTGAAGTAAGAAATTACATTTTTAAAGTCTTTGTTTACAACCTGTGCTAGGACAGCTGTAGGGACAGCAATCCCTAACTGAAAGCAATTTAGTAGAGAAAACATAAATGATGCTGCTTACTGTAAGTCTTCAACATACAATCTTACTTGGTGTTGGCATTTATCTTATAACCTAATATTTTATAATGTTTTCTGCTGTACAGAAGAAATTACTTTTTTGAGTAATGAAGAAATACAGATTGTCTAATTATGGACTTTTTTCATTTCAGTGAGAAAAAGGTTTCATCAAGTGAAAACTCATGGATGAGATACAATTTGAGATGCAAGCCAGAAAAAATGATCTTACTGTTTATCACATGAAAACTCTATTAAAGTCTATGGGAAAACACTGGAACTGAATTATGAGAAAGATTTTTTTCTCCTTGAATTGAATCTCATGAATAAGTTTTCATGTGATAAACCATGAGATAACTTTTTCTCACTTTATTGAATCTGGCCCTATTTATACCACCAGGCATGGATTCCCGGCAAATTTCCGCATTTTGCCACCTGCAAATTGTTTCGCAAAACTGCTGAGAATATTTACCAGCCAAAAAATTCACTGTGACAAAAAAGTCTCGTGTAAAAATTGTTGTTTGACGCCCATTGATTAATGCATTTGGACAAAAAAGTTGCACTTGTAAAAATTGTCGAGAGCATAAAAATTGTCGCACGTCAAAAATAATTTTGATGCCCATTGACTTTAATGCATTTCGTGAATTTTTCGTAGCTTCACAATTTTTTTAGGAGGTTTTGCAAAAAAAAACTGGTTCATACAACTCACCAGGTACTGAAAAAGGCCCAGGTGCACCACCCCGAGCCTTCAGCTAGGGAGCAGATCCAATTGTATTGATGAAGAGCAAGCACTCAAATAGGTGTATAATAAAACACAGTCGTTTATTTAGGTCATGATAAATTTTTTTAAAACTCCCATAAACTCCCATTAATTTAAAATTCGAGATTTTTTTATAAAATCGAATATTCTCTATTCAGACGAATTGAATAGACCTGAAAACTCGAGTTGAATTCGAATTAGAAAAACTCGATTTTAAAAAAACCTTGATTTGAGTTTTTTTCTCTGAAAAAACTTGGATGTCAGGAAGGCTGCAAACATCACCACATTGATCCCTGGACCTTTCCCATTGACTTATACAGTAATTCGGCAGGATGTAGATGGTGAATAGTGAAATTCAAGTTCTTAAAAGGCCAGAGTATGATAAATCTTGAAATTCGAATTAAAACTCAAATCGAGTTTAGATAATTCACAATTCGAATTTGAGAGTTTTGACCAAAAAAATTAGAAAATTTGAATTCGAATTTTCACTTTGATTCTTAATAATCTGCCCCTCCGTGTTAAAAAATACTTCATCATAGGATTAAGCAAAAGAGTAATTTACACTGTCAGAAGTTTATTATTGCTGTCAAAGCCTCTTTATTGCTTAAAAAGCCTTTTACCCATTGTAGAACCCAAGAAATTACAGTACATAACTTAATCAACCTTACAGCAAAGAAACCTATATAGGTTACTAAGATTGAAACACAACACACTGAGACAAATATGCTACTTGGTACTATAGACGGAGTGCTCTGGTGTCGTGTCAACTGCTACAGTCTTATCTTAGATATAACGTCTGTATGTCTAACAATTTATGTGGTATTTTTGGTAACTATTTATATGTGTGTGTGTAAATTTTTAAGATGATTGCCTACATATTTATTTGAAAAAACATACCGTTTAATCATTTGTGTTTCTGTAATTATGCTTTGTTCTTGAGACAATAACATTTCTGATTCTGAATTGGGAAATTAATGCTTGTTGCAGTGATGTGTGATTTTAAGGCTTACATATTTCAAGTTACAGGGCTGGGTGCAAATACTGGCACCAAAATGCAGAACCAGCATCTAGTTGCATTAATCTGTATCAATACTGTGCTAATATAATGGTTGGGCTTTCTTTGGAGAATTGGGAGCAAGGTACAGTATACTTTGGTACAAGAGAGCCCCAAACTCTACACATGCCTTAAGTATGTGATAATTCAAGGGGTCCTTCCTATATAGTGCACCACAGCTACACCTATCAAAACCCCCTCAAATAGTAACATTACCGTATATAGTTCAGTTCAAGGTACAAGTACAGAGGAATGTGTATAGATGGAAGTGCCTTAGAGAATAGCATTTAAATGGACACACCGTTTTGCTTTGTTATGGTATTAACGAATGAGCCCTTTTATTAGTATCATCACTAAAATGAAGCTAAGACTACATTAATGCCACAGGTTTGCATATGTGTAATTTTACCCTTTTACAAGTGCTGGATTATTCTAACAAGAGGTCCTTATTTTTAATTCCAAATTTAAGGGGCCGATTCACTAAATTCGAGTGAAGGGTTCGAATTAAAAAAACTTCGAATTTCGAAGTTTTTTTGGGCTACTTCGACCATTGAATGGGCTACTTCGACCTTCGACTACGAAAATCGAACGATTCGAACTAAAAATCGTTCGACTATTCGACCATTCGATAGTCGAAGTACTGTCTCTTTAAGAAAAACTTCGACCCCCTACTTCGGCAGCTAAAAGCTACCGAAGTCAATGTTAGCCTATGGGGAAGGTCCCCATAGGCTTGCCTGGGATTTTTTGATCGAAGGATTTTCCTTCGATCGTTGGATTAAAATCCTTCGATCGAATGAAAAATCCTTCGATCAATCGATCGCAGGATTTGCGCTAAATCGTTCGACTTCGATATTCGAAGTCGAACGATTTTAGTTCCTAGTCGAATATCGAGGGTTAATTAACCCTTGATATTCGACCCATAGTGAATCGGCCCCTAAATGTAGCCTTCATGCTGCATACAAAAGCTGAAGAGATAGCACAGATCCAGTGCAGCCATCTGAATGGTTTGGTAGTGGCTTTACATAAAATTAATTTCTAAACAAAGAATAGCATAGCGATAGCACTTGCCCGTGAGGTTTCTTAATTTTAGTGAAATTAGGTCCCATTCACTCATCATCATTAATTTAGAGGCAGTTTTATCAAAATGTAAAATTAGAACTCCCTGAAAAAAAATTGCACACTTTATATTTAATCGTATGGGATTTTTATAAGTGTATTTATCAAAGGGTGAACTCTCCATTCAGCTATTGATAAATATACTTCTAAAAATCCCATAGGAATATATAGAAAGTGAGTTTTTCTGTGGTCAGCTCTAATCTCACATTTTGATAAATCTGCTCCTTATTGTCAGCAATGTGTGGGGCCAGGGATTGTGTGGATAAAGAAATTTGCCCAATACAGCATACATTGCCAGACCCCAAATAACATTTTAACACGTTACCTCTCAAAAAAGATATATTCGCTTTGCGTAAACGTTTTCAAAACTGCAGAAGATTGTGCAAAACTTCACCAAATGCATTGGAGACAATGTGAAGACAAAATGATATTGCATTTAAGGCATTTTTAACTCTGCAATAGCACGTACATTACCCAACATCGTTAGAGAAGTTCTTTTTCCACTATGCTATGATTGGTCTTCATAGAAAAAATTGTAGATATTCTTTCTTTCAGTTGCTCCGGCCAGAAATTCTTCAAAAGCCCCTTTTAATTTTCCATTAAGTATGCAGTATACTGACTTAATTTAAGGAGAAAAAGTTATCTCATAGTTTATCACGTGAAAACAGTCATGGACGATATTCAGTTTGAGGAGAAAAACTTTTAATTTTAATCCAAATTCAGTTCCAGTTTTTTCCCATAGACTTCAATAGAGTTTTCAAGTGATGAAGTTTTTCTGAATTGAATCTCAAATTGAATCTTGTCCATGATTTCTCACTGAATTAAATCTGACCCATAGTTTGCTAATTTTTTCAAAACCGTCTAAACTTTAAACTTTAATATAGCCATTAGGCAGAACACTGACACGTTCAGGGAACAGTGGCAAGAAAGATTGGTCATTTTAGGAAAACACTGCTTCACAGAGAAGCCTTTTGGATTTGAAAGCTTGAAGTTTTTCAAAATGGATATATGAAAACTGGAGATTGAACTGTTTTCTCTGGTTATGGGTGTCATATTTTAACCTTGCTTTTATCTTTTTTTATATACTATTGACCAGTTAGGGATACCAGAGTAAGAGAAAGATTACTAATATCAGTCCCACCGGTCTTGTTTTTCTACTATAATAATGGACACTGTATGTACTTATTAAAAGTGCTTTAAAGTCAAATTTACTACAGTGAAATAACAATGTAATATATACAATGCAGCACACTATAGTATATACCATTTAGGACCAAGTCCTACATGTGTATTAATATACTATATATAGCATAAATATGTTTCACAACGCATTACAAAAAAGTTAAATTGGTCACAGTAGTCCTTAACCCAGTAGAATTTAAAGTTTAGTATACAAACAGATACAGATATGGGATCCATTATATGAAAACCTGTCTTCTAGAAAGTTCTGAATAACGGGAAGGCCATCTCCCATAGACTCCATTTTAATTAAATAATTCACATATTTAAAAATGATTTCCTTATTCTCTGTAATAATATAACAAAGAGTACCTTGAACTTGATCCTAAGATATAATTAATTCTTATTGGGGCAAAACAATCCTATTGTGTTTATTAAATTTTGGAATTATTTTAAGGAGACTTGAGGTATAGTGATCCAATTTAAGAAAATACCCCTCATCTAGAAAACCCCATATGCCAAGCATTCTGCATAACAGGTCCCATACCTCTACTGTATTAATGAGCCAGTTTTGTAGTGCCAACATACCAGTATAATTTTAAACTGTGGGCATAAACCTAGATGAAACCCACCCTAGCACTCAAGCTCCAAATAAATCACTGTTTTTATATTTGTATATTGTCACTTGTCACACAGTTCATTTACTATATGCTTTGGATCACCAAGATACTTCAGTATTATTCACTCATTTTTCAGCGCAGCAAAGCTGAACCATCTGCTTGTAGAGCAATTACTATATAATTGGTTTTATATTAATTGAGCTTGCAGTAATAAAATTGAAACCAAAAGAGTGAGTTGTAATATGTTAATTAATTAAATTCAGATAATGGTAGCTTAAGGGGAAACTTATCTCCTCTTAATACGAGACTGTCAATATAAAAAGCTTAGTTAATGATGACGCAATGCAGCCAAAGAGATATTATTTAGTTTTTTATGCATAACTGTGACATTATTTTATTTCCATGTTGTTGGCACTGGGTTGGAAGCAGGTCATAGCTTAAATCTTATCAGATTACTTTTTGAGTGTGGTTTTAATTAAAGGGAGATTGTCAGAATAAGATGTGTGAAAACAATGTCTAATATTAATAAAGTATAATAGTTTTGAGGAGAAATATTTAACTTAACTTTGAAAAAATTATGAAGGAATCCGGATGAAATACAAATGCAGAGCAATGTGCATATTTGGATACAAATCACAATTTTTTAACCTGCAATGCCACATTTTCTCAATATAATTCCAGCACAATAAAAGCTGCCTTCTAAGGAGTATACTCTCCTCTGACTCTGAAGTTTTTGCTAATATGAACACAAATTCAAGTATTTTTTGGAAAATTGCACCCATGTTTCAGCACACATTTTTTGTAAACAGTGTCACTTCTTCTATAAGTATTAGCATCTGATTCCCTTAGCGTAAATCAGTTGTAGCTGAATGCTACCAGCTAAGAGAATTCTTGATATATCCTCAGGTCTCTCTGGTAATTCCTGAGTTTACTTGCATCCATTTGTTGCAGGACAAGTAAGGCATCAGCATTTATATATCCTAGCAAGTTGCTAAGGAGCATATATGGAAGCAAATACGTTAAATCAATGCTTTGAGGTTGCAGTTGCATTCCTACATAGACACTATTGCCAATTGCTTAACTGAGGTGAAATAAAAAGCAGCACTAAACCTTAAAACCTCTATTCTGACAGCCATTAAAACAGCACAATCTTTTTTTTCTTTTATGTGCTTTTGTCTTTGTACTCAAGAACATAAAGGAGGTGTGTTTAAATGCAAGTTTTGGGTTAATTTTTATTTTATTTTAAAAGGCACAGACTTAAGGGGGGAATATAATTAAAATCGCAAGAGATGTTTAAAATCACATTTTTGCATATATTTAGTGCTGCTCGCAATTTCAAATCAATTGCTAGCAATTATTACACGGTATTAGCATTTTTTTTTTCTAACAATACATTTCCCACAACAGTTATACTGTTAGTTTGTAGTAGAAAGTTAGGGCAAGTGGTGTGTTGTTTTTGCGTGGTATGAAGGGGCAAATGTACCCATCTTCTCCCACCTGTGTTCGGGCAAACAATTGCTGAAAAAGGGAAATCTAGAATATCTATCTAGGTAAACTAACACGTTGCCATTTGTAAATCTCCCTTAAACAAAATGTTACATGTACTGGAAAAAATGTACAATAGTTTGTATAGCACCACTACATAAATAAAAAATACATATACATGTATATAATCAGGGCAGAGAAATATATCACCTGCAGAGCCACCCATGGGACAAAAGTCTCAAAAACTAAGCAAATAAGAGTCTTGTTTTTATAATTAGATACAGTATGCTTTGATGATGTTAGTATTGAAATTTAGCTGCTTTGATATAAAAAATGATAGGGAGGTAGTATATTAATAGTGTGGGCTTTCCACTCTAAGGCACAGCTTGTCACTGTATTCTTGGTTTATCCAGCCAGAGGATACATACCTGTACCAGTGATTGAATTCACATCGCATCATACGTTACTCACAGCAATTGGGGGGCATACTGGCTTGCATATTTGATATTTGCCTTTATTTACATATCACATTGCCAAACTGCAGCCTGCTGCTACACAGATCTCTATGACAACAGCCCAACTCCAAGGTCACATTGTTCCACCATGATACCTAAAAAAATCCCAGTGGGTATCTGAGGTTGTGAGCTCTTGATGTCAAATTTTCCAGTGGGCCCAAGCTTCCTCAATGTGACACTCAGTGGTGTTCAATTTTTAGTTACTTGGTTTCAAGGGGCACAGCATTGTGGCATAGTTATACCGTCAGTGATAAAAATAAATATCATCACGTTTTACAAGAATGTTTGATCTTGTGCAAAGTAAATTAATAGTAACAAGTATAAATATGCACTGTAGATGTTTTCCTGTCACCTACATGTTAATCACATAACTCATTGGATCAGCTACTATTCATTGTGTTCTAATCATAGATATTTATGCCCTTTTCCTGCTAAAATGGGCAAGCAACCTATTTTGCTTTAATTATAATAGTAGGAAAAGATGGAATAGCTTCAAATATTGATCAGTTTTTACATATTATCTTAATTGTAAATAATAATACTACTATTTGCACCATCACTGTAGTTTACTCACATTATTACTTTAGATGCATTTGCAAAAGTATAAAAGAAATGTATTTATAGTTTCAGGTGCAGCAATCAATGACCAACTGCCTTATTTTGTTGGGGAAATGCCACATATTAGGAGGACCTCTAATAAATATACTGCTTTCCAAAGTGAAACACTATTCTGATGGGCTTCTTCAACATTACCAGGTGCATGACATGGAATACGATTTTTCTTATGTGTTATTTATAAATGATTGTGTGCATTTGTATCCATTGTTGCAAGACAGAAGAACAGCTATTACATGACATATATTACATTACTGCTATCAGAATTTTGATGCCAGTAAATACGTAAAATGTTTCATTTTCCTGTAAGGCTAGACCTTTTTAATGTGTTATAATAGGAGAGCTCAACCCACTGCGAGGGCACCAGAATACTGTAGGTGTTAGGAGTCAATACCGGAAGAACCCTACTTGTATAGGGATTAATATACAGTTAAATGTTAAAAAATGTATAGTGTAGCAGTGTATTCCAGCAGCACACTCTTCTGGAATAAGAATCTTGCTGGAACTAGAAAAGCTGGAAAATGGGAAACAAAATGAGAACATATTTTTTAATACTAAGGTATACATTTAGGAACAACACTATTGTGTTGCTTAATTATCATTTTATACTACATAAGAGATAATTAAACAGTCTGGAAAATACTCCTGACAGTTAGCTAATGTTAAATTGTTTGTAGTGCAGAGAAGAGCAAAAGACAGATAGATGCTACTTTTAACAGCAATTACATTTACAAATAAATCACTGAAAATGGATAATTAATGCATAAAAATTGCTAAGACTTACATTTGCTTTCATAATGCAACATTTTAATATGCATCTGTATCAGATACAGAATCAGACTGACTATGGTTACCACCACTTTGGGCGACTTTGGTAAACGAATCGATCCAAGTGCCATCCCTCCGGAAATTTACATTCTAGTCAACAAAAAGGCAGTTAGAGGAGATAAGTCACCCAAAGAAGAGGCGATTTGTCGCTGGGCAACTAATCTCCCCAGAATCTTAGGGGCACATTTACTAAGCTCGAGGGAAGTATTCGAATAAAATAAACTTTGAATTTCGAAGTATTTTTTTGGGTACTTCGACCATCGAATAGGCTACTACGACCTTCGACTTCGATTCAAACTAAAAATCATTCGACTATGTGACCATTCGATAGTCGAAGTACTGTCTCTTTAAAAAATACTTTGACTACATACTTAGGCAGTTTAAACCTACCGAGGTACAATGTTAGCCTATGGGGACCTTCCCCATCACTTTTCTAAGCTTTTTTTGATCAAAGAAAAATCTTTTGATCATTCGCTTAAAATCGTTCGAATCGTTCGATTCAAAGGATTTTATCGTTCGATCTAATGTTTTTTACGCTAAATCCTTCGAATTCGATATTCGAAGGATTTAATTTTGAGGGTCGAATTTGAGGGTGGGATGATGATGTTTAGGGATGGCAATGACTTCTGGGGGTGGGGCAGTAAAAGTGATACTGACACTAAAAATTTTCTTTTCAAAATATTAATCTACATTAAGGGCCAGATTTATCAAGGGTCGAATTTCAACGTTTAAAATACTTTGAAATTTGACCATATCGAAGTCGAAGTTTTTTTCATCGAATTTGGGTATCCTGCGGTCAAAGAACGATTTGAAGGATTTAATCGATCGATCAAACTATTTTACCTCGACCGCAGGATACCCAAATTCAATGAAAAAACCATAGGCTTAAAAAAAACATAGCACTTCGGCAGGTTTAATTTGGCAAAGTATTGAAGTCAAAGTTTTTTTTAAAGAAACAGTACTTCGATTATCGAATGGTCGAATATTCGAACGATTTTACTTTGAATCGAATTCAAAGTCGTAGTATCCTATTCGATGGTTGAAGTATCCAAAAAATTACTTCGAATTTTGAATTTTTTTACTTTGAAAATTCCCTCAAATTCACTTCGACCCTTGATAAATCTGCCCCTAAAAGTTACCTATAGGTCATGTTGATCGTTTTCACTGATAGTTTTGCTTTGGTAAGCAATTGTCACTTGAAGTTCCTAAACCTGATTGTTTTGCCGACCTGACATTCCTTGCCAAAATAGGGCTTTCTGGTTCAGACCCAGCCAGGTAGCAACCCTAATACAGACTCTAATGTAGAACAGTTGAAATACGTTTTCCAAAAAAAATTCAGCTGGAATAAACATTCTCTCTGAGTACCCCTTTGAGATCTGGAAGCCACGATTTACCAGGGGGTCAGCCACATATCGCAGATGCTTTTAATATGGTCCAGTGTTTCCCTAAAGAGACCATTTAACAGGACTAAAAGGAGCCTTATCTCTCATTACTATGGGATATGATCCTGTTTGCCAGACGCAAGTCCGACCCGGCAATGAAGCTGAACTATAGGCCATGAATGCTAAACAAAGCCTGAACATGCTATAAATAGGAACTTTGATTACTGGATTGTGCAGTGCAGGATGTAATCATAACAATACATTTTTCAGCTTTGTTTATTGTTACTTGTTTACTTTAGATGTAGTTAGTTGTAGTTTAGATGTATTTTAACCATGTAATGCTAAAGTGCCTCCTCCAGATATGCCTGACTTTAAATAAACTTTTTTCCTTGCTATATTTATACAAAAATATTTATACAAACTAGTCTGTTGGACAAAATACATTTTATATTGAAATTCTTACAGTATGTAAAAGGTTTACAAAAACAATAGCAATAATGCCACTGGATGCATGAGAGTGAAATGAAATATAAGGATTGTCAAGCCCAAATAAAATAGCTGAAGGCTAATAGACACAATGTTCAACAGGAAGAAATACATTAGTAGAAATAAGAACTATAGCATGATAAATCACAAAACAATCAATCTCAGCACATGAAGCAAAACTGATCAAGCCTATACAATATAAAATATTTATAGCTGTTCTTGTCTGATAAATGTATTAGAACTTTTTTCAAATAACAATGATTCTAGAACAGAATATTTCTTGTCCAAACGGTCAAGTGCTAATGATTCAAAGACTCCTTCTCACATTGCATTGGCAACAATGCTTGTGTCTTGGATGCTAAAGTATACATTTAATAATAATGTAATTAGATCACAATGCAATAGAATGAAATATTAAATAAATCAGTGTGGTGCGTTCTTTACTCACTCAAGTGCCTTGCTGTATTACATTTTCATCTCAAGAGACCATTGCAAAGCTTGAAATAAAATGTAGGAAGCTTTGATTTTTCACAGTCTCAATAGGATGCTTTAAAAGTAGCTAAAAATGGATTTGCATTATCTGCGTATCCACTTAATCTATACTTCACAAAAACAACAAATCCAAGCATTTCTTTTATTATAGCAGATGTTTTTTGTAAGGTGTAAGTTCTACCAAACATCTACAAATATGCTAAAGACATTAACAACACCCACAAAAAATATGTTTTTATGGAGCATACAGTGATCAGGTAGATTCAAATTTATATTTTTAACAAGACAAAACATATTTAGGTAAAAAACATAAGCAAAAGGGAAAAAAATCAAAGCATGAGCATGATCCTACTCTTTCCAGTAAAATATTTCACATTAACGCCAGTTTTGTTTGATTCTTATCTGCATACAAAGCACAGTGGGGTTTTTTTTCTTCTGTTGGCTAACAGAGCGCAATGGATTTAAAGCTTATATTCATATTAAAAATTAACTTGTATTATGATTTAGTCAGTTGTGTTCTAAGACAACTCACAATTGGTTTCCTTTATGTTTTTATGAGTCTTTTTATTATTTGACTCTGTATTGTCTTTCTCTATATTTACTTTTAAAACCCTCCCTGGTTGCCAGGTTTAGTAGCACACAGTAAAATAAAAGCAGGCTGTTAGTGACCCTAGCAACCTATTATCAGTTATCCTCTGTAAAAGGTAAAAACATTTTGATTTATTACTTTCTGGATCCTTCATGGTTGCACATTACCTAACTGTCTCTTGGCAACCTCTGCTTCATGCAGATACAGAGATTCCAGGAAAACTTTGAACTCTCCACAATAATATGCAGAGAAGCTGTTAGTTCTGATTGGCAGGCAGTAGGTTGGATTCACAGTATGTGAATACAGTGGTTTGCCTTGCAATGCAGGGGTCCACGACTGTCAGGGACCTGCTATTTATTGATATCTTCACCTTCTTGTTGAACATCAGGATGCCTCATACTTTTGACACTGCAGAATGACTCTTTACCTTGTGAGCTTTCCCTGACTGACCCTGCTTACAATCCAGCTGCAGGTAATAGCCCAATTTAAAAGTGCTGGATCATTAGCTTTTCTGATGAAACCAAGTCATTCAAGTTCCTGCCCTTCTTATTCTGACTGGTTTTGACCTTGGCATGATATGTTGGAATTTTTTTTCGGCTTGCCCCCTGCCTAGACTTTTTGCATTGTTCTGTTCTATAGTTTAATTTGCCATAGGTTTTTATATATTTGTATTTATATTGGTTCTAAATCCATGTGATTTTTAGGGGGTTATTTATCAAAGTCCGATTTTATCTCAACATTTTCTGCTGCAAAGTCCTATCAAATCCGCTTGGGTTTTTTAAGCTTATTTATTATAAAATTTTCCAGAAAATTTGCTTTGCGGAAAAAAAAGTTTTTTTTGTTTTTTTTCGGGATTTTTCACCTGAAAACTCAGATTTCTTATGTTTTTTGCCCGAAAACGGCGAAAACTTCGGGGCATTGCACAAAATCCAGCGCACATCAAAAAAATCATTGGGACTTCTCCCATTGACTTATATGCAACCTCGACAGGTCTGAGATGCTGGATTTTCTGATTCAGACTTTTCCATCCTCGGGGTTTATTAAATTCCAAAAAAATTGAATTTTTTAAAAGTCAGATTTTATTAAAAAAAATTCCAATTTTTACATTCGGAGTTTAGTAAATAACCCCTTTCTGTACCTCTTGGTATCTAGCTATATGACACTCTAGTCTCTTTTAGCTTTCAAGGCAAACCAGCATCTGTCACCTAACTAAAAGATCATATTACTAATTTAAAACACCTATGGAATTGTACTCTCTGAGAGGACCAAACTTTTACTCCACTTAACAGTTTGATATCATAAAGTCATGTACTTTCCATCTGGCAACAAATCTACTTCTTTGCATCAACATTTATGTACTTTATACGCCAAAAATAATTCAACACACATTTTACATTATATGCTGGATTTTGAAAAGTAGTCTGTATTAATCATTGCATTCATGCTAAATATCACATTGTCCACTTAACACACTGCTACAATTTTAAAGGAAGTATAGACTGTCTGAACTAAGTAAAGCTCCTTTTGCTTGCTGGAAACAAAGGCCAAACATGGTATCTTATCAGTTTACACAGCTTGGACCCACCTTTCATGTGGCTTCCTGTACAGGCACATAGGTCACACAATCCCAAATCCAGTCCAGTTTGCATAGTATTATAAAAATCCCAAAATGCTCCCCCAACCAAAAACGGATAAAGCTAATTGTATCTTCCAAAAGTACTCTCAACATAATCTGTGAGCCAGACATTATTTGTACAAATAAACTATTTATAGCAAACAGCAAGTACCTCATTAAACAAATTACCTAATTTTCAATGAGACTTTCATATATTTTTCACAAAGCAATAAAAATATTCCATCTGCTTCTATGTTTTTATTCCCTGGGATTCTTTTAGTTTCTCTTTTGAGTAAATTCTGGAATCTGCACGGTCACTTGGTGAGTAAGATGGCCAAACCGTGCTTCACAAAAATCTAGGGAACTGACCCGCTTCACCTCTTACCTGGGATAAAGGAATATGCATTCTATTTTTGACAGTAACTCTTAAACCACAGGGGTTGCCTACGTCAATCTCCTTTCTTTCCACAGCAGACATTTGTAACTAGTTTTCATCTAAAACACTTGCTCACATGCTTTACATTTTAAAGAATGTTGAACGACTTTAGGACCAAAACTTTGAATAAAATCTCCCATTATTGCATAATACACAAATCCTGTGTTCTGGTTTTTAGTATTGCCCATATACTTATGCCCAGACATCCATGTTATTGTGCATGTTTTTGAAAGTGCACCTGTGTGACAACATTTAGCAGCAGATTTATTAAGGGTCGAATAGTAAATTTGCATTTTCGCATTGTACTTTTTGTCAAAACTCATTAATTCAAATTGGAAATAATCCAAACTCCATTTAAATTCAAATTTGAAATTCGAGATTTATCAAACCTTTACCCTGGGAATAATTCGAATTTGACTTTTCCCCACCTAAAACCTGGTGAGTTCATGTACAGTAGAATTCAATGGGAGAAAATAAAAACTCAAATTCGAATTTAGTCATAATCTTTTTGAATTTGATTCGTGTTTTTGAGTCGGTAATATCCGTTTGAGTTTTAGACTTTCACATTATTCTTAAATAATCTCCCATTCAAATTTAGAGTATATTTGAATTTATTAGAGTAAAAACAAAAATTCACATGAATCCAAAATTCGACTTTAATATGTGTTATTAAGCTATTTAATTTTAAGGACAACGAAAGTCACATGTTTTACAATCATTTTATAGTACAGTCACAAATCATTCCAAGCATTGATTTCTGTGATTTTGCTGTAACATAGCCATGAAGGATTTTATGTAACAATTTTCAATCATTTAAATTAATGAGAATTTGTCATCTGAATGGTTTGATAGGACTGCTGCTGTTTTACTCCAACAGTAAGATGCCTTATTAATATGTTGAAGAATAGTATTCTGCATTGATTCATGGGAATTGGGTATATGTTTCTGCATTATAAACCAGGCAGTAGAGGATCACAATTCCATCTTTTCTTTTGATTTGTTCAGCCTGTGTGCAGTTGCATGTTTTTAAAGAGTCATTATAAAAGAAAGTTTGGATTTTTATTTGGTTTGTTTATTCATATACTAATCTAAATAAGAGTAAATGCTTAAAAAAGAGGCAAATAATGCCTATTACAAAGGCCAATTAAAATGAGTTGCTTACTTTATTTGTTTTAACAACCCACAGTAGCATAAAAATTACATAAAACCTATTCAGTTGTTTCCATTAGTTCTTTGCACTAGTAGATTTTCTAGATTTCCCTCTCACCTGATGCCTTTGGGTTGGAGCACAGTTGCACAAAATATCTGGACTTCCCTATGTTAAGTGATGATGTATAGAAGCCTATGGGTCATTACTGAACATTCATTGTCTGTCAATTGCCACTTATAATTAAGTGGAAAGACAAGTATATATCTCAGTTCGTAAACAAATCTGATTTGACACATTTTTTTGCAAAATGACAGGTGTGACCCTTGAGGCACACGTAAATTAAGAAAGCCTTCTACAGTTGGCAACATGATTTTGGTAAAAGATAGTTCAGGTTACTTTACTTCTGCTTTACTGTACAATCGTTTTTATCAAGCTACTGTACAAATTACATTCAGCCTAAATTCATCATCGACACTGGAATTTCTTTATGAATTATTAGCAAAAATGTTAGGTTACAAATTTACTTATCCTTTTGCAATGAAGCTCATTAGCCTAAATAAAAAATACAAGTTACACTGAACCAAATAATTAGGTCATGCAGTGTTAAATAAATTAGTATAAAAACATAGCTATAAAATATTGTGAACACCCATGTGTACAAACACTGACTAAATCAGACATATGTTGATAGCCCCGAGAATACACGGGAAATGTTATCTAGAACTCAACTTGATATCATGTCATAATTTCAATTCATGTAATATTAATAGTTTTTAAATCAGTTTACTAAAACTCTTTTCTTAAAGAGAAATCCATGTTAAAGGGCACAACTTTTGATATGAAACCAGAAAATACTTTGACCATTTGAAGGGACACAACTTCCCCTCCCAACTGTAAATCAGGACCGGCTCTAATCTTTCTTTAACTTTATGGGGACTGCCTGAAGTAAGGGTGTGCTCGCATTTTACCCTCCTATTTTTGCATAAAGCAAAGGTAAATAGGGATATGAAATACAAGCTGCATGGTTTGCTACAGTTGTTATCAAGTATAGCAACCAATAAGTAAATAGACTTTATGGATTACCTGATTAACCCTTTAAATGCCACAGATCGTAGAATCTACGTTCTGTGGCAAAGGTACTTGAAATGCCACAGAACGTAGATTCTACGTTCTGCAGCACTTCCGGGTTCAGAAGCGGAGGAGCGGCTGTTAGAGCCGCTCGCTCCGTTCCTGCTCAATCCCCTGCCCCTAGGCAACGAGCAGAGCAGGGGATCGAGTGGCCCCTGGGGCGCGATCGCCCAGGGGCCCAAAAACAGCAGCAGGCACGTGTTACTTACGTGTCCTGCTGCTGCAGCCTGCACCGGATCGACGATCTCCGCCCCCACAGCACACAGACAGGAACCACGACGCAGAGGTCTTCCAGGGAGTCTTCCTGATCGCCTGCAACAGTCTCCAACGATTTTTTCAGGTTAGTGCAACAATTACACACACAAACACACCAACACACACTTATTACAGTAATACACACTTAGATTCACACTTACACACACTTACACATACTTTTTGGGGATTGGGGGGGTCACTTACACTCACTGCACTTACACACATGTGCACACGCACACACGCGCACATAACATGTAATTAACCATTTGTACACACGCACACGCACATACATGGCATTGTGGCTTTTTTTTTTTTTTTCTTATCGCATCGTCTCTTTTTTTGGCTGAAAAAAATGTTTTATTGCCATTACGAATAGCGTATTCGCTAACCGTACTGTGCAATATCTTTTTTATGTTATTTCGGTGATTATATTGCAATTTTGGGTATTTTGGTGCATTTTTAGCCATTTTATTGAATTTTTAGCCATTTTATTGCATTTTCAGCTCTGCGTATGTTGTGTTCACTTGTTTCTAGCCGTATAACCTGTTTGGCCCAGCTAAAATATTGAAACTGTGATTCTGACGGCCGATAACACTAGTCTGGAAAAAAAACATTGATTTTTGTGGTTTTATTGGATTTTTTTGCATTTCACTCTTTACTGCCTTATTTTGTTTTGCCTTGTAAATTTTATCTACTTTATATCCATTTGGGGGTCTCTGTGCGCCACATAGTTTGGTATATCTATGCATATTGGGCATCAAAGTGTTCAGTAGACCCCTGGCGTTCATATTTAGGATGTTTTATGCTGATACGTTACGAAATGTGGGGCATATAATGGGGTAAAATTCAAGCTTTGTGACGATTTTCAGAAATTTGATAAAAACCGTTATGTTCAGCATTGCTTTGCAGTTTGGCAGTTTGCAGTAGAAACACTTATTTACCCATATTGGATTCGTCAGAATGTGTACTTTCTGAAAATATATGGTTTTCTGGGGTCTCTGTACTGTTAGGGGGGTCTAATGTCGCATAATACACACACCAGGTGCTCATATTGCAGCAGCCAGCGCGTCAGCCGTGAAAATGTATATACACTATTGTCATTTGGGGGTCTCTGTGCGCCACATAGTTTGGTATATCTATGCATATTGGGCATCAAAGTGTTAAGTAGACCCCTGGCGTTCATATTTAGGATGTTTTATGCTGATACGTTACGAAATGTGGGGCATATAATGGGGTAAAATTCAAGCTTTGTGACGATTTTCAGAAATTTGATAAAAACCGTTATGTTCAGCATTGCTTTGCAGTTTGGCAGTTTGCAGTAGAAACACTTATTTACCCATATTGGATTCGTCAGAATGTGTACTTTCTGAAAATATATGGTTTTCTGGGATCTCTGTACTGTTAGGGGGGTCTAATGTCACATAATACACACACCAGGTGCTCATATTGCAGCAGCCAGCGCGTCAGCCGTGAAAATGTATATACACTATTGTCATTTGGGGGTCTCTGTGCGCCACATAGTTTGGTATATCTATGCATATTGGGCATCAAAGTGTTCAGTAGACCCCATGCGTTCATATTTAGGATGTTTTATGCTGATACGTTACGAAATGTGGGGCATATAATGGGGTAAAATTCAAGCTTTGTGACGATTTTCAGAAATTTGATAAAAACCGTTATGTTCAGCATTGCTTTGCAGTTTGGCAGTTTGCAGTAGAAACACTTATTTACCCATATTGGATTCGTCAGAATGTGTACTTTCTGAAAAGATATGGTTTTCTGGGGTCTCTGTACTGTTAGGGGGGTCTAATGTCGCATAATACACACATCAGGTGCTCATATTGCAGCAGCCAGCGCGTCAGCCGTGAAAATGTATATACACTATTGTCATTTGGGGGTCTCTGTGCGCCACATAGTTTGGTATATCTATGCATATTGGGCATCAAAGTGTTAAGTAGACCCCTGGCGTTCATATTTAGGATGTTTTATGCTGATACGTTACGAAATGTGGGGCATATAATGGGGTAAAATTCAAGCTTTGTGACGATTTTCAGAAATTTGATAAAAACCGTTATGTTCAGCATTGCTTTGCAGTTTGGCAGTTTGCAGTAGAAACACTTATTTACCCATATTGGATTCGTCAGAATGTGTACTTTCTGAAAATATATGGTTTTCTGGGGTCTCTGTACTGTTAGGGGGGTCTAATGTCGCATAATACACACACCAGGTGCTCATATTGCAGCAGCCAGCGCGTCAGCCGTGAAAATGTATATACACTATTGTCATTTGGGGGTCTCTGTGCGCCACATAGTTTGGTATATCTATGCATATTGGGCATCAAAGTGTTCAGTAGACCCCTGGCGTTCATATTTAGGATGTTTTATGCTGATACGTTACGAAATGTGGGGCATATAATGGGGTAAAATTCAAGCTTTGTGACGATTTTCAGAAATTTGATAAAAACCGTTATGTTCAGCATTGCTTTGCAGTTTGGCAGTTTGCAGTAGAAACACTTATTTACCCATAATGGATTCGTCAGAATGTGTACTTTCTGAAAATATATGGTTTTCTGGGGTCTCTGTACTGTTAGGGGGGTCTAATGTCGCATAATACACACACCAGGTGCTCATATTGCAGCAGCCAGCGCGTCAGCCGTGAAAATGTATATACACTATTGTCATTTGGGGGTCTCTGTGCGCCACATAGTTTCGTATATCTATGCATATTGGGCATCAAAGTGTTCAGTAGACCCCTGGCGTTCATATTTAGGATGTTTTATGCTGATACGTTACGAAATGTGGGGCATATAATGGGGTAAAATTCAAGCTTTGTGACGATTTTCAGAAATTTGATAAAAACCGTTATGTTCAGCATTGCTTTGCAGTTTGGCAGTTTGCAGTAGAAACACTTATTTACCCATATTGGATTCTTCAGAATGTGTACTTTCTGAAAATATATGGTTTTCTGGGGTCTCTGTACTGTTAGGGGGGTCTAATGTCGCATAATACACACACCAGGTGCTCATATTGCAGCAGCCAGCGCGTCAGCCATGAAAATGTATATACACTATTGTCATTTGGGGGTCTCTGTGCGCCACATAGTTTGGTATATCTATGCATATTGGGCATCAAAGTGTTCAGTAGACCCCTGGCGTTCATATTTAGGATGTTTTATGCTGATACGTTACGAAATGTGGGGCATATAATGGGGTAAAATTCAAGCTTTGTGACGATTTTCAGAAATTTGATAAAAACCGTTATGTTCAGCATTGCTTTGCAGTTTGGCAGTTTGCAGTAGAAACACTTATTTACCCATATTGGATTCTTCAGAATGTGTACTTTCTGAAAATATATGGTTTTCTGGGGTCTCTGTACTGTTAGGGGGGTCTAATGTCGCATAATACACACACCAGGTGCTCATATTGCAGCAGCCAGCGCGTCAGCCATGAAAATGTATATACACTATTGTCATTTGGGGGTCTCTGTGCGCCACATAGTTTGGTATATCTATGCATATTGGGCATCAAAGTGTTCAGTAGACCCCTGGCGTTCATATTTAGGATGTTTTATGCTGATACGTTACGAAATGTGGGGCATATAATGGGGTAAAATTCAAGCTTTGTGACGATTTTCAGAAATTTGATAAAAACCGTTATGTTCAGCATTGCTTTGCAGTTTGGCAGTTTGCAGTAGAAACACTTATTTACCCATATTGGATTCGTCAGAATGTGTACTTTCTGAAAATATATGGTTTTCTGGGGTCTCTGTACTGTTAGGGGGGTCTAATGTCGCATAATACACACACCAGGTGCTCATATTGCAGCAGCCAGCGCGTCAGCCGTGAAAATGTATATACACTATTGTCATTTGGGGGTCTCTGTGCGCCGCATAGTTTGGTATATCTATGCATATTGGGCATCAAAGTGTTCAGTAGACCCTTGGCGTTCATATTTAGGATGTTTTATGCTGATACATTACGAAATGTGGGGCATATAATGGGGTAAAATTCAAGCTTTGTGACGATTTTCAGAAATTTGATAAAAACCGTTATGTTCAGCATTGCTTTGCAGTTTGGCAGTTTGCAGTAGAAACACTTATTTACCCATATTGGATTCGTCAGAATGTGTACTTTCTGAAAATATATGGTTTTCTGGGGTCTCTGTACTGTTAGGGGGGTCTAATGTCGCATAATACACACTCCAGGTGCTCATATTGCAGCAGCCAGAGCGTCAGCCGTGAAAATGTATATACACTATTGTCATTTGGGGGTCTCTGTGCGCCACATAGTTTGGTATATCTATGCATATTGGGCATCAAAGTGTTCCGTAGACCCCTGGCGTTCATATTTAGGATGTTTTATGCTGATACGTTACGAAATGTGGGGCATATAATGGGGTAAAATTCAAGCTTTGTGACGATTTTCAGAAATTTGATAAAAACCGTTATGTTCAGCATTGCTTTGCTGTTTGGCAGTTTGCAGTAGAAACACTTATTTACCCATATTGGATTCGTCAGAATGTGTACTTTCTGAAAATATATGGTTTTCTGGGGTCTCTGTACTGTTAGGGGGGTCTAATGTCGCATAATACACACACCAGGTGCTCATATTGCAGCAGCCAGCGCGTCAGCCATGAAAATGTATATACACTATTGTCATTTGGGGGTCTCTGTGCGCCACATAGTTTGGTATATCTATGCATACTGGGCATCAAAGTGTTCAGTAGACCCCTGGCGTTCATATTTAGGATGTTTTATGCTGATACGTTACGAAATGTGTGGCATATAATGGGGTAGAATTCAAGCTTTGTGACGATTTTCAGAAGTTTGATAAAAACCGTTATGTTCAGCATTGCTTTGCAGTTTGGGAGTTTGCAGTAGAAACACTTATTTACCCATATTGGATTCGTCAGAATGTGTACTTTCTGAAAATATATGGTTTTCTGGGGTCTCTGTACTGTTAGGGGGGTCTAATGTCGCATAATACACACTCCAGGTGCTCATATTGCAGCAGTCAGAGCGTCAGCCGTGAAAATGTCTATACATATTGTCATTTGGGGGTCTCTGTGCGCCACATAGTTTGGTATATCTATGCACATTGGGCATCAAACTGTTTAGTAGACCCATATGTTTATATTTAGGATGCTTTATGCTGGTAATGATACATGGACAATACGATGCTGGAAAGTTGAAGCTTTGAGGCAATTTCCAGATATTTCACCAAAACCGCCAAATTTGGGAAAGCCTTGCAACTCAGTAGTTTGGAGCAATAAGGCATGGGTACCCATTTTAGATTCGGTAGAATGTGTACTTTCCAAAAATGTATGGGTTTGGGGGGTAAACATATATTTCTGTGTTTTTACCCCACAAAAATGCAGTCAATGTGTTGATTTTTCATTAGATGAAGTTACCCACGGGACTGTTTGTATGCGCTAACTTAATTTTGGGGCCTCTAAATGCCAGATACTTTGGTAAACCTATGAACAATGGCCACCAAACTGTTCGGAGTAACCCTGGCAATCATATTTAGGGTGCTTTTTCTTAGTACGTAATGACACATGGGTGATATGGTGCTGGGAAGTTGAAGCTTTGAGGCAATTTTCAGATATTTCACCAAAACCGACAACTTTGGGAAAGCCTTGCGACTCAGTAGTTTGGAGCAATAAGGCATGGGTACCCATTTTAGATTCGGTAGAATGTGTACTTTCCAAAAATGTATGGGTTTGGGGGGTAAACATATATTTCTGTGTTTTTACCCCACAAAAATGCAGTCAATGTGTTGATTTTTCATTAGCTGAAGTTACCCACGGGACTGTTTGTATGCGCTAACTTCATTTTGGGGCCTCTAAATGCCAGATACTTTGGTAAACCTATGAACAATGGCCACCAAACTGTTCGGAGGAACCCTGGCAATCATATTTAGGGTGCTTTTTCTTAGTACGTAATGACACATGGGTGATATGGTGCTGGGAAGTTGAAGCTTTGAGGCAATTTTCAGATATTTCACCAAAACCGACAACTTTGGGAAAGCCTTGCGACTCAGTAGTTTGGAGCAGAAAGGCATGGGTACCCATTTTAGATTCAGTAGAATGTGTACTTTCCAAAAATATATGGGTTTGGGGGGTAAACATATATTTCTGTGTTTTTACCCCACAAAAATGCAGTCAATGTGTTGATTTTTCATTAGCTGATATATTATTCAAATTGCAGGTGAGTGATTGCTCACCAAAGTTAATCACATCTCAAAGGAGATAATTAACTGATTAAAATACAACTGTCACTTAAATTAAAGTGCACTTAAATATGGAGTGTGAGAATTGTCTGAACAGAAACCAGGTCTGGGGATACTGAGCAAAGTACCCCATCTATTGCCCACTGGTCAGCAAATTCTTTCAACCGACCAGTAAACACTGCTTGGGTGTACTCTGCTCGGATGCGGGAACGCACCAGCACTCGGAACAAGACCTCTGCTGGCAGAGGATTCCCACCTTCCAAACATTGCTTTCTAGATTTATGGATGACTAATTTAGCTAAAGCCAGGAGCAAGTTGGAGAGAAGGTCTTTCTCTTTATTGTCCCGGGATACTGGGCGTCCAAAAATATAAACATGAGGGGAAAAATGTAACCAGAACTGCAGGTAAAGCTTTCTCAAAAGAGCCAATAGAGGTTGCAGTCTGGCACACGTATGAAACACAGACTCTCCTTTGCCACAAAATGGACAAGCAGCTGGGGAGTCTGTAAAACGAGCTAAATACTCTCCCGTGCTCAATGCACCATGCAGCACTTTCCAACTCAAGTCTCCAGTTGGTCTAGGCACCAAACTGGAATAAAGAGCTCGCCACTGAGGTCTTTCACCCTCATTAAGCACACGTCTCCAGATGGTATCATATCGGGAGATGAGGGCAAGGAAGTGTACAGTGTGAAGCATTAGTGAGTACAACAGCTTTCTTGTTATATCATGAAAGCGTGTCAATGGAAAATTCTCCAACTGGCTCAAGTTGGGGGAAGGAGGTGCTTGGGGGGATTGACGGGTTTTAGGTGCTATTATTATGTCTGGAGGTGAGGAGTTCCAAGGTGGACGTGGCTCTCCAGCATGTAAAACCCCATCAATGAAGGTGTGAGAATCAGGAGAGATTGTGTCCTTGATTTCCTTGAGAAGACGGTGTGGAACCCTAGTGGTGAGGAATCCCATGCGTTGCATAACTGCTTGAGAGTCCACCCAATCTGATTTCTCAAAATCCAGGAGATCTCCAACTCTGGTTAACCGAGCCTGGCAAAGGCGACGTCGGATGCTGATGGATTCTAACATCCTAGTCTTAAAAGATGGATTGTAAAGTAGGGGCTCATTTAGAATGTCTTCCCCTTCAATGGCTCCTTGCCTTAACACGGATACCATGCTCCAGGTTTTTAGCGTGTCTTGGTAGTAAGCCGGCAGGGTTGAAAGGTTTCTTAGGAAACCCTCAGGTTCAATTATAAACAATTGCCGGTCATATCCCATATTTCGTACCTGGCGATAAAAACTCGATGCTAGAGTACACCACTGTGGAGAAGGATCTGCATACAAGTATCTCTGTATTTGCTGGAGACGGAAGGTGTGCACTTGAGAACGTATACACACGACTCCCTGCCCTCCCTCTTTCAACGGGAGGCTTGAGACACCTGCAGAAACCCAATGCTTTCCTATCCAGAGAAAGTCCTGTAACCTTCTCTGGATCTTAGCAATGAATTCTTGGGTTGGGCTAAGACATATCAGCCGGTACCAGATCTGAGAGGCCACCAGCTGATTAATCACCAAAGCTCTCCCCCTCATAGAAAGTACTTTAGCAAAACCCTTCCACTTTCCAAGGCGCGTTAGAACACACTCCTCAAGTTCAATGAAATTCTGTGAGACAGGATACTCCTCAGCTGATAGGTAGACGCCTAAATATTTAATGATTTTACTCTCCCACGAAATGTCACGGAAAGCAGGAGGCAGGAAATCTACCTTTAGAGAACCCTCCAGAAGGCCTGAGCTCTTGGACCAGTTGATACGGGCAGATGAGGCAGCAGCGTAGACTTCTTGACACTCTTGTGCCCGCTCAAGATCAACTAGGTCCTGGGCCACAAGAATTACATCATCAGCGTAGGCTGAGAGAACCACCCTCATGTCAGGTTCTTTGAGCACCAGTCCCGTGAGCCTTTTCCTTAAGAGACACAGGAAGGGCTCAATGGTCAGCGAGTACAGTTGTCCCGACAAGGGGCATCCTTGCCGAACTCCTCGTCCAAAGGCCAGAGGTGCAGTCAGAGACCAGTTGATTTTAACTAAACACTCTGCAGAGGCATACATTGTTTTCAGGTAGCCCACAAACTGTGGGCCAAAGCTATAGGCTTGCAGAGTGCCTATAAGATATTGGTGATCCACCCTGTCAAATGCCTTCTCTTGATCCAGAGAGAGAAAAGCAAGAGATAGACCAGTCCTTCTCGCAAAATGTAGTAAGTCTCGGATTAAAAAGACATTATCAAAAATTGTCCGACCGGGGACTGTATAGGACTGGTCAGGATGAATCACCTCTGCCAGCACTGATTTGAGCCTAAGTGAGAAAGCTTTGGCCACGATCTTATAGTCTGTGCTAAGCAGTGAGACTGGTCTCCAGTTCTTAATAAGACGGAGATCCCCCTTCTTAGGAAGTAGTGATAAAACTGCTCGACGACACGAAAGTGGCAACTCACCTTTCTTGAAGGCCTCAGTTAGGACCCTATGGAAATCAGGGCCCAGAGTATCCCAAAAGAACTGGAAGAACTCTATGGTAAGTCCGTCAAGCCCAGGAGATTTATTGTGGGGCATTAAACGGAGTGCTTGAGAGAGTTCATCTAGAGTGATTGGTGTTTCCAACCTCTCTTTTCTCCTCTCACTGACCACTGGAAGCCCATCCCATAGCTCCTCACAGGCATCTGAAGAGATGGGATCTGGAGAAAAAAGGTTTTGATAGAAGGACCGGGCTCTGTCCCGGATAGCCTCCGGATCCTCAAGGGGGGTTCCATCCTCCGCAAAAAGGCATGTGATTTGTTTTCGGTTCCCCTTCTTCTTCTCCAGAGCATAGAAGAATCGGGAACCACGATCCATATCACAAAGTAACTGCATCCGGCTTCGCACAAAGGCACCACGAGCCTGTCGTTGTTCCATGTTACGCAGCGCTTCTTTCCTTTCTAGATATTCACACTGAAGGGCTTGGTCTTCAGAGCCTGATAGCCTTTGCTCAAGATCAAGCACCTCCCCATTCAGTGCCTCAATCTCTGCATTGCGCTGCCCGCTCACACTTTTGGTATACTCTTGACACAAGAGCTTTAGGTGAACCTTGCCTACATCCCACCACTGGTTCAATGTGGCAAATTCATCCTGAAAGGCCCTCCAGCCTCTCCATGTATCCCGGACTGACTTTGCAAAACCCTCATCTTCTAATAAACTGTTGTTAAAGTGCCAGTAAGCAGCTTTTGGCAGAGATGGTGCGATTGACATTCTCAGGGATACACAATTGTGGTCTGAGAATGGTGCCAATCTAATGGTGCTCGACTGGGCTCGTGACATGAGATGGCTCGATATATATATCCTATCAATCCGGGATTGAGAAACATGACCATCTCTCACCCTGACATAGGTAAAGGCAACCGTCTCTGGGTTCTGTTCTCTCCAGACATCAACCAAGGAGAAATGAGCAATTAGTTCTCGCAAAACGGACTCAGACGAGTCTCTTTTCTTGGGTACATTGCGATCTCGAGCATCAAGGGTGTAATTAAAATCACCCCCTATAATCAAGGCTTCATCAGAGTCAATTGTCTCCATGTAGGCTGACAAACTTTCAAAGAACCGTGCCCTCTCTGGTCCGGTAGTAGGAGCATACACATTCATTAGATTATATGTTCTACCTGACTCCCGGACCCGAAGATGCAATAGACGGCCAGGGATGACAGAGGTAGCACTCAGGACCGCTGGCTGGAAGGAATCTGAGAAAAGGGTCACCACCCCGCATGATGTCCAAGTGAGGTGATTAAAAAAGACCCTTCCCTTCCACTCCAGATTCCAGCTTGCTTCAAGCTCTAGAGTGGTGTGGGTCTCTTGGAGGAAACTCACAGAGTACCCTCCTTGATGAAGAAAGGAGAGTACCTGAAACATTCGGAAAGGATTCCGACAGCCATTAGTATTAAGTGTGCTTATACTCAAGGCCATTACTGAGTCTTAGGAAGTGCTTTAACCTTCATCAAGGTCTGATGAGACAAACATTTTTTGTGAAACTTCATTATACGGAGATATTCCGCTGTTCCATAGTTCTTGGCCTCTTTTATGACCTTAATGTACTGTCTCACAGAATTGATAACTAAAGGCAAATCATGCCACTTCTCCAGAGCCATGTGCATCTTCTTCTCTAATTTAACACCAAGGGTGCTCTCAAGAAACTTTTTGAGTTCCTCAGCAGGGATGATTGGGGTAGAAGGATTTGCCACTCCTATGTCAACCTCCTCTTCGATGTTCCCCTCATCCATGAGCTCTTCCTGGCTAAGGGATTGATGATCTCCCCTCTCCACTAGAGCTTTGAGAATCTCTCCACAAGTTGTTACAGGAAAAGTATCAGAATCACTTTTCTGGAGACCCTGCAATGGCTCAGGTGTTCCCTCAACTTCACTTGAAACACATTTGGAAGTGTTTGACACAGGAGCAACAGAACTAATTAGCTCCCCAGCAACAGGTAGAGCTTTGGAGGCTCGATGGTTAGCCTCTGCCCTCTCTACTACCTCCTGTGCTTTCTGGATGGCAATAACATTTGGGTCAGTTGAAGACAAGGGAGGAGAGATTTTAGCATGAACAGTAGAGGTTGTCTGGCTACCCTCCTCCGTATTTACAACTCCACCCTCACCATCCTTCCCAGCAGTTTTATCTGCAGGGTCCTGTATGGGGGTTAGCCCAATATTGTCCCCCTCCTGGAGTGAAATACCCTGAGGCACTAAAAACTGAGGCTGGTTGCAGTTGCCAAATCTCAGCACTTCAGGAACACTGACTGCCCACTCTGCAGGAGTCTCATTAGGTGTCTCTTTACACTCCAAGGGAAGATCTTCCAAATGATTTTGAGGCAGATACTGCACCCCTGACTCTGTGGGGAAACCAACACTGCCATGTTCAAGGCCATGCAGACCATTAACCTCATTATTCCCCACCTGTTCTGGAGGCAAGAGTGCATGGTCTGACACCGGTTGATCGTGACCAACAGTTGGGCCAGACAATGTCACCACATGAGGAGCAGAAGTTTTGCTGCCCTTTTTACCCTTGGATGGGGGTGCCCCATCATTAACCACTGATGCCCATTCCTCAGGTACCAGCCAGTTTGATTTAAATTTCCTCTTTTTCTTGGCATCTGAAGAGGAAAGGCCACTATTTGCCCCAACCCCAACAGGTGTTGCAATCATGGGCACCCCCACACCTTCAGGGGTGCCCATAACAGGGGTACACCCTCCTGTGGCAGGAACAACTGTGACCCTGGGTGAAGCTTTGACATGTTTTCCCCCCTTCTCTTTTGCCGCAATTGTAAGACATGCTGCAGCCTTAGATGTCTTCAGTGAAGAAGGAGGAGGTTTGGATGTTGTAGAGGTGGGTTGTGTAACAGCCACCTTGAGGTTCTTTAGTGAAGGAGATATCCCCTTTGAGGACCCTGCTGAAATAGTCCCAGCAGGATAAGATGTTTTATTTGAGGCACTGGGAGCAGGAACAGGGGCTGTGTTCTTAATTTGCCCTTTGGGGCAACTCTGGCGAGTGTGCCCCAGGTTCTTGCAAAGGAAGCACCTCACTTCCTCTGTGCTGTAAAAAATTTTATACAGCACCCCTTCAAATGGAACCCCAAAAGACCCCTCAATAGTGTCTTGCCCCCGAGGTAAAAGTAGTTGCACCTGCCTTTTAAAGGAAAGGACATGCCTCAGTCTGCTCTCCTTACATCCCAGGGGAATTCTAGACATATTTGATTTTAACTCCCCAAGGGCTTGCAGGTGGGGGTACAATAAGTGGTCTTGCAGGAAGGGGGGCACATTAGATAAAACCACCCTTGTGCCCAATCCTTCCAGGGGTTCTACAGGGACATAACTCCCTCCCACTGTGATACCCCTCTGTACCAGAGCATGCACTGCAGTTAGCGTACGGGCAAAGATTATGGCTTTCCCATACATTTTACTTGCTGCCACTACTGCAGAGTGGCCCACCACTTCAGCTGCAGCCTTTATATAAGCCTCTATGCCATGAGTGCTTGACATTAGGCATCTGACCCCATGCTTCCTTGTAAGCTTCTCTACCCCAGCAGTGACTTGGCTAGGGTTGCTGCCAGTAGCTACCGCGTGTGCAAATGTTTTAGCAGGGGTCACATTGGCTGCAGCAGCAGAAGTAGAGGCAATGGGGATTTTTGACATGGGCTCTGACTGGTGTTTCCTTGCAGAGCTACAGCTGGGTTTTTCAGGTCCTTTTGCTTTAGAACCAAGAGATGTTTTTTTATAACTTTCCTTTTTATTCCCTCCCATTATTTTACACAACACCACACAAAAAGAAAGCTTTATACTATTGATTAACAAAAAAAATAAGTTTTAAGTTGAGAAGCTGTGGCAGGGAGAGGGTTAATGTGAGCAGGTGCCTGGGAGCTGCACTGCTGCTGCTGGAAAGGATTTTATATTTATACTTATATTAAATCCTTCTCCCTTTAGCTTTCTCTCCTCACAGAACTGAGTGCAAAATCAAAATATCCACTCAATCTGTACAAAAATTAAACAATTTATGCTGAAACAAGAGAAAAATGCAAATGAAACTGACACCCAGGTGCGGGGGAGGGGTAGGGGATCTAACAGTGAGTTTGTAGCCCAGAGCAAGTGAAAGGAACTGGGCTAGGAATCACTCACCTTCAGGGTCAAAAGAAAAATCGATTTTTAGTAAACAAAATCAACTCAAAACTTCCCATATTTCACCCACCAAGTGGACAACACATTCACACACCAAGTGATAACAAAAAATCCTGTCTCAAACAGGAATTTCAATGCTTAATTCAGCACTAAACAGAGAGCTTTCTCCTGTGTGATCTTTCATTAGCTGAAGTTACCCACGGGACTGTTTGTATGCGCTAACTTCATTTTGGGGCCTCTAAATGCCAGTTACTTAGGTAAACCTATGAACAATGGCCACCAAACTGTTCGGAGGAACCCTGGCAATCATATTTAGGGTGCTTTTTCTTAGTATGTAATGACACATGGGTGATATGTTGCTGGGATGTTGAAGCTTTGAGGCAATTTTCAGATATTTCACCAAAACCGACAACTTTGGGAAAGCCTTGCGACTCAGTAGTTTGGAGCAATAAGGCATGGGTACCCATTTTAGATTCGGTAGAATGTGTACTTTCCAAAAATGTATGGGTTTGGGGGGTAAACATATATTTCTGTGTTTTTACCCCACAAAAATGCAGTCAATGTGTTGATTTTTCATTAGCTGAAGTTACCCACGGGACTGTTTGTATGCGCTAACTTCATTTTGGGGCCTCTAAATGCCAGATACTTTGGTAAACCTATGAACAATGGCCACCAAACTGTTCGGAGTAACCCTGGCAATCATATTTAGGGTGCTTTTTCTTAGTACGTAATGACACATGGGTGATATGGTGCTGGGAAGTTGAAGCTTTGAGGCAATTTTCAGATATTTCACCAAAACCGACAACTTTGGGAAAGCCTTGCGACTCAGTAGTTTGGAGCAATAAGGCATGGGTACCCATTTTAGATTCGGTAGAATGTGTACTTTCCAAAAATGTATGGGTTTGGGGGGTAAACATATATTTCTGTGTTTTTACCCCACAAAAATGCAGTCAATGTGTTGATTTTTCATTAGCTGAAGTTACCCACGGGACTGTTTGTATGCGCTAACTTCATTTTGGGGCCTCTAAATGCCAGATACTTTGGTAAACCTATGAACAATGGCCACCAAACTGTTCGGAGTAACCCTGGCAATCATATTTAGGGTGCTTTTTCTTAGTACGTAATGACACATGGGTGATATGGTGCTGGGAAGTTGAAGCTTTGAGGCAATTTTCAGATATTTCACCAAAACCGACAACTTTGGGAAAGCCTTGCGACTCAGTAGTTTGGAGCAATAAGGCATGGGTACCCATTTTAGATTCGGTAGAATGTGTACTTTCCAAAAATGTATGGGTTTGGGGGGTAAACATATATTTCTGTGTTTTTACCCCACAAAAATGCAGTCAATTTGTTGATTTTTCATTAGCTGAAGTTACCCACGGGACTGTTTGTATGCGCTAACTTCATTTTGGGGCCTCTAAATGCCAGATACTTTGGTAAACCTATGAACAATGGCCACCAAACTGTTCGGAGGAACCCTGGCAATCATATTTAGGGTGCTTTTTCTTAGTACGTAATGACACATGGGTGATATGGTGCTGGGAAGTTGAAGCTTTGAGGCAATTTTCAGATATTTCACCAAAACCGACAACTTTGGGAAAGCCTTGCGACTCAGTAGTTTGGAGCAGAAAGGCATGGGTACCCATTTTAGATTCAGTAGAATGTGTACTTTCCAAAAATGTATGGGTTTGGGGGGTAAACATATATTTCTGTGTTTTTACCCCACAAAAATGCAGTCAATGTGTTGATTTCTCAGTAGCTGAAGTAAAGTCCTGAACAATTTGGATGTGCTAACTACATATTGGTGTCTCTAAATGCCAGATACTTTGGTAAACCTATGCATAATGGGTATCAAATTGTTCAGTGGACCCCTGGCAATCATATTTCAGGTGCTTTTTCTTGGTACCTAATATAGTTTGGGATATGCGGAGCAGCAAAATAAAACCTTTGAAATGATTTTTCAGAATTTTGAATTTTTTGTTGAAAAACCGCTATGTTCAGACAAGCTTTTATGTTTGGTAGTTGGGAGTAGAGAGACATAGTTACCCATTTTGTAATCGGCAGAATGTGTACTTTTCAAAAATGTATGGTTTTCTGGGGTAAACCTACGGTTTCAGGATTTTTTGCCTTGGAATCTAAAGCATGCCGTTTTCTGCCTTGGTGCTTTCAAAATTTGGTAATATACTGCCGGGAGTTTTTGCTGTACAGGAATCCTAAATCTCCCTAAAACTATACATATCTGGTATTGGCACGTTCGAGAGACATAAGGCTTTCCAAATCAGTTGGATTTTCATCCGTAAAATGAAATATTTTTCTGGTATAAATTGATATACGATGAAAAATGGTAATTTTTCATTTTTTTTTGGTATTTAGCACTATAAATTTTTTTGCACAGGTGTAAATACATGAAAACTCAGGCAGATTTAGAAAGCTCAGTTTCTACCGAAAAAAACAATGTATAGTTTTCTTAGGTAAACTATAGGTTTCCCCTCAGAAAATGCCCCTAAAGTGAGAGAGCACAAAATGTTTCAAAAACGGCTGGCATTTCGCGTAACCAAAATGTGAAATTCTGCTGGCACTTACAAGGTTAAAAGGAAACACTTTATTGGTTGCTGTGGGTTATGATGCCAGGGCAAACTTTACACCTTATAATGCATATGGATTTAGATTTTAAAAACTGTACTATTTGTATTATATTTATCAGCAAACCAAGGGTTTAAGGACTCCTTCAGCTCCAGTTATTTGGCATCCCATAGGATGAGAGGCACTAAAGCAGAGTGTGATTGCTTTACAACAGGAACAGTAAAATGAGTGCTGTCTTTAGGCTGTTTTGAACATGCCATGTATCCTCCTGATAAGTATATCTGTTACTGCAATTGTTGAGTTCACACTGCTGTACTTTTTTGGCCCATAAACATTATAACTATATAATACGCAAAAAGCCATGCATTGCTTCCAAATTATATTCTTGTAAACAGTTATCAAAAATTGGTGGTTAGTAATGTTATTTGTATAACATGACCTGCTAAAATTTGCACATTATAAAAAATAATATATTTCCATGACCTGTATAAAAGCTTCAACCTTTTGGGGGGGTACATTGTTACATAACCCTGTATCTGGCAATACAGAAACTTTCACAGTCGAGTTGAGTTGAGGTCACAGATTAGCCAAGAAGAGATGACAAACAAGCACTAGAACCTGAAACCATTGCTGCTTTGACCTCGCATGACGTAAAAGGGCTTATTTATGAAACTGCAGTTGTGACCATGCAAAGATGAATACAGTCATGCATGTGTCAAAGGCAGCCTTCCTGCACAAGTTTTGTTTTTCAATGTGCCCCAGCAGTCTGGTTAGATTCATAGTAAGTAATCCACCCATTGACATTGGGGACACAATGGACTGCATCAATAGACACAGTGTACATTTGCTTAAAGAATCAGATGCAGACATCATTTTTATCAAAATCCAAATTTTTCTCATGTTTTAAAGAAAAAGTCAGACCAGATTAGAATCCACGATTTACCCTTATCTTAATTAAAAAAACAGGGGTAAAAAACGTATAAGGAAAAAACCACAACTTTTTCAGATTGTCGCACAAAAACCCCAACTTTTTCTGATTGGTGTGCGATAAAATCCAATTTTTTTTGAAAAGTCTAAATTTTTCATGAAATTGGTGGAAAAGCCTGAAATGTTCAGATTATCATACGAAACCCAGCGCGGACCATGAAACTGTATCTTCAAATTGCAAATGGAACCTCTACTTCTACAGGACCTCAACAGGTTGATGATTGAGTATTATTGGATTCAGACTCAATACATCCTCGATGTATAATACAATTTGAAAAATTTGATTTTTTTTCCACTAAAAACTCGGATTTTATAGTAAAAAAACATGTCTTTTTTTAGTTTTTAGCATTTTAGGACTTTAATAAATAACTTCCTTAATCTCTCCTTAAATTGTTAATAGTAGATCAATTTTAGCATATAATTTTGTGTCTGTTTTATGTTGCCCTCACTACAATTTCTACTGCTAGGATATAACCCAAGGTAGCACAAAGATGACTGAAAATATAAGATTCTCTTTCCCAACTCTTTGTGGCAGAACTGTGCATATTCCCTGGATTTTAATTTTTTTATTGGTATTAACTAGATTCTAAGTTAAAGTGCTTTAAATAATGGTGGTAATGATCGTTCTGTCCTAACGGCAAGTGGAAGGGATGAGCATGAGGCAAGAAGGAAACAAGTAAAGCATACCAGATTTAAATTAATTTTACTGCTTAAAAAAAACAGTCTCATTAATTCATGAATATTTGGAAAAAAAGAAAAAAAACTATATATGTAGCTGTCACTCAAAACATAGTCAAAATAGAAAAAAAAATTTTGTATTCCAACTTCACATAATTTGCTGTAGTGTAGTGCCTTTCATACAGATGGCTCTAATAAAACTGCCTCTCTGTAAATATGTTTTAGCAAGAATATATTTTGACAGTCTCATTCTGTAAGTTTTACTTAAGGTTCTTTAGGGTTGAATCTAAAATTCCACCAGGTGCACAATGAATAATGGATTATTATGTTACTGAAATTAAATGTATCTGTTTTCTCTCAGTGGTCTCTTGTAGCTGCTAGTTTTAGGATGCACAATTGTGTTATGCTATAAAGCCAAAGAATTAGTTGTAGAAATCAAATGAAAACAGAACGTGGGAATATGTTGTCCCTATATTTCAAGGAACTATTTTGTTTCCTCCATATACATAGCCACACAACCATTGCTGTATTTTTCATAAACAACTAGCTCTAAGATTAAAGGAGGATTGCATAATTTAAAATATGCAAAATGAACACTACCAGTTATAGATCATTAGCTTGGTTTTAAAGCTATAATGACCACTTCCAATTCAAGTGTTTTAAAGGGGACCCCAAAAAAATATTCTAAATCCTAATTTATCACATTAGTCAAGCACAATGAACTTTAATTACACTATATTCATTATTTGAATCTTGTTTCCTTCAGTTCAGGCAGAAGCCATTTTGTGGACACTGTTATTAAGACAAGCCTTGCATCATCTCAGAATCTTGTTTGTGCACCAGAATGGGGGACCCAATGTCCATCCCCATGCACTGGCTACACAATTAAACAGTGAAGAGAATGAAGAGAATGGAGGAATGTGTGGAGAGCAGTGAAATCTAGGAAGTGCTGAATGGAAAGTGAAAGTAATTGTCTGTCCCGCCTCTATGCCTATGGCATAGAGGAGGGGCAGGCAATATTTGATTGACTGCTGAGATTTTTAAATGAGCCTACAACAGCTATGAATAAAAAATAGAAATTGGATTTCATGTTTAATCTGAAAAGGACTTTTATTATACAGTTTTTTGTGTCTGGGCAACAGCTCCACTTTAAATTGTTATGAAAACTCTATAGAAAAAAAACAAAACTCAAAATAAATACTGATGTTTGTAATATAGGATATAGTGTTATTATATGTACTTCCTGCTAGTGATCATTTTTGTAGTTTTAGAAATGAGGAGAAGCAACCAAAACAACAAAGTGAACATAAATTGGCAGATCTTTCTTTCTTCATGTATCAAAGTTAAATTATATGTATTGCACATTTCAGGATTCTCTGTCTGTTTTCTTCTAGTTACAAAGATAGATTTTTAAACTTGATGTGGCATTGAGCAAAGATCACAACCTATTCAACATCACAGAAGAAAACTTAACTGCTTTGATTTGTGACTTCTGTTGGCTCATTCTCTTATCTTCATTACCCCCCTTACTTACCTCTTTTTTTTTCTTAGCCAATATAGTCTTTGCGCTTTACTCAAACTCTTGGTAGGAACTACAGCTTGGCAGAAGAGGCTTGAGCCACAATAACATAACATAACATTTCCCCAACTTGGCTTCATCCCCATGATTTCAAGTTTACTCTTTTAGTTGCTATTTACTGAGGCTTGCAAACTGTTAGGAAAGAGATTACTCTGCTTGGTTAGTTCTCCTGGGTTAAATATCAGCTACAGCATTCACCTAAGCATGCAGAGATGCATTCAGAGATGCAGGCAAGAGATGTGTGATTTTAGGGGGGTGGGAGAAAGGGGGGCCTAGTTAGCAAGATTGCCTACTGTAGGTCCTTTTTAGTACAGCTACTGTGAAACCTTACATATATTTCCCATCACTTTCTCTGTTAGCCTCTACTAAGAATTCCTTTAATTTATTTCTTGAATGTGTACCCTGCTCCACTACTGCCACTATTGTTAGGAATATGTATGTCTTCTTACATTGCAATTCTAACTTTTATTATTAGCCACTTTTATCTGCCTTTGGTATTTTTCATTCACCAGCTCCCTTCTTAAGTCTACCCTACATCACCCTACTGATTGAGTTTTTATCAAGTGCACTTGATTTACATGACCTTGATCTCCCTTTTGAAGGGACAATCCTCCCCCCCCCCCCCTCTTTTGACATGGACTCATTGTCATTTGGCTAATAGTAAAAATGTAATAAGCATGACAAAGTCACAGAAGGTATCTTATAGTTTTATGTTGTAACACCGACATATCTTACAAAGTGTTGTACATACGTTAAACAACTGTCCTTATTGTGCTGTGAAAATGTGGTTTGTGCGCCAAAAAAGATTTAAGCCAAATTGACCTATCAACAATTTTACCTGACATTATATTTATGGTGGCAAATTACAACCATGTAGCGCTGGAAAGTGAAACAAGGAGTTTGGCTCCTGTTGCGCACCATAATTTCCAACATGTTTAATCACCCAACACTTTTCCATCAGAAAAGCATTGGATGATGGTTAATACCTAATGAAAATATCTCATGTGTTATTTCATATCAACCTTTAGTGAATAGACCCCAAAATGCTAGACATGCTATTTTTTGCTGGTTGAACTGTATTATTTCTGGTTGCTGAGTATTGCTCAATATTTACCATTATTTTATTATATCACCTACAAAAACAATATCTTTGTATTCAGCCTTCCCAGTTTTATTTGATGTACTAAATTTTATATATTTAAATATATTTACTTTTTATATGGAGCTGATAAAATGTCACTTCCAGGCATTCCAACCAGAGGCAAAGAGAACAATCTAAGCTAGTATAAGACTGAAGTTATGTAGTTGTTCATAAAAATACTTCAATAGCATCAGGAATGCATATTTTTTTATACTCTTATTACCTATATGCAATTTTAGGTTTTTATACATACTGTTACTAAATGCTATATTAACCCTATTACTGAACAACTGCATCCTTTTTATATATACAATTCTAAGTACTGTAATGGGGTTGTTGAGCAATAACAATAGCTAGATAGCAACAATTCCTCTATTCCTGCACTGAAGTGTATCACATATAAAATGTATGGGGGTGGCGAAAACTACTTCATCTAAACCTATTGACATTTACAATTGCAATGTAAAAGCAGCAAAACAGTATTTTGTGTTTAGTAGAAAGGCTTGTGTGCCAAGAAAAAAAAATAACACTTTGAAAGAAAGCTTTAAAAGAAAGTTGTTGATTAATGGCTGGCAAGGCGTTTTGAAATGCTTTTCTGTCAATATGTCACACAAAAAGATTTGTATGTGCGTGTGTATGTGTGTCTGTCTGTACTTTATGTATGAGTGACCGTAAAATTAAAATGACATTGTTAACTAGACAAGGACAGGGATTGACATTTATTATTATATTTTTGAATCAAGCTAAAATATTCCACTATGCTGTACAGGGGATTGGATGTGAATACAAAGCACAAAACAGAAAAAAACTAATTACAAATTGAAACAAGAATATACATATTGAGTTGTAAGTTGAAAGTGCCTTGCTGTTTACAAGACTGATTAAACATTCTCTTTGCAAATGTTTGTGTAAAATATCACCGCTCTGTGCATAAGTGAAAATAATTATAATATTTCCTACCTCAGAAAATCCGGTATTAATTATGAAAGTTTGAATTATGTTCATATTTTCGTTATAATTTTCTGCTTTAAATTGGTACAGTTTTCTGTATAATGTATTCTATACTTTTCAATATACCTATAAAGCTAAGTAAGACTCAGTACCAGCAAATTCTGTATATCCAACACCCACTGCTGAAACATGATCACTTCTAATGATAAAATTAGCTCATAGCCACAAGTCCTTACACCTAAAGCAAAAGCAAATTATAGTCACAAGAAAACACATGATAGTCACAAATGCAGGTTTTCTTGTGTTTAGTTTTGTCAGTAATTTAAATGAAGAACATTGATTGATTGCACATTATATTTATATAATACACAAAAGCCATCAATATCTTGTGAATTATATCCTTATAAACGGTGAGTTCTGATGTCATCAGTTATAAACCGTGAGTTCTGATGTAATTTCTGTCACATGACTCACTGAAACTTGTGTATTATAATAAATAAAGTACCCCAGTTGCAAAATATGAGGGTATTAGAAGTTACCTCAGAGTTCCATGACCTGTATAAAAACACTCGGCCTTCGGCCTCATGCTTTTATATAGTCATGGAACTCCTCTGTAAATTATAATATCCTTATATTTTACAAGAGGGTGTACTTTATTCACTATATATTATATTTATTATTGCCACTGAAGAATATTCTATAGCAGCCATGTCAAATTCAGACAACACGACATACCAAAAGTACTTTAGAGAGGGCCAGATAAATGCTGTAACAATGTTCATTTTTTTCTTTGCCTAACTCCCTACCCCACACATTCATAAATATATTTCTTGCGGGCCCATTATAAAATGATTAATGGCTAATCAGTTGGTATTTACCCAGATTTCTCCTGCTTCACAAAATCATGGATCACAGCCTAATACTTGTCTCGAAACAACATTTGACATTTAAACAAAAAAAATTACAGTTAGGAGTATTTGATTCCTGTCAATACATAGCGGTCATGAAAATTCTTTAACACAAAGAATAATTTATTGTATTGATTGTAATGTGCCTCCCTCTTCCTGCTATGAGCATTTGAGGTACCCCTGGAGAGTAGGGGGCCAGCTGCCTTAGTAGGCAGAAGACCTTGAAACACCCCTTAAAAGGTAAGTATAAAAATAAACAATTGCATTGTCATAGTAACAAGCATTAAGTTTGTATATATAGCAGATATATATATATATATATATATATATATATATATATATGTTTCTGTATATAGTAGATGTGGATTATTATAACCCCTTGTAATACAATTCTAGTAATGCAGTAAGAACCAAGTGACAAAGTCCACCTATAAACTATTTTCAAATGAATAGGTAATTTAGAAATTATAGCATCATGAATATGTAACATGAGTAGACCCCAGCCAGGCAGAAACTGCTTAGATATTAAAAGGTCTTAGTTTAAACAAGTGCAGAGCAAACTTTGTGATCCCAGAACTGGTTTAGGGCCCACCAAATGTACCCTCATGCAGATCAATGTCTCATTTTTGAGCAGAACAGCAGTCCATGTTTGCTTAGAGATTCAGTCACAAAAATGTTTACTAAGCTGAAAACAATGTGAAATATTGGGGGAACCTATTTTCTGGTAAACATCAAACAAATTATGATTCCTTCCATAAAATAAAAGAAGCCTCAATTGCTTTTAGAGTTTCAGGGGCCTACCCATGGACATTTGTTCCTGCGTCACCCTGTGGTTAATGCTTTTTGTCTGCCTCCACTGGGGACCACTCAAACAAATTTAGCCCATGCTTCCTGATCAGGCTCATTCAAACACGTGTAAGCATTGAACACAGGAGGAACAAAGCTTGATTGGGTGACACGGGGACAAAAACAGGACAAAACAGGACAAAATTCCCTTTATTTGAATTCTCTTATTCATAAACCTTTTATACAGTGTAGCTTAACATAGGAGTAAAAAATATACAAAGATTTAAATGAGGCAATGTAAAGACATAAACTACACATGAAATGTTAATATCTATTGTAAAGCTATATGCGAACACAGTTCAGTTCAAACACTTATAAAAGTATAAACCTATGTAGTTACATTCCCTAATGTAACATTAAAGGATATTAGATGTGACATTGAAGTTTAGCAACTATATGCTAAACAGAGACCATTGAAATAAGCACTATGCACATTTGGTTAGTAAATAAAACTGCTGACAGTTTGAGCTATCTGTAATTTCTTGATATTTTCTCTTTTTCCTTCTATATTGAGATATTACCCAAGCGGCTTATGGAAATCTTTTCAAAATAATGCTTAATATTCCTATGACCTTTGAATATTTTATAAATGCTATGATGGAAAAGAACTTCACTAGTTTAAGGTAGAACACGGTGCTTAATAATGCACTTTCAATGATGTTGTTTTTCGTCTGCATATCAAATTAAGACCTACTTCCAGCTTAATGCTGTATTTCTGTCTGGCACCTCATAGGACCTTTATTATAAAAAGCCTGTGTAAAATGTGCTATGGAATTAATACATGTTGCATATGTACATTTTGTATAAAATACAGAAATGTACTGTTAATTTTTGCTTCAGTGCAGGTGAAGGTTTACAAAAAAAACTGTGATATTTATATACACCTACATATTGGAAAATAGTATTTTTGTGCATTCACTTGCAAAATAGCCTAGTGGAATGTTTATAGTAATAGTATAATTAGTATTACTGTAATATACAGGTATAGGATCCCTTATCCGGGAACCTGATATCCAGAAAGCTACGAATTACGAAATGGCCTTCTCCCATAGACTCCATTTTATCCAAATAATCCAAATGTTTTCCTTTTTCTCTGTAAAACAGTAGCTTTTACTTGATCCAAACTAAGATATAATTAATCCTTATTGGAAGCAAAACCAGCCTATTGGGGTTATTTAATGTTTAAATTAATTTCTAGTAGACTTAAGGCATGAAGACCCAAATTACAGATAGATCTGTTATCCGGAAACCCCCAGGTCCAGAGCATTCTGGATAACAGGTCCCATACCAGTATTTAAAGTTACATATTTATACAGACCTTTCTTAGTACAGTAATTGTGAATAAAGTATTCATGTTTCCTTTGTGTATTTTCTGTTCCTGTAGAACCAGAGCAAATATGACATTTCCGAGTATGAGAATATTTTTTCAATTCTCTCAGCAGTGGAAGCACTTCTACAGTATGAAAAGGAGAAATCAGAATCATCAGAATGTGAGCTCTTTAACAATGAGACAAAACAGTTTCTGCACAATCTTGACCAAATGATACTCAGTCTTTCTGATGACTTTCCTTTATTTTCCTTGTATCTGTGGAAAATGGGAACATTGTGTTCGTACATAGAAAATTATAAATGTAAGCCTCTTTAAACTGCTCAACAGAAAGGAAAGAAATTATTAATGTATATAGTCATCCCTTATAACAGATTTCTCTTCTGTTTAGCTATTTCAATTACTATTTCTGAAATAGAAACAGAAATGTATATTAATGTGAAAAGACAGGAGTGTAGGTAGTATAGTAATATACAGTATAGTTTGTCAATGTATTTTTAAAATGTAAATATGTATATATATTTTAGTAGTTAAGAACGTAAACAAAAAATGTGTGCCTTTAACTCCTTCCCTGTCAACAACCTAAAAATCTATGTTGCTTATGAAACAATTAAGAAGAACCAGCAACATAGATTCAGTAAAGTTATATTTTCCAATCAGATATATGGGAATTGCCACTGCCATAGAGGGAATTCCAGGGCTGTTTTCTTTCGTTGTAAACTGTAAAGGGTTCACAAGAGTGAACTGATCCTTCTTGCCTGCAAAGAATAAAATGCTTTATGCATATGCTTGCAACATGGCCCCAAACAGTCATAAAATCTAAAGAGACAAAAAAAAATGTTTTGAAAGACAAAAATAAATACTACATTAATCATACATTGGTGAATTTTAATACACATGGATAATTTCCCACTATGCATGTTGCAAAATGTGTTTTGTCTATATGTATCAACAGTAATATCAAAAAATACAATTTTAAATATTAAGTTTCTCTTAACTACATATTTTTTAATGTAATTAAAAATATAAGCTATACGATATTTATGTCTCATTCATATACTGGATTTATATGACACTGGGGCACTTTAAATAACTGCGTGGATGGTTGTTCATCCCCTTTGTCAGTGAAAGTGTTCTGTACTCCACTCTCTCATTCCCTCAGTGAAGTTGGCTATTCTGAAACTAACCCCAAATTTAGGTTGGCATTAAGGCATATGTAGAAGAGTAAAGAGATATTCTTTCCAAAGCTAACCCTAACTGACCTTCAGGCTGAGTTATCCTGTTACAGTTGCAGGCCCCCTTGTAGGTCCAGACTGTAGTTTGATATTCATTTAAGACAACTGGTCTTGGACAACAACTCTTAAGCTTTTGACACCACTTCAAAAAGAAAAGCATATGAAAGATAAACAGTTCAAGTAATTGTTGCTTTTTACTTTTTTTGATCAAAGAAGTTCAAAATTAGACTCTGTTGAATTCGGCTATCAAACCTTTTCTTCCAATGTGTGACATGAGTGAATTACAGAATCTCACCAAATCTAGAGGTGTATCTGCTCTAGTAAGCATTTCTACAAAGTATAATTGAAATAGTTGAATTACACATTTCGTGGAAGTTATCATAACGGAGACCACTTGAGGTAAAAAAAAGATGAAGTTTATTTTACATGAGCTCCATGAAATCACAAAGCATTAGATCCCCAAACAAAGAAATCACAGAGTTTTTATAAACTTTGCAACGTATGACATAAGAAATTGTGGTCATATAAAAGCTTTACCATTGTGACAGCATAGAGATATCTCTTTACTGCACAGAAAAACAAACAACTGCCCAAATAACCAATGAAATGGTTCTTCCTCAAGGTCAAGGTAATAATGACCAAGCTAGCTTGAGAACAGAATCCATATAAGTCAGGGGGCTCCCAAGAGAATCTGCATACACAGAATTTTATTTTTTCTCACGTAGGTATTACTGTTTTTATTTTTTTACATAAAAAGGTTTGCTAATATGACATGACAGACCATTCAGCCTGATTTAATTTTTACTGGTCCCTTGAGTGTCGATAGTTTGATTCTGAGTTCCTGTATGATGGCCAATAATAGAAAATATCTGGAGACTGCTCTTTGAAAGGAGATTTAGGCTTTTCAAATGTTGACTATGATAGAATGAAATAACAGCCTGTGAATTCATTTTCTTTTACTAAATATAAATATTCAGCACATGTTTTGCAACCTTTTCTATGTTAAGAGGCATTTCTAGTTACAATATCTCTTTCTTGTAAAGGGTGGTTTACTAAGTGGATGGTAACACAAAAGAATGGAAATGCCCCATTTGCTAATTATACAATACCTTACAATGCTTACTTCAGTTTGAGCCCAAGTTATGCGAGTATTTTGTCAAGCTAAACAAAAAACATAACACTGAAGACTGGGGAAATGAAAAGAACAGGTGTTGTTAAGTCAATAGGTGCACATGTCTGAGACCCCTGAGTGGCTGAGAACCACAAGCAACTGTATATACATGTGTACATGCAAAGAGGGATAGGATGGAGCACACAATCAGCAGATTTTACTGCAAAATATTTATTAGCACAACATGTTTCGGATCTTCAAGGATCCTTTTTCAAGTGTAAACATGTTGTGCTAAAAAATATTTGCAGTAAAATCTGCTGAATTGTGTGCTCCATCCTATCCCTCTTTGCATATATTATATTGGTCGGACTGGTGTGGCCTAATCAGGAGAGAGAGCAGCAACAGATGGTGGATTTTCGTTAGAACAAACCTGCCTTATATACATGTGTACAGCCTATTTAGTGATTGTAAATCCCTGATTTAACATTTTGGTATATTAAATTGTTGATCTTACAAATCTCTGTGTATTTGTTTCTCGATGTGTATCACATTTATTAATACAAGTCTCTCTATTTCTTACTTCAAGCTTGTTGGGCCAGCACATTTCACATTGCATGCAGTAAGTAGAATTTCTGAAACAGGGAGTTATTTACAGTAGCATCCCCAGCACCAACACAACCACTGTGCCAGTTTTTGAAATGTTTCCCATTTACCTTTCACTAGAGGGTAAGTAAGTGTAGCGCTATAGTAAATTGAGTGCACTGTTATTCTTAATTCTTAGGGAGTAAGCCCTCACAAACAATGTGGAAGTGTAGTGTAGTGTAACTGTAACTTTGTGCAGGGTGCAATAATTGGGCACCAGTGTTTCTTATAACTTAACCAATGAACATATTTATTGTACAAGAGCATCTACAATGGAGTGTACATACAGAGCAAACAGGATCATACATCAACAGTGGATAGGCATATACTCACAGCACCTTTGGTCAGTATCAGTCCCCACAGAGATAGGAACATGTACACAGCAGCCGCTTGGGGTACACCCAGCTTTCAGACTTTTCCCTAAGTGGAACCTGAGAGGAGTCTCTACATCCCTAGGTCTGTATACTTAGTCTCGCCAAAAATTTGCCGCCGCCAGCCATTAAAGTCTATGGGCGTCCGAAAAAATGTGTCACACGGCGAAATTTTTTGGACACGCGTCTTTTTTTTTTACACATGCCGCCATGCAAGTCTATGGGTGTCATTTCCACAGCGAAACAAGGCGAAAAAATTTGCCCATCCCTACCTGAGATCATAATCCCATTCACATTCCTCGGAAGAGCCTGAAGCTGCTCAGCTAAATAGCCTGTCTATCTATCACTCCTAGAGTGACCTCCTAAGGTGGGTAGCCTAACCTTACTTGACCTAACCTGTCTAGGTTCCACTGGATACCCTGCCTGCTAGGGTCAGGGTTAACACAAAATGGACCCTAAGCACATGGCTACCTAGGACTTTATACTTTAGCACAGTGCCATCAACTGTTCACTGTGTGAACACCAAAGGGGCATAGCTTTAAGCATGATCAGGAAACAGGCCCCCCTCCTAACTGTACTTTGGGATCCAGTTCAGTATTTATAACACAAGGGGACTGCCTGCTACATAAAACTGGGAGACTAATTTACCAGTCCCCTACATAAGGTAAGTGTGCCCGTGCAAGTTAATTTTTTCACTGTTGTGGTACATTCATGTGCAGTACTTTACATTTCGGTTGAGGTAGATTCTTTAGTCATAGACCTCAAATTCTTTAACAGACTCCCATATGACATCTTTATTTACAGCTGAAGGATCTTCCAAACATCCTTTGCACAGCTTGTTATTGCTAAATTAATGGAGAAACATCAGAAGGATTCAGCTATACCATTGGAGCTTGTTTTTACGTAAACTCCTTGGTCATTTCAAGAAGAAGCTAGGAGTAACATTTGTTGCTATTTGTAGTTATAAATGAAACTGATGTACTTTCTCCCTTGCAATGCATGTTGTACAAGGTGATTTGTATATGTTCCTTATTGACAAAAGGTCATACTGCTGTGTCTTTGATTTCATGGTAAGTTATTTGTAGAATATGTTATCAGTGTACTGGTCTGTATCTACATAACTATGGCATTAGAATGATTTATATTTAGCAACTATTGCCAATGATGCCTGCCCATAATGGAGCCATCAACCCTATCTAAAACAAACACTTGTCCCAAAACTGTAGCTCTCTTATGAAACAATAAGAAAACGTATAAACACAAGTACAGTGTTCCTGAGTGAGGGACTCAAGCTAATGAAGTGTTCGTTTTGAAAATGCAATAGTCATAGGCATAGAATGTGCCAGTAGCAATAATAACATAAGAATAAAACAGGAAAACAATAACTGCCCATACTACCCCCTGTGGCAATAAGAATACCTCCCTCCCACAAGCTCAGGTTGCTGTTTTGTAAGGTAGGGAAACTTTAGGTCATTAGAGTCCCTACTACTGTTAACAATATTCCTGCTTCAGACCAATGTCAGGACACTATCTTTTGGTCCAGACTTAACACATGCTTTAATCTCTTCCTTGATGTTCAAGTAAATGAAGTAACAATTTCCGGGAGTTGGACCATGGTCTCACTGAGGAATAGACCTTTGCGTACACTTCCAGCCACTCCTAAACAGAGGCACAGACAGTTCAGTTTAGTATAACTGGTCTGTGGCCAATTTATTGGAGGCTGTTCCAAAGAGAAAAAAAAACAAAATACAGAAAACAAAAAAATACTAAGCCTATCTGGCTCTAACTAATACACAGTTAGATTTCCCTTACTAATTCAGGATCAGAGCCTTGACCCCAATCACACACAAATAAGTTGCCCATTGACTCAAGGGACTCCATAAACCAGTTTTTATGAAAGCTGACCAATAATAAAATTGAACACATTGTTTTCCCCACTGCAAAACTGACATTTGCTGAAGTTACCTCACATATGATCGTAATTTGGGGGGGGGGGGGGGGGGACATACACTGCTTGTTTCCCAGTGCTTTTCTTTACAATGGCTAAATGTTAAAGTTTAACATATGAAACTAGGGGGCAGATTTATTATGTAGTGTAAAAAATGGCAGCATAGTTCACCACACATCGCCAGGCAGCACAGTTTAAAAAACGGTGTAAAAATGGCATAAATTATTTACGCTATTTTTCTTTGAGCAACTTCTGAAGGAACTTACTTACAAAGATCTGAATCCGTGTAAAATAACAGCGGCAAATCTGGCGTTTGCGTGGTGTAAAACAAAACATACCTTGCTAAATTTGCTGTTTATTTTACTCAGCATTTTACACAGTTTTTTTTGACGAATTTCATTTTACACAGCATAATAAATAGGCCCCCAAGAATGTCTGCAACAGTTTAATGAAGTTTTCTTTAAAGGAAACTTTAAAGCTCAATTTTGTTATACCTGGGTCCAGTAATTAACTTAGTACAGTTTAAGAAATGTTACTTTAATTAAGCTATTGACTCCACATTACTCACTAATCAATAAGTGCTTGAAGTTACATTGAATGAGTGGCAGACTAATAAAAGATTTTCTAAATTGAAGCTGTACATTATCATTCATAAAGGTCAACAAAGTTATTCTGTAAAGCCCTGGGGGTGTGGGATTTATAACCACTGCTAGTCTATATTTCATGTTGAAGCCTGCATGCCACCATAATAACCTTCCTGCATTTATAGTTAACACTAATATTATATTTACATTTACAATATTTATTATGTGCCAACATTTTCTACAGCGCTGTATACAATGGTACATAAATTACAAAAAAAACTGATTATGTAACATTAGGAAAAACCTAATCTCCTATAAAATCTATTTGCTTCTATATAAATGCACTGAGAACAAATTCTCTGTTGTAATTCTTGTAGTGTATGAATCATTATCCCTTCTTCTGTAGCTGCATCATTCTGTATCCCAGTTGCATTGCTTCAGCCACCAGATACCCAGAGGCCACAGAATGCTTCATATGATGAAAATGTGCTGGTAAAAAACATGTACATACCATTTGTGCATACATATCATCCTGCTATGAGAAAGGTGTATGACTTATATTTACAAACACAGGGCCTTGCCAAAGAGGGCTTATTCTAACATAAAAGAATTTCAAAAACCCAGCTGTTGTCACACATTTTACCACAGAATTTGAAATACAGGCTTGCAATGTTTTGACTGTTCCATCTGTTCCTAGTCAGAAAGCTTTTGATTCAATGAATGTTGTTGTGTTTCCATGCTTGCAGAGCAAACAGTGCTCACATTTGATCCGCACAATTCACGCTAAATATGATTAAAGGCCATTATACATGTGATACTGAATACATATTCAATATTACATGTTTAATAGCCTTTATGGTCTATTTGATCAAGGGTTAATTTATCAACGTTCACATGTTTACCACGATTCATGTTTTATTGAACACATTTGGATATGTGTAATTGTTTTTCTACTTCAAATAAAAACACAGTTTAAAAAAAGTTAAGGTTACCTTATTCAGTAAAAGTTCTAAATATAAAAAAGTCTAATGAATACAATTGTAGAAACACGATTGATAAATAAAAAAGTTGATAAATAACCCCCACAAAGTCTGAGGTTTTCCATTGTGTAGATCCCTTGTTTTTTTCTCAAGTTCATAATATATTCATATATATATATATGATATCATATATTACTGAGTATACCTCCAACAAATGTATGCATCAGTTGGCGACAGGGCCACGTCCATGCCCCTCTGGTTATGCCTAGAACATATGAAATCAAGTATCCACTTCCTCTATGTGTGCTCCATGGATAAGTGATAAGTCATAGGGCAGGTGGTAAGGACAGGGCCCCAGTGCTGCCTGAAGGCTCTAACAAGGTAGGAGACTGGAGTGGGGCTTCAATGTCTTCCCCACCCATCCCTTATACAAAACATAGGCAGCAATGTATTAGACAGACAGACAGATAAATAAAAATACACTTTAGAGGTCATTTATGAACCTTCAAAGCAATGTGTAAAGTGCAAAAAATTAGTGCAATGCACACTTCTTGTCTGAGTAAAGGACAACTATTATCTTATTAAATTGTATTTCCCTCTCCCCTTTTTTCCCCCTCCTTCCACGTTGTTTAAAGAGAGATAATATACTTTTTATACCAGTAATATCAAATTTTAAAATAAATATGTTTGTATATAACGAAAAAACAAACCCAAGACATATTTAACTTTAAAATCCATCGTGCTACACTCGATTTCTCCTCCCTGGCTATCTCATATAAAAGGCATGGAGGAAAAATCGAGCTCCGCATTGCTTAGTATACTGTAGGTTAATTATTCTTCATTCCCATCAAAGACTCATTTCATCCCTTCAGAATCAACCACAATGAACTATTCAATTTGTAATTCCATCTTTCTCTTCTGTTTTATTCTCATAATTAATTGCTAGGCTATGAGAAGCTCTGATTAAACAGGAGGTAGGATTTGTCTAATAGCCAAAAACAAAATAGTAGATACCAGTAACTTTAGTCAATAGCAACTACTGACTTCTGAAGGGATTGCTAGGTATTTGATATCTGTAAAGTAACAAGATGTTAACCATTTAATAGTATGAACATTGAAAAAGGGACTAAATAAGAAATATGCTCAGAACAGGAATGGGACATGTTATCCAGAATGCTCAGGATCTGGGGTCTTCTGGTTAATAGATCTTTCCATAATTTGGATCTTCAAACCTTAAGAAAATCCTTTAAACATTAAATAAACCCAATAGGCTGGTTTTGCTTCCAATAAGGATAAATTATATCTTAGTTTGGATTAAGTACAAGGCATTGTTGTATTATTACAGAGAAAAATTAAATCCTTTTTCAAAATGTGGATTATTTTGATAAAATGGAGTATATAGGAGAAAGCTATTCCTTAATTCAGAGCATTCTGGATAACGGGTAGCCGGATAACGGATCCCATACCTTAATCAGTGTATGACCATGGTATAGATAGGCAAATGTTTTGGAACAGCATTAGGCTTAGTAAAACATTTTCATTTGTAGACAGTGAGTAAATTTTTATTTTTAATGTGTGGTGGTTTCTCTTTTTATCTTAAAGGAACAGTTCAGTGTGAAAATAAAAACTGTGCAAATAGAAAATAAAAACATGTTTCTAATATAGTTAGTTAGCCAAAAATGTAAAGTATAAAGGCTGGAATGACTGGATGTCTAATATAACAGAACACTACTTCCTGCTTTTTAGCTCTCTAACTCTGAGCTAGTCAGTGACTTGAAGGGGGGCCACATGGTACATTCCTGTTCAGTGAGTTTGTAATTGATCCTCAGCATTCAGCTCAGATTCAAAAGCAACAGAAATGACCCATGTGCCCGCCCCTCAAGTCTCTGATTGGTTACTTTCTGGTAACCAGGGTAACCAGTCAGTGTAAACCGAGAGGGCTGAAAAGCAGGAAGCAGAGCTCTGGCTATTATATTAGACATCCAGTCACTCCAGCCTTTATACATTACATATTTGTCTAACTAACTATATTAGAAACTTTTTTTATTTTGCACAGCCATCTATTTACCCAGTATTTATTTTTACACTGAACAATTCCTTTAAAGTGTTAGTACATTGTGCATACGTAATATAAAAAATATTTTCCTCTATGTCAGCTCAGCTGAATTTTCAATTTATATGCATTGCTTTTTAAGTTTTTTATGTTGTATATCAAAAACACTGGCTTGGTTTATTTCAAAGCTTTTGAAACTGAAAATTACCAGCAACAAATTCCTTTTACAGTGATGTTGGTAAAGAAATACTTACAATACTCTCTTCTAATGAAGCTTAATATGTTGGGCTTGTTATAATTAAGGTTCCGACCCCTGTCCTCATAGCTGTAGGACAGGACAAATTAATTACAATATAAAACATAGAGGCATGTTGAATGAAGTACAGAATAAATTAATGAACTTGCTTTGATCATTATATTTCTTTAGGTTCAGCTTTCTGTGGATGAATACAATGAAACCTCAAATTTACACACCCCGATTTTAGATATTACCTCATTTTACACCATTTTTGTATTCCCACAACATACAGTATAATAATTATTTATTTACCTGATTTTACATTTTCCCTGATTTTACACAATTTTTCTGGTCCCCTAAAACATGTAAAATGGGGGTTCACAGGGCAGGGTACAGGCAGTCACCAGGTTACATATGAGATGGAGAGGTTCTGAAGGTTTGTTCTTAAGTTGAATTTGTATGTAAGTTGGAACAGGTATACTCACCTATTAATGCAACTTAGACAGATTTATGTCTTAAAGCATTTATTTTTACCTTTCTGTGCATTCTGAGTGAAGATACACAGCAGCAAGAGAGGGGTAGGGCACGCTCCCCAGTAGACAACATGTTTTAGCAGGGGTTTGTTGGGACAGTTTTTAAGATAAATGCTAATAAATGCCACGCAAACCACAATATTCTACAACCTCAAAACCCTTACAGTGAATTGTCAGAATTCAGAATTGTCATGCATTACCAACATAATTCAAATTGCCTCACTAAAATAAAACGTTGGTGTAGACACACATATATCAGATTATTACACTAGGGGGCAGATTTATCAAGGGACGAATTTCGAAAGTGCAAAAATAGGGTAGTTCGAAATTCGAAGTTGAAGGATTTTTAAAATCATACGATCATACGATGAAATCCTTCGAATTGAACGATTCAAACGATTTAATCGTACGTTCGTAATGTTTTTACCAAAAATTACTCAAAACTTGCTGAAACATTCAAGATATGTTATAGGAGGTCCCCCATAGGCTAAACAGCAATTTGGCAGGTTTAAGATGGCAAAGTGTCAAGTCAAACTTTTTTAAAGAGAAAGTACTTTTTCGATTTTCAACTTTAAAGTTTTTCACTTCGAATCAAAGTCGAATTTGGCCTATTCGATGGTCGAAGTATCCAAAAATTACTTTGAAATTTGAAGTTTTTGATATTCTAAAATTCACTTTGACCCTTAGTAGTTGTGTCCCTAGAACTCAAATATGTCTAGTGACATTGCAGAACCCCAAAGCTTCAGGGTTAGAAGCCAAGTGTGTGAGCTGTTATCTGGAAACCCCTTATCCAGAATCTCCCATAGACTCCAATTTCATCAAATAAGTCAACATTTTAACCTATTACCTTTTTCTCTGTAATAACAAAACTTAAAATTGTTCGAGCTATATTATAACCTGAGCCTGCAAAAAGTCCAAATCCGAAAATCCATCATCTCAGACCTGCTGAGGTTGTATAAGTCAACGGGAGAGGTTTCAAATAAAGGAATGGGTTCGGCTCACCAAAAGTCTTTGTTGGTTTAATTCCACGGGTTATCCTGTGTTCGATATCCCAAATCAATGTATCAATAATGCAGTTAGTTGTGGAACAAACCCAAGGCAGCAAGTTGACTGCAATACTCTTTATTGGGAGGTAGAGTTATACAACATGTTTTGTTGTGTAACTCTACCTCCCAATAAAGAGTATTGCAGTCAACTTGCTGCCTTGGGTTTGTTCCACAACTAACTGCATTATTGATACATCAACGGGAGAGGTCCCTATCCTATTTGGAAGTTTTTGTGCTCTGCGCTGGAATTATCCTGAAAATCTGACTATTTTGGGATTTTCTGGCAAAAAATCCGAAAAATTCTGACTTTTTAGGAAGTAGCCCGAAAAAATAAAATGATTCAGGAAAAAAAATCAGAAAAAATCATATGATTCAGATTTTCACTTGATTTTATTGAGGTTTTTCCCCAATCTGATTAAATCGTGATTTTTTTAATAATAAGTATTTGTCAGTTGCCGACGTTGTATATAAGTCAATGGGAGAAGTCCCGAAGAGATCCTGATCTGCTCTGGGTTCGTGTAATAATCCAAAGATTTTGTGGTTTTCGGGCAAAAATCCGAAAACGAGTTTTTCAGTGGAAAAAATTGTACAATCCAAATTTTTCACTAGTTTTTAACGTTTATTTTTCCACACAGGAAATTTTGGGCATTCAGACTTTAATAAATAATCCCCTAAAACACACATTTTTAGTTGCATATGTTATATCACATCAGGGTAAATCTTTATATTTACCTCTGGTAATATTTTTTTGTAGGTCTAGTCTGTTTTGTGCTGTCTTTAAGGATAATTGTGGGAGCTTGCTAAGTAGTGTTCCCCACAGCTTGTACAGTGTGAGAGATAAGTGCATACATCTCACAAAAGTTACAGTGCCCAGTTTCAGAGTTGGGATGACATCACTACTGGGGCACCAATTCTAACATGATAATAAAGCTTTAGTGGCCTATTTGCTTGGTGCAATCCAGTTTTTTCCATGAACAGACTCCCAAAGGGGAACACTAGAATTGCCACCATGGTTACCTAGCATTCATGCATACAGTTGCATGCAATTCACAGGCTGAGTGGGTGCATTGGCATTGTCTCGTACTGTTTATACGGAATTTCATGTTCACATTCATTCTAACACTTTGCACTTTATTAATCTCATCACTTTTTAACTAGAATCTTGGTTTTCTTGTGATTTTACAGAACAGGGCATGTGGGGGGTTATTTATAAAAGTCTGAGTGCCAAAAACTCCAAAAAAATTTTTTACTATAAGATCCAAATTTTAAGTGAAAAAAAAAAAAGAAAATTTTTCTGGATTTATAATACCCCGAGGATGGAAAAAGTCAGAATCTGAAAATCCAGCATCTCAGACCTGCCGAGGTTATATATAAGTCAATGGGAGAAGTCCCGAAGATATTGTGATTTGTGCTGGTTTTCATGCAATAATCCAAAATTTTGTGGTGAAAAATTCGGATTGTACAATTTCTTTTAGTTTTTCAGTGGAAAAATTTGTACAATCCAAATTTTTCACTAGTTTTTACATTTTTTTCCCGCACAGGAAGTTTTCGGGAAAATGTATTGATAAATAAGGAGAAATACCATGTGCTGATTTGGTTGGAGTATATATCAGAAAAAAAATTTGATAAACTCTGATTTTGATGGAGTATATGATAAAAGAGCTACATGAGAAAGATCCCTGAAATCAAGACGAATGCTTTTATGTCTCAGTTCCATTGCTTTTTAGTATGCAAACTGCTTTTATATAATGCATATATGATAATATGAGATTATGTTTTTCAAAGATTCTGTATTTAGTTAATTCCTAAAAGTATAGAATCTGCATGTCTCAAAAAATATAAAATTGAACATGTACCAGCGGTGAGCATTGCTACTGCAGAATTGTTTACTCTTATACAAATGTCACATACTATTAAATATCCTGCATACTAATTCCAAATTACCACAATAAGTAATCAAAACTCTGCTTTTTATGCATGAATAACACTTCAAAGGATATAATTTCTATTCCGCGTTGTCTACTGGGGCATCTAATTTGTAATGTATGCCTCCAATATGCCTTTCTTTGATGATGTATTTAATCTTAATTCTCCTCCTTGCTGGAGAGTGGCACTTCTCTCAATCCCAGTAGAATATACATAAATCATGCACCTATGTACAGTACTTAAATCCTAGATTTGTTATGCATTTCATATTTTTACAATGCCTTACATGTTTGTTTTAAATGTCCAACATACATAGAATTATCCAGATAACTATACCGGATTCCCTGCTGCTTACAGGTGGTTATACAGTACAATAGAGCAAATCAAATGTTTCAGGAGGGCCCCCTTAGTCAACTGCCCTTACAAGCAATAACGACTAGAGTATTTAAAGGAAAACTATACCCCCCAAACAATGTAGGTCTCTATTAAAAGATACTGAATAAAACAGCTCATGTGTAAAACCCTGCTTCATGTAAATGAACCATTATCATAATAATATACTTTTTTAGTCGTATGTGCCATTGGGTAATCATAAATAGAAAATTGCCATTTTAAAAAATAAGGGCCGCCCCCTGAGATCGTAAGATTCACTGTGTACACATACAAACCACATGTAAGGTCACATGAGCCAATTAACAGACAGAGTTCTGCCTTTTGCTTCCTCACTTCTTCCTGTTACAGTAAGTGTTGTAGTATTTCTGGTCAGGTGATCTCTGAGGCAGCACAGATAGAATCACGAAATGGTGGTTCAAGGCAAGAGATGTAAAAGGGCAATATTTATGTAAATATATATTCCAGTTTGGTAAGATTCTTTAATATGTCATTCAATTTGATATAAACTATCTGTTGCTTAAGTATTCATTTTTGGGGTATAGTTTTCCTTTAAAGTGATGGTTTGCTTAAAAAGAAAATGGACATTCTATTTTTGAGCAATTATCAATATTTGTATTCTTTTTCTAGTGGCAGACATTGCATGTGTTATATGCATTAGTGTGTTTTCTATGTCTTGCAATGTGGGTGAAACTTAGACTGAATGCTCAATGCATGCGGGCAAAGCCCTGCGTGTTTATTGCAACGTTACATTTCGAAGGCGTCAGTCTGACAAAGGGGCATGCCCCCGAAATGTAACATTGCAATAAACACGCAGGGCTTTGCACGCATGCATAGAGCTCTGAGTGACGGTTTTTCTTCTTGCTAACGTGTTTCATTAAGGGTTGCCGATCCCTTTCAACTGTGCGCCGGGCCAGCTTATACCGGAGAGGCCAGGGAGTGCTGGTGGGTTTTGGAACTTGAAACTTAGACTGTACTCACCCCGTTAAATACTTTACAAATTAATTTAAAAAAAATAATGTTTTCAAGATACACTTACCATTGCCTGCTACACAAACTCGTTAGGCTTTAGTTGCTGGATTTTGACATTCACATCTTTTGTGCTGCAGCTTTGCCGTACACACACCTGATCCTGTAAGCCAAAGCAAAGACATAAAGGTATAATAATCCGCAAGAATAATTTAAAGATCAATTCATATACATATAAACACTACCAGGTAGCAGAAGAATACAGATAAGAGGCATACGACCTGAGTGAATAACGTCATATACAATAAATTCAATCTCATTATGAAATTGAATTTTTCCGAAAACGTCACCGTAGATATGCTCTGTTCTTTCTAGGTGACATTACAATTAGGCAGAGGAACACCGCAAAAAATAAGAAACTTAAAGATGTCCATTTTTTCAGAAAAACTTTTAAAAATTGTGGAGGATATACGTGCAGAATATGTTATTGAACTAATCAATCAAGGATAGCCAGACCAATAAATAAATCCAGAAGCCACATGCCATCAGCTCTTGAATGTAAATGGCACAAAGAAAACATAAACCAAAGGGTTATATATTACAGTATTGTTTTCCGTTATTTAGCCTTTGTTAAATGTGCTTTTAAAAGATATTTAAAATGAATTCAGCTTATCCTAAATCATGTGTTTAACAACCCAGTGACACCAGTGATTGTATGTGCTTGTAGTGACAGGATTTGTTGGGGGCTTATCATATCAGAAACTGCCAATGTGGAACAGTCATTCTCACATGCAGCGCAGTAAACCGGCTTTACCTGGTGTGTTTAGTCGAGCAAAGGATTAACAAAAGCATCTGTGAATGTAGTCGCTTCAAATAAACCAGACACCCACTTTTATATACAACAAATCTATTATAAGACCCACTGGAGGAAAATGATTCATATAATATAATTTTGTCCTGGCATAATGAATAACAAGAATGCACCAAATTTTCATTTTCAGGATGCAGCTGAACCCCAAATCTTTCCTGAGGGTTTCTGCAGAATCCCAAACCAAATCCAAACCCTAATTTGCATATACAAATTAGGAAACAGAAGGAGGAAGTGATCGACCTCATAATATGATGGCAATTTCCTCTCTAGAAGGAAACAGGGTCAAAAAATTTCATAAAAAAAAACTTTGGCCAAATTGAAGCCTTTTTCAACAAGGCCGGCTGAATCCAACAGCCAGGTCAAACCAAATCCAAACCCTGAAGTCGCATGACTTTGGCCAGGTGCTTGGATTCCGTCAAATCTGAATAGTGCTGAAAAAGGCTGGGATTTGGCCAGATCCCGAAATGAATTTAGGAATCGGCACATCCCTAATGAATAATAATTTTCTTTGCCAGCAGTTGTCTTTTATAAAAATCCTTGACCAAGTTTGATTTGGAGAGGAAATTAATGTCAGTCATATTTCACTAATAAGTGCTTCTGACATTTTATATTTGGTTGCTTATCTGATTTCAGAAAGCTTTAAAGGTTAAGCTATATAAACAATTAACCACTTAAGTAATGTTCTAATTAATACCACTAATATTTTTATCCCTAATGAATAGTAATATATTTCCTTATAATTTCCATCATGCCATCTAATTAAATTCCCTGTGAGTGGCCTTGAAACAGTTTCTTATTTAGCCTGTCAAATTACCGATGGTTCCTAGGAGATATGTTTACGTGTCAAATGTAGAAGCATCCAAACCTTATTATTTTTTAATCATGAATAATACTGCATAAAACTATAAATAGTACATTTCCATTAATCATATTTAATATTTTTAATTGCCTGACATACATAAACATGTTACATAGCTCTGGCTATGGTCCCTCCGGATACATTTAAAATAATTTCCCTTGTAATGTATAGAGCCTTGTTGGGGTGTAGTATGCTAATAACACATTAAAAAAAAAGGAAAGGTATAATTAAATAACACCTCAACAACAAGGTCACATTAAAAGTTTGTTTAAATTCACAGTGCTGTTCCCAGACTTTCCATTAAAATCAGATCAGCTTTGTAAGTTTCAGAATTGGGTGACATCAGTGCACTTCCTCTGTTCTGTAAAAATGCCTGGCCCTGGGCAAGAGCACACTCAGTGGAATAATTTCAAGCTTTTTCTAAGAAGATCAAGAGGTTGGCATGCAGAACTGACATTACTAGGTGGACACATGGCAGCAATATACTACTAATGTGATACATTTTGAGTGGTGATTTCTCGTTTAGGAAGGAACAGTTGCAAAAAAAACATGGTATTTATGAGTGTAAAGTGCAACTTTGTATCCAACTGGCTATTTTTTTTAAAAATCAACAATACAGGGGTTTCTTCCAATAATTCCAGTGTAATTGCAGCCACACGGTGCTGAAATGTGCTTGGGATTCACAGTAGATTGGATGCAATTACATTGAAAATTTTCATACTTAAAATTGTGTTAAAATGATGGCTGCTTGTGATTCTTTAAAAACACATATGCTACATCTATTGATTCAGAGCACTGTGGGTACCCTGGAGCTATGTGTACCAGGTGTGCCCCTGAAATGTTACTTTATGACATAGTTAACTTGTCACAATGTGTTAGTAATGCCTTTTTTTATTATATGCTTTGGAAGGGGTGCTGATCCCCTATATACCAAGCACCAGGCTATTTAGAGAGGCTTGGAGAACAAGGTACAGGTATGGGAGCTGCTATCAAGTATGTCAGGGACTTGGAATTTTGGTAATTTGGGTCACCATACATTTACATACCTCCCAACATGTTGAAAACAGAAAGCGTGACAAAAAGACTTGCCGCACCCCCTAATTTCCATGTCCATTCTACAAAATTTGGCAGGTTATGAAAGTTTGAACACATTTCTGTGGTTTTTATGTGTTACTACAGTTTTGCTAATGAAGGTGAATTCCCCTTTTAGTTGTGTAAGTTCTTTTCTTATCTAAAACTGTTACAAAAGTATGTTAAGTATGTATTCTGGGCTCTCTGACAAGAGCCAATTAGGTTAGAAACTTTGTCTCTTTTTCTGGCAGTTCAGTGCAGCAGATCAAAGAGACATATCTGGACATATCAGTACATATCCGGGACTGCGGGTTGAGCTGTCAAAAGCAGGACTGTCACGCTCAAACAGGATGGTTGGGAGGTATGCATTTACTATTGTGTTTCAGCACATTCTGTACCTACTTTCTTTCTATCCAACTTTCCTCTACAGTCCCTTCATCTCTTACCATCATCAATTTGTATTTGACATAAATTGAATTTAGCTAGTGAGGGATACTAGTATATTGTACTGACAAGCTATTGACTTTGAAAACAATACATGGGGCACATTTACTTAGCTTGAGTGAAGGATTTGAAGTAAAAAAACTTCGAATTGCAAAGGTTTTTTTGGGTACTTCGACCTTCGAACTAAAAATCGTTCGACTATTCGACCATTAGATAGTCGAAGTACTGTCTCTTTAAAAAAAACTTTGACTACCTACTTTGGCACTTTAAACCTAACGAGCATCAATGTTAGCCTATGGTGACCTTCCCCATAGGTTTCCTAAGCTTTTTTTGATCGAAGGAAAATCCTTCGATCGATGGATTAAAATATTTTGAATCGTTCGATTTGAAGGATTTAATTGTTCGAAGTATTTCCCTCGATATTTGACCAATAGTAAATGTGTCCAGGTTGGTGTTACACACAATATGGCAGCTCCCATATATTTTAAGTGAAACGTCAGCTGCTTTAATAATGATATGTCCTGTAAAAATTATTTTCATTGTTGGAAACTATTTTATGCTTTTTTTCCCCTTTAATACAAAATGAAAACAAATGAACCTCTTTGGGTCAACTGCAGAAATTCAGAAAATTGCTCGCTACCTACAATGGCACATTTTCATGCTGTCTAAGCAATATTTATTTGCAAACTAGCCAAGCAGCTGCTTCTAGAATTCACTGTGTTATTGCTTCAGGTTCAACATTTTATTTGTTTTATGTTTTTTTTGATACGTTTTCCCTTTGCATTATGTACCCAACAGTGTGCTATTTTATATTTTTAATATTATATTTCTAGGATAAATTACTAAATTAGCCAAACATCATGAAAGCAAGCATTCGTGGTTGTGCTTGGCTGCTTCAGCTAAATCTTAGCAAGCTATTTCAGGAATTTGCCCATTTGCAAAAATAATGCAATAAGTAATGCTCTGGGGGATATTCACAGTGCAACATATAACACTCTGTGGCTAGCTAAAGGAGAATAGATGAAAGGTTATGTGGTTATCCAGGCTACACAATGCCTTTACTAAATTACAGTTAGTATTACAAAGACATGAACTGTGTAATTAAATATAAGTTTTAACTGAAACACAAATATATCTCAAGGCAATAATAGCCATAAAAAGCAAGTAATGGCACCACAGTAAAGCAGTATTGCATCATACAGAACATTCCCCCCTACATATACCCAAGCAAAATCTATGCTTATCAATGGCTCATTTTATATTTGGCTTAAATTTATGGAGTTGCTGGAGTTAACTACAACTGAATCAGTGACACATTAATGAAGAAATTGACAGATAATGTTAGCCAAATTTTTCTCTCAGCAGTAAAAGCGGGGAGATTTCTTTCTCTCCAAAGGTATACATGAAGTTCTGTTAAGGTGGTACAGAGATTACACCATTGTTGCAACCTTGCTGACCTCTATTTGTTCTTATGTGGCTAGAGTGCAGAAGAAGCTGTAATTATAGCCCAGGGCAGGGAAGTCAACAATGTATTGAAACTGTAGATTGTTCTGTCCTGATGATCCTTTTAACACTTCTGGAAAAGGCATTGTGTAGCGCAGTAATGGTTTGGAATCATCACTTTAATTTTTACAAGTATCACAGTTAGGGGCCCATTCACTAAGCTCGAGTGAAGGAATAGAGGAAAATAGAGGAAAAATAGTTCGAATTTCGAATGTTTTTTTTGGCTACTTCGACCTTCGACTACGACCTTCGACTTCGAATCGAACGATTCGAACTAAAAATCTTTCGAATATTTGACCATTCGATAATCGAAGTACTGTCTCTTTAAAAAAAACTTCGACCCCCTAGTTCGCCACCTAAAACCTTCTGAGGCCAATGTTAGCCTATGGGGAAGGTCCCCATAGGCTTTACAAGGTTTTTCTGATCGAAGGATAATCCTTCGATCGATGGATTAAAATCCTTCGAATCGTTGATTCCAAGGATTTAATCGTTCGATCGAACGATTTTTCCTTTGATCGTTCGAACAAACAAATTGTGCTAAATCCTTCGACTTCGATATTCGAAGTTGAAGGATTTTAATTCGGCAGTCGAATATCGAGGGTTAATTAACCCTCGATATTCGACCCTAGGTAAATTTGCCCCTTAATATGGTGTTATAACATAAAATATAATGGAAGGAGTTGGTATAAGTAATACTAATATTTTTCCCCATGCAGGACTTATTTTTATATAGCCTTCCATTGGTAAAGAAAGCTATATGACACTGGAAGTTTTCCAATAAGTCTTACATTATTTTAATAATGTATATTTCCAATAATATATTGCAATTCATTTGATGTTATCCAGGCAAGGATATACAAAAATATGCCATGTCCCATATTAATATAATTATATGTGTGTGTTATCAAGATTACTTATAAACTTAATTACTTATGAAAATAACTACATATTTTTTCAGCCACTGACCACAGTAAAAACATTGTTCCAATAAATTCCCAAGCCTGATATAGCCAAAGCCATAGCCTCACTTGTATTCTTGGGACCAAGAGCTATGTATAGCTCTAGCTTCATAAAGGGATTCTGTCCTGATTCTATGGTGTAGTTTATATTTATAAATGACACAGTTTACATTACACATAATTCACTGTACCATATAAAATAAAATGTAAAATGTTTGTAGCTGTAAGGCAGTGTAGGCAGCCATCTCAGATCATTGTGCCTGATCCTGTGCTTTCACGAAGAGCCATCACTTTACAATGGAACTGCTTTCAGATAAGCTATTGTTTCTCCTAATTTATGTAACTAGAGAAGTCGCAGTGGGACTAGGCTTTTTTGTTTAAGTGATATTCTCATATCTACCAGGGAGCTATTGTCTTTTGTCAGGGAGCTGCTATCTGGCTACCTTCCCATTGTTCTGCTGATGGGCTGCTGGGGGAAAGGGAGGTGGATGATATCACTCCAACTTGCAGTGTAACATTAAAGAGTAACTAAAGATTATCAGAGTGCAAGTCACATGACTGGGGCCCCTGCGACTAACACCATATCAGATTTCAAAATTAAATATAAAAAATCTATTTGCTTTTTGATAGATTTCAGTGCAGAATTCTGCTATAGAAGCACTATTAACTGATGCACTTTGAAAAAAAACATGTTTTCCCATGATAGATTCACTTTAAACAGCTGGTAAAAAAAATAATTTCCAATTTTACTTTCTTCAGGAAATGTCTTGAAAAAGTAATTTCCAATTAGCAATGATATAGCAAAACAGCATGTGAGGCACAATGCCGTGAAATCAGATACTGTATGTATTCATAGAGAAATTAGATAAGGCGTTCATTTCATATGTTTTGATTTTCAGTTTTTAGAATTAATTGAATGTGTTCTTTCAAGTTTAAGTTTTAGTGCCTCTGTATAATATCGATTAGAACAGATTCGCTTTGTACTATTTTCTATATGCCAAAACAAATAGACTGCTCTATCTTTTGTAAAATGAGAAAGAGAAGCAATCATGGTAGCTGTGTTTTTCAGTAGGGTCGTAATGAAGTAATGCAAGTTAATTTTCCAAATCTCTCAAAAGAATTCTAGGTTATAGATCGGTGTTAAGGAAGAATAATGACTACTGGTACTTTTAAAAACATTTGTTTGTAGTTTCAGGTTCAAATTGTTTTTTTAGTCCCCTATTAAAGTTAATAAAAATAAAAACATTGATTATTAAAAACATAATTTTTTTTTATAAATTAGTGGGATTTGACTGCACTCCTAACAATAATAACAAAATATACACACACACTCACAAACACACACATACGCTCACTAAGGGGTGGATTTATCTTTAATTTTCATGTTTATTTTTTTATTTTTAAAAAAAATTAATTTTGAAATCTATCATATACTGGCACTCGAATTAGATTATTCGCCACCTTAAACCTTCTGAATTGCTGCTTTAGCCTATGGGGGACATCCTGGAATCAATTTGGAGTTCTTTGGAGACATCCTGAAAATCAAGGTGAAAAAACTGGAATCAAATTTGATTCTAATTCGATTCAAATTCGATTTGAGTTTGCGGGTCGATCGCACTCGCCTGAATTTGAAAAATTCTAATATTTTTTGAAAAATTTCAATTGTTTTAATTTCAAGTTATGAGAGTTTTTACAAAACATGAGCTCAAAATTCGATCCTTGAAAAATCTGCTCCTCAGTATATGTACAATATACAAATAGGGGCACATTTGCTAAGCTCGAGTGAATGATTCGAAAAAACTGATTTTCAAAGTATTTTTTTGGGTACTTCGACCATCGAATAGGTTATTACGACCTTCGACTTTGATTCAAATGAACTAAAAATCGTTAGACTATTCGACCATTCGATAGTCGAAGTACTGTCTCTTTAAAAAATACTTTGACTATATACTTTGGTAGTTTAAACCTACCGAGGTTCAATGTTAGCCTATGGGGACCTTACCCAGCACTTTTCTAAGTTTTTTTTGATCAAATAAAAATTGTTCCATCGATCGGATTTTTTTTTTTTTTTTTCAATAATGTTTTTTTTATTTATTTATATGCGTTACATGTTAAATGGCATATTGCAGGTAAAATAATGTAAATAACAACAAAACAAAAAAAAAAAACACAAGTATAACAAAATAAAAGTCAAGTGAGGTAGTAGAGTTGTGACTTCACGTGTCATGATTAGGTAAAGATATTAGGTATTACCAAAATGACCAACAATTGTATCTTTGGTTCCCTTATTCAATCATATCATACAACCGTAGTCCTTTTCCATGTAGGTGGCAGTACTAAATCATAAATCGGTATTTTGCAGGTTTGATGGTTGACTCGATAATATTCTATTGAGACGGTGACTCCTGGGGGGTTCCGTTAAGCTTTGACTTACTGAGGTGATGAACAGTTGTTCAGCCTCCTGGACAGATGCAGATCCGCATAGCAGTTCAGTTTCATACCAGGTAGTGTGTTGAAAAGTCTGTATTGTTAGTTGTCTGGTGGTTGGTGGTAGTGTGTCTATGTATGTTGACCACGTGTTAATAAATTTTTCTGTGTGTTTTTCTTTGTCCGTGAGGGTTTCAATCCAATCCATGTGGAAAATGTGTTGCAGCTTTTGTAAAACTAGAGATATGGGTGGGGGGGATTGAGATAGCCAGTTGTGGAGTATGGCCTTTCTGGCTGCTGCGGCTAGGCGTATAGCTAGGATTTTTCCTGGTTTGGGGGATTGTATGTCTGACGGGAATTTGCTGAATATGGCCCATGCGGCTGTGATGGGCATCTTTTTCCCGGATATAGTTTCCCAATAGCTGGCGATTTCCTCCCAGAATATTTTGATTTGTGGACAAGACCATAAACAGTGAATTAAATCTGCTCTGTCAGCACCACATTTTAAGCATCTGTCCGAGGTGGCAGTTCCGATGTGGAACCTCTTTACAGGTGTGAGATAAGTTTGATGTAATATTTGTAGTGCCATCTCTTGGTATGTGCTGGCGGGCAGACTTTTCATGACGTGTGTGTGGTAGTTTAAGATGTCTTCATTTTCTGCTAGTGGGATTACCGTTTTCCATTTTGTAAAGTTGAAAGTGGATTTGTCAATATCTAGGGCCGTCCTGATTTGTCTGTAGATTTGGGATGTTGATTTAACTGCGTCTTGTCTCAGCCAAAGGGAGTCTAGGGGGTTATTTTTGTCTTTTTCAGTGAGTTTGTTCAGGTGCTGAGTAGCGAAGTGGGTTATTTGTAGCAATGCGAATTGATGGGGTTGTAGGAATGGGTATTTTTGTATTAGGTTAGAGGTAGTTAGTAAGGTGAATTTGTCCGTGACCATATCTTTTATGTTTTGTAGGCCACGCGTTTGCCATATGTTAAAGACAGTATTGGAGCGACCAGGAGTGAAGTTTTTATTCCCCATCCAGGTCAAGTGTATGGAGTTGAATTGAGAGATGTTGATTTTTTTCCGAATTTTGTGCCAGGTATTGTATGTGTGGATAAATAGTGGATTATCTTTCATGTTTTTTGGGATATCTTTGAGAGGTGTGTGTAGTAGACAGTTAAGTGATATTCCCTCTGAGAGTGTGTCATCTAAGGAAATAGTGGTGAAAACGTTTCTATGGTGGAGCCAGTCACCTGCAAATCGGAGAAGGGCAGCATCGTTGTATTCTATTACATTTGGGAAATTAAGTCCTCCTTCATGTTTTTGTAGTTGAAGTTTAAAAAGATTGATTCTGGGTCTTTTTTTATTCCATATGAATGTTCTAATTATGTGTTGTAATCTTCTGATATCCGTGGATAGTATCCTATATGGTAGTAGTTGTATTTTGTAGAGAAGTTTGGGAAATGCAATAATCTTTATTAAGTGGAGTCTGCCCGCGAATGACAAGTTTGTGTTAATCCATTTGCGGGTTTCTTGTTCTATCTGGTCTATTGTATGCCTAATGTTTAGGTTGTAGAAGTCCTGATGGCGTTGTGGTAATTGGATCCCGAGAAATTTAATGTGTGTTTTCACTTTTTTAAATGGGAAGGAGGTGTTCCAGTCTGCAGGGGAGGTATGTTGTAGACGCAGTGCTTCCGATTTATCTAAGTTGATTTTAAATCCTGCTATAGTGCCAAATCTTTTTTAGAATATAGGGTAGTTCGGTTTGTGGTTTGTGTATAAATAGAAGGATGTCGTCTGCATATGCTATTAGTTTGAGTCTTTGTGTGCCTAATGGTATACCTTTGAAGATATCACTATTCAATAGATGTTTTAGGAGGGGGTCTAGCGCAATGTTGAAAAGCAATGGTGAAAGAGGGCATCCCTGTCTGGTCCCTCTTTGGATCAGAAATCTAGTTGAGTTAAGGCCATTTGCTGTGATATGTGTGTATGATTGGGAATATAGGGTCTTAAAGAGGTTTAGCATTTGTATGCCAAAATGTTGGAACTTAAGAAGCCTTTTGATATGTGTGTGAGTTATCCTGTCAAATGCTTTGTCTGCATCTAAATTAATTAACATACCGTGTTTTCTTTTTTCCAGGGTACATTGATATATTGCCGCTATTACCTGTCGTATGGCTTGGACCGAGGTTCGTTGTTTAAGGAATCCTACTTGTTGCGCGGTAAGTATTTGCGGGAGAATTAATTGTAATCTGTCAGCCATGATCTTAGTTAGTAATTTTAAGTCCTGATTGAGTAGGGATATTGGTCTATAGGATGAGGGTAAGGTAGGGTCTTTTCCTTCTTTTGGGATGAGTATAATCCTGGCCTCATTGGCTTCATTCCACAGGGGGGAGCCTTGCAAAACGTCATTAAAGATTGTGGTAAGTATGGGGGTGAGTTCTACTATGAGGGTTTTATAGTACTCTGCACTGAGGCCATCAGGGCCTGGTGATTTCCCATTTTTTAGGTGTTTTATTGTTGATATGATTTCTTGCTCTGTTATAGGTGCGTCGAGTATTTCTCTGTCCCGAACTGAGAGCTTGGATAAATGGGCATCGCGTATGAAGAGGAGACCCTCATCTGGATGATCTTGGTTTTCCTCATAAAGTGTTTTAAAATGTGTTTCCATTGTCTTCACTATTTGTTTTGTGTCTAGGGCCCATCCCTCCGCTGTTTTCAGTTTTTGTATAAAACTATGTTTGGTTTGAAGTTTTGATATTTTAGCTAATAATTTCCCAGGTTTGTTTCCCCATCTATAAAATTTGTTCTTCATATGAGATATTTTATATTGTGCATTATCATGTAATAAAGTGTTGAACAAATTCTTGGTGTCAGTGTATTTTTTCTTATCTGCTTCTGAGTTTGTGAGTTTAAATGCCCTATAATGATTAGTGAGTTCTTTTTGCAGGGCTGAGTATTTTTCAGTAAAATGCCTTTTCTGTTTTATTAGATATGCCGAAATATGTCCTCTCAGGACAGGCTTAGATGCGGCCCATAAGAGGTTTTGGTCGTCCCAATGCGACAAATTATCGTCAATATAATTTGCCCATTGTTGTTTTAAGAATGTTTGAAAATCAGCATTATTATTTAAGTAGGGAGGAAATCGCCAGTTATATGATGTTGACCTTGTAGCCAATTGCATCAGGGTTAATGTTACTGGGGCATGATCAGAGACATCAATATTGTTTATGGTGGCCAATAATATCTTAGAGAGTTGTGTGGTTGACAGAAAGAAGTAATCTAATCTGGAGTGTGTGTTATGGGCTCCTGAATAGAAGGTGTAGTCTTTGGTATCTGGGTTTGTGTATCTGAAGGTATCTTGAAGATGTAAAAACTCACAGAACGTGTGTAATGGGGTAATCCGTCTCATTGGGTATCTGGATGCGGCATCCGATCTGTCCATGAAGCGGTCCCATACTGTATTCATGTCTCCACCGATAATTAGATTCGCGGATCCCCAGGAGTCAAGTCTTTGCATTAGTTCTGTGAAAAAAAAGTTATTGTCATCATTAGGTGCATATACGTTCACTACAGTATATTTCATGCCTTGTATTTCTATATCTATGATTAGGTAGCGGCCATTTTTGTCTTTATATGTTTTGGTCACTGTACCATTCAATGATTTATGTAAAAGTATTGCCACACCCCTAGATTTAGTTGAGTATGATGCAGTTATCTGTTCCTGTATCCAGGTGTCCCTTAGTATATTTTTGTCTATGTCTCGCCAGTGAGTTTCCTGCAGGAGAACAATATGGGCGTTTTCCCTTTTTAATAGGGATAAGACTTTGCGTCTTTTTACCGGAGTATTAAGGCCACCTACATTCCATGAAAGCATTTTAAGATTTTTAGGTTGGTTATCAGAAGAAGTGTTATCTATAGGTTCACCCATGTAGTCTGTGCTAACCTATACCCTGTTTAGGGGTTGCGTAAATCAAGGTTTCCTGTATTAGGGTGGGGACCCTGTCCCAGTGAGCGGGTTCCATCCCTTGGTGACGATTGTTATGGGATTGGGAGCCGGAGAATTGGCAATGGTCTTCTATTTGGTTGTTGGTTGTAATCACTTGAACATTTAGTATCACATTAACTATGTACATTAAAAACATTGCATTTTGAGTAATAGAGAGTCACAAACCTCACAGTTTGTCTGTGACAGGAGTTAAAGAGAAAGAGAAAAGGGGAAAAGAAAAACAGGTTTTAACCTACAGAATAGTCAATCTATAGCATAGTCAGTAGACAAGTTTTATAAGAAATCGTGAGGCAGTAAGAGCAACAAGGAAACTATAAGGAGGAGATTCCAATGCCCTCTGTGGTTAGGGGGAAAATTCAACAGTTCGGTTCAACTTGTAAGGTGAATGAATAACTTGGTGAAGTCTCCGATAGAAATAAAGCAGGTAAGTGGAGTGCGTGTTAAGTTATAGAGAACAAGGTTCCAACAATACAATTTGCATACTATGAGAGATTCAAATGGTAAGTAACGTATCATTTAGGTTGCCCAAAATAAAAATAAATGAGAGAAAAAAGTAAAGTCAAGTTATTAAACGTTAGTCTGTTCACTGTTCAATAGCATGTTTCGCTTAAACCTCGAAACCTTCAGAATAACCAGAGAAGAAAAAAAAAAAAAAAAAAAAAAAACTTTGCCCATAGATTCCTTCTATGTAGTCCCATCAGACTGTATAAAAAAAAAAAAAAAAAAAAAAAAACCATGTTGTGTGGTACTCAGTCTAGTAGTCTTTATCAAATCTGATGGTTCGTGTTAGGGCCTGTGATATTCATCAACCGTGTTATATGAGTTGTATTCTTTCACGCATGATTCACCGTCCCTCTTATTTTTGAATGGTGGTGTCTATGTAAGCAGAAGCTTGTTTGTGGTCTTCGAAGATATGTATTTTGTTAGTATCTTTTTCGATGATTTTTAGTTTTGCAGGAAAAAGCAGGGAGAATTTGTATCCGGCGTTGTATAGAGTTTTGCAAAGTGGTGCAAATTCACTGCGTTTGGCTGTCACTGAGGCAGAGTAATCTTGGAAAAGTAAAATTGAGTGTCCATCATAAGAAAGATTTCTGGTCGCTCTGTGTGCTTCCAATATTCTGGTTTTGTCTGTAAAGTTCAATAATTTAAATATGATTTGTCTGGGACGTTGTTGTTCTTTGTTAGGTGAGGGTGGGGGTCCAATTCTGTGGACTCTTTCCACCAGAAAGGGAAGATACTTTGTATCCAGATCGAGAGCCTTGGGTAGCCACTCGTGAAGAAGATGCTCCAGATCCCTGGTTTTGACCGACTCAGGAACCCCCACTAGTCGTAGATTGTTCCTCCTGCTGCGGTTCTCTAAGTCCTCCACTTTATCAGATAGGATTGATATTTCTTTTTGTTGAAGATCAATGGTGGATTGCGCAGTGGTTAAATTGTCCTCCAGCGTGGAAATACGATCCTCAGCTTGGGAGATTCTTTGAGCTTGGTTGGTGATTTGTTGTAATATCTCCGAGACCGATTCTTTTATGCCAGCTAGTTTCTGGTCCAGTAAGGGACCCAGGATCTGGACCATTTCCTCCATGCGTGCGGTTGTTTCTGAGTCACTCTCCGCTTGGGGAATTTCTGCTGTTTGTTTTTTGTCTTTTGACTTGGTTTTTGGTGTTTTGAGCGACATAGTAGTTGTTGTTGGGCCCAGGAATTTTTCCATGCCGTGAGAAGGATCTGTGGACAGTTGTTCCCCGAGTAGGAGAGTTCCTGGGAGGTAGTATATTTCCCGGCTGTCTTAATGCTGGTAAGTTGTCTACTGAGTTAGGTTGTCATAGGTGGTATATCCGTAGGTTGTAGCCTCCATTTGTATTATCTCATACTGTATGGCGTTACTTACATTCCACAGTGGAATGGGTATGGGTTGTTTTGCAGTCCATGTTTATTGTTGCCATATGTGCAGCGAGGTTGTGCGTTTGGAATTGTATGTGCCGGTTACATTATTACAGCTTGGTAGTATTAGGACAGGTGGTCCAGTATTGACAACAATTGTACGCCTTTAGGACCGTTTAAGATGTTGGGCGTTGGTTTGGTTAGGGTCCCTTGCAGCAGTAAAGCTGTATAAGTACTGCCCTCTTGTGGTAACTTTTATTTTCTCAGTAAACACGCTATGGCCTTTGCAGGGTGTAAATTGCCACTGCGTCACGTAAATTATATGTCCCAGAGTAGGTGTATGGGCCTGCTCCCTTGAATAAAATACTGAGTCTGGCTTTTAGTTGAGCGAATATTCGCTGTTATATGTTCGTGTCCCCAGGGAGTTATGTGGGAGTAGCTCCGATATCATGCGCTGTGGGGTTAGTGCGGGTCCGGGTCCGCGGTTGTGAGCCGTGTAAGCTTTTGGCCCCCAGCCGTCTTCCCGTGACCTAAGTTACTTATCTGTGTCCCGGTTGCTTCGGATCACACTTCTGTGCCTGGCGTCAGATATCAGCGCGCGTATTGATGCAGCGTGGCGAAGGCTTGTTCGGGACCTAGGCCTCAATCTTGCGTGGAGGCTTCCGGGGCTGCAAACGGAGGGAGAGCTGAGCGGTGGTGAGTCTCAATTTGCCCTCAGGTGTTCCGCTGCCGATTCTGCTTCTTTTGAGCGGGGTTTATATGTGGCTGAGCAGTTTTTAAAAGAGCAGAGCGCGGAGCTCTTCTATAATGCGGCCATCTTAGTGGGCACGCCCCCCGGAAGTCCCCATCGATCGGATTTTATTGTTCGATGGAACGATTTTTATATAAGTATTTGCACTAAAATCCTTCGAATTCACTTCAAGGGTCGAATTCGAGGGTTTATTAAGTTCGACCCTTGATAAATTGGCCCCATAATATTGATTTACCCAAACACACTTCTCATCCTCCAATGGTAACAATTTTAATCAATGTATAAGAAACTGTGGTGGGAATGTACCAAAAGTTGGTAATGGTAAAATATTCACAATGCACTTAAAATGTATACCTTTGTGTAAATTTTAATATGACTTTTGCAAACCTGGAAACTAGCAAACAAGTCAGACAATATAAGACAGATGGTCTTATTGGTTTGCACCAGTGTATGTAATAAAACTTTCTACTGAATAAGTTATTATATTTGCTCCAAAAGATTATGCAACCTTAAAACATGCCTTAAAACTGCACTATGGGCAATTAAAATTCACTATAAAATAACAGTCTAACAAAGACAAACAAAACCTCAGTTGCCAAACATTATAGATCCTATACCTGTATACAAATGGTGTGGAAGAAATAACACATGTAGGTTTCGACACACATGTAAGAAAGTAACTTATTTTAATTAAAAAGAATATTCATTTGTATTTATATTGGAAAAGGAAAATGTTCTTGTGTTTAATATGCTCTCAGATTCAAGATTAAATAAAGACTATTGTGTGTTATGAATAGTGTATGAATTTCATTAACAATGATTGCTGACAAAGGGCAGCTACTGTATGCTTGATAGCTTCTTGTATGTGATCTCGAATTTTCAAAGCAAAAAGGACAAGGTGACCTTTTCTAACGGAGGTGAAATTAAGGCGTATGAAGTAGCATGGCTGATAATATGCTTTATGTAACTGAACTTTCCTTCTCATTTTCAGGTCTTTAAATTATATTATTATAATGTAATATAATTTATTTTTATTATATTCTTGGATGTTACAGAAATTATGTAAATGCATATATCCTGGACATGCAGTAAAAGGAACTGAATATCAGTATAAGTTCATACTTTGAGTAGCTTTTGGATCATATAGCTATAATGCTTAAACAGTAAGAATTACTGTATTTTTCTCTTTATATGATAAGGCAAAACATCAAAATCTACTGAAAAATAAAACACACAGTGAAGCAATTACTAAATAATACATCTATATATTCCTCTAGTGTAGGCTATATGTTCTAAGTATACTAAGAAATATGTTAAATATAAAACCATTACAGTCTGTGAAAACACTTGTAAGTGGACTACAAATACCTTACTGTACACCAAGGAAGAAACCAGATCAAGGCATTCTTCCATTTGTGCTCACCAATTACCTTTTTATGAGAGTCCAGTACCCTCCAACTCAGGAGTGCCCATACTTTACTAATGTGGGGTCTACTTTTAGTGATGTTGTCCCATTATGATCTACATCTATAAAAGCATTGTTACTATTCGGTTCCAATCCTTATCAGAAAGGTCCATCTAAATATACCAGTAAACCCCCAAAGTAATGTTGCTCTGAGTCCCCTGTCAAAAGAAACACTGCATCTCTTTCCTTCTATTGTGTACACATGGGCTTCTGTATCAGACTTCCTGCCTTCAGCTTAAACCTCATTGCCCTGGGCAAGAGCATGCTCAGTTTGCTCCTCTCCCCCCACCCCTCCCTTCTCTACTGTAATCTGAGCCCAGAGCAGGGAGAGACTCAGGCAGGAAGTGATGTCACACCACATTAATACTGCAGCTCCTATTCTAAACAAACAGAGAGTTTCTAGAGCTTTTTACTCAGGTATGGTAAAATATTCTACAGAATAAATATAGCATTCTAGCTTGCACTATTGCAGCTAATCTATTGGCAATAAAATGCCTCCGTAGCTTTCCTTCTCCTTTAAAAGATATACACTTCTTAATGCAGATAATATTTTATTTAATATTAAAATTGTGCATCATTTTTCAAATGTATTCATAGTCTTTCACTGCAGTTTTGATAAATAGGTTAGTTTTAATGCATGATCAAAGATGTGATGTCCATTATTTGATTTTGTACACAACTTTAACTGTAAAATTATCGAATTTATTAACACGTATTTCTAAAGCATCAACATATTCAGCAGCGTTGACTTTAAGGCAGAGAGATTAAATCCCTAGATGATACTGTCATTAAAATGGTAATCAGTACAAAACAACAACAGATTCTGAATTTCATGTGAAATGCTTTAGCATATGCAGCTAAGGCTTGTTTATTGATTTGATTTTACTCTTCATCTAGTGAAAGGTGACCTTCAGCCTGAGAAAGCCCTTGTTCTCAGTTATGTAAAAGTCCAAAAATATTCCTTTCTACAGTCACGGAATGTACAGTATATGTATATGCAGTGTTGGTGTGAGATGTACAGTATATTTGTATTTGTGATACTGGGGTTCAAGCTATTTATCAATCCTTTGCTCACTCTTAACTAAAAATTAGGTGTTTTTCCTACAGATTATTATTTTTAGATGAGTATAATCTTTTTGAAAAGTATAACATTTTCTCAGGTTCTTGCTGGTAATTTCTCACCAATATATTCTTCTTACAATATAAACTCTTATAGCTCAAAGGAATTTTCTATGGTGTCTGCATACCAGAGAAAGTGATTTCAATAAGTAATAAATATGAGACACATGCTGTAGTAAAAAAAAAAAAAAAGCGATACATTTTAAATTTTAAATGGTAATATCATGTGAGAAAAATTGAGCAATGTCAGATTTCAAGACTATAAAACCCCTGGAACATTAGACTCCAAGGTGCATTACGTCATAGGTACAATTTAGTTAAAAAAAACCCACTAGAACAGCACTTTTATAATCACTGTGGGGCATAGCCACATAAAAAAGGTACAATTGCTAAGAACTGTGTTGATTCAAAACTAATTAATGGATTCCTAATTAGATTTAGACAGTTTTATATTACCGTCAATGTGATTTAATGAAATACAAGAGAGTAATTTAATGAAAAATATAATGAACTGTTACTGAATTCATTTATTAAAACGAATTAAATGTAAATTAGTAGAATGAATGAATCAATATTAATATTTAATGCAGCAAAAAAAAAAAAAAGTATTGAGTCTAAAAAGGAAAATAATAGAACACCCTGTGATATAAACTGTCTCCTTTCTTGATATGTTCCTATGGGGTAATCACACGTGCAAAAAAAGTCAAACAATCCTAGACTTGAGCCATTACATTTTCTATTTGTGGAGAAGTCACACTGTTCTTAAAAGGCATCAAACTTAGTATAAAAACAGTTAAAAGTGCATATTACTAAAGTGAATAAGTGCAGCTTAACTATTTCCAAAAAGTCTTCTTAAAAACAATAAGAAAATATTAATACCTTCAGTCTCAGTTTAAAAATAAAAAATGGGTAAATAGCTCATGATAACAGGTGCATGGCAGGGCCTGGGCTAGGGGTATGCAGAAGAGGCATGTGCCTAAGGTGCAGGGGCACCAGGCATGAACCTTGTCCATCTGCTTACCCCTAGTCCAGGCCCTCTTTTGCCCCACAATGAAGATTGTATCCATGCACTCTGTTGTCCCAGCATGACATTACCATGTCAACAAGAGCAGACACTAGGGATACAAATTTAAATTGGCTAGTGTTAAAGCTCCCTATTTACATTTAGTTAGATCATAGATACTGTCAGCTACAGTTCCTGTGTTATATTTTTATATTACTTGTATGAATGCAAAGTTGTTTATCCTGGACTCTCTTCAGGGATGGCCCTGTATGCACACTGACCTGCAAAAAATGTATTGATATTTAAAATGATTCATAGCAAAACTTAAACTGCAATTTAAAAGTGCAACTAAAGACTTGAAAATAATTAGACTATGGGGCAGATTTATCAAGGGTTACATTGAATAGAAAAAACTTCGAAATTTGAATTCAAAAAGACCAACCGAAATTAGGTTGAAGTTTTTTTTGGGTCGAATAGGTCCGTTTTCGATCGAATAGGCCCGTATTCGGCCGAATAGGTCTGTATTCAGCCAAATTCGGATCGAAGGAATATTGCATTCGATCAAATTCGATTCAAAGTTTTTCCCAAAAAAAAACTTTGATTTTTCAGAGTCCACCAATTGACTCCAAATATGTTCTAGGAGGTCCCCCATAGGCTAAAACAGCAATTCAGCAGGTTTTAGATGGCGAATGTTTGAGGTCAAATTTTTAAAGAGACAGTACATGATAAATTTTAAATTGGACTATTCCCTAGTCGAAGTACACAAAAGCTTGAAATTTGAATTTTTTCAATTTGAAAATTCACCTCGACCTTTGATAAATCTGCCCCTATGTGTTGTACTTTGTGCACTAGATGTACACCAACATGTAAGATTCAAGAATAATATACTAGAGTGCTGTTAATGATGCTACATTTTTGTATCAGCATATAAACTTTTTAGCAGAAAAAGAAAAGGTAAAGAAATAAACTTTTAACCTAAAAAAGGCAAAGGAAAAATATATATTAATTATGTTTAAGATCAAACATTGTTGAGAATAGTAAGACACATCTAACATTAGTTTTTAAACATATAAATGCTGAATAATTATGAAAGAGGGCATGAAACACTTGGAGGCAGCTTTATTAAGTAAATTTAAATTAAAATTTTCGAATATTTTTTGGTGTCAAAATTCACACATTTGTATTTTAATCACCCAATTTGAATGTGAGATTTATCATACCTTGACCATGGAAACAGTTCCAATTTGAATATCCGCCACCTAAAATCTGCCGAGTTAATTTACAAGTCAATGGCAGAGGTCCGTTGATCCATTTGCAGATGTTAATAGGCTTCCTGACATACGTTTTTTCATAGGAAATATCTATTCGAATTTCTTCGTATTCTAATCAAATATGAATCGAATTTTCGGGTCGTTCCCATTCAATAGAAATTTTAGACAATCAAATTTTTTCATAAATCGAATTGTGAGTACATTCAAAATTTGTTAGAGTAAAAAACAAATTCACATAATTTCTAAATAACCCCATTGGTATCAGAGGGAGTTGTTGATTACAACAGAAAAAAAATGTTTTTGGGTTTTTTTTGCAAACCGTTTCAGATATTTTAAGCCAAATCAATACATTTAAGCATAGGCGACTGGCTAACTCAGGAGGAACTTCAAAAAGACTATAACATGTGAAAGTAAACAGGGGTTGAAGACTTGCTATTCAAGTGTTATTCACACTAAGGTATTAAAGGCGTTTAGCTCTGTCGTTGCCACATCACTTTACATAAAGGCCTATTTATTAAAATTCTAATTGTGTAATGTTAGAGGTTTTTTACTTTGAATGGAATTTAATTTTTATTAAACCCAAATATTTGCTTATTTATTAAATGTTCTAATATAAAATTTTTGTTTGAATTTTGTGAAAATTTTTACTTTATAATTTTTAATAGGTGTATTGAAAAAGCACTGGGATTTGCCATAGATGCTTCCACTGACTTCCACATGAACTTGGCAGCTCTTAGATGCCAAAGTTTTACATATTTTTAGCATATAATAAATTGCTGATGATGTGCTGTTATTCAAGCAGATATTCTGTATCAACCTGGATAGCTACAGCCCTGTTAGTTTCATATCTGTGGTGAGAAAGCTTTTGGAGGGCATAGAAGTTGATATTGGAATATATTTCATATCACAATGCTATGGGGCAGATTTATAAAATATCAAAGTGCAGAATTCTGAAGGACTTCCAGCTGTTTTTACCATTTGCCAGAACTTTTCTGACAAATCTATTCTGTGCTGCAAACCATTCCAGTGTTAGAATGAAATTGTTAAAGAAGAAGCTTCTAATTTTTTTTTCACTTAGCCCTAAACACTAATGATTTTATGCACAATTGATTTTGCTAGAAAAATAGACACATAGAAGTAGACATCCCAGCAGAGGATGTGATCTACTTAGATTCTGCTAAAGCATTTGATACAGTACCACGCAAGGTAGCTGATTACAACAAGGAATATTGATCTTAAACATGCTATTTGTATTATTTTGTAGAATTGAGAACTGGCTGATGAATAAATTACAAAGAGGTTATACATGGAACATTTTCTAGTTGGACTGGTATTGTTAGTGGAGTGCCTCCAGAAACTCTACTTGGCCCTTTGCATTATATGTATTCATCAATTTTTTGAGATTAGCATTGAAAGCACTGTCTTGGTTTTTTTTTTTTTTTTGCTAATAATATAGAGTCCATGCAAAATGTTTCCACTTTGCAGAGTGATTTCAATAAAACAAGTACTGGACAATGATAAATTCAAGGTTATATACCTAGACAATAATATTATAAATGCTAGTTACACACTGAAAGAAACTGAATTGGAGGCCTCCTTAATAAGGATTTGGGAGTTGCTGTGAATAACAGATAGTTTTCTGAGTTTTTTGCTCCTAATCCCCAAAAACATTGGATATCGGTACGGACATCAGCACAGACACTGGGACCTTCCCCATTGACTGATACAGGAACTCGAGAGCCTTTAGATGCCGGGGTTTCGAATTCTGAGTTTTTAGACCATCGGACTTTAATAAATGTTGAATAATTCGTAGTATTTTTTTTTTTTTGCGCTCCGAAAACTATAAAACTATATAATTCGAGGTTCGGATATTCAGAGCTTGATAAATAATCCTCTAAGTAGGATATACAGTAACTAATAATATTATAATACATTTCTCAATTGGTCATCATTTTTATTTAGTTGTGGATTTTAAATCAATTTTGAATTAATTTAATTAATTGCTTGTTATGTTCTGAAGCTCTCAGGTAGAATTTTAACTTCTACCTAGTTGCTAGGGCTTAATTTGCATGAAACAGATAAGAAGTCAGAATGCATACGAATAGGCCTGGATAGAAAAATATCCATTATAAAATAACAAAAAAAAATAAATCCTCAAAGTTAATATTTTTTTTAGGTGCCAGGGTCAGTGATCCCAATAAACAAATACCTTTAGTTACATGCTGGAAATAGATAGAGTAGAAATGCTACTAGTTTTAAAACCATACAAAATAAATAATGAAGACCAGTTAAAAAGTTCCTTAGAAAAGGTGACTCTATAACACATTAAAGTTGATTTAAAGGTGAACCGAGCTGTGAAGAAAATGTAACGATTAAATCAGGATAGACTACCAAAGATGGATTTGTATGCTCTAGAGAAAAAGCAATTGCAAGAAGATAGAATAACGCTCTAAAAATACATTAGAGGATACTATAGACAGGCTGAGACAATTTATTAGTTTTTTGAATGTTTGAATTTTTTTGAAGTTTATCAAATTTTTATTTTTAAAAATAACAATTAAACTCAATTGTTTTTTTATTTGATTTTTGCTTCACGAGGCAACCAGTAAATCATTCATTACAATTGGGGGAAATTTTGAAATGTTAAGACTGCACATTTGAGCAGTGAATTTTTGAGCAGTAAAAATAAAGACACAAACAAAAAACATTGAAAGTTATTTAAAGAGAACTATGCATGTTTTAGACTTCTAATTTTTCCTTAAATCAGATTTTGTTCAAAAAAAAAAATCTTATCTGATTTATCTTTTAAATAATAGTTATGTCATGAGGATATTGTAAGCTTAATTTAAGATAATTTATATTTATAATGAAGTCATTCAGTACATGCGTTTGCACTGTACAAAATACATTTTGGTTATATAGTTAATTATATATTGTAAAAAAAAGAATTCATTAAAATCACTTCTTTTCCAACTTTCTCTAGTAACTTTCTATCTTGAAAATGATCTTGCATGGTTTATACTTTCACGTGGGCATCAATATCTAACGCGGCTTACCAAAAAACTTCTCATAAATAGAAATAAGGATGTAATCCTGCATATCTCATCAACTGAGAAAATAAAATTGCAAACATGTTTTAAGGGACTATTAAAATTCCTTATACCTCATTCAGTTTTGGTCATGAAGGAAAGCAGAAGAAAGTATAAGATGCAGTTTTAATGTACCAGCTAGAGGGGCAAGAAATTGTATTTTAATTGCCTTTCTCCTGGCTGAATTTTTATACCTGCTCTGGTGCCTGTCTTCATTAGAATTTTTTTTAACCTTATCTCCTGTTTGAAAACTCACAAACGTTCAACAAATGAAGTTCATTTAAGACATACGCTGATTACTCTAATGTGTCATTAACGGTTCATGGGTACAAACAAGTTACGTTGAGGAAAACAGCAGCTGTGTTTGTTTTTCTAAATCTAGCAGCACTGAAATTACATTGCTTTAGAAACATCTGTGGATGCTTAGGAAAGAGAAGTGACTGAACAGTTGAAAATGCAAAGGTTTATGGATCATGAATATATTCCGCTCCTGACTTACCAAGTTCCATGAAAATGTATGATATAAATCTGTCCAGCAGCTAAAGAGGCATATGAATTTTAAAAACAATATGGGCTGAGTGAAGTATTGAAAAGCTATATGATTTACATTATACTTAATCTACCTCCCCTAGCCCATGGTCATGCCTGGCTGTAAAAGAGGATAATGGTTTGCTTAGTTTTATGAAATTGTTTATTACGTTGGGTGTTTGTTTATCTTGCCAATATTCTGGTTTCATAGAAATGTATGTTATATTTAACTACTGTATTATAAAATAAATAGATATTATTGTGCTGCAATATCAAATCAAAAAGGAGACTAATCGTTGGTTTGTTGGTTGATTTGGCTGTCTTATGTTTAGTTATAGATAAAATACCCCTTAACTCACTTGGGTCACTGAGACTATTATTGCCTCAAGACAGCCCAACAATCCATCATAAAGACAAGGAACTTGAGTGTTATCTCTTAGCAAGCTTAGCTACCAAGAAACATTACACATCTCATTAGGTGGGAAATCAGAATATAATTACTTCACATGATAGATTATCTATAATAGTGTTGGTATAAGACTAATTAAAGATAAAGGGGTTGTTTACAAGCTCCTGGGCAATATATAAAGTGCAAAAAAAGTCTGTTTTTCATTTTGGTTCTCAGAGACCTAAGGCTACCCCCTTGAATACAGAACTGGTGCATTCAGCACTACTCTATTCAAGATGGCCAAGTGGGGGGGGTCATTCAGACACACAAGTAAGGGAGCGGTTTGCACAGCACAGCAATTCCCCCAGGAAGATATTCTGCATAAAGTAGCACTTTCTCTTCTGCCTGGGAAAATTTTACATCACCCCTATAATCTCTGTAAATCCTTTTATTAATGCAATCCTATTTAATGAATACAATTGTTGTAAACTTTAAATTTCTATATATTGTAGATCAGATTTTGCAGGTTACAAGACTCCACATATTCTGCATAATATGTTGGAAATTATGTTTGAGCCAAATGCTTGCACAGTCATGAGATGAGAAAAAAAAAACTCCCCATTGTGGTTCCAGTAAGTTGTATTTTATATGGCTTAGACTCACATGTAGACTTTGCCACTTGGTAGCTACATGGAAAACAAAGTGTGAGTTTATCTTTCATGTGAAAAGCATATAGTAGTGTGAGTGTGGTTTTACATATTTTGCCTCTCTAATATCGCTGCTCTCCAAGAATTGAGCACTTAAGAGCTGCATTCAGAAGGAGCAGAGGTGGGTGGCACCTGGGTGTCCTCTAGAATACTGCCTATCTTATACTAACAGTAGCTGTAAAACACAGGGTCAGCTTGGGCACAACAAAACTTCACTCTGTATCTTGTTCTGCATTTTTAATCCAGCACAACAGTTTGGAAACCACATACAGCAATTTTCTACATATAATGAAATATATTATCCACACAATTATGTTCATAAAAATATATTGTCAACCAATATGGAAAACGAGGGAGAATCAATAAGAACTGGTGGCTATTGGTGGATTTCTCTACAACTTTCTTTATGGAAGACATATCAAATTCTGTAAAGCAGGAGGAATGTCCTTTCTGTAGAATAATTAAGCAGGGACATTCTGGAGCCTTGGTTGTTAGGTATTACTAGACAATTGGCTAAAACATAACAATCTAACAATACAATTTAACAGAATAATATTGGTATGCACTTTGCAAAGCTGAAAAACCTTTGTAGGCTTCATAGGAAGCGACATTTTAATAGAAATAACTATGTTACTTGTAGCTTGCATAAAGCCCTGGCTAGTACACCTTTTAGATGGCTAGAAATATTATATGTCAGGAAAAAGCTGACAAACACAGGGATGATACATTAATTCACAGTGTGCATTGGGACTTTTCTCACTTCGCGCCTACTGTGTGGATTTGGGGAATCGCTCACAGATGATAGTTTTATCAAGAGATTTCATATGTTTGTATATAAATATAAAGTGTTAAATAACTGTTACCCTGCTGATGCTTACTAATAAAACAATCCTCATTCATCCATTAATCCTTTATAGAAGCATTCAAAAAGCTAAATTTACATTTCTAATGAAACAAGAGAAATATGGGAAAATCCCTTACTGTAGTAAAACTGAGCAGGGATATCCAGAAATGCAGAGCTGTTTTCCCCTGAAGACTGTTAAGGAAACCAATTGGGTTATCTAAAACCTCAGATCTAATAAAGGACAGCTAGCAAATTTCTTTGACAATGCGTAAATTGTGCTTTCTGTGCACCCAGGGGATTTATTCCAGTCTTTTACTGTGGTTTACATGAAGCCCCAGCTAAAGAATCCCTAGTGTGTGAAGGATAGCATGCTTAGACCACAGAATACGTAAACAGCTGCTTGTATGGATGCTACACTTGTGCACTGTATGCACTGTTAGTCACATTTGTTATGCATGTGCATAGGAAAAGTTACAAATAAGCCATCTTGTATTGTTATTAAAACTGTTATACTGTATGAGGGATACCATAGCAGTTCTTGAGATACTAGATCATGTACATTACGGGGCCCATTTACTTAGCTCGAGTGAAGGAATAGAATAAAAAAAACTTCGAATTTCGAATGTTTTTTTGGCTACTTCAACCATCGAATTGACTACTTCGACCACGACTTCGTAACGAACAATTTGAACTAAAAATCGTTCGAATATTCGACCATTCGATAGTCTAAGTACTGTCTCTTTAAAAAAAACTTCGACCCCCTAGTTCGCCACCTAAAACCTACTGAGGTGCCATGTTAGCCAATGCGGAAGGTCCCCATAGGCTTTGTAACAATTTGTAGGTAGAAGAAAAATCGTTCGATCGATAGATTAAAATCCATTGATTTGAAGGATTTAATTGCTCGTTCAAACGTTTTTTCGTTTGATCGAACTATTTGCGGTAGATCCTTCAACTTCGATATTCGAAGTTGAAGGATTTTCATTCGGCAGTCGAATATCGAGGGTTAATTAACCCTCGATTTTCGACCCTATGTAAATCTGCCCCTACAAGTTATCAATACCAAAGTCCTTGTAACACTGGTGCGGAGATGTTATTGTTACCTAAAGCTTTCACTTATTATGTTATGTTGATTTCTTTACGTTATTAATGCAAAGTGCAATGAACTCAGAATCATCAAGTTTTTGCTTACAATGCAACATATTTTCACAGAATTCCAGTGTGATTGTCAGCACATGGTAAGTGCCGTCCATCACAACTTGTGTGCAAGGTATGGTGGATGGAAGTTTTATGACACTTTTTTCTACCTCTATCTGCAGTAGCGTAACTAGAGGGGGCGGGCCCTCGTGCATGACACGCAGCTGGGCCCCACCCCCTCCATACGGTCGCATTTTCAGTGGTGCACGGGCTGCCAGGGGGCCCTGAGGGGGTGCGGGCCCTGGCCCGCTCGCACCCCCTGCTCCCCCCGGTAGTTCCGCCACTGTCTATCTGACTTTCAATGGCATCACCTCCAGATTGCAATGTAAAAAATACCATGCGATCTAACTTAGTTTCTTGAACTGTTTTTTATTTTAGAGCTTTAGGAGCATTTATGAGCATTTTTAGACCTTGAATCAACTCACAACTCGAATGCTTTCTAATTTAAGAAAAAACTTGATGTAAAAAACTTGAATCAGTGAAGTCGGGATGAACAACCGGAAAACTCAAATTGATAGAGCTTGAAAAAACAAACTCTACCTTTAATAAATCTGCCTCTAAATGTTAAAAAACATGACACAACTCTAATGGTATTCATTGTTCCTTTGAACAGCTGTTCCACAAATTCTGTCCTTGTTGGAGTGTCGTAGAATGATTCATGAATTCTCATGGGCTCCACTGAGTATTGGAAGCAAATGTTTAAAAAGTGTAGTGTTTTGAAAGATATAGATTGTGAACATGTTAATTCATGTAAGTACATCCTGTAAAGCATTCTTTATATATTCCCATTCTCTTATGTAGCTGTTTCATTATGTGACATCAAAGATACACAGGACATTTTTAGAAGATCAAATATAAATACAGAAAGAAGTATCATTGTTTTCTAGGATTCACAGTGAATTAAAAAATTAGAAACTACAATTTTTCAGCAATGTAAATCAAGTGATTCTAATTTTTAAAAAGTAAAGGTATGGGGCCAGTCATCCAGAAACGTATTATCCAGACCGTTCCAAATTATAGAAAGGCCATCTCCCATAGACATTTTATCCAAATAATCCAAATTTTTAAAACTGATTTCCTTTTTCTCTGTAATAATAAAACAGTACCTTGTACTTGATCCAAATGAGAATATAATTAATATTTATTGGAGGCAAAGCAGTACTATTGTGTTTATTTTGTTTTTTTTTACTAAAACCGAATTTATCTAATTGTTTAAACAAAAAACCATGACCAACATTCCATATCTGATTTACTTTATTTATTATTAAAAAAAGCTTGATTAAACCGGTTCTGGTAAAAACTCGATAAAATCACGAGAAAACCCAAATGGCATAATTTTATCTTTTATTGAATCGATTTTTTTAAGTTTTTTATCCGAAAAGCAGGAATTTTTCATATTTTTGCCCAAAAAGCCTGAAATTCCAACCATTTCGAGTTTTTTGGACAAAAACATGAAAAATAATTCCAGCACAGACCACAGAAACTTCCAAATAGGATAGGAACCTCTACCATTGACTTATACACCACCTCGACGGGTCTGAGATGGCGGATTTTTGGATTTGGGCTTTTTGCAGCTTCCGGCTTTGATAAATGTCAAAAAACTTTAGTTTTTAACAACCAGAAAAAATAGAGTTTTGCCCCAAAAAGCCCTACCAGAGTTTAGTAAATACTGTAACCCCCTTAATGTTTACATGATTTTCTAGTAGATTTATGATATAATATCCAAATTACGGAAAGATCACCAGGACCAAAGTATTCTGGAAACAGATCCCATACCTGTATTTCCTTTTTCTCTGTAATAATGAAACAGTATCTTGTACTTGAGATCAACTAAGATATAATAAATCCTTATTGGAAGCAAAATGATAGTAATGGATTTAATAAATGGAAATATTTATTTTTTAGTAGACAAGGTATGGAGATCCTAATTATGGAAAGACCCCTTATCCGGAAAACCCTAGGTCCCAAGTATTCTGTATAGCAAGTACAGGTATGGGAGCTGTTATCCAGAATGCTTGGGACCTGGGGTTTTCTGGATAACGAATCTTTCTGTAATTTGGGTCTTAATGCCTTAAGTCTACTAGAAATTCATTTAAACATTAAATAACCCCAGTAGGCTGGTTTTGCTTCCAATAAGGATTAATTATATCTTAGTTGTGATCAAGTACAAGCTACTGTTTAATTATTACAGAGAAAAAGGAAATAATTTTTTAAAATTTGGATTATTTGGATAAAATGGAGTCTATGGGAGATTCCGTAAGTCAGAGCTTTATGGATATAAGGTTTCCGGATAAGGAATCCTATACCTGTATGTTATCAGTATAAAGGTTTATGAATTGTGATTTCTCTTTATACAGTACTTACAGCCATCAACAGCCATCAATATTTCGTCATTTGAAATGGCATAACTATTAGTTTCATTTATTACATTTTGTATCAGTTTCTGCTTATTTGAAGTATATGCTCTTCAAACATTGGTCAGTATGTAAGCTATGCTGTGTACCTGTAATACTGAATATTATCTCCATGTATTCAGTGAAAACATGAGAGGCATTTCTATGGTAACTGCACATTCTGGTTTAAAGTAGAGGAGACGCAACGGGAAATTTGATACTAGATAAAATGCATGTGTAAGGGAAATTAAAGGAGCATTAGTGTGTCATCTGCAGAAAGTAATAAGACAACACTGAAAAGGGATTATTAGATTCTTTAAATCATATGTTTAGGGTGTTAAAAGAAGACACAATAACTAGATGAGCAGAAGCATTGTGTGAATCATTCATCTGATAAAGTATAGTGTCTCCTTAGTAATCTGGAAGTGATGATATTTCTTAAAATAATGCCAGAGATATATAAAGCCATGTATTACAAAGCTTTATTCTTTATGTACAGTCCAGTTTATATAAATGTCCTATATGAAAAAAATTCCCCTCTCAACTCTCGGCAAGAAATCATTTGGGGGTTCTTTCAGTCCTATATCTGTTATACATGTAACCATTATTGTAATTTATTATGTATGTGTATATCTTTTAATAAATACTGTGGCCTGCTTTATCATAAAACCTGGATTCTTTTTTACAAGCCGCAAGGTAAAGGAACCAAGGGGCAGATTTACTAAAGGGCGAAGTGACAAAAAATTCGCCAACGTTACTACTTTCAGGCACTTCGCCAATTTACTAATGGATGCAGGTGTCACTTTGCTAGTGAAAGATACCAACGCTAGTGCTCAGTTGCACTCTATCGGCAGGCGAATTTTCAATCTCGCGAATTGACGTTACTCCGCAAATTCACTAAGATGCGGATTTTACTGAGGGTTATATCTTTCGCCAGATTTGCCTTCGCCAGCTCAGACCAGGCAATGGAGTGCATAGATCAGTTGGGGATGGTTAATCGACTGGGCTGCTTCACTGACACTGCCTGCACCACATAGTGAAGTAATAATGTTTATGTTATGTTTTTTTCCTTATAAATGTTGTATTTCTTCCCCAGATTGTGCGCAACACACTTCAAAGGGCCTGTAAACCATAAATGGGATAATATTATATTTATGTTTAAAGGATATATTGGTTTAGCCAGTTCAACATTTTATAGGTCTCTTACAAGTATTTGCTCTTTTCACAAGCATGAACAGTTTCCCAGTCAGCTTTATATTGACCTTGATCTATTCGTATTATCTTATTATAGCATCTTCTAGACACCTGTTTTCTCTACTAAGAAAATTCCAGCGTGGGAAGTTGGTCTTTGTAATGCAATCCCATCTTGCAATTCAATAAGTCTGCTCCCTGAACTGCTTTATGTTCTATAAAACAATGTGCTAGAAAATGCAATTCATACAGTAAGGTATTAATAAATATATCAGTAGGGATGGAGTGAACTGAAATGCGCATAATTCCTCTGTTGTGTTTAGGCAAAGGAGTAGTCAGGACAGGCCGGGTCGAGGCAGGCAGAGTAAACGTTATCAGGCAGGCAAGGGTCAAACCAGGAAGTCAATCAGAGGGTTAATCAGAAGCGGTAGTCAGTAATCAGGCATGGGTCAGAACCCAGAAATCAGAGTAGTCAAGTAGCCAGGCAGGGGTCAAAACAGGAATCAAACAGGTTTACAGAATTAGTACAAGGCTCAGAAGCACCAGGAACAAATCCTATCACGGGCAATGATAAACTGAGGAAATGCCCTTTAAATACATTTGAATTTGGCGCCTCTCGCGCTGACGTCATTACGTCAGCGCGCCTGCGCCTTTAAATCATAGTGCGCATGCGCGCGCGCACTAGGGAGCCGGCACCGGAGCAGCGCAACGTGACGGGCGTCCCCGTCGAGGGGGTGGCAGGCGTCCCTGCCGTCCCCCCACTAGACCACCAGGTAAGTCTTTACAGTGGTACAGTATTGCTAAGCAGTACTTCTATAAAAGAAGGTACAGATGAGATACTTGAGTTTCCTACTTCACATTAAGTGGAAGAGAAAATCAAAGCATGTGTGGGTCAAGATGCATAATAGGATCAATGTAGAACAGTGGCCTGTCTTTAATTGCAATCCACAATGATTTTGTGAATATGTGGTTTTGAGATCAATGGAAGACAGTTTTCAGGTGTTGCCTTCAGGCACCAGTGATTGTCTGTAGATTGCACATTATGGATGTTACCTCACAATGCAGAAATAGTATCATCTGGCAGGGCATTCCAGAACCAAACCTGGTGCGGTGATCCTCTTCATGGGAAAAAAAGATCCCCTGCTATTTGTCCATAATGTCCTCTAATGTTTTTATAAAGAGTAATCATGTCCCCTCACAAGAATCTTTTTTCCAGAGAAAAAAACCCAACCTTGACAGTCTACCCTCATAATTTATGTCTTGCATTCCTTTAAGTGGTTATATTCTTGCAATATCTGGATATGTCCAGCCAGCTTCAAGCACATTTGTAGCAGCTACTGTATGTATGTACCATGTCATTTTATATAGCGCTTTATGTATACGTAGTACAGCACAGTAAAATAATACATAAACAGAACAAACACGGAAAAAATCATTAAGGGGCACATTTACTAAGAGATGAAGTGAATTCTCGAATGAAAAAACTTCAAATTTAGAAGTATGTTTTGGGAACTTCGACCATCGGATAGGCCAAATTCGACTTCAATTGGAATTTAAAATACTTAGAATATTCGACCATTCCAAAATCGAAGTACTGTCTCTTTAAAAAAACTTTGGCTTCGACACTTTGCCACCTTAAACCTGCCGAATTGCTATGTTAGCCTATGGGGACCTCCTAGAACCTATAGCCAAAATTTGGCCAAGGGGCAGATTTACTAAGCTCGAGTGAATGTTCGAATTTCAAAAACTTCGAGTTTCGAAGTAAATTTTTGGGTACTTTGACCACTGAATAGGCTATATTCGACTTCAATTTGAATGATTCAAAGTAAAAATCGTTTGACTATTGGATAATCTCAGTACTGTCTCTTTAAAAAAAAACTTCGACTTCATACTTCGCCAAAATTAAAGCTACCGAAGTGCAATGTTAGCCTAAGGCAGTGATCCCCAACCAGTAGCTCGTGAGCAACATGTTGCTCTCCAACCCCTTGGATGTTGCTCCCAGTGGCCTCAAAGTAGGTGATTATTTATGAATTCCAGGCTTGGGAGCAAGTTTTGGTTGTATAAAAACCAGTTGTATTTTCAAACAGAGCCTCAATGTAGGTTGAAAATCCACATAGGGGCTACTAAATGGCCAATCACAGTACTTATTTGGCACCCCTGGAACATTTTTCATGCTTGTGTTGCTCCCCAACTCCTTTTACTTCTGAATGTTGCTCACGGGTTCAAAAGGTTGGGGATCCCTGGCCTAAGGGGACCTTCCAGAGCACTTTTCTAAGTTTTTTTTAGTGGAATAAAAATTCTTCGATCGATCGCAAAACATTGCTCGAATCGTTCGGTTCAACCGATTTCAACTAACAGAAAAAGGGCCGAAAACGGCCAAAAAATTTCAAAGAGAAAAGTTCAACTATCGAATTTGGCCAATTTGACCCTTAATAAATCTGCCACTAAGTCTACAAGTACATGCAGTAATACAATTACAATTGGGATTCAGTGCTAATGGGGGGAATGAAATCAAATTCATTAATGGAAAAATATTCATAATGCAAATGCAGAAATATTCATTTCTGCATTTGCACAAATTTAATATAGCCTTTGTGAACTGTTTAGCAACCAATTCCGGCACTGGAAGAAATACTGCACAGTGTATGCAATAAAACTTCTTACTGAAAAGTTATGTCTGCTTCACAAGATTACTCCATCCTCAAGCAATCTTAAAAGTGTGCTATGTGTAATACATTGTGCAGTGCAATACCAGTCTAACAAAGAATATTACATTGTGGAGTACAAATTTTTCTTCTTAGTTGTGCAATTTTTTTCTGTTTACATTTTTATTACATTTTCCCCTTTGTGTTAAAAGATAAGTAGGTGGAGGCCCTTGTGTCCTTATGTCTCAATACTAACTGGTACAGTACATATTATGGGGGTTATTTATTAAAGGTCGAGTTGTGTTTTTTTGAAAAAATGAGTTTTTCAAGGGTAAAAAAAACTTGAATTTTTCTAGATGTATTATACCCCGAAGCTGCTAAAAGCCCAAACCCAAAAATACTCCAGCTATTGAGTTGAGGACATGTAGAAGTCAATGGCAGAGGTCCCTTTCACCATTTGAAGATGTTTTTTGCCTTCATGAGTTTCAGGGTTTTTTGGTGGTTTGCACTCAAAACATGCAAGGTATTCAAGGTTTTTTAGACTATACTGTAACTTGGTAAATTTAAGGTATTCAAGTTTTTTCCCTCAATTGTATTCAGTTCAAGTTTTTTAAGATCAGGTTTTTCTGTAAATAAACAAACATTGGAGTTGTGAGTTTATTCGAGGTAGAAAAAAACTCACAAATTTGACTTTTGATAAATACTGTAACCTAAGTGTGTTTATCTGCACTTGGCATTGGCTCAATCCAAATAAAGTCATTTCTTCAAACTCTTCTCCTTCAAACACGCTATCAACATATTTCTGTCACATTTGCCTGTATAAATTGTACTTTTAACTAGTTTCACATTTTCTATTTCCACATGATGTATGTTACTATGGGGCAGATTTACCAAGGGTCGAATTTCAAGATCATAAGAGTTTGTAAAAACTCCCATGAATTCGAAATTCAAAAAAATTATCTAGATTTACAAATTTGGGTGAATGGGATTGACCCGCAAACTCGAATCTAATTTTTATTCAAGTTTTTTCACAAAAAGTACTCGATTTTCATGATGTCTCCAAACAACACCAAATGGATTCCAGGACATCCCCCATAGGCTAAAACAGCAATAGTAGAATTCAAATTCTTAAAGGGCCAGTAGATGATAGATTTCAAAATATGAATTCAAATTTTTTTGAAAACTCAAATTGAATTTTAACTATTCCCTAGTCAAATTACACTAAAATAAACTAGTAAATTAGATTTTTTAAATTCAAATTCGAATTTCAATTTTCACTTTGACCCTTGATAAATCTGCCCCATGTGTATCATTTACTAGCCCAAATCACCAGGCCAAAAAAAGAAAATATGGGACTTATTAGGAGGAGTCATAAAATGTAATTATGTATGAGATAATGGGCCCAAATTGTTGTGTTCAGTAAGGCAATGATTGACCAGTATAAGGGAATTAATAAAAATTTTAGTTCTGTGTCCTTAACATTTAGGGGCCCATTTACTTAGCTCGAGTGAAGGAATAGAATATAAAAAACTTTGAATTTCGAATGTTTTTTTTGGCTACTTCGACCTTCGACTACGACTTCGAATCGAACCATTCGATAGTCGAAGTACTGTCTCTTTAAAAAGACCTTCGACCCCCTAGTTCGCCACCTAAAACCTACCAAGGTGCCATGTTAGCCTATGGGGAAGGTCCCCATATTCTTTCTATCAATTTTTTGGTCGACGAAAAATCAGTTGATCGATGGATTAAATTTTTTGTTTGATCGAACTATTTGCGGTAAATCCTTCGACTTCGATATTCGAAGTCGAAGGATTTACATTCAGCAGTCGAATATCGAGGGTTAATTAACCCTCGATATTCGACCCTATGTAAATCTGCCCCTAAGAGTTTGAGTTTGTGAAGTTTGTGAGGTTTTACCTCAAATAAACTCACAACTTAAATGTTTGCTTATTTATGAAAAAACCCCAAATGTAAACAACTATGAATTAGGGATGCACCGAATCCACTATTTTGGATTCGGCCGAACCCCCGAATCCTTCACAAAAGATTCGGCTGAATACCGAACCGAATCCGAACCCTAATTTGCATATGTAAATTAGGGGTGGGAAGGGGAAAACATTTTTTACTTCCTTGTTTTGTGACAAAACGTCACACAATTTCCCTCCCCGCCCCTAATTTGCATATGCAAATTAGGATTCTGATTCAGTTCGGCCAGGCAGAAGGATTTGGCCGAATCCGAATCCTGCTGAAAAGGCCAAATCTTGGCCGAATCCCGAACCGAATCCTGGATTCGGTGCATCCCTACTACGAATACAGTATGGGTACATTATCTTCCATATCACACTGAATTTGCACAATAATTTAAGCAGTTAAAAAGGAAAGAATGTGAATGTGTGTTATATTAGGAATAGAAAATATGTGAAATATAAATTCTGCTTACCGTTATTTTGCTGCATTCTTAAACAGTAACCATATCAACCGACATTTAAATGCAGAAGAGTTTAATGGGCAGCCTGTTCCTCCCAGACAGAAGTACTGTGCAATAAATGTATAATTTTGTGGCAGAAAAGGGGTGGAGTGTTTGGAGATGGATACCGCATAATGGCTTGTTGCACAATTCAGTGATTAGCCAGCTTAATTTATTAGGCTATGTTATCCTGTATTAATGGATTCGCAAATTATTGACTCTCTGTAAACATTTAGCTAGTACTTGGCTTCTAATATGACACATTGGCTAGCCTGAAGCACATCATTCATGCCAACATCAATAGCCTAAAAACAAATGTTCTACATCTGCACCCACGGACTCATCAACACTGACGTTTCATACTATATTTATTGGGATACTGTAATCACAATAGATCTTGTCAACCTCTTCCTTCAAACAATTTTTAATATTGTGTAGAGTCCTGTCATTTTGATACTCCTCCAGAAGCCTCTGCATTGAATAATAATAACTTACCGTAATAATAGTAATAACTTTTCCCCCAGCAGCTTCTGCAATGGATCATCATGAATAAGCAACTTTTCAATTGATCTTCATTTTTTTTTCATAGTTTTGAAATATTTGCCTGATTCTTTCCAGCTTTCAAATGGAAGGGAAAAGCAAATGCTCTGACAGGCTACAAATGTATTATTCTTGCTATACCACTATGCTCTCAAACTTGCCCCCAGTGTTTTTGTGCTCAGCAACTAAATTAGGCGATTATCAAAGGTCGAGTGAGGTTTTTTTCTACCTCTAATAAATCCACAACTCAAATCTTTCTGATTCTTTGCTGAAATAAACCCGAATGTAAAAACTCAATTGAATGCAATCGGAGGAAAAAACTTGAATACCTCAAATTTATCGTGTTATGGGCTAAAAAAATCCTTGAATACCTCGAACTTATCAAGTTTTCGAGTGCTAACCACCAAAAAACCCTGAAAATCATGAAAATCTTCAGATGGTTAAAGGGATCTCTGCCATTGACTTCTACATGACCTTGACAGGTTTTAGCTGGAGTATTTTTGGATTTGGGCTTTGCAGCTTCGGAGCATAATAAATCTTGAATAATTCAAGTTTTTTTTACCCTGAATAATTCGAGTTTTTTTAGTGAAACTACCCTTGAAAAACTCGAATTTTTTAGGACACAACATTTAGCACCATTAATATGTAACCCCCTATGTAAGTTGATCTTTGTTATAAAATCACTTTTTATTCTTTTTGCAATATATTATAGCGTTACAGTTCATCTGCAGAACATGTTTCCTCCAATACCTTGATTATCTATTTTTTTTAGACAAAAGTGAGCAGTCTGGTGATTCTGGTGAAAAATATTGATTTTAAATACATCAAATACATCTATGATGATTATCCAAAATAATTTGGAGATCAAACTGGGAGGGGGGGGTGTAAAAACTTGTAAGCAAATTTATTCTATAACCCTGGAAATTCTGCCTTTTCTAAATAGAGTAGAATTTAAAAGTGCAAGTGTAGGTGGAATAGCAGTTTATTGTAACAGGTATTGCAGTAAGTGTCACTTTATCTTAGAAAGCCCAGAAAATGCTTGTGTAGTATAACTCTGGATTAATATATAGCAACCAATCTTGTTACATCCATTTGCTGTATACCCTGTGATATTATATAATTCATGCAATTTTTGCAATCTTTATGGTAGTCTGACACGTTGTGAACTAGAACTCTCATGCTCATACTTTGAGTCGCCCAAAGCATCAGCTGCCTTTTTTCATTGCCGTATGTAAAGTATTTTATAGAAATATATCTTATTTGAGGCTGCTATGTCTTCCTGAATATTCTGAAGCTGTATTTTTCACAATTACAAGGATGTATCGGAGTGCAATGTTTTTGCTGTATTCCATTATTGCTTTTTATGGAAGTAAACTACTGGGTGACAAGTAAAGGTGATGATGCCTGGGGGAAAACATTTTAAGGTGAAACACTGGGAAAATGAAGGTGAAAGAGAAGTGGCAAAGATTAAACAGGTCACTATGCCTGTTTTGCTTTTCTTCCCACCTACAGAAATAGTGTTGATAGCACTCAATAGGTGTCTGTTTGTTCTGCCATCATCTAGGATTTATTTAATAAATAAGCATTGCATTCCTCTCTGGGGCTGGAGCACAGAGGGAACAGGGTACAGGAAGATGAGTAATAAAGTAGAATATGGCAAAGAAAGTAGAAACATGTCTTAAATTAAGAGAACTCCGATAAGGTCATTTAAAGGAACAGTAACACCAAAAACTAAAAGTGTTTTAAAGTAATGAAAATATCATGTAGTGTTGCCCTGCACTGGTAAAACTGATGTGTTTGCTTCAGAAACACTACTATAGTTCATATAAACAATCTGCTGTGTAGCAATAGCGGAAATTGAAAAACGACTATATGGCACAGGATAAATAATGGATAACAGATAGCATTATGTTCTACAGAGCTAATCTGCTATCTGCTGTGTAACTTGAGCCTTTTCTCCTTTGAACAGCTGCCCACATGGCTACACAGCAGCTTCTTTATATAAACAATAGTAGTGTTTCTGAAGCAGTTTTACTAGTGCAGGGCAACACTGCATTATATTTTTATTACTTTAAAACAATTTAATTTTTTGATGTTAATGTTCCTTTAAAAAAAAAATGCTTTGCTTGAAACATTTCAAGAAAAATGTATGTAGCAGGGAGGCCCATTTATTATAGGGGGAATTTAGTGATATTAGAGCTTTTGGAAACCACAATTAAACTGTATTTCTCTAACATCACAATGGCCATGAAAGTTATTAAAAGATCAGAATGGAAAAAGTATGAATGGAAAAATTGCAGAAAAATATGAATATCTCTAAAACCTCTAAAAAATTTAGTTTTTCTCATAACCTCTAGTCTGAATGCTTTAAAAAAATCCAATAGGATCAGTGCAGCTCCCATTGACTTCTATGGGACCTTTACTTAGAGTTTTTTGTGGTTTTTACAATAAATAAATCTCAAATTTTATAAAGTTTTAAAGAATTAAAAAAAAAAAAAAATAACTTGAATTTTTACAGAAGTCAGATACATTTCTATTGGAAGTCAGAAATGTAGCTAAGGGTGATGTTTAAAATATTGTCACAATCAGCATGCTACATACAATATATCACTACTTACCCTTTGTTTTGATTGGATCTTGAATCTATTGATTATAATTGAATGAAGGTAAGAGAAATTTGACATGTGCCTGTTTTACCCTATTTTTGGTACATGATGACATGTTAACGTCAGTTATTATATTATAATAATAGATATGATTCATTAGCGCTCATTTATGTCCTCAAGTGCAGTGAGCAAATATTGACACAAAATACCCACCAACATTGTGGTCACAAGGGTGTTAACACAACTTTGCACGCATTTCACCGCAAATAAAAAATGGTGCTGAGCTCAACTATACAGAAGTGCAAAGAACACATTTTGCAAGTACCTTTAAAGAATGTGCAATTGACTGTTGGGAAAATTGCAGTAAAAAAACTTTGCTTGGGTTAGTAAATGATCCCTATTATTTTGGTATTAAACCGTCCATACAAAGCAGCAATATGCAATATTCCTGAATATTCCTTATGAACCCAATACTAGCCCTATCTATATTGTATATTAAACACCGATATAGCTTGCCAGTTAAGGATAATGGGTTATAGAAAGGCAATTCATAATTACAGTGCCTTTAAATATGTTAGTTTTCTGTTGCAGAACATTCCTTTTTAACTCTCAGCTTCGGCATTTATGCAGAGTTATTTACAATTGGCAGAAAGTCGAATGATTGATGAAAATGTTGAATTTCTCCTTGTTTCAGTGGTTCAAAGTTTCATTACTTGTTAAGGAGACTAGGAAGGGACAGCTTGCTATCATTGAAAACCTGTAATAGTTGCAGTCTGTTTCATTATGCAATGGAATAAAAGCAGGAAAGCTTCAGTAACCATCACAAGCTCATCCTAAAAAATCTTGGGTCTGCAAGCACATATCTCAGCCAAGGGATGATTTATTATTTACTGAAGGGTTTCAAGCAGCAGCCAGATTAGTAGTACCTGCTGAATGTTAATAATCCGTAACTGTTCATACGGCTGTTTAATACGGCAACAACTTGATTTTAGGTATAACCAGATGTTCATTCAATACTAAAATATTTACAGAATTTCTTCTGTACCTCTGTTCCACATGGAGGCTCACAAATGTCTATGGCTATGAACTTGAATCTGCCATAAAATTACAGTCTGGTTAGTTTCCCCAAAGGCGAGTGATTTCTCCCCAATATTTTTTTTTTTTAAAGCAAGTACAGATATGGAACGGTTATCCAGAATGCCAGGGACCTGGGGTTTTCCGGATAATGGATCTTTTCATAATTTGGATATTAATCACTTAAGTCTACTAGAAAATCATGTAAACATTAAATAAACCCAATAGGCTGGTTTTGCTTCTAATAAGGATTAATTACATCTTATTTTGGATCAAGTACAAGGTACTGTTTTATTATTACAGAGAAAAAGGAAATCATTTTTGATATTTGAATTAAATGGAGTCTAGTGGAAATGGTCTTTCCGTAATTCGGAGCTTTCTGGATAATGTGTTTCTGGATAACGGATCCTATACCTGTATATATATTTAGAAAATATACCAGTGCGTATGAGTGTTGAATCAATAGTGACAACAGATTCTAAGAATACTGTACAAATATTCATTCACTTTACAAATTAATGTTCTTCATGACAGTAATATTCTTGTTATATAGTACAGATTTGCTGAGCATTTACTGAGACACACCACAATATCCACCTCTACTTGCTACTGCTTTTGAGATCTAGTCTAGAGAACCTGGGGTATGGCAATATGTCTCAGCACAGCAATACAGACACAATCAGTTGTGTGATCGGTTGTGTGAGCGAGGACTCATTATTTCCCAAATTACAGGTAATGGATCAGGGGTCATGTTGCAATGCTGAAAAATAGATTGCTGTGCAGTGTATTCTGCAATATGTGCAGTAAGTCCTATATGGAAGCAGCGGGGGTTCAGTCAATTATACTGCAGTTCAATTACAAAACGAAGTGTGTGCTCGGCACATAATGAATCACCAAGAAACATGGTTGCCCAGTAAATCAGTGCAAGGAATATGATTCCCTTCATAGTTATAGTATATGTATTCCAAAAAAAATATTTTTGATCAATGCTTCTTGCAACTGATTTAGAAAAAAAATCCTGGAATCACTATAAGGTTAATGCATATGCATTTATAAAATCTGTTTTTGCTGTGGAAAAAAAATCTATGGACATAGTATGTAAATATTTCTTCCTGTGTGAGTAATACAGTACATGTCTAATAAATGATGGTGTCCATGGGATGTCTCCATGATTCTATATGTATTTCCTGCCATGTCTTTCTTAACAAGCTACAGATAGTGCCCTATTCCCATAAACTTTGTTCTGGAAGACTTTCAGAATCTCCTTACATTTGGAAGCCCCATAACCCATTCACTGGTTTTACTGAGGAGGATTCAGAAAAGATTATGAGTTTCTGATCTTGACCAGTTATTGTTAACCTCTCTGTATTCTGTTATCTGTCCTATATTATGCCTTCTCCTATATGAACTGGCTGCCTGCTATATGGGCAGCAGTCTCTCTCTCTCAAGATGCTTAACACTGATACGTATTTGGGTTAAACCAACATTGATGTAAAATACATTAAATGAAATTGTGTTGGCTGGGTGGGTGGAATAAAGGGGACTCCAAAGCTAGCAGTCCATTGTTACATAATATAACAACAGAAGAACAAAATATTATGGACAAGCAAAATTGGGAAATGTGTGTTTGGCCTGAGTGGAGAGTGGGAGTCTCTTTGCCAGAGACAAGAGCGGTCTCTCTGCATGTAGTTGGGGGACCGTTGAGCTTCAGGGTTAAGTGTGAAACATACTGTTGATAAAATGGGTGTTCATTATTTTATTCCCTGTATCTTTTAGGAGGTTCTTGTATAGAGAGAAAAAGTTTTCTAGTGTTCAGAAAAGCAGGAATTTATTTTGCTGTTTCTGTGATTTTCTGACAAAATAAGTGGAAAAGGAGACTGTGATACTGATACAAGTATTACTGTGAGCCATTCAAAGATAAAAAAACATAACTAGTCCAGGTGCCTCTAAAACAATAGATATATAGATATAGAAAAGTTTGCAACACTGTAAAGGCCTTTAAATAGTGAACAAAAATGGTTTATATCAGGTCAGTGGTTTAGTCTTGGGAATGGTCTCTGGGAAACCTTAAATGAAGTCCTATAAGTGCTCTTATTTTTGCTACATGAATATATATATATATATATATATAGCTTTACAAACACTAAATCAAAGCGAAATGAACAGTGCAATGCATTGATGGACCTTTTGAACAGAAGTTTAAAATAGCCACGTGAGCAGTTAACAGAAAGACTACCGTTGATACTATTTGGTAATTTGGGTGAAATGTGGTCATCTGGATCAAATCTACTTGTTTGTGTCTGAAATCATCTTACCTCAAGCTGAATACAGAACATGGAATACTGAATACAGAAATATTGATCTATGCTTACAAATCTATCTTCCCTGCTGCTTCATTCCCTTTTTTGCTAATATGTGTATTCACCAGAGGGAAGGGGTTGGTGGGGGGTAGAGCAAAGAGTTTGCTTGGAAACATATTCTAGGGAAATACACAATACAATATTTTCTAGACAGATGAAAATATTGTATTTAAATATTATATATATATTTTCTCTATAAGTCCTGTGAGTGTGTGCCTCTGTTTGGAATATATATATATATATATATATATATATATATATATATATATATATATATATATATATATATATATATATATATATATATATATATATATATATATATATACCTGTGTATATATATATATATATATATATATATATATATATATATATATATATATATATATACAGGTATATATATATATTGGCTGGTAAATGGCAGTTATGGAAACTGGCAGCACAAATAACTGTGACCTAGATTTGTGGAGAATGTGAAGATACAGATTCTGTATGATAATAAGCATTTTGATTGCTGATCAGTATTTTGTTTGACACAACTTTTTGTAAAAGGCTTTAGCCCAGAAGAATTATACTAACACAATACTCCTCTGCAACTCTCCCTGAGATTGGAAGCCCGTCTCCTATAGTCTTCCTTTTGTTACAACATAGCAATATATACATATGTATATATAATTAATGCTGGCCACTTAAGTGTCAACAATGTTGAGTTGTATGGTCTTTTTCAACAACATTTTCTTGGGGTTGGTTCATAGATCAAAACTTAAGCTTAAAACCATGCAATTGTTTGACTAAAACCTGCTTAGCATCAAACAGGCAGGCTGAAATATCTGATCTACCCTTCATGGCTCTGTAAGTAATTATTATTCATTCAGTCAGTTTTGCCTAAATGTTGACTAAAAAAATCACATTGTTAAACTTAGTGACCTGATATCAATATGAGTGGCCAGTTTATTAACACTGGTGGGTTTTTAACCGCACTGATGTGAAATTCCGCACGTTTCTGGCTCTCCTATATGATGGCATAGGGGGCTGTTGAAATCCTGCCACTTGCGGATATGCACATGATAAAATACTCCGATGTTTATTAAAGATATGTAAAATCTGCTTCATATTTGAATAATAAGTTTGTATAAATGGAACATGTGGCAGAATTTCAACAGCCTCCTATGCCATCATATAGGGCACACTGAAACTGCTTATCAGACCAAATCTGTATGGTTAGAGATGGCACCCTGATAGTTATGCTTCAATGGATATGGCGAGTAGCCATGAAGCGCGTTAAGCGCAGGATCCCATGATATGTATGCTGACATGCTGAAACTATTTTTTAACATGGATTATTAAAGTTTATACATTTTTATACACCACTCTGCTTGCTCCTTAAATTGCTTTTGTGACTGTATAGACTAGGATGGCATATTTATACATGGTCAGATGGATCCAATAAGCTTACAATAATACACCAGATGTATGTATTATCACTCGGAAAAGGGTTGAAAACCTGCTGGCCTACTTTCCTGAAGTGCTTTGAGTAAAATGTTCATCTCCTATCCTCAAACAGCTTGCAAATCTCCCTGGATACCGAGCAACCAGCAAAGAGCAGCAGAAGTGGTCAAGTCTGCAGAGAGAATCACAGGAGAGAAAGGGCCCACAACTATTGTGCTATTAGGGTCAAAGTGATTGCATTAGAGAACAAGTCTTAACTGGTGCGTGTTGGGTGTGCCTTGAAATAAAATCAGTTGTAACCATTTACTAGTGATGGGCGAATAAATTCGCCAGGCAAGAATTTGTGGCGAATTCCTGCATTTCACGAATCTCTCACAAAAATTCACCCGTGAAAATTTCTCCTGCGGCAATTTCTACGTTTTTTCCGTGAAAATTTTCGAAATGCTCGATCTTTTTTGAGAAAAGGTCAGAATTGCTTGATTTTACGTGAAAACGTCCAAATTTCACGTATGTTTTAGTGAAAACATCCGAATTTCAAAAAATTTTTGTGAAAACTGCCAAATTTCACAAATTTGTTGTGAAAATGGTCAAATTTCATAAATTGTTTGTGAACTTTCCGTTTCCATGATTTTTGCGAATTTTTTCACCGTTTAGTGAATTTTTCAGGAAATTCACAATTTTTTTGCAGGAAATAAACAAATTTATCGGCGAAGTGATAAGGGAGAAATTTGCCCATCACTACCATTTACCAAAGCTCTATGGAAAGGTGTTTGGATAATTTACAACTGTGAGATTAAATATGAAAGATGCCTAGCCTTGTACATTGTCAAGTTTCAGTAGGAAACGGAGATGTGTACAAATACACACATCCGGCATATGTTTTATTCTGTTTATGCTACAGTGTGTTGTTATGTTAGCAGCCACATCTATAATTAATCATGCAAACAGTAATAACATATTTATGTGTTTTCTCTTGAGACAAAACAAGTTGACATCCAACTGTTCAAAAGGAGAGAATATCAATGATCGATCTCTTCTCCCAGACCTTTTTCTACGCACACCAGAATGAGTGCATCTCAGCCATCTATTATGGAAAGTGGTTTCACAGAAGAAATGGCAACAGTTATCTGTTTCTAGAATCATTTCACATATTCTTATTTATTATACATGTAAACAAATTGAGAAATATTTTTTTTCAATTCTCATTTAACTGTTTCATAACTTGGACGTGTTACTGAATATAAAATAGTGTGTCTGTTCGTTACATAGTAATGATTTTCAGTTTAATAGCTTCATACAAATTTTGAGGGGGGAAAAATCACTAAAGGCAATATTTTTTATACAGAATTATAAAGTGTGTTCTCATAGGGATTTAGTGGAAGGCCAAATCTGCCTATTGTATGCCCCCTACTTTTAGTTTCACATAGATGAAATAAAATGGAACCTACCTTGTTTTCCTGTGTTAGAATAATTGAGAGCTTGTACAGTGCTACTGTGGATATGATTGACAGGTAACGTTCCCCCCATTATAGAAGGAATCTATAATTTCTTAGGGATTCCTGCTCAAAGGAGGAAGGCAGCGATATGTACAGATCTTAAAGAGTAAAACCTTAGTAAATTAGACCATATAAACAAGGAATTGCTGGGTTCTCGGGTAAGAGTACAAGACAGAGAGGTTAGGTATAGTGATGGGCGAATTTATTTGCCAGGCGCAAATTTGCGGTGAATTTGCGCGATTCGCCAACAGCAAATAAATTCGCAAAACGCCCGCGAAAATTTGCGGGAAAAATTCGCCGGAGTCAAAAAAGTTTTTTCCGAAATTGGACGCCGGCGTCAAAAACGGGCACCAGCATCGAAAAAAAGGGCGAGAATTTTTCGGCAAAGCAAAATGGCGCAAATTCGCCCATCACTAGTTATAAAGAGCTCCACCAAATAATGTGAGATAGGTAACTAATTTGGTGCCACCAGCCTAAAGACCACATTTTTTTTAGCCTGAAGGTAGAAAGTAATACTGAGTAGACCCTCTTTTTCAGGTCGACTAATCTCCCCAAACTGCCTTCCCTGCCTAGAATGAAAATTGACGTCGGGATGGCACTTGGAGCGATTTGTTTTCCGAACTCGCTCCTCCTAAAGCAACTTCGGGCGACTTCGGAAAACGAAGTGCTCCGAGTGCTATCCAGCCAGTTATTTTCATTCTAGCCAGCGGGAAGGCAGTACGGGGAGATTAGTCTTCCCAAAATGAGGAGATTTGTCACCGGGCGACTAATCTCCCTGAATCTGCCCGTGTGTCTCTGCCCTAAAGGCTGAAGTGTGATAAATACAAATATATATAAATGCAACTTTTGATACAATTGTAGAATGTCAGGATAAGTAAAAAAGTTGTGAGCAAATTCAAATTCCATAATTTATTTAAATCAGTGTAAATAAGTATAGTGGGCTTTGCATAGGTCAGCCTAGCAAAATAATAGATACCACTTCAAGGATGTTTTACAAGGTGTACAGGGTGGTAAATATTACAAGAATGTCCCAGCTGTGTACTGAAACAACTATTGATGAAATGTGCTACAGGCATTCCCTCTTCTTATTTTTGTCTTTTCTTATCGGTTTTTGAAAACTGATTTTGATCTACTGTAACAGGAAGAAGTGTGAGAGTAAAACACATAACTCTGTCTGTTAATTGGCTCATGTGACCTAACATGTATGCTTTGTTTGTGTGCACTGTCAATCCTATGATCCCAGGAGGCGGCCCTTATTTCTTAAAATGGAAATTTTCTATTTATGATTACCCAATGGAACATACTACTAGAAAGTATATTATTATGAAAATGGTTTATTTACATGAAGCAGGCTTTTACATATGAGCTGTTTTATACAATTTATTTTTATAGAGACCTACATTGTTCAGGGGGTAATAATCATTGAGATGTCCCTTCATTACAACTACATGTGTAGAGTTTTGATGTCATTTCAAGTCCGTATTTCTTTTTCCATTTGCCTACAGGCACATCAACCCCCTGGTTAAGTTTTTTTTAAGCCAGCAAACTTTTTTGCCTAAAAGTACACTGGTGCAGTGTCGGACTGGGATGCCAGGGGCCCACCAGAAAACCTTAGACAGTGGGCCCACTTTCCAAACTATTATTCCTCCTCTCCTCTCTCAGCCTCTTTATTCTTCTAGTCTTTTATATCTTCTTACTATATTTTTCCATTAAGCATTTTTCCCCATAAAGGAATAGGTAAGGATCATGGAATATGCTAAATGGTTAGAAGCAAGAGGGCCCACTGACACCTGGGCCCACCGGGAGTTTTCCTGCTATCCCGGTGGGCCAGTTCGACACTGCACTGGTGAATGTTATCAGGTGGGAAAGCTCTCACTGACTCCAATGGGAATTGCTGAAAGCTTTTCTGCCACCCTAGGCCCACTGCCATTCGTCGCCCCTGTCCCCTCCCCTTTATTCGTGCAAATTTTCATCATCAATGGGGATTGGCGCAAATGATTGTATCTCTAGTGCATCCCCAGTGTTTTTGAACCAATGTGGGTGTGTTTGGGCAGCATGCAGCCCCCCTAAAATCCTGGCGCTTTAGGCCCGGGCCTAGGTGGCCTTTCCACAAATCCGGGCCTGCTGCCACATTATTCCAGAGTGAAAGAATTATGGGATCCTATAGCTTTTATAGACTAGAGAATTCCCATAACATGCACTAGGGGAGGTTAACTGTTTCACATTCCCTAACATTTTATTCTATAGCCATTTTCTGGATTCCATTTGAGATGCAGTAATTAGGATAATGTAACCTGTGCAGCATGTTGTGTTGTTTCATATAGAGACAATGGATTTGGATCCTTTTCCATGTAAATGACTGGGGAGACTACGGACGTAAGCAGCAAGCTCTTGAAACTGTGTTACTACACTTCAATAGGAAGTGGTTCCATGTTACAGCATCATTATTTATGTGCACTTTCCAGCAACTCAGCATTGTTGTCTTAATTGTCCTTAATGAGCCACTAATGTATATATAATTGCTCCCAATTTCAAGCACAAATGCTGTTCTACTACTTATTGCATACTCAGGTCTTGGAAATGTGACGAAACCCACTGCATTGCAGCAGTAGATGTCCCATAAGATGGAAGAAGTGCATTTATATTTCTGCCAGACATAACGGATTATATAACATCCATTTCTAGCACAGAAACAAGTCAGCAAATGGGAAAAGAAAAGGAACTGCCGTTCATCAAGAGTTTGGTGTAACTGATTTTTGTATGTAAATCAAATACAAGTACATTCCTTAACACAACTGGATAACTGGAAATCTCAAATTGTGCAGAAGAAAAGTTGTGTCTGTGTTTAATAGCCAGTGAGGTGTGCAGCGAATGGAAACGCCCCCCCCCATCTTATTTAGTTTCACGTCTACAGTAATTGCGTAGGATTTGTAACTTTCCATTCAGCTATAGTATGTGCAAATGTTGCCATATCTCTGAATGTTAAACTATAGATATGAGCTAAACCTTCTAAAGAAAATGTAAAACATTCATATGTTTAATTTCCTTTCCCTTCAGTGTTTTATATTGTGTCAAATTGATGGATTCTATTTTTTTTTTTTTAAATGTGGTATGAGACAGAGCAAGCATAATAGAAAAGCTACGGGAATTTAAGAGAGAGAATTTAGAAAGAGATATAAATGTATACTTGTATGTGTATACATTGGACACTTTCTTTGCCTTAGGGCTCTGTGCATTAAGGAGCAGGGTTAGTGAGGATTAGCCAGTGGATTGTGTAGATCTAGGATTATGATTGTGGCCAGAAATAAGACAATAAAATCTCAAGAGTGAATAAAAAGCAACATGGTACATTGAAAATGCAAACTATTCTCTGCCCCGGTGCCTGATTTAAGTAGCAGTAGCAGGTTTATATGGTTTATGGTTTCATTTAGGGGCCTATTTAGTAAAACTCAAATTAATCTAATTTTTTCTTAAAACAAACTCGACCAAACTCCCTTCAAATAAAACTTATCTCTTTATCTAGTGAAAAAAGCTACGAAAAAATTGAGCAACAATACGTATCGCACAATTGACACTCCGAAAACTAAATTTTTCGGATTATTAGACAAAACCCCTACTTTATCGGATTATCCAGCACAGACCACAATGTCAAGAAACAACTCCAGGGACATCTGCCATTGATTTCTACATGACCTTGACAGGTTTGAGATGGAGTATTTTCAGATTTGGATTTTTAGCAGCTTTGTGGTATGATAAATCTATAAAAATTCGAGTTTGTCCCCTAAAAAACTCGACCAGAAAAAAATGTGGGTTTAATAAATGGGCCCCTGTGTGTGTGTAAGTTTCTACTTTTATTTACTATTAATAATAATTTGTACTTTCATTTACGGTAATAATAATCAATGTACATAAAGGGATTAGGGGGTAAAAATGGCAGTTGAGAAATGGAACAGTTTTAAACAACACTGAAGTTTGAGGATCTAAACTAATGAGTGCTAGGACCCAGATTTTACATTGATTAAGCCATGAAGCCACATACAGTATATACCTATATAGTAACCTGAATTGCACAAAGCAAACTAAGCTAAAATTATTACTGCAATTGAAACTGGTTGCCACTTATTATAAAAAGGTCATATAACTATAGCCTCAGCCAACACTATCTGAATATAATAAACTTGTTTAGCTCTTTTGCTACTGTGGCTTGAACTGGATTTGTATGTTTAAATATACAGATATCAGTAAAATATACATTCCTTGGCCTTTACACGTGCATTCGATGCAGAATAGATGACAATTTAGCACTCAGTCAGGAGAATGATGAACAAGGACAGGAGAAATGTCAAGAGTTTTTAATGAATGCTTTCAGCTCTAAGGAGTCATTTTCCCATTTGTGTAACATAAGTAACACCGCATTTACCAGGACTGCAATGTTCTGTTCCCAGGAGATGATGATGTTGAAGTTTAATGGCAGTCAGAACTGTTTTGAAATTCATTAAGAATGGGACAAAGCATATGAAACTGCCTGTAAGCTTCTAATATAAAGTTAATTTGCTGTTGTTACTTAGTGCAGTCACTAGATGGCAGTGTGGGATGGGGAACCCCTTTAGAAGGGGGTTTTCAGGAATTCTCTGTAGCTGTACTCATACTGTGTACTCAGGCTGGCATTGTACCTGTCAGTGCAGCTACAAGGGCTGTGGATGAGAGTGTATCTGCTTCTTACCACCTGCATTTAGTATAAGTGGGGGCCTATTTGTCAAAGGTTAGATTTTAGAGGTTTTTGAGACCAAGACAAAACTCTAAAACTACAAATGTGAAAAAGTACGAACTGAAAATGACTTTTATAGGACCTCAACAACTTTTATCTGGGGAAGTTTTGTGTTATTGGCTTTCGTGGTTTTCACTTTTTTAAAAAAAAACAAAAATAGAAAAAACACAAATTTTTGTAGAAAAAAATTCAAATTTGAATGTTAGTAAATGAGCCCTTAAGTGTGAATTCGGGCTTAGACAAGCTAGTAGTAGACCAGATTCCATGAAACTTACTGTAGGTAGACTAAGTAGCTGGAAGGAAGGGGCAAGTGCCCCAGGGGTGCTTTGCCAGTCAGGGCCACAGTGACAGAGGCAAAGGATTAGATGGTGTCTGCACAGACAGAGGAATAATTGCACACAGTGGGGGGTCACATAGCCAGTGAAACACGCTGATTATACTCAGCTGCTGTATGCATAGGCAGTTAACCAAAAGCAACTGCTGAGGTTACACAGAGACAATTTGGACAATTGGTGTTGGTACCTATTACAAGGGCCCAGGTCTGCCGCCATTTTCCTATAAAGGCTATAGAGCAAACAGGAAGGCAACAGGCAGACCAAGGGTACCAAAAAACATGCACATGAGTGTCTTACCTGATCCAAGAGCTAAACCAGAAGACTCCAAGATATGAAGCAATGTGCTGGGAAACAAAAGGCCCCATGTACCTAAACTCCTGTCTCTAGGACATCTTATGGGCAGGTCTATGTTTTCCCAAGGATAAAAAGAAAAATGTTGCTTCAAAAGGGAGCAAAAGCAAGAAAGAGAAGGACAAAAAAGACGCCGGTGGGTGGGTGTGGTTGGCCTTTTAAAGGTTTGGGGAGGGTCCTTCTGATGGGAGCAGGGGGGAGGGGCTATCCCAGTTAGTACTGACATGGAGTTCGATAATGGAAACTGAAAATGGAAACTGATGTTTACAAACAGTACCTAGTGCTGCAATTCTGGGGGATGATTAACTAATTTAGCTACTAAATTGCACAATTGCCAAAACCTATGGCAAACAGTCAGCAGTCAGTCTACTACAAGTTAAAAAATGAAAGCTGACTGAGCCCAGAACAGCTTAAAGGGCAATTTCACCTTCATTAGCAAAACTGTAATAACACATAAAACATAATGCTAAAACACCCAGAAAGGGGTTCAAACTTTCCATAACCGGCCAAATTTGTAAAATGGGCACGGTACTTAGGGGGTGTGGCCACAAAATGGGGGTGGTCAAAAAATATTCAGCGCCCTACACGCAGCAGATCTTTTTATCCCTCTTTCAATTTTTCATATGTTGGGAGGTATGTACCTTTATGTAGCAGCTCCTAAAATTTATACCCAGATGTGATATGCAGAAGAACACAGAAATTAAAGGGATTCTATTACAAGTGCTTGTCTGCCCCCCTTTTATGGTATATCCATAGGGTTTATGTATAAGTTGAGAGATCTCATTAAGTACAATTTGGTAGCTTGAAAAATAAATCATTAAAGGCCAATATGCTGCACAAGTTAAAATTCTTAAATGTAAAAAGGTTATAGGCTGGAAATTACTGCTGGAAGAAATTTCGAAAAAACCAAATGGTAGAGCAAAACATGTACTGTAATTATAGCTCTGAAAACTCTAATTAATGTAGAGGTTATTTCAGAGTGTAATATTCACAGGAAGGAAAGATTGCATTTCTTGTTAAGATTACTCATTGCGGTGTCTTATATTGCCAACTTCACACATTCAGCCTCTGTATAAGCAGTTATGTCTCTAAATATTCTGGGCAGGTGTCTACATGGTACTTACCAAGGGCACAAGTATGCAAGTATTTATCCTGTGGCTCTGCTCCTCTGATGGAGACTCTCATACTTTGCTACTGAAATTGAATTTGCATTTAGATATCAAAATATCTGTATAGGTGATGCAAATCATTTGTACTGTACTCCCCCCCCCACACACACACACATTTTCAGATCTGTACCCCTTTTGAAAAGTTATATAAAAACTGTCCAAATATCTGACAAGAGGGTGGTCTCAGATACATGATTTGGTTTATGGCTTCTGTTTATAGAGTAGAAGGGAGAGCACTGAAACAGCATCCAAATTGCCCCATTGGGTATAAGATGAACGTAGTCTAGTCTGTTGGGACTGCATTACGTATCACTTCTGCTTTATGATTATTTACACTACGGGGGTTATCTAGTAAACTCTCTGGGTTTCATGCAATACCCCGAAGTTTTTGGAGTTTTGGGCAAAAATGCGAGTTTTCACAAAAAAATTTGAAAATCATATGAAAAATCTAAAAAACCTCGAAATCTGATTTTTTTTCTCTCTCGCAAAGCAAATTTTCGGGAAAATAAATCGAGAAAATCGAGATATTTCGAGAAAATAAGTGCAAAAAACCTGAGTGGATTTGATCGGAGTTTGTAGCAGAAAATATTGTGATAAATTCGGACTTTGATAAATAACCCCCTACATCTATTTACCTTACTCATTTCTATAAAGAAATAAAGTTAAATATCCTTTCGCCATTAGCAGTTCTCTATAGACTGACAGACAGTAAAGGAATAGGGAGGAGCCTACCTATGCTCCCCAACAGGACTGGACTGGGATTCAAAATAGGCCCTGGCATTCCTAGTAAACCGAGGCCCAAATAGCCCCCACCAGCCCACTTAATAGTCACTTTCTATGTCATCTTACAGCAGCCCCTCTGGCATTTGCCAGAACCCACAGATTGCCAGTCCGGGCCTGCTCCCCAAAACATTACAGTAAGGTGCCAGTGTAGATCCCCATGCAGAGATACTTGAAGGTACCACTGCAACACAAATTCAAAAATAATCACCTGCTTTGAGGACCCTGAGAGCAACATCCAAGGGGTTGGAGAGCAACATGTTGATCACAGCTACTGGTTGGGGATCACTGTCCTAGAGAGACAGGAACTGCTTATACCATTGTGATTTCTGATTCTATTACCATTGATACAGCAGGGATGCACAGTATTGATGTACACTCTTATACAATCTAATGCCTGTTTGTTAATATATATTTAAGCCTCTGGCACCATTGTAGCTGAGTTAAGATTGTACCATGTAATCTAATACGCCATCTGCCACATATATCTGTATTGGACCAGCCTAAGTCTAAGTCATTTTAACTGGTGGGCGAGTTTCTACTTAGGATCCCTGTCTTAGTTATATACTGTATTTATTTTACTATTTTCATAGTCACAGCTGTCACGTAGCCTAATATATCAACCACCACCTAACTGACGGCTCGTCCGGTGTTCTGAACCTAATACATTGTATAGCAAATACCCATGTAATAAAAGATAATGTATCTGGCTTGGCAGCACTGTTACCAAATGTTATAATTATGTAATGGAATATATGTTGTATTTATTCTCATATAAATATGTACACAAATATTCCTGGTTCTGAGGATTCATTAGTAAAAGAGATAGTTCAATGAAAATATATATTTATTCAATGATAACTTACACACATCTACAGAAATATCAAATACAAAACAACATCAAATAAATACATATGCAGATAATAACAAATGTCGACAAGCTTGTGCCAGGAAGCCTTTTGGGGGGCCCAATGTGCACAACCACTCCCCACACCCAACCAACCTCCGTTCACAGCCCTTCTCTCCCCCCACAAGCTTGCACAGGTGTGAGTGCGTCAATTAGAAGAAGAAAAAGAGCATCAGGGAGGGGGATTCAAACGCTATAGAGAAAGTAGACCCCACTATCTGGGCCCCCTATTCCCCGGGGCCCCCAGGGTCTGCTTCCTCTATAGTTGCACCACTGTCCCTAACTAAACCTTAACCCATTTTATTCACCTACACTTATGTCCAGTTGCGATTGGTAATTAAACATTAAGTTATTTGAGGGGATTAGGCCCCCCATTGAAGCTTAGGAACACCTTAGGAAGGTATGAAATACAGTTTAGAGAGAGAATGTTTGAGTTTTCAACTATCGTTGGTCACAGAGGAAGGAATGTTTGCTAAATAGGATGTGTGTAGACTTGCATTTCTGGCATACTAATACAAATATGGAATCTGTTATCCAGAATCCTCAGTACCTGGGGGTTCCCTAATGTGGATCTCCATACCTTAAGTATACTAAACATCATTTAAAAATCAATTAAACCCATTAGGTTTGTTTTGCCACCAATAAGGATTAAATATATCTTATTTAGGATCAAGTACAAACTACTGTTTTATTGTTACATTTATTACATAAAGAAAAACTATCCCATAATTAAATTACAAAAGATTACAAATCCCATACTTTAAAAGCATCCTCATATACATATAATATATATATATATATATTTATATATATATATATATATATATATATATATATATATATATATGCTGAGTCAGACGCTTGCACTCTGAACCAGTCTTCCATAAACGTGGGTGCAGGGTCAAAGTATTTATGTAAAGTTCAAGAGGACCCGCACTCCTTGGTTAGTGAACCAAAAATGTCTTTATTTTTCAAACTTGTGCATCCTTGTGTATATATATATATATATATATATATATATATATATATATATATATATATCCTGACGACGGTTCAGAGAGAACCGAAACGCGTTGATGTGGGGTAGACTGTAACACTCCAATAAAAACCCTTTTTTGTCACGACACCCGTGAGTGCTCCCAGGGAAAAGAGAAACACAGAGGGGGTGCAGGGACAGAGATAATTAAAGGGACAGTATACCCTCTTGTACAATAGTTAGCATTATGAAAAATAAAAATCACATTTGTGAACTGCCCCCAAAATTAAATTATTTGGGCAACTGTATAGTGTATGTATGCCTGCATCACTTTGTTTTGTATTATATGTTGCTTCATATGTTCAAGTTCTTTATTCTGCCATAGAAGTTCCACTTTCACAGGTCAACCAACACATCACTATGGCAATGAGCACTGGAACATTTTTCTGAATTGAGGGCAGTATCTGCTTATGTTAAATACAGACTAGCATTTATATATTATTCATGTATGAATGTAATCCTGTCATTATTTACATCTATGGAAAAGTGACTTTTTTGTGTGAAAAGCTGTCATATTTGTGCATGTGTGTATATATATATATATATATATATTATTTTTTCTACCAAGCTGACAGCTCTTCAGTTATTCATGCAACATATCAGCGGTGCCTCATTCCAGGCAAGTTTTCTGAACGCCAATTTGGGTTTCATTTTCAGTGCAATAGCTTGCACTACAGTAAGCTGTCAATTTAGAGCATCTCTTCTGAGACTTTGGAGGTGACTGATATTCGGCATTCATGTGTGCCTTTATAGGAGCAACTCCCTGCGTGGAATCTGACTGGTGGTCTCAGCAGGCGACAGCACCACTTTTTATGTGTTATTTTTCACATTTGAAGAACTCCAGGAGGGTTTAAAAGATAAGAATAATTTTCTAGCAAGGATAAGGTTAGGGACATATTTTTGTTGCATATAATGATTGTTTGTAACCCTTCTATGCTTTCAAGCGGCTTCAGAAGTTCCCTTCAAAACTTCCATCACTTGAAGGCCTTCCTCAAATCCGGCTTCAAAACATGCAACATTCTGCAGCAAAGGTAAAACAAGTCATAAAATATTTGATAGTCGTGTGCAGAACAATACGAAGGTGAAAAGAGAACCTTGTTATCAAAAGAAAACACAACAAAATCCTATTTTGATTTGATATAAACGTTCCTCTGTGTGCAGACCTGCCATAAATCTGCAGAGTTGTGCAGTAGAGTTCAAAAGCACCATCTTTCCCTGTCTTCTGATTCTCTTCTATTAGTCTGCTCATATGGACCTTGCAGGAGCATGCAACGGTGAGGCTAAATCAGGGCTTAGATTCATGTGTGCAAACTATCAGAAGAGAATAGGAAAACAGGGAAAGATGATGCCTTTGTACTTGGCTGCACAACTCTGCAGATTTAAGGCAGCACACAGGGAAATTTTTGAACAGAATAGATGCTGCAAGGAGGGAATTTAGAGGAGTTGTGGATGGGCTAGGGTTTTTGTTCTAGCTTCTTTAAATATGTAATTTCTTTATGACCACTAGGACATTTTATTACTCAACACAGAAGCAGTTTATTAGATTACCATTCCCCATAACCCCAGTTCTATTGTATGGGAGTAAGATATTTAGTAATGCAGTTTAAAATCTATTGGGTGCTCCCAGACTTGAGTCCAATGTAGTGATCACAGCTTCTGTACTCCATACAGTTACACTATTAGAAAAAACTCATGAAAATGATGTGCACTACTATTCAGCTTATGTATATGTTATGGCCAAACATGTCCAGAGTTGGACCAGGGATACACATTTGAAGTGTTGTTAGAAAACTATACAGGGACAACAACTGTGAAAAACAAAGCAACTTGATGCCTGCCAGAATATATTTTATTCAGGGTGCCTTTGAATATTTTGTTAATGGGGTTGTTCACCTTCCAAACACTTTTAAAATTGAGTTGTTCACCAGAAATAAAGACTTTATTTCAATCACTTTCCATCTTTTATTTTTAATTGAAGTTTACATTTTAATGTCCCTGTCTCTGGTGTTTCAGTCTGGCAGCTCAGTAATTCAGGTGCAGATTCTGAACTGTTACAGTTTGCTACATTAGTTGATACATGTATTTGATACATACATACATACATACACAAGATAAGAAATGCATCAACTAAATGTATCAATTTAGAACAGTTACCCCCCCCCCCCACTCCCAAAGCTGCTTTAGAAAGACATTAGAAGTAGTGATGTGCGGGCCAACCTCGCACCCCCCTTTCTGAGTTGCAGGTGCGGTTTGAGCAACCTTCTAAATGCCGGCTTCCGACTTCCAGGTTGAACGTTTATAGACGCGCGTCTCGAAACATCATCGTGGGGTGGATCGGCACAGGTCTATAAAAGGAATTGGGAAGTAGAGCTTGGGCAGGTACAGGTCATAAAAAGCTTGACCTGCACATCACTAATAAGAAGGTGAAAAATGAAACTTCACACTTCAATATTAGAAAAACAGTCACAAATAGAAAACAGAAAGTAATTCAAAAAGGTGTTTATTTTTGGTGAACTATCTGGGAGCTTGTACACACACACTTCCCCATGCTAAAGGACTGCACCTGATTGCTTTTCAACCTTCTGCATGCCTTAAAAGCTGAGGAATTGACTAGAGAGTCGAGAGATGAGAAAAACAGGTCCAATTATAAGATTTGAATGTGCATAATTACTCCACAACAGCAGGATATTTAATTAGCATGCTGTTATTCATTTGACTTTCTATTCTTCTTTATGTTTTCTAAGAAACCTAATAGAAATCTTTCCTAGAAATCTAATGTTGAAGACGGAAAATCTGCTTTCTTTTCTTACGAACAGCTCAAGATATTCTAATAATGCAGATGTGCACTGCCTCTCCTGGGCTCTTTATATATTGTTCATAGATGTGTTTTACTGCGGCATATTTTTGTACCTTTTCATCTACAAGTCTGTGCAGAACCTGCTCAAAATGTGGAACGGCAGAGCAATCCTGCAACCTGTAAGAGCAGGAAATTGAATATGTCACAAGTTAACATGAGCAACAGCAACTGCCAAATGTATTAAAACAGCAACAGAATATATGAGTAATATCACTGTGAAGCTGGAAAACTGTAAGAAACTCCTTTCCTTCAATTAGGGTGCCCTAGAAGTTTCCATAGTCTGGAATCAATGCTGAATTATCGAGCTACAGTACATGAATGGAATGCAAAAGTAAAGAGATATACGTATCTCTATTATGACTAAAAAGAAGTTTCATAGTTGCAGTGTTATGTCTTGCCCCTTCTTGTGCTTGATTAATATGTATCCATTATCTGGAAACCCATTATCCAGAATACTCCGACTTTTCCGCCTTCTCCATTTTATCCAAATAATCAAAATTTTTAAAAAGGTTTGCTTTTTTCTCTGCAATAATAAAACAGTACCTTGTACTTGATTCAAACCAAGATATAATTAATCCTTATTGGAAGCAAAACCAGCCTATTGGGTTTATTTAATGTTTACATGATTTTCTAGTAGAACCCTTGAATTTTTCTGTCGAAACTTATTTATTATGCTCCAAAGCTGCTGAATCTAAAAATACTAAAACTGGTCGAAGTCATGTAAAAGTTAATGGCAAATGATCCTTTTAAAATTTGAAGATGTTTCTTACCTTCATGATCTTCGAGGGTTTCAGGTTGGTTTTTGTTTGATAATCTGAAAAAGTCAAGTTTTTCCACGTCAAATCTAAAAAGTTGCACAGTTTGATTTGATGCACAATTTTGTGCGACTTTTTCCATCACCAACTTCGTTTCGATTTTTTAAATAATTACGTAAATTCGTAGATGGGAGTTAGGTCAACTTTGTTTTAATATTAAAATAGGGAAAATTCAAGTCTTTGTAAATACCCCCCTTTAGGTATGAAGATCAAAATTATGGAAAGATCCACTCCGGAAAAACCCAGGCCCCGAGGATTTTGGATTACAGGTCCCATACCTGTATTCCTTTTATACTTGTTTAGGTGCTTTATAACGAATAAGAAGAACAATACATTTTTAAACTCTTGAATTGTAACACTGCTGGTAGCAGGGGGTATAAACTCCCCTTGGGCTGGTTAGGAAAAGGAGATTCGGTGAAGCAACTTTGGCGATATAGAATACGCAACGCCGCGTCTGCATTAGTGCAGCAGACTTTTCTTTGTAGCCTATGGGGAAAAACGCTGAGGCAGTTCGGGGAGATAGTCGCATTAGTCGCCAGGCGACAAAATCTCCCCGAATCTCCTCATGTGGCCTTACCCTAAAAAGACTGCCCTTATCTTGCTCAGTGACATTATGGTTTACAACTGACACTTCTCTTTAAGCCTTATGGCACACCTAGGCAGCCACCTTCATACAGATAAGGAAAGTGCTATCAATGGCAAACACAGGCACTATCAGGAGGGGGTTGATTGGGAAATGAGGATTACTGAGCAACCCCCAGCTAACAGCACCACTGTCTTCCATCTGATGCATGTTTTTATATTCATATGAGATGCCCATGCTGGTAAAACTACCCTGTGTGCCAAAGAGCTTGGGGCAAAATAGTTACTAGTTTAACAGTCTGCTAGCCATAACAATACCATTTTTTTTGTCTTAGAAGAACAATCATCCTTGCAAAGCTTAGATTTCAGTCCCAGCTGGTTATCATCTCTGTGTCTTTTGCCTTTCATAATGTTTCCCCCTGAGTAAAACCTTCATATTTGCACTTGCAAATATATTTCATTGACGGTTTATCTGTCTCTTAAATTCAACAAGTGTAGTTAAATGCCAATAGGTCTGCTTTGCCACAATTTGCTGAAGATATGAAGGTACTGAGTATTAAATCTGCAATATACCATCATAACAGGCACAGGCAGATTTTTATTCTTCTAATATACAGTACAAAAACAACATACTTAGCATTACATTTGTAACCCCACCCCACTCCAATAAAGAAAAAAAGAAAGAAAAAACATTTGTGAGCTGCAGGATACAGAATAACCAAACGACGAACATTAGATTTAAATAACTCAGCATATGGAAATGGGTAATGAGATGTTTTAGTGTTTTTGTAATAGAGCTATAGATGGTGAGTCTTACACGTGTTATTCCCTGGCAAAAAAAAAATAAAGGAAGGTGCTGAGAATCTTATATTTCTAATCCCTTAGCCCAGAGCAACAGAAGGCAATGGGCAATTATCGATGCATATAAGAAAAAGAGATTGAGTGCAAAAATTCACATTTTGAATCAAACCCCAGAGAGAAGTAAGATTAAATTATTTTTTTCTTCTATTAATTGTCTCTCTTAAATATGAAAATACTTGGGAAAAGAAACTGTCATCTTGGTTTTGGTTTTGGATTGTGGATTGTACGATGTTAAAATGATTTTCTGTAGCACAAATGGGGGGAAATGCAGTCAATCTTTTCAATGTAATATATTGAATATTTTTGTATAATCCCAATGCATAATTGATGAAACCATAATTGAAACTATAATACAACAGGGGAGGGGGGAGGGTTTTTGTGCCCACTGGGTTTCCTTCTCCTTTAAAAAAACTTAGACTTCAATACTTCGCCAACTTAAACCTGCCGAAGTGCTATGTTAGCCTATGGGGACCTTCCAGAGCAATTTTCTATGTTTTTTGCATTCGAAGGAAAATAGTACGATAAAATCGTACTACGATCGGAGTACAATCCTACGACCGTACTCCGATCCTAATACAATCGTACGATGAATAAAATCCGAATTCGAATGTCGGAGGATTCTATTCGATGGTCGATTTTCGAAGTATTTTCCACTTCGAAATTCGACCCTTGATAAATCTGCCCCATAGTGAATATACCCACAACTGTCCAGCAGCCCCTGCAATGATGCCTGAAAATTAGAAAAATATATCTCAATCAAAAAAAAGTATGTTCTGCTGTGGAAGAAGGTGCATAGAAGTCAATGGGCCTCTCCACTTATTAAAACAGTCCTTTAAATCACCCAGCACTGCAAAATGTCTGTCTGATGGTACTGTACCTTAATCTTGTAGATGAGGGGTTCCCAACCTTTTTTACCCGTGAGCTTCATTTAAATGTAAAAAGAGTTGGGGAGCAACACAAGCATGAAAAAGTCCCTTGGGGTGCCCAATAACGGCTGTGATTGGCTATTTGGTAGCCCCTATGGCAGCCTACAGCAGGCTCTACTTGGCACTATACTTAATTTTATACCATTAAAACTCACTTCCATGCCTGTAATTCAAAAATAAGCTCCTGCTTTGAAGCCACTGGGAGCAACATCCAAGGGGTGGGGGAGCAACATGTTGCTCAAGAGGTACTGGTTGGGGATCATTGTTGTAGATAGTAGCATTAAACGCAGCAATAACTTGTAGGGTTAGAAGTATAAAAATCCTTAGTGCAATGATGAGACTATGGGTATAGACAGCAGTGAGTGTGTAAAACATGTTAGATGTCACTGTTTTTTTTTTTTTTTAAACATTGCCTGTTTCTATTGTTTCCTTTTTATATATGCACCAGCGTATTTGCAAGCACTTAGATGCAGTGTGCCCACATAAGTAGAAGTTGCCCATCTGACCAAGGAACACTGGTATTCTGGAAGTTGCAACACACACAATTTTTATTCAGCCACATTTTTTGCACACAAAAAGATTAATATCCACAGTTGGTACACATCATCCAAACTGAATTGTACGCTTGAAGAATTACAGTTAGTCCCAAGTATTTACATATACTGCCCTTTCTTCTTTTCATTCACGCCTTTCACCTTCAGCCTCCAGTACCTTTCCAGAATCACACACCCCCTTTCACAATGGGACCAGCTTTGCCAGGTGCTTTCTTCTGGTCCCTCTGAAAAACTTCAAGGGCATTTGCTTTAAGCTCACCAGGGCCCTTTCTATATCCTAAACTCACTATTTGGGCCCTAACTTGTGGATTACATGCCGAAGGTACTAACCCCTTCTCACTCCTGGATGGGGCACAGACTGCTAGCTGTTCCCTCTCTGCCTCTAATCCCTAGGATGATCTATGACACAAACTATTCCTGTCCTAGCTACCCTGACAGCTTCTCCCACTTGGCGTCTTCCTTCTGGTTCCTTTTTAACTGAGTTTGGTGCATCATGCTCCCGGCTTGCTTCCATATGTGTTCACTTGGCCAGAGAAAGCCACATCAGATGCTGCATTCCTTCTATGTTTTTTTGGGCTCCCTCTTTTCTAGATGCTTTCCAGGGAGGCTCATTTTCTCTAGCACCCTCTGATAAAGACTTGTAGTAATTGGCCCCTATAATATTAACAACAAAACTCTCTACCGACATCTATTGGTGAAAATATACATTTACCTATAATACACCGCAACACATCACTTCCAGCCATGTCCTACACTTGCATGTGCATAATGAAAATGTGCCCCGAATTGCTTGTTATGTGCATGCGAGTGACTGGACATGGCTGCTCCCGGTGCGGATAACATAGCACTGGCATTTTTTTAATGTTTTAGTGTTTTAATCCCAAACCGGAACGTGGGCCATATTAGCCCGCACCTTTTGTTGGGGATAGCATTTTTACACAATAGGTGCCCTTTAAAGCTGCCATCCTCAGGGCTGGATTTACATAGTGGGCGCACCTTGGCCCACTGGTGTTTGTTGCCCCTGTCACCTCCCCTTTATTCGTGCAAATTATTCATCATCTGGACTGGAGCAATGGGGATTGGTGCACTGGAAATTTAAAAAAAAATGGTTGTATCTCTAGCGCATTCCCAGTGTTTTTGAATCAATGTGGGTGTGGTTGGGCAGCATGCCATCCCCTAAAATCCTGGAAAGGTGGCCTTTCCACAAATCTGGGCCTGGCCATCCTAGGCACAGGCCCTCAAGTGCCTAAATGGTTAATACACCCCTGTACATATGTTTAGCTCTCTGTTTTCTAAAAAAAAAATCATTACATGGTTGTACAAATTTGCACATTTTTACATGACAAACTGCAATATAAAGAGGCAATCAAACATAAAAATTTGCACCTCTATTATTACAAAATCCTTTAAATATGCATTTTAAAGTTAAGGCATACGAGACATTTTATGTCCATTAAACTTTTTGCTGTTCAGGATTTAGGGGAACTAATGTGTCAGTACAGTGGGCCACTGAAACTCTACCTGGAAGTAGATGACATGGCACATATTGTTATCTCTGGCTGCATGGAGAAATCGGCACAAGCCTAAATGAATTCAAGTGATTTCAATTCTTCAGAATAAGACATATATGTTTTAATACACAATGCCATACAATATATTATATCATTCAAGATCCTGACGTTCCCGGTGGTATTTTGAAGTGAATCCTAATTCTTAGTTTGTTAGCGCTGTGTCTCTCTATGGACATGATGAGTTTGACTCCTGCTCTTGACTCCTGGACATTCTACCAGAAATATATTTTTCCTTTATTAGATATTTATTTTTTCTAAACAGTGCTTCTTCTTGTGAGAAGGAAGAAGAGTAAATCATGTCCATAGACAAACTGGTGATTTTGCCTTCAACGCCTATGTGATGTCTAAAGAGTGGTTGCGAAAATGACTGTACTTACACGTGGCAGCAATTTATCACTTACGGATGCCATTTAGTTTCGTTTCATAGGAATATATTTGCCCTCAGAGGCACGTTGCTGAATGAGAGAGAGCATTTAGGCAACTTGAAATGAGATTCTGTTTCAAAGAAGGGATCAATATATATTGATCAAAACCATTGCAGTAAGGAGAAAACTATTATGGAGACAGTAACTATTTTTCAAAACTGATGTATTACTGCATGGATCCTATAAGATCATAATGCCTCCTGATTAATTCTTTCAAAGCATATGCTTATTTTCCATTAGAGGATATATTTATTTATGCCCATGCTTTGAAATTGAGTTTTCTGGCATTTCGCTAATAGTTACCCAGTAATGATGCCACTGTGCATTGCCCCCTTGACTAAAACCAATTTGTTTATTCTTACCAACAACTACTGATTGTGCAAAAATACAACATTCTGGCTAAGTCTTAGAAATGGCTGAAACAATGAATGATCATTTGTACCACGGTGTCTCTTTGCATAATAAAATGGAATTGTAGTGTCACAGTAAAAATACCATTTATTTAATCCGTTTCCTATATTGATGTACTGTAATATTTCTTTTGACGTATTTTCTAGAAGAAGCAACATTTGACCTTCACAGAAGTCCCTGCAGTCTTATTTACTAAAAATATTGATGATGGATTTGCTACCATGTGATATAGTAATGGATTCACAGTGGATTCTTCAGCTTTTCCAACGACGTATTCCACCCACGATTGTTATTCATTTTTAAGGTCATAGAAAGCCAATCCAATCATGCAATCACCAATATGAGGTGACATGTGGCCACATAAATAATGATTAATATGCCCTACTAAATAACAGCTTTACATAGATGATATCAGAGCGTATATTATTTCAAAGAAACTCAGTAGTTAGAAATCACTCCCTCCCCACTAAGGACATCTTCCTACTTCATGATACAGTGTAAAGCCCAGTAACTGTGCCTTTAAGGATAAGGATAGGAAAGGGCAGGCGTGAGGCTGTAACAAGTGAAGCCACACGGACACCACTGATGCTCTGAGATAGATGGCCTGTTACATAAAATATCTTAGATCTTCTTCTTAGAGCTTTGGTCGGGTGGGGGGAGGCCAGGAAGGGAGCGGCTATGCCAGCCATGCAGGAGTGGATCTGGGCTGTAACAATTGTAACAATTTGAATTGATACTACTGAGCAGGTAACCAAAAATATGCTGTGAAAAGATTCTTTACTTCAGATGGAAAACTATAAGGAACTTACCCTGGTGGTCTAGCGGCAGAGGGGTCCACGCATCGTCCTCGGCGTGGACGCCCATCGCGCCGCTTCCTTCTCCTGTGCGGCTTCCTCTAGGGCGCACACTGCGTGCATGTTCATCATTTAAAGGCGCAGTCGCGTTGGCGTCATCACGTCAGCGCGAACTTGGGGCAAAATTCAAAGGTATATAAAGCCCATGCCTGCTACTACTCTGACCTCTCCAATCCTGACCTTGCCTGTCTGAAACTACGTTGACCTCTCCAATCCTGAAACCTTTGCCTGTCCTCTGAGTATTCTACGATCTCTATCCTGATTTTGGCCTGTCTGACTATTCTATCTGCTTGTGCTGGCCCGGCCTTGTAAACAGTCGTGCCCCATTGCCTGCCAGAACTTACGCCTTGCACCTCCAAACCAAAGGCGGTCACTTAACTGATGAAGTCGAGCCGAGACCAGGGTGCTTGGCATCTGTTCTGGTGTAGGGTGCCGACCGTGACAAAAAACGGTTACATGGGTCTTCAAAATTTGTTAGTAATAAATGCTTCATTACAAGTTCCCTAAGCATTATACCATTATGATCAATCATAGCTTCATAACTAACTGAGGATTCAACACCTGCTACTTTATCACAATGATGTGCAGAAGAGGAAAATATATATTCATAGGGGTTCATGTGGAAAATGTTGGTGCCAAAATGTAATTGTCATCAGACAAAGGACATACAGTTTAATTTAAGGCCTGTTGCAATTCATTATTATATAAGAAAACTGCTTTGACAGCTTAGCCACTCTTTGTGGTAATTGGCTCATCTATGATGGGCATATTTGCAAATTAAGTTGCTATAACCTGTCTTGCATCAGTAAGAAACACATATTAGCTGTGATAACTGTTCAAATGTCACAGATCCATTATGCAGGAATACAGCCAGTAAAGTGTGCATTATGCAAAGTACAGATGGAGTGTTAGTAAATATTAGAGGTGAGGAGGATCCCATCATTAGACAAGGATGACAATGGATTTTCTGCAAACGCTAGTGATTTGTTTCAAAAAGTAACTAATTATTTTTCATCTCAAGATGAATGTGTAACCCTTTGCTGGTACACTCACTTAAATAGTAATTAACCCTCTGCAATCCAGGGTCCTGAATTCCCTTTGTATGAAAGATACTGGGAACTGGGATTTACAGCGCAGTGCTTCCATCAGGTGAGCACTGGGGACTTTGCACTACTAGGAAAATAAACTACACAGTTTGCAGTAAACCAAATATAATTTTATATAATAATAATAATAATAATAATAATAATAATAAAGAGAAAAACAATAATGCAATTCAACAGTTCCCATATTTTAGAGCTTTCTGGATAATGGGGTTCTGGATTGTAAAAATTAGAATTAATTAGAATAAATTGCTTATAATGGACTTTATCACCCCTGTAACAATGTACCCATAACTTCTGTACATTTTACATAACCAGAATTGTTTAAAAATGTTACTTTTTGGGAGATTCCTGTAATTCTGAGCTTTCTGACTGGTTTGCTTAAAACTAAAAAGCCGCTACCCAACAGAATATCAATAATGAAACCCAGAATCAGTCCTAAAATAGCTGTCATCATGTACATGGAATGCCCTATAAGCCAAGAATCTGAGTTTTAAAGCACAGCCAGTTGCTAATTGTATTCCCAACTACAGACCAGTTTTGCCAGAAGAGACAGCAAGTCCACTGTGCGATTGTTACCCACAACTTGCACACAATTCACAGAAAAGCACAAGATCTGTTATGGCACATTGTACACAATTTTGCCAGACGCAACTTTGCACATGGCCGCACTGATGGTGGAATTCAGGGACAAAATCATGGCAGCAATTTGCAACTGAATAGTGCGCTTAGCATCATGCCCTGCATTGGTAATTGAGCATTCTGATTGGTTTCTGTGTATTATTAGAATTCATGCAAATGTTGTACTTGTTATTGCATTGCCCAAATAATTGCTAAATGAAACAAAAACTTCTGTCAATTCTTTTCGTGTAAATATTTTAAGCAATAGAAAGACCAAGTTTGCAAAATATATTCAATTCCTATTTGTGTTAACTAAGTGTTTTGTCATCAACGGTTCTTAAGAAGGGCTGAGCAAACTGCTCATAGTTTATTTTGCTGATACAAATATATCAGAAAAAAATGGTTCATCAAATTTCTACTGATTCACCTACTTCTCAATTACCATGTTTCAATTGCCTTTCCTGCTGTTGTTTTGTAAATGAATCCTTTGGACCGCTCAAAAGAATTATACTCAGCAGAATAAAGGAATACAGTTTTAATTGAATAGCAAAACAATTAGGTGGCTTCTATCTTATATAACCTTAATGATGTCCAGCAGCACAAGGTGAAAGTGACTGGTTATAGTAAAAAAAGCTTATATATTAATACTGTACTGGATTTGAATGAACAGTGCACCGCACTAATGGAGACTGGCCGATGAAAGCTAATTGTGAGAATTGTGCTTTTCAGGGAATACTGACATTAGAATCATTGCTGATTAAACCTTCAGGTCTTGGGTGAGTACAGTTTCCTTTTTGTGTTTGGATGAACACGCTCTAATGGTCATTAAATTAGAATAACACGATTCTGCTTTGATTTTTTATTCTTTAAAGGTATAACATACCTCCTTGATCAAATATACATATTTTTGTCTATTGCTTTTATTCAGAAAAATCTATGTTTTGTTATTTCTTGAGTTATACAGGGCAAACAAAAAATTAAAAGAAGCGACGCCATGTTTCTAACTTCCTGGTTCTTGTAAAGTAGCAAATCCAACCAGTGCCCAGATAAACCAGTATGGACTTCTGTAAACCAAAACTATCTCAACAAACTGAAGAGGTTGGTTATACAGAGCTCGTTGTGACTCATTTAACTAACTCAGCTAATTACAGGAAAAAATGTGAGACTACAGCAATTCTTAAAGTAAAATAAAACAATAACAATTCGTTATAACTAGAATTAAACGATTGTTTCAGTTAAGTAACATGAAGAGGGCCGTTTCATATTTTATATTTGTTTTGCTCATATTTCAAAAAGTATTCTGTACAAATCCAGTGAAAATTGTTCTTGCATTAGAGTTTAAGAAGAAAGTAGCACCGTTCTGGATATACCAATGGGGTTTTATTATCTACAAAACTGCTTGAGGATCTTTTACGTGAGTTTTATGTGAATTACTTGAATGCGGTAGAAGTCAAACTTGCTAAGTTCACAATAGACGGTTGTAAACATGTACAAATATTTCTGTAAGTTATTCAGCTATAGTTCCAATAATAACTAGGACATCAAAGTTGTCAACACAAATATTGCTCAGAGAACTCAAGGTTGAGCATATAGGAGAGCAAATAGGCAAAAACTGTCCCTAATTGGTCTTCAGGCTGGTCCTCCAATCTGGAATTGAAGGCCGATTGAGGTTGAGATTTGGCCATGCAGTTGTGGATATCCCTAAAACAATAGTAGAGTGACTAATGACAATGGCAGGACTATGGCAGCCAATCAAGGATCTTCTGATTCAAATTTTCTGATTCAAAATTCTGAAAAATATTCAGGAGGTACAAAAATTATGTTTTTCTTTATATTTTTCTATTACTGTATATAGCAACATAAATATATAATCTCTAAGACTTATGTGTTTCTGTTACTTTGGCAATTACCGGGAAATTAGATCTACACTTTTGTTTTAACATTTTTTTTTCTTTTTAAATCTCTTTTTTATCAAGTTTTTTCGAGAAAATTCAAAGAAAAGGGGAATACAGAAAAGAGAGGGATTCGAGATCACGAAGAAAGAATCACTTACCGTTATAGTTTTTACATTGTGACAAATAAACAGATTTTTTTTGTAAAAACAGGAAAAAAGCCATGTAAGTAAATGAGAATACAATGAAGACAGGTTAGTTACAAGTCACAATGCTCTATCATGAGTTTAGTTTCACCATTTTTGCTCTAGTGTGAAGTTCAATGTGGAGATTTACACCCCCAGAAGGACAAACACAGCAAAATAAAGGTGAAATAAGGGCAGAGAGTTCTTATCTGAGCTGCACCCCATGTGAAAGAAATACTTTCATTTTTGTCATACTGTAGGTTGAAAGGCAGATAGAAAATATCTGGCTACAGTTTAAACACAAACAGGAAAAGGAAATTGCAAGCAAACTGTCTAATCCATATTTTTATGAAGGCCAGCTGCTAGTAACACTATTCATGCAAAATAACTTCTGAAAAAGGAAGAAAAAAGTTCTCTTTCTCAGCCTGGACATGAATAAAGTGAACATTGCAGGAGACAAAGACCAATGAAAAACTCAAAGTGATTAGAACAAACATTAGCTGTTTAACAATAAATATAATCAGCGGTGTTTAATTGCACTGGCATTATACCATTAATATCAGAGAAGATTTTATTTAACTACTATTAAGGATGAGCACATTCACTAATACAGAGATGATTACACATTTTTTAGTTAAGAAAAGCTCTTGAAAAAGTAATTACAATCTGTTCTTCTTTGGTAGTTCTTTGTATTAAATTTAAAAAAAAAACATGAAAAGCCCTAATACAACATTTTGCCATCTAAAAGCTGCCTAGGTTATGTCAAAGTGAATGGAAGCCTTTTCCAGTGGTAAAATCTTTCTTTAGATCAAGCTTTTAGAGGTTGTCTTTTGTGTTTGCACTAAAATGTGAGAACCTGGAGGTTTTTATTATTAGTATTCGTATTCGTTCCACGTTTTTGTTAGTTTGTGCTTTTTATATTAGGTTGTTTGGCATTCACAGTTTTAGAAAAAAAATAGTTTTCTAGTGGTTTCTAAAACCTCTAAAACCAATAAAATCAGACTGTTGATAAATGGGTCTCAGAATCTTTTGTTTTGCAAAAAAGTAGGACCACAAGCACTTGAGGCACACAAGTACTCTATTTGCCAAGTGCTATGTTCTGTGGCCCTGGCATTTCAAATCTGATTGGAGGTCCTTAGAGGCAAGAGAAGCATACTGACATCCAGTTGCCCTAGATTGGAGTCATCTATAGAAGCACATGTACAGTGAAGCCTCAATTTTTACATACCTGGAATTTTTCCACATTTTACAACATTTTTTTATTGTCCCACCAATAAATAATGCATAGTAATAATGATTTTTTTTTATCTTACGAGATTTTACACCATTTTTAAGGTCGCCTAAAAAAGCATAAAATTGGAGTTCTACTATGGTTCAGTATTTGGTCCCTCATTGCTTCCCCAATTCATAAAAGCAGTAGTGGTACAACGCAATAGACATGGAATCTAGGAATTCAGTCTGGCATATCACTTCCCAGCAGTCATATAGCTGCCAGCTAATAGGAAATGGGAAGTAAAATGTGGTACCAAAATGCCCATATTGACCCCAGTGCTGCAAAAATCCACCATCTCAGACCTGCAGAGGTTGTGTAGAAATCAATGGCAGAGGTTCCTATACTATTTGGAAGTGTCACCCAACACCAAAACAAACACCAGGCACCCTGGTCTCGGCTCGTGATTCACCAGTAATGTGACCGCCTTTGGGCCTCGGGAGGAGCCCTTGGCTTACTTGGATGCCACCTAGACTTAAACGAGAGATGCAAGATGAGAGTTCTGGATAGGCAGAGGGGCACGACTGTAGAGCAAAGTCTTTGGACAGAAGGTTGTAGTACAAAGCGTTAGGCAAAAGAGTAGTCAGATCAGGCCAGGTCGGGGCAGGCAGAGAATAACGTAGTCAGGCAGGCAAGGGTCAAACCAGGAAGTCAATCAGAGGATTAAGCAGAAGAGGTAGTCGGTATTCAGGCAGGGGTCAGGATCCAGAAGTCAGAATAGTCAAAAGCTAGGCAGGGGTCACAACAGGAATCAAACACAGGCTGAGACAGATTACCTTAAGATCAAAAAGCACCAGGAACAAATCCTATAACAGGCAAGGTCTGTAAGCCCAATTAAGCTATTTGAATTTCACGCCCTTGCGCGCTGACATCATCACGCCAGCGCGCCTGCGCCTTTAAATGCGTCATCAGCGCACCCTAGTGAACAGGCATCTGCGGCCTACAGTCAGCGTCCCTGCCGTCCCCCCACTAGACCACCAGGTAAGATTCTCACACGGTACATTTTTCTAGAACCTAAATCTTTTTCAGTAAGAAGTTTAATTACATACATTGCATACGGGTGAAAAATGTGGGCAAACTTTTTTTTCTCTAGTAGATGGGTCAAAATACTTGCATATTTACAAAAGCTATAGGTCTAATAATCCAGCAGCCATTTAGTAGGTAGCATTTTCTGGTCACCTGATTGAAAGCAGACATCTTATTGGTAAGCATGGGTTACTAGACGAGGTGCCTTTATTCCTTTACATTACATTTCTCTATAAGATTCTTAATAGATCCTACTGAAGTTGATTTACAAAGGCCCCAGACAAAAGTGCATACATACCTCTCTCTGTTCACCCCTTATGAATACAGTGCTGCCAAATGCAGGCAATTCATCACGGGGAACATAGATCTCTGCTTTCCATTTCAGACAGCAATTGTTTTATGTCAAGGGCAGGGCACAAAATGCAATTTTTGCCCCATGCATAATAAGTTACAAATGTATACATTAAAATAAATGGAATGTAAATACTAAATAATTCAGCTCTTAAGAAATCATCGACCTATAAAATATAAAACTTCTCTGAGCCATCTGGAAAAGGCTTGATTTTAATAGTGAAAACTTTCCAGAAGTTTAGGTTGATCATAATGTAAATGGTAAACCCTTTCTATTTATGCCAGTTACATTTCAGGGGATAAGGTAACACAGGGATAACTTTTGAGTTAATCTACTTTTATTAATCTACAGAAGAGGCGATTAATATTATTGTCTTGTACATTATAATAAATTCATTTTCTCTTCTCATTTTGTGCAGCGTATAAGTAATTACTTTATACAGTGTACTGTAGGCGAAGTCTGTTTTTTTTACATTTAAAATTGCCTTTAAAATTCTTAAAAGTCTTACTGCCCACAAAACTGTCGTCTATAATGATTAACCTGTAAAACGACAGCAGGCCGGTCATTCTGAAAGGTTCATTTAGGAAATGAACATGCACCGGTAATTTTCAATAGATTGATCAAAGTTCTAAATGAAACATGGAATGTCACAGGAACAGTTCATTTAGCTTAGTTTCCACAAAGGAAAAATGGAAGAGTAGTAGACCATGTCTGTCCTTTCTTTTAGCCAAATACTGGTTTATGGCTTCTGTTGACGTATTTAGAAGAACATTTTGCAAACAACAGTTGCTTTCAATGGACCAGTGCCCATTTATATATATATGTTGATTTACAGCCAGTTTAAAGTTGTTTCATTATCATCAACTGAACTGCAGCTTCTAAGGGCAGAATCAAAATAAAGAAATTGCAGTTTGTATTGGAGAATCAGCTGAACCTGGAGTGCTGAGCACAAACCTGTTAGTAAGGTCTCGCTAATAATCACTAGGGATTACAATTCAATTGGATGGTGAGCTATGAGCTGAAAAAAATAAATGCAGAGAACATATAAACTATAATAATACTCTTTTCAACCTCAGCATAATCCACACATGGCTTTTTTTTTATTCAACCTATACTATTAGGACTAGTTCTTCTTTTATTAAGGAATCAATTTTCCCATAGACAGGCAATTAGTAATGTGATCTTGCCAATATCTGAATTGAGTTTTAGGAGTAAGTCTGCAATCGAACGAGCAAGGTTTCCTATTGTTCCGTGCTGAACATATTGATTCTAATTCTAAATACCTGGCTTTAAGCTGCTGGAGTGCAGATGAAAATAAAAAGATTTCAGGGGTAAGTAATTCTTTCAATTCAGTAGAAAAATGGAGAACAAAATAATATTATGTAAATGAAAAGAATTGTAGAATAAAAGATAGTTTGGTCATATCAGGTGAAAGCTGAATAGTATTATTCCTCTGTATTGTTAGAACCGTCTGCTAAATCTTATCTAGTACTTGCTATTTGTTCTGTAGTTCAAACCATAAGTCCATCAAACTGAACCCCTCAAAACGAACCCCAGTGTGCATATATCCATATACTCATACCAGCCCCTTCATACACTCACATTAATAAACTATATACAGTATACCAGTATCTGTACTAATTGTAGAGTTTAGTATCACAATAGCCTTGGATATTATACTTGTCCAGGACCGCCAACAGAAATCATGGGGCCCTGTACAACAACATTTTCTGGGTTCCATGGTCCCCGCCCACCCCAGATCCCACCACAGTAAAAAGTCCACACAGAGAGAGCTAAAAACGGTAAACCCCTCCTCCCAAACACACACACACACACGTTATAAAAATCCATTGGTGGTCAATTATAAGTTAAAAAACGTATTGGTGGCCAGGGTCCCACATAAAAGTTTTTTAAAAAATCCTGGTGGTCCAGGCCCCCCCTATATGTTAAAAAAATTGGTGCCAGGGCCCCCCATAAAAGTTTTTAAAAAACATTGGTGTTCAGGGTCCCCCTACAAGTTAAAAAATAATCATTGGTGGCCATGGCCCCTCTATAAATAAAAAAAACATTGACGTCAGGGCCCCCATAAAAGTTTTTAAAAAACCATTGGTGGTCATGGGCCCCCCCTTTCAAGTTAAAAGAAAACATTGGTGGTCAGGGGCCCTATAGAATATTTAAAAAAAAAACATTAGTGGCCAGGGGCCTATATAGTGTTAAAACAATACATTGGTGGCCAGAGGTTTCATATACACATTGTTGTTCTGTGGAACTTACCTTAGTCTCCTTTCGTGGCTTTGAGTCTTTTCACGGCTACGGGGCTTCAGCTTCGACTCCTTTTGTGGCTTTGGATCTTTTTCGCGGCTTCAGGAGTTCAACTTTTTTTTGCAACTTTGGCTTGGTTTGCAGCTTAAGGTCTTCAGCTCTTTTCGTGGCTTCGGCTCCGTTCGGGTCTTTGTCACTTCGGGTCTTTTGGTGGCTTTGGCTCCATTTGCGGCTTCAGGTCTCCTTTTTTCATGTTTGTGCTGCTCCCCTACTCTTTTTACATATAAATGCGGCTCCAAAAAAAAAAAATTTGAGACCACTGCTCAAGTCTAAAGGTTCCAAGGAATTGAAGCAATCAAGGTGAGACCCACAGGGGTTTCCTTTCAGAGATTTATAGATCAAAGAGAAGTTTTCTAGATTTCTAATCTGAAAACAAGGATTCCCAGTGGCGTAGATAGTGATTGGGAAGTTGTTTCTTTTTTTTTTGGTTCTTTTGTGCACCCTGCTTTCTTTATTAATTTTTAACTCAGATGCTATAATGACTATTATAAACAAGCTAAATAATTAACCTGTCTATTTTCTCTGTTTCTGAAGAAACCTGTGGAAAGTTCCAGAAGTATCTGATACACTTTTTTTCTGAAATCACTATAAAACTGCAGGCAATGAGTAAAGGAAAAAATCTGATTTTACCCATCAAATGAAACAAAGCAAGAAAACATTTGTGTTACAACTTATTTTCTTAGTTAAATTCCTTTTTTATACTCAGTAGAAATAAGAATGTAATTGCAAGTTAAACCTAAAATTATACCTTTTTACCCTGCAGCAAATGCTAAAAGAGAAAATAATGTTTGGGTCAGTGTTACTTTCTTACAATCCCTACTAAATGAAATTGATTCCATTCTTTTTAGCAGCACTTCACAGGCAAAACTTTGACCAGCCCAGTATTGTACATATTACCCTTATGTGTTTTAATGGTGTTTTAGCACTTTGTAAAAATCATCCTCAATGACATAAAGGCTGTCATAAACCCTACGTACAATCGTGCTTTTCCAATGACAAACAGAAATTGCATGTGTCATCAACTTGCTATTAGGCAGCCAACCATGTAACTATAATCTTGCAGAACTATTCACACATCATGATTACATTAGCAGTCAAAACAGAATATTGCACTCTGATTATGTTATCTTGGAAGAAACAGCCCTAAATTGCCTAGTTTTAACAGCTCAAATCTAGATTCCAGGATGAGCTGTTCTGCATATTAAACAGGATAATTATGCAGTATTCTCTGCATTAAGCAGTCTGGGTTATGCAACAAGCAGAACAAAATCTTAGTGTATTAGTTAATGATGCAAACATCCATGTGTCGTAACACTGTATGAGAAACAAAGACTGTATTTAAGGTAAACTTATTTGTAACAATACACTTTCTAATTTGTCCAACAAAGGGGAGCGTATACAGATCTAAAAACATAATTACAATTTCCTAGAAAAATTAAAATGACCTTGAGACTATATAGGAAAAAGTTATTGTGATAAAGGGATCCCCAACCTTTTGAAACCATGAGCAACAATCAGAAGTAAAAGGAGTTGGGGAGCAACACTAGCATGAAAAACGTTCTTGGGGTGCCAAATAAGTGCTGTGATTGCCCATTTTGTTAGCCCCTATGTGGATTGTCAACCTACATTGAGACTGTTTGGCAGTGCACCTGGTTTTTATACAACCAAAACTTGCCTCCAAGCCAGGAATTCAAAAATAAGCTCCTGCTTTGAGGTCACTGGGAGCAACATCCAAGGGGTTGGAGAGCAACATGTTGCACACGAGCTACTGGTTGGGGATCACTGTTCATAGAGACAAGTTATTTGGTATATACATATTTTATATATTATACAATATTATATATAAATTATACAATTGTTTAGTATATGGTATTTCTTTTACTACACAGAACAAAAGTACAACAGTACTGTAACGCGGGGTATCCCAAACGCAGAACTAACTTCAAGGTTCCGTTCTCGACCCACTCTTCTGCTTTTAGCAGTCACCTTTGGCCTTGGGTGGAGCACTCTGCTATGCAGATGCAGCCAGGTCTTATTGTGGGAGAACCAAGGATAAAGTTCTGAGCAAGCTAGGGAACTGGGTGTGTGGTAGTAGAATGGGAAACAAGGAACAGTCAAAAGCCAGGCCAGGTCGGCAACAATCAGTCAGTACGGTACAGATACAGGAGACGTAGGAATTGTCAGGTTACAAACACACCAATATGGTAGTACTAGGCAGAATTTGGAAGACTTGTCAAAGACGGGCAAAATCAGGTCATGCAGCAGACAGGACAAAAACAAGAGACAGGCAGGATCAGTAACAAGTCAGCAATAACACACCCAAGAACTAAGAAATAGACCTTTTTGTTGGGCAGTGAATATTTGTCTGAGGCCCCTTAAATGTTTAAACTTTGTGCTAAACGTGATGACGTGAGACGTGAACCAGCATCAAAAGCCAGAAGTGCGCAGAGCACACACAATTTTATAGCCGCCCCAACAGAGCCAGGACAGGTATTTTATTTACAACTACAAAAGTTGTTTTGTACTAGTGCAGCATTCAATGAACAGACCCAGGGGCATAACTACCAGGGGTGCTGGGGGTACGCTCGCACCCGGGTCTGCACAGAACACTGTGTCCAGAGGGGGGGGGGGGGGGAGGGCCCGGCTGAACATCCATAGGCTGATTGCGAATCAAAATAGGACTTCGGCCTATGGAAAGATCGCCCCAGCCCAGCGTCACTGAAGCAACGCGGAAGATCAGTTAGCTGTTTGAGTTGGTCTGCTGCACACAGGTTTGCAGGGCTGGGGCGGCTTTGCAGGGAACTATTCCGTGTGCAGCATTTACTTCATACTGACACGTTCCTATGATTTTTATAGGAATGTGTCAGTATCGCTTTATTTACAGACACCTGCAATCCATTAATTCCTTTACGTGGGCTTGTATAACTTCCTGGACAAGAATAATATTTAGGGCTGCAGCAATCACAACATCTACAGTTTTTTTTATATATATATATATATATATATATATATATATATATATATATATATATATATACACACACACACACACAGTATGTATGTATATATGGGCACTGGGGGATCATTCGGAGGGTTTGAACTAGACTGGCTGTTGCAATTTTTCAACCTAAAAGAACTATGCAGTTACCTTACTATATGTAATGTTTAACTAGATGAAGCTTGGTTCCTGACTATTGCGGCAAACTGGCACTTGCACATGTAACTTTTGGGGGGGATAAGTCAATGGTAGGCAGGCAGCATAGGACAAAGGAGCAGAAAGACAGGGACACAGGCTTCTTCAAGGAAAACACAGGTTTATTTTCCCACTTTTAAACAAAAGTCAATTTTGCACAGGGGTGAACATTGTAGCAAACAAACATAAATCAAAAAATAAAAACCTTGCCCACTGGGCACTAACTTCACACTTTAAAGCAGTCCATGACTAGACTGGGCCCCTTGTGGACGACCAGCACAACAAAACAGTATTGTTTGGCTCACCCCTGTACTCACAGGACCCTTTCCAGTTAAAGAGTTCAGCTTTCTGGCTTCCTTCACTCTTGTAGCCAGACTCACCAACTTGACCCACTCACAGTCCTGGTCACTTTCTGCTTCAGGCAGTCACAAGCAGCACCCCCAGCTCCTCTGGGAATTCCTCACACAGCCAGGTCTCCTACCTGTTGAGAGACACACTCTCCCATTCCAATTAACTTTAAATAGCCTTTCCACAGGACAGCTTTCCTGTGGAAGGTGAACTCCAATGTCTGGACTGGATCTGTGGAATGGAGTCCCTGACTACTTAAGTCTTTAAACAAAGCACTGATTCTCTGTTTTACAACTCCATTCCTTGAGCCTATCTCAGTCCCTGGGGAGAAATTAAAGGCTAGAGTGACCTTTTTCCACCTTTTCCTGGTCACTCTACCACACTATGTTAAAGAGAAAAAACCCTTTTTGACAGAGATCTTTTTTTTGAGCATCAGTTTGTTTTTCCAGAAAACAAAAATCTTTTCTTGTTTTAGACGACAAGGTTTTTGTGTAAAAAAAACATGCTTTTTATAAATTTTAGTACAGTAGAGTTGTGTTGTTCCACAACTTGTCAATACCCTTATCTGTCATTTGGATCTTCATACCTTAAAGCTGGCCATAGATGCAAAGATTCGAACGTTCGAAAAATGTCGGGATTCTCCACACACGGTCCGGAAATCATACGAATCCTCAATTCATACGATAGGATCTTTGCGTCTATGGCCAGCTTAAGTCTACTAAAAAAAACATTTCAAAATTAATTGAATCCAATAGGATTGTTTTGCGTCAAATACTCATTAATTATATCTTATTTCTGATCAAGTACAAGGTAATGTTTTATTATTACAGAAAAAAAAGAAATCTTTTTTTTTAAAATTTGGATTATTTGGATAAAATGGAGTCTAAGGGAGACGGCCATTCAATAATTTGGAGCTTTATGGATAATGGGTTTCCAGATAACGGATCCCATACCTGTACTGTATACAATACAGCAGCTATGTATACAGTGTGAAACACAACTCGTCCACAACATACTAGGAGCTAGAAGAGTTATGTTTCACGGTACAATCATATATGCTGGTTGCAAAGTGGAAATTATTTAATTTTGAACAATTTTTGCACTTTGCACCTATCTCCATTTTGTAAATGAGTTCTTCTGTTTGCTTGTTGCATTTATTATATCTGGTTTGTTTATGTCACACTTTTCTCCCAATGTATAGCACATTGTTGTACAAGATGCTGATACTTCATGAAGGAACTGCAATAGTAATGATAATAGAATTGCAGACAAATGGTCAGATCTGTAAAACCAGAGTCATAAATCACTGCAAACAACCTGCTAAAATGTTAATTTGCACCTGGAATAGCTGTCCACTGTTCCACGGTCCAGCTTTCGTTAAACAACATTTATCTGCATTTGAGAAATGACAGAAAGTAACCTTTTCTACAGTCTTAATACAAAAGCCATCATATCTAGTAGGCTGAACACATGCAGCAACTTTTTAAAGCAAAGTGCTTTGGCCCGAAGGAGGACTGGATTGAACTCTCCTGCACACCAGGTTTATTTAGAGAAAAATAAGCACATGAATCATTTGAAGTACGGGTTGGATCTATTTAGTTTCTGGGTTGTGTGTCAACCATTAGCCCAAGAAATATTGTGCAAGGAAAGCAAATTAACAAATCAAACATTTCATTTTCATGCTGAAACATTTTTTGATGCTGAAAAGATGGTGGATATTTCCAATGCAACTATCCATAACATAACTCATCCATGAAGTACACCTATGGAATCTGTTATTATTAATACAGGTATGGGATCCTTTATCCAGTAACTCATTATCCAGAAAGCACAGAATTACGGAAAGGCTATCTTCCATAAGCTCCACTGTATCTAAATAATTAAAATGTTTAAAAATGATCACCGTTTTGTCTTTAATAATAAAACAGTATCTTGTACTTGATCTCAAATAAGATATAATTCATCCTTATAGGAAGCAAACCAAGTTGATTGGGTGTATTTAATGTTTAAATGTTTTTTTAGTAGAACAAAAGTTTAACTAAAGATTTAGGCTAGAAATGTTGTACATTATGTTTTGGGTTTCTGTACCAGCCCAAGGCAATCACAGCCATTTAACAGTAAAGATCGGTGCCTCCAAAGATGCCCCAGTAGCTCCCCATCTTCTTTTCTGCTGATTCACTGCTCTGTGCTGCTGTCACTCACAATATACAGTACAAATAGAATATTAATGTCACAATATAAGGCGGATTAGTAATTAATACAGATAATTACTACATGGCAGCACAGAAACCAATGCAACTAGCATCAGAATTTAATAATCAGCCTTGTAGCATCAGTTTATATTACAGACCAACCTTATTTTCTGCTGGATAATTAGTGACAACCCCTAAGCTTAGCTTCTCAACAGCTGCTCAGAGCTCACTGAGCATGTGAGTGTCACAGACACTTTACAAGGTGGTGACCTCCCTGTGACAAGTTTGAAGTCCTGGATCATTGCCACAGAAAACCAGACAAGCTTTTTATTTTCTGAAAAAACAAACTCATGCTAAAATCGCATATTTTACAATTACTACTAATAAAAGGATACATCTGTCAATAATAGACATGGCATTGCCATATTTCTGAGCTTTCTTGTTAACAGGTCTTCAAACAATAACTACGCTAAAGAAAAAAGCTGCAGGAAAAGTCTACATGCTGTGTGAATTGCAGCAGATTTTGCATGTGCCATAGTTGTTTTTACAAATCTCAAAAAAGAACAGCAATTTTACATTATATTCTTAAATTATTTATTCTTATTCACATCATATTCTGTATAAGAATCAGAAAATAGGCTGCCTGCTCGTGCTGCTTGGTTATGTAAGATGAACATTCAGATCATAATGAATGAATCATTATTTATAAATCATTAGAAAATCCACAATGGTCCTTGTATTTTAATTAAATGCTTAAGTTGTTTTAGATACTATTGTGCTTCCAGCTATTTAATTAGTTCTGAATACCGTCTTCACTATGTGGTTATAGTTTTATTAACCTGCACATTGATGGTTTTTATTAACATGAGCAATGTCGTGGCAATATAGTGGCATTATTCATCACACTGATAAATCGAGTTGCACTGCATAATACTTTGTGTTGCATTGACAGTGTACACCAGCTGAGTGCTGAGAAGTGAATGCTGCCAGAATGTATTATAAATCAGCAGTGGGTCCCAACATTACGGCCTTCTGCAGCATTTCTACGCAGCTTTCCATATAAGTATGCACTTCATGAAAAAGTTTGAACACATATCTGGGAGTTTAAGTGCAATGTTTTATGTGTTATAACAGTTTTGCTCAGGGTTGGACTGGGGGGATCAAGGCCCACCGGGGCTGCCACATCAGGGCCCCCCACCCCACAAGAGCCCCCCTCCCCAGTCACAGGCCCCCTTCCCAGCAAACTCACCTCTGCCCTCTCCTGCCCCCCCTGGCAGTGAATAACTACACGGCCCTTGTTTGTGGGTGGGGCAAGTGGGTGGAGTGGGCGGGGCAAGTGGGTGGAGTGGGCGGGGCAAGAGGCAGAGCCAGGCAACCAGGCAGAGGGGGAGGAGGTCTCACTCTGTGGAATGGATCTGAGCCGGTGGAGCCCACGAGGGCTGGGGCCACTGGGTTTTTCCCCAGAGTCCTGCCGGGCCAGTATGTCACTGGTTTCGCTAATGAAAGTGAATTGCCCTTCAAGTTGTAGTCTCAGTTCTCTGCTTATCTTAAATATTTACAATTGTTTCTTTGCTTATCTTAAATGTTTTCAAAAGTATCTCAGTGCAGCTGCTGAGTTTTCTGGGCTGTCTGCCAAAAAGCCTCTTATTTTAATTAAGTTTTCAGAAACTTTGTATCTTTTTCTCGAGTCTGTGCAGGAGATCAAAGATCAAAGAGTTTCAGTAAGAAACCCCCGACTACGGGTTGAACTGTCAAAATCGGAACTGTCCAAAAGAAAATGGGACAGTTGGCAGGTATGCTATTTACTTACCTCAAAAGCAAAGCCACTAAAATGTAGACTAATTAACCTACCCCTTCAGGTTATATCTTTCATCAGCCAAGGCTGGAAATTCAATAACTGTTGCAGAGTTTGCTCCATGTCTAACAACCTATACATGGGTTATAAGCCTTGAAGGAAATGTTGCCCCTTCTGTTATGTTTTCCCTTAAAACCAAGTGAAGATGCACTTTAAAAAGGTATTGTAGATTGATTGACTCCACTAAAATGTACCCTTGTGATGTATGAATGCAAGAGAGAATGTGGAATGCAGGCTCTCTCTACAGGTATGGGATTTGTTATCCAGAAACTCATTACCCAGAGAGCTCGAAATGATGGAAAGTCCATCTCCCATAGAGACCATTTTAGTTGAATAATTGATTTCTTTGTAATAATAAAACAGTACATTGTACTTGATCCCAACTAAGATATAATGAATCTTTATTGGAAGTAAAACGATCCTACTGGGGTTAATGACATTTTTAATAATTTTTAGTACTCTTATGGTATGAAGATCCAAATTACAGAATGACCCGTATACGGAAACCCAGGTTCTGAACATTCTGAATCAATACCTATATAGTGCTGTGTAACATGTTTGTGCTATGTAATTAAATATATAAGGAATAAAGTACCCCCTCTTGTAAAATATAAGAATATAAGTCATGGAGGACTTCCATGACCATGACTACAAGGTCATATTTCATGAGTTTTTTCCCGTTGCTGTATAAACCATGCCTGAAGAATGGACCTAAGTAGTGCTGAATGCTCATGTTTTATAATAAAATGTATCATTATATTTTTTGGTTTTGATCTATGGCTAACACAGTATGACACATGCTCCCACCCCTCACGGACCCCTCATTATCTTTAAGGTACAAATTCTCACCTATTAATATTTGCCAAAAGCAAGCTAGATTACATATAAACCATTTTTTAAAAATACTATTTGACTAAATTCACTAAATGAAATACTATGCCACTCATGAAAGCTATCAGCTCTCCATATCATCATTATTGTCATGATTATATATATGCCTTTAAGTTAACTTTTAGTATTTTATAGAATGGCTAATTCTGAGCAACTTTTCAATTGGTCTTCATTTTTAATTGTTCTAAGTTTTTGAATTATTTGCCTGCTTCTTACTTTTTCCAGCTTTCGAAAGGGGGTCAGTAACCACATCTAAAAAGAAATGCTCTTTAAGGCTACAGATTTATTGTTATTGCTACTTATATAATATATACGTGGGACCACGAAACAGCAATGTAAAATGAGGGAAAACTTAAAATCAGGGGATGTAAAATGGGGGTTCTACTGTAACTCAAAAACTACAAATAATAAACAATGAAAACCAATTGCAAATAGTTTCAGAATATCACTCTCTATACAGGCTTGGATTCGTGGCGATGCCACAAAGGCCCAGGCCTTAGGACTGAGCAGCCTAGGGGTGCCTAAGCCCGAAATCCAGGCCTGACTCACATCATACACATCATACTAAAAGTTAACTCAAAGTTGAACAACCCCTTTAAAGGACATGTAAATCCCCTCCACAAAAATGTAATCAGTGAACAGCGTCTTTGAAATCTTTAGATACCTGCCACTCTGGTTGTTAAAAGGTTAATAATAAGGCTGCAGCATCCCCTTTATCACTTAGAAACTCTTCTAATCTGCCCCCTCCGTCAGGAATTAACTTTGGTTGTTGGCTAATGAGCATGCTCAGTTCTACTCAGCTCAGGTTACTAAACATACTCCACAGTCTAACAGCCAATGAAGAGATAGCATTGCTGGTTCCCATAGCTGTCTGATCTGATCCTGAGCTCAGCTTTACCATTACAGTGATCAACCCCAGCAGGACTTTTTATCAAAGCATGTTGTGCCTGTGTAAACTGCATTCTGCATTGCATGAACTTTACAACATACATGTCCTGTTTGCAGATGTCAGTGTTACTGATGATGTGTCAGAGGAAAAATGGCCACCGGGTGAAAACTGATATTTGTTTTAGTAAAATGTGATGACGCTGGCAAATGGAGGGGTATATGCAGTACAAATAATGTGGCTTGGGTAAGGAAGATATGCCCAACTTATATACATGGTAAGAAATGTAGGCTTTATATGTCCTTTAAGATAGTTATATGAATAGGCTAGCTGTATCTCCAATAAACAGTTGCTGAGCAAGTACCATTACCTTGGTAGCATCATTGATGACATCAGATTGAAGAACTTTAAGGATTTGTTGAATGAAATAGTTTTATTACACAAGGTAGTTCAGTTTTGGCAGGTCCAGTCTATCTATCTATCTATCTATCTAACATCTATCTATCTAACATCTATCTATCTATCGATCAATCTATCTATCATCTATCGATCGATCTATCAGATGTGTCATCTAAGGCTACTGATGGTGCCACAAGCAGAAGATGACATAAGGAAGCTCTTAAAAAGGCCTGTAATGTAGCCAGACCCGAGGTACTGGATAGGGAGAGATAAGTCAGTCAGGCTTATAAGTAAGGCAAGGCAGAATGAATAAAGTTAGAAAACAACCTATAATGTCAGCAGCTAGGAAATTGCATGTAATCAAGTTACAGCTCAACAGTTACAGCTCGAACATCAGAATTAACAGGAAAGCATCACAGAACTAGTAGAACTAGTCCAAACTCAGGCAGAGAATGAAGGAAGTTTGTGATCACAGTGAGCTCCGTAGCTTCATTGGTTCAACAGGGGAGCTTCATCCAATAAATATTGGATAGCATACTCCTGCAGCAATATTCACCAGTTCCTATGATAAATAAATATTGGATAAAATACTCCTGCAGCAATATTATTGATTAGTGCTGTGTCATCTACTGAGGTTATACAAACATTAGCATGAAAAATAGAAGGCTAGCTTTGTTCTCAGAGACAGAACACTGAGTCAATATAATGTATTTTCATGTATAATATTATAACTGTTCCATTCGATTGTCGATTAAAAGAAACCACACAATAAAAATGCAGTCACTATTCTAATTTCCCTGGAAATTTTAACTGCCAAACCACAAACAAATGCAGAAAACTATTTTACTGAGGGGAGACAACGCTCCAGAAAACTATAAAGCTCATTATTGTGATTTAATCTTTATAAACCTAAAATATGTTGCGTAATAAGAAGTTTTAAACATTAAAATATTTTGGCAGCAGAAAAAAAGGTAAGCGAGTCATATATGATGCTCGATATTTTCAGCAGTACTGGAAGTCAGTTGTAAATGAACTATAAAAAAATGGAATTGTTTATTGTAAAATATATTTCAGTGAAGCCTGACACGTCCCTTCAAGGATTTCCAAGTTGTAAATAGTTTTTAAATCATTTGTGCATTCAGGAGATTGCAATAAACAATATGAATGTGCGCCAGGCTCTTTAATTTAAGGCGACAGAATGTCGGTTCCTTTGAGCTCAGGAAGGCTTAAAAATAAATTGATCTTCTTTGGGTTCATACTGATGAAATTGCTGGTTAGGGTTATTTTTTGCCCATTCAGTGTCAGTGATCTCTTTAACTCACATATCAGTGCCTGGGCCTTACGCTATGATACAAAAAAGCGACGGGTCAGAAAGTTACAGACTGGATAAAATAAGATTTCTAAGCCATTTCATAACTTTATCTCACATCGTAAATTGCCACTTCTACAGGAGAGCTGCAGGGATGCATGAAATGGGGATTTATAAACAATCTTTCTGCTACATTTAGAAGAAAAACTGCGTGCTATTGTCTGTCTTTCATTTTGTGACGATGCTACAAATATACATTTTATATGAACTCTGACACTATTAGGCGCATTTATCAAGGGTTGAATTTCGAATTCATGTTTTTTTACAACTCTCATAAATGCGACTAGTCAAAATGTATTAATAAAATCATATTTTTTAAACCCGAACAAATTTAAATGACCCACAAACTCGAATCGAATCTAATTCGAATTATATAAACTGATTTGACTAAACTCAATTTCAGTTTTTTTCTCCAAAAAAAAATCAAATGTCAGGAAGGCTACAAACCTCACCATAATTGATCCCTGATCCGCTCCCATTGACTTATACGGTAATTCGGCAGGTTTTAGGTGGCGAATAGTAGAATTCAAGTTCTTAATGGGCCAGAGTATGATAAATCTCAAAATTCGAATTAAAACGTGTTTAATTAAGAATTCAAATTTGAGAGTATTGACCAAAAAAAATTAAAAAATGTGAATTTCCAATTCCAAGTTGTTCACCTTTGAATTAACTTTTAGTATGATGCAGAGAGTGATATTCTGAGACAATTTGCACTTTGTTTTCATTTTTTATTATTTGTGGTTTTTGATTTGTTTAGCTTTTTATTCAGCAGCTCGTCATTTTCTGATTTCAGCAATCTGGTTGCTATGGTTTAAATTACCCTAGCAACCATGCATTGATTTGAATAAGAGACTGGAATATGAATAGGAAAGGGTCTGAATAGAAAAATGAGTATTAAAAAGTAGCAATAACAATAAATGTATAGCCTTACAGAGCATTTGTTTTTTGATGGGGTCGGTGACCCCCATTTGAAAGCTGGAAAGAGACAGAAGAAGAAGAAGAAGGCAAATAATTCAAAAATTATAAAAAATAAATAATGAAGACCACTTGAAAAGTAGCTTAGAATTGGTCATTCTTCAACATATTAAAAGTTAACGTAAAGGTAAATCCCCACATTATAAAAGGGATATTGACAATGAACATACTTTACTTGCTGGAAAATGGGTATTTGTTACTTGCATGAAGGAATTCAATTACTGGTACTAATATCACTTACCCTGGTCACATGCAGGGCCGGATTTACATAGCGGGCGCCCCTAGGCCCCGTACCACTTGTCGTTCCCGCTGCTTCCCCTTGATTAATGTGCATATTCATTAGTGCATGGGAAGCAATTGATAGCATGCCTCCCTAAAATAGTGGGCTGCGCATGCCATTATTGAGCACTGAGGTGGTGGGCTGAAGTCCAGTGCTTAGGACAACCCTGTTTACACACTGCCAATTCAGGCTGGAGAGACTCATTTGGCAGCTGCAGTTCAAAAGTTATATTAAATTTATAAATTATCGCAATATATGAAATCTCTAACATGATGGAAGATACTCTTAAGTCACAGAATTCTGAAATTAGGCAGCCCCCTCTCTTTTTTTACCATCCCGGTGCAGTAACGCACAAGTACCTATAAACCGTTCCGTTCATTAGAAGCAGACTACACATAGCTAACTACAGGGCCATATTTATACATAGGCACCCAAGGGCCTGTGTCTATAGTGGTAGCTTTAAAGGGGGGCTCTCGGGTGCTGATATAAAATGTGATTTCTTTTTCTAAGAAAGAATAACCTATCTCTCCAGCCACCACCAGACCTTGCTGTCTAAATCCGACATCAGACCTGGAGGGGTGAGGGGTGCTGTGGTCATTTGTGTGGACCTAGTGATGTTACATGAACGTTAGTGACATCATACATGCAAGCGCAGAAGGAAGACAAGGGAATGTCCTAGGGTGGCACCAGACCGAAATATAGCACTGGCTAACTACTTGTATTTTTATTAGACCTTTTTTAGGGGGATGATTGGAGTTGTATTCAACAGCTGCAGTTGTGTAAACTGTACAGCCTTGCCTTCTAGTTTAAAGGGATACTGTCAAGGGGAAAAAAAAAATTTCAAAATGAATCAGTTAATAGTGCTGCTCCAGCAGAAGTCTTCACTGAAATCCATTTCTCAAAAGAGCAAACAGATTTTTTTATATTCAATTTTGAAATCTGACATGGGGCTAGACATTTTGTCGATTTCCCAGCTGCCCTGGTCATGTGACTTGTGCCTGCACTTTAGGAAAGAAATGCTTTCTGGCAGGCTGCTGTTTTTCCTTCTCAATGTAATTGAATGTGTCTCAGTGGGACATGGGTTTCTACTATTGAGTGCTGTTCTTAGATCTACCAGGCAGCTGTTATCTTGTGTTAGGGAGCTGTTATCTGGTTACCTTCCCATTGTTCTTTTGTTTGGCTGCTGGGGGAGGGGGAAAGGGAGGGGGGTTATATCACTCCAACTTGCAGTACAGCAGTAAAGAGTGATTGAAGTTTATCAGAGCACAAGTCACATGACTGGGGGCAGCTGGGGAAATGACAAAATGTCTAGCCCCATGTCAGATTTTTAAAATTGAATATAAAAAAAATTTGTTTGCTCTTTTGAGAAATGGATTTCAGTGCATAATTCTGCTGGAGCAGCACTATTAACTGATTCATTTAAAAAAAAAAATTCCCATGACAGTATCCCTTTAATATAAATAACGTGTCCCCAGGCAGGGTATCATTCAAGTTCTGTACACAGCAAATGGCAATGTACATATGTATGCATATATATGTTCATCAGCCAATGCATTGTAAGTTATTATTTCAATGTACTGTTACTTGTCAAAAAGAACTATATGTCCCTGCGTCACTAATATAAATGATAGCACCTGCAGAGTTCTCATTATTGTATATATTAAAATAGGATTCTGCCCTGAAGTGCACTCTGTCAACTGCATTGAAGTGAAATGATAAAACACATGATTAATTGTCCTTGTTATACCTCAGATCTACCCAGATTCCAATGTCACCGCTGAATATGCATATAATTAGTTACATTGTAATCATACAGTTGAATTATTTTTTTTTATAAAATTGTGCCCAATTAAGAAAAAAGTTTGCAATATAATACCCTAATTAAATCTTTCAGTGTTTTTACAGTTATCTGCAATTGTAATTGTGGTATTTATTTGTCCCTTTCTGCACTGTTGGTTCTGGCTCTTAGAAAAATCTGAATTCTGTTCTCTTCCAGTCAAGATTCCATTTCTTACAATACCTTGCATCCTTCTTCTGTTAATGATCTGCCTTCTGCTAGACGGTTTGAATAATCAAAGCTTTCAATAGCAATTATATTTACAATTATCTTTAAAAGCACTGAATGTAAGAAAATTGCTTAGAAATGTATTCATCTATATAAATGTGTTTTTGTTGTTTTAGAAACTTTCAAACAAGACTACTGAGACAGATGGGGCTGACTTACTTACCGGTAGCTAGGGATGTAGCGAACTGTTCGCCGGCGAACTAGTTCGCGCAAACTTCGACTGTTCGCGTCCGCCGCAAGTTCGCGAACGTCGCGCGACGTTCGCCAATAGGCGTTCGCGTCAAAAATCGTTCGACCATTCGACCATTCGATTCCTTCGACCGCTAAAATCGAAGGATTTTCGTTCGAATCGAACGATCGAAGCCATTGGATTGAATGAAATCATTCGATCGAATGGCTTCGATCATTCGATTCGAACGAAAATCCTTCGATCGAACGATTAAAATCCTTCGATCATTCGAATCGAACGATTTTCGGATGTTCGAAGTTCGCGAACTGTTCGCATTTTTTGCCGGTGTTCGCGAACGGCGTTCGCGAACACATAGTCGGCGGTTCGCTACATCCCTACGCGGTACCGATGCATGAGTCGGTCTGTGCCAATCCCTAATTCAAAAACCATGCAATCCTCCCAGAGTGCCCTCATTACTTGTACACCCAAGCCTGCCCCATGGGAAAAACTAATGAGTAGGGCTGATTCACTAATCAAATCAACATTATGGAGTGTTAGAGGTTAGGTCTGCAATATGAGCTCTAACACCTCACAATGCAGACCTGAGTTTGACTGTTCAAAGCAGCCTAAAACATTCTGATGAGCTGACACAATGATAAAGGATTCATAGTTACATGCCTGACTCATAATATAAGTATTTTGGGATTTTGTGGTTATATGCAGTAGTAGAGAGCCAGTAGTAGAGTAGTCCATGAATATCAGCTTTTTAGTAAGGGATGACTGCTATATGTGTCATTATGTATCAATTTATCTTACAGAGGGCCTAGCGTACTGGGTAATTAAAGATCTGCATTATTATTATTGTTATTATTAACATGTATTTATATAGCCCCAACATATTGCGTAGCACTGTAAATTAAATGTGATTATACAACTAAATCACATGAATTCTATACATAGAACATATGGAGTTGCATACACCACAATCAATACCGGTACAAAAGGTGAGGAAGGCCCTATGCAAAAGAGCTTACACTCTAAAGGGAAGGGAGTAATACACAAGGTGTGGGAGCGGGCAAGATCGAATTAAGTGGGTGAGAAATGTGGTACTATATGTGGTTTGCATTTGGTAGTTACCGTATATACTCGAGTATAAGCCTAGTTTTTCAGCATCCAAAATGTGCGGAAAAAAGTCTACCTCGGCTTATACTCGAGTCACTGGGCAGTAGCTGATATTGCAGTCACTTTTAATCATTCCTATACCAACAGTTCGCTTGGGGAGAGACTGCAATATCACACAGAGCCCTCTGTTGGTTATATGAAAGAATAACAGTGCGCCCTCTGTTAGTTATATGAAAGAATAACAGTGACTGCAATATCGCACAGCGCCATCTGTTGGTTATATGAAAGATTAACAGTGACTGCAATATCACACAGCACCCTCTGTTGGTTATTTGAAAGATTAACAGTGACTGCAATATCACACAGCACCCTCTGTTGGTTATATGAAAGAATAACAAGTGACTCCAATATCACACAGCACCCTCTGTTGGTTATATGAAAGAATAACAGTGCGCCCTCTGTTGGTTATATGAAAGAATAACAGTGACTGCAATATCACACAGTGCCATCTGTTGGTTATATGAAAGAATAACAGTGACTGCAATATCATACAGTGCCATCTGTTGGTTATATGAAAGAATAACAGTGACTGCAATATCACACAGTGCCCTCTGTTGGTTATATGAAAGATTAACAGTGACTGCAATATCACACAGCTCCCTCTGTTGGTTATATGAAAGAATAACAGTGACTGCAATATCACACAGCGCCCTCTGTTGGTTATATGAAAGAATAACAGTAACTGCAATATCACACAGCGCCATCTGTTGGTTATATGAAAGAATAACAGTTACTGCAATATCACATAGCGCCATCTGTTGGTTATATGAAAGATTAACAGTGACTGCAATATCACACAGCACCCTCTGTTGGTTATATGAAAGAATAACAGTGACTGCAATATCACATAGTGCCATCTGTTGGTTATATATGAAAGAATAACAGTGACTGCAATATCGCACAGTGCCCTCTGTTGGTTATATGAAGGATTAACAGTGATGGCAATATCACACAGCACCCTCTGCACATGGTAATGGGACAGTGGGGCAATGCACACAGTAATCCGTTTGGCAATTCTCTGTCACCATAAACTTTGCAAAGAAGTCCGGTTGATCGTTGGGGGGGGTCGCTTTGGCAGAATGTGCGCTGCTGGGAGACAGGGCTGTAGTTGTGTTTTCCCAGTTTTTGTAGGTAAAATTAGGTACATCGGCTTAGACTCTTGAAAAGCAGAAAGGTTGGGAGAAAGTCAGACAGACCGTGGGAGAGAGTTCCAGAGGACGGGTCATTTGCATCATTTTCAGTTAATTTCACTTCCTCAGGGGGACTTTTAAATAATTTATTCACTATTTATACACTATTAAATTGGGGTTTTTAATTGGTAATACTGTATGGGCAATAAGGGGTTAACTGAGATAAGGGTCACATGTGATGGAGTAAAGAGGCGGGGTTATCCCTATACATTTAGAATTATATCCTGATGAAGGGAGGTTGTACTCACCAAAACATTGATATTGGTGGTGTGAACAAATAAAAAGAAGGGGTGCTATCCCTACTGCAGAAAAACTTGTGTGTGTGGATCCATAAATATAAAGTTGCTGTTGCTAAGAGGGTTGCCGGGCAAATGGATGACCAGCACCCCTACAGCAGAGTGAGTGAGTAAATCCTGGGTGCTTGTGTATCTATTACATAAGGATTTGGCTTGCCATTTTGATTCAACTTTTGAGGAAGATTAGGTATTTAAACAAATACAAAAATGATGGATTCTTTGCATCCCCAGTTAGTATAGTTCACTGTTACCCTACAGTTGCACCATAGGAGTGACAAACCTTTAGATGCCCCTAAATAAGCAGAATTTATGGCTGCATAGATATTCTGTTCTTATGGAAGATTAAAACATGAACATGCGTTTGCAGAAATCTTGTGACAGAGCATGAAATTCCTCATAAAAGAAATGTATGACCTTATAAAGTAGGCAGTGCCCTATTGCTCCCCTGTCTGAATCACCATTGCATAACATTACATTGATTCATCCAATAAGTTTCAAATCATTTCAAAGCTAAAGCCACCTAAGGCAATGTACCACAGGTTTTTACAGCTGAAAGTTAAGGTAGACTAATTAGGTTCCTAAACACATTGGCTTAAATTTGCAATTTAAAGACTTCTGCCTTTTCACCACAAGTACTGTCATTTTCTAGCAATTACAATGGATAACATGCCAGTAGTAAATGTATGGTGTTATTAAAATCAATATGCGAACATGAAAAAGGCTTTCAACCTTATTTTTAAGCTGACCTCATTTCAATTAGAATGCGATTACTGTTAATCAATAAATGAATTGCTCTCGTTCTCTATTAACATAAGAGAAACCCGTGGTTCTCAGTTGAGAAATTCATAATATTTTCATTTGCTTATCGCTGAACTAAACAGGAGCACTTTAAAGAAAGCATTTATTTAAATTTTTAAAACAAGATTTCCTTTGACATGTCAGTAGATTCATCATGGGAGTTAAAGCATTTTTTTTTCTTTATTCTAAAAGGAAAATTATTATTGTTATTTCCTGTTAGCTACTTACAGAGTCTCTCCTAAATTTGCTAGTTCAGACTGGCTTCTGGTGAGCCCTTTTTAACTAACATGCTGCATCACCTAATGCCCCTGATAGGGTATAGGATATAATATACAATGGGAAAGGAAAATGGCTTGTGGGCTTTCTGGTAGCAAAAGATAAACAGAATAATCCTCTCTCCTAAGCCAAGGTAGCAGGAAATACTGGTTGCCAAATGTTGAAACCACTGAAACGTCATGAAAGTGGACATTTTTGTATATTGTCAGAATATTAAACATTATACAGGTATGGCACTGGTTATCCAGAATGCTCGGGTCTTCCACTAAAAAATAATTTAAACATTAATTAAACCCAACAGGATTGTTTTGCCTCCAAAAAGGATTAATTATATCTTAGTAAGGATCATGTACAATGTACTTATTATTACAGGGAAAGGGAAATCATTTTTGAAAATTAGAATTATAGATTAAAATGGAGTCTAGGGGCTTCCCGTAATTCAGAGCTGGATAATGGATTTCCCAATAATTGATCCTATTCCTGTATTTTCAAATTGTTGTAAAGTGTAAATTTATTTAAGGACCCTGTATTTTTACCTAATACCTTTACCTGCATACAGTAAATTATTTTGATTGATTTCTCAGTATATATTAGGGGTTATTTACAAAGAAGTACAAAATGCTATGTTTTTGCACACTTGAACCCTGCCCTGCACTTATTTGAATTTCCACAACTCTCTGCGATCCAAAATGTGTAGTGCAGAAACCTGCATGTGCCCAATGAATACATTGTTGCCTTTGTTCATGCGCTGTATTCAAAACGTGTAGGGGAAGCACAAAGGTATGCCCCCAGTTTGCACATCATTCAGACATGCAAAGACAGCAAGACCCCAAACATAAATGCTTTTTCAGTTAGGTTAGTACTGTAGCACTTGTGTCCAGCATCATATTTCTCTTAAACTAAAACATTAAGGGGTTTGTCTTATCATAAAATATTGTAAGGCTCATTTACAAATGCTGCTAAGTACGGTTTTCTGTATTTTTCCCAGAATTCCAGCTGCACTGGATGCATAATATGTGCCATTATTACTTGATGGTGTCACTTCAAGCAACATTAATAACAGCATTAGCTTGTGATCCATTGGGTGCTAGTCAGTCAACACAACCTGTCTGGGGAATTACTGCCTCATTCAGGTGGTGCTAATTCCATGGTTCTCCTATGTCAGTGCATGCACTTTAGCATTAGTGCTTCCTATATATGCAAGCACTTTTTGTGAACGGCATCAATACGCGCATAACTTTGCATGCATTTTTGCAGATTTCAGTTCTACAATAAAAGCGCTGGTCGAGGTACTTTATTTTATATTAGTCTTCCTATGTGAACTAGCTTGTATCTGCAGAAACAATATGACAAATCATAAGAATGGAATCGTGATCTGGACCGCCCTAACATGCAAAAACACCCTAAATTGTCAAAAGACGTACTAAAATAAGCCTAAATAGGAAAAACATTTTTGAAAAGAAATAATGAGAAAAAAATAAAACATGAAACCTTTCCCACATTCAGGGGCACATTTACTTAGGGTCGAATATCGAGGGTTAACCCTCGATCTTCGACCGTCAATGTAAAATCCTTCGACTTTGAATATCGAAGGATTTACCGCATTTCCTTCGTTCGTGCGATCGAAGGAAAAATCGTTCCGAAGGATTTTAATCCATCAATCGAACGATTTTCCTTCGATCAAAAAAAGCTAGGAAAGCCTATGGGGACCTTCGATTCAAAGTCGTAGACGAAGGTCGAAGTAGCCCATTCAATGGTCGAAGTAGCCAAAAAAAACATTCGAAATTCAAATTATTTTTTATTCTATTCCTTCACTCGAGCAAAGTAAATGTGCCCCTTATTGTGTGTTTTTGTAAGGTAACAGTGTACAGTCATGTTGACATGTTTCTTGCTAATATAAATCTTCCTCTCATCAAATTTAATTAAGGATTCCAGTTTTCCCTTCCTCTGTCCCCTGGAGGCACAAGAGAGATAACCTGGTGTAGTCCAAGGAGAATACTAAATGCCAGACTGACAAAGCATCTCTTTATTTTTCCTTATGTGACATTCAAGATTTGCTGTCTCATCAATAGTTGGTGACAATGAATCTGATATGTAAAGAAGCCCCTAACTTCTTGCTCAGCATTTTAACTTAACAGTGAGTGTTCTGTTATGATATTTGTCATGTAACCAAGAAAAAAACCTGGTGTGGACAATCTAAGTTAAACAGTAGGCTACAATTCAGCCATATCAGTATAACTGTTTCTTGGAGTATAAGTTGTTATAAATACACCATTAACGTGAACAGCTATAGAATCTACAGTATGGGAATTTTCTGATACGCCATACTGTTAATATTATCCTTGCCTTCCTAATTTCAACAGACAGGAACAACTGCTGTCACAGTATTTCTGACAATCACAGGAAGTTGTTCCCCACATGATCCTTGAACACACATAGAAATCAGAAAAGGATGTAGCTTTAAAAACCTCCCAACCACTTTTAAAACCCTTAAAAGGGTAGCTCACCTTTAACTTAACGTATAGTATTTTGTAGACAGAATGACAGAATTAATTTTCATATCAGGACTATCAGCCACTACTATTATGTGCTAAAGATAGTATATGTCCTACTAAAATTTAAAAGGCTATTAAAGTCCTTTATTAACCTCTGTCTGTCACGATCGGCACCCTAAATCCAAAACAAGTGCTAGGTTCCCTGGTCTCGGCTCCACTTCCGCCTGTAGGAGCCGTCTTTTAGTCCGGGAGGAGCTCTCTGCAAATCGGATGCCGCCAGGTCTTAATGAGAATTTTTTTATTTAAAAGATCACTTTACATTAATCAATTCAATCAATTCATAAACAGTTTACAAATCATACAACAAAACAAAAATAACCAAAAATCCCACAAACCCACCCATACACCCTCCAGCCCGCAGAGTCCATCCCTCTGTCCATTGGCAACTTTTCTATCAAACACACCAAAAGGCCAGTTTGTAAAGTCTTGAATTGTCCATATGGCCTTCCTTCCCCCACCACCATCCCAAATGAGCAAACTTCTCCTGTTTTCATCACCCAAGAAAAAAACAAAAACATAATACTTTCATATTCAAATCTGAATAAATTCTTCCAGGCTACAGAAAGCTGCACCTCCAGCCTATAGAAAAAGAGAGGAGCAGTGTCAGTGCCTAGGGAGCCATATACAAACAATAAGTTTATACCTTGAGATGCCAGGTCTTAATAAGAGAGGAGCCTAGCAATAGTTCTGAACAAGCAAAGGGGCACGATTGTTTACCAAGGATTTTAGAAGGAAGGCCACACAACTCAGGAAGAACTAGAGTTTAACCAAGGTCAGACAGGCTAGGATCAGGATTGGAGAGTTTGGAATAATCAGGCACGCAGGCAAGGGTCAATACCAGTATAACAAGCAGGATTCACAAGGAATAAGTGCCCAGGATCTAAAAAGTTAGACCTAACAAGACCTTCAGGCTAGGGTCAGGATTGCAGAGTTCAGAATAGTCAGGCACGGAGGCAAGAGTCAATACCAGTATAACAAGCAGGATTCACAAGGAATAAGTGCCCAGGATCTAAAAAGTTAGACCAAACAAGACCTTCAGGCTAGGGTCAGGATTGCAGAGTTCAGAATAGTCAGGCACGGAGGCAAGAGTCAATACCAGTATAACAAGCAGGATTCACAAGGAATAAGTGCCCAGGATCTAAACAAGTTAGACCTGACAACAGGCAACGAGTTTGAATCCGAAATCCCTTTAATTACATTTGAATTTCGCGCCCAATGACATCATCATGCCAGTGCGTAAAAGTGCGCGCCGTGCATACCATAGGAAAACCGGCACTCAGAGGGAGAGGAAGCATGCGGCGGGTGTTCCCGCTAGCCACTAGACCACCAGGGTAAAAGTCATGATACAGGACTGTAAAAGTTAATAAAACAACTCAAGGTATCATGAAAAAAAAATATCCATACCAATAACAGATAGTTTACAGACCTCTGCTCAGTAAGGTCTGGAATCAGCCATGTGGAAAGTAATCACAACATGTGATGCCCTGCTCTATGCCCAGTATGATAACTTACTTATAAGAGCAGTTCCATGTGGTGGGGCGAAAGCCTAAGGAGGAGGGGGGATTTCACATCAAGACCCCTCATAGGTGATGTGGAGGTCACACTATAACGTATACTCAAACATATATATCATCCCAGAATCCATTCTTGTTGTACCAACAGTATAAAAAACTAGTTATGGGTTCAATGTAATATTTGCTTTCAAAGGAGCCCAAACATGACTAGGTATGGCAGTTTACCAGATAGGAATATCTGGACAGGGGCAGGACACACAGTATTGATGTTTAGTATCTAAGAAATCAGCTAATGCTAGTATGTGTATATGCTAGTTAACCCTTTTGTGGCCGTGAAATCACACGTATGTTGTTTAACAAATGAAGGGATCTCACAAGTCCTGAGATTAGTGGCAGCAAGTTCTTTGTATGAATTTGGTGGGTATTTGTTGGGCTTTGGGATGCTTTTGTGTTCGTCTAACGTGTGGGAGAGATTGGTGAAGTTAGTGATCTCTGATAGCCACACCTAGTCATGTGCAGCTGGAAGTGCCATTATTGTGACATCCTCTACATTATACAGCATATAGATAGATGATAGATAGATCGATAGATCGATAGATAGATAGATAGATACAAGAGGCCACTTTAATGTCTAACTATCTAATACAAAGCTCCTAATGTTCAATTACTATGTTTAATGCAAACAACTATTCCCAGCGCAGAAAGCTCAGTTAAAATTATTAAGCACTGATAACTTCCCCAGAGTATTGCCTCTAAAAGCAAAGCAGTTGCTCCCACTTATACAGTCCTTGCAAACTCTTGCATTCCAGTTCTATTTAAATAATTTAAACTATTTATTATGAAATATTCAAAAGGTTTTTTTTTATAAAAATAAAAAGTAGAATTAATACTTGGAGCTGTTTATAAACCAGACAACTTATTATATATGAAATTAAACTGAATGAAATACAAGAACAAAGCTATTGGGGGAGCTAGACCAATAAAGCTCTTTGTAAACCTTCTATCAACTCTATTCTGTTCTATCTACAGTAGAATAAATGAATCTCTTTATCTAGAAATATGGTACATTAATAAGGATAAAACAGGGCTTCCTCCTCCTCAAACAAAAGTTGTTTACTGCATGTAATATTATTTTATGAACAAGATATTTTGCTTATAGAATAAAACTTAAACAAAAAAAAAACCCTAGACAAGGTGATAACGATTTCATAGAAACACATTTAAACCAGACAACATGGGGTTCTTTGTGTTTGTAATTGTAGCTGTCTACACTATTTGGATAGGTTTTATACATCTAAGAAACTATAACATACAGTATGTTCTAAGACTACTAGTTGAACAGGTTTACACGCATCAGCAGAAAAAATTTGTATCTTTGCCTGAAAACAATTTCTTACATTAAGAAATGATGTATGTATGTATGTATGTATGAAGTATGGTGGGAAAACAGTTCACTTACTTCTTGTATAACAATATGTGTTTGTGTTTACTAGCTTTATTTCAAACTCTGAAGTTCTGCTAAACTGTATAAATAATATTTTATCACATCATTATGCCACAAAAGTCATTCTTCTTTCATATGGATTGTTTTTCTTGACATCCCTGCAAAAGGGAAACCCAGTAAGCCCTGGGGCACATGGGCCTGCCGACCCAGACACCCCCCCCAAGGAGAAAGGAATGGGGGGTGGATGATAGAAGGAGGGCACTTGAATGTAACCCTTTCTTGTTCACAAATATCCATGGCCATACTGTGGCACTAACAGTATAGATCCCAAGTCTCCACTAAGTGGGAGATTTGTGGGGTTTGGAAAAGTTAAATGCCTCCACCCAGGACTAGGAACAGGTATTGGTGGGCATACAACCCACTGGGAACTACAGTAGCAGTGATTACAGTACTCAATTTAACCACACAATAATCGAGTATATTGCAATAAGAGCAGTGAAATAACAATAACACAATGAACGTTAGGCAATATAATAATGATCACCCCTTGTATGAAATGTCCACTGTCACTTTAAGAATAGAGAGTGCACAATATGGTCTCCTGGGGTATATTAGTAATCACAAGGTAATATGATCAGAGGTACATGTTGCAACACCAGATTGATGCACCAAGGGGTGTATAAAGTAAAGGTCTCACAAACTCTCAGTGATGTAATGAAAATTAAATAAATCCTGTGAGGCAGAGAAAATGCAGGAAAGCAGTCAGGCAACTTTAATCCACACTGAGCTTGAAATGCAAGTGTAGGAGAAGGCTTCCTGAAATCCTGAGGAGATCCATTGGAGTCTGATGGGAAATCCACAGTGCACATCCAGTGTACACGCTGGCAACTCACTCATTGCAGGGCTGGAGTCCTATCTATACTACAGGGATTACTTCCCTAGCAATAGCACAGGCAGCTGCACTAGCCTCATTCACAATGATGGCTGACTGGAAAGGGTTAACTAACTCCCTGTACTCTGACTATGTGGTTCCATATATGAATAAATGCTTTACAAGTGTAGGAAAGGGCAAGTTTCACTTCCCTACATAAGCATGTGAAAAAATAGGAGCTAAGGCCATACTGGCAGTGAACAGAAATTGGGGCAGCCATCTTTGTATGTGGCACACTAGCACTGTGTATATATATATATATATATATATATATATATATATATATATATATATATATATATATATATATATATATATATATATATATATATATATATATATATATATATATATATACTGTATATGTGTGTGTATCTATATGTATATCTTTTATCTGTTGTCCAAATAAAGTTCTATCTGTTCGATTATATTCAAGCAGTGGTGTAACTACTCACCGATGGGCCCTGGTACATAATGGGCACCCGGGCACCCCTGCCCTCCCCCCTACGCTGTAAAATCTCCCCCTGCCCAGCCACCAGCAATATTCATTTTCTAGGCTCCAGTAGGCCCCAAGGGAGTGCAGTCCCTGGTGCGATCACACCCTCTGCACCCCTGGTAGTTACACCACTGTATTCAAGGCGTGAACTGGCCCTTCAAAGCAATAAACAAAACACAGGTGCCACAATTGCACCAGGCTAACAGGTTCAAATTCTGCAAGTCCAAATAAAAGTTTTGTGCAAATCAAAAGAATGGCAACAGTTATAGTGAATCATTTTTGTCTCCTTCATTGTGTTCTATCTTCCTCTTCAGAGTGTGCATCATTCAGAAATCAGATGTAATGACAGAAAAAAAGATAGTAAATGATACTGGGAAAAAGATCTTAATGTTTAAAATAAATCTGGCATAATTGTTCTCGTCTTGCATTGGAAGGTATTCCAATTCCTGTGCTGGGTTAGTATGAAACAGCTGTAATTAAATCTTTTTTTTTCAGTGAATAAAGATGTCAAGGAGATTAGTGTTTGAGCTATCTTCCTACTCAGGAGAGCAATACATAGTTATCCATTCTCACCCTCTTCCCTGCTAATATAATTTGCAAACTTTCTGAGTGAAATAGCACATTCTAGACATTATTTGCTAAAGTGTCGACAAAATGAAAAAGTATGTGTCCGCTTTTGCTACGATTCTGAGTAATGACAACAGAACGATAACTAAATCTAATTTCTTTTTTGTGTAGGATTACATTTTACAAGAAAGACAGGTTTTCCACCAATTAAAAGCAGAATTCAATGTATTCAATGTTCTCTGACAGCAAATGTAGAGAAACTATTATCTGCTAAGTTAGAAAAATAATTTAATAGGCTACTGGCTTTTTTTCATCCATGGGAGAAGCATTCAGTTGATGCATTTCCCCTGGATGGCATTTTAGAAATGAAGACAGGTTCGAGCAGTAAAAAGTATGGCTGGAATAGATGTTATCTGTCAGAGTGTCCCTCATATTTGCATATTAAAGAACAGATGAAAGATGGTTGCATTGTATAAAGGAGATTCTAAGGAGTGAGATTAATTACCGGATCAGATTCCCTCTGTTCTATCTTTTTGATTAATATGGACACTAACTGCTTGAACACATGTTCCGAAATAAGTTATGGTTATGCTTCAGAAAACGGAAATTGTTGTAAAAGTGAAAAATGCTGATGCAGTCCCTACGGCTAAGCCTATTTAAGGGAAACCATCACAATATATATATATATATATATATATATATATATATATATATATATATATATATATATATATATATATACCATATATGGATTATTATGCATCATAACAAAATTCATTGCCATCAGTTGGATGAACCAAAGACATCCATCAGCTTTAGTTTTCCATTTGAATACCTTTCATTGTGTATTATATAAAATTCAAAAATGCTATAAAGAAATCTGTTGCTAAAATACACGTTATTTTAAATAAAACTGCCTGCTTGTCTTTACCTTATCAGTGTAACAGAATCCTGTCAGTTCAGTTTACTTTTGCTATTAATACAGTACCTCCAAAATAGGGCTTTGTTTCCTTTAGAGATCCCTTTTTATCAATGCAAAGAATGCTAATATTTCATAGATAAGGTCTTTTCACCTTGGCGCAGGTGATTATCTCTGCAAGACAAGTCATATACAGATGTAAGTGAGAAAGAACAACCATACCTGGCATACCTGGGAGTAGGTTTTCCAGAGTCAATAATGACTAATATACGGTGCCCTGATTTATTCTGGTCAAAAAAGTATCATTGTTTTAAAAAATGACCCCTTTATTGTAAATCCCCATAGATCTGCTATGGTCTGTGAGGGGTGGGCAGGTTCTAACATTCCCTGCCAGGAGGGGGATAGCCAATCACAGCTCTGCATTGTACAAGCAAAGCCTGGCTTTAGTTCCCTAACAAGTTCTACAATTCAGTGTGCTGAGTACCGCTGGTTCCACTGCCCAGCCTAAATTTTAAAAAAGCCAAATAATTAAAAAAAAAAGACAAAAAAAATTTAAAACGGAAAACCAATTGCAAATTGTCTTAAAATATCACTATCTGCAGCAAAATAACAAAAATATTTTAACATGAACTACCCCTTTTAAGACCAATCTGTCAGTTTTTCGGGGTGCATGGTCAAAATGTCATTCCGATGCAACTGTTTTACATTTTACTTTAATTTAACACTGATATGAGGTTTTATGTGAATCTTATTGCTTCAGGAAAACAGAGTTTTACTGGTGTATTCACTGAACTATTTGGTATTTAATTTTATGAGGCCAGTTCTAAGATACCTGGAATAAGACACAGGACACTGCACTTTATATTTTAATATATATTCAAACCTGAAGGGCAGCAGTATGTATATCTACTGGTAAAATATCTTGGAACCACAGCTATTTACGGTAAGTAAACTTTTTAAAGCCATTGACAACTAACCCAATGCCTCATACATAACATTTAGAAGAACTTAAAAGAACAGTTCAGCATACAAATAAAAACTGGGTAAAATAAAAAATGTTTCTAATATAGTTAGTTAGCCAAAACTGTAATGTATAAAGGCTGGAGTGACTGGATGTATAACATAATAGCCAGAACACTACTTCCTGCTTTTCAGCTCTATAACTCTGAGTTAGTCAGCGACTTGAAGGGGGGTCACATGGTACATTTCTGTTCAGTGAGTTTGTAATTGACCCTCAGCATTCAGTTCAGATTCAAAAGCAAACTGTTATGACCCATGTGCCCCCCCCCCTCAAGTCACTGATTGGTTACTGCCTGGTAACCAATCTGTAGAAACCAAGAGAGCTGCAAAGCAGGAAGCAGTGTTCTGGCTATTATGTTAAGCATCCAATCACTCCAGCCTTTATACATTACATCTTTGGCTAACTAACTATATGGAAAACTTTTTACAGCCTATCTATTTTCCCAGTTTTTCAATATATTCTGAATAATTCCTTTAAGCAGTCATTTTTAATAGTAGCAATGCTGGTTATTCCCTAGTGTTGTCGGGAAACCTTGCCCATGACTTTTACAATTTCCTTCCACCCAATCTACCCAATATCCTATCCCTCAGATTGATAAGCTATAGTCACAGATTTAATCAAGATTTTCATGTTTTGGTAGTCAGTCCAATCATATGCATATCTTAGATCTTTCCCCATTAAACTGCCTACATGTATACTGCACCAATACAACCCCCCTACCCAATTCTTTAAGGAACTGCCTTTGATTTATTTCCCTTTAGTTATACTGTTCCGAGAAACTCTAAAATAAAGAATATACTTAAAAAAATAGGACTAGGACCTTTGCAACAACTGGTTACAGTGTTACAATATAGAAACAAAGATATGGGAAAAAACAATATACCAAATACTTTGAACTCCCAATGTTCTCAATACTGTAAAAATACAACTTGATAACATTTCTTTCTTTTTTTTTTTAAATTACTTTTAAGCAAATAGTAATTTAAATAAGGTACACTATCATTTTCCTGATAGCAAAACGAAAGTTTATACAGAAGTTATATTTTAAAAAAAAAGACACTGTATGTGTTTAAATGATACAAATCTATTGCAATCAACTCCCCATCCACCCATGGACCAGTACAACAATAGAACATTTGGAAATATAGGGTTTTGTGGTTATGATTAACCCCAAAGCAGCTCTCTTTACCAGCTGGAGTCCTGACTGAGCATATTTCAGAAGAACAACCAATAAGTAATTACAATAATCAATTTGCAAAGCATGCTTTGGAAAACTAATTAGAGAATCTGAGATTCATAATGCATAATGCTCAGGTGCAAAGTGGAGATTTTCGCTGTTTAAATTAAATGTGTCCGGAGAAATTATTGTAATCAACATTTTTTACTGGATAACAGTGCTTATAACATTGCATAATTGTTGTTACCAAAGTTATTAAAAGTGAACTTCAGAAAACTTTTTGAAATATACTTGTTTTACTAATTTGTTACCAAAAAAATGACTTTGGGTAGCACAGGGATGTCCATCTTGGTGCCCATCACCTTTTCTTGAAATTGTGACCCTATCAAGGGCCAACTGCAACTGCAAAATAAAAAAGGAGATGGATATTTAAACTGTCTCATACAGATGCACGTTTTATTTGATGTTTCCAAAAGACCACACAGGCCAAAGATTACTATGAGAGGTGGGATAACCAAATTAAGGGGCAGATTTATTAAATATTAAAATACAGTATCAGAAAGGCAGATAGTCATGTATCATCTAAAACAAGAAACCAAATAAAATCCAAAACATGAATATGGAAATGGGCCAAAGTGGGCAAAATTAGGGGGCCAAAATTTAAACCTTGAAATTCCTTAATAGTCTGGTAATGCTAGCAGGATGGAGAGACCACACAACAGGTGACACAGATTGGGCACTTTGAAATGTAGGAAGAGAACCATGAAAGCTCATTGTAACTGAAAGTGTGCTAAAGAGGAGATCATCAGTGGAACCAGAGCTAGTGGAAAGAGCAAGAAGAAAGGGGTTGGAGAAAGGTAGTTTGATATTGTAAAGAGAAGACAACCTCAATCAGTGCAGTTGCATTGGAGCGTTGTATAACAAAAACAAATAGATTGCAGGATTGTATGTTGCATATTCTCTTTTATAAGGTTACCAGATCATGTAAAAACTGAAGACAAATCTTGGATATTCACCTGGAGGGGCTGGATTTAAATGCAATTAAGGGCAGCCCAGCAAGCTGCGTTTATTAGAATGGTCCCTGAATTTTTAAATGATCTGGTGACCATACTATTTATGTAATTTTCTAGTTTTACAAGCAGCTAGCAGTAAAAGTAAGGCAAGTAAGTAGCTGTAATGCAGTGTAATTTGGTAAGCAGAAACAGACAAATATTTCAAAATAAGTGAGGAATTACACTTGAGCCTATTAAGCATTAAATGAACATATATATATATATATATATATATATATATATATATATATATATATATATATATATATATATATATATATATATATATAGATATAGATATAGATATATATCTGTATATACCTGTATCCTCAAGGTAAATGGTTTATAACTGGTACAAATAGAACCAGGAAAGTCGAAGAAAACTTTAGACGGTACAGTTAAATATTAATATGATTATAATCAGTAGAGAGGAATATGCAGCATTAGTGTATGTAGAACAAGTGTGTTGGTGGATAAATTATTACATTTAGCTTGGGTAAAAAAGTACATTTTGCTAATAATTTCACAAGCTCCTGAATAAAAGGGAAGTACAGGTATGGGACCTATTATCCGGAACGCCTGGGACCCGGGGCTTTCCATATAACGTATATTTTCATAATTTGGCTCTTCATACCTTGTCTACTAGAAAATCATATAAACATTAAATAAAACCAATAGGCTGTTTTTTCTTTCAGCGAGCATAACAGAGCATAACACTCATCCGGTCTTTAAAAAGTGAAAAAAAAAATGTTTATATAGTTTATTTGGGGTTCAAGCAAACTATTTTACTAAACTTTTTGAAGACATGATGAATGTTATGTTCTGTTTTCTTCTACAATGATTATCAAATAGCACCCAGGCACCTGATTTCTAGCAGTGTGTGCTCCTTTTTTTGGTTCTCAATAGTGTATCATTTTTCTGTTATACCAAGCATTATCTAAAGAACATGCATAATAAATGGTTCAGAATAATAAAAAAAAATCGTGCAATAAACATTCATGAAAAAAATAACATATTTATAGTTCTAATTGAGTAAACGGGTTGTCGTGGTATCTCTTTGTCCAACTAATAAGGGCTTCTGACATTATTATTTTTAATCAATGCTTTCTCTGTGATATTCTTTGATTTTCACAGCATGCAGCATTCTGTGTATTGGCCAGTACATGAAAGTATTGCATGAGTCAGCCTTCTGCAATTCATGAATAAACAATTTCATAGTACAAAGTACAGAGCAGAGCTACATGATTAATAGTTTAACCCTGTATCTGTGTAACAAATGTAATCCTATTAATTGGTCTCTTAGGTCAGTGGCATGACAATAGAGATCACAGATGTACTATATATACAATACTTTCCGTTCATAAGATCCCATGCGCTTATCAGAAATCCATGATTCAAAAAAATTATCTTTGGTTTGTTCTTAGGGTATGGATATACATGCGATTTTACGGCTGGGTTTGCGCTGCGTTTTTAAAAAAAAAAAAAAAGGCCGTGATACATACACTAAGCGGTTATAAGCTTGGGCAATGGCACACTAGTCTAGCGTATTTACGCGGTGGTCTGCTTTTTTTAAAAACCGTGTTGTTACTGTTGCGTAAAAACGCATGTGTGTCTATGGCCTTAGTGTACAGATCTTGGTCTTTTTACAGAGTAAACTGAGGCTAAATATTTGTCACAATGCAGGACTGGTTCCCAGCTGACTTATTAACACTGCAAATCAAACACAACTCATTAATTTACACACTACATTTCACTGATTGCCTTTGATCTTGCTGTGCTGCACTGTATTAGTAAACATTTGGCATGACATAGAACATAATGAAACCTGGAACCATAACTTCTACAGTACTGATTCTATGGTATATTATGTTGGTGCTATAGATTCTATGCAGGGTGGCCCTAAAATCCCCATGAATGGCATATTTATTACTTTGTGTATTTTTAACCTACTGGCACATAATTTGATTCAGAAAGAAATAAAGGCTAAAAAATAAATTTGGCTTATTCGTTGGAGTTGCTGTGCAAACCAAGCCATAGGCATAGTAGCCAATGAAAGGAATGAATCATGCCTCTGAAGCCATATTTAATTTAGAAAAGCACAAGCTCAGTGTTCTCTGGAGTGCTTAACGATTGTTGTAAAACACAAAATAGTGTGTAGATCCTGAAAAAAACCTTTTAACCCAGATTATTACTAATCAGCTGTGAATTATAATGTAGACTTGCACGTGGAAACTCATTCCTATACAAGTAGCTTGTATAGATGTTCAGTTTTCTAGGGACTGAATTGCAAAGTCCCCTTGACACCTTTTAAATATACCTGCTACATGGTGAAATGGTAAATAGGTCATCTGAAAACTAAAAAATGAATGTGAAATGATTAGTATTCAGCAGTCAAGAATTGTTTTGTAAATTGACCAGAATACTTGGCCTTTCACCAGTCTCAGCTGATACTTTCTTATTATTGTATAAAAAGAACAGAGGCGCCAAAAGAATAAAAGTATATAAACGAGTTTAAAAACCAAAACTTGGTAATCAGAGGAGGCAGTAGTGGACTTACCTCCTCCAAGCAGACACAAAACGACTGTAATTAAGCAGTCAAAATTTATTAACGAACTCCAATCAGTGCAACGCGTTTCACGGGCTCAGACCCGCTTCTTCAGGCAATAAACATAGGAGTTACAGCATCTGGCAGTAGTATACACACTTAGCGCCTCTATACTACTTTTTATACAATACTAAGTCCACCCTGGGTGGAGGGTTGATACCATTTTTCTATCTACAGGGAGCGATTTCTTAATCCTGAGTGGGGTCAGGACAATCTCCCCACCTGCCTTTATAGTGGTTGCCTATTGGTAACCTTGGTTTGTGAGTAGATGTTATCTACTCTTATTTCATTATCCCTTACCAATACATATTACACTATTGGGGCTCTTGGTGTTCCTTTTGTTTATTTCTTATTATTGTGTTTAACATACTGTATTATAGATAAAATGGCATTCCTATCTATAAAACAAGTCCCACAAAATAGAAAGTTTTGGTTATTGTACATTGCCTTGGCCCATGTTTTATTAGTGATTTAGTATCTAGTGCAAGTATATACATCTTCAAAAACAGGGTATTTGGTTTGTGATGACAAAATTGCTAATTCACCATTCAGCAGTATGATAAAAGCAATATGGTGGTCATTATCTTCAATAATGAAGATTTTTCTGCATTAATGGTGTTATCGTTATCAGGACATACTGTATGCATTGTCATACACTATAAGTAATACAACGCGCAGCCTATGCAGTTGTATAATTCAGTAGGTAAAGAGCCTCAGTGAGTATTGAGGTATTTAAAGTGGGGTGTAGCTTACTTTTCTCCTGCACAAGCCTTGATTCAATTTTCAACAGAAAAAGTATCTTTAGAGAACCATAACAGAATATTGAGTTGACTAAATTAGACAAAATGGCAAATGATATTCTTAACTGTATCACATTAATATATAACAGAAATCCTTATTAGGAGAAGACAACTAAACAGATGAAAAAAATACGTTATGCTTAAAAATACATCAGACAAATTAGTTAAAACAAAATTTCTTTATGATTTATCCACTCTCACTTGGGGATGCAATAATCCATTTAAATGAGCCCCTGAAGGCAAATTAATATTTTTTTTACCAAGTATTTAACATGTGGACACCTTGTTTTTTGGAATTTTATTCCTACAATACTACAAACCAGTGATTTTTTGGGCAGTATGATTTCAGTTGTATAAACCCGTTAACAATAAATTGGTTTAATTTCTTACAATTACACTGACAAGTTCCTAGTATTGATAAGAACAAATATCACTAGTAAGACAGAACTGAAATATTTGTTGTTCAAAAATCCCCACTACACCAGTGTAATTTGCCAGTTCTTACACTCATTGATTAGGCTTAAGTTATGTGAGTGTGGAGAGCTGGTTCTGTCACTCATACTGAACTAGTGGGATCCTTCAAAAGGCTGGAGTACTATTTACTGCATATTGTCCAGTCTATAAAAGGATTGTGTTGCCAATAGCCCAGCGTGAATATCGAATGGAATCAGCATTAGAAAATTCTCTTGACATGGAAATGTCAATAGCTATACATTATGTTCCCACAGTCTTCTATTCTATTTCTTTAAAATGGTTTGTGAGTTGATATCATAGTAACTGGTTAAAAGAAAAAAAAAAACATTCAATCGAGTTTAACCTTTGGTCCCAGCAAAACCGGCCTACCTGCTATCTGATCAGGTAGCATGTACAAAGGAGAGTATCCAACAATTTTGGTAAAAATGGGGGAGGAACCGTAGATAGATGACTTGTATAGGACAGCAAAGTTCCTGATGTTGACCCTGTTACTTGCTCAGGTACCGTATATACTCGCGTATAAGCCGAGTTTTTCAGCACCCAAAATGTGCTGAAAAACTCAACCTCGGCTTATACGCGGGTCATACCGTAGATATGCCCAGCAGTGCGACCCCCTGTGACCCGACCCCGGCCGCTACCCACGTGGCGGCCATGGGCGCCGCCATTTTGGGAGCGAACGCCGGCAGGGAAGGACGCGCCGCCCGGAGCTCCTGGACCTGCTCCGGGCGGCGTCACAGACAGTCCTGCTGGGGCCGGGTCACAGGGGGTCGCACTGCTGGGCATATCTACGGTATCTACGCCGGCAGGGAAGGACGCACCGCCCGGAGCTCCTGGACCTGCTCCGGGCGGCGTCACAGACAGTCCTGCTGGGGCCGGGTCACAGGGGGTCGCACTGCTGGGAATATCTACGGTATCTACGCCGGCAGGGAAGGACGCGCCGCCCGGAGAGTGGACACAGTGAACCGTCCTGCAGCTCTTTCACAGGGCCCCTGGCGGCCATTGTTAAAAGGTCCTAAAGCTTGATTCCAAGTTTGCCAGCAGCAGAGTGCTATCTGTGGAGCTGTACATGTACATATAAATTGCCTTGTCACTCCCCTTTCATTCTGTCATCATTACGCCAGGTACATAGGGCGGAGAACAATGCTGCCTGGCAAGTTCTTGCTGTTGTCAGATAGAAACATGCCAAGCTTGTGACTTATGGTGGGAGTCACAGGGAACTCCAACATTCAAATGTACTGGGTGCCAGTATGTGAGGTTCAATGGCTATTTATAACCTGGCCCACACTGATCCTTCTCAGGGTAAGCATATTTTTGCAGTGTCATGTTCCTGCTGATGGAATTATGGGGAGGCTCTTTTAAATAGTTTTAGATAGATTTCTATGCCATAAAACATGATTACACATTTACACATTCCCATTTTGAAATCTGACATGGGGCCCCTAGGCTTATACACGAGTCAATACATTTTTCCAGTTTTCTTAGGTAAATTAGGTACCTCGGCTTATACACGGGTCGGCTTATACACGAGTATATATGGTAAGTTTCATTAACAGAACAGAAAGAGCATAGATACACAGTGGTACAGTCAGGTCTTATAGTTGACAACTGGTTGCAATACAATGGGGTTTACAGTGCTTACATACAGTATATACTATACATCAACAGCATAGTTTAGGGAGGTTACACCAACATTTTTGTTATCCTCACAAGGACATATAATTCATACTTCTGGGGTGTCATTTGTCCACACCTGCCAGTATTCCAGTTGTGTGGATTTATGACCCTTTCTGATGAGGGCTACCTTTCCAATGGGCATGATGAGCAGTCTCTAGCATAGAATAATTCTTTAGTATTGAGAGGGATTACTGTTTTTGGCATGTTGAACCACTAGTAGGCAGAGGAGGGTTGGCCAGGACTTGACAGCCCACTACCACACATACTGTAGATGGCTCAGTACACCTTGCCAGTATGCTTGTATGCTGGGACAGGACCACAGGGTGTGGAGAAGGGTACTAGGGACATTAGAGCACCTCAAGTTTAATGATGATATTACAGGGAACATCCTACGGAGTTTGCTTCTGATATAATATGCTTGATGCACTGAGTATAGTTGAAGCATTCTATGCCTACAGTTTATTGAGATATTGGAAGGAGTGTCAGGTATCTCCTGCCACTGGTCATCTGTGATCACACCAAGTTCTTTCCCAAACCCCAAGATCTTTTTCCCAACCCTCCCTAGCACCAGACTGTATGCTGTCCTACAGGTGGAATAAGGGGGATGGGGAGTATTGAGGTGTTAACCATGTACTTAATGGGGGACAGCTTGGCAGATAGATGGTAATAGTGTATACTCAGTAAAGCCATTCCCCCCTTTTTTTTGCGGTCTCATCAAGTTTTTTCTCAGTAGTGTATTTAGACCAAGGCTGTGTCACTCCTAAGGCATCAAACTGTCTGAAAAAAACCTTGTAATGCTGAAGAATAAGGAATTCAATATGTAAAATACTTTCTTCCACATTTTGCTGGGATTCAGACAGATGTCACATGTAAAATATATATATATATAGTTCCAGCTGTGGTGCACTCCAGTCAAGCGTTCTCTTCATGCCTGGGTGCTGTCAAATACAGTATATTGTAGAAAGTAGTTCCCCAAGATAGACGCACTCCAGGACTTCATAATGCAGTTTAGAAAAGAAAATTTATTGTCAACGTTTCGGTCCCGTTCTGGGTCTCTCAAGACATTACATAAATATATATGTATATATATGTATGTATATATATATATATATATATATATATATATATATATATATATATATATATATATATATATATATATATATAGACAATTACAAGAGTCCTCAGCACTCAACCCATTATCAATATATTTAAGACAGAGACATTTTGTGCATACTGCTACTAAAAAATGCCTTACCCTTTAAACAAAACAGGGATTGTTTGTCCATATATTGCAATATATTTAAGTTGGACAACTACGTCAAAGTCATCCCATATCTGGCCAGTCCTATGCTCAATTTTCATCTGATTCATTAAGAATTCTATAGTTTAATTGTACATTTTATAAAAGGGATGAAAATGTTTTACCTGCAACTTACTAGCTGCTTTCAAAGTAAAACTCCCAAACTTGGCTGCCCTTTTATTAGACACCAGTGGGATCACCTGACTATAGCAAACCCCATTCGACTGTCAAAACTCTGAAGGTTGTGAAACTGATAAAAACTAATAAAACAAGGGTGATTACATTAAATTACATATTAAATAATGTTACATAAAAAGCCTTGGTTAATCCACCCACCCACTCTACTATAGCCTTCTCACCTTTGTGTGTATTCTAGCAATCAAACATGTTTTTTAAAGTCTACTTGGCACTGTAAGGTACAGATATAAACCCTAATGTCAATATTCAATTGCTATTTGGTCTTAAATAAAGTCACCTTCTTACCTTCAGTGATTCTTATCAGCATTCATTTTTCCTGGAAAAAAAATACCTATACAGGGTAACAGATAAAATCAGTTCCATTAATTTATAAATGCAACCAACAATTCTCCTCTCACAGAGTGTTCTGTTAAACTGCTGACTTCTTCTTAAACTGAATACTAAAGCAAGGTCAGCAGATTTTATTCTTCTGTAAAGTACTGTATGCCACGATAACTGCAATTCATTGCATTATTTGTTTTTAATTGAATTATTCCACAAGAAACACATCTGCAGCACAACTTTATGCTCTGTTCATCAAATCTATACATTATGTAATTGTAATGGTATATGTTTGCACTTTCCTATGATGTATTTATCTGGAAGCCTATTTCAGGACTGATCAAGCTCTATGTATTCTGCAAAATAGAAAGTCTTCAGTATAATAGGTGTGTTTTATATTCACTTCTTAGCATAAGAGTTAGAATAAGGTTTTTGTGTGTAGAAATACAGTTATACTTTACTGTGACCTGTATTTCTTAATGTTGGTCATTACTGTGATATCATAATGTGCTAGGACTTGCTTAAACCTTTTACTACATAATACCGCTGGTGCTCTAAAAGCTTCATTGATCACTATTCTATTTTCCACAGTCTGTCTTTTTCTAAGAGTAAAACATATTTTTGGTTTTCACACAGTTCAACTCCAATCCCATCTCTGACTCTTCTCTCTAGTATCATCACAACATTTATTTTTTCAAGAGACTCACCGTGTGAATGAGGAGGCTCAGGTGCTCTGCCCCAAGCCTTCAGCATAAGTGAGCGGACATCATCGTATTGTTTGTAGGGTAGGCACTCAAAGAGCAGTCCTCCAGGCAGTAATAGTAAAAACAGGTCTTTATTGGAGTACAAGTGTGGATAGCAGCCTTACGGGTTTCGTGTTCTCACAACACTTAATCATAGGTGCCTATGGTGTTGTGAGAACACAAACGCGTAAGGCTGCTATCCACACTTGTACTTCAATAAAGACCTGTTTTTACTACTACTGCCTAGGCTCATAAAATTTTCCTAAAGGTCTTTAAGCCTTTAAAGGAAAGCTATACCCCAAACATTGTAGATCTCTATAAAAATATATTAAATAAACCAGCTCATATGTAAAATCCTGCTCCATGTAAATAAACCACTTTCATAATAATATACTTTTTAGTAGTATGTGCTATTAGGTGATCATAAATAGAAAAGTTCCATTTTCAGATCTAAGGGCTGCCCCTGGGATACATGTTAGGTCACATGAGCCAATTAATGGACAAAGTTCAGTCTTTTGCTTCCACACATCTTAATGTTACAGTTAGAGCTGCAGTATTTCTGGTGATCTCTGAGGCAGCACAACGAAAATCATGCGGTTGTTCAAGGTATGAAATATAATGGTAGTGTATCTATATTCCAGTTGGGGAAGTCATTTGAATTAGCCTAAAGAGCTTATCTGGTATTCCTTACTGTACCATAACCTGATTCTGTATTGCATTTTTTTCTTTTAATGCGCAAACAAATTGCTTTAAGAAAGAAATATACAGATGAAGAAGTCTTAATTGATGTATTTGCCACAAACAGCCAAAACCTTTTCCCTGTTTGGATGAAAAACTATGTATAGCTTATAGTCTGCTACTTTTCCCTCTAAAATCACGATCATTTTAATTGTGAAATGATATAATTATTTTCTTGAACTAATTACATTATCATGGATTTCTGTATTACATTCATGGTGTTTTAATGTCAATCTAACAACAAAAATAATCAATCCTGAATGTCTGTGTCAAAGATTGTTTTCCACATGAAAAAGAACGTACTCAGTGTGCCTGCCATTGTTCATTTTCAATGTGACAGAGAGAGGAAATGTTGAGTACTGAAAACAAATTCAGTACTGCAAATGCTGTTTTGTTAGAATCTCCTGTAGCAACACAAAATAGCTGACTAAAAAAAGGACAAGGTCTGCTTAGAACAAAAAATAAAGTTAGTAGTTTGAATACCTCATAACAATTTATTGGAATTAAATAGATAAAACACAAACTGCACACAAAACCATAATGTAATGTTAGGGACAGACATATGGAAAATAATTCAATATTTTACTGCATCTTTCACCTTGCATCCTTGTAGGAACAATTCTGCCAACTAACTATAGATCTGGGCCCCATTTTCCTGACAGAAGGGTAAATGAAGAACACCTATGGTCATGGAAAATTGCAGTGCATTTCAACTGTGATCATGAGTAAGTGATTGTGAATTCAGCAAGGAATACTGAAGTGCATGGTTATGCAAAAAAAAAAATAAGACGTGCTCAAAAATAGGGAAAAAACAGTAAAAAAAAACTGAGACCGGTGAATATCTAAACATACTGAAAGAGCTTTTCTCTCTATTAAAACATTTGTATTTGGTTCTCCATTTAGTTTTAACACTTTCTGCATGCAACATGATCATGCAAGTGCAACTAGCCACACTTGTACACAAAAAAGTATTGGCATATAAGCATTTATTACATTATCTTGACAGATTCTGCCAAGTTATATATATCTAGACAAGTGCTGTTCAACTTCTCTGTTACCGAAGGCCAGCATTTTTCTACGTGGTGGAAGTCAGTGTTGACCACTCCCCCTTTAAACCACACCTACTGTAAACCACACCCATGTAACCAAAAGAACTTTGGAGAACATATCCACATTAATAGTGTTAACACACCAAAAAACCAAATGGTTGGTGCTCACTCATCACTTGTGTAAAAATGTAAAGTCATGTTAAAACTTACCCTTAAATCCATATGCCTCCTCCTCCCTTTCGGATAACACAGCCCCCCCTCCAACACCTTAGGGGCCCCTAACAACCTTCAGAACAAATCCTAACAGGCTCATGTCCCACAGGTAGTGTAAGGCAGGAAGAGTATGGCACACACAGGGAACATAGGGCAGGCAGAGTATGGCACACAGGCAGTGTTGGACTGGCCCACCAGGATACCAGGAAAACTCCCTGTGGGCTCAAGGGTCAGCGAGACCCCCTGGTTCTAATAATTTGCAACAATTTCATGTTCATTCTTTAATTCTTTATGCAAACAAAGGGGCCAGATAGATGGAGAATATAGTATACCATGTAAAGAAAAGTACTTAGAAAATAAAAAGGTTTACTGAGAATTGGAAGAAAATTAGCTTGGCGAATGGGCCCATGGTCTAAAGTTTTCTGGTGGGCCCCTGGCATCCCAGTCCAACACTGCACACAGGGAGCATATGGCAGGCAGAGTATGGCACACACAAGGAGCATAGGGCAGGCAGAGTATGGCACACACACAAGAAACATAGGGTAGGTATAGTATGGCACACACAGGAATCATAGGGCAGGCAGAGTATAGGAAAACACACACAGAGTGCATAGGGCAGGCAGAGTATGACACACACGCAAGGAGCATAGGGCAAGCAGAGTATGGCACACAAAGGGAGCATAGGGAAGGCAGAGTATGCCACACACACAGGGAGCATAGGGCAGGCAGAGTATGACACACAGGGAGCATAGGGAAGGCAGAGTATGGCACACACAGGGAGCATAGGGCAGGCAGAGTATGGCACACACGCAAGGAGCATAGGGCAGGCAGAGTATGGCACACAAAGGGAACATAGGGAAGGCAGAGTATGGCACACACAGGGAGCATAGGGCAGGCAGAATATATCACACACGCAAGGAGCATAAGGCAGGCAGAGTATGGCGCACACAAAGGGAGCATAGGGAAGGCAGAGTATGGCACACACACAGGGAGCATAGGGCAGGCAGAGTATGACACACAGGGAGCATAGGGAAGGCAGAGTATGGAACACACACAGGGAGCATAGGAAAGGCAGAATACAGCGGGAGACCGGGAGGCCTATCAGGACCACGCAAAGATGAATAGTTCATAGTGTGATACATACAGTGACATAATGCTGGTGCCCCTTTGTCTGAGGTGTGGACAATACAGGGGGTGTGAAAAATAGATGTGTCACAAGTGTGAAAAATACAGGGTATTACAGTCTGAATTTGAGGTTTATACAATGCAGGGGCCAGTTAATCTCAGTACGTTTAACCTTCTAAAGCTTACACAAGATAAACTATCACAGCAGGCTGACTTTGATATGGGGGGCCACACAAGGGTGGTCTGGCCCATGGGACGTCAGTTGGACAGCACTGACAGACCTATAGAAAATGAATTACAATCATATTTTCGTTATTGTACTTAATGTAGTTTTTTATGTTGTTGCAGTATAATGTTAAAAAATTGCTTTTTATTAATTGCAAATTGGAACCAATTTTATACAGGAATGTGATTTCTTATCAGGAAACCCTGTATCCAGAAAGTTCTAAATTATTGGAAGGACATCTATATCAGCATGCTATTGCGAAACTTCTTATGCTAGACGTCACCAAAATAACTGCTCAATTTCCATAGCAGCATTTACTGTTTTAAGATATTGATCATATTTATTTGGTCAAATTAGCAGCACTCCATTATGTAAGTTTGCTGGGGTCAACTAGTCACTTTATTAGTACATTATTTTGTTAAACTTTTGATACAGGCTTTAATAGCCTTGTGCACTTCGCTGCCAGAGATCCAAGTTTTATACACAAGGGGGAAGATTTATTAACGTTTGAGTTGTATTTTGAATCAAAAATTTGAATATTCAAGTTTTTCGGGGAGGCAAAACTCACATTCTTTGGGCCATTGAGCCACATGAGCTGGGTGCCCAGCCCAGTCCGACCCTGTATTTAATTGATGCATTTTGCAAAGTTGCTTGAAATTATGTTTACTTTTCAAAAAGCTTAAGTTATGTTTGTGTGGAGTTCCCCTTTAATGTATATTATCTATAAAGCATAACAGAACAAGAATAACAGAGCACATAAGTAATAATGCCATGCATGTCTTTAAGTGAAACATCAATCGCAGAACTACATGACTGTTCTGCTTTATAAAGCCTTCAATATGGCAAAATACAGCAATTTTGTCACTGATGCTCTAAACCCTTTGGAGCATATGCCTAATATAATTAGACTCAGGGGGGGACTTTAATAAGGCACAGATGTCAAAGTGGCACTTTGTTGCATCCCAGTTAACATGCAGACAGTAGCAGTAAAACCGCTACCAGCTGCGAGGAACAAAAAGCAAAACTGTAAGAAAATGAAAGCAAACCTACACCAATCAGCACTGTAGTCTGGAGTTCGGACCAAGCTAGAGGAGGCAATTACCAAGCTGAGATACTCTACTGAAGTGTGCAAACAGTTTCTATCATAAGAGCAACATAAGTGCTGCTTGAATGTTTTTCTGTGGCAGTAATCATAGGTTTTTATTGGAATAACAATACTACTAATATTGGATCGGATGTTGATTATATACAGCTCTGTGAAAAGAACACGCCATGTTCTTTTTTTAGTTTTGGCATACGTATATGGACATAGCAATCTTTCATCTTCACGCAGTTTCCAAAGAAAAAGGTAATTGAGCAAAAAAAAAAAACCCCAGAAAATTTGACTTTGCAATAATTTATTTAACAAAGCATTTGGAAAAAGTATGTACACCTATGGATCTAATATATGGTACTGCTCCTGTAGCAGAAACAACCTCATGTAGGTGTTTTTTTTTTTTTATATAACTCTGGACCCCCCCCCCATTACTCCATGTTGAAAATTCTCAGCTAATATTTTAGAGGTTTTTTGCATGCTCCCATTTCAAATCCCATGACAAGCATCTCCATAGAATTTAGATCAGAACTTTGACTTTGCAGAACCATGCATTTCTTGTTTTTCAATCAATACTTGGTGTTTTTTTTGGAAAGTTTAGGGTTATTGTGGTGATTGTTATTGTGATGTTGTTTGTTTCAGTTGAGCTACAGTCTCCCGATATCTTCCAGCCCCCTCTGGTGGATTCTATTGTGTTGAGCTACCCAGGCCTCAAAGCCTCAATTGCCCCTGAGAATGATTGATGTACAAATGTTTAGCAAACTTTTTAAATCCCTTACCAGACTTCCATTTACCTTCTATCTAAAGGTTTAAGAGAGTTCTTTTAATCTGGGTCTGGTGCTACCACATGCTTTAAAGAGAAATTACAGGGGTTGTTCACCTTAAAATTCACTTTTAGTATGATGTAGAGAGTGATATTCTGAGACAATTTGCAATTGGTTTTCATTTTTTATAATTGGTGGTTTTTGAGTTATTTCGCTTTTTATTCAGCAGCTCTTCAGTTTGCAGTCCCCGCAATTTGATTGCTAGGGCCCAGCCAACAACCATGCATTGATTTGAATAAGAGACCGGAATATGAATAGGAGAGGATCTGAATAGACGGATAAGTAATTAAAAGTAGCAATTACAATAAATGTGTAGCTTTACAGAGCATATGTTTTTTAGATGGGGTCAGTGATCCCCATTTGAAAGTTATGAAAAAAATAAATAATGAAGACCATTCGAAAAGTTTCTTAGAATTGGCCATTCTATAACATACTAAAAGTTAACTCAAAGGTGAACCACCCAGCAAATGTATGAGATTTAAATAAGAAAGGCTCGGCCTCGATTCTCTCTAACATTTGAACCTGAACTGATGCACCTCATTTCAATTTTAAGTATTTTAGTGAAATTAGCATCCTCTTCACCTCTTTGCTTTAGAAATTGTGGCCAGCAAGGATCCTTTCTAGACATATAGCCAACTAAACCCAGCACAAACAAAATACCCCATCCACTGCCCTACTTTGGGGCTAGTAGAATATCTTCGCAGAATTGCGAAGCAGAAATTGTATCTGTAGAACAGGCAGGGGTCAGGACATTCAGCAAGCAGGAGAATAGTCAAGGTACAAGCTGAAGTCAAACAAATAAATCAAGAAGGAATAATGTTCAGTGTCAGCCAGGATGAACAATCATCTTGCAGTGTGCTATAGGCCTCAGTGTCAATTTCTGCACTGTGCAAATATGTTAAGACTTGCACATACATTGAAGCACGTGCGCCGGAGAGCAAATTGCACACAAAATATCTCATGTGCAGAGACTTATGAGAAGAAGCAGTCAAGTTCTGTCTCCTTTAATATGCAGATCTAAGATTTACATGCAATTTCCTTCAGTAAAACTGTTTGCACATTAAGGCACATAGGAGTATTGAGAAATCACATCTTGTTACTTGAATTGAAGCTGAAACATGATTTTCAACATTCCTTGGGTGCTGAACAACGCTCTCATGTGCAAAAGCCCTTTTCCTGACATTATTAGGGCTTTAACAAGATGGTAGCAGAGTATAAAATACTTGTACTCTTTTTCAAACTTGCAAATTACACAGTTCCTCACTTCCTAATAAACATTCATGCATGCATTGTGCCATCTAGTGGTCATTTTCAAATTTGAAGATGGAAAACAGGTATCCCATACGTTGTATCTAAAAATGCTTTGTTAAGCAGTCTATTTTGTAACAATAACTAACTTATCTAATAAATGTATAGCCTGTGTTATATATATATCTAAAAACATAATTAAATGGGAAAAAAACAAGTTTCCTTTAAAGGGTTTATAAACCCAAATATAATTTTGCATAATGAAATACAAATCATCATCATTTATTTATATAGTGCTGTCAAGATACGCAGTGCTTACAAATGAATTCTAATTCTAATTTCCAACATACAGGTATAAAAATTACAAGTTATTTATAAATATAATCCCTACTACAAGCACTATTGTTCTTTTCTTTTTCTGTTGCTTGTTCTAATTTTGTTTTGTTTTTTTACGAAAGGTTTCAATTACAAATCGCTACTTCATTTTCACAAATGAGGCCCGCTATTTCACATATATTAAATTCTGATTTACAAAAACATCTTAAATCTGTCAATGTCTCCAACTAAGAGAGATTGTATTTTAAGGAGAAGGAAAGGTTAAAGTAATCTTTATCAGAAAGGTCTAAATAAATACACCAATGAACCCTCAAAGTAGTGCTGCTCTGAGTCTTCTGTCAAAATAAACACAGCATTTCTTTCCTTCTATTGTGTACACATGGGCTTCTGTATCAGACATCCTGCCTTCAGCTTAAACCTCATTGCCCTGGGCGTGAGCATGCTCAGTTTGTTCCTCTCCCTGCTGTAATCTGAGGCCAGAGCTATGAACAAGCAGGTAGAGACACATTACTTTAAGACACTTTCATATTTTGGTGTTTCTGTTCCTCTAACTGAATATGCAGGCCATATTTTTATATATAACGTTCCCTACTTACCTGGGTAGGGAGTGATTTTAAGCTGTAATGACAGTAGAAATACCGCAGAACCCCCATTTTACATTTTTTTCATGGGACCAGGAAAAAATTATGTAAAATCCAGGAAAATGTAAAACCATGGAAATGTGTTAAAGTTACTTTTTATCAAGTACTGAAAAGATACAGTATTTTAAACCTTTTTATTTCACAAATAATAACATCCATAGAGGGAAAAACTGTTTTTGGGTACATCAGGACAATATTTTGATGTAAAAACCGGTAAAACATTACTTAAAATCAAATTAACCCATTCAAATGCATTATAAATTGGTGGGGCCACAAATAAAAAATGTACAATGGGGGAAACTTAAAACCAGGGTACTTAAAATCGTGGTTTCGCTGTAGATCTTTGCAGTAAGTTTCTTACTTTTCTCAGGGCAAATGACAGAAAGGGACAGCAACATGTCAGATCACTTGAAGAAGGGCTGTCCAATTGGAAGTTAGTAAAATGTGACCCTCGAAGGGTTTTTATGCCCCCCAGCTCCTTAAGCACTCAATAGACTTTTCTTTTATGACATATCATTTTAATATAACCCAGTCCTCAAACACGTGTTATGAGGGAAAAAAAGTGGGTACATATAAAAAGCTGAACCACTTGATTTCATATAATGGGAAAAATTAGGAAGCTGTGAAGCAGCTCCTTCTCTGCAGCTCAGTAGACCTGTACATTCCCATTGGACTTAGCAGGCAATATGCAGAGCATTAGTGACAACGCTTGCATTTATTTAATTAGTCCCTCAAGTTCTGCCCAGGAAGCCCAGAGACAGAGCTCCCCAGCTGTAAGAATGCTTGCATAGTTGAAACCATCGAAAATACAAAATGAAAGTAAACTTCTAAAAAGAGTGCTCTAAACAAGTCCTCTTCAGTTTATGTTTTGACTTCAGAATCCCTTTCAAAAGAACTGTAAAATGCAAGAGATTACATGAAATGTCACTAATGGACTAGATATTACTAGTATGCCAATTGCCATATATAATAAAAGACAATCGCATTATACAGTCAATGCAAAGAAAACAACATTGCTTATCATTGCTGACAGATGCAGCATTATCTTGCCTTGAGCTGTCGTTTCCATTATGTAATGTGACAAAAGGAAATTATTGAAATATTGCATATTAGGTAAATAGCACCATCTACTGACTACTAAACATAGCAACCTCCTCACTTTATGAGACAAGCAGTTCCTTTTGCTTAGGTATATGGAGGTTTTCACACTTTATGTAATTATGAATAGGGATCCATGTGGTTCAGATAGAATTAAAATCATCGTTTTCTCTGTTTGATTTTGCGGTTTTATATACTTACTTGGTTTTGTATCACACAAGAAATATGTAGATTGGGGGGGAGGCAAAAGCAAAGGAACAGTGGATGAAAGTGGCAGGGATCCCAGTGATAATAAGTAATGCCTCTGCCTAGTTTTGATCATACACGATATCAGAAAGAAGAGCAGAGTGCCAATAGATCAGATCATGTGTGGCTAATAAATAGCACATTAGCAGGAATCCTGTAGCTGCGTCCTTCTTTCCACACCTCTGGATAAAATAGATCAGATAGTGTTGAGATTAAAATGCCAGTGAAGTGCAGCATGGAACAAACTTTGAATGTAATAATGCCTCAACATGAATCGTAACACCAGACCTCCATTGTGCGGAGTCAGCAGCTTATCTGCCCGTGTATGGACCCTCCATGACTGCCCCCCAATAGAAAGGTGGTATAAAATTGGCAAGATATCTATCGGGTAGGATTGAAAATCTTGTTAGGCAGGGGCCGCATTGGCATGTTGGTACAGTCCTCTCCCACTGGTCCTGCATAGATATTCATTATGATCTTATTATTGGCCAAATAATTGGACCATATTCAGGGTTGGACTGGGCCATTGGGAAAAATCCTGGTGGGTCCTGCCAACCCAGACCTTCTGCTGGCAGCCACAAGCAAAATTAATTATCGACTCAAATACACAACTGGAAGGGAGTGAGTTGGAGGGATTCATGCCTGTGTGGGGCCTCCCTGTCTAAAGTAGTTGGCCCTTGTGTTGGCAGCCCCAGACATGCCAGTGGGATACTGTCCAGATTTGGTCTATAAAGTAGATGGCCAAGATGTATAGTCTCAGAACAATCTGGCATCTAGAAAAGGTAGTGCTATTAAGCATTTACTTGGTAGCATTTACTTAGGTAGAAATTGACAGATAAAATCTAACAGGCACTGCTACGGTGCCACCCATATAAGTGAGCACAAATTATATTGGCACACTGCAGAATTCAGAACTAATCAGCCTAAACTATGTAACCTCGATACAGGGTTTCTAGGTACATATAAACACTGACTGGGGCTGATAAGTATATATCCATAAGAATCTGGACAGGTCAGCATTGAGGCAAGCCAGCGACCAGACACCCCAATGGTGAGAATGCTCCAAGAGTTAAAAACTTTGCGCACTCTCTGCACTGGCTGATATTTTTATTATTTATTAACATGTAATTATATAGCGCCAACATATTTCGCAGCATTGTAGCTCTATATCTATATCTGTAACGTTCAGGTATGTGGGGCAGACGCGTGCATTAGAGCCGTCTACTGAAACCATTTTAGGACATAATCAGCCAAAGTAAGAGTCAGCCATGCGATCTTCTAAGCACACAGAATACAGCTTTACTTGGTATGTTTCTCACTCTTTAAATTAGACCCTATTCACTCCTCCGCCTGCCCACATATCTCCCCCTCCTGTCACGTTACTCAGCCTTCACGTCTCAGCTTTCCTTCTTTAATGATTTCCTCAGCCCTTCTCCCTCATCTTTAACCCCTCACCTCTCATACAATAACTATCTCCTCCCTATTAGCCTTGCCTCATCATTCCTCAGCATTAAACTTCCCTAGGACCCTGGCTGATGAATGAGGGGTCAAAGCTCAGGGAAGAGATCATTAAAGTAGGAAAGCTGAGACACGTGACAGGAGGGGTGAGATATGAGAGAGATATGCTGCAGGACGGAAGAGTGAATAGAGCCTTATTTGAAGGGGGAGGAAAATACCAAGAGAAGCCGCATTCTCTTTGCTTAGGAGATCACATAGCACAGACAGACTTTGGCTGAGGATGTCCTAAAATGGTTTCCGTAGGCATCAGTTGCCATTGTAACCACCATAGCTGCTCTTTTGCCTGTATCCCATCTTATTGCTACTATACAGCCGGCGGACTCCGCAGCCTTACACATGGCCAAGTTGGAAAACCGAGCTGGCATAGTCATTGGACAACAGATTAGTGACAGAGCTAGGGTTGCCTCCTTTTCTGGAAAAAGATACCAGCCTTCCTATATTATTGCTGTTTTTTCCTATTAATAACATTGGCATCATTTTTACTGGCCAGGCCGGTAAAATACTGGCCAGGTGGCAACTCTAGACAGAGCCCGAGTGTATATCACTGTTACCAGCACCAAAGCTACAGCGGCTGAGGCCAAGACCAGCATGCAGAGGCGCCTGGAGTACATCGTACAGAGCTTACACCAAGGGGGAGTCATGGTGAGCCCGACATACAGTATGATAGAAAAGCTGCCACCTTTTCTACAAAAAAATTTGCAATTTTAGATTTGTTTTTGCTTCTTTTAATGGCTCCTGTCACTCATAAATAGTTTGAACACGGTGGCACTTTTCAGTAACATGGCTGCCTGTGGCAGGAGCTCCTACCCAATGCAGGTGGCTTAATGCTCAGCAGGAGGATTTTCTGTCCTTTAATAATAACTTGACCTTTTTTCTTTTTTTTTAAATTACTAACTAGGTCAATGAAATACCAGATGACAACTCTAATTGTGGTGCAATTTAAATATATGCTAACAAAGTGCAGAGCCCCATAATAAATCATTGGCTTGTGTAAATGTCATGCATGTTAAAAAAAAATGTTTTTATCTTTTTAAACAAGGAAGAAAATATAACAGCATCCAAGGAATTTTAAAGAACATCAAACACTTACCGGATGGAAGCAGTGGTACGAAAGTTATATGTACACACGCGTTGATCTTATGATGATTTCTAGATGTGGCTCAGCAGTGGTGCAGACATTTTTTAGACCAAAAATGCTGTAATAAGCACTTTGAGGCCAAAGAGTACAGTGCCATTGTTGGCTTTTCTTTCTCATTCAAGTAAATAGATGGTGTCAGTGGCTGATTCACTGGCTGAATATGCCCTTTGGGCTATCAGTCTTTAAAGGGGCAATATATCACAAAAAAATGTATGTTTTTTTGATATTTCTTGTGATAGACAGTGAAAACTGAGAAACTGAGGCTACTCTGTGTTTGATCTTTGTAAGGTAAATAATATTACCAATATCCAACTCCCACCCTCTGACAGATTTGTTAGCAGTAAACTGTTAATCACATTATCTACCTTGCTAAGATCAAGCATGGAGTAGCTTCAGCTTTCCCATTTAGTTCAAGAAATAATGAAAACCACAGATTTTACCTGATTAAAACAATAGGCAAAAAGTAGAGTCAGCATAGCCTTTCATTGGACGGTTGCCCGTGAGAAATCCTCGCTATGCACGCTTTGTTATTTTTTTTTTAAATGATACTGCTTGATATGCTAACAAACTGTCTTTTTAGGTATGCGTTATATTCACTGACTGATAAATTGTGAGGCAACTGTAACTTTCTTGTTGAAAAACTGGACACTACAGTGAACATAAGCCCTCCACATTTCTATCATACAGCAGCATGCAGCGAAAAATGTAGGTATTTTAATATAATGCTTATGCCTAGAGAAATAATTAATACATTCATTTAGTATTTGTAATTTGAGATTATTTGGATTTTAGGTGGGAAGTTTGTCTTGGTGCAGTCACAAACACTCGGCGAAAAGCTCAAGAAGTGTGCCGCTTGGTTGGCCAATCATTTGAGAAGAAAAGATGAGGGATGGGACAATTAAACAGAGACCTGTCAAGCACACCAATATATTCAATAAGACTGCTTCAATATATGCAGCCTCAAAGATTTTAGCAACCTTTGAAATAAAGGGAAGAGAGAGACACAAAAAGAACATATAAGGCATCTGAACACAGAACAAAACTTTACGAGTTTTTAAAGTTTCTTTGTTTTCTATGTATCATAAAAAAAAAAATATTCCATTCAAACAAATCATGTATACAGTGTGTAATTCTTTTCACGGATTATTTTTGCTCATGCAAATAGATAAGAAATAGGTGCTTATTTTTGAATCCCAGGCTTGGATGTAAGCTTCATGTTGCATAAAAACCAGGTTTACTGCCAAACAGAGCATCCTGTAGACTACCAGTCCACATAGGGGCTACCGATCAGATCCCAGATTTTGCACCCTATGAACTTTTTGCATAGTTACATAATCAGTTACATAGTTAAATAAGGTTGAAAAAAGACAAAGTTCATCAAGTTCAACCCCTCCAAATGAAAACCCAGCATCCATACACACACCCCTCCCTATTTTCATAAAAATTATATATACACCCATATCTATACTAACTATAGAGTTTAGTATCACAATAGCCTTTGATATATAAGAAATCATCCAAGCCATTCTTAGGCATTAACAGAATAAGCCTCCACCTACGTTGCTTCAAATCAAAGTTCTTTTCCTCTTTATGGGTAAAAAGGTCCCCTGCCATTTGTCTATAATGTCCTCTAATGTACTTGTAAAGTGTAATCTTGTCCCCTCGCAAGCGCCTTTTTTCCAGAGAAAACAACCTCAACCTTGACAGTTTATCATCATAATTTAAGTCTTCCATTCCTCTAACCAATTTAGTTGCACTTAGTCTCTGCACTCTCTCCAGCTCATTTATATCCCTCTTAAGGACTGGAGTCCAAAACTGAACTGCATACTCCAGATGAGGCCTTTCCAGGGACCTATAAAGAGGCAGAATTATATTTTCGGCCATTGAGTTAATGCCCTTTTTTTATGCAAGACAGAACTTTATTTGCTTTAGTAGCCACAGAATGACACTGCCCAGAATTAGACAACTTTTTATCTACAAAAACCCCTAGATCCTTCTCATTTAACGAAAACTCTCAACACACTGCCATTTAGTGTATAACTTGCATTTATATTATTTTTGCCAAAGTGCATAACCTTGCATTTATCAACATTGAACCTCATTTTCCAGTTTTCTGCCCAGTTTTCCAGTTTAGACAGATCACTCTGCAAAGTGGCAGCATCCTGCATGGAACCTATAGTTCTGCACAATTTAGTATCATCTGCAAAAATAGAAACAGTACTTTCAATGCCCACCTCCAGGTCATTAATAAACAAGTTGAAAAGCAAGGGACCTAGTACAGAGCCCTGCGGTACTCCACTAACAACACTGGTCCAATTAGAAAATGTTCCATTTACCACCACTCTTTGTAGTCTATTTTTTAGCCAGTTCTCTATCCAGGTACAAATACTATGTCCCAGGCCAACACTCCTTAATTTAACCAATAACCTTTTGTGTGGCACTGTATCAAATGCTTTAGCAAAGTCTAAGTAAATCACATCCACTGCCATCCCAGAATCGAGGTCTCTACTTACATTCTCATAAAAAGAAATTAAGTTAGTCTGGCAAGATCTATTACACATAAAACCATGCTGGCACAAACTCATAGTATTATGATTTGCTATGAAGTCCAGTATTTTATCCTTTATTAACCCTTCAAAAAGCTTTCCTACCACTGACGTCAGACTAACTGGCCTAAAGTTTTGAGACTGAGAATGGGGTCCCTGTTTGAATAGAGGCACCACATTAGCAATTTGCCAGTCTCTCAGCACTATGCCAGATCTCAATGAATCCTGAAAAATTAAGTAAAGAGGTTTGGCAATCACAGAGCTAAGCTCGCTAAGTATCCTGGGATGAATACCATCTGGCCCCGGACCTTTGTTGTATCGTAACGTATCATAGTGTCTTTTGAATTTCCTCATGTGTGAACCACGCATCATTAGTTGCATAACTAGAATATGGACTATTAATAAGGAAACCTTCATTAACTGGTTCCTCATTTGTGTTCAGAATCTGTGTTGTTTTTTGTTATCAACCAGCTGACCCCCCTCTGATATTAAAGGTCCCACCCTTCCTGCTTCATTCTTTTTACTATTAACATATTTAAAAAATAATTTTGTATTCTTTTAACTGCTTGCTGCAATATCCTTTTCCATATTGATTTAAGCTTGTCTGACAGTTTTTGTTTTGATTCATTGGCCACCTTGTACCTTATAAATGTTTCGGCTGTCCCAGCTAACTTGAAAGCCTTAAAAGCACATCTTTTCTTACCCACCTCAACACTAACACTTCTATTGAACCAAAAAGGTTTTGATTTGCAACAACGTTCCTTGCTTACAAGGGGAATATACGTGCATGTATATTAAGCAGCATTTTAAAGACCTCCCATTTTTGTTCTGTTTCACCCTGTGAAAAGCATTTCCCACTTAATATGTTGCAGAGATGCCCTTATACTGTCAAAGTTTGCATGTCTGAAATTTAGTGTTTTAGTTACTCCCTTATAGAATTGCTTCTGCAACAGAATCTCAAAGGAGACCATGTTATGATCACTATTCCCTAAATGCTCACCCACACAAATATTAGAGATGAATTCAGTATTATTAGTTATTACAAGGTCCAAAAGAGAATTATTCCTAGTAGGTTCTTGAACGAGCTGGAATAAAAAGTTGTCATTTAGCATATTTACTAACCTACGGACTCGGTGATGCACCAGTTGTTTGCGGGCTGTTACAACCTAATAAGTGGCTCACGGAAGGCATGGACTGGCAGGTACTGCTCTGCAATATGTGACTTACCGTACCTGAATTGGGGGGGCAATATAAGGCGATCCGACAATGGCTGATGTTACTACCCAGGGGAGATACTATGTAGGTAACATTACTGATCACAAAAGAAGATAGATCGGCTTTTTATGTATTTATATTTTGATTTTCACTCAGACACGCTATTGCTTCTCACTGTCTCTTATGCACTACATTAACTGATGGACATAGACCATCAGTTGGAAAGATTAACACTGGTGTGTGTTACCAGAGGGGTACACAATCACTTATGATGTCAGCTTCTCATTCACGCCCACAATTAGCGTCATCCTTGGGCTTTGGTGCTCTTGATTGTCAATGTGTATAAATATGTGTGTGTTGGGCCTGCACCCCCTGATGACGGCTCGCGTTTAGGAGCCGAAACATTGAATGAATCCACTTTTTTTTTCTTCACGACCTGAGTGTGGACTTTTTTTGTTGGTTGTAAGTAGGTTATCAAGACATTATATGCAAAACCTGTAACTGCCTGCATTTAAAGGGAATCACAGGAAATGACATCATAAAATGTGTTCACCATTTGTTATCCCTAAAAGTAATTTATTCCATCTAACTCTATAAATATCTTATTCTCATAAAAAACAGAAACAAGTCATAATCTCTATGAGACCTGTTGGATGAAGAGATTTCAATTTGTTGATCCACCATACCTCCATTCTTTTTCATTTTAATTCCTGGCCCCCACCTCTCTGAAGGGGAGGCACACTTTCCAATACATTGAATTTTAGTTGATCAGAGGTATGGCCTTGTTCCACAAAGTGCTTTGAAACAGGTAACATATTGCCCACGTTAATAGCTAACCTATGTTGTGATATACATGACTTTACCATTTGCATGGTCTCACCTATATAGATATGAGAATAAGATATTTTTTAGAAGAGTCAGATGAAATAAATTACCTTGAGGGTTAACAAATGGTGAACAAATTTTATGATGTCATTTCCTGTGATTCCCTTTAAATGCAGCCAGGTAGAGGTTATGTGATTTTTCTAAATACACTTTTTGCAATTTGATCCCAAGTGTCGTTTCTTTATTCACAAGGACTGTTTCTACGATTGTGGGGTGATGCGGCACCCCTAACGAAGCAGAGCACCGGGACACTAAACGAGTGGTGAGTGAGGTGTTCTTTTATATATACAAGTATTACAACCATTGCCTATGTGCACCTCCTTTACAGCTTCTATACTGTTTTTTCAACGAAATGGAGACATACACTACAACACATCACACAGCTTCAGGATTCACAGAAGCGGAAGGGACGCCTATACTCTCGTACTACACGAGACCCGCAATTTCTACATGTTCCGAGAAAAGCAAATACACGGAAGAAATTGGAAACTCTGCAGAAACGATCAATCGATCTTGAACTCCACGGCTTAACCCCTGCTGAATATCACAAGCAAGCTTGGATTCCACGTGGATTAGGAGTAAGTTTACATCCTACTCCTTTCGCTAAACATGATAACTATCGTGCACAGTTTAAGCAGATACTTGATAAGTGCTCACTAGACATTATGCTTTTGACTTGGGAATATATTAATAAAGACCTACAAGAGGTCCTATAGGACATTAGTAAAGCTGAACTGCACAGGCAATGATTTGACCCAATTAAATGAACAGCTTACGGAGAAATTAGAATGTTACCGTAAGGAGGGTGAACGCCAGAAACACACTAAATATGAAAAGAGATGCCTCTGACTACCATAAAGGCTATATTTATTCCTGGATGGGAGGCAACAGGGAGAGGCATTCATATAGTCGCCCTGAAAATAAATGGCTCCCTGGGGCTAATAGAAGAAATGAGGCTAATGGGGCAGGACAATCACAAACTCATGCCTCAGATTTTTTTAGACAAGGCTCCGAAAAGAGGAGAAGGAGACCGGTGCGAAGAGGTGGAACTAGATACAGGAGGCATACAAAAACGACCACAGAGGGGATGCAACAAGAATGCAATGATCTATAAATAATCTATAATATCTCATCTAAACGGCTATCGGAGGTGGAGGAGTCAGTACTCCTGCAGCCTAATAATGAAAACGGGGAGGTCATTAGAAAAAAATTTCAAACACACGTTACCATATCCCTTTGCCACCTCATTTTTATGTCCTGTTCATTATAAGTGGCTTAAATTAAAAACTATGATTGGAAGGAAGCAGAATAAAATATGTGGAAAAATCGGATCTTTTTAATCAATCATAATATCTGGAATAATTCTCAGGAGTAAATATATATATCTATATATGTCAATATCTATCTATATCTATCTGTCATAGGAACAGCCTGTGCACCATGGCCACAAAATTGGTTTGGCCCCCACTGTTGGGTACAGATAGGAATTCTATGGGATAAATGTTGACATAAAATAGAAAGTTATAGAACATTACCTCTGTTTCTATTTGATCACAACCCTACCAACAGCCAAGGAAGTGGGTTACTCCGATTCTATTGTCAATTATAGCCAAAAAGCTGCCTGCTGCCGTGGCTACTTGAGCAAGAGCTTTTTTTTTTTTTTTTAAGATGAGAGTATCGTAAAACTGCATGCAAAAGAAAAACATTTTGGTTACCAAATATGATCTAAAAAAAGAAAAAAACCTTAAGGCGGACATGCAATGCACGTCATAGTTGCTTTAACAACATCACTAATTTCTGCTAGCAAACCAAGCAGCATTTTAGGCAGCAGCTCTGATAATTAGCATATCTACAAATGAATCTTATTTTAGCAGTTCAAAGTGACACTTACTAGGGCTCTACGTCCATATTTTTTTTTTTTTTTTAATTGACGTTAAAAGTTTAATGTTTAATCATTTGATACATTTCACAGCAGTGTTTGGAATATTAGCAACTATTGTATAGATTATAACAGTTGCCTTTAATGAAACTCAGGGATTCTGCTCAGCAGGGACAAAGATAAGAAACTTATCAACTAATGTATCAATTTAATACAGTTTACAGAGTCTGTAAGCCCCCCCCCCCCCCACCAGTTGCTTTAGAAAGACACAAGAAAGTGAAAAATTTAAGTTTACACTACAATATTACAAAATCAGTCACAAAAAGAAGATGACAGACAGAGGTTCTCCTTTCTGGTGAACTAAAAACAATTAAACTGAAAAAGTGTTTGACAGTGAACAACCCCTTTATAAGCAAAATGTGTATAGATGACATTTCAACCCTAAAAAAATCCCCTCCCTATGTTTTGGGTGCCTAAATTCTGTCCGGTGTGCTATAGGTCTAAAAAGGACACTTTGGTTTTAGAATGCATTCTCAGAACAATTTTTTTTTCTGGTTAACAAACATGTTTTTAATGAAGTATGATGAACGTATGGATGTATTTTCCCCATTGCATCAATTGAATATGTAAAGTCAATATACACAGCTAATTCCTACTGAAAATGGCTCGTCTGAAAATAATACAAGGCACTCGTATTAAATAAGACTTTGCTTTCATTTTAAATTTACTTTTGTCAAGGTTATGAACATCAGAGACTTGAATAAAATAAAATAAAAACAGTGTGCATTGACATTACTTAGTTAAAAAAACAGAAAAAAAACAGAACATGACAAGAAAAATGGGTTGACCTTTTAGTTATGGAGAGTATACTATCAACCTGTAAAATCAAACTACTGGATGACATGTTTAAAATTAGTTTTATATTCTACCACTTTCTAAAAAGTCATGTAAAAGATTTCATATCTGGATTATAAATGCATTGTGTGTAAATCTATGTGTAGTTACACATACATATATACACATTTTATATATATATATATATATATATATATATATATATATATATATATATATATATATATATATATATATATATATATAATATACACATACATACATTTTCTATGCAAGATATTATTGAAGTAAACAAAAATATAAACAAATAAAAAGGTAGTTTTGTAGTTTCCCCATGAAGCAAATCATTTCAAATCTTTAGCACTGCAACATTGATTACCACCATACAGTACTAATGTACATCTGACTAAATAAGGTTTTTAGCATTAGATTGTATCTTACAATATATGCATTAAGGTATTGCAGAGGCATGTGTAATGCACCGCATAACTAACTCTGCACAGATCATCTAACAAATATCTTTATGGTAGAAAAAAACAACCGAAAATTGTATAGAAACAGTTGTGTCCATTTGTTATTAACTAATAAAACATTGAAAAGGCAACATCTTCATAGCAATAAAAGAGTATTGCTAATTATCACATTTATGGTGAATTTCCAGGAAAAGTTTAATTTAAACCCCTAGAGAATTGTTTACATATTCTAAAAAGTCTTTCAAAAATGCCACTGCATCTTTTTTTTTTTTTTTTTTTTAAACCAAAAGTACCAATACAGGATTAAGTGAGCACAGCTTACGATACCTTAAGGTTAATATACAAGTTGTTTTGTAATTATGTTATATACACAAACATTGTGCGCAATTCTGACAGTCAGAAATTCTAGGCTTTAACTGTATTCAGTCTCAGTCTTTGGCACAATAAACTGATTTAGGTATGGGTACAAGTAGCAAGGTCTGAAAAATTAGACATAAATGAAACTTTCCAATGTGGATACATAAGTGAATATATATAAATATATACTGGGAAATATATATAGTATATTGTTATTTCAATGTCAATGTGTGCAAACACATCAGCCTGATTTGTTAGCATTACCATTATAACTGCAATTTTTAGGGGGAAAATGTGTTAATTTCACATTTGTTTTCATTTCTAACAGACTTCTGGAATAATTACCATTACAACTAACCCGAATGGGGGCAATTTCTGCATCCAATGAGGCGTACCCACATTGGTCACAAAAAAAACATCTTGCCAATTTGAAGCTTTGCATATGACATTATGTTGTTGGTTTTTGAACTATATGAATTCTGAAATGCAACCTTACTTTCTTTAACATCAAATTAAATTTAGCAAGATATAATTTTACTTTATAAACATTGTCAACCCCAAGAACAATAAATCCATTGTAGCAGCAAAGGAGCTGATGTATTTTCAATTGTGTTTACAGCAGAGCTGCTTTGAATGTGTTTCCAAATGCAGTTTGTTAACAGTTACCAGCCAATTAAATTTGCTTTTGCCTTCTCTGTCAATTTCCGTACCCTTCCCCTACTTGAAGTACCGAATGTCAAAGAAGGGTCTTCAAAAAGAAGTTGTCTTTGTTCCTCCTCCGAATCTTCTTCATTGTAAAAGGCAGTCCTCTTTCCCTGATTTCTAGTTCTCATTTGGATTTCAGTATTGTTTATGTCTTCAGGTACAGGCAAAGATTCCCCCTCTGATTGATCAGACTTTCTACATTTGCTTCTGGTTTGTATTTTGAGGGTCTCGTCTCTTTCAAGCTCTTGTGCAGAGGGTGCTGCAATAACAGCAGCAACAATACTTGGCTCTGTCTTTACCTTTGGTTTCCTACCCCTTCGTTTTTTTGGTACCTCATTCTCAGTTTTACTACATACAGCTGCAATAGAGTTGCAGGTGGAAGAAGCAGGTTGATCCTTTAATTTACTAGTTTCCACAATAGAATTTGGAGGCTTTTGTGGAGCACTTGGAAGACCTTCATTCCTGGGGTATTTAGGCTTTCTCCCCCTTTTCTTGGGTACCAGCTGAACAACTGTGTTTGTTTCACAGTTATTGCTGTTGTTAAGGATGACTTTAGGTTTACGACCAGGGCGCCCCTTCGTAACTGGCTTGAGCAGTTGGCTGCTGTGTCCATTAACTTGAATGCTACTTACTTGAGGTAAAATCTCTTTTCTGTCAGCTATAAAACAAAGACCCACAAAAATTGTGTAAGCAAATTGTCTTTCAATACAAGAAAACAAGGATTTTTAGAACATTTACCGTAAGACATCAAGTAGTGAAAGGCTAGGATTTGTACTTTTGTACCATAAATCCATTCTCCCAATGGAAGCAATAACTAATGTAGGTCCTCGTATTAGATAGGAAAGAACCACCAGTATTCACATGCCACAGAAAAGCACACACTCCTCCCCTTCCTGACTGTTTTAAACGCAATTCTGAAGAGCACACAACATCTATGAATCACTGTTTACTATAATAGGAAGGTAAAAAAAAACTGCTAAAGGGGAACTCCACAAAAACATAACATGTTTTTTAAAAAGTAGACATAATTTCAAGCAACTTTGCAATATATATATCAATTAAAAAAACATTCAGACTTTTCATGATTTGTAATGGTTTGGAACAGTTCCCTATGCCTAGCCCCCTGCTCTCCTTCTGATCTCTTTGACTACTTTGCAGAACTGGCTGACTACTGTTACTTTGTATCAACAGCCAGCTGTCCTCAGCCTGCATCCTCCAAACCCCACAATTCCCTGCACACATGATTTCAATAAGGAACGGAACATCACAGTGCAATGCATTGTGGGTTATGTAGTTCCTGCATGCTGTCATAAAGCTGTGGAGAAGTTTTACAATTTTGTAACATCAGTGTTTAGTCCCTCCTTCCCTGCCAGGATTTCAAATGATGCAGAAAGAGAAGAACTGTCAAACAACTAGATTCCAGCATAGAAAATAGCATTTATTCATACCTTTTAAAGAAACAGGTAACTGTGATGGGCATATTAGGGGCTTATGTGTTATGTGATCAAATTTTGGTTTGGAAGCTGGAGTTTCCCTTTAAGTACAAATCCTAATTTCCCTGACTTCCCACGGTAGGAGTCTATGTGCACCTCGTAGGATGCGACCACCATCAACCTTTTGTCTATTTTGTTCTGTAGGCTGGAGTGGGCTTACCTTTGTAATTTCTGATAGATCTATTGGTCTGAGAGTTGCTATAAGAGCTGTAATGGGGGACCCTTTCTTATCATGCTTATACCTTGTGGTAAAGATCTTATCCTATCTTTTGATATTTTATTCTACTAGCAGGTCCACCTCTAAACTTTAAAGTTTCTCCCCTCAAAAGATTTACCAGATGTTTTTTGGAAGCAGCCCATTGCTTTAGCCATATAGCTAAGCAAAAGTGGCATAGGCAGATGACTAAGCAAGTATGTAGAAACTGGAAGAAAAAAAGATACCCCGTATATTCCCTAATTCAGGTTTCGATGTAAACTTCAATTAATATTTTCAGATAGACCAATTCATTAAATCATAATAATTTCCCTAATGTCATTACATAAGTAAACACCACATTTAATTAATGTAATTATTCTATCAGAAAGGGAGACCTGGAACAAACCCTGCTAAAAGGGAAAGCTTTTGGATTTTTGGATGGATGGATACAGTTTCTCCTAGTGGGATCAATGAAAATAGTCTATACACCGCTTTTATTTAATCTATATATGGTGTAATAAGAGTTTTTAATTGTTAAATTGTTATAATAAAAGTTAATTTTTAACTATATACAAAACAGATCCCACATAAAGGCTAAGTATGCGATTGGCTTATGGCTTCAGAGTTATCAATCTCCAGGTGCGTGTTGGGACTAATAGATAGACGGTGTCCAAATAGGTTGATTGAAATTAGCACTAAGTCCGAAATCCCGCGATAGTAGAAAACAATTACAGAGAAACGAGATTAGAGCCCTCCCCTGTGGTGTGGGCTGAGCGAAATATCGCGAGATTGTGTGACGTCATCACGTTACTATGAACATGAAAGTCTTTAAATAGTCAACGTCCTTGAGATGATACATACTTGCTGCCTGGAAAATGCGGATATAGCGAAACGCGCGCTGGCACCAAGATACTTTCAAAGCAACATTTTAAAACTTCTTTTAAAAGAGTGTAATGATCGTTTTCATCCTGGATCTTTTTACTATTTAAGCACTTAACAGTCTCCTCTCCTATTTATTAATTTGTGATGGCTAGTCATTTGGTGGTGCTTCTGCTGAACTCCACATGGCATAGAATTCACCTCTCTCTCTCTTCTTGTCTAGAATTCTTAAAGGTTACCGGATTTGTGGTCTTATCGCATAGATAGCTCTCCTTGAAGTTAGTGTAAAATAGTATTGTGACCACAGTCCGGTTTACTTTTACTGCCCTTGCTTTGAATTGAGTTAGTTTCCTTGGGGACAGCTCCACCGTCTACAATTTTTTCTACTTGTCTACTTTTTCCAACCTATTTTCCAATGAATTCAAGCCTCATTAATCGAAGTGTGATTCGCAATTCATTTTTGTAGTTTATCAATTGCTTTAATTGATTAGGTCTAGGTCATTTGAATTGAATCAACTTAAGAAGCAAATAGCATTTTTTCAACCTTATATGAACTTGTGGGGGGTAGATAAAGTTTAATATAAGCACTTGGCACTTTTTGGTCTTTTTATTATTCAGTTAATTCCTGTCAGGTATTAATTTCTTCTAGATTTGAATCTATTAATAATTAAATATTACTTGCACTAAGCACTTTATTCACCACTATTTATAAGGAATATTAATACCTCTTTTTAGAATAATTACATTAATTAAATGTGGTGGTTACTTATGTAATGACATTAGGGAAAGGATTATGATTTAATGAATTGGTCCATCTGAAAATATTAATTGAAGTTTACATCTACACATCAATTAGGGAATATACGGGTTATCTTTTTTCTTCCGGTTTCTACAAATTTCTATCCACTGACCTAGTCAGACCCCGCTATAGGTTCCAAACCACAAGCTATATCACAGGTTCCTCCTTTCTCCTTTTGTCAATTTATATGGAGCTTCAACTGTAACTAAATCTGCAAATACCATGCTTATGTTCCACAGGCAGAGTATGGCACACACAGGCAGCATAGAGCAGGCAGAGTATGGCCAGAGAAGATCAATGGAGAATGTTGACAGTCCCAAAAATAAGTCTTTAGGTTGGAATTAAAAAAAGCTCTCAAATGTTGCTAGGAGGTCAGAAAATGTGGATGCTTACTTAGAAAATCAACCAGATATGGAGTTATGGACTCTCCCCTTGAATAAAGAAGAGATGCTTGCTGAAATAATATCTTAAAATAGCCCGACCAAAGAAAGAATTGTTGACTAAGGATGTTAAAGCGAAGAGTTGGGGAGAGCTGTCAATAGAGAAGCTTAAAATCCAAAACAAAAATGAATTCTGCCATCCTTCTTGGTAACACGAATTAAAGCAAACATTAACCCCCCCCCCCCAAAAAAAGTAGGCATCTCAATATCCCCGAGTTCCTAGGGTGGATATACCTTCAACTCAGCTGAGTTTTTCTGCCCTGACACAAGAGACCCAAGTATTTTCTCCCTGAAGGAGGGCTGCTTGCCCTACAAGTCACAAAAAATGAGGAGGAAACCTGAAGCAACATACTTTTGCCTTTGCTAGTCTAACATGGTCTTATCAAATTAAATTCAAAGAGAAGCCTTCCGGAAAACGGAATCGATAGGACACACATTTTAGAAAAATCTTTATACCTGTATCAATGCTTGTCTCATGGAAAGCATGCTGGTGCAAGGCGAAGATACATTTTAAGGTGGTCATAAAAGGCAGCTTTTATGATACTGTGTATATGGCCACCTTAATTCCCCAATGGCCAGATATCCAAGAATGGTAACTGTTTTTCATGGTAACATGGCTAAGGCCCTTAAAATTGGGCTAAATCTCAGTCTGTCGATTTGATTTCCAGCTCTCAGATTTAGTTCAATTGTGGCCTGGTCTTTCAACCTATTGTGTTTGGTTCAATAAAATCCAGTTCTCCCAGGTGGCTCTTGCCCAGTAAAAGGTAAATTGCAACTTCATGCAGATTCCATTGAAGTAAATGACAGGCTAAATAGCTACTACTGGGCATTTTTTTAAGCTGCCAGAGAAAACACTCCCATAAACCTAAACAAAAGTTTATAAACATATCCCCATTGTATAAAAAGATCATGCAAGTCTTAATAGAGTTAAAAAAGAATTACCACCAGGTAGGGCCATGCTTGAAGAAGCCTTTTTCCGTCGTTTGAATGGTTTATCTTTCTCCATCTTTCCTTTGAGCACATTGTTCTTGGTTAGGTGATTGGATGCCTCAGGACTAGCATTCTGGTTTCTGTGAAGTTTTGTGGCATTTTCTATCATAGCTGTTTGTGGATAGAAACAAATAGTAAGCTTTCCTTCCGTGGTAAGAAAGAATTCTACACTAATTCCATTTCATTCTAATTTTTTAGTTTGCTTTCTAACTCCTTATGATAAACATGGACTGCAACACTTTTAGTACCCATACAGTTTATACTGGGAGCCTCTAACAAATTTAGTTTCACACAATATTATGAAACATGTTAAATGGACATTATTATCACAAAAAAAACATGTATTTGTTTAAACAAGTTGCTGTGACAACATCTGCCATAGTAAGCCGATGGCACATGGGGCATCAGCATATTTTAGCACCTCCTGTTGACTGTAATAGGAACCCGCCCATCAGGACCAGTACTGGAAGTTCTCAGTTTTAAATTGTTTTAGAGTGTGCATTTCCAGGCCAAAAAGCACCAGCACAGGCGGTGTCAGGAAATTCCCATTAATGCAAAAGGAGGCAACAGATGTGGCTCATGGTGCCCCTGTATACCATCAGGTTTAGTTGTTTAATTTGTAAATCTATAAATAAAAGTTTAGTGCTTTTTTTTTTTTTTTATTTCTCTTACTCATGGGGGAATGCAAAATTGGTCGCCAACGCAAAAACCGTTCGCAATGCACATAAACAATTTTGCCTTTGTGAACACTTTGCCCCTCACACAACAGTAGGATAGAATTTTCAAATTTTATAGTTTACAATAGTGTGCAGTGTATGTAATAAAACTTCTTAATGAAAAAGTTGTTACGTTTGCTCCAAAAGTTTACGCCACCTTCAAGCAGGTCTTAAAGGAGAAGGAAAGCTACCAAAGAAGTTTATTGCCAATAGAGTAGCCACAATAGTGCAAGCTAGAACACTATTTATTCTGCAGAATGCTTTACCATACCAGAGAAAATAGCTCTAGAAGCTCTCCGTTTCTTTAGGCTAGCAGCTGCCATATTAGCTTGGTGTGACATCACTTCCTGCCTGAGTCTATCCCTGCTCTCTCACAGCTCTGTGCTCAGATTACAGCAGGGAGGAGAGGAGCAAACTGAGCATGCTCAAGCCCTAGCCCTGGAGGTCTATGCTGAAAACAAGAAGTCTGATACAGAAGCTCATGTGTACACAATAAAAGGAAAGACATGCTGTATTTCTTTTAACAGAGGACGCAGAGCAGCATTACATTGAGGGTTTACTGGTGTATTTATATAGAACTTTCTGATAAGGCTTAATTAGTTTTAACCTTTCCTTCTCCTTTAAAAGCTTGCAATGTGCAATTAAGATTCGCAATGCAATAAAAGCCTAATGAAGAATATTACATTGCAACATGTACATTTTTATTTGCAAATTTGAACTCTTTTTGAGAATTTTATTACATTTGCCCCTTAATGTTAAATCAGGCACACCAATCAGCAGTGTAATAAATATTAAGGAACCTTTCAGATAGGAGTATCTGATCCTGCCTTGTAGAGTATATGTGATTCTACAAATATTTTATGCTAAAAAGAAAATAGAAATAATGATACTGTACCTACAATTTTGTCAATTTGTCAACTACACTACTTTACACAATAGTTCTCCACTGTTTCATAGAAAAAAATATTTTTATTCTGACATCAATTCATTTTCATTGTAAAGTTTTTAAAATGTGTCATGCTAATCCAACAGACTGCATGCTTTTGGCCTATCCACATTGAAAAATCTCCCTGTGATACTGGGTGGATATATAGAAAACATGTAGTGCTGGTAGGATGGTCTACAACCAAAATCATAACTGGATTAGCAAATATGGTGTGCTACTTCACATTTTCAGCCAAAGTAGTATGTATGCAAACATTTTGTTATGCAAATTAACATCTTCTGAGAGCCATACCTGACTTCCCAGCCACGGCTGAATGATTAGGTTTTGTGGTCAGTTGTTTAGGTGTTCCAGATGTGGTTGGTTGCTCAGGAACAGTAGGCTCTAGGTGACGTCTGTAACTCCTTGTCCGGGCCAAAGCACTTGGTTCTGGTGTCTTGCCATTTACCAGAGTGTTTGGCACCTTGTGTGCTACTGTGCGTTGGTGCACGGATACAGGGGAGGTAGTGATTTCTGGGTTTGGTTGCGGTTTCACATATCGTCTTTTTCTTTCAGGACTATAACCAGAAAACAAGCAGAAAGAAATCAGTTTTTTTATGAATGCATGATACACTAATAAATGTGTATAGAATCTCTGCTTACATTTCTCATTTCCAATCTTAAATTAATAATGTTTGTGTTTTACCAGACCAAACATCACACAGCTGGACTATGAAATGCATAGAGAAATACACCACTAATATAAGGATATATAGAAATATGAGTAAGTAGAACACTGATTTTATGTCCCCTGAATTTAAGGTTTAACAGATTCCCTGCAGTCCCTTGCTGCGTTCGTATCTGGATTTAAAGTTTTCACCGTTTTTAGGTTTGTTTTGCTCGGTCCCTTGAACAATGTAAAAAACAGGGTTCTACTGTAAATGGGACCTTAACCCAAAATCTGTTTTGCATAATAGAAATAATTCTAAGCAAATTTCCAAAAAAAATTATATTTTTCATAGTTTTAGCTAGGTGTAAATATAAGTAGAATTGAAAGCAGTATTTGTTTACACCTTTCTGTTCTTTGGTTGGGACTCTTGACAAAGTGTTGCTAAAGTAATTTAATTTCCTGGCTGTTTCACTAGTAAGAATGCAGAGAATATAAATTGGCAAATTATAAATTAATAGTTAATTTGTATTATAATAAGTTACTTAAAATTGCATTTTTTTTTTACAATGCAAACTTTTTTTTGGGTGAAGATCCAGCTTTAAAAATTATTTTACTAATGTTTCAAGAACAAAAATACCTGGATGCAGCACTGCTGCTTGATGAACTGCTTCTGTTCCTTTTCCTTCTGCTTTTAGTTTTAGTCTTTCTTTTGTGAAATCGCAAAGCAGACCTATAATCAGCTAAAATATTGCTCATTCTTTCTTCAAAGAAAGCAGAAAGTCTTAAACTCATACTGTAGATCTGGCAGGAAAAAAATACATAGATAAAAACATATATACACAAATAGATAATACAAGATAAACACACACATACATAGTGTGACATATAAGTTTATTTTCTATTGTCATAATATAGAATTAGCTTTAATGAAATATGGAGGTAGTGGATGAATATTGAAGGATTTAAAGGTAATATAATACAAGTTAAGGCATGTAACATTAATCATCTGCTAAAATATGATAAATTACATCTCGAAAAGAAAAAATGTTTTTCTTTGTAAAATTCACACCTTTGATCTTTTGCTTGGAGTGTAAGATTTTGAATTGCTGAAAATCAACCTCACGTCCTTGCTAAGCTCCAAGGGAGTTTCATAGTTTCCAGCCTGTAAGGTTTCACGTACTGTCCCAAAGTCCATTGGCGTGTCAATGATATCTCTGTAATCCTGAGTAAAATAATATCACACAAAAATGTATTTGTAATATACATAGAATAAAATGTATGAACCTCTGTGCTATTTTATGTAAAACTGAAATTCAAATATGTATAAAAAAAAAAACAAAATCTGGAAGTCTGATAAATTGTTTAGTAACTGTAGAGTTACTCCTGAAAGGTAAAGATGAGTATTAGACAGGCAGGAGGGTAGATACAACATATCAGCATAATTGATTTCAATTGTTATTTTACATATTACTGTGGATGTGTAGGAACAGCTTTTATTAAAAAATTATATTTTGATTGAACTCTCCTTCTCTATGAATCTTTATAACCAGAAACATTTAAACATATGTATATCAGAATATATATATTTACAAAATATGTCCTTGGGACAACACAAGTCTATTTTCCCTGGGGTAACACAGCATTGTCTCATTTGAGTAAGCCATGTTACATAGTTTTTTTTGGTCTGCAGCTGAACAGAGATAATGGATAACCCCATGACTGCAAGCTGTAATTGTAGATTCCTGAGTTTGTAATTAATTTTCGCAAAATGATCTACAGTTAATAGAGTAAAACAAGATAAGACTTACAGAATATTCCAGTATGTCAACTGGCTGACGAAAAGGTTCTGAATCTTCACACTGAAACATGAGGTTTAACAACTCCTGGCATTGCTTCTTCCAGGACTGCAAATTGTAGGATGGTGCCGTGCTGCGTAGTTTACGTCTTGGTTGGTACTCCTGATGACAGAAAATAATTGTAGGTTTAAATAGTAACACCAAAAACTGAAAGTGTATCAAAGTAATTAAAATATAATGTACTGTTGCCCTGCACTGGTACAACTGGTTTGTTTGCTTCAGAAACACAACTAGAGCCCTGTGCTTCAATAGGGGCAGCTATTGAAGCACAGGACACTATGAATAGATACGTTTTGAAGAATCCCATTGTATACTACCGAGCTTATCAGTTATCTGCTGTGTATTCTGTGCCTTTTCTTTTTCAGTTTTAAATGGCTGGGGACAATTTTAAGTATTTAAGTAGAGGTCTAGTTGAAAAGCCCATTAAGTACCAGGCATGTAGCTCATAATGAGCCTTAAGATATAACACTGTGTACAGATGCCGACATATTAACAATGATAAAATGGTTTATGTTCATCATCAAAGCATGCAAGGCTTGGCTTAAAACCAACTAGCAATCTACATTGTATGACTCTGTGCTGGTATGAAAGCCTTATTCAGTGTAAAAAAGGTATGATGTTTATACTGGTTACATAAAGGTGATGTTCACCTTCCAAACACTTTTTTTCAGTTAAGTTATTTTTAGATTGTTCACCAGAAAAAAAAGACTCATCAATTACTTCCATTTTTTCTTTTTTATTGTTTTTCCAAAATCAGTTTAAAGTTCAATGTTCTTGTCTCTGGGGTTTGAGTCTGGCAGCTCAGTAATTCAGGCTCAGATGTGAAACTGTTACATTTTTGCAACATTTATTTGATACATTTTTCTGCAACATCTCTAGACTATTCGCAACTATTGTATCAATTCTAACAACTGCCTGTAATGAAAGATTTTTTTACTGGCAGAATGCATTTTCGAAAAGTTCTTTTATTATGTTTTCTTAACAATAGGGGGCACATTTACTAAGCTTGAGTGAAGGATTCGAATGAAAAAAACTTTTGAATTTCGAAGGTTGTTTTTTGGGTACTCCGACCATCGAAAAGGCTACTTACGACCTTCGACTCAAACGATTTAAAGTAAAAATCACTAGACTATTCGATAGTCGAAATACTGTATCTTTAAATATAACTTTGACTACATACTTCGGCCAATGTTAGCCTATGGGGACCTTCCCCATCACTTTTCTAAGCTTTTTTGATCAAAGGAAAATCCTTTGAATCGTTTGATCTAACGATCTTCGATTGATCGTAGGATTTGCGCAAAATCCTTAGAATTCTATGGATTTTACTTCGAGGGTCGAATTTGAGGGTTTATTAACCCTCGATATTCGACCCTTAGTAAATGTTCCCCTAGGTGTATAGTTTTCCTTTATGCCATCATGTAAAACTGCTCACATATAAAATTGGACAAGAGTGCTTGCATTCTGAACGAGAATCCAAACAAGGTGTTTGGGTAGTTTCAAAGTTGCTGAGACTCTGGTGCCAGTAAGAGGCAGAAATAATGTGCACACTGAACTTCTGTGACTTCTTTTCGCAAGCCATCTTTTAGGGATGCACCAAATCCACTATTTTGGATTCCGCCGAACCCCCGAATCCTTCACGAAAGATAACAATCCAAATCCTTATTTGCATATGCTAATTAGGGGTGGGAAAGGGAATACATTTTTTACTTCCTTGTTTTGTGACAAAAAGTCACGTGATTTCCCTCCCTGCCCCTAATTTGCATATGCAAATCAGGAGTTGGTTTCGGTTTGGCCGGGCAGAAGAAATTGCAAAGCGGTAGGCTACACAAACTCAGACAGACTGCGCTGTATATATTACATAAAAAATGCATGTCCCCACATGGTTAAGTCACTGCAGAGATCCGCAGTCTCATTGGAAGCAATGTCAGTTTCAGTGGGGGCGCAACCACACATCAGAATGACAAAACTATGCATAGTGCCAAACGTTGGTGTTGTAAAGGTTGGAACTTCACTGGCCTTCACAGACTCCTGACTACAAAGCAAATGAAGACCTATGGGGAACTGAACAGCAACTGTAAGGCAGGCATGACTGCCAACTTTCAGTGCCTAACCACATTAATGCTCATGGCCGAATGAAAGAAAATCCAGTCAGTATCTGGTGGAAAGCATTTCCATGAGAGGCATGATAACAGGAAGGACCAACTGCACGTTAATACAATTTTATCGATGGCATACCGATGAAATACTTATTTGCATATTATGGACTCCAATTTTACATTTTCACAAAATAGGTGCATTTTTATTTCTAAATGAATGATATTTTGTTAGGGTTTGTTATATCCACTGTTAGAATGGATTGTACAAAAGTCTTATACCAAAAGATTCTAATATATTTTTCTTCAGCACATAACCTATTATTCAGTACCACACAATAAATGTAGAAAAGCACAAGGATACTTCTTTTAAGGAGCAAAATACATTCTGTTCAACGCTGGCTAAACAAACAAGGTCTGTAATGAAAATGTGTCAAGCCCATTGCTTTAATTACAAATATACAGGTATGGGAGCGTTTATCCAGAATGCTTGGGAACCTGTGATTTTTAGGTAAGGGGTCTTTCCATAATTTGGGCCTCCATACATTACATTGATTTAAAAATAATTTCAACATTAAATAAACTCAATAAGGATTGCTTTGACATCAACAAGGATTAATGAGATCTTATTTGGGATCAAGCATGGGGTACTGTTTTAGTATTAGAGAAAAAAAAGAAAATATAATTTTTAAATATCTGAGCTATTAGATTAAAATGGAAGAATCTATGGGAGATTTCTTTCCTGTAATTCGAGCTTTCTGGATAATGGGTTTACAGATACCATACCTGTATTATTATGATTTTTTAAAGAAAGGCAAACAGATAATGTTTCTTCCCACTGAAATCAGAAGAGCTAATATAAAGGAGAAAATAGCGAACTACAACCTCCATGATATATGTTTGAAGCATAATTAGGAGGATCTCATAAGGAGAAGTCTGCTCAAGATTTTTTCTTTCAAAAAAAAAAAAAAAAAAAAAAAAAAAAAAACTTAGGTGAAAATAATCAGATTGCTGTGGCAACAAAACTTTCAGTGGACATTTTAAATAGCAAAGCGGCAGTATACCCCCTTGTTAAATGTAAGTGCAGTAAATAGAGTTTGTGCAGAAAATTATTTTTGTCTATTGTTTTAATCACACAAAGAAAAATTTATTTTTTTATTTATTTATTTTTTGACCTAAACTGAACAAACCGGTAAATTTAAGATACTCCATATGTTGTCCTTGTGAGGCAGACAAATAGATTACCAGCATGCAACCACTTCACACTTTGTTGTGAGAGTTTTGTTAGCAGGAGTACATTCGGAAAGGGGGATTATCTGCATATATGATCAAAATTACAGAATTACGTTGGATTGAAAAAAGACCAAAGTCCACCACTTACTAAGCGTATATACATGCACACACTCACATTACCCCTAAACACACTCGTGTATGTAATCAGGTCCCTCAACTGCTTTTTTTCCCCCAAAGAAAACAATCCCAAGTCTACCCTCTCCATAATTAAAATCTCTCCAGCTCATTTATATCCCTCTTAAGGACTGGAGCCCAAAATTGTCCTGCATACTCAAAGCCTTGCCATGGACTTATGAGACAGAATTTTGTTTTCAGCCCTTGATTTATCCCATTTTTATGCAAGACATTACTTTATTTGCTTTAGCAGACTCAGAATGAAAATGCCTGGAATCAGTCGACTTGTTATCTATAGGGATGGGCGAATTTGACCCATTTCGCCCAAAATTCGCCGCCGGCGAAATGACGCAGACGCCCATTAAAGTCTATGGGCGTCAAAAAAATTTTGTCGCACGGCGAAATTTTTTTGTCGCGCGTCTTTTTATTTTGACGCACAACTCCATACAAGTCTATGGGCGTCATTTTTTCGGCGAAACTAGGCGAAAAAATTCGCCCATCCCTAGTTATCTATAAATCCCGGGATGAATTTTTTTCTCATCTACCTGCAAGGACCAAAACATGTACGAACATCAATTTCCTCTTGGCCCAGTTTAGTCCACGATTCAACAAAAATGATTTTTTGTGATTAAAATGTATGTTCAGCAAAAGCCCTATTCATTAAAATCATGTTAAATAAGTGGGTATTGTTAATACCACAAAGTGTACTTATACTTTACCTTTCTTTTTTTTCTGGAAGTTCCAGGTACATCTGCATCTTTCTCTTCTTCCTTATAGATACAAAGCAACAATTTCATGTATAAATGGTTTAAAAGAACATGCACATCATTAATGTGTTAATTAGCGTTAATATACTGGACCAATACACTTTACGAATACACATATTGTTCTTGCAATAAAGAGAATAATGTTTCTCTAGTGCATTTCTTGTGATGCATCATTGGGCTACTTCACAAATAGGAAGTGAGGAGTATGTTTTACCACTTGCAATTCATATTACTGCCAGATTTTCCAAGGGCATCTTATGTGCCATAGCTCGAAAAGTCACACCCATACTTATGGAGAGTTATTTCTTTTGGAGGGCCAGCAGTGGCAGCTGCAGTAGTATGCTTTATAATTTTTTCCCACAAATTTAATTTACCTCTTCAGAGTCTGACAATAACTTCTTCTTCAAATTGTTGTACAGAGGAATGATATCATAGCAACACTGGTCTCTGAAACCAAACAAATTTCAATTTAGTACAAAGATCCGGGTCCAGAATTTATGGAAGCCAGTATCATTTCAACAATGCAAAATAAACAGACATTACAGGGCACACAATTCAGCTTTTTTTTTACTGCGAGACAAGATTATCTGTTGGTAAAAGCTCAAACTAGAGACTGGCTTATCCTCTTTATATAAACTGTATTTAAAATAATCTTACATTTGCTATTCCTTTTAACTTAAGACACAGAGACAGATCCTTTAGCAGATGAACTGCACCAGAACAGTTAAGGAAAACAACAAATTGGCTCATTGGTTTCTTTTTCTAACTTGTAGTAGTATGACTAATCCTACAATTTGTTGCTGAATTCAGTGGCCAAACCAAACCCAACTCTTAAAATAATGGAAATCCGGGGGGGGGGGGGGTTTAAGCATTTTGTCAACAAATATAAAAAGTTTCAAATCACCCCCAACATTTTTGGGATTTGAAAAAAATTGTACCTAAAATGCATCCATATGCTTTCCTTAACCATGCACTGCACTAATGAACTACCGTTCTGAACCAGATAGTAGTCTTTTCTTAGTAGCTGATGTGTATCTGGCATTAGCCTTAATGCACAGGGTCCAAAAAGGTAAAGCAAAAGAAAAAGCAGAGAAAATGGTGAAGAAAAGTGAGGGGAAGATAACAAAATGGAGAAAGGGATTAAATATAGTCAAGGCAATATGATAAGAAATGGTGCATAGAAACAAAAAGAACAGAACACAGGAGATATAAGACAAGAAGTAAATGAAAAGAAAATGCGGGACAAAGGCAAAAATATAGAAAAGCGTAATTGAGAAAAGACTAGAGAAAAAAGAAAATACAGAAAGCATAGAACAAAGAAGGCAATTTGGTAGCATAGCGGTTCTGGGAAAATAAGTTTGATTACTGCGAGCTGTATGTTCTCCCAGTTCTCGCAATACCCATTGCCTTTCAATGTGTATACTGTGATTGCTCTTTTTCTGCATCCAAATCCTTTTAATAAATAATGTTCTGGAGATACTATTTCTAATTTTTCTCATTTTAATATTAGGCAGAGATGCTATTCCATTAACCTGTGCTCAGACTCTTACCCATCCTCAGATATCCAATTAAGTTTTGCACAAGATTGATAAACGTTGCAGCTTAGAGGAAGCTGGAGGGCTGCTGCTTACCAATCTCTACTGATCACAGAGGTCATATATGAAAATTCTTTGAATTTTAATTAAATGTGGGACACTAATGCCAATTGAAAACATTCATTGACATGACTTTTTTGCCAAATATGCAGTTTTAACAAGTCATCTACTAATACCATCGGATAATTTTCATGCACAGTTTCAAAAATAGATGTAACCAGAAAAAAAGGCAGAAATAAATTAACATACTTTATAAAGTGCAGTAGGACATCTGTGACAAATTTGGCAGATTTCACAATGGGACTTCCTGGTTCATTAAATGTGCGTGTATTATGCTCTATATAACGCACCTCCCACATTAATGATGAAAGACGTCTGTTGAGGGGACAAGAAGTAGTGTTTATCAATTTCAAATAAATGTTTCCAGGCAAAATAAACATAAAAGCAGAACACACTAAATGCAAATGACCTAACAGTCTTTAGCTTTGGTTTTAGATGAAAATGCATTACTGAATTACAATAAGTATCCTCAAATAGATATTTTGTCAAATTCTAGGATTCAAAATACATGGGGGCTTTGAGCTTTCTTACCTTTCTAAAGCACAGTTCTAAAGCACCACAAACAAGTCATGAAGTTATATTAAGGGATTTGACTTTACTGCTGTAAGCAATTGTAAAGCAATACTAATATCAAAAATAAATTCTTGACACCAATGCTGGCTTTACAAACAGCTGGCAATGAAGTTGGGATTTCTTTTCCAATGATATTACATCATCAAAATTTAACAGCACTTACCCAAAAGGGACCCAAAACCTATAAGTTAAAGACTCAATTTGGGATGTTCCGGGGTTATCTGTGAGTGCTTGCTGTTTCTCTATGATCTCAAATGTGCAGCTCACATCCCATACACCAAGGAAAAATAGGAAAAACCCTGCACTGATCGTTAGCCTTTAACATTAGAACTAAGCTTATTGCAGAATTGTATAACTTTACAATAGTTTTTGTTTATATTGCTTCTGTTTAGCAAACCAAACCTGTAAAATCTATTCTCTAGCCGTTGCTTGATTGTGCTGAGATCAGTTGGATAGGCCACAACAGTGCTATACATTGGATAGGCTTGGAGGTCTACAGGAGCCAGAAAGGCTGAGGCAATATCTAAAAAAAAGACGGAACATGGAAATGAGAAACAAGAATACAACTTGTGCCTTACAGGACTTGAACATCTCAAATGAAGCAGACCACATCAGTGTTACCTAGAGTCATCAACTGATTGATCCCTGCAGTAATTCTATCACACTCTTCATCTCTGCTTCTGCAACCCCATTCTCCATCAAGACTTCTATACAGCAATGAGCGAACTTCAACTTCTGTTAGTGGGACACTTGTGCCAAGTTCTTCTGGAAATACAGCTACCGTATACAAAAAATAATCAAATTCACTAGTAATATTAATTTATGATTTTCACATATAAAAAATGTAGGAAATAAGTGTGTTTATGTTTTAGCCAGTTTATGCCAGTATAGGGCAACTTGACTAATGTCAATGGAAAGCCACCTACAGTAATTGGAGGGTTATTGCTACAAGCAGAACAGGAGAATGCACTGAAGGAATGCTGATCATTGAGAGAAGGGTGCCAATCTAGAATCAAAGACAAACTGCCTGCCCGTTTATTTACAATTGGATGTTGGTAGATTGCATAAAGGAGAAAGCACATATATCAGGATAATGCAGTCTCATAGGGGCTCTGCCTGAACCAATACAAAATAACCAAAGCAAAGAAAAAAGGAGAAAAACTACAAGAGACAAGCATAGCAGTTTCCCACTGATTCCAGTAACAGGAAGTAGGTTGTTTTTTTTTGTTTTTGTTTTTTTAGGCTCAGCCTCCCGTAGCCTTGATAAACATCTTCCTATTTGACTTTTATATCCTCCAAATTTTTTTTTCCCAAAGAATACTTACCATTATCAGGTACAAGTTCCATGTCCCACGGACTCATCTTTTCAGTGTCTCCATTGTCCCAGCTAAAATGCACATAATATGGGTGAGATGATGCAAGTAAAAAAATGCTGCAACAAACAAATATTTTTTGTCTTTGATCTAGACATACACAAGTAAATAGAATGTTTACTGCACCAAATTTAGAATACCAACACCATTAGTTAGCTACTATATCTGATCTGAAGGTTTCAGGAAAAACGCCAATGTCACTGTTTTGGGTGCAAAGGGAGCCAGCTCCACAGTTTTTGAACCAATGCTTACGGGCATATACAATGAAGGCCGATTTCAATAAAACCTCACAAATTAAATATCATACACTTGACCCTTTCAAAAAAATCAGGTCACCATTATTTAATAAAAATGTCAGTACAGGTATAGGATCCGTTATCCGGAAACCCGTCATCCAGAAAGCTCCGAATTACAGAAAGCATCTCCCATAGACTATTTTATTCATGTAATCCAGTTTTTTAAAAAATGATTTCTTTTCTCTCCGTAATAATAAAACAGTACCTTGTAGTTGATCCAAACGAAGATATAATTAATCCTTACTGGAAGTAAAACCAGTCTATTGGGTTTATTTAATGTTTACATGATTTTCTACTAGACAAAGTGATACTGACAGTAGAAATTTTCTTTCTCAATCTACATTAAAAGTTACCTATAGTTCATGTTGATTGTTTTTCACTCCATAGTTCTGCTTTTGTAAGTAATTGTTAGTTGAAGTTCCTAAACCTGACTATTTTGCCAATCTGACTGTCCCATCCCAGCCTGTCAGTAGAGTTTCTAATGCTAATGGACTCCTTCTGCACAAATATGGCAGCACCCTCATACAGGAACATGGGGGTAAGAAAAGGAGATTTTGTGTAGTCACCGTTAAATCTCTTTCTCTTCGGTCGCTTGGGGGGGGACAGGAACAGTGGGGTATAGCTGGAACCACTAGAAGGTAGGACACAAAAAAAAAAAAAAAGTAGAAACTTGGCCCCTCCTCCTCCTGCTATACCCCTCCTCTGTAGGCAGAGACACTCAGTTCGTACCAAAGGAGAAACAGGAGGTTATTAATAATCAACAGAAAATCTGATAACTAATTACAAGTAGAACAGAGTCAACCAAGTCTGAAGCCAAGAGCAAGCCTCTATCCAGGGAGGGAAGCCCTGTGTCCCCCAAGCGACCGAAGAGAAAGAGATTTAACGGTGAGTACACAAAATCTCCTTTTCTCTAGGTCTGCTTGGGGGACACAGGGACAGTGGGGAAGTACCAAAGCTGTCCCCTGAATCTAGGGCGGGAAATAGAGGCCTACGTGGAACCAGCCACTGCAGCCTGAAGTACCTTCCTGCCGTAGCGGGTGTCAGATGCCACAAGGTGCCAAACTGGTAAAATTTGGCAAAAGTATGGATTGAAGTCCACATTGCTGCCTTGTTCTACTGAGGCTTGGTTTGAAAAGACCTCTGGTGGAATGTACCTGATTGATCTGGGGGAACCTGACCCTGTGATGAATAGGATCTCTGGATGGCCTGTTTTATCCATCGGGATATGGTGGTCTAAGTAGCCGGTGTGCCTCTTAGGGCCTGAGGGAAGGACGAACAAGTAGTCCGATAGACGGATGTCCTCGACCCGGTGCAGGTAAAACTTGAGGGCGCTAACGGGGTTGAGGGTGTGCAGTGCTGCTTCCTTTGCATTGGAAAGGGATGGGCAGAAGGTAGGAATCGTAATTTCCTGGTTGAGGTGGAAAGTGGAAACCACTTTGGGAAGAAAAGAGGGAGAAGTATGAAGTACTGCCCTGTCGTTGTGGAAGGTCAACAGAGGAGACCTACAGGAGAGGGCAGAGATCTGAGATACTCTCCATGCTGAGGCAGTAGCCAGCAGAAAAAAAAAAAAAAAACTGTTTTCCATGTGAGCCACTGAAGTGGAATAGAATCCATGGGTTTAAAGGGAGCATGTTGCAGGGCACGTAGGACTAGGGTTAAGTCCCAATTTGGCACCGGTGAAAGTACCAGGCGCTTTATGTGGGCCATTCCCTGAAGAAAAATCCTAACATCTGGGAACAAGGCAAGAGGTCTTTGGAACAGGATGGAAGTGCCGAAAAACTGAGATTTCAGCGATCCTGTATAAGGCCAGAAGGAGTGGAGTGGAAAACTTCAGTGAATTGAAACCATTACATTGGCACCACCAATGGTAAGTAAAGCAGACCCAATGGTACGTCTTGGCGGAGACCGGTTTTCGGGCTGCACGCATGGTAGAATGACAGTGTCAGAGAACCCCTTCCGTCTCAGGATAGTGGGTTCAGTAGCCACGCCATCAAATTGAGATTGGCAGGACAGTGGTGAAGGATTGGACCCTGAGAGAGAAGGTCCAGGATGAGAGGCCAAGGTTCCTCTACTGAGAGATGTACTAGATCCGAGACCCAGGATCGACGGGGCCATGTTGGAGCTATGAGGATGAGAGTAATGAGTTCTCTCTGAAGCTGCTTGATCTTTCTTGGAATGAACGCAAGATGGAAGTCCCAGGGAGAGGTGAGGGCGTCTGCCGCCAGAGGATCCCTGGACCTTGCAAAGAACAGAGGAACTTTACGATTGTGATGTGATCGACCTCTGGCGTCCCCCATCTTTAAGTGATCTTGTGGAAGATGTTGTCCTTTACAGGCCACACGCAGGGATCTAGGGATTGTCTGCTGAGATAATCTGCTTCCCAGTTTAAGAGACCTGGAATGAAGATGGCTGACAGGCGAGTCGGATTGCCCGTATCTCAAGAAGGTTGATGTGAAGACATTGTTCCGATAGAGACCAGCGACCCTGCGCTGACCGACCCTCTGATGCATACTGATGCACTGCTCCCCAACCGGAGAGGCTTGCATCTGTAGTGAGCAGTCACCATTGTGGATCCCCTAACGTCTGCCCCTGGTCAGGTGACTGGTTTGCATCAACCAGAGAAGAGAGACTCGAGTCCTGCGGGAAAAACGAAATTCCAGGAGAAGAGATTTGTGCCTCCAGGCCAAAGGAATATTCCACTGAAGCTCCCTGAGGTGATGCTGGGTGAAGGGAACTGATTCTATCATCAAAACCATGACTCCCAACACCTTCATGTAGAATCTCGCGGGGTGGGACTTCGGGAGGAGAGACCGCACGAGGGTCTGTAGATGCTGGACCTTGTCACTGGGACAGTTTGTGTCTGGGTGTTGAACTGCATCCAGAGGAAGACCATGGATTGGCTTGGGGTTAACGAGGACTTGTCCAGGTTGATGAACCAACCAAACTCCTGTAATCGAACCATGGTGAAGTGCAACGCCTGCTGGGCCACTGCAAATGAAGGTGCCTTGATCAGATCGTCCAGATAAGGAGTTATGGAGATCCCCCTGGTGCGGATTAGAGCAGTGGCCACCGGCATGATCTTGGTAAAGACACGACGGGCCGAATTCAGGCCAAGGGGAAGGTCCATGAGTTGGAAGTGGTGATTTTGGAAGGCAAATCGCAAGAATCTCTGATGGGGACAGAAAATTGGGGCCGCAATGACAGACCTGAGGGATTCCAACTTGAACCTTCGCGGTCGAATGAAAGTATGGAGTTCCTTGAGGTCTAGGATTGGCCGAACAGATCCATCCTTCTTGGGAACTACAAACAAGTTTGAGTAATAGCCTCGGAATCTCTCCTCAATCGGAAAAGGGATAATGACCTCTGAACGGACAAGCTTGCCGATCGCGTCGTGCAGAGCCTGAGACTTTTGATGCCCCTCAGGATATCTGGACATGAAGAACCAGCGGGGCGGGAGAGAAACGAATTCTAGGTGGTAAAACCTGCAAAGTCTCCCCCCCCTACGGCTGAGTCGCTGAAGGGAAGAAGGGGTGAGTAATGCAGACGTGGGCTTGCGGGACTGCCAGGATGGCCTGGACCTTCCACTGAAGCGTCCTCTGCAGGTCGTGGAGTGTCGTGAGAGACTTTTTTGAAGTCCGCAGTTTCATCCAGAGAGATCTGCGAACCGATACCGACAAATCAAGTCGGCTGAAGTTCTGCTAATCACCTGTAGCGCATCAAGGGAGGCTTCACATAGGTAGTCAGCCTCCTTGATTTGCGAGGCCAAATGAGCGAGTTCTTCACGGGGGACCCTTGTGGCAATCGCTCGGCATAAGGTGTCCGACCAAGTTTGGACGGCTCTACTTACCCAAGCCGAGTCTAGAACCGGCCGAAGGGAGGAACCTGAAGCAGAGAAGAGGGAACTTAGAATGCCCCCAAGCTTCTTGTCCATGAAGTCCTTGAAGGAGGCTGCATCAGGAACTGGTAAAGCAGTGTCCTTAGATAGTCGAGAGACGGGCGCGTCCACTGAAGGTGGGGAGGTCCACTTTTCCGTAAGATCCTGTGGAAAAGGATATAGTTTGAGAAAACGGCGGTAAGCCTGGAAACTTCCCTCTGGCTTGTACCATTCCAGTTGGATAATTTGCTTGAGTTGAGCATGAGAGGGGAAAGGAAGGTGAGGACCTGCTGCGGCGCTTAAACAAGGAGGTACTGCAACTAGGTTCAGGCTCCTTTAAGTGAAGGGTCTCTAATACTGAAATGAGGGAATCAATGGCCTCAGAGGAGAGTTTGGGGGGATTCCCCTTCCTCTGGGTCGGAACTGTGAGATAGTTCACCAACAGACAGAGCCGGATCCTCCTCGGAGTCAGGCGGCAGGGATGAAGTAGTGATGGACTCCGCCTCACACTCATCCCCGGAAGGAGAGGGGGCTCTACATTTTGGAGGCTTAGGCCGAGGCTCATCTAGCCACGCTAGCAGTTTATCAAGGGAGAGAGCCAATTTAGGAATGCCGGCAACAAGCTCAGATGCCCATTCTGGGGGAGGCTGGGGGTCCAGGGGGGTGGAGTCCCGGGGCTGGCCTGATGGGTCCTCATGGGAGGCTTGGCTTACCTGAGGACGGAGTTCTGAAGTTTCCGAAACTGCCTCAGGTGGCTTGCACGTGGAACACAGAGGGTCCTTGTGACCAGATGCGGCATTTGGCACAAGCTAAATACTTTAACCGATGAAGTAGTTGCTGGCCTGGAAAAAAGGTTATCACCTGTACCTTCAGACTTGGTGTACACAAGCTGTTCCTGTAAGAGAGGAATTAAGTTAACAATATATATATATAATGAAGGTTATATATATAACTGAAAAGGCCTCCCCAGGGTACTGCTGGGAGCAAAGCCTTGGAGGAGAGTAAAGCCTGATAAGGCAGTAATTACAAAGCCTGCTGCCCTGTGGCAATAGCAAAAAACCCCACTGTGTCAGAAGTACTGCCCTGTTGTGTTCTTAGAAAAAAACAGGGGGGGGGGGCTGCGCGGCAGAGAAGCTGGGAAAGAGCTCTGCCCAGCGTGGTGAGTCTGCTAGTAATGGAACCTCCCCCAGAATCAATGGGAAGTAGCTGCCTGGGCGCACAATGGAGAGTGCGAAGAATGGCCCCTCCCCTAGCAGTGACATATGGTGCAGACGCACACCTTAGAAAAATGGTGCATAAGGCACTGGCGCGCACTTTTTGGGTTGCACACAGGGTGCGCGTACAGTAAGTGCAAAATCTGCCCCAGCCGTTGCCTCCCCAGGTAGAGTGAAAGACAGCCCCGGTGAAGTATCTCGTAAAATAGTGGTGCGCAACCGGTGCTAAACCCACAATAAACTCTCTTTTGCGCTGCTGACAATGAGGACAGTAGGAAACATAAGTGCCATTCCCATTCTGGACAATTTTAGAGATGATTTGGCAGCTGTGCTCTCAATCTCAGTAAGCCACCCCCGCTCCAGGTGTAGGAATTAACCAATTAGTTAGAGTACTGAGAGAAAGCAAGTGAAAAGGCAGAACTTGCTGCTAGGTGCTCTTTATTGCACACAACATGTTTCGGGCCAGAAGCCCTTTATCAAGTGCCTGTGTTAGAGTCCTGCAGCGGGTCGGGTACCCGCGGGTTACCCGCAAAAACCTGCGGTACCTGGCGGGTTGTGCTGAGAAGTTCCAGGTGCGGGTATACCCGCGGGGCGGTGATTCTGAGGGTGTGCAGGTCCTGGGTCGGGCCGCGGATCTTCTCATTAACGATATTTGCACCTTTTTCTGGTCACGCCGTATCCCGATGACGTCACTTCCGGTTTACAATGAATGTACTTCCTGTTTTACTTCTTTTTTCCTTATCATATCGACTTCTGATGATGTCACTTCCGGTTTCTAATGACAGCACTTCCTGATTCTTGATGGTCAGCGGGTCGCGGGTCCGGGTTGCGGATAAGGTACTTGCGGGTCGGGTCGGGTAGCGGGTCCAAGCGGGTAAGAATGCGGGTTGCGGGTCCGGGTCCCAAAAAATGGACCCGCGCAGGACTCTAGCCTGTGTGTTTGGTGGAGGCTGATTAACATACTGCCTGGGTCTGAACTAGTGACCTGCAGGTTGCAACAAAGTCTCCTATACTGCTGTGCAAGGCAGATGGATTGTGCAGAGGGGGAGGGGGCTCAGAGAGTGAATAGGCTGCTATTAAGGATATATGCTTACCTTAAGAGATCCCAGACTGTAGTGTAGGGATCCTTGGGGCATATGAGGAGGATTGAGCAACAGGATGAACCTGGCTATACCTCAGCCCTGTGTCCCGGCCAGCGCATCCTCTCTCTGTATGTCAGAGGGAGGGAATCAATGCTGGATGGTCAGTGCACAGCACAAGAGACCCTGGTGACATCCTGAAGTAATGGATCAGACTACTCAGTGTAGCTGTCCAGCTCCATATAATGTGAAGGAATTGTAATGAAATAAAAATAAAAGAGCAAAATAAATAGTAAAATACTCCTGAATGCAGGAGACGGTCCTAACCTCCTGAGGACACGACAAAACTGGGTGTCTCTGCCTACAGAGGAGGGGTATAGCAGGAGGAGGAGGGGCCAAGTTTCTACTTTTTTTTATTGTGTCCTGCCTCCTAGTGGTTCCAGCTATACCCCACTGTCCCTGTGTCCCCCAAGCAGACCTAGAGAAAGGTAATGTAAATGGCAAATACTTTTATGGCAAAATTATAAATAGTATGCAAAGACAATATTATGATAGATTAAAAAAAAAGGTTATTTTCTGGAGTCAGTATCTAGTTAAGGTATGAAGATCCAAATTACGGAAAGATCCAGTATCCAGAAAACCCCAGGTCCTAAGCATTCTAGTTAACAGTCCTATACCTGTATAAAATTAATACACCATTATCTTGTATATTAATGTTGTATATTAATGGTTAAAAAAAAAAATACTTACCAAACATTGTAGCATTGAAATAAACTGTCTGGATAATCCTGATGAAGTGGTTCTTGGCTTTCTATAGTTCCAAACCACCAAGCATCATCAATTACAGATCGGAACCGGTCACCTAGAGAAAATGAATGAATGTTCTAACTGATAAACAACAAAAAATGCTGTTTTTATACTTAACAAAAAACAGCACAGGTATTCAAATTTGCACTCTTTGGTTTTTATAAGGCCTGGAGCACATGAAGCATTGGCTACACTGCTCTTAGAGAAGTTTTCACAGTTTTTAGAATGACCTGCGCTCCACGCACCTGTACTCGGGCAGAAGCTATAGTTTTTCAGAGCACATTCACAGAGTATCTTTATTGTGATTTGTCCTTACACATAATTTAATGGTATTCGTCACAGAAATTATACATATTACACACATAAAAAAATTGGTCATTTTTACAAAGGTGTGCATTTAATCTTATGCTGCATTTTGTCTGATTAATTTACACAGCCTCAGGTAAGTGAGGACACCAAAAAACTTCTAAATAAAAATTGATCCGCAAGAGAAATGTTTTTTGTTCTAAATTACAGTTTTCATCATCATTAAAAAACTGGTTCTTAAACTGTACTTTAAAAAAACAAATCACCTTTGTTTCTGGTAGGGCATTTGGGGATAGCTCATAAAAATATACCAGAAGGGTCTTTGTTTGTCACAGCAGAGCTAACAGAAAATACACTTAAAGGCAAATGCCCATTAGCAGATTTGTTGCTTTTCAGGCAACAAAACTTCTGGAAATACCTTGCCACCGTAACATGCACCAATCACATGTAATCGCGATAAAATGCCTCAAAAAATTTTAAAGCATTAGGGAAAAAAGATTGTGAGGAACAGCTGTAATGCAAAGTTTTGATGACCCCTCCATGTGATCAGATTGCATATGTAGCATATGACTGGATACAACAATGATGTCCAAAAGCCTGAACTATCTGAACTTCTCATCATCCGATGCACCGTTTGTCTGTTGACTAGGAGCATCAGAAAATGAGGATTTTAAATTGTACAGATCATCCATGATTTTACAGAACTGCAGGGTGATCTGTTAAAACCACAGATACTCAGGCAATGCATATTATCAAACTTTCTGATTAATTAAGGGCATTTATGGCCAGATTTATACTGCCTTTACACTACTGTGAAAATAGCATGACAGTTGCAGAAGATCACTATAAGTAATAAGATAGTGACCCCTTTAACAAGATATGTACTAGAATATTTAATTTAAAAACTTCACCTTCTGGTGGGCAACATTTCACAAATTACAAAATATTTTACAAACCTATGCTCCATTGCCTGCGTCTTGCTTCATCAAACTGCTGACGGAGAACCAGAAAGTCGATCACATCAGGCATATCATGATACCTAAGTATCAACACACAATGATTAACTATGCTAGATTCTCAGTACTGTTTAAACAATGTAATGATGAAACAGCAGAAAAGCCAAGTTCTAATTGAATTCACGGTTGTAATAATATGATCATAGATTCACACTATACAGATCATGACATTTCATATTTATTCTAAACAAATACATTAATAAAAGATTCATAAAGAGACTTTTTTTTTCCATTTCTCAGGGGCAAGAAAAATCTCTTCACTGATGCCATACTTCCCAAATCTTTAAATAGTACCATAGTCTTTATTTCAAAGTGGATTGATACAAACTGACCATTAGACCATACAAATTCTAGGTTTAGAGACTCCAGTACTCAATCTATTAGAGGAACAAGTTAAATTGCCATAACTGGACTGTAAAAACTCTGAAATCCCCTCCTGTAAAGGCAACATACAAAAAACCTTATGCTATTTCCTTCAAAAACTTGCAATTAAATGAAAGAATATGTAATTATTCAGGAACCTAGTTTAATAGAAGTGCTACCTAGTGAACAGGTCAATTGAAAACAAATTGCAACCATATGAAAACATATCGTAATCTAACATTCAAACTGGCCTTTGCATCGCCGGCATCTGTAACTAGCAAAACCGTGCCCCATGTTTTTGACCCACAAATCATGCTTTTCCATCTTTGGGCCCTGCTCTGCCACAGGGCTCCTGACTGTAGTAACCCCAGGCTGGCATTGTACTAGGCAAGCTGTCTCGGCACCAAACTGTTCCTGCTGCAGTCATGACTGTATATCCACACATGATAACCATATGATAACTAATTCAAATTCAGACTCCCAACTACTACATGGAGACAGAACAGAGAGAGCTGCTAAGAGCGGGAGAGTGAAGAATAACTATCATTTCAGAAATGGTATAGAATCATATTTAGAAAACTTCTCTTTTCTGTATGGTTTCCTTTTCACGATTCCCCTTACATAATTAAATCGGGTCGAAAAAAAAAGACCTGTCCATCATGTTCTACCACCCCATGAAACACCACATCAGCCTACGATATGTCTGTCCAAGAAAATATCCAAGACCATCTTAAAAGCATTAAAAGAATCAGCCAACACACCATCACCCGGCAGTACATTCCACAAACTCACTGTCCTCAATGTGACGAACCACCTACGTTGATTCAGATAAAAGTTCTTTTCTTCTAGTCTGAAGGGGTGGCCTCTGGTGCGATGATCCGTCTAAAAGGTTCCCTGCTATTTTGTCTATAATGTCCTGTAATGTACTTGTAAAGTGTAATCATGTCCCCTCGCAAAGCACTTTTTTCCACCAGAGAAAACAACCCCAACCTTTACAGTTTGCCCTCATAATTAAGTCTTCCATCACTTTAACCAGTCTAGTTGAACATCTCTGCACTCTCTCCAGCTCATTTATATCCCTCTTAAAGGGGACCTGTCATGCAAAAAATTATTCCAAATCCTATTTTATCATGTTAGTCAAGCAAAATGAACTTTAATTACACTAAAAATTATTTGAATCTTGTTTTCTTCCATATGGGAATTCATAATTATAGCAAGCAGGCAGGCAGCAGCCATGTTGTGGACACTGTTATTAAGGCAAGCCTTGCATCATCTCAAAATCTTGTTTGTGCACCAGAATAGGGGACCTGATGTCCACCCCCATGCCCTGGTTACACAATTAAATGGTTAAGAGAATGGTGGAAATGTGGGGAGAGCAGTGACATCTAGGAAGTGCTCAATGGAAAGTGAAAGTAATTGCTTGCCCCTCCTTTTTGCCTAAGGCATTGAGGAGAGGAGACAATATTTTATTAACAGCTGAGATTTTTAAATGAGTTTACAACAGCTATGAATGCTTAAATAAAAAAAAAAGAATTTGGATTTCATGTTTAATTCGAAAAGGATTTTTATTATACAGCTTTTTATGTCTGGGTGACAGGTCCACTTTAAGGACTGGAGCCCAAAACTGCACGCATACCCCAGAAGAAGCCTAGGAGGGACCAATAAAGATGTAAAATTATTTTTTCATAGTTAATGCCCTTTTATATACAAGATAGTACTTCATTTGTAGCCACAGAATGACTGCCTGGAATTAGACAACTTGTTATCTACAAAAATCCATAGAACCTACTCAGTTAAAGGAGAAGGAAAGGCTTGCAGCACTTGGGGATGCCAAATATTGGGCAACTCCAAGTGATTGTATTGACTTACCTGAAACCGAGGGTTATACCAGTGAGCACCATGGAGTGATCTTCTTCAGTCTTCCTTGTGCCGCTGCGCATGCGCAGTAGAATGAAAAACCAAACTTTAACTAAAAAGTCACTTATTTCGTTCAACTGCACATGTGTTTGCCCAGGGAAAAGAGAAGAAAGAAGAAGATGGAAGTGGATCGCTCCGTGGTGCTCATTAGTATAACCCCGGGCCGGTGCAATTTTCTGCTGATAGGAGCACCGGCCCGGGGTTTCAGGCAAGTCAATACAATCACTTGAGGGTGTCGAACATTTGGCACCCCCAAGTGCTGCAAGCCTTTACTTCTTCTTTAAGGAAACTCCCAACACACTGCCATTTATTCTCTAACTTGCATTTATATTATTTTTTACAAAGTGCATAACCTTGCATGTATCAACACTGAACCTGATTTTCCAGACTGCTGCCCAGTTTTCCAATTCAATTAGATCACTCTGCAAAGTGGCAGCATCCTGCATGGAACTTAATAGTTCTGCACAATTTAGTATCATCTGCAAAAATAGAAACAGTACTTGAACGCCCACCTCTAGGTCATTAATAAACAAGTTGAAAAGCAAAGGACCAAGTACAGGGCCCTGCGGTGCTCCACTAACAAAACTCGTCCATTTAGAAAATGTTCCATTTACCACCACTCTCTGTAATTTATGCTTCAGCCAGTTCTCTATCCAAGAACAAATACTCTGTTCCAGGCCAACATTCCTTAATTTAACCAGTAACCTTCTGTGTGGAACGGTTTCATATCTCAGCAAAATCTAAGTAGATTACATCCACTGCCATCCCAGAGTCAATGCCTCTGCTCACCCTCTCATAAAGAGATTAATGGGGTAGTCCACCTTTAATTTAACTTTTAGTATGTTATAGAATGGCTAATTCTAAGCAAATTTTCAACTGGTCTTCTTTACTTTTTTTTTTTTAATTATTTGGCTTATCCTTCTGACTCCAGCTTTCAGGTGGGGGCTCACTGACCCATCAAAAAAAACACATGCTCTCTAAGGCTACAATTTTGTTATTGCTACTTTTTATTACTCATCTTTCTATCCAGGCACAATCTTATTTATATTCCAATCTATTATTCAAATCAATTTGGACCCTTGCAACCAGACTGCTGAAACTGCAAAGTGTATTGCTGCTGAATAAAAAGCTAAATAACTAAAAAAAAAAAACAACAATAGCAAATTGTCTCAGAATATCACTCTCTACATCATACTAAAAGTTAATTCAAAGGTGAACGACCCTTTGAAATTAGTCTGGCAAGATGTATTACACATAAAACCACAATGGTACAAAATAGACAAAGCTAAAGCGCTAATCATAAACTCTAAACATTCCAAGTAGAAGCACACTGATTTACAGACCCCAGGTACATCTATAGATCAAGTCAACTCCATCACACTTCTGGGTTTGTACATACGATAGTATGCATTTTCTGTGTGTCTGCACGCAGTTACTGTCAGTGCAGAGAAATGCACAAGAGAAATTGCATCCAGAGAGAATCTGAGGCAGTCAGAGTGAATTGAGTTGTTTAGTGATGTGCACAGCTTTCCCTTTTTTGCTACAGTACAGGAGCAATGGCCAGCTCCATGTGGTAGCTCCCATTATCTCCAACTACAGTGAAGTGATCCCAGTAGTGGCCAATAAAAGGACAACCATTTTTGAGAGGTGTAACCTTGAAAGTTGCCAGTAAAATGAATTCCCAGTGTAAAAATGTATAATGAAGCAGTGGAGTTATTAATGAATCAGATGGAAGTGAATGTAGGACTGGCTAGACTAGGGATGACTGACATAGTTGGCCATCTTAAATATATTGCAATATATGGGCAAACAATCCCTGTTTTGTTTAAAGGGGAGGGTAATTTTTAGTAGCTTAATGCACAAAATGTCCTTAATATATTGATAATAGGTGCATGAGTGAAGGGGATATGCAACATCTCAGACAGATGACAAGACATCAAAGTAGCAAACTAGATTACAGGAGTGCCATTTTTTCCTTCTATTTTTCTCATTAGCTTCTCTAGACATGTTATTGCTTTATTTTGTTCTTGTATGTGTCTTATGTTCATTGTCCACACCACTGGAACCAATCCTTTGTACAGTAGTAAACTTGACATGTCCATGTATTCTAGCAGTAGAACACAAATCACAAAAATCTTATTTGGTTACCCTTATTTGAGGAAAGCATATAAAAATGCTATGATTCAGCTGCATTATAGTGATATACTGTTAAAACATGTAAAAGTAAAGCTTTTATATTGAAGTCATTTTATCATTTGTATTAATTTGTATTCTTGATTAAGAACCAGTTAAGCAATTAAAAAGTTAATATATTTACCATAAGCCATATTTATCAGTGAATAAGATAATATTTGTGCAACTAACACATTCTGCTTATTATTTTTTTCATGTTACAGCACACAGCACAAAGTGAAAAACACCTTCAATTTGCATTGGATGCGGCCTCCTTGGGAGGAGGAGACATTACTTAATTAGATCTTTATTCTAATTAAAGGGGTTGTTCAATATATATATATATATATATATATATATATATATATATATATATATATATGTATATGTATATGTATATGTATATGTATATGTATATGTATATGTATATGTATATGTATATGTATATGTATATGTATATGTATATATATATATATATATATATATATATATATATATATATATATATATATATATATATATATATATATATATTTGAAAGCTAGAACGAGGTAGAAGAGGAAGGCCGATAACTATAAAGATTCCATATTGGTACAAAATATATTTCTTGCTTAGAACAACAAATTTCAAAACTAACTGGCCACCCAAACCCACTTCTTATTAAACAACCAGTTCTCTTTTTCCTTCTCTCTACTTTCTCTTCTAGTTTTTCTATGGGCTTGCCTGCTACTTGAATAATTGTTTCCTTACTTCATTGTAAATGCTCCTCCCGTCAGTTTACCCGTGTCTGAATCCAAAAAAGCAAGCTTAAGGCAGCACAGTGTGGGCAGACCAACTTCATACTTTATTCCGACAATTTTCATGAGTTCTTGCTCCTGCAGAAATATAGATCAATAAAAAGAAGCCAAGTAATGATAATAGTTTTTACCTAATAAATAGTTTTTTGATGTTTCTTAGGCTGTTGTGGATTACATCATATATACAGTTGACCAGCAGACTTCGTGTGGAGGGCCACACAAGGGGGGGGGGGTCACGGGCCTCACGTGACACATCAGTTGGACAGGTCTGATCTATGTAATCCAAATGATTGCTCATGTATGGCCACATTGCCATTGTTCTGTTCATTTATACTGACAACTCATTTATACTGCCTCCTTTGTCACCTGCTAATGCACATCAAATTTAAGTCAGATTACATTTTCAAACGCAAAATCATCTGTCATGTCTGCTGAGCTGGTTTACATGCCAGGTGGATGTGCAATATGGATGAAATTGGACAAACTCACTTACCACATCTGGCCATGTATAGCTGGCTTTTGGCCAATGGAAGACAGGTCCTTCAGACAAACACTGTGCTAAAGTGGAAACATCTCTATTCTTCCTTCATTATTTCTGAGCAGTGGTCAGACTATCACCACCAGCTCTGCCACAGGCAATTTTTTTTTTTTATAAATTCTTTATTTTCCAATAGCACCGTCATACATCACTGCCATCACATGTGTGTACAGAAATGTTCAATCACATCAAATAACATGACCAGACAGATCAAGACATGCAAAAAGAGAAGCTACAGTGCAGTATCATGTGTCTATTGAGCTAGGTCAAAGATAGAGAAATGCACAACCAAACGAAAACAAAAACAAAAGGATTATGCCATAAGTAAAGCAATGTATAGTGCTATCTCAGTTAGCATGGGTAAGGAAAAGTATAAGTCACTGTTGAGCAAGGAGGACAAGTCAGCACAACCACAGGCAATTTTATTTAAATTTCGTCAGGAAGATACAGGCAAAATATTTTGCCTGCACTTGTTCGGGTTTTTTTCAGATTGTTTACAGAAATAATAACTTTTTCAGATTCTTTTCATGTTTTATTTTTTACCGTTTTCCCCAAATTGAAGTCTAAACAAGTATAACTACATTAGTTTAATGAAACTCTGGGATTCTGCTCAGTGGGGCGAAATATAAGAAATGTATCAACGAATGTATCAGTTTAGACGAGTTTACAGTCAGTGACCCTCCCCTCCTTTGGGTGTGGATGTCCGGGAAAAAGGGTATATGTATATGTATATATGACAAGCATTTGTAAATACTCTGTTGCATGTTCATCTCCTCTTTCTATTAAAGAGAAAAAGGAAATCATTCTTAACCCTTTAAATTCCACAGAACTTTACAGGTGCTCAAATGCCATAGAACGTAGATTCTACGTTCTGCAGCATTTCTTCCTGGGAAGCGAAGGAGCGGCTTACAAAGCCGCTCCTTCGCACCACGATCATTCCCCCACCACTAGGCAATGAGCAGGAGGAGGAGATGAGCGGGCCCTTTGGCGAGATTGCCCAGGGGCCCCATAGGCAGCAGCAGACAAACGTGGAGCACGTGCCTGCTGCTGCGACTTCCTGGACACCCCCACACTTCCTGGACCCTCCAGTGCAACAGACTTCAGCCAGCCTTTACCCAAGATAGTGTAACACACACACATTTTACACTTTTACACACATTTTTGGGGGATCAGGGGGTTTCACACATTTACAACACTCACACAGGCACACAGCACACAATTTGCCTAGTGTACACACACAATCACACAATTTTATAGTTTGTTCTTACTGCATCATTTGTTGTTTTGTACCAAAAAAAAGTTTTATTGCCATTGCAAATAGTGTATTTGCTAATCTCACAGTGCAATACCTTTTGTACGTTATTTCTGTGATCTTGGTGCATTTTAGCCATTTTCTTGCATGTTTAGCCATTTTAGCTTTGCATAGGCGTTTTTCACTTATTTCTGTCTATAAAACCTACTTGGCCATGCTAAAATTTTCAAACTTTGATTTGTGTAATTTTGTTGGATTTTAGCATTTTGCTCTGTTCTTTGTTACTTTGTTTTGCTCATGGAAATTTTGTCTGCTATATAATCATTTGGGGTCTCTGTGAGCGATATAGTTTGGTTCATCTATGCATATTGGGCATCAAGCTATTCTTTAGACCCCTGGCGTTCATATTTAGGATGCCTTTTGCTGGTACGTAGGAAAATGTGGGGTATATAATGGTGTAAAATGCAAGCTTTGTGACTATTTTCAGAAATGTCTTAAAAAGCTTTATGTTTAGCATAGCTTTGCATTTGGTAGTTTGCACTACAAAGAGGTCATTACCTGCTTTAGATGTCAGAATTTGTATTTTCGGAGAATATAAGGGTTTTCTAGGGTCTCCATACTGTTCGGGGGTCTCATGGCACATAATACACATACCGGGAACTTATACTTCACAAAATATATGGTTTTATATCTGTGTATTTACCCCACAAAAAAATACAGTAAATGTCTGGATTTTTCGGTAGCTGAAGTAAAGTCCATGAACATTTGGATGCGTTAACTTCATATTGGGGTCTCTAAATGCCAGATACTTTAGTAAACCTAAGCACAATGGGCATCAAACTGTTCAGTGGACACCTGGCAATCATATTTAGGGTGCTTTTTCTTGGTACCTAATACAGTGTTGGATATGCAGAACAGCAAAATAATACCTTTGAAGTGATTTTTTTTTCAGAATGTTATTACATTTTTATAAAACCTCTACGTTCAGACAAGCTTTGATGTTTGGTAGTTAGAGAGATACAGTTAGCCATTTTGGAATCAGCAGATTGTGTACTTTTCAAAAATATATGGTTTTCTGGGGTAAACTTACTGTTTCAGGATTTTTTTTTACCTTGGAATCGCAAGCATGACGATTTCTGCCTTAGTACTTTCAAAATTCGGTAATATACTGCCGGGAGTTATTGCTGTACAGAAGTACTAAATCTTCCTAAAACTATACATATCTGGTATTGGCACATTTATAGGTTTCCGAGGTAAACTAAAGGTTTCCCCTCAGAAAATGCCCCTAAAGTGAGAGAGCACAAAATGTTTCAAAAATGTTTCAAAAATGTCTGGCATTTCGTGCAACTGAAATGCGAACTTCTGCTGGCACTTATAGGGTTAAAAATATGAATCATTTGTTAAAATGGTGTGTATGGGTGATAGTCTTACCCTAATTCAGAGCAAATCCTAAACCCATATTTTATAAAGATAGATATTTATATTTATTTATTAAACCACAAAATTTACAAGCCGAGCTGGAGAAACGTCAATTGCTAAAAACATATTACTGTAGTTAAGGAGTGCATTTGTGTATTCTGTGCTATATATGAATGTAAATGAAAATCAATTACCCTTAACTCCATTTTATGCCAGGGCTGTTTTTTGGTATTAATTCGATAGATTTTGTTCTTCTTTGCCATTTCAACATATGCTTCATGACCTTGCCGGAAATAGTAAACCTGAACAGCAAAGATGGACAATATAAGTTGGAATGAATTAAAAAAAATTATATTTTTTGGTTTCACAATTTACACACAAACCACTAATGTACAACATTAATCAGCTTGTCAGTTGTAATTCACATTTGCAGATGCCTACATTTTGACATTTTATTAAAGCGGCATAGAAAAATGTTCAAAACGGTGCACCACAAATTAGCACCATACCTCTTCGCCCATTTGTGGCACAAAAGGACAACGTCTAGGAACAGTGTCTGTAATCCAAGCAGATGGCAGCCATTCTTCTAGTGAGAGGCCTTGTTCAGTCAGCTCTCCTATTGGTAATCTCTAGGGAAGAAAATATATATTTTTTGCAAAATGTATTGATACCCTTTTCACATTATTTCATACACCATGTTGATGAAAAACACGATTTTTATGTGTGAATGCGTCTCTACATCACAGTAATAGTACAAATGGGAAACTCTGATCTATAATCCTATGTTGTAGTCTGTAACCCTAGTTAAATTATAGTAAGACCCCCCCCCTGTTTGTTATAACTTAATGTAATGTGCTGTGTTAACTTGCACTATATAAATAAATCATAATGATGGGACAACAAACACTGCAGTAAATATACACAGTTACAGATTTAGTACCTATGTTAAAGGGATACTGTCATGGGAAAACATGTTTTTTCCAAAATGCATCAGTTAATAGTGCTGATCGAGCAGAATCCTGCACTGAGATCCAATTATCAAAAGAGCAAACAGATTTTTTTTATATAAAATTTTGAAATCTGACATGGGGCTAGACATATTGTCAGTTTCCCAGCTGCCCCAGTCATGTGACTTGTGCCAGCACTTTAGGATGGAACTACTTTCTGGCAGGCTGTTATTTCTCCTACTGAATCAGTCTCAGTGGGACTTGGCTTTTACTATTTAGTGTTGTTCTTAGATCTACCAGGGATCTGTTATCAGGTTACCTTACCATTGTTCTTTTGTTAGGCTGCTGGGGGGGGGGGGGTGATGTCACTACAACTTGCTGTACAGCAGTAAAGAGTGACTGAAGTTTATCAGAGCACAAGTCACATGACTGGGGGCAGCTGGGAAACTGACAATATGTCTAGCCACATGTCCGATTTCAAAATTGAATATTAAAAAATGGATTTCAGTGCAGAAATATGCTGGTACAGCACCATTAGCGGATGCTTTTTAAAAAACATGTTTTCCCATGACAGTATCCCTTTAAGAACACAGAAGGAAGCAGGTCACTGTCAGAGAGCTTAACTTGCTTAGCATATATGCAAAGCAGTGTAAGAAAACTGGATTTTCTTAATAAGCTATTATGATCAATAGGACGAAAACTTGTTTTGTAACGTTCAGCACAAATACAGCAAGAACTTTCATAATCATTAAATTTTCTCAACAAGAAATATAAGTGCATGGTCATGATCTCAAGGTTGAAAAGGTCTAACGCATCTTTTTCACAAAAGCCATGAACACCTATAAAATATATCCTTATAAACAGGGTTTAGTAACATCATCAGGGCTTAGTGTTGTTGTGTGACGTGCTATTTGTCGCACTAAGTTAGAAGTCATGAGTTTTCATGGCTTATATATAGGGATGGGCGAATTTGATCCGTTTCGCTTCGCCAAAAATTCGCCACCAGCAAAATGTCGCAGACGTCCATTAAAGTCTATGGGAGTCAAAAAAATTTTGTCGCGCTGCGAAACTGTTTTGACGAGCGTCTTTTTTTTTTTTTGACGCACGCCACCATACAAGTCTATGGGCGTAATTTTTTCGGTGAAACGAGGCGAAAAAATTCGCCCATCCCTGCTTATATACAGATTTTTATCAGGGATGAACGGAAACCATCATTTTTTAATTTGATGGAATTTGAAAAAGATTTGGCTAAACACCAAATAAAATCAAACAGACCACCAGATTGAATAAAAATGATAGAGCCCTTTGAGAATTGTCCATCAGCAGTTTAGCAGCAACAGTTCCTTATTTTTGCAACTTTTTGCAATACCTGTCTATTATAAATATTAAAGGGGTGATTCACCTTTAAGTCAACTTTTAATGTCATGGCTAATTCTAAGCAACTGTTCAATTGGCCTTTATTTTTTATAGTTTTTGAAATATTTCCTTTATTTGTCTGCCAGCTTTCAAATAGGGGTCACGGACTCCATCTAAAAAAAAACAAATTCTCTGTAAGGCTACAAATGTATCGTTATTGTTACTTTTTATGACTAATCTTTCTTTTCAGGCATCTCCTATTCATATTCCAGTCTCTCATTCAAATCAATGCACGGTTGCTAGGGTATTTTGGACCCTAGTAAACAGATTGCAAAAATTGCAAACTGGAAAGCTGCTGAATAAAAAGCGAAGGAGGAGAAAAACGTTAATGCGATTACTGGTGCACTCTGCATAATGGACTTCTGTTTATCTTCTAGGAAAACAAGACAACACAATAAAGGAGTAAATAGGATGGGATGTTGTATATAGAGAGCTCATATATCTCTATATAAATTCAGTTTATCAAAAAAAAGAGGAAGTGTAAAAAAATCATTGTTTTAAATTATAAAATAAAAATATGCATTATAATAGCAATAAGCAAAAAAAGATTTTATTTATTTTGCTCAAGTTGCAAAACGATAGCAGTATATCCCTTATGTACAAAAAATAAAGGCTCGAGTTGTGTTTTCCATGAAAATTTGAGTTTTCAAAATTTTATTTAATTAAAATTCACGTTTTCGGGTTAAGAAAAAAAAGGAAAAAAAAAAAAAAAAACTCAAATTTGTCCGAGATTTACAATATCCCAAACCTGGCAATAGCTACAATCCTAAAATACACCATCTAAAACCTGTCAAGGTTATGTAGGAGTCAATGGCAGAGGTACCTTGAACCATTTGAAGATGTTTATAGCCTTCATGATGTTCAAGGTTTATTACGAGGGTTTTGCATGAAACCTCAATCAATTAGAGCGATTCAAGTTTGTTGTTTTTTTTTTTTTTTTTTGGTTAACCCCAAACTCGCCGATTCGAGTTTTTCCCATTCAAGCTTTTTTTTCCCCATTCACAGCTCAGGATTATCAATATCACCTTAAAATTAGCATTTGCACATTTCAAAGCAATAATGTGGGGTATATGCAGATACCTTTTGCTTTCGCTCTTTGGGCTTTCTTTTCTTTGGTGAAGATGGCCCATCTTTATCCTCCATACCTTTCTTTCTTTCCTTCTTGTTCTGCTTTTGTTTAAACTTATCAGAATTTTCTTCATCCTCTGAGCTGCTTTCTGTTTTCTTTGTTCTGTGTTTCAGTGTTTTCTTTGGTGGCTGCAGGTTGATCCCAGCATCTGCAGTCCAGTCTGAGTAGTCACTTGAATAGTCACTAAAATAAGTTATTAAATCCCCCATTAAAAACAAAGTATCAGTTAAAGAATGCACAATTAAGACACAAAGGATTCCCTAACTTTTATATAGACTATATAAAATTCATAGAGATGGGCAATACACTAATAAATGTCTGGAACATGGAAAAGTATTATTTTAGTGTAATTTGCCTTTCTTCTGGTATCTTTCTAGAGTGAGTGATTATATCATGATGATTATTTCTAAAATACATAGTAATGCTTTGCATGCGGGTAACAAAAACCCCAAAACACTCCCTATATTCCCATCTCTGGCAAACGCTTGGCGTTACCTTACAAGTCACACCAATTAAGCCAATAAACACTCAGTTGGCAATATTCCCAGATTTGACCTGTGTGAAATTAACTTTACACTTACTGTGAAATCAAAGTTTAGTGAATATTAATGAGCCCTTCAGATGAAGCATTTTTTGAGGGGTTGCCCTAAGAAATTAGGTGACTATCACCTACTCTTGATGCAGGATCGATCCACTTCCTGAAGCTCCACCTTACTCTGGAGACTTATTGCCCATCCCTCTCCGCCACAGCAGATACAATAAACAACTCAACCATAATATGTTTATTGTAGGACTTTATTTTTATTCATAAGAGGGCCTTGTTTTTACTTGAAAATTTACCAGCATTCAAAGGAACACTATTATTTTGTATTTTTTTTTATTATACTGTACAATTCACTTCTGCTCAAGTATATATTCTCAACCAACAACTTAATGGCTACAGTCAACAATGAAACCATACTCCTCAACACTCTCTCTCTAGATAAAATACAACACTACAACACATAAAGCAGCAACTTTTTACATGTAGTGATTGATGCAAGATATCAAACTTAAGAGCAATGGTTGAGGTGAGATTACATTTAATATACATACATATACACATGCATACAGTCATATTAAAAAGTTTGGGAACCCCTCTCAGCCTGCATAATAATTTACTCCCACTTTCAACAAAAAAGATAACAGTGGTATGTCTTTCATTTGCCCGGAACATCGGAGTACTGGGGTGTTTTCTGAACAAAGATTTTTAGTGAAGCAGCATTCAGTTGTATGGAATTAAATCAAATGTAAAAATTGGGTCATTTGGTCATAACAAAAATCGCTTTGCATGGCGGAAGAAGAACACCGCATTCCAAGAAAAACAATTCCAACCTACTGTCAAATTTGGTGGAGGTTCCATCATGCTGCGGGGCTAAGTTAAAGGACTGGGGCCCTTGTTAAAGTCGAGGGTCGAATTCATTTGACCCAATATAAACAAATTCTTCAGGATAATGTTCAAGCATCAGTCACAAAGTTGAAGTTACGCAGGGGTTGGATATTCCAACAAGACAATGACCCTAGACACACTTGGAAACTCTACAAAGGCATTTATGCAGAGGGACAAGTACAATATTCTGGAATGGCCGTCACAGTCCCCCGACTTGAATATCATCGAAAATCTATGGGATGATTTGAAGCAGGCTGTCCATTCTCATCAGTCATCATATTTAACTGAACTGGCGAGATTTTGTATGGACGAATGGTCAAAAATACCACCAGTCAGAATCCAGACACTCATGAAAGGCTATAGGAGGAGTCCAGATGCTGTTACATTTGCAAAAGGAGGCTCAACAAGTATTAATGGAATATCTCTGTTGGGATGCCTACATGTATGCACCTGTCTAATTTTGTTATATTTTCTGTTAATCCAATAAACTTTATGTCACTGCTGAAATACTATTGTTTCCATAGGGCATGTTATATATTAAAATGAAGTTGCTACTTTGAAAGCTCAGCCAATGATATACAAAATTCCAAAGAATTAAGAGGGGTTCCAAACTTTTTCATATGACTGTACATGTACGTATGTATGTATACATACCAGCCATGTCAGACACTGCCAGTAGATCTGACCAGTTACTCCAGGTTTTGCTAAGCCAAATCTATTTTATGGTAGTTTTTCTCATGTGATCAAAAAGGCCACTTCTCTAATGCTACTGTCATAGGGAATAAAGCACTCTGCTAGCCCTTGCTTGCTTCTGTGTCGGGACTCACAGGTACTGTGCCATCTGGATGAAGACACATGGTAGAAATTGTGGCAAAGAAATGCTCAAAGCAGGCTTCTACATTCTGAAATGCACTCCTTGTCTGTACCCAGACCTATACATTTCCTGTGAGTGCAGACACAGGAGTATGCAGACACCAGCTGGTTCTCAGCCTGCATTGATACAATGTGGCAGAAGTCCTAAAATCAGAGTGAGAAGTCAATTGAGGGAAGGGGGGGGGAGTAGATAAGATACAAAGATGCTGTTTATAGACAGCTAAGATAGAAAGACAAACTAATTTCCCTGAAGCAAGAAAAATATTTCTTATAAACAGCATGAGAATTTTTCACATATTGTACTTTTACTGCAGCACACCAGGTTTTCAAGTGTTCAAATTTCCTTTATTTCCATAACACTCGTGCATCCAACGTTTCGGCCCGCATTGGGGCCTTTATCAACGAGTGTTATGGAAATAAAGGAAATTTGAACACTTGAAAACCTGGTGTGCTGGTCCATTTTGAAGGCCATACATTATGCATTAAGCACCCACAGAGAAAAGAGTGCAGGTACTAATGCAAAAGCAGCAGCACGGTTGTGCGTGTGTGAGTGAGTGTGAATAAATCACAGATAAGAGCAGGGTGTTGGAAAAATAAACGCTTTAGATCACTCACTTGACTAAATCATCCCATAAAATGATGACAATTTAGATTAAGAAAGCTTAGGTTCTCCTGAAAAAAAAACAATACACATTTTTCCCTAGGTAAACCTATAATGTGCCATAAGGGGCTTATTTACAATCCCTAGAATTCCGTGTCGGGCAAAATTAAGTCAGAAAATGATCACTGAGGGATCATGAACACATTAATAAGTACTATAACACTGCAGGTCTGACACATACTTGCAAGAACTCATGGCCCTGCCCTAGTCTATTAAATCCATGGACTTATTTGAATGACATCAATCTGTGAAAAATAATCAGTGCACCTTAAGTAAAATACTGCATAGAGCTAGTGTAACAAATCACTTACCTGGAACTCCCATCACTATGCCATTCTTGCTTTTCATCCTCTTCAGACGTTGCCCCACTAGCAGCAACTACTTCGCTCTCAACATCAGCTTCCTAACATAGAGATGTATGCATTTCTTTGTTTAAAGGAACTCCACAGAATTTTTATCAATAAAGTGAAGAAAGAACAGAATCATCCACAAAACTCTGAAAAATTACTTAAAAGGGGACATATTGTGGCAGGTTTTTTTCCACACTTGTCATCTAACATTATTTTTAGAGAAGACACATCTAGGATTTTGTTTTAAATTTGGCCAAAATCCCAACATTTTACAGGATTCAGATTTGTTAAATGCTGATTCATGAACTCTTACAGTTTTGTGCCTTTAAAAGTAAAAATTTGCATTAGTCACTTTAAAACAGTTTGAACCATATATTTGTGAGAACGTGTTCTATGTTTTTGCACAATCACATATTCAAAAGGCACAGTTAAGATGCCATGCAAAAGGTATTTTCAAGTGTTTTGCCACCAATTATTTAGTTATTTAAAACTCCTATAAACTTGAAATTCAACCAATCGAAATTTATTAATAAAATAGAATTTTCTCAGCTCGGATGAATTTAATCGACCCAAAAACTCAAATCGAATTCACTTCGATTTAGAAAAATTCAAATAGAATTAAATAAACTTGAATGTCAGGAAGGCTGCAAACATCACCACTTCGATCCTTGGACTTCTCCCATTGACTTATACAGCAATTTGCAGGTTTTAGGTGGCGAATAATCTAATTCAAATTCTTAAAGGGCCAGCGTATGATACATTTCAAAATTCTAATTAAAACTCAAGTTTGGAAAATTCACAATTTGAATTGAAAAATTGTTTTCACTTCGACCCTTAATAAATCTGCCCCTTACAGTTAGGCATTAAAGGAAAACTATACCCCCAAAATGAAAACTTGAGCAACAGATAGTTTATATCAAATTGAATGACATATTAAAGAATCTTACCAAACTGGAATATATATTTACATAAATATTGCCCTTTTACATCTCTTGCCTTGAACCACCATTTCGTGACTCTATCTGTGCTGCCTCAGAGATCACCTGACCAGAAATACTACAACACTAACTGTAACAGGAAGAAGTGAGGAAGCAAAAGGCAGAACTCTGTCTGTTAATTGGCTCATGTGACCTTACATGTGGTTTGTATGTGTGCACAGTGAATCGTACGATCTCAGGGGGTGGCCCTTATTTTTTTAAAATGGCAATTTTCTATTTATGATTCCCCAATGGCACATACTACTAAAAAAGTATATTATTATGATAATGGTTAATTTACATGAAGCAGGGTTTTACACATGAGCTGTTTTACTCAGTATCTTTTAATAGAGACCTACATTGTTTGGGGGGTATAGTTTTCCTTTAATATGTGGGGCAGATTTCAAACCAAAAAGCTTTTTAATGGATTTTTGATAATGTGAAATTTCAAGTGCAATGACTAAAACACATGGAGCAGTGACAAACAGATCCAGTTACATCACCGGAAGCTTTTCATTAAATATTTAAATAAGTGTGGTTATGGAGGCATTTTAGCTTCCACTGACCTCAGGCAGACAAATGTGCCATAGTCTTAATACTGTTAGGGCAGGTAGTTATGAAATTGTTGTGTCAGGCAGCTTTAATTTAGATAAATTTAGAGAACTAAGATAGCTGTCCACACATCCTTCAAAGTATTGGATGTGAGGGATACAACAGGCCAAGATGTTAAGAAGAAGAGGTTAAGAAAGTTGTTGCGATTGGAAACATGCATATTTTGTGAGCCACTGTTATAAAACCGAGAAGAACACCCTAAAAAAAGAACAAAAATAGAAATCATTGACGCTAATCATTAACCTACTACCCCGGTTCCCTTTCTTTAAAAAAAAAAAAAAACATAATACACAGGTCTGGATTACTCTCTGCCATTTTCTTGCTAACTGAAGCTTGCTGTGCAAGATATGTCACCAGTTCAGTTCAGCACTGCACCAAGGCAAAGCAGCATAGGGGATGGCACCAGGCAGGAAGATAGAACCTGATGACTCAGTACAAAGTATTCTGAAGTAGAAGTTAAACGATTAGCACCTCCAGTTATTTTTCTTTCATTCTACTTTAATTTGAAGCTTTGTGAAATAAGATACTTGTGCACTTTATTTAACCTACTGCATATTTTATCTTAAAAGATGAATAGAAGCAATCAAATCCCTAAAATGATTAGCAGACGCATTTTTGCTGAAGCAAAAACAACTTACATCTGATGAACTATTCTCAACCTCTTCAGTAGGACCTGTTTGTTCTTCAAGAGTAGCTCGAGTGCAGTAGTTGTTGGAATTGGATGACTGCTTTTTAGAGTCTCCATTGTTCAGTAACAGTTCCTGGGAGTGGTTCTACAAATGGGAAAGAAAAAGGACAGGTGGTAGATGGGAAAATTACTACGAGAATGATACTATACATTATATCATAATTAATAACCTATTAAAGAATATTACCAATTACTTTACTATATGTCAGCTGCATAGAAATAAGCATTATTTTAAAGTCATTCTACAGCCCAAAAATAAATGACAAATATTTCCAGATTTCCTGGCTTCAAACTAGCTCAGCATTTGGTTAAGACCCCATAAGTAATGCAATAATCAATTATAATCTACTTCCAAGGCTCTGATCAGGGACTCTCCCAAAATCACAATCATCATAACGTCCAATACACAAATCGATTTGGTTTAGGAATGCTTCCAATGACCTGAGATACTGCAAGGAGGATATCCTACACTCCCCCATAACATGGCACTTTCTAAAGCATGTATAAACCCTCTCATAAGCTGCAATCTTCATTAGCATGTGTTATCCATGAGGAGGATGATCTTTTGTGCCTAATTAAGAAAACAGCTATAATTGGAATTGCGTGGGGTGGAGGAAAAAAAAACTATATATGCTGCTAAGTAATTGTATATTTTTTCTTTGGATCCTGCCACTCTACATTACAGGACATTGCAGTAACTATGTTAGTATGTGGTAACAATGCAGGTAAAGTTAGAATACCAAATAAGTTGCGTCAGGCAAATGTCCATCCAGTATGGTCCATCCTGTACACTTGGTAAAGGGCCAAAATTAAAATATGTAGTGTTAATCACCACCTCAATAAAGACTTCAAGGATTACTGCTTCCTACATTTTTGCTATTATTTCACATGCTGTGTCATATTTGCAATACAGATTTTTTAGAAGTTGAGTATATTTTGCCTTACTGAATAAATTAGTGAATTGAAGAAAGTGAGAAGTTTAATCGTCACACTTAAATATATCACCATAAACAGACACTACACTATGGGAAGAACAGACTACTCGACACCACTGTGGCTCACAAGTTCAGATTTATATGATCGGATCCTATTCACCAATATCTGCATCATGTCATGGAAGTTGTCAAATAAAATAGCTTTCCCACAAATATAGCCACAGTTCTGTATTAGGCTACAAACATATTCTGGGCCATTCTGCTAGAAAAGATTTAGCTATGCACTGCATGGGCACAAGTTTCCCACTGCAAACACCTGGTAATAAACCAATATTGATCATTAAACTCACCTTAAAAGTGAGTACCCAAATCAAATTTAACAAAATTAGAGCTTAATAAATAAAAAACTCACATTCTATTAATTCTTATGGGATATTTAAAATCTGATTTATCAAATGGTGAGTACTAACTTTCATTCATTGATAAATACAATTCTAAAAATCCCATAGGAATGAATAGAATGTGGGCAAGTTTTTATATATTAAGTTCTAAACGTGCACTTCGATAAATCTGCCCCTAAGATACAAATATGTTGTCAAGATCTGACTGGGGAAAATGTCAATCTTGAACAAAAATAAATATATACATCTAAACATATGTGTAATGTAAGTAGATTAGATTTGAGAGTGGGAATTGAATATAGTGCAAATATCTGAATTAAAGCAATTTTTTTTTTTTTGCTTTTTTTTGCTACCATGCTCACTGAAGTTTTCTGACACAGTGTAGTACACAAATTAATATAAAGTTTAAATACACAGACAGGTGTTAATGTGTCATAAGAGGATGATCACAGATGAGAAGGTTCCACCTTACAAGTTTGGAGCTGCAATCAAATAATTTCTTGCATGGTATTCATAGTGGACTGCATCTAGCACGGATTTGTTTATATATATTTTGTCTCATTGGGCAATCATTTTGAAATAATTTTCTCTGATAATGCTATCAAAATAAACAAGCCAACAAATAGTGGAATTTGCTAAAGAGCTACGGTAATATGTTGTGCCTTAATATATTATTCCTGGAACAAATTTGAATTCATCAACTTTCACAACACACAAACAAATCATGGGTCTGAAGACACATTTAAAAACAATTATATTTTCTCTGATTCAAGTTGTTCCCCACTCAGTATAGTACTCACTGAACTTAAAATTGGTTATGAAAAATAGGTGTAATTATGGTGGCTTTAATTTTTGACAAAGTGAGCTGGTTACCTTGGAATAGGAAACTTTGTTTTCTCTCACAGCATGATTTGTAATAGTTTTCTTTGTGTCTTCTGCTTTGTACATCCGTATTTCCTCTTCTCCTTTTGCAGTTCTCCATTCTTCCTGTTTACTGGGAAACCAGATAAAGGTTCATGCCCTAGATCTTTTATTCCACAAGGTCACAGACTCAAGCAACGGGCCAGAATAAAAACACTGACAATGTTCAGATTTGAATGGGTCTCCCTTGTATGAGAAATACTAATCTTGTCACATCAACTGCCAAAAATACAGATTGCAAAAAGACCCACAGTTACAAAGGTTGTGTGCTTCTATAACTGCTTTAGTAGCTGCAATAACTATGTACATTTATGCACACTTTTGATCCTGTAGGAACTGGCCACTGCTGGAATTGGCTGCAAGTATGCTGGAGAGTAGTATATCGTACATAAAAGGGTAAGGTTTTCAAAGCATATAAATGGTAAGCATTTCCCTTTTTATGTTCCACCAGCAAACTCATTTTTATTTGTGTGTTTGAAGAACATGGGGCTGGCACTTTAAAGGGTGAAGTACCTTACCTTGATACTCCAGTAGAGAGCTCAGGAACAACCACTCTTCTACTCCAAGCAACAAGATCTCTTTCAGTTGCAATTTCACTTCTAGGAGCGTTGCTATGCATCTGCCGAACACCTTCAATTTGGCCACTGCGTCTTAATCCGATATTTGGTGGTGAATGGACTTCTGAAGAAGAGCTCACAGAGGCTGCACAAAAATAAGTACATGAGAAAAAAATTCATTTCACCTCAAATGTTAACATTGTTATATTGATAGCCTAAAAATGAATTGTACATATCCTACCCAAATATCTCAATAGGACTATATAATCTGAATAACCATACTACAATATTGGGGTATAGTATGGGTAAATAATTTTTCAGTTGCCAGTTTAAAAAAATTAACATCTTTACAAAATATTATTCAGCATCAGTCTTCATTAAACTTTTCTCTCCAAAAAAGCTCCTACGCCTACGACACACGAGGCGATTGCATTTTGAGCTCCACCTGATCACTTGAAAATTCAAGGACATTTCTGGAAAATCTAGTTTGAAGGGATGCACTTATTTCAATTCAATTTAAATTAGCCCTGCAACATGCATTTAGTGCCTCTGAATTTTCCAGTGATCTAGTAACCCTAGGCAGGGAGCTACTAAGATGCTGTTAAATGCTTGTGTGACCTTGTTGAGTCTCAGCACCACAAACAGTGGATTTTTTTTTTTTTTTTTAAAAACCCCCATAAGGCAGAGCAGTGTCCCCTTTGATTTTGAAGTCCAATCTGATCACATTGCCTATGAATAAAATCCTATCTTTTGAAAAGCAGGTAAAATTTGTATTCTTGCCTCTGCCTGTGCGACTGTTAAAACCACTCGATGTGTCTGCATTCATTCTCTGGTCTTGCTCTTGTTGGAGCCTTTGAATTAGGCTATCCAAAGGGCTCGCTTCATTGTTAGCTTGCTGGCTGAGTACCTGGTTCATCCCTACATAAAACATTAAACAAGAAATTTGAAATTAATTAAAATGCTCTTAAAAGTAGGGATGCAACGAATTCAGGATTTGGTTCAGAATTCAACCAGGATTCAGCTGAATCCAAGTGCCTGACCAAACCGGATCCTTGACAACATGTGACTTTTCATCACACAAAGGACGTGAAATAATTTTTAACCATGCGCTTCTTTTTCACACTTGCTAGCCCTAATTTGCATATGTAAATCAGGGTTCGGATTCAGTCTAGTATTCTGAAAAATCTTTCACAAAGGATTGGGTATTCAGGCGATTCAAAAAAGTATTAAAAAAAAAAAAAAAAAAAGTAGAGATGCAACGAATCCAGGATTCGGCTAAACCCAAGTGCCTGACCAAACCGGATCCTTAACAACATGTGACTTTTCATCACACAAAGAAAGTGAAATAATTTTTAACCGTGCGCTTCTTTTTCCACACTTGCTAGCCCTAATTTGCATATGTAAATCAGGGTTCGGATTCAGTCTAGTATTCTGAAAAAACTTTCACAAAGGATTAGGTATTCAGGCGAATCAAAAAAGTATATAAAAAAAAAAAGTAAAGCAAAATCAAAGGTATTTCTTATCCAGTAATTTTTATTCAATAGACAAACGTAATTTTTACGGAATACAATTACACATTAAGTTGTGCGTAATTACTTTGTTCACTCTCCATTTTGTGTTATAACTAAAACAAAAAGAATTTTCAGGATAACAAAAAATAAGTAGTATACCCTCACAAACAGACAGATGCAGTATAACCTGCATTGAGGCTCCATCAATCACAAAAGCATATAAGGATACTTTTAAATATGTCGCTAACAAGTAATGTAAATTCAGACTGTTTAAAATCATTCAAAAGCATTTAAAGTTATAACTTATGTAATTGCAAAGTTGCACAGAAATAAAATTATGCAAAAACTTTCTTCCATGAGTAGAAAAGAAAAAATAGTTATAGTTATTCCAACAGTTAGTGCTTGAAATGGGGAGGGATTGGGTAGGGATGCCATTCTGGTAATATTCTAAAATGACTACTGATTTCTAACACGGGAGCTGCTTTTTGGGGTTTTCCCTTTTAACCCTTTGTCTGCCTAATACATATAGGATACGTGTTTGCAAGCAAAGCTCTAAGTATAACTTACAACTCCGACCCTCTTCTAACAGGCATCACGCCTAAGGATATCAGTTTTCATATTAAAAAGGCATACTTTATTAACCATAATATAGCCATACAAATAGTGTTAACATACAATGAAAGCATTTAAAAACAAACATTCACTTGAACACCCATTTATCTAACTACTACCCATTAAAGAATGTGCATAAGAGTATTTAAAATGCAGCCTCTGTATAAGGTTTTTTACGGGAATTTTAGTTTATTTCTAAGTTTGTTCACTGGAAGTGATCATGCTATGATTTACTCTTATTTAACAGGGAGTGCCCCAGGGTTCTTTTTGCAGTATTTGAGACAAAGGCTCTAAGTGCCAACAGCGTATCTAATACCTTCTTTGTCGACTGGGGGGGAGAAGAGTGACGGAGGAATGAGTGAAAACGTTTACTCATCCCAAGTTTTAAGAAATTTTGTAACACTTGATTTAGTTGGATGCAAAATTTTACAGTGTAACCGATACAAAATATAAAGCAAATTTATCCATATTTAAGCTATATCTTCCCACTGAAAATTACCCCAAAATGAAATGACAAAAAAGTTGGTTGGCAGTTACATGCAAACATGTGTCAAATTGGCTTACTATGAAAAGGCTAAACACATTGACAAGATGCAAAAGTAACAGTACCTATACTGCTTTTTCAAATGGGGCTTTTAAGCTATGTTGCATTCATTAAGTTGCAGCACAGCTGAAATACGCGGTGGCTATTTAAAATGCAACAATTATCCAGTCAGAAAAACAACAGAATATGAAGGATTGAAACACTAACCTGAGGATGTCAAACCCATTTGAGGAATAAGATGCTCATCTCTACAGTTTTCCCGACCAGGGACCAATCGCTGATAACGTTGTGGATGTGGGTTACCATCAACATCTACCAGAAATGGAGGGGGCATAAGATGAGGAGCCTGTTGTGTTTGTTCATCCAACACATAGTTGTTGGCATCCCGTATAAGAGGCCGGTAATCACTGTGAAAGAACATCTGGTCTGCTATCTGTAACAACAAGCAAATAAGGGAAAATAAAATTAGAACTTTTTCCAATATCTTCTGCTAAACATGACAATGCTCAGTTTAACAGCTGTGATAGTTTTTCAGACACAGGAGGCTATGCTTTCTTAACAGCCGATACAGCACATACATAAAAATGTTTTCCTTATTGATTTCTAAATTACTTTGGATGAATAAAGAAAGCTGCAAGTTTAAATTGGCTAGTCTTCAGGGGCTATACTCTCTGAGCAGGAAATGCATGAGCCTCAGAGCAATAACACATTCCTTAACCTTTGCCAGCTGGTTACCAAGCTTTTAGTAGAGTTTGCCTCATACTCCAGTTGAAACCGTTTCACAGCCCAGCCATCAAATGTAGTGTTTCCAGTTGAGGTGAATAGTCATGTTGGTAGTAACTATACATTGTCAGGGGCCAGGATCGATGAGGCCAGTTGCTGGCAATTAGATATGCTATTTGTTCAGAGTGTAGCTTGTAGCAGAGGAAGTAGTGAACTTTCTAAGCTGATTAGGGACTGAAACAAGACAACCCGGCCTGTGGTGAAGGTGAAACCAACCAAAGTTTAAAATTACTAGCTAATATTCACTAGAGCATAGACTTCTCCTGATAACACACAACAACAACAGCTTAGAAAAGCCTACATACAATGCCTGCATCACTCAATCTCTATTCTATGAACAGATTCAAGACATATAAAAATATCTGACCATATTTGCATGTTTCTGCACCCACAGATGTTGCATTGTTCCCACAAACAGCAAAAATGCACATAAAAGCTGCCCCTTGTACTTTTTTTTTTTTTTAAAGTTTTTATGTATTAATATTTCTAGGAAAAGGGGGGGAGGGGGAAACATATGGCAACATGGTTCATACAAGGTAATAACTTGGTACACAGAGCCTATAGTGCATGATACAATCCACTACATGTAAACTATGGAAGACAGATGAAAATCGTTTCAACATGTCACTTTACATACATGCATCAACATACATCCATTATCACATCTAAGCATGCAGTCAGTCTACATTAACCCTCAATTAATGTGCCCCTTGTACTTTTAGGAGTTGGTTAGCCCCTCTTTCTTCTCACTGTGGAAAGGGAGGTGTTGATGCATACTCAAGTGCAGAACCAGGTACTTGCCTTTGAAGTTTCTGACCTGAACTGAAGCCGTTTCAACCCTGCTGCCTGTAGATATGATCTATGTTAAGATCCTGGTAGAGCTGAACACAGAAGCCCATGCACACTGCCAGCAGGACCTGCACTAATTATTTTCCTGTGTTCTGTGGTATCATCATTACAAATGCCACTGTATCTATCCAGCCATGGCTTCTAGGGACATTATTATTAAACTGGGCACCCATTGTTATAGGGACTGTATTCATTCTGTTATATTTTTTGTTGTATTTTATAAAAGGTAATTGCATTTTATTATTATCCACTGTGCTCCAGGGGATTCTTTATTGAACTGGAACCATGTGATCTTTGGGTTGTCTGTAACCACTCACAATCCTCCAGATATGTCGCTCATGTATTTTTCTTGGTCTGCCAGACCTGGATTTTACAGCAACTGTGCCTGTAGCTTTCCATTTCCTGATTGTATTCCTTACAGTTGAAACCAACAGTTTAAACCTCGGAGATAGCTTTTTGTAGCCTTCCCCTAAACAATGAAACTGAACAAACTTTGTTTTCAGATCTTTTGAGAGTTGCTTTGAGGATCCCATGCTGTCACTCTTTAGAGGAGAGTCAAATAGAAGTTGCTATTAGCCACCTAAATGTAAATACTGTACCTTTTCTCATGACTGGACACACCTGCCTATGAAGTTCAAGGCTTAACGAGCTAATCCAACCAATTTGGTGTTGCCAGTAAGCAGCATTGAGCCATTAAATGCATTCAAATTACCAAAATTACAAGGATTTCCACATTTTTGAACAGCCAGTTTTTCACATTTGTTTTAATTTCATACAACTGAATACTGTTTCACTAAAAATCTTTGTTCAGAAAACACCCCAGTACTCTCAGTTTCTGGGAAATGAAAGACATACCACTGTTATCTTTTTGTTGAAAGTAGAGTAAATTATTATACAGGCTAAGAGGGGCTCCCAAACTTTTTCATATGATTGTATGTTTCTCTCTCATGCTAGTGCCACGCACAACTATTTCTGGGCCTCAACCCACTTGCTCTCTGCACTGAAAGGGCACTGTGTCAGCTTGGTTAAAGGAATACGCAATGGGTTTCCACACAAATGCATGTTTTCACAACAAAATCTGCTCTGTGTGTATGCACCCAGGCCAACACTGTGCCTGTCAATGAAGAAACAAAAGCCAGAGGATTCCTTCAGATCAGCTATTTCTCAATACTCAGAATGTAAGTGCAATTGTGTGAGTTGATGCAAGTAAGAATAACTAGATTACGGACCATTCCATCTGATGCACTGACTCACCTGCTAATATGTGTGCCCCAGGCATGGATTTGGAGAAAAATGGCTCATTGGCTCAGAGTTAAGTCAATATAGCTTCTAACCTCCCCACACTCGATTATACACCGCATTTTTTCCCCCACCAACCTAGAGAACCTCATAACCATTTTAGCTGTTCAATATATTTGTTTTACTTGTGATGTGTTTACTTGCTTGTCCAACCTTGAAATATTTTCTGCAGACGCTAATGCCAGGTACATGACTTTCTTAGAAACAATACACAGAAGATACTGCTTCACATAAAAAAACAGTACAATTTCATATACAATATGACGGGAATATGGACACGTGCTTTTATGTGGCCATTTAAAGATAATTTTTTATTTATTCTGGTTTGAGGACTGTGGCTTTGACAAATGTTATCTTCTAGTAAGCAACTTCTAGCCAGTTAACCACAGGACACATTAACTACTCAGACTGTGCTAAACAATCACAATAGTATTAATGTCATCCTCTGTAAATTCATACATGCTCTGAAAAACTCGCCAAAATTGCACAATACTGTATAATTCTATAAGCCACAGCTACATGTTAGATCCATCTCATTGTTTCCCTCCTCCCCCTTTGCTGGTTGGTATATATAGGCATATAAAATGCATGACACCATATTGAGCTTCTCTTATTTGGTCATCAGAATCTGGACACAACATAATTTAAGAATACTGATCTTAAATTTTGATTACTTTTTCCCAGTAAAATTATCTTTGTATTGATATATTAAAAGGGGTTGATATTTTTGTAATATCTTTTGTCATATATGAAACAATTATTAATCGTGTAGACTTTCCATACTGTCAGGATGTGATGTGAATATATCTTAGCATATGCATACTACTGTGATACCTATTGGTATCTTGTTGAAAATATTAATGGAAATCTATCTGGGGACACTAAAAAAGTAAATGTGCAAATCAGTTATTACAGGATCCAATCTGAAGTGGTACAAATGCCTCAACTCAAATAAGTGGTCAGTGGCTGACAAGGGATATGGAAATCAAATGTTGACACGGTCTGGGGCCTAAATGAATATACCCCAAAGTACTTTAAGTGCATAGTTCATTTAGCCTGGCAACATTTTCGGATTTTCTCAGACTCCCTTTCATCTGGTCAAGTACGAATTGATTGGCAGAGAGCGGATATAATTGCATATTTAAAATGTACAAACTAACACCGTGCTCCATATTAGTGGATGGCGATATTGCATAGACTCTACTATAATCAAATAAATCTATTTTTAAAAATGATTGTAAACATAAAACTGTACTTTGAACTTGACTGCAATGAAAAAAAAACATTATGCACACTAAATTTTAACTTACCTTGTCATATTTGCTGCTGGAACCAAAGCCAAATATCAGCAGATGGCCGTGGGAGTCTGTACATGCAAAGTGCTGTCCATCTGGAGAGCACTTACAGTCAAAAACGGCTCCATGACCTTGACCCTCAATCTGTTAAACGGTTCATGATTAGCTTTATTTTTATTACTTTGATAACAAACATTGCTACAAAATGATCATTGATGAAAAAACTAGAAAACATTACATTTTTAAGAATTAAAACTGAAGCAGAACTGATGCATAACTAGGTACTAAATCACTTGGACAAAAGCAACATCACAAATATATATATCCTTGTGGGACTGGTAACTTAAAAAACTAGTGTCGTAATAGTAGAATAAATTGGTCTAATTTGAATGAGTGTGACCAATTTTAGACATTAAAATTATCAACATTATGAACGTATAAAAATCATGTTAAAAATTTGAGGTATTATGTGTATTTACCACAGTACTGAAAGTAATAAGACAAAGGCATACAATGAAGATAGTTATTCAAAGAACCAACGTACCATGTTAAAGTAGGATCTTATTTTCACTCCTCGTGCTAAATCCCATACTATGACATTTCCATCATGACCAGCAGAAAATAAAACTCTTGGATCAAAAGGGTGTGATTCTAGCACAAACACTTCATCCTCGTGGCCCTGAAGGAATTTAAAGCCAAAATATAAGGTTGTCAATCTCTTAAGGGGATGTTTCAAAAGTGATTCAGGGGCATGTTTACTAACATTGGAGATAAATATCTGGAGAGATTTCTGGAGATGTTGCCCATGGCAACCAATCAGCAATTAGATTTAAACAGCCAGCAAAGATCTGATTGGTTGCTATGGGCAACATCTCCAGAAATCTCTCCAAATATTTATCTCCAATGTTAGTAAACATGCCCCATAGTCATGATTTTTACTGTGTCATTTTTATTTCTAAACCAAACTGTATACACTGTAAATAATTTACTCTACCATATAAACTTTCATTCCTGAACTAATAAGTATATTTTTTTAATTGTAATATTGGTGTGTAGGCAGCCATCAGGTTATTTTGCCTTGTCATATGCTTTCAGAAAGAGCCAGTGCTGCACTATGGAACTGCTTTCTGACAGGCTATTGTTTCTCCTACTCAATATAACTGAAGGGACCTGGATTTTTACTATTGAGTGCTGTTCTTATATCTACCAGGGAGCGGTTATCTTGTGTTAGAAAGATCTGGATACCGTCCCATTGTTCTGCTGTTAAAACTGCTGAGGGGGGAAAGGGAGAGGGTGACATCACTCAAATTTGCAGTACAGCGGTAAAGAGTAACTATATTTGATCAGAGCACATGTCACATGACATGGCTCCTGGGAAACTGACAATATGTCTAGCCCCGTGTCATATTTCAAATTTAAATATATAAAAAAATCAGCTTGCTCTTTTTAGAAAATTGATTTCAAGTCTGAATAACTGATGCGGTTTGGAAATAAACATGTGTTTCCATGACAGCATCCATTTAAGTTAACGTTTAGTTTGTTATAGAATGGTCAATTCTAAGCAACTTTTCAATTGGTTTTCACTTTTTTTTTTTAATTTTTAAATTAATTTGCCTTCTTCTTCTAACTCTTTCCAGCTTTCAAATAGCAGTCCCTGACCTCATCTAAAACAACTTATTTTCTGCAAGGCTTCAAAGTTATTGTTACTTTTTATTACTCGTCTTTCTATATAAGCCCTCTCCTATCTATATTCCAGTCTCTTTTTCAAAAGCACCCCTTGAATTAGCCATTCCCTGTTGCCTAAAAGATTAGTAACTGCAAAAATATTCTGTTGTATTCAATATATAAACTTTTACTGTAGTAACCATGATAGTCTTTCATTTTTTTTTTAAAGTAACAGTTTGAGAACTGAGGCAATCAGAATCACACAGTTATTGCAAATGTTACAAATGGAAAACGGTTTCCCTGTATTACACAACATTGTTATTAATCAGGAAATGACTACTATTTGTAAATTATTTCCATGTAGAGGAAAATTAGTTTTGGAAAAATTCTTCTCCATGGAAGAATCACATCTGTGGTAGTGATTGTACCCCTGCTACAATTTTCTATGACATTTCTATAACTTTTATGTTTTCCAATCCTGAAAAGTCAACAAAAATATTATGAATATTTCAAATTTAAAAAAAAAAACACATTTTTTTTGGCTGAACCAAATGATTACCATCAATATATGGACAAGTTGTCCAGTGCAGGAATTCCAGACTTTCAAGGTCATGTTGTTGACAGCTGTGATAACAAAGTTGTCATGACGGTCCCAAGCCACCATAGTTACTTTTAATTTTGTTATCTTGTCTTCCACTCCCTGAACACTGAGCCATGTAAACAAAGCAAAAATAATGAGGATTTATTATTTAATGGTTGTTACAATAGCCTAGCCAAGTATCTTTCATATTTGTATATTTTTTTAAAGAAACATTACAAATATTTTTGCATTGATAGCACATACATAATACACTCTCTAATTCAAACTGTATGCAATCTTACAAAACTGCTCATGAAAATATGCATGTATTATATGTAAAAGTGGTATCTCTAGGAAACGTTTTAAAATAAAATTAGTCTATTAGTTTATCCATTCCAATGTTATTCTTCAGTTTCTTTCTACGACTTAAACTTTAAATATCATAAGTCACTGACATTTCCAGTTATTAATATGATTATATTCTATATATCATATTCACCAACTGTGGATTCTTTAGTTACGAATGTATTTATAAAATGAGTGATTGAGTTATGGGTGATTGGGCTATGTTCTATATCAATAGTTGTGCCCTATAACAAAATGGTTTAAACAATATTCCAGAAAAATCAGTCTCACCCTGTTGGGCGAGTCGTCATATCTAGCAAAATGCTCCTCCATTCACGTCTCTTAAATTGCCATATGCGAGCAGTCCCGTCACGGCTTCCACTAACAAATCTTTAGAAAGAAAACAATACAAGCTAACACACCCAAATAAGAAATGAGGGGGGGGGGCGGGGAGAAACTGTGTTGCTATTGTGTATTTAATTAATGCAACTTATATATATATATATATATATATATATATATATATATATATATATATATATATATATATATATATATATATTATATTTTTGCTAACTATTTTGTACAGAATATAATTTATTCTATCTTACCTATTGCCAGTATTAGCAAATTGGATGCTGTCCACCTTGTCCTGTTGGTAATAAATTGGGAATATTTCATTTAGGTAAGGCAATCCATGTAAAATCATTTAAGTCATTATTCAAGCACAATTTTATCACTATCTCATATTTATTACAGAATACTGAACATGGGCAGACAAGACAAAATATAAAATGGATGCATACAACCCAAGATGTGAAATAAAGAATGAGATTTGAGTATAAATATAAGAAACATGGCCATTACATACCAAGGATTACATGTACTGTATATTGAGGAGTTTGGTTAAATTACAAGATCATAATGATTTGCTGATTATACAAGTGGAAAAATGAGGACAAGAGGTTTTGCAACAGATTTTTGTTAAAGAAATCTATTGAAACACATTATTGGTGCATGATTTAGGTAATCCTCACATCAAAATATTTCCTCAAAACATGGTAGATGTATTAAAGTTAAAAACTTTTTAAACTGGATGCAATGGAAGAAAAATTTCAGTCTAGGGGCTAAATAGATGAGAGAGGCAGCAACAAGTGAAAGACAAAAGGTGTAATAGATATTATGCATAAGACAATAAGGATCACATATATATGCCAGGTTCAATTAATATAGAAGTTGTTTTAAGTTTTCCAATTGTTTTGGGTTTATGTAGTTTAACTTTGATTGCTGCCAAAAAAAAAAAAACACAAAGTGCCTAGAGGTGGCAGTGTTTGAGAAAGCTTATAAGGCAGTACATGGTTAGTGTTTCTCTCAGCACCAGTGGCTTTTGTTGCAGGTACAGAGTGAGACCAAACAACAACCCCCAACCTCAACAAGCCAAGGGGGATGTCATGTCAGTTCAGCAATTTTATTGTAACAGGACAAAACCCCAACCAGCAGACTTGTGACTTGTGACAATAAGCCATCTGCGGTTTGGTGATGTGTGGGCATGGAGCTGCCCACACACTTCCTTTGGGGTCTTCCTTGTTTCCTTGTGAGGCAATTCTGGGCGACTTCAGAAAACAAAGCGCTCAGTGTGCCTGCCCCCAGGCAATTTTCATTTTAGCCGGCAGAAGGCAGATCGGGGAGATTAGTCGTCGCGAAGAAGAGATTTGTCGCCTGCCGACTAATCTCCCCAAATCTGCCCGTGTGGCCAGACCCTGAGTGCAATACTTGTAAAGTTCACAGTGGACTCTGATTATAGAAATGGATAAGCAACCACATATCTCCCTTAAAACTGTTTGTTTTACAGGACTACTGGATCTAGTCATTTAACACTCTGTTGGATCAATTATTTTCTTAATCCATTTTTTTTTTTAATCCAAAATTTGCACAATTTTACCGGATTTTTATCGTTTCATTATTTTTTTTTTAGCATGGATTTGCAGTTTGAAATAGAAATATGTATTTACTGTTAAGGGGTCTTAAAACACACAATACACAGGCAGGGTGCTTGTTTGCAAAAGCTGAATTGAAAGCCAAGAAAATTCATTTGCAGAGTTTTCATTTTATGGTCCCTACACATATTTTGGAAAATATGTACATTGTCACCAAACTGTTCACTAGATCCCTAGCATTCAAATTTAGGATGTTTTATTGCAGCAAGGTTCATAAAAATCACTGCTTTCAACACTGCTTTGAAGTTTGGTCGTTTAGAGTAGAAAAATCTCAAAAGTTGCAATTTCAAAAAACAGTTTTCATATACTAGTAGTAAAAAGTATGACCAATCCAGCAGTAACTATGACTGCCAGTGCTTTTATTGAGGGAAACATGTTTCGGGCTAGGCCCTTTATCAAGTGTCAAGTATATAAAGTATACCTTTAAGTTTTCATATACAATACTGTTAGTCCTTTGTTTTAAACGCAGGCATTGTTTTCACATGCAATTATTTTTTATTTTGGGGCCCCAATGTCACATTCTTTAGTAAATATATGCATACTTGGCATCAAACTGTTCAATACACCCCAGGCATTCATAATCAAAATGTCAAGTGTAACTTGAGCGTTTTCTCCTTTGAATAGCTGCCCTGATGGCTACACAGCAGCTTATTTATATAAACAATAGTAGTGTTTCTGAAGCAAACACAGCAGTTTTACTAGTGCAAGGCAACTCTGCCTTTTTTATTTATTACTTTAAAGGAGAAGGAAAGGCAAAAGTAAATACTTATCTCCCAGTAATGTACACACCAAAGCCTCTGAAATCGCTACGGTAGCGAGTCACATAGTCTACACTAATCATCAGTAATCCTTGTCCTTGTTCGCAGCGCATATTTACTCAGACAGGCGCCATCTTGGAAAGGTAAAGGACGTTTCCTTCACCTCCTTCTCCGTATTGTGCATGCGCAAAAAAAAAAAAACCTTGACCCCCAGGAGCGCATCACTACAGCGCCAGCAGATCAGTAGTGGCAGCATGAAGGACTTGTGCAGTAGATGTACATTACACCCAATGCGCATCAAGGCTGCCTCTGGCAGCAGGATACAAGAAGACTGCGTGCAGCATGACGTCACCTGAGTCCACCGCTGCAGTCTGCCTATGAGCGCTACTCCTTCCACTCCTTCCTAAACTTTTAAAATGCTACATAAGTTCCTTTTCCACAAGCCTTTGATTAGGGGCGTATTTATAATTTGCCTTTCCTTCTCCTTTAAAACAATTTAATTTTTTTGATGTTACTGGTCCTTTAAGGTCCCAGGCCGGAACTGAAGGTTGAAAAGGAGGAGCTACCCCTAGGAGAAATGTGCGTATTGTATCGTCCAATGCTAGCCGATGTTGAAAAAGGATAGACACTTGCACTTTTAAAGAACTGAGTTTTAGACCTAGCTGTACGCTTCGTTGTAGAAATGACAGAATTCAAGGTATGTCGAGTTCGAGGAAGGGCAGGTCGGACTCTTCACACCAATTTGAATATTTTTGCCACACTCTATATGATTTTGACGTGGTGGATTTTCGTGCTTTGAGCATTGTTGGTATCACTTCCTCTGTTAGTCCAGGACTCCTCCATATGGATGTTTCAACAGCCATCCCGTCAAGTCGAATAGACGTGGGCTGGAATGAAGTATCGGCCCTTGACTAAGAAGATCCGGCCTGCAACCCAGACAGATTGGATGTGCCACTGAAAGTTCCTGAAGGTCCGAGAACCAGGTCCACCAAGGCCAGTATGGGGCCACAACTATTACTGTGGCTGGAGACTGTCTGATCTTTTTGAGTACTCGAGGAAGCATGGGGAGAGGAGGAAATACGTAGGCCAGGTCTAACCTCCATATGTGTGTCATGGCATCTACTCCTGTTGCCAGCACATATCTGTAACGTGCGAAAATTTTTGGAATTTTTCGATTGGCTCTGGATGCCATTAGATCTATCTGAGGCTGCCCCCATCGATCCACTAGCTCTGCGAACACCTTTTATATTGGACACTCCTGGTATGTGTATTGCCGACAATGTTACTGAATTGACCTATGCCCAAACTGAGAATTTGCTGGGCTTCCGCTAGTGCCGCTCTGCTGCATGTTCCTCCCTGATGCCACAGTGTATGCCACAGTAGTGCCATTGTCGCTCTGAACACGTACTAGTTTTTGGTACAGGAGATGCGCCCGGTGGACTAGTGCTAGTCTTACAGCTCTTAATTCCAGAATGTTGATTGGAAGTTTGGACTCCTCTGGAGACCACAGACCTTGTGCTGAGAGGTTGCCCCATGTGGCCCCCCCAACCCTACAGGCTGGCATCGGTGGACATCACTATCCAGTCCGGGGTCGCCCAGGATTGTCCAACTGCAGGGTTGTTCGGTTGTAGCCACCATTGGAGAGCCAGCTTTATCGACTGAGAAAGACTGAACAGTCGTGACAGGGGTCCCCCTTTCCATACCGACAGTATATTTGCTTGGAGAGATAGTAAGTGAATTTGTGCAAAGGAAACCACCTCGATGGCTGACACCATTAGTCCCAATACTTTCATTGCCATGTAAACAGTTATGCTCTGTTTGGAGAGCAATGAATGGACCTGCTCTCTGATCTTGGTTTGTTTGACTTGTGGAAGGCATACTATTTGAGTCATTGTGTTGAATTCTAGTCCTAAGAATATCATCAAATGGCTGGCTTGTAGGACAGATTTTGACCAATTGATGGTCCTGCCGAAGCGTTGCCACAGACGCAAAGATCCGACCGTACAAATCAACGTACGATTGGACTTCCCCATCTTCCGACCTGCCACTAACCATTCCGATCAAATAAAGTACAAAAGAACAGATCAGCCGATGTTCTGCCCCTGACAGAAATTGTACGACAGTTATGTCCGACCAAAGCTAGTGTCAGTCTCCCTCTGAAAATCGTACGATCAGCAATACATGCAGACATATTATTGGCAGCCAACAGAAATCTTTTAACCTGTCCGATCAACCAAACGACCGATCTCCGCCGGACAAAAAATGTCGGGACTCTCCACACACGGCCCTAAAATCGTATGAATCCTCAATTCGTACGATCAGATCTTTGCGTCTATGGCCAGCTCAAATCCTTCCTCACCCTGGTCTCCGACCTGGCCTTGATAAGTAGGTCGTCCAGATATTGGGTCACTGATATCCCTTGTAATCGTAGCATTGCTGCTGTCACTGCATGAGTTTGGTGAAAAAACGGCAGTGCCACAAACTGGTAGTGTCTGTTTGAAAATGCAAATCGTAGGTACCGATGATGGGGGGGGCATATTGGGACGTGAAGGTAATCGTCCTTAATGTCCAGAGACATCATTAGTTGTCCTTGTTCCATCCCTCGAATTACAGATTGAATCGTTTCCATTTTGAATCGAACGGACCGGATAAATTTGTTCAATTGCTTGAGATCCAGTACTGGTCTGAAGGATCCGTCTTTCTTCACCACGATGAACTGGTTGGAGTAGAACCCTAAGAATCTCTCCGAAGGTGGCACTGGTGTAATTACACCTGTTCGCTCCATCTTGTAAACACAGTCTAAAAAGGCCTGAGCCTTTCTTGGGCTTGAGGGTACTCTGAACATAAAATTTTCTGGGGGGTTTATGAAGTCGAGGTGATAGCTTTCTGAGACTATTTTGTTGACCCAGGCGTCTGATGAATAGCAAGTCCATACCTCCTGGAATCATAGTAACTTTCCACCTATTTGTTCCAATGATTCTGGAAGGGGTCAATCAGACTGATGTGGGCTTGTCAGCAGCAGGCTTACCATGGGTTTTGTTGTGCCTCCATGTGGTATGAGTTTTGTTGTTAGTTTTGGCGCAGAAGTGTGAGTCTTGTGGTGGGCTATGTCTTCGTGTGTATCGTCCACTTTGGCCTCGAAAAAACTTCCCACGGCAGGTCGGGCCAGAAGATCTACTTTTTGTTTGGGGGAGAACGTTGCTTTTTCCCCTCGTTGCTTGTGAAATAACTTTCTCCAATTCCTCTCCAAATAATCGTTTCCCTTTGAATGGGAGCGATGTTAAGGATTTCTTTGAGCTAAGATCTGCTGACCAGCTTTTTAGCCATAGGATTCTTCATGCTGCTACAGATAGAGCTGAAGTGCGAGCAGTGATCTGCTTATTGTCTAGAGTAGCATCACACAAGTAGGCTGATGCCTCTACAATAGTCTGAGCTGTGGATAGCAAGTTAGTTCTGGGAACCCCATCTTGGATATCTTTGACTAATGATTCTGACCAAGCTTGAATAGCCCTAGCTTCCCAAGCAGAAGCTAGGCATGGATGCAATGGTGAACCCGCAGAAGAGTAAATAGCTCTTAAGAATCCCTCTAGTCGTTTGTCAGAAGGGTCTTTAAAGGCAGCTGCATCCGTTACTGGGAGAGTGGTAGACTTAGACAGTCTAGAGACCAGAGCATCCACTAGAGTTTTCTAGAATAAAACACTTTGTATTTTCATAAGCCCTGTGAGTGCAGTCTCTGCTTTGGAAGATTACAGACAACACTGGACACATGCACCCAGGCCAGGAAGAAATCTCTAAACGCATGTGCTGTGATTGTGGGGAATATATATATATATATATATATATATATTTATATATATATTTATGTTTTTATAAAGGACATGGAACTCCTAGGTAACTTCGAATATCCTCATATTTTGCAACTGGGGGTACTTTATTTATTATAATCAATAAGTTTCATTGAGTCATGTGACAGAAATGACATTAGAACTCACCGTTTATAAGATATTCATGGCTTTTGTGTAATATATATATATATATATATATATATATATATATATATATATATATATATATATATATATATATATATATATATATATTTATATATATATATTTTTTTTTTTTTTTTTTTTTTTATTGTACATCATCTCTGCACGCTGAACTGCTAATGGATGGTCATCTCCCCTTAGCTTGGAAGAGACTGGAGGAGAAACCGATTTTTTATTGCTGGTTGTTTTTTGCAAAGGGTTTATAGCCAGAAAGTTTTGGATGTAGTATTATCTTTTGCTACAAACAGAATGGAGCAACCTCGGAGAAACAAAGTGTGGAATGTGCAAACATTTACTGGTCACTGGAATATTGTGGCTTTGGATACAACGCTGGGAGAGGAAGTGAGGAAGGCACCATAATGTGTATATAAAAAGGCTAAGTCATTGTGGCAGGCTTTAGTGAATACAGATCCTGTGGAGAAATATACAAGTTCAGTACACTGTCCAATAAAGGGTTGTTTCCGTTGTCATAATTGTGTAACGCAACATTGGTGGTTCATATTTTTGTCACCCATTTACAGACAGGAGGTATTATATCCGTGGTAGATTTGATTGTTGCACTACTTTTTGTATCTATTTGATTAAGCATCCATGTTCCCTGTATTATATTGGAAATACAAGTTGGATGTTTAAGATAAGGTTTGGGGAACATTTTTTTTCTACCAAGGGCAAGCTAAGGGGAGATGAACATTCACTAGCAGTTTATTGAGCAGAGATGCATCAAATCTGTGAATTATGTACAATGGTAACCAATCAGGTGTCTGTGCTAAAGCGAGGAAGGGATAGAGATAAATATCTTCTTCAGATCTATAGTTTAAAACACTAAAAATACCTCTTTGCTCATTGGGTGATTATTAAATGAATGTTAATTTTGTTACATTGATAAATGGATAATTTAGTATGAGGCTGAACATGGGGGGGTGTGGTTTTGTTTTTTGTTTTTTTTAAGGAAGGTGAGAGTTGTAGTTCGATTGTATGAGACTTGAAAAAGGGATACTGGGCTGTCCTAAAACAAATGGTACAATAAAAATTTGTTTATTCCTGAGTGTCTGCACAAAGATGCTCATTTACAATACCTAAACTACTGTGCAGATTCCAAGAGGAAGGAGGAGGGCTACACCATTTGATAAATAGCTATTAAAATATGGCTTTAATAGAACACTCACAGTGTGAAATTCCAGTTCAGACATCTTCTCTGGTTGACCTGATCCAAAGTAGTAAACTCTAATGACATGATCGGTGCTCCCAGTTGCCAGAAACATTCCACCTAAAACAATTGATAGAAAGAAAACCTCAGCAAAACGTAAAAGGGAGAGCAATGACCTGTTCAATAGTAACAAATAGGATTTTTACTCAAATTGCTCTTGAAGCTTATAATTAAATATAAAATTGATCTAAACAGTGATTTAAAGCAATATTTGCACAGAAATACAGGCTAGCTTATCCAACATTCAGACATTTCATCTGGCCAGTTCCCCATATTGTGCCATTCTTTATTTATTTAACCTTAATTGATATGACCCTACATGACAATGGAGTACAAAAGTACACTGATATGTTTGTCATTTGTGTCTGGGTACTTGAAGGGTATCTGACCCGCACCCAAAAAATTAATTGGTGTAAACTTAGCAATTTTGAAATTTACATAATATGCTATTGTAAACGTGACAGTGGTTTTTTTATAGGCGGTCAAGGGTTTATGTGTGGTCTTACAGAATGTGGTAAATACTCATTATTCCTTGTTTCAGTTTCCTATTTAATACTATATAAGGTCATGAACGAAGCATTGAGTCATTGTTCATCTCAACTGGGCTAACACTGGTAAATGTATGCATGTATGTAAATAATCCATAGTGACTTTAGGACAAAGTAAAAATAAGTTTTGGAGAAGACACAATGAGCAAACATAGTAGCAAGGCATACCAAAACAATGGTTAGAAATAAACAGAAGAATTGGGAAAATATAAAGATAGGACTGCAAAATGAAATAACATAATAAATCAAAAAGAACAGGATGGAAAAATCTGGGGAGGGGAAAATGTTCTATAATGAACCAGCTAATCGTGTACTGACATACTGTCATTAGCTGTTGACGAAGCAGGAATAAAGATTCAAAGGAATGTTAATTTATACCGATTTGCTTGAACTGGTGATTTTTTTTCCCAGTTTTCTTCTTGCATTTTACCATCCTAAGTAAGACAACAGGCAACATTACTACAGAAAGATATGGTAGCATTATTACCCGAGCTAAAAGAAGAACAAATCATCTGAACTCCAGGCCGAGGTCGCTCAGTGTACTTTGTTGGTCGGGGGCTGTAGAGAAAAAATAGAAGAATTCAATCATGGATAAAGGAATTTAATGAATATGGCAACATTTATCCTAAGCAACATTTCAACATACGTTAATTGTATTTAACTAGAGTTGAAAGCAGTACTTGTTTATCCCTTAAAGTTATCTGGGTCTGACACTTAAAACAATGTAATAGGAATCTGTTCTCCTGCAGTTCTTTAATCAGCTGGCTCGCAACAGTGTTTTGAAAGGCAATAGCAATTGCATTTACAAAAAAATTTATATTTATTGAAATTTGTAAATGCTTAGAATTACATTTTATTTTTAGGCTGGTGACCCTTTTAATGTCTGCAAGCTAACTTATGTTACAAGTATAGTTTGCTAATATATTCACATTGCTTCCTACAGACAGCATATAGCTTATACACTACCACAATACTAATACTATTGAAGGAAATATGATATTTTTAAGTTACTGAAAGCAGCAAACCACTTTATCAGATCATAACATCAGATCTGCTTGTATGCTGCACTTGACCTTATACAGAGAAACCTCAATTTTACAGCATTAAATTTAGAAATACAATTTAACAGATTCGATTTAGAAAATGTCTTCATTTCAGATTAAGTTTATGCGAAATGTTCTTTTTCTCAATAGTTCCTCTTTAAGTTTAAAGCCAGTTTGTAAACAGCTTATCGGTTATGCCCTATGGGCAGATTCTGAAGGATATACACATTTACCAGTGCAGGCTGACATATTTAAATATACAACTCCAGTTTGTGTGATTAGGCCTTTTCTTCGGATGCAAATGTGTCGATCTTCGGTAGCATGCTGTATGCATCACCTTATGCTATGAGCTACTTACAATAATGCTGCCTCTATACAAGTTCCCGTTCAGTTTTATGCAAAGATAGATAGTAAAAAATATTGAAAAGTGGATGAAATATAGTGGACATCCCTCTGCTGATAGAAAACTGCAATATCAGGGCTTGAACATGCACAGAATAAATCGTCCAAGCCCTGCACATGAGCAAACGACAGTTTACTTTCTCCCATGCTAGCGATGACATTCTGGCCACATGATAAGAGTGAACTTCATCACTGACCTCTCCATTATTGCTGGGAGAGATGTGGAAAGCAACGCAACACTGAGCGAACATGCCTGTGTTTATGTTTCGGCAGTGAAAGTATGATGCAAAAGGGTAATGGGGGAGTAATAAATTCAGTGCATGTGCGCTTTTGGACTGGGAGACCGAGGATATGACGCAAACTTCACCAAGATGGCGGACGGAAACTACACAGCAGTTATTTATTTCAATGTGCCTCTACGAGTAAACTATACCGAATATGTACAAGGCATGGGTGACGGTACTAAAAACTTGTAATTTAAAACTGCCTTTCCTTTCACCACACCTACCACTATGGGGGAATTTGTTCCTTTCACACCTACAACACATCACAGCTTACCAAATCTGGCCTCAATGGGGTTACGAACGCTGGGGGACTTGCTTAAAGAAATAACCCTCATTCCCAGGAATGAAATTAGACATATCCACACTCAAGAGGTTATCCCCTGGTTCTCATACTTCCAACTGAGGCATGCAGTAAGAACCCAATTCCAAGGAAACAGAACACCCACAACTTGCAACATAGAATGAACAATAAGTGCTACCCACACCAGGAAGCTTGTTACTACACTATACTCCCATCTCCTATCATAAAACTCCCATTTAACGCTGCATACGTAACCTGGAGTAAAGACATCCCAGACCTGCAGGAAGACGACTGGGAAGAGGCAACAGATAGGGCCTATGGCTACTTAAACTGGCCATAGATGTAAAGATTTTTAAAAGATTTTTTCGTTATCGAGAGATCACAATTATCTCGAAACGATCATTTAAATGCATGATTTGTCCATCAACTAAAAAGACCATTTCAAGCGATATTGCCAGGAAAACTGAGGGTAGCTGCCTGCTTGGCCCTGCAAACATAGATAGATTTCACTGGCCGTTCAATTTTCTGACAGATGGACGAAAAATCGTAAGATGCACAATCGTTCGTTTCCCACTAACCTCACGATAATTTGATGGATTGGTCGGATTGCACTGAAATCGTTCGTTCACCAACGAAAGATCTTTGCGTCTATGGGGACCTTTAGTCTCCACCAGAGACAGACTAATCCAATTTAAGGTTTTACACAGACTTCACCTAACCCCACTACGATGGCTTTGTATGAACAGAAGGGACCCTCCCCAATGCCCCAAGTGTAACGGCCCAGAGGCAACTTACCTGCATCTTATTTGGTCCTGCCCTCGAATCCAGGAATTCTGGTCCCATGTCCTTACATATACCCAAGAAAAAACGGCACTGCCTAAACTAATAACTCCTAAGGTATGTCTCCTGGTTGTTGTGGATGAGGTCATACCTAGGGCTGCAATGAGAATTCTTTTCTGCATCCTGCTGTTTTATGCAAGGAAATGTATCCTATGTGAACTTGACGTCCCCCCAGCCTCCCACGCTTAGCGGTTGGCAAAACCTGATAAGTACAAAATATGACTCGATATGGCGAGACTGGCTGGAAGCGACTAAGGACCCTTTACCCACAGGCATGCCAGACCTATAGACCCATAAGTACCACTTTAATTCAACATGAGCAATAGATATAAAACCACATTGGAGCCCAGATAACTAAGGGGAATTTACTGGGGGGATACCTGACTTAAAAACTAACATGTTAAGAGTAGGGAAACAAACTGTGTATAAACTGTGCTGAGACTACTATACATCTATAGGGAACCATGATAGTATTATTGTTTGTTTTGTTATAAAATGAAAAATAAAATCCTTTAAAAAAAAACAACAAAAAAAACTATACCGAATATGTAAATTACAGTGCGTTTCAGAAGGGGGGCACAACCAACAGTTAGGAATAAAGATACCTTTTTGCTCTCCATTAATAATGTTAATTTACTGTATACAGCTGTGTGCCATTAAAACACCTGCCAGGATGGTTTAACGCTATTAAGAGGTAATGTGTACAATTCTCCACTGATATTAACCCTTTAAATGCCACAGATCGTAGAATCTACGTTCTGTGGCAAAGGTACTTGAAATGCCACAGAACGTAGATTCTACGTTCTGCAGCACTTCCGGGTTCAGGAGCGGAGGAGCGGCTGTTAGAGCCGCTCGCTCCGTTCCTCCTCGATCCCCTGCCCCTAGGCAATGAGCAGAGCAGGGGATCGAGTGGCCCCTGGGGCGCGATCGCCCAGAGGCCCCAAAGCAGTAGCAGGCACGTGTTACTTACGTGTCCTGCTGCTGCAGCCTGCAATGCCACGATCAGCTCCGCCCCCACAGCACAGGGGCACGGATAACAACGCAGATGTCTTCCTGGGGCCCTTCAAGATCGCCTGCAACAGTCTACAGCGACTTTTTCAGGTTAGTGCAACAATTACACACACAAACACACCAACACACACTTATTACAGTAATACACACTTAGATTCACACTTACACATACATTTTTGGGGATTGGGGGGGTCACTTACACACATGTGCACACGCACACACGCGCACATAACATGTAATTTACCATTTGTACACACGCACACGCACATACATGGCATTGTGGCTTTTTTTTTTCTTTTCTTATCGCATCGTCTTTTTTTGGCTGAAAAAAAGTTTTATTGCCATTACGAATAGCGTATTCGCTAACCGTACTGTGCAATACCTTTTGTATGTTATTTCGGTGATAATATTGCAATTTTGGGTATTTTGGTGCATTTTTAGCCATTTTATTGAATTTTTAGCCATTTTATTGCATTTTCAGCTCTGCATATGTTGTGTTCACTTGTTTCTAGCCGTATAACCTGTTTGGCCCAGCTAAAATATTCAAACTGTGATTCTGACGGCAGATAACACTAGTCTGGAAAAAAAACATGGATTTTTGTGGTTTTATTGGATTTTTTTGCATTTCACCCTTTACTGCCTTATTTTGTTTTGCCTTGCAAATTTTATCTACTATATATCCATTTGGGGTTCTCTGTGCGCCACATAGTTTGGTATATCTATGCATATTGGGCATCAAAGTGTTCAGTAGACACCTGGCGTTCATATTAAGGCTGTTTTATGCTGATACGTTACGAAATGTGGGGCATATAATGGGGTAAAATTCAAGCTTTCTGACAATTTTCAGAAATTTGATAAAAACCGTTATGTTCAGCATTGCTTTGCAGTTTGCAGTAGAAACACATATTTACCCATATTGGATTCGTCAGAATGTGTACTTTCTGAAAATATATGGTTTTCTGGGGTCTCTGTACTGTTAGGGGGTCTAATGTTGCATAATACACACACCAGGTGCTTATATTGCAGCAGCCAGCGTGTCAGCCGTGAAAATGTATATACACTATTTTCATTTGGGGGTCTCTGTGCGCCACATAGTTTGGTATATCTATGCATATTGGGCATCAAAGTGTTCAGTAGACCCCTGGCATTCATATTTAGGATGTTTTATGCTGATACGTTACGAAATGTGGGGCATATAATGGGGTAAAATTCAAGCTTTGTGACGATTTTCAGAAATTTGATAAAAACCGTTATGTTCAGCATTGCTTTGCAGTTTGGCAGTAGAAACACTTATTTACCCATATTGGATTCGTCAGAATGTGTACTTTCTGAAAATATATGGGTTTTCTGGGGTCTCTGTACTGTTAGGTGGTCTAATGTCGCATAATACACACACCGGGTGGTTATATTGCAGCAGCCAGCACGTTGGCCATGAAAATGTCTATACATATTGTCATTTGGGGGTCTCTGTGCGCCACATAGTTTGGTATATCTATGCACATTGGGCATCAAACTGTTTAGTAGACCCCTATGTTTATATTTAGGATGCTTTATGCTGGTAATGATACATGGACAATACGATGCTGGAAAGTTGAAGCTTTGAGGCAATTTTCAGATATTTCACCAAAACCGACAATTGTGGGAAAGCCTTGCGACTCAGTAGTTTGGAGCAGAAAGGCATGGGTACCCATTTTAGATTCGGTAGAATGTGCACTTTCCAAAAATATATGGGTTTTGGGGGGTAAACATATATTTCTGTGTTTTTACCCCACAAAAATGCAGTCAATGTGTTGATTTTTCATTAGCTGAAGTTCCCACGGGACTGTTTGTATGCGCTAACTTCATTTTGGGGCCTCTAAATGCCAGATACTTTGGTAAACTTACGAACAATGACCACCAAAATGTTCAGAGGAACCCTGGCAATCATATTTAGGGTGCTTTTTCTTAGTACGTAATGATACATGGGCGATATGGTGCTGGGAAGTTGAAGGTTTGAGGCAATTTTCAGATATTTCACCAAAACCGACAATTTTGGGAAAGCCTTGCGACTCAGTAGTTTGGAGCAGAAAGGCATGGGTACCCATTTTAGATTCAGTAGAATGTGTACTTTCCAAAAATATATGGGTTTGGGGGGTAAACATATATTTCTGTGTTTTTACCCCACAAAAAATGCAGTCAATGTGTTGATTTCTCAGTAGCTGAAGTAAAGCCCTGAACAATTTGGATGTGCTAACTTCATATTGGTGTCTCTAAATGCCAGATACTTTGGTAAACCTATGCATAATGGGTATCAAACTGTTCAGTGGACCCCTGGCAATCATATTTCAGGTGCTTTTTCTTGGTACCTAATATAGTTTGGGATATGCGGAGCAGCAAAATAAAACCTTTGAAATGATTTTTCAGAATTTTGAATTTTTTTTTGAAAAACTGCTATGTTCAGACAAGCTTTCATGTTTGGTAGTTGGGAGTAGAGAGACAGTTACCCATTTTGTAATCGGCAGAATGTGTACTTTTCAAAAATGTATGGTTTTCTGAAGTAAACCTACGGTTTAAGGATTTTTTGCCTTGGAATCTAAAGCATGCCATTTTCTGCCTTAGTGCTTTCAAAATTCGGTAATATACTGCCGGGAGTTTTTGCTGTACAGAAGTCCTAAATCTCCCTAAAACTATACATATCTGGTATTGGCACGTTCGAGAGACATAAGGCTTTCCAAATCAGTTGGATTTTCATCCGTAAAATGAAATATTTTTCTGGTATAAATTGATATACGATGAAAAATTGTAATGTTTCTTTTTTTTTGGTATTTAGCACTATAGATTTTTTTGCACAGGTGGAAATACATGAAAACTCAGGCAGATTTAGAAAGCTCAGTTTCTACCGAAAAAAAACAATGTATAGTTTTCCTAGGTAAACTATAGGTTTCCCCTCAGAAAATGCCCCTAAAGTGAGAGAGCACAAAATGTTTCAAAAACGGCTGGCATTTCGCGTAACCAAAATGTGAAATTCTGCTGGCACTTAAAGGGTTAAATATTCTTCTGAAAATGGTTACTACCTGCTGTAATATTTGTACACATACGGTTTTGATTATATGAAAAGCTTGTGATACTATGACACTATGAGAATGCCAATGCTGTATATTGGAGCATGCTATGTAAGTTTTCAGATAGACACCATAGCTATACTGCAATTTGCATTAACTTGTTCTTCATTAATTCATGTAAAGAGACTGTAGGTCTGATATACTTACTTTATTTTAAGAGTCCCTGCATCCCAAAGCCAAAAGCAAATGGTACCATCTGCTCCAGTGGAGGAAAGATATCTCTTTGATCCATTGCACAAAGGAGAAAACTGTAGAACACAATAAGGAAGAATTGTGAGGACAACATAACAAAAATACTTTATTTATAGAGAATTCGAACCATAGAAAACTAGCCAAACTAAAAAGTCATACGTAGGCCAACCACATACCCTCATGTGTAGAAAAGACAGATAGTATACAAGACGCCAAACGGTACGCACGCTGTCCTATTTTTTTTTTTTCAATCGTTAATGCAGAATGGACAAAAGACTGTAAATGTTGCATATTGTTTTAATTAACAAACATTAATATTTTTGTTATGTCTTGCAATAAACAGCGAGAAATTCCAAGTCAAGTCAAATTCTACACCTGGTTCTTACAAGCAAGGTCAAAGCCTCTGTATAATGAGCAGATTTTTATTTAAAAAGCTGCAGTTGGGAGGAAAGGAGAGTTTGTTTATACAGAGGGGCTGCTTACTGTAAGAACAGGAAGTAGAATGTAAATAACTTTCAATTTCTGATATTGGACGGTTTAGTGCAATAAATAGAAAACAGACTTTTAAAAAAAAAAAAAAAAAAAACTTGCAACATGCATAGTGTCAGCACAAGCTATTGCAGACACAGGAACGATCTCAACTTTTGTGACTTTTTTTACATCACCTGATTCAACTAAAAGTCTAAACAGTTGTGAGCTAAAGGTCAAAGCCAATGTCATTATTTTATTTCAGCCTACTCAAAGGGGTGGTTGGCCTTTCCGTTAACTTTTAGCATGTTATAGAACAGATCAGAGATCCCCAACCAGTAGCTCACAAGCAATATGTTGCTCACCAAGCCCTTAGATGTTGCTCCCAGTGACCTCAAAGTAGGGGCTTATTTTTGAATTACGGGTTGGAGGCACGTTTTGGTTGCATAAAAACCAGGTATAATGCCAAACAGAGCCTCAATTTAGGTTGACAATCAACATAGGGGCTACTAAATGGCCAATCACAGCACTTATGTGGCACCCCAAGAACATTTTTCATGCTTGCATTGCTCCCCAACTCCTTTTACTTCTGAATGTTGCTCAGGGGTTCAAAAGCTTGGGGATCCCTGGAATAGATCATTCTTAGCAACTTTTCATTTGGCCTTCATTTTTTCTTTGTAATAATTTTTAAATGATTTGTGCCTTCTTCTTCTGGCTCTTTCCAGCTTTCAAATGGGGGTAACGGACTCCATCGAAAAAGAAATGCTCTGGAAGGCTACAAATGTATTGTTATTGCTGCTTTTTATTTCTAATCTCACTGATTCATATTTCAGTCCAATTTAAATCAATGTATGGTTGCTAGGGTCATTTGGATCCTAGCAACCAGATTGCTGAAATTGCAAACAAGAGAGTTGCTGAATAAAAAGCAAAATAACACAATATTAAAAAGTTAAAACCAATTTAAAATAGTCTCAGAATATCACTCTCTACATCAAACAAAGTTAATTTAAAGGTGAACAACCCCTTCAAACATATTACGAGGTATATGCCAAACCATTATAGAACAGTCAGTGCAGCAGCCAATTGTTTGTTGAAACCAAACCCAAGAGAAGGTACTTTCCTTGCATGCCAATTGAAGGGGTGTATGGCAGGTGCAGAATTTTTAATTAACCTTTAGGGTTATGGCACACTGGGTATATTCTCTGTTAGCTAAGAATCCGAAATTGCCACTATTGTCTTCCAATTAACATGAATAAGAAAAAGTGCAACATTACTGGTACTGTACTTAACTCACAAAGGAGAATTTAACCCTAAACTTAAAACCCCGACCCCCCTCCCCCCAGCCTAAGTGTTACCCCAGGCAAATGCCCTTAATGTTTTACTTACACCCTCGGTGCAGATTCAGGCATCGGAGTTCACGGGCGCCATCTTCAGCTGATTCGGTAGTGTTGGTAATGAGACCAGCGCTTTTTTCGCCAATTTTCCTGAGTTTCGGTGCATGCGCAGTTGTCGCAAAACAGAAAATTGCTCCAAATGCGCATGCGCCGACATGCCTGCCTGATTCCGAAGATTTCCGAAGAGAAGAAGATGGCGCCCATGAACGCCAATTTTCCTGAGTTTCGGTGCATGCGCAGTTGTCGCAAAACAGAAAATTGCTCCAAATGCGCATGCGCCGACATGCCTGTCTGATTCCGAAGATTTCCGAAGAGAATAAGATGGCGCCCATGAACTCCTATACCTGAATCTGCACCGAGGGGTAAGTAAACCGTTAGGGGCATTTGCCCAGGATAACACTGCCCGTACCAGTACTTTCACAACTTTCCCTTTCAAGATAACTGGAGGCAGCAGTGGTGGTATTGGGAACTCATCAGTTACCTGACATATGAAAGCAAATAATATGTTCCCAAATGCCTTGGCTATCAGAAAAAACACAGTATTTAAAACTTTGAATGGCTGGCAAATGTTTTCTTGCAATATCTATTGCAGTGCCATTACCAATTAACACCACTATAATGGAAACCACATGGGGATGGTTCATGGGAATTTGATCTCTATGGATTTCGCTAAACATATATCATTCAAAACATTGCCTCATTATGTGAATTTACCCTGCAATAGCTCTGCTCTGAAGACAATATTACCTATCCTGAGGTTTATAATTTATGCTTAAGTTAAATAATTTATATTTCATAAAGAAAATTTCACTTCCTCCAGTACCTGTAATGATGTAATGGATGCACTGTGCCCTTGCAGTATAGCAAGTGGTGCACATGTTCGAAGACACCAAATTCTGATCATTTTGTCGCAGCTTCCAGCAGCTATCATGGTGTTTTCAAAATTTACTGCCATGTCAGAAATTTCCGCAGCATGTCCTCTTAATGTTGCAAGGAGACGCCCATCATCTGTTGCCCATATCTTTACAAGACAATCATCAGATCCCTAAAGAAACAAAAATGATGGACTGTAAACTTGACCACATAATAACCTGATTAAGACATTCACATTATTCATTAAATTGCCACTTCTCCTTGATACTTTAGTAACCCTATGTATTTGTCTAATAATTTAAATGATGTGAATTTATTTCCGTTAGCTTTTTTGCATAGGCTTGCATTTAGTTTTGGCCTTGCCTAAGCAACCTTGTAACCCATGTCAGGAAGCCTGTAGTGCACATAGTCTAGTAGACCAGCAGCAAACAGTCATTATGGGTGTGGTCATAAATGGAATGTCTCATATCAGGGACAACTGTCTAGTTTTACTTAGAACCTGTAATGTTAAAATATCAAATCTATGTCAGCATAGGTACCCACCTACATTAACCACAGTTTCACAATTTGATGTTACAAAATCCCATTCACCTTGCCCTAGTCCAGTAATCTACAGCCCAAAACAACTGCAATAAATGGTGTACATATATTTCTCTTAATTACAGACCACCATCCATAACCATGTGTGGTGTAGCAGTTACCTAATAATATGTTAGTAGGGGCATGTTATAACAACTAGGAGGGCTGCCAGTCAAGAACGTGAAAATGGGTCAGATTCACCCATCACTAATCACCACCCTTACTGTAAAGAACTATTTACCCTGCTTCATTTGAAAGTTCAGTTCCTCGAAAGGTTGTTGGCCCTCTGGTTCTTTTTTATATGAAAAAATTTTCCAGCTGTCTATAATATAATTTAATACTTGTAAAATGCAATCATATACATGTATAGGATCAGTTATCTGGACACCAGTTATCCAGAAAGTTCTGAATTACGGCAAGGCCATCTCCCATAGACACCATTTTATCCAAATAATCCAAAACTGTTTAAAAAAAAAAAAAAAAAAAAAACGTTATCTTTTACTTGATCCAAACTAAGATACAATTAATCCGTCAGAGGCAAAACCAGCCTATTGAATTTATATTTACATTTTTCCCATGAAGAGGAAAGAGCTTTAATTTGAAGCAACGTAGGTGGTTTTTCACAGTAAGCTGGTGGAAGATTCACGTGCATGCTGAAAAGTGACTATAAGCACAGTCCCCGAAGTGGAGGACTAAAATAAAAGGGGAATCTGGAAAAGGGGAACTAATAAAAAAACAATACAAATTCTATACATAAGCACCTGGTGTGAAATTACCATTTCAAGAATACTACACTATATGTCTATTTAATTTCCCCCCCCTTCTTTGTTTCTGGCGAGTTTGACTCCGTTGCCGAAAGGCACTGATCCATTTTTTATCCTATAGGTCAATAAAGATGTAACTTCAAAAATCTAATTGAAGAGATTTTACTGTTTTTTTTTGTTGTTGCACAAAATATCAATGTTCTTTAAAGCGATGACAATGGGAGCAATGTAGCTTGGTGTTTTCATTTTGTAGTTTAATACTGCTACCAATATGTATTTATGCAGCTTAGCTACTATAAAATTCAAGGTACTTTTTATTATTAATTATTTAATTTTAAAAATTAGAACCATTTGCTTAAAAAGGACTCTATTGGAGGCTTCCTGCAATTCGGAGCTTTCTGTATAATGGGTTTCCAATAATGGATGTACTGTACTGAAATACTAAATTATTTGTGACATTAACTATGTTGGGAAAGAATTTAAGCATGATGTATTGTGAAAGCAGAAGAGCTTTAGGTTGCTTTACTCCCTTTAGGAATTCACTCTTGCCGACACAAATTTACTCATTAACGGCTTTCCATTAGCATTGAAAAGAAATAAGACTTTAACAGTGCTATACAGTGTCGGGTTGACCCGGGGAACCTTTACTTCATAACTTAATCCTCATGACATATGGGACGTTTTGTTGCCCATGCTAAATATTTTCCAACGCTGGCAAGAAAACATCTATTAAAAAAACCTTGGTAGAGATTCAGATTGCCTTCAATACAAATACTGAATCAAGTAATTGCCATGTAGCCTGAAGTATGAAAGGAGTGATTTGTTTGCATTAACTTTACAAGCTTAGTACACCAAATAAGATTCAGCTGCCACAAGGTAGTTTAAACACCATTGTGCTCAGACAGTCAAATAACCCTGTACACATCTCAAAGCATCTTGTAGAGATACAGATATACTGATAAAACACTACTATTGTGCTTATCTTTGGACACTAGGTTACTGTAATTCTCATTTGCATGGATTTTCTGCTAAATATTCTTCAACCTCTATTCAGTATGAAGACTGCACTGGTTCCACACTAGCAGTGAAGCACTCAAGAGAAGATTCTGTGGGTAGGACTTACTGATATAGATGCGAGTTGGCAGGTCTGTGGGTGGGGTTGCGGTTCTTATCTATAAAGTATTAATTTACACTTTTTTCTTATTTTCTTTTAACTTATTTTTCTGCCCGTGCTCAATCCTGATGATGTCACTTCCAGTTTGCAGCACTACTGTGGGGGAGTAATCTCCCTGAAATGCCTTTCCACCGGCAAGAATACGAATCGCCAGCAGGTTGGCATACAAATCGCTTGAGATTTCAGAAGCTGCCTTAAGTTTCCTCGTTACGCAACTTTGGAAATCCAAAGCGATGCATATGCCATCCAGCTGGCGATTTTTGGGGAGATTAGTTGCCCGTAGTAGTGAAGATCTGTCACTGGGCAACTAATCTCCCCGTCTGCCACCAACCTAAGGCAGTTAGGGGTGGAGTAGCAGGTCCAAGTTGGTAAAAATGCAGGTTGTGGGTTTCAAAAACTGGTTCCGCGCTCTACCTGCCTCTGCAACATAGAATTCTAGATCTAGCCAATACTTCATATAGGTTCTTAGCATATAATAACCTACTACTGATATTCTTGGTTTCATTCCTTTCCAAAGGAACTCAGTTTGGGGGGTGGCTAAAAAGCTTATAATAATTCAAAATTCATACATTAAAAATGTACTGATTGTATAACTTGCTTCTATTACCACATTAATGTCTAGAGCTAATAAGGTTTATAGTCAATTTAATTTTGATAAAATAAATTCTCAGTTTAGTGTGTAATTTATACATATGTATTTCTTATGGGGATCAGGGATTTACCAACTGCTTGAAAGAACCTTAACAACCTTCTAAATGCCAGCAAGTCTGCAGGGGAAATAAATAAGGGCATTTTGCAGTCACTCAATGTTCTGCTCAAGAAAGCAATCACCTAGCTGACTCAAATGTGTGTGTTGGGAGGAAATATGTACATCCCTTTTTGCAGGTGATTTCAAGCATACAGTATATGTCAGGCAGTTATTGCCAACAATGCTGACTATGTGAACATTTTTCAACATCTATTTAAATAAAACACATAGGCTATGGTACAAAAAGAAATAGGATTGCAGAATCTCTCTAGGTAAAGGTGAAAAGATCAGAATGTTCCCTCGTGCCATTAGCTTATCTTTTTATTTGTTCGTTTTTGAATCTTTTAAATTAATAATGCAATGGGGAGTAGAATTTTGCTACTGTACTAACTGTATAACAAGGCAATGCACCCTTCATACAATATTAATATAAAAATAACTTTCTTTCCATGCAGTTTTAGAAACAAAAGCATACACTCAAAAATAAAAAATGCATGGATTAACTAGTAAATACTTGATTGGGTAACATGCAAGGACTTACCGTAAAAATTCTTCTGCCAGTTCTGTCAAATGTAACACAATATACAGATGAAAGGTGTCCTAGAATCCGTTTGTGCATTTTCATGTGCTGGTAAACAGCTGTCGGTACAAGGTTTTCAAACTGGTAGTTTCCATTCAGCTTTCTTGCGAAAAATGTGTTTGCTTAAACAAGAGAGTTACATTTAAGTCAATACACTAGAAAATAAAAAAACATTCTTGTACATGCCTTAAAAGATCATGAATTTTAAATTATGACACTAATAAGGTCACAAAAGATTACTAAATAAAATCTCTTGGTTCAACATATAATACATTTGTTAAATTTGAAATTAATAGGGCTTTTTGCTTATTGTTTTAAAGGAGTATCCATCATCATGTTAATTTTTAGGATGTTATAGAATGGACAATTGTTAGCAACTTAGCAATTGGCCTTGATTTCATTTATTTATTTGGCTTCCTCTTCTGACTCCTTCCAGCTTTCACATGGGAGTCAGACCCTGCAGCCAAAAAACTATTGCTCTCCAAGGCTACAGTTTTATTATTGCTTTTTAGTACTCCTGTTTCGATTTGGGCCCTCCTCTATCAATATTCAGGTCTCTTTAAATCACTGCATGGTTGCTAGGTTTAATTGGAGCCTAGCAACCTTACAGCTGATTATATTCCAAACTGGAGAGATGCTTCATAAATGTTTAAAACATTCAAAACCCTCAAAATAAAAAATGAAGACCAATATGCATATTGTCTCAGATTAGCATTCTCTACAACAAACTAAAAATGTATTTAAAGGTGAACAGCCACTTTAACAACATAAATATATTTTTTTTTGTTATTGCTTGAGCTAAAGTGAGTAAACAGGGAAACTTAGCCATTACATGGTCCCTTGGAGGTAGATTAGACAAGTGAACAAAAAAAAAGGATACACAGAATGCATTTTTCATAAACGCCCGGCAATTGTTTTTTTTTTTTTATTAGTTTAAGGGTAAGCCATGAAAATTAGCACACACTATATACATTTTTATTATTCTGTAGACTAACTATAATTGACACTACAAATGTTTGATGCCGGTTTAATAAAAATTCCTACCAAAGAATAAGTAGGAATACAGATTTGTAAACTTAAATTTTGCATTCATATGTGCATTTAGGGTGGGGCAGAGAAAAATCTTAAAGATGACAAAGTTCATTCCTTGTTTGATAAATTACAAGAATTATATTTTGTTTTGAATTCTGTAGGTTGTTTAATTTCACAAAAAAATATGCTGTGGGGATATTTTTAAATCACTGCCTTTTTATCGTAGTGTGTTTTGAAAATGTGTTTTGTTACTGCTGTGGGTTTTTGATCTATACAAGTCAAGAATGTCCATATAGCTAGAGGAAAATATGTTTTGATGCATAAAAAGAATTATATTTCTGTATTACATCTTTTCAATTAAGAGAGCAATACAGATGTGCAATATATTTCAGTATTAGAACGAAGAACATAAGATAGGTTCCTATGTAAACCAAAAGCTCTCCTCCAGAGGTGCCACTAAACTGTAAAATTAGCAAATGCTAAAAACTGCTTGGCAGGTACCGCAAAAACATTTGGGAAATTTGCACCCCACAGAGTAAGAGTGACATGGCAAAAAAAATGTCAAAGAAAACTTTGTGTCATGCAAGCTTTTATACTTTAAAGATAAAGAGTCGGATTAAAAAGGCAGAGGACTCCCTGGCGGAGGACTTCTGCCTGGCACTCAGTGGGCTCTTTCGACCGCAAAGAATGGTGAAAGTGAGGCCGTTGTAATGGAGCCTCTGAGCCATCGTTCAGCGAAGGCCACCGGCTCCGCTTCCTCCACTCTCTCTAGGAGGCCCACCAGCCGCACGTTGTTGCACCTCTGCCTGTTCTCGTATCATCTAATTTGTCCAAACAAATAACGATCTGTTCATTGGTTTCACTGGATCTCAGCAGGTTTGAGAACTTGGCAGCAACAAGAAGCGTTCGATATTAATATATAATATTGGCACAAGAAATCTATTTTATTTGTACAGGGCAACAAAAAATGTATTTCTACCTTTCATGAACTGGCCCTTATAATTATAGGGTTGGCAAACCATACCACAGCTAAAATATATTATTCAGCATGCTACCTCAGCAGTATTGGCAATGTAAATGAGAATTTTCTTACCAGATATTTCTAGCTACTATCATTTAATAACAGCATGGCTGTTCCGTTTGTAAAACTTTGGATGTTAGCAACTTTAACACTGGAAGAGCATGGACCCTAAGAAAACTACCACCAATTTCATGGTAGTTCATTTAGTAATAAAAGGGATACGGTCACTGAAACAACATCTCTTTTATTCTCCTCAGACACAATACTAAACGGGTATAGGATGTGTTATCCAGAAACACATTATCCAGAAAGCTTTCAACTACAGATAGGTGGTCTCCCATAGACTCCATTAAAATCAAATAATTTTTCAAAATAATTTCCTTTATCCTTGTAAAAATTACATAGTACAGTGTACTTGACCCCAACTAGGCTATAATAAATCCTTATTGGATACAAAACAATTCTATTGGTTTTAATGAATGTTAAAATGATTATTAGACTTAAGGAAGTGATCCCCAACCAGTAGCTTCGTGAGCAACATGTTTCTCTCCAACCCCTTGGATGTTGCTCCCAGTGGCCTCAAAGCAGGTGCTTATTTTTGAAAGGCTAGTTCACATTCGAAACACTAAGCTTGAAACAAGTTCAGTTATTTTCAGACAGTACACCAGTAATAACTTTTTTTTTCCATTGCTTTTAATTTTTTTTTTTTTTTTTTAGATTTTGATTTTATTTTTACGATATTGACATTTACCCCCAGAGCAGCTCTGTGAAGCGGAGTCGCTGACTGTAAACTGATCCAATTTGGTACATGATTTGATAGATTTTTATCTTAAATCCCAAACAAAATAATCCCTGAATTTTATTAGTCTTTTTAAGTGATGTTCAGGTCAGCCCCGAAACCCACGGGTTGAGCAAACATCCACACATGCTTTGCTGGTTCAGGACAAACTTTTCCGTCAGACCGCCCCATGCCTGACCGTACAACGGCCCACTTCCTCCAACAGCAGCATGTATTTATAGGCGCGCGCCTGCTCTGCCTGCCCCTTTTGTCACATCCAAGATGGGTGGGTCTGCCACAGGTCTATAAATACAGGTGACTCGCTGGATTGAGTTAGGAGCAAATGGGTTAGCGTTGGGTTCAGCTCAACAAAAGGTCAACCCACACATTGTCAGTCAGTTGTTATAAATGATACAACACTTGTTAATATTCTAAATTTCATGCTACTGAAAAACATGGGAAAAAGTAGCAAATTGTAACAGTTTTTGAGCCTGTTTGGGCTTCAATGTACTTAAAAAGCACTAGAGTATTTGAATTCTTAATCAGAGCATGGTAGGCATTTGCACCCCCTGCCAATCACAGTTCTGTAATGTTAACCAAATAGGGTCACATGAGGGTAATTTACACAAAAATGCCCAAATAATTTAAGCCTGTTTTCATTCAATAAGCAGTATATTTTGAGGGGGAAATATTTAGTAGAGTAATGTTTTTAAACATAATCTGTAAGACTTAAATAGTGTGTAAAAAGTCACCATTGAAACTGATGTCCTCCAGCATAAATGGCATCCACTGTAATATATGTACTGTAATCTCTCCAATCACAATATTACATAGTCAATATTTTATTAAGTTATGTTCATGAGTGAAGAAAAGAAAGAAAAAAAAATAGACAGGCACTTCTGCAGCAACACAAGGAAGCATAAACATCCAAAAGATAAACAAATGCTGGCTAGAGAAAGTTGGGTGCTTCACATATAAAGATAAAATAAAAAAGCACAACATAGAGAAATATAAGAATCAAACATGCTTTACCTATGCTTGGTGGGCTTCCATAATTTATTGGTGGCTCTGGAGGCCTTCCACAGTGTAAAGCAGCAAGAGCTGAACCCTTCCACACAACATGCTTGCAACCTACAGAGCAGAAGGCATGGAAAATGTAAATAAGAAATAAGAAGACATTAGACTTGGAACAAAATCAAGCGTTATTCTTGCATACTTTTGTTTGTGCGCAGCAGAGATTGTCGTCCAGCACCCAAAAGGGTATGTACCCCTGGGACACTCTGAGGAACTTCTTTTTCCAGCAGTGGTCCTATCTTTTGACATATTTGCAGTAAATGGTCAGGTGCCAAGTGTCGATAATATTTCACCTATTGCAGGAAGCAAAAGGGAATTTGTAGTTAGCTAAACAAGTTATTATGCAACTTGTACCAAAATAACAGGGCAACCCTTTTGAAATAAAAAAAAAAAATAATATTTTTTTATTTCTAAATGGTTGCCCTGTAACATTTTTACTGGCTAACACGGTACAACAACTTTACCTACCAAAATTAAAAAATACTTCTGGTTGAAAAACAGGAAATGGTTAAAGGACGAGTAACATTAAAAAGTGAAAATTTCAATTTACATTCTTAGGATTGTTTCTGGTCATACAGCACTTACAAATAAACTATTTTTTAGCAACAAATATACTAATTTATATGAGAAATGTACTGAAGTACAGGTATAGGATCCATTATCCGGAAACCCGTTATCCAGAAATCTCTGAAATCCAAATTGCAGAAAGATCCATTATTCTGAAAACCCCAAGTCCCAAGAATTCTGAATTACAGGTCCCACACCTGTACTGTAGAAAGCCATGAATGGCCTTTGTCCACTGTTTATGTTCCTGAGAACTAAACCCATTGTATTCTATATGTCTTATGCATTCTTTGCTGTGTAAACATGAACCTTTTTGCCCTAGTCAATTGCTGCCCTACGGCTATATAAACAATTTTTTTTACAGAACAGAGTAACAGCACATAAAAATTAAGGATGTGGCAAATCCAGTATTCGGTTCAAGATTTAGCCTTTTGCAGAAGGACCCTGATTCGAAATTCAAGTGCCTGGCTGAACCAAATCTTTAAAATCACTTGATTTTTTTTTTTGGTCACATGAACAAGGATGTTGAGTAAGTGTTTTTCCCACATGCTTTTAAAGTGGTTCTTTAAAGGAACAGTTCAGTGTAAAAATACAAACTAGGTAAATGGGCTATGCAAAACAAAAAAATTTGATATAATTAGCCAAAAATGTAATCTATAAAGGCTGGAGTGAGCTGATATCTAACAGAACAGAACACTATTTTGTGCTTTGCAGGTCTCTAACTCTGAGTTAGGCGGCGAGAGAGCTGCAAAGCAGGAAGTAGTGTTCTGGCTATTATGTTTGATCTCCAGTCACTCCAGTCTTTATAGATCACATTTTTGGCTAATGAACTATAAAGAAAACATTTATTTTGCACAGCCTATTTACCCAGTTTTTATTTTTATACTGAACAATTCCTTTAAGCCCTTCCATAAGCAAACTGGGGCTCAGATTTGGTTTGGGAATTACCTGAAACCTTTATAAAAGATACCTAATCCCAAAATAGTGATACTTTGCATCCCTGATCAAAATGCACAGTAGAACCCCCACTTTACGGTTTTTAGGGCATCAGAAACCTACGTGTTTCGTGCCAGAAGTGCCGGAGACTTAGCACGAAACGCATAGATTTCCTCTCCAACCCACTGCCAATGTTCACATGGTGTGCACAATAAAGCCGCATCTTTACTAAGAAGCAAACGTCTCTTTTGAGTACTTCGGTCAGCGCCGTACAGCGGGTGATTTCTGTGACAGTACTTAATGAGATCCACCGCTTTGGGAGCAGGATGACACTTAAAACTTTTTTGAGTTCACCAGTGCTCCTCTGCCCCACACTAACAGCACCCCCAGTAGTTTGACGACCAGATGGTGCCTTTGCATTGTTGCTCAGCTGAAGCTTAAAGAGGAAATATACCCCTTTGTCATAATTTAATGTAAAAACTGATCTTTTCAGAAATTTTGCAATTTATATTTTCCATTTTATTTTTAGATTTGCAGTCAAACTTTGCCAATATCATGAATGTGCAACAAGAGTGTCCCCTGCTGTTCTGTTCGGGCCAATCACAAATTATAAAACCAGAAGTGTATGTGAACAAATTCACTTTGATTCCAACTAATAATTCATAAGTGGTATAATATAATATCTCCTTAATAAAAAAAGTGCAGCATTATAAATGGCAATGGAAAAATAATGGCAGCTACTTTTTCATATGTTTTGTATTGTCATATAAGCAATAGATAAAAAAAGAAAGTGTACACAAAGATATAGATGGCTTATAAATGCACACATTTTTATAGTAAAACCTTTCATTAAATCTTCAGAAACAGAGCTAATTAGGATACAAATAAAAACCAGTTAATAACTAATAAAGGCAGAGGCTTTAGGACCTCTAAATGATAGTGGCTGAAATGGTAAATGAACAGCTTTTGCATGGGTTAAAGCTCACCGGTCAAAACAGAGTTAATTTTAGAAATAAATACCATTGGCATAGAAACTATCACTAGAGTTCATATGCTTTAAAAACGCAAATAAATGCATATGGTAAATGTGCAAGTCTTTCTGTGCCTTAAATCACAGATACCCATGGGACTAAAATATAAATGTGCACATGAACCCAGGATACAATTTAAGTTTTAGCTGTAACCATAACGGAGCACAAATGAATAGCCACATTCATAATCCAAATAAAATAGTTAAACAAGTGACACCTAAAAGCACATAAAAAAATGCATCCACAATAAAAGAATTAGAATGGTATCAGTTATCCATAATGCTCGAGACATGGGTTTTTTTCTGGATTGGGTATCATTCTGTAATTTAGATCACCATACCTTAAAATGCAGTCTACGGGAGATGGCCTTCCCATAATTTGGTGCTGTCTGGATAACGGGTTTATGGATAACAGATCTCATACCTGTTCTGTGAATAACCCAGCACAGTTCAAAACAAGTGCTTTCTCTGAGTAGAACATGTAATAATCACTTAATTTGAACTATGTATGGATAGGCTGATAATGGGTCATGTTAGAACCCGAAACACACAGGAACAGAGGAGAACCAAATTCTAAAACAAGTGACTAGAATCCCATAGGTATGCCTTACAACTAGGCATCCCAAGGGATTCTACCTTTTCATTTTAAGGTGGCCATACACGGGCCGATAAAAGCTGCCGACAGACTGAGCCGAGATCTGGCCGACTTCGATCGGATCGCGGCCGCATCTGTTCATTGATGCGTTCCCGCGATCCGACCGCCCGTTTGCTAGGATTCGATCGCTGGGCCCAAGGGCCCACGATCGGATCAGCCCGATATTGCCCACCTCAAGGTGGGCATATCGGAGGGAGATCCGCTCGTTTGGCGACATCGCCAAACGAGCGGATCTCTCCATGTATGGCCACCTTAAGATCTCCAACACAGTAATGGTGGGGTTGGGAGTGGAAGGCAGGTGCTGCATGCCTTTTTTCTCTGTGAATTTACAGCTGCAAACAAAAACAACACACTAAAATTAAGTAAAGGAAACTCATACAAAGCATTAATAAAAGTGGAGCTACAGAACCCTGTGGGCTGCCACTTAGAAATGAATCAGATTTTACAACACACCATTGACAATTACACTGTTTCCACAATCCTCCCTTATTGGGTACCTATCACCAAAGTTGTGGAGTCATAAGCCACAGAACATACCGACTCCGACTTAAAAAATACAAGCCAGTATTGTATTTAGTAAGCCAGGTTCCTCACTCATTGTGTGCATTCAAGTGTCCCAGCATGGCTGACCTCAACGTGGATCCAATCTCAGTGCATAATTCGTTTCTGGATCTGCCAATAGAAAGGCAGACAGCTTCTTCTTTTGACATAAGAAAGCATTTTCTAATAGTTACATGGCAGAAGTGCTTTACCCACAGAAATTCCCATGTACGGCAGTGAAAAGGTAATGTTACCTGCAGGGAGTGCAATTTGCCATGGGTGACAAAGCACCCCACATGTAAAAACGCTTACAAGAGCCAGGTCTCCTCCAGATCTGTTAATCAGCTAGCTTGCAACACTGATTCAGGATTCAGAGCCAAGAGTGCAGAAAATAATAGAGAGACTGCTTTCAGTTGCCATTACACTGACAAAATAACTTTAAAACCATTTGAAATATTTAATGATATACTCCTGTAGTTGCTATAAATTACATTTTCTTTAAATACGCAAAATTCTTTGGGTGGAGGACCTCTAACAAAATCAAATTAGACCACAGACAACATTATCCAGCTCTCATGTAAAGTTGACATGATCTATCCTGCACAAAAGCACACCGATAACTACTTACAATGTCATTATATAAAATAATTCTGAATACTCTCTTAAGATACCTTCAAATAAATCCTACAAATGCTGCATTTTAATGAGACAATGAGTGGACAAAATTACAGATCACTGGACACCTATCAAGTACTTAGGTTGAATTTTTGATTAAGAACAAAAAACTGTGCACAATCCAATACAGATGATCTAATACAAAAGTTGATCTAATCCCAAAGAAAGTACATTTTAAGCAGTTTATTTTTATGGTTTCATATTTTCTGTAATAATAAAGAGGTACGTCCATACTTGACTGTAGCTAAGCTGCATACATTCATATTGGTGGCATACTAATCCTATTGGGTATACTTACTGTTTACAATTAGTTTCATATACTTAAAGGAGAAAGAATCCCTGTAGAAAAAAAAAAAAACATACCCCCCCCCCCTCCCTCCAGGCTAACTGCCCCATACTTTATACTTACCGCTCGTTGCAGATTCTGGCAGCGGACTTCATGGCATCCATCTTCCGGGTCCTCGGTAAGCTGACTGGGAGATTGGTATGTCGGCACATGCTCAGTTGGAGCAATTTGCCGGTTTTTTGACAACTGCGCATTCGCCGAAATTGACAGAGATTGCAGATCTCCCAGTCAGCTTACCAAGGACCTGGAAGATGGATGCCGTAAAGTTCACTGCCAGAATCTGCAACGAGCGGTAAGTAAAGTATGGGGCATTTCCTTCTCCTTTATAGGGATACTGTCATGGGGAAAAAAAAATTCAAAATGAATCTGTTAATAGTGCTGCTCCAGCAGAATTCTGCACTGAAATCCATTTCACAAAAGAGCAAACAGATTTTTTTTATATTCAATTTTGAAATGGTTTGCTCTTTTGAGAAATGGATTTCAGTGCATAATTCTGCTGGAGTAGCACTATTAACTGGTGTGTTTTGAAAAAAACATGTTTTCCGATGACTGGATCCCTTTAAGGTTAATGAAAGCAACCTGATAAAATATGCAGGTTGAGAATTGGCCCACTACACTGGCATTAGCCCTCTGTCCTGCCTTAACCCAGAACAATGGAGTCTGCCCAGGTGCAGGCACACGTAGTGGATTTTGGCAAAGACATGTGAAAGTTTAAATTTCTTCACTGAAATCCGTGTGTGCCTGCACACGGCAGACGCAATTGCTCAAGGTGCAGGTACGACAGGAGACTAATGCTAGCATATTTCAGCAGGCTGATTTTCAGCCCCATGTGGAATTAGCCTACAGCATGGTGATCCAAATAACATAAAAAAAAAAAACAAAAAAAAAAACAAAAAAAAAAACAAAAAAAAAAACATAAAAAAACTCAAATCCCCAAGCATTCTGGAATTTAGATCTTAGATCTACATTTAACACTAACTATCTAGCATAAATCCATGCTGGTTGAACAATACTTTATGGAAAAACCCCTTTTACATAAAACCTTAAATCCCAATAATTCTGAATAATAGAACTAATAACAAATCAGCAAGCAGTTTGATAGACTTAAATATAACTTTGTGGTTCAATACTTTCTGATTTATCATTTGAAAAAAAAAAAAAAAAAACATCAAGAAAGTTTTGTATAGACCACAATAAACGAAACCAGAATAGTGTTATGCAGGAGGAGTCTATGCAGATTTTCCAAGGTTATTATTATTTTTTTACAGTGATTTCCCTGAAGAAGTTACCAGGTGAGACTAATTAAGAGGTTGTTTTGCATGATCAAATTACACTTTCATATGAATAATTTATTTTTAACCTTTCCTTTGAATAAAGTAGTTTATCCAGCTGTCGCGTTTGAATTCTGCCTTCTACGGAAATATCAGGAAATCTATTTAGCAATCGCAATGCACTTACGGGTTTTTTGCAAAAAATCAACAACTTAATACATGAACATTTCTATATTGAAAAGTGTTCCCTGAGTAAAACCAAAATGATGAAAGTTTATCACTGATACAGAAAGACCCAGGAGTCATACATGAACTATTCCACACCATACTGTGCACTTAAAAGAAAGGTAGCACCACCATTTTATGTTGACAAAGATTGGTGACCCAGTAGAAAAGTTGGTTGCCAGTCAACACTTTTTTTCCACCTATGAGAGTGGACCCATTCAAAACCATATATTTTGATTACAGGTATGGTATCCAGAATACCGAGGACCTAGAGTTTTCTGGATAGTGGATATTTCCGTAATTTGGCTATTTATACCTTAAGTCTAGGGTGGTTTTGCTTCCAATAAGGATTAATTAAATCTTAGCTTGAATCAAATACAGCAAGAAATGTGTTTCTGCTCCAAACTACCCAACTGTTAAGATACTGTATGTTAAATTAAGCATTTTATGAAATTTCGGAAACTCCTTAAACTCACCTCAAAGCTAACACTTACACAGTATCTTATCTCCAACATGTTACAAAGATAAAAGCATAAATACAAACACAAGGAGTCTTTGAACAGCTTGATGCCCAATATGCATATATGTTACCCAACTTTATGGTACACCGAGACAGAAATATTAACCTTGTGAATTTGAATTTTAATGGCTTGCACACGAGCAGATTCGGGGAGATTTAGTCGCCTGGCAAATAATCGCCTCTTCTGCGGGACAGCAATCTCCCTGAACTACCTTCCCCCTGCTATAATGCGAAAACGCCAGCGCCAATGCACTCGCGGCGTTTCGATTGACGGCCGAAGTTTCCTCTTGAGGCAACCTAGGGCGACTTCAGGAAATTGAAGCGCCACGAGAGAATTGTCGCTGGCGTATTCGCATTATAGCAGGCGGATGGCAGTTCTGGGAGATTGTTGCCCCGCCGAAGAGGGGATTAGTCGCCAGGCGACTAAATCTCGCCGAATCTGCCTGTGTGCTTGAACCCTTAAACTACTGCAGAATACACTGCATGCATTCTGTGTTTTATAAAAGCCCCTTGATAAGCTGGCCACAGAAACCCCTACATTTTTTACAAATATTTAATTTCAAAATGGTTAAATAGATCTAATACAAATGTTTTTTTAAAATAAGCATTTTTATTTTTCTGACAAGTTACTCAAAACTTTCCCTTTACATCCTATATGCCTGGTGTTCTCTATGGTACAAAAATATAATCTTCCTCTGCAGCAACTACTGGTAAGCTACATTTAGGGTTGCCACCTTTTATGGAAAAAAATACCAGCCTTCCTATATATTTATCTATTTTCCCTATTAATAACATTGGGATCAACCATAACTTTACCGACCAGGCTGGTAAAATACAGGCCAGGTGGCAACCCTAGCTACATTAGATTTCCCCAGCTTTTGCCTGTCCACTAACAGTCGGTCAGAAGTTTAGTATAATTCACCACAAGGCCAAGAAATGTCTTGGTTGGGAAATTATTCCAAACTTGATTCTGATTCCCTCAAATATACCACACCCTCAACATGAGAGCAATGAATAGTTTTTGGACTGAACATACATTTTGTCCATTTTTTTTGAATCACAGAAAATCGGTTTGTTTATTAATTTTTTGAGGTAAACCGGGAAATTGAAACAACTACAGATAATTTCCAGGCATAAACATAGACTTCTGCTTATCTTTAGACTGTAATGGCCACAGGGGAAGGGACTGATGTGAATGAAGTATAATCCTTTTAAATCCTTTGAGTACATGTGTTGGGGCTATATAAAGAATAACAATTTGCACTGGTAATGCTACTATCTATCTCGCAACAACCAAACACTGAGTAGCTTAAATTTCCCTGTTTGCCTCATTTGCCTCAATGCAACTACAGGTATGGCATCCATTATATGGAAACCAGTTATCCAGAAAGTTCTGAATTACAGAAAGACCATCTCCCATAGACTCCATTTTATTCAAATAATCAAAATTTTGAAAAATGATTTCCTTTTCCTTTGTAATAATATAACAGTTCTTTGAACTTTATCCCAACTAATATAGAATTAATACTTATTGGAAGCAAGACAAGCCTTTTGTGTTTATTTAATGTTTACATCATGTTCTAGTAGACAAGGTATGAAGATCCAGATTACAGAAAGATCTGTTATCCGGGAAAGCCCAGGTCCCGAACATTCTGGATAATCCCATACCTGTATATTTATCTCTGTAATTAATACAAAAGGCAAAAGTGTGTTAAGTCCAAGTTCTGTTCATTGATCTCATGTTGAAAGAGTGAGACTCCGCAGTAGTGGTGAAACGTACTACATCAAGTAACCACAGAGTTTTTACATTGCCCCTAAACCTTTACTGCTGCTTACTCATCCTGATCCCAGCCAGTCTTTCTGTGCTGAAAACTTCAAGTTTCCAAGCTTCGAGTGGTGCAATGAGTTTAAAATATTTTAGGAGTGGTTCCAAGTGTAGCAAAGACTCTTGGGATTAGAAAAGTATAGGCATGCACCTGATCCACTATTTTGGGATTTGGCCGAAAATACAAATCTCTGATGAAGGATTAGGCAGAATCCTAAACAGAATATAAAGGGTTAAAAAATAACCTGTGAGCACAGATAAGAAAATTGCTTGTTTGCAACAACAAAAGTTACAAGGTTTTTAGGATTTGGATTCAGCAAGGCACTTGTGTTCAGCAGAATCCTGCTGAAAAGGGTCGGATTTGGTCGAATCCCAAACAGGGATTCAGTGCATTCCTTGAAAGAAATGAACATCACTAAAGTCATGTCCCTATTTCCTCTACAAATAGGTTTGTGTGCACACACCAGAGAAGGACAAGAAGTCAGAAGTTTGAATTTGGTATATTGCATATATAAACGTATGATTATGGGTTCATGTCAATATGCGTATATATTAAAAAGCACTACCACACATAAATCAGTCATCCAGCTTATAGATGGAAAAGTAAACAAATGGTCTACGCACACCCATGTTTAAATGCTGTTCCTCCTTTTTAAAAGGCCAAATTCGTAAATAAAAAAAAACAGGTTAAAGGGGTTGCTCAACTTTAAATTAAAATTTAGTATGATGTAAAGAGACAATTTGCAGGTTTTTAAATTAGTTTTTTTGTTAAGTAGTTCTCCAGTTTTGAACTACAATACCTAACTGTTTGCTAGGATCCAAATTATCCTAGCAACCAGGCAGTGGTTTGTATGAGAGCCCAGTATATGAATAGGGGAGGGACTGAACAGAAAAATAATTACAGGTATGGGACCTGTTATCCAGAATGCTCGGGACCTGGGATTTTCCGGATAACGGATCTTTCCTTAATTTGGGTCTTCATGCCTTAAGTCTACTAGAAATTAATTTAAACATTAAATAAACCCAATAGGCTGGTTTTGCTTCCAATAAGGAATTATTATATCTCAGTTGGGATCAAGTACAAGCTACTGTTTTATTATTACAGAGAAAAAAGAAATCATTTTTAAAAATTTGGATTATTTGGATGAAATGGAGTCTATGAGAGACAGCCATTCCGTAATTCGGGGCTTTCTGGATATCGGTTTTCGGAATAAGGGATCCCATAACTGTACTAAAACATAAAAGCTTTCTGGATAACGGATCGCATAACTGTATAATTGTACAGGTTTAGGATATATCATCTGCTACATTAATGAAATAAAGAAATTGCTTTTCAATATAACCCGCTGAGCAACATGTCTCGCTACATGCAGGAGATGGAATCAAATTATGACCGATACTTAGGTCAAATACATTGGTGTGTGCTTCCTTCACATAGACAATGTATCAAGCGGTTTAGAAATAACTTTTTAAGTGCATGTATCGTGTCAATATTCCTTATTTAAAGAGAGTCCTACACCGCCTACTGTGTATTAATTATTTAAGTGTATTTTAAAACATTAAACCCCTAGCAGCAAAATGCATTATATGTGACTGAGGTAAAACAGGGCTTTGCTGCCAATATAGATTCATGCAACTTGGTTAGGATTAAGTACAAGGTACTTTCAGTTAGGATCAAGTATAATGTACTTTACAGAGAAAAAGGAAATCATTTTAATAAGAATTATTAATCTTTCTGGATAATGGAATTCTTGAGAACTGATCCCATACTTGCAATAGACACAGTCATGAACTATTTATTTGGGATATGCAATTAAAAGTACAAAGTTTGATACAGATCAAATCACTTACAGCAAACAATCAGCAAGTAGCATTTACTGATCATTATCTTATTTGTTCTAGGTTAGTGTCTCTGGGCAAAGTTTTGGCCCATTTATTACACATGGGGTTGTATCCTGGGTCTAATCAAATCATGTATAACACCAGCATAATTTGTGGTGAGGTATAATCCTACAAGTGTGTGACAGGACCAGGAAGCTACTAACAATTTGGGAAAACAAAACCTTTCAGAGCAACTTTCCCATGTCACCTACTCCTTAAGTCCTCTATGCCTCTTTCAAAAATGCTATTTGTCCTCATTCAGCAGTATAGCCATGCAAAGCTGTAGACTGCTGTTCTGTTTATTCATATCTGTAGAAACATTTCCCCTCAAGCAATGCACTGTGGCCCCCACCAATGCTTCTGCTCTCCTACAATAAAACATATATGGAGGTAAAACTTGCTTTGAAGGGGTTGCTCGCCTTTGGATTAACTTGTAGAATGATGTAGAAAGTGATATTCGGAGAGAGTTTGCAATTTGTTAATTGTCATTGTTTGAGTTATTTAGCTTTTTCTTCAGCAATCTGGTTTCTCTGGTCCAAATTACCCTAGCAACCATGCATTAATTTGAACAAGAGTCTGGAATATGAATAGCAGGGGGCCTAGATAAAAAGAGAAGTAATAAAAAGTAGCAATAACAATACATTTGTAGATTTACATGGAATCCATCTTTAGATGGAAAAGCTGGAAAGGGTCAGAAGGAAAAAAGCAAAAAATTGGAAAAAAAACTTAAAAAAATGAAGACCGATTGCTTAGAACTGGACATTCTATAACATACTAAAAGTTAAAGGTGAAAGGTTAAAGGTTGTAAGCAAGAAAGGAGTACTGTATGCTGGTAATGAAACAAAAGCAGTCTAGCAGTCTACTGTAGTTCTACGTAACACCATCATTAAGGGGCTGGCTATCTCACGTCGAACTGTAAGCACTGAGAAAGCATCGTTGAAGGGAATACACAAGAAAAAAAATGCAGACAAATGTGTTCGATTTGATAGAAAGAAAAGTAACAGCAAAGACTTTTTGGAACCCAAAATTACAAAAACAAAATTAAAAAACTATTATTAAATATGTATACCTCTCTTACATGCTAACAGTTTAGCACAGATAATATATCCAAAGTTTATACTGTCAGAGCACTGTGAGAAAAAAATATTTGACATCTTTATTTACCAGGTGTCATCTTTCAAGAACAATAAACAGCTTCAAGGTGTTACTATGCAATGAGCAAGAAAGAATAAGTAAGGAAAAAATCAATAGTAATTGCTGGATTGATTATTCCCAAAGAAAATTATGAAATGGGATACATGTGATTTTCTGCAACATAAATAAATTAGAAAAACAGGGGGGATTTAAAAACTAAGTCATTTCACAAAGTATACATTTTGTGTCAGACCCCCAGGGTGACCAAAATGTTCAACCCAAATAATATGATACAGAAGGGAGTGTTGATAAGCTAAATACTGTGTATAATATCTTGTGTGAAAGTATTTTCATCTGGCCAGGCCTATACGCACTTTCATTTGATTAAGAATTCTAGTATTTATTTAGGCAAATTCTGTAGAGACTAAATTTTACCGGCAAATTGCTTTCTAAAGTTTGCAACTACCAAATGATTGCCCTTTTAATTGGCCACCACTGGGCTCAAGTCAGAAATTGGAATATGGGAAACTGCAGCATGAAAATGGACACAAATACATATCCCTGGATACTAGATATGTTCAAAAAGCCATCCATGTCTCTTTATAAGGCATTAACAGGCCCTGCCAAAAAAAACAGAGTAGGTAATTTTATAGAATCACTACTAGTGCTGCGAAAATGACATCCATAAACTCCAATGGGTGAAATAAAATTGTTGTGCATCAAAAGGAAAATGTCGTCCGTTGACTTCAATGCATTTTGGCGAATTTTCGCCAAAGAGAAATGGGTCAGATTCACCCATCACTAAACACCACCCTTACTGTAAAGAACTATTTCCCCTGCTTCATTTGAAAGTTCAGTTCCTCGAAAGGTTGTTGGCCCTCTGGTTCTTTTTTATATGAAAAAATTTTCCAGCTGTCTATAATATAATTGAATACTTGTAAAATGCAATCATATACATGTATAGGATCAGTTATCTGGACACCAGTTATCCAGAAAGTTCTGAATTACGGGAAGGCCATCTCCCATAGACACCATTTTATCCAAATAATCCAAAACTGTTTAAAAAAAAAAAACGTTATCTTGTACTTGATCCAAACTAAGATACAATTAATCTGTCAGAGGCAAAACCAGCCTATTGAATTTATATTTACATTTTTCCCATGAAGAGGAAAGAGCTTTCATTTGAAGCAACGTAGGTGGTTTTTCACAGTAAGGACAGTGAGATTGTGGAATGCACTGCCGGGTGATTTGATGGCTGATTCACTTAATTCCTTTAAGAGTGGCTTGGATGATTTTTTGGACAGCCATAATATCAAAGGCTATTGTGATACTAAACTCTAAGTAATATAGATATTGGTATATATAATTTATGTGAAAGTAGGGAGGGTGGGTGTATGGATGTTGGGTTTTCATTTGTAGGGGTTGAACCTGATGAGCTTTGTCTTTTTTCAACCCAATTTAATTATGTAGCATGTAAATGATTTTGAAGTAGGTATGAAGATCCAAATTAGAGAAATATACATTAACCAGCAAAGCCCAGGTCCAAGCAATCTGGATGCTACACCTGTACTTGTTCCACTGAAACCAACCTAAAATTAAACTTTTTTTTATACCTTGTTTTTCAAAAAACTAGAAGTACAGCCAACAAACACGCAGTCACACTGTTTGGTAAATTAAGAGCATTGCAACAGCATAAACAAAATCAAAAATAATATAGCAATTTAAATTGAAAAAAAAAAAAAGAATTTTAAATGTCAGGCATATTAAAGGGTTTGGTCACCAGTATTAATTCATGAAGCTTAAATAGTACAATTACAGTATAAAGAAAAATTAGATTTGCTTAAAATGGGCTCCACTGGGTGATGTACCATAGTACCCATACCTGTATTATAATTTGTGTGAAACATATCTGAACAATCTCGTGTATACTGGTTTCTGTTTAGGGAGCACATCAAGGATTAACTTTTCCAGAAATTGACGAATGGGGTGCAGTAGATTTGCTCTGTAACAAAATTGCATAGAAAAGCAACAAAGTAGCACAGCCTGGAGACTGGCCTACAGCTTAGATCACTGGAAACACCCAAAATGTTTGGAAGGGCATAATGTATACATTTCAACACTACAACCTAAAATTGCTGAATGACAGGGAATTTTCAAAGCACTTGGCAAAAGAACCCACTGCACTATAGACACAGGTTTGAGGTATTTGGGTAAAAGTTTGCAAGTCTATACAGCACTGTTAAGAAGTGTCACTTTATCCTTTTGTTAATATATTGGGTTTTCACAAAAACAAAATTAGCAGAAAACAGCACAATAGCATTTTAACAACATCCTTAGGCTAATGTCAGAAGAGGTTCTCTCTCAGCTGGCAAAAAAAAAACACAAACACTGTGAATGACATACACCAGTTACTTTACACATTTTTTTGGGGGGGGAAATGTCATTTAAAGTGGATCTGTCTTCCAGACACAAAGTTCTGTATAATAAGTCCTTTTCAAATTAAACATGAAATCCAATTTCTATTTTTTATTAAAGCAGTCATTTAAAAATTTCAGCCGTCAATCAAACATTGTTTTCCACTCCTCTATGCCTTAGGCATAGAGGCAAGGCAGACAATTACTTTCACTTTCCATTCAGCACTTCCTAGATGTCACTGCTCTCCACATATTCCCCTGTTCTCTTCACCATTTAATTGTGTAGCCAGTGCATGGGGATAGACATCGGGTCCCCCATTCTGGTGCACTAACAGATTCTGAGATATACAAGACTTGCCTTAATAGCAGTGCCACAAAATTGCTACTGCCTGCTTGCTATAATTATGTATTCCCAGACTGAAGGAAACAAGATTCAAATAATTTATAAAGTGTAATTAAAGTTGATTTTGCTTTTTGGGTGATGGGTCCCCTTTAAATAGCATAAGGTAGCATTCCATTGGTTCCACATTAGCTGAAACACAAAAGGGATTTATCACGTTATATAATCTTAGAGGACATGGCAAAGGTGTGGAAGGGAGAGGTGGTGGATTCCATCACTATGTGTAAATCTAATTTAAACCTTTACATATAATAGCAAAGGTAACAGTTACAATATACAGGTCTGCTAGGCATTCTACACAACAGAGAATTTGCTGTGATCAAACTATACCATTATATTGTAACATTAAACAGCTGAGCCAGTCAGATTTGTCACAGGCACTTCCTTCTAAGAACTCAAATTGAGCTTAGTCCAATCGAGGGCTATATCTGCCATGTAAGATTCCCATGTTTTATAAAATGTTCTTTACCTACTGCTTTACAGCAAGCATCTCAAATATAAATGTTTTGCTGTTGCATTATTTTCCCAACCAATACTAGGCCCCACTGATAAATGAGCAACCTATTTGGGAACATATCAGAAGACACCACAAGCATATGTATAACATTCAGATGACACAAAGCTGTAATTTGGAACACCTAAACACTGTCCAGATAGAAAACCATAGCATATTATAACATAAAAGCTTGAAACTACAGGAAATGGAAGATAGCAGGCTTCAATAAGTAATGTATGCAATAAGAAATGCATAACTAAATAAAAAAATTTAATTTAAAAAAAAACATTTTGTCAAACACCTTCAATGTCAACTACATAATGTCCTAGTAGACAGCTGGTTAACCAATGCATTTGGGTAATAATTGTGTTCTGCCCCAAGGAATTCATTACTTGCCTTTAACATAACTCAAAACTAAAAAATTTCACATTTTTGAAAGAAATATGAATATAAAAATGTTGTAAAATTAAGGATTACACACTGCTACACATTATTAAAGGCGCAACTCAGAAATGAATTTGGTTCATAATATTAACTGCTAAAAAAAACACTAGATGTTCTCTAGCTAAAGCCGACAGTTCCCATGAACAAACTGACTTCATATTAATCATACTGCAATTGCATTGGAATACTGTACATGGTGTGGCAGAAATCAAAGAACAGCACAGAAACACAAATTCTACACAGTGTTGGCAGTCAGGTCCCTGACAGCTGGAGTAGTATAATTGAAAGTCCCTAGCAGGCATAGAGTTAAACAATACAGCAAAACATGACTAAAAACTAAAAAACTCTGAAAAAGCCCAGACTTGCGAAAAGGTGCATCAATCCAACCAGATCAAGAGTTCTGTTTAACAATGGCCTATATGAGAGGGTGGCACAAAAGAAGACAATCAAAAACAGCCAAGTCAAAAGCAAATTTGTAGTTTGCCAGAAAGTGAGTGAGTGAGCCAGCTGCAAGGTGAGGAAAAATAAAGTTTTGAGGTTACATGAGACCAATATAGACTTTTTTGGCCAAAGCTGTGTGTTGTACAGATATAACATTCCAAAACATTAAAGACTATACTTAAAGTGAAGTATGATGGTGGCAGCATCTACTGCAATGCCAATTTTTATCAGTGCGAACAGGGCATGTTAGTAGTAAAAATAGAATAGATAGAATAGTGCAAAATACAGAAGTATCTGCTCTTTCATTCCAGACTTTGTTTTTGAGAAAACCGAAACATAGTAAAAAGGGTTCATGTGCAAACAAGTTGATGTCTTTCAAACGGACAATCTGTGACACGATTCACAAATGGAAGTGCATCAGGTTTCATTCTACTCCTGCCTGAATAAAGGGTCAATAATCAATCTTTTCCAAATGTCAGATGTGGGTTTATTGCTTAGTATAAGTATATAAGTTGAATTCCTGACATACTACAGAAGAGGGGATTTTCAATTGTAGAAAAACAAAGAAGAAAACTCAAATACTATGTAGCTAAGGAACAGTATGCCTAAAACAGCACACAATTTAATGTACTGAAGCGTAGAAGCTGCCTCTAAATCTTTGTTTTTTAATTGTAAAAACAAAGTAGACAGAACTGCAAAGTTGCATCAGAAAGAGTGCTGGCAGAGCCAGTGGACAAGGGGTGCATTCACCTCACACAACACATGAAGAAACGAACCCGACTGCCATTAACCGAACATTTGCAACAAGTCAAATAGGAAAGTAACATAGCTATACAACTACATTATCACCACCAATGCATTGGCCTTAGATGGAAGTGAGCAGGGTAGTAACTACGGAGGAAGCAGTCTCTGCAGCTGCAGGGGGGCAGGAGGTATAGGGGGCGCCATGAAGCTCTAATTCAGTGATCCCTAACCAGTAGCTCGTGAGCAACATGTTGCTCTCCAACCCCTTGGATGTTGCTCCCAGTGGCCTCAAAGCAGGTGATTATTTTTGAATTCCAGGCTTGGAGGCAAGTTTTGGTTGTATAAAAACCAGATGTACTGCCAAACAGAGCCTCAATGTACGTTGATAATCCACATAGGGGCTACCAAATGGCCAATCACAGCACTTATTTGGCACCCCAAGAACATAGTGTTACTCCCCAACTGCTTTTACTTCTGAATGTTACTCAAATGTTCAAAAGGTTGGGGATCCGTGCTCTAATTCATATACAATTTCAATTAATATTGGTAAAACAAGACAAGCTCTGGATATGTTGGGGCCCTAAAATGAATTAGCTGTGGGGCCCAGTAACTTCTAGTTACTCCACTGGAAGGGAGAATAATATGCTGTGCAAAACAAATTGAAAGGACTGCAAATACAGCAGCACACGCAGAAAGTGAAGGCATTTTGCTTTAATCAGTGAAGAAGTGCTGATTTTAGCGAAGTAACCAGTTTGTGAGAAGCTGGCAAGAGCCTGAGGCGGTGTGCGTATGAGGATATAGAGAAAGCTCGTTGCTGAAGCAGCAGCACTGTCCCTCCTCCTAGCCTACTAGAACGGCAAGCTCCTCCCCAGCCCTCCAGCCCCTCCTCCAGATTTTCTCTGCACATTTGCACAACACCTATGACGTCTCTTTTATTTCCAGCACCTCCAATTCTGCTGGCCGTGCGCGTTTATAACCCCCTCAAACGTAAAATTCTCCCCGGTGAAAATATTCACCGCGAGCCCGACTATTAGAGGCTTGGGTTTTGCCGCGGAGCGGCCCTGCCGTACGCCTTGTATCCAGTGCTAGACCTCAGTGGCAAGCGCAGAAAATGCGGGAAATTCAATTCTATTTCACTGTGCGAAAATATAAGGTAATAAAAAAAACTTTTTCTCCTCCACCGTGAGAAAGTCTCACCAAATTGTGGTAAGTCCTCGCGTGTTCTTTGCCTGTCCAGTCTACCCTTTTCGGCAGCAGCTGTAATAAAGGAAAGGACGGAAAGGCATCTGGTTAAAAAAGTGACATTATCTCCTGGTCAATTCACATAAAAACCAGTCCGGTTACATTTGTATTTGCACATGGAGCGCAGGCTGCACAGCCCGGGCTGTTTCATCGCAGCTCAGCGCATTCCTACAGCGACTACTCCCAGGGCAGCTTCTACTCCCCCAAACACTGCTCTGAGGGGTTCCTGCCATTACATTTACCTAGATGCCCCCTAAAAAGAACAACAATTAGCCGTCCCTAAGGAAATGCTGCTGCGTTTGGAAAGGGGAGGAGCGGCACCATCGGAGCCTGTAGGGGGTTTCTCGCTGGCTTTATTATAGACGGCACAACAAAAGCTGGGGCGCAGCAATGTATAGATCGGTTCGGAGGTGCTTGTCTGCGGATTCCTTATGCCCCCCGCCATTGCGCTTCCATCCCACCACCCCCACTCCGTTAGTGACCTGCCCGTGTTACTCACCTCCTTCTCCTCCACTTCTCGGATCAGAACCTGCAGACAGATACAAAAAAAGTCACAACATGTTAAGCTTTCCCGTAGCGGATCCAACCAAAAGTGGGGTACAGGGGGGGGGCACCACAGGAAACCGAGTGTTAACAGCGGACCCACCCCCTTCCCTGAGATTCTTTTATACCTGTGCTGCTTGCTGGCAGGGTCCATCTTCCAGAAATCTGGCAATAAGGAAATAGAGCTCTGCAAAGACACACAAAACAGACGGTCAGGTTACGCGGCTCTCCTCCCCATACATACGCACGTATAGACCTGTTTCATAGCGTTTATTAGAAATGGTGGATGGGGCAGTGAGGGCGCACATACCGGATTTGAGCTCGGTGCTGTGCTGGTTGTTGGAAGAGGACATGTTGGGGTAGCTGCGTATCCCCCTCCTCTTCCCTTCCTAGTATTGCTTCCCTCCTCCTCCTCCCGCTACTACCGCCGCCGAAGCGGATCCCCGGGCCCTGCCCCTGGAGCTGTCAGGCTTTAGAGCAGGAAGGAGAAAGGGAAGCCTGCGCTCTCCACCATGCAAAGCCAGGCGGAGGGAGGAGGAAACAACAAGCCAGAATGTGAGATCTCAGTATTGTATCACTCCGCCAAGCACTGGAGGCGAGAGGATAAAAGAGTCCCTTCTCTTTTTTTTTTTTTAACAAACAATCTGAACAACTTTCAAATTTGTTTTGCAAGGGAATTATTACAACTACAGGCACTTGCTTGAGCAACAAGCCAAATTAATTCTTTCTAAACAAACACACACACACACATATATATATATATATATATATATATATACACAGGTATGGTACTTGTTATCCAGAATGCTCGGGATCAGGGCTTTTCCAGATAACAGATCTTTCCGTAATTTGGATCTTCATACCTTAAGGCTACTAGAAAATCATGTAAACATTAAATAAACTTAGTAGGCTGGTTTTGCCTCCAATAAGGATTAATTATATCTTAGTTTGGATACAAATACAAGCAATACAATACAAATACAAGTTTAACATTACAGAAAAAAAGGAGATCGTTTTTAAAAATTTGGATAAAATGGAGTCTATGGGAGTTGGCCTTTCCATAATTCGGAGCTTTCTGGATAATGGGTTTCCGGATAACAGATCCCATACCTGTGTATATATACTGTATATATATATATATATATATATATATTTATATATATATATATATATATATAAAATCTACAGTCTGGTCATTTCCCTATGGGACCAGACTGTAAATTATATCCTTATAAACGGCGCGTTCTGACGTCAGAACGTGCTGTTTATAAGAGGGGCCCCAGGCCGTCGAATTTGACGCTGCACGTCCGAATTTGATGTGTCCAAAACAGACACCGGTGCGTCCGGAATGGACGCTGGCGCGTCAGAAACGGACGACCAGAATTTCAACTCCGACCCCCCCATCCTGACCCCCGCACAAAATGTAGATTATAATGCATAATGTACCCCCTACTAGAAATTTATAAAGATATCAGAATTCACCTCGTATTTTTGTGACCTGTATATGGTCACATAACTCCTCGGTGACTTATAATATCTTTATAAATTACAGTAGGGGGTACATTATCCAATATATATATATATATATATATATATATATATATATATATACAAATATATACAAATATGAGATGACACACCTCTTCCACAATGTAACTTATCTTTTAATCCACATTAATGCTTTTCAAATTGATTCAGCTCATGAAGGGTACAACAGGGAATATAAATGGACTGGAATCTGTTTTTAGTTACTATGCAAGGAAATTAGGATTCAATACACTCACGGTTTGTTGTAAATGTAAATGCTTCGTCGTCGGGGCTACCTTCAGTCCACGTGACTCTAGATGAAAATTAACCAGAAATGGAAGAAAAAGAAGATGCACCTCCAATTTTTATTGGTGCGGAGTACAAAAATCAAACGTTTCAGAGGCCTTGCCCCCATCGTCAGTGATGGTGTACTTTATCACTGATGAAGGGGGCGTGAGGCCTCTGAAACGTTTGATTTTGTACTCCGCATCAATAAAAAATTGGAGGTTCTTTGGGTACACCACATCAAATTGTATGAGTGCATCTTCTTTCTTTCTCCATTTTTATTTACTATCCTTCTTGTATCTTTTACTTAATTTTGCCATGACCCAATATACAAGAATATATATATAACAACTCAGTTACTTTTTCACACACAAAGCACAGATATTGGGTAAAAATAATTTCGTATTCATAAATCATGTGGCATGTTTCGCTTTGTATGTATATTCCTTATGTAGAAACTCTGGTGTGCCTATTAAGGGTCTGAATGAAGAGCAAATTGGGGGGTGGGAAAGAAGACCTACTCTGCAGTGGCGTAACTAGATGTTACTGGGCCCCACAGCAAATTATTTTTCATATTGTCTAGAGGTTAACCTGTTTTACCAATATTTAGGGCTTCATGGGGAGTGCAAAGGCCTGTTCAAGGCAGGGTACAAAGTGGGGTCATTTAAAGTAGAACTCCCGCCATCCCACCATAAGACCCCTAAGTTTCCAGGCATTTCCCCCTCTCCCTCCCCACAATGTGCTTTAGTGTAAAAAAAAAAAACCTTTAAAAAATTCTGACCCTTAAATTCAGAGAAGCGAAGAGGCTTTTTGGCAGCGAAGAGACCCAAAGACTACACAAAGATCCGAAAGATGGCTAATAGTTCTGCTGAGCTTCATCATTTAAGGATCAGAATTTATAAAAGTTTTTTTTTTTTTTTTTTAACACTAAAGCACATTGCAGGGAGGGGGGGGCAATGCCTGGAAGCTTAGGGGGGCTTATGGTAGGAGGGTTTAGTTCTCCGTTAAGAAGACCCAGGACAAAAAATGCAAGAACACTAAAGTTCGCAAAAATCTTTCCTTTAGTGCTTAAGCAGAGATCACTTCTGTTTGTCTGGCTGTGCTCTGCACCTTGCAGTGGATAAAAAATCCAGGTGCAAGCAGCAGATTTGAGAGCAGCATCGATGGGTGCAGACTAGCCCATGTTCAAATATTGGGCCCCACAGCAGCCTGTGTCTAGTGCTGCTACCTAACTTGGAAGGCAGACTGCAAAGTGTCAGGGTCGTAACTACAGAGGAAGCAGACCCTGTGGCTGCAGGGGGCCCAGGAGATATTGGGGACACCATGAGGCCATAATTAATGTGCAATTTCAATATTTATTGGTAAACAGAACAGCCTTTGGATATTTTGGGGGTCCTAAAATTAATTTGCTGTGGGGTCCAGCAACAGCTAATCACTTCATTCCACTCCATGAATGGCCCCTCACGTCTGTTTGTGTCCTTTTTCTGCAATTTCCAACCTGCTCTACTATTTTCTTTAACTTTTTTTATTTGGAGCACAGAAAGGAACAAGTTATTGGGCAGTAAGCATTGTAAAGGTGTCAAGATACATTGAAAAATGCATGTTACATCAAACTGTTTCCAGGTGTATAGCACTTCCCATACATTGCACTGCCAATTATTCATATATGAATAACTTTAAATAAAAACTAAGCTGTTTATCGAGTAAATCTGAGGTAATTGGGAAAGAAATGTGGGAAAAAAGAAGAAGGATAATTAGATAGGGAAACCTGGATCCGGATTCCTCATGCTGCACACCCTCTTAGTCCGCAGGTAGGTAGAGGGGTGGGTCTTGTTGTACCATTCTACTCTCATACCATGTGCTGGTATGAAAGCAGTTACATATCTGTTTTATGCTTTAGTGCTATAGTATTGATTTAGCTTTCCCAAGTAGAGTTTGCTAGTGAGGGTTTCCTTTTGATGAGATGCCTCTAAACATTCCATTAGGAACATGTGAAATAGTTTTTTCTGAAAAAGTGTAAATGGAGGTAGGCTGGTATTTATCCACCATTGAAGTACTGTTTTGTTTTAGCTGTTACTGATATGACCGACAAATATTTTTTGCTCCCACTAGCAAATGTTGATTGGCAATGGGAGTATGAGTTAAATATCGCCCATTCGGGGGACAGTGGTGGCCCAATCTCTAATTTGTATCCAGTCCCATTATGTGTTGGCAGTCCCATAGGCAGTGCAAGAAATCTGCTTGTGTTGTTGCACGTTTTGGGCAAGTTGAGCATCATTTCAGTGTAGGTGGCTGCCTTTAGAGAAAAGGTTGTATCTCTTGTGGCTTTCAAAATACCAAGTATTGTTAGGGCTGGCAATTTTATTTGCCATTGTGATAAGCTAGTGGAGAGTGTAGTTATATGGGCTAGTGTCTTACGCAGAGTTGAATATGCCCCTGCAATAGCTTGAGAAGTATTTCTGCCTGAAAATCATCTAAATGGTTGTCCCAGTCCTTGTTTAGCAGGGCACAACTCACCATGGATATGTAGCTCTTCTTTCGGTAATAAGAGAAAATATGTATTTTTCATTGGGAATAGAGTGGATGCTATTATACTTAAAGCTTTTCCTCGCTGTAGATAGTAGTTGGCCTACTTGACTGATGCCATTTTGGTCCCAGGGTTACCTACAAAGGGAAGCCACAGCGAGTTGGTGGCATGGAGGCCTATTTTGGTCCAGGATTGCCTCCAAGTCTTCCAGACTGTGTAGAGGGGGCATTGTGTCATGTTTCTTCTGGCATTTTGTGTTGTGGTGTGTGTAGTATGGCAGGTAAATTAATGTGTGGTATAAGTTGTTGGTCCAGGGACTGTGTTAGTGAAAGTCTAGTGAAGCCAATCCTTAATGTGTCTAAAGCTGGCCATAGATGTAAAGAGTTTTAAAAGATCTTTTTGTTATCGTGAGACCACGATTATCTCGAAGTGTACATTGTGCTGCCAGGTTGTATAATTTGATATTGGGGAAGTTGATGCCTCCATTTGCCTTGGGTTGGCTCAGTTTCTGTAGGCATATGCCCGATCTTTAGCCATTCCAAATATTGCACCACTATTTCTAAATTATTCTTCATTAGAGCAAAGCCACATTCATGTAAAGAGCAGAGTAAACAAAGCATAGAATTACTCTAATTGTATTAGTTGTAAAAGTCTTATACACAGTTTTCCTAAGCACTGTGATGCAATAGCACTGGAGCCTTGCAGCACTGGGTTCCAGTCAGGTCTGGACTGAGATTTAAAATAGGCATGTGGAGATAATAAGCAGACTTACTCCATTATACATTTCTTATGGCCTGTCTTGGTACTGTCCTATCCCAGGCTAAACAAGAATACTATAGAACACTCATGAATAATAAAAAAAATCCAACCCATGAAGCTTGTTTTCCATATTCAACTCACTACTCCATCCCTCTACAAATGAAACGTTAAAATTTGAACATACCCCCCAGGACTTTGCTGACTTCTTTAAAAGCAAAGTCTATCCATAAACAATTTTCCCACCCGTCACTCTTCCTCTTTCCCTTTTCAACTCTTTTGATCTTATAACTAAAATCTAACGTTTCAAAACTTCTCCTGTACTCTCCATCAACAACTTGCTTACTTGATCCTATGCCATCACCTCTGCTTAAATAGTGTCCTTACTCCAGTACTTACTTCCAAATTACTTTCCAATTATTGTTTAAGCAGGCCTGTGTCAAGCATTTTGGAAAAGGCTACATTAGACCCCATCCTGTTTGTCTAACTCTGGGGTCCCCAACCTTTTGAAAATAGTTGGGGTCGGGGAGCAACACAAGCATGAAAACTTTTCCTGAGTGGAGCAATATAAGTGCAGTGATTGGCTATTGGTAGCCCCTATGTGGACTGACAGCCTACACGAGGCCCTATTTGGCCATAAACCTGTTTTTTATGCAACCAAAACCAGCCTCCAAGCCTGGAATTCAAAAATAAGCACCTGCTTTGAGGCCACTGGGAGCAACATCCAGGGGTTTGGAGCACAATGTGTTGCTTGAGAGCCACTTGTTGGGGATTACTGGTTTAACTGCTGCCTTGTCTCTCTTCTACTGCTAGCCTCTAAACTTCTGGAATGTCTTGTGTTTTCCCTTATTACTAACTTTCTCTGCACCAATAATCTGCTTGACCCTATGCAGTCTGGCTTTCAACCTGCACACTCCACTGAGACTGCCTTATGTAGAGTTGCAAATGATCTCCAGACTGCTAAGGCCTAGGGCATTACTCTATTCTCATTCTCTTGGACTTATCTTCTGCTTTTGATAATGTTGACCTTTCTGTTTTGTACACTCTCTCTTATATCTCCATTTGGTCTTAAATATCACCTTTATACCAATGACATCCACATATTTTTAGGCACCCTTCACTAACCACTGACATTCAGACCCAGATAGCAAACTGCCTACTAGCTATCTCTTCCTGGATGAACCAACACCACCTCAAGCTCAACTTGGCCAAAACTGAGCTCATTGTCTTCCCACCCAAACCTAGCCCATCTCTTCCTTTCACCATTACTATTGATGGCATGACCATTAACCCTTTGAATTCCGCATGCTGCTTGGGGGTCACCTTTGACCAGTCTCTCTCCTTTTTTAATCATATCAATGCTACTTCAAAAACCTGCCATTTCTTCCTTTGCAATATAGCCAAGATAAGCCCCTTTCTTTCACAAATAACAGCCAAAACACTAATACATGCCCTTATCTTATCCCGTTTAGAACATTGCAATCTTCTACTTACCTGTCTTCCTGACTCCCACCTTTCTCCCCTCAATGCTATTAGGATCCTCCTGCTCTCTCCTAAGAGGGATCAGTTCAACCCCAACTAAAATCCTTAGCATGGCTGCCTGTTAAACAAAGGATTGCATATAAAATGCTAACATTCAAAGCCCTTCGCTCCTTACTATATTTCTGCACTTGTCTCACTGTACATTCCTGGCTGGCTTCTCCACTCCTTTCAGAGACAAATTATTTTCACACCATCCACATCCACTGCCACCTCTCATCTCATACATTTCTATTTTCCTGCTCCTTACATCTCCATCCTTACTCCATCCCTAAATTCCTCCATAAGGAGTGCTCTCTCAATCTCTCCAAGAAAAAAGAGACTAGCTTTTGGAGCACTAGAACATCAGTCTAATGCTGGCACCTATACGACAATGCCTTTACCTTGTGCACTTTTCCCCTCCATTTGTGTCTTTTGTGCCTGTATGTTAGCCACCCACCCACTTAGACTGTAAGCTTTATGGGGCAGGAATCTCCTTACTACTGTGTCTCTTACCACTTAGCAGTTTAGCTCTGTGTCCTTATATGAGCTCTGTGTACTGTGCATATTTGTTTTTATTGTCTAACTTGTCCTCTCTGTATATACTTTTATTTATATTGTATTTTTATGCATTGTAAGGTGCTGCAGATCCTTAACAGTGCTTTACAAATAAAACTATACATACATACATACAAGTACACTGAGGCCCAAACAGCCCTCACCAGCCCACTAAATAGTGACTGTCTGTGGCACCTTATGGCAACCCCTTGGGCATTTACCAAAATCCACAGTGTGCCATCTATACTTGGTTCCATTCCAGTCAGGGCACAATATGCAATGAGTTTATATATATTCTCCTTGTGCTTCTGCAGGTTAATTAATCTTAGTGTGCATGAATGTAATAGATTGTAAGCTCCACTGGGAAAGAACTGATGTGAATGATATATAATTTCTGAAAAGCTGTGGGAAATCAGTGTTATATAAATAAATAATTATAATAATTACACAAGTGTTCTAGACTGATATGTATTTCAATGCATATTTTAAGTGCATGCTTACATGCAAGTGGTTTGGGCTGCGCTCCCCTGCATTCCATTTCAATTTGTTCAACCGCAGGCCCAGACGCACTCAATTCATCTGTATGGTCCTATCCACACGATAACACACGTAAGCGTCGAACCCAGGTGGAACGCAACATGCCGCATTCTTTTGGGTTGCAAATATATTTCTATTAGTACTTTACTCCTCTTTTTATTCAAGTCATCTTCTATTCATACTACAGTCACTTATTTAAATCAATCCATGGTTGCTACTGTCATTTATACCCTGGCAACCAGATTGCTGAAATTAAAACTGGACAGTTGCTGAATAAAAAGCGAAATAACTCGAAAACCACAAATAATAAAAAATGAAAACCAATTGCAAATTGTCTCACTCACTACATCACACTAAAAGTTAAGACAAAGGTGACCAACCCCCTAATGTTTATGGTGTGTGTGTTTTCATGTTTGTGGCACTTACCTGTGACTGGCTGGGTTGAAGGACATGCTGCAGGGCTGCTGGATCAGAAGGAAGTCTGCCACATGCTACAGGATTTGGTGGCTGTAGTGTTGGGGGTCTAGGAAATGAAAGGACATTAGCAAGCACTTTATTTCTAAGCATCTGCTGTTTTCCACTCATTTCCCTCTGTGCTTGTTTTTAAGGGCAGGGGAAACAAGCAGAGGTGCTGGGATAGTTATAACAGTCAGAAGGGGGGGGGTGCTGTAAATTAGGGGTCCCCAACCTTTTTTACCCATGAGCCACACTCAAATGTAAAAAGAGCTGGGGAGCAACACAAGCATGAAAACATTTCTGGGGTTGCCAAGTACAGGGTGTGATATGGTATTTAGTAGCCCTATGTGGACTGGCAGACAACGGGAGGCTCTTTTTGGCAGCACATCTCTTTTTTGCAACCAAAACTTGCCTCCAAACCAGGAATTTAAAAATAAGCAAAAGTTCATCTTGTGGCTCATACAAAGCACTGTGCTCACACACAAACCAAGGGCACACATACATGCTTGTTTAGCCAATGAATGGACACAGCAGGTTCTTTGCTCCCACCCTGTTGCAGCTAGAACCTGCTTTTTTTTTCCTGATTAGAGCATGATACCCAGAAGAGAATGGTGGCTCAATGGAAAATATGTAAAAGGGAAGCATTCACAGTTATGCTTATGCCAAATTATTAATATTGTTTAATAGGTCACTTATGATATAAATGAGCTGTTTTTAAAGTATTCATTCTGAAACTTTTGTTTTTCTATCAAACTTTTTACACTATGGAGAGAATTTAATTAAAAGTCGCAGGCGTTATTTAATATGGTGCCTTTGCGAATATTAAGCACTGCTCGCAATGTAAAATCAATCTCTGGCGAATATTACATAAAATATTTTCGCAAAGGTTTAGCATTAACACCTGCTCTGGAGATTTTGTTGCTAAAAAGACTTTGCATTTGCAAAAATTAATTACAGACGATGCGAATGTTTGCAAAAGCCATTTGTTCGCAAACTTTGCGATGAAGTTGTTGAGGTCTTTAGTCAGTCAAAAAGGATGTAAACATGGTCCGTAACATTTACAAGCGTGTTTGCGCAGGTTTTTTGCTCTAGCGAAACATATTACATTCCCCCTGAGCCTTTAAAACAGCACATTTACTAATTACACTAGCCAAATTACCCTTTCATTGAGAGTACATAATGCATGTAACAAGGAAACATGAATGTTTCATGAAAGATTTGATCGTGCGAGTCTCCATTTCGTATGATTTTCCCAACATTTTTCATGCCATGGCAATCGATCGATCGGACAGGTTAGAAAATTTCAGTCGGCTACCAATAATATCTCTGCATGTATTGCCGATCTGACGATATCAGTGGGAGACTGTCACCAGCTTTTGTCCGACACAACTTTCGTATGATTGCTGTTAGGCTGAGCTGTTCTTTTACTACTTTATTTGGTAAATCTGCATGTCTATGGCCACCTTTACCCCTCTAGGTACAAACTGGAGCAAAACATGCCGTAGACATGCAGATTTTCTTCTTTGAGCTCTGTTGGTACAATTTTCCAACCTGCCACTAACCATTCAGATTAAATAAAGTGGTAAAAAGCACAAATCAGATAATGTTCTGGCCATGAATTGGCAGACAGCAATCGTACGAAAGTTATGTCTGACAAATCGTAGTGACAAACTCCCATTGATATGGTCAAATAGGCAATACATGCAGAGATATTAGTGTTAGCTAATACAAATCTTCTAACTTGTCCGATCTACTGAACAACCAATTACAACAGTACAAGAAATGTCTGTACACTCTACACATGGTCTGAAAATCATACCAACCTTCGTTTTGAATGACTTTATCTTTGTGTCTATGGTCTGCTTAAGAAGAAACTGTAACGAACATACCTGGTGGTCTAGGGGGGGGGACGACAGGGACGCCTGTCGCCCCCTCGGCGGGGACGCCTGCCTCGACGAGCGGCTTCCTGTAGGCCGCAGGCGCGGCGTCTTAGGGCGCGCGCGGCGCGCTCTGGGTTTTCTTAAAGGCGCAGGCGCGCTGACGTAGTGACATCAGCGGCGCAAAGGGCGCGCAATTCAAACACTATTTAAAGCCCATTAGGGCTGTGGGACTTTGCCCGTGATAGGATTTTGTTCCTGGTGCTTTTGAGCTTTTGCTATATTCTGAACCTGTTTGATCCCTGTTTGTGACCCCTGCCTGGCTATTTGACTACTCTGACTTCTGGATTCTGAACCTTGCCTGATTACTGACTACCGCCTCTGATTAACCCTCTGATTGACTCCCTGGTTTGACCCTTGCCTGTCTGATAACGTTTATTCTCTGCCTGCCTCGACCCGGCCTGATCTGACTACTCCTTTGCCTAAACGCCTTGTACTGCGATCTTCTGTCCAAAGACTTTGCTTTACTGTCGTGCCCCTCTGCCTATCCAGAACCCTCATCTTGCACCTCTCGTTTAAGTCCAGGTGGCATCCAAGTAAGCCGAGGGCTCCTCCCGAGGCCCAAAGGCGGTCACACTACTGGTGAAGCACGAGCCGAGACCAGGGTGCCTGGTGTTTGTTCTGGTGTTGGGTGCCGAACCGTGACAGAAACAAAGAGCAACAAAGAGGTAAATCTTCAAACTTCAGGAGACCAGGATTACTACTATAGGATCCCACTGTTTGATGAAAAAAATTAGAAACAAATAAATGGGCCCAATCCATTCTATAGGTACTTCTGTCTTAGAAAGGGTGCATGTTCAATGTGATCCATCTTCTGAACCTGATGCATCATAACTGCATATCTCTAAGCTACATATGCCCTGTGGTTTTCTACTCTTGACTTGCCTGTTCCAGATGGGCTGCATTAAGGGACACCTTGAACATGCACACCATGAATTTGTTTACCTATTATTGGCGCCAGATGTGAGGGTGCACTATAAGTGCAGTACTATGACTAACCTGCTGCAAATCAATTTGGATGCAGTATTTTTGCTGTGTACAATGTATTTAATATCGGTCCTAAGAACAAATATATAATGTTGAGTCTAAATATGTTGAAGCTCACCAGTGGAAACGTGGGGCCTGGGTGCACATGCCTCAGACCTACACCATGAGGAGGTAATACATACAAAATAACAGCAGACACGCAACCATGCCAAAAAAAGGTGTTTGTAAAGCAAAAGTACACTTTATTACAACAACATGATCTACAAAAACTAGCCTTATATGTTTTGATTATATGTTACACTTTACGTACAGTGGCGGAAGTACCGGGGGAGCAGGGGGTATGAGCGGGCCAGGGCCCATCCCCCCACAGGGCCCCCCGGCAGTCCGCGCGCCGCTGCACGGTGCATATTCTAGGACAGTTTCCGGATGTACGGAGGGGGGCTGGGGCCCGGCTGCGCGTCCTGCACCAGGGCCTGCCCCCCTCTAGTTACGCTTCTGTTTACGTACCCAGGCACTGACTTATGAAACAGTGTTGAAACCCAGCTGATGAAAGACAAGGAATAGAATTGACAAATATAGCTTTCAATCGCAAATATATGAAAATAAATTTACATTAATTGTATATTGTATATAATATTGTATATTGGAAACATTATTACATTTACAGTATTTCACTAAGCAAAAAACTGTTTTTGGGTAAAGGACCTGTTTAAGCACAGAAAGCCACCAATGTAGCCAACGTGACATCATATTTGAACTTGTGGCTAAAAATCACAGCTATCATTAGCCTAAGCCTTTGCTTCTGCCTACATAGTTACAGTATATGATTGGAATGTAAAGGTCAAAGGATGACTCATTGTCAGCTGTTGTAGCATGTGACACAATTATACATCTACCAATTATGAATTGTTCACAAGCGGCACTTAAAAATATGGGGTTTTTTTTGGCTATGAGCAAAAAGTTTTTCTTGGCTCTGTATGCCATGTTACTTTGTTTCTGTCATTGCGGCACAGAATAGGAGAGTGCATGGGTAGTCTATGTGTGTCTGCTCACATGCACAAGTAAGGACCACTAGGGTTAACAATGAGCCTTGATTCACTTCACTCTTCTGGATGCACATTTAAAAGAGAAAATGGCATAGGGGCAAGGGGCACAGAGCCCAACTACTTTGTACCAAGCCTGGTGAAAGAGATATGTGTATTGTGCACTCTGATGGGAGCAATTTTGCACTCATTAGAGTGCATAAAGCTCGTACTTAGCTGTAAGGAAATTTTACCTGGCGTCCCAAGATGGCGTCTCCCAAGATGGCAGCGGCTTCCATGTGGTTCCTCCTGGTCGCAGCCCTGTGACATCACGCCGAAGCATCAGCGTCAGAATGGACGCCTGCATCGAAAACGCATGCGTGAGGACGACAGCGTCATGACCTCACTGCGTCTAATTTTGGCGCCAAAGGAGGCCTATAAAAGACGCTGAGACACTGCTCACATTGCCCTACAATAGGTTCTTCATTCTGAGTTCCTGGGTTCACTTCTACTGTTATTGCCTTGACCTTTGTGTATTGATCCTTGCCTGTTCCTGATTACTGAACCTTTGCTGCCTGAACCGACCATATTGCCTGGACTTGACCACTCTCTTTCTTAATCCTTGCCTGTACCGCGATCTGTTCGACTGGTGCTTCCTCCTTGGTCCGCTATTCCTGTCTGAGCCTTCGGGCCCCTTACACTTGCAGAGGTAGAAGTCCTTACATACCATACAGTTTGAGTAATCCTATCCATATGGTATCAAACTGTTCAGAAGATACATGGCATTCATATTACAATAAGTTTTGTACCCAAAATTATACAGGAGAAAAGATTCTGTAAAGTGCAAATTGTGAGTTGATTTTCAGAAATGTTGTATAACTTACACATTTTATAAAATACATGTGCTTTATTAATTAAGCTATTTATTCATTTTGAATTCTTCATCATCTCTTTTCCAAGTATAAAATATTACTCATAGCGGCCTTTAGAAACCCAAAAATTCCAGTAGGCAGGAGAATTGTAGTAGTAGTAGTAGTGAAGTGTCTCTAGAACCACCCAGTCAATATTTTGCATAATGTTGCTAAATAATTGTCAGATATTTAACACTTTTCCTGCTGAATGCATATTGTTAAAAACCCTGTTGCATAGCAATCTGCTTTTCTGATAGGGCCAGAAAAATGCAGCCAGTAAGTTTATTTCTGGATATTTTGTGAAATCTACAGTTTGGCAAACATCTGCAGTTTGCGAGTTTTGTGCACGAAGGTTCAGTAACCCATTTTAAATTCTTCAGGACCTCGTTTTATCAAATATACAACATTGTGGGGTTACGCCAGTAACCAGGATTTGATTGCTGGAGTCTACATACAATTACAAAGCTACAATTATATTTTGGGGCCTCTATAAGCCATATATTGTTGGTATCTATGAATGTAAGAAATCTACTTGCCCAGGAGATATTTCAAATGTATATTTAGAACATTTTACCCGCCAAACTTGTTGAAGAAATAAATACAGCAAAATGCAATTTTTTATTTAATACCGTGGTATTTATATTAATTATGTTTTTGTTTTTTTTTCCAGATGCTGTAAAGTGAAAGTTTTGAGTCAATATTTAGAAATTGAATTAAAAAAAAAAAATGCTCATAATAGCAAACGTTTGCCCGTTTTTAATACCTCCAAATGTATAGTTCTTAATGCTTTTTTGGGTCTGTAAATATTATATTTTGGGGAATCTTCATAGCACATAATTTGATATTCCAATGTAAATTGGGTACCAAACTGTACAGAAAACCCCATTAAATGATGAAAATAAATTGCTGTAAAGCACAAATTGTGAGTTGAATTTTGGAACTTGAATAAGCAAACATTTGAAGCTGGTTAGTTTGGAGTCTGGAGATATAGATTCAACAATATGTAGTTTCCAAATATATATGACTATCTGGGGCTAATTTACTGTTTAGATGCTTTTTAAAAACATAAAATGCAAGATATTTTGTTTGCAGTGGCCAAAGCATCACCTATATACATTTACATGGTAACATAGTTTACATTTAACATAGTAACTAAAAAAGACAGATGTCCATTAAGTTGAACCTTTTGATCTAAATGATGGAGCTGTACGCAGTTGCTTATTGGCTATAGGAAGTTGAAAAACTCCATCTGAAGCCTTTCCAATGTGTATCAGAAGAGGCCATTGCTTCCTGACTCCCAGTCCCTGGATCAACCTTGTGCTAAAAGCTTATTTAAGTAATTCTGTAATTTCTCAGTTGCTTAAAACCCATTCAACCCCTTCTTAAAATGATCTAATGTATCCACCATACAACCATTTCCACAACTTCCCAACTCTCATGTAAAAAACATTTTTCAAATATTATGATGGAACCTCCTTTCTTCTAATATTAGTGGAAGCCCTTGTGTTTGCTGCAAGGACCTACTGTTGAATAAAGTAACAGAGCTTATTGTATGTTCCTCATATATTTATACATACTTAACATATCTTAAGACAGCACTGTGGTGGATTGGCTTCTTTCTAGCTTTGGGGGTCTTATGTTCAATTCCAGCCAGGGCACATTCTGTAAAAAGTGTGTGTGAATTTGATAGGGACTTAAAATGTAAACTCCACTGGGCAGTGATATATTTCAGTTATATATAATTATATAATCTTTGTAAACATTAAGGATTATTTTGGCACTATATGAATTAAGAATTATAATAATAATATCTCCTCTTAAAGGGATAGTGTCATGGGAAAAATGTTTTTTTTTTTTCAAAACATCATGTGACTTGTGCTCTGATAATCTTCATTCACTCTTTACTGCAAATTGGAGTGATATTATCCCCACCGTTTCCCACCCCCCCAGCAGCCTAACAAGAGAACAATGGGAAGGTAACCAGATAACAGCTCCCTAACACAAGATAACAGCTGCCTGGTAGATCTAACAGCACTCAATAGTAAAATCCAGGTCCCACTGCAACACATTCAGTTGCATTGAGTAGGAGAAACAGCATGCCAGAAAGCAGTTCCATCCTTAAGTGCTGGCTCTTTCTAAAAGCACATGATCAGGCAAAATGACCCAAGATGGCTGCCTACACACCAATATTACAACTAAATAAATACACTTGCTGGTTCAGGAATGACATTTTATATTGTAGAGTGAATTATTTGCAGTGTAAACAGTGTAATTTAGAAATAAAAAATACATCATAAAAATCATTACAGAATCAATTTAAGCACTTCTTCCTATGAGTAAACACCACTACTTGCCCAGCCTTTCTTTATACTGTAATTGAGACTTTCCAGACCCTGAACCAGCTTCCTTGCTGTTCTGAGCACTGGAGATCAAAACTGCATGGTATATTCCAGAAGGAACCAGTGTGTTGTAAACAAAAAGAATAACCCTCTCCTCATGAGAATCTATGCCCTGTTTAATAAAGCTCAAACCCCTATTTGCCTTGCTGTTTTGGACTGACATAAGTTTATTTGATCACTTGAAAATCCAGGGACATGTCTAGAAAATCCAGCTAGATTGGCCATTTTAATTTAAATTGCATTTATCAGACATGTCAATCAATTTTCAAGTGATCTGGTAACTCTAGACAAGAGATGGTTAGTAGTAGAAGTGGTAACAGCAGATAAGACGAGGTGATAGAAAAAAGGCACTTTTACAAAGGGAAGCCATGTGGATAAAGAAATTGGATAGCATGCAACAAATAGGATTAATTGATCAGTGGAGTGTGAAATGCTTCATATAATAAATTAATTAAATATATGCTTTGCTTTATTGCACAGATTCAATTGAATCCAGCCCTAACCTTACAATTAGTAAGAAATCAAGCTTATGTTTAATGATAGTTTGTTACTATAAGGGCTGAGATAGATAAATTGCAAACAAAATTAGTGATTTGAATAGAAACATAAGGGCAAATTTACTTATGGTCAAATATCAAGGATTAATTAACCCTCGATATTCGACTGCAGAATTGAAATCCTTCGACTTCGAATATTGAAGTCGAAGGATTTACCGCAATTCATTAGATCGAATGATTTTAATCCATGGATCGAACAATTTTTCTTCGACCTAAAAAAGCTAGCAAAGCCTATGGGGACCTTCCCCATAGGCTAACATTGACTTCGGTAGGTTTTAGGTGGCGAACTAGGGGGTCGAAGTTTTTTTTCAAAGAGACAGTACTTTGACTATCGAATGGTCGAATGATTTTTAGTTTGAATCGTTCGATTCAAAGTCGTAGTCGAAGGTCAAAGTAGCCCATTCGATGGTCGAAGTAGCCAAAAAAAACATTAGAAATTCAAAGTTTTTTTTCCTTCACTCAAGCTAAGTAAATGGGCCCCTTAGTCTGTGGAAAACTTTGCTACTAATGTGTCAAGACAACTTTCCAGTAGGCAAACCTTATTGCAGTTCTAGGCTTTTATTGGTTTTAATTGTATCTATAAAGAACAAATACTTGAACGTGTACACAACAACTTTCGATGTTTGGATGTTGTTTAATAATGGATTAATGTATTTGCACAGGTTTTTAATGTTATTAATAGGTTAATCCCTTCCCCCTATCAAGGGTGTGTTACCTTTTCACCTCCCATTGAATACCTATAAAGAGTGTGTGTTAATGGTGTTTAGTACACTTGATAAAAGGCAATTTGGCTCGAAACATGTAGTGTCCTATGTAAATAGGCTACTGTGTAGCCATGGGGGCAGCCGTTAAAGCTGAAAAAGGAGAAAATGAACAGTCTACTTAGCAGATAACAGATAAGTTCTGTAATAGAATACATTGGTACTCTACAGAGAACATCTGTTATCTGCTACGTAAGCTGTGCTTTGAATGGCTGTCTCTATGGCTACACAGCAGCTTGTTTATATAAACTATAGTAGTCGTTCTGAAGCAAACACACTAGTTGTACCAGTGCATGGAAACAGTACATTATATTTTAAATTCAAATTTCAGCAACACTCCCGTATAGTGAAAAATAATTTATTTGTGCAAATGAAGCAACGTTTCGGGCATAACCAGCCCTTTATCAAGCATCAAGTTTATGGAGTGTCAACGATACGAATTGAGGCTCAATTTTCTAGTGCCGTTTTGCTGCTCCGATTTTTTTGAGAAAAATTATGAGTTCAATTGGTGGAAGGGAGTTAGGTTGAAAAAATGAGCTAAATTTGAGTTTCAGTAAATCAGCCCCTGTGCTATGTCTGCCTTATTTAGGTGGCAGGTGCTGTAAGTGTTACCAGGAGTCAACCTGCCTGGGTACTAATAGTCATAAAGAAAAAATCAGTACAGTCCCACATTTGCCAAAATAAAAAGTGTCTTATTGGTTCAAGATAAATTACAAAATGTTTGTATGTACAGCATCTTACATTTGAATAAAGAAAGTGGAAGGAAAGTAGATCATGTGCTGATTGTGATTTACATAAAATGTTCTGACAATATTAAAGCCCCTAGTGATGCCACTTTATGTATTGATTGTCCATATCATAGAGTCAATTTCCCCTTTGAAAGAAAAAATTAAACACAGTTGGGCTCATTTATAAACACTGGGCAAATTTGCACCTAGACAGTATCCCATAGCAACCAATCAGTGGTTAGATTTTTCCAGCTAGCTGCAGGTTGAGCAGTGAAAGCAATCATCTGATTGGTTGCCATGGGTTACTGCAGGTAACAGGTGCACATTTGCCCAGTGTTTATAAATGACCCCCAGTGTAAATTGGAACGCCCAGTTTTGGAGACGGTGTTAAGGGTATCTGAAAAGAGAAATCATTTTGTCTAATGTTTACAGTTTACTTAATTCTCAAAGGGGCAACCCATACACAAACAGGACATTGCTACATTAGACACTGATGACTGGGATGATATAACTGGCACCTTTGTGTCCACATTGAGTAATAGTGCGGACATACTTATTTAATATAAGATGATATATAGGTTATATAACATGCCTGTACGTCTGTACAACATGGGAGTTAGCCCTGCTTCAAATTCAAATCAGCCCCAGGCACTTTTCTGCTTGCCTTCTGGTACTGCACAGTGATTGCTTCTTATTGGGACAACATTGCATTTACAACTGTTAAATTACCCAAAATATTCCTGCTGGGTCTTATTGACCAGTTAATCCCAAATCAGCATAACTGACAGCTCTTCTGTTTACTTTTTCTCTATGCAAGAAATCCTATTGCACTTAAATGGAAACTCCAGGAGCACCCTTCAATACTATTGTGGAAAAAAATGGTTAACAATGCACTCCCCATGTACAAGCTGACATACCTTGGCAGAGGATGTCCCGATAAGTTTACTAAAACCTGGGACACATGGACCTCCTGCTAAGAAACCATCACCGAGAAAGACCCCACCTGGGACATTTAAAACCAGTAGAAGCACACTTTGGTAGCCCTCCCCTCCTCGACCCCCTTCTTCCCTCATCGCCCCCTCTCAATATTGTACAACTGTCCTTACTTACTTTATTTATTACCTTATTTTCTTGTTTTGTTAACATGCAAAAATAAAACCTTTAAAAGGAAATAAAACAATGTACTTGAGATGTCTTGGTGGTACTCCCAATTCATACAGCACTCAGCTCATTCCTGAAATACTCTCACTTATTTGGATATTGGTGCCAAAAGATGTTTTTCATAAAGGGCACCTATCACTTAAAAATTGTTTCTCAAACAATAGTATTTTTCTAACAAATGCATACGCATAATAGGGAGCACCCCAGCTTGCTCCTTGTATGCATGAATGTGACGTGAATCGGTCAACATGTTCCCCAATCCTATGACACATTCATCCACATAACAAGTGATCTTGGACACTAGTTTCAGTATGATTTTGCAAGAATATGCAATGACTGGCATACTGACAGACAATAATATATGTTCCCTTCTGGTCCTGTACATTTAAATACATGTAAAAATATTTACTTTTACAGGTTTATTTCATAATGAATCACTAATTTATTGGTATCAACAATCTATAAAGGGATGAATGTATATTGCATATGCGCAGGATTTAGTTGCATACAAATGCATAGATAAGGAAAGATGTATTTTTTATCCACAAGACAAGCAGAGAGGGAATTAGCATCAACGCCCACAGTTTAAAGACACAAGACATATTTAAATGTGTCACTGCTTAACCTTTCATGCCGTGGCATGGAGTAAAAACTCCATTGACTACATTGCCTGTGACATTCTTTAGGAACATTTCTTGCACTCAGAGAAGATATAAACAACATAGGCCTTGACTATGTGCCCAGATTTTGGGTTTAATGGAAAAACCTTATACACTGTAGAAACTTAACAGAACAGTATACACAATAAAAACTTTGTTTAAAAAACACATTCTGACTTTTCTCTTAATTTAAAAAAAACATATTTTCCTGTTTTTTTTCGTCATCATAAAGCACTAATTGGAAATGTGGGTTATTTTCACTGAACGTCCTCCCTCTCTCTCATTATAAACAAGGCAATTCATTCAGATCTGACATGGGGCTAGACATATTGTCAGTTTCCCAGCTGCCCCCAGTCATGTGACTTATGCTCTGATAACCTTCAGTCACTCTTTACTGCTGTACTGCAAGTTGGAGTGATATTGCAAACCCCCCCCCCCCCAGCAGCCTAACAAAAGAACAATGGCAAGGTAACCAGGTAGCAGCTCCCTAACACAAGATAACAGCTCCCTGGTAGATCTAAGAACAACACTCAATAGTAAAAGACAAGTCCTACTGAGACTGATGTATCAAAGAGTGTTGGTACTGTAAATGGAACATATTGTAATTGGACCAGCGTTAATGAAGAACCTCTAACATCCATCCTTGGTCAATTTGTATTTTATGTCCTTTATAAATAACCTTGAGGTTGGCATTTTCAGTACGGTTTTTGTGATAAGAAATTGTCCAAAGTTCCTTGCAGAATGTTGATGCTTTTCAGAGATTTGGTAAAACTGGAGAAATGGCAGAAAAACTGGAAACTGAAGTTCAACATGCTATCTTATGAACTTGGGCAAATGAAGTTAGTATTTTTTGTGGTTAACAGACTTTGAAACTCAAGGACATGTCAGTCAGTGTCATCTAAAGCTTTTATATTAAAAAGTGCCTCCTTATAGATCCCTATAAAGGCCTTACCTTGAGTATGTAGGGCAGCTTTGGATACTCAATATTACTAAGCTAGTAAGACTGCAGTTCCTGCCCTGCTGCTGATTCACAAGGCTGAAAGCACAATATGGTGGTCATAATGGCATTTGTCAAGACAGACAGGCCCCTGGTGCCTCTGTAGGTCCACTCTGTACCAGGATTAGGAGCGCTCTCACCAGCCAGGAGAGGCAGTAGATGCATATGCCCAAGCTGCCTTTTCCCCCCGCACCCTACTTTTAGCCTAAAGTAGAACCTTATGCTTAGGGAATGTTTACAAAGAAAACCTGTTTTTAAAAATAAGATTGTAATAGAGAACCAATTTCTAGTAAGCAGAATACATATCAGTTTGAGTGATGACTTCAGTCCAAGCCTTACTCAGTGTATGATCTGACAGCTAGAGTATATTGATTCAACAACTTGAGTCCAGCCAGTGGAATCTGTGTGTATCATATTGCACATACTTTAGCATGTAATAATAGCTGTGAGAGTAAAGGTGGTCATAAACCCACCAATATCAGGGTATGGCAGGAGATGAGTGACCAATATCGACAGAAGACTTGGATATCGGTTGGCTCGTCGATCGGGCTGGCAGGCAAATTTTGATCGGGAGCCTTTGAAGGGACTTGAACATCGGCCATCGGTTCACCTTTAGAACTAATTTAGTCCTCATGTATACTACAGAATTTGGTCTGATTAAAGCCCCCTTTACCTATAAAAGTGTTTCTAACAGAAAAGCCCCAGGCCCCATCCCCAACAACATCTACTGCTTTCCTTGCAGCTGCCCCCATACCTTAGATGAGAATGTCAATAATGTCACCTTCAGTTAGATGATTAACTCCCTGCTGGCAGTGTCAAGCCACTCACAAATAGTGAAAATTAGATAGAGAAGACATGCAGCCTATTATAAATGTCTTTGCAGATGGCTGTTCACCCTGAAGAGATTTTCCCATTGAAGCCTGTATCCCAGAGAAGTTATACTTAAAACTTGTTTTGGCAAATAAAGTGAGGGCAAGTTTACCACTAGATAGCGCGTGTGATGTCATCAGCAGCCACCCTAGATTAAATTTGATCTCCTGCTTTTCCATATCTACCCTGCTGACCTCCAAACCAGCATTTTATGTTTGCACGGTAGTGTAGATTTTCCCCAACGAGCAGAGCTGCACACACTCATCTAATAGACTGAGGTAAAAAAGGAATGTGTTCAGTACTTGGCAGCGGCGTTGGACTGGCCCAGCACAGACTTATAGAGGGTATAGACTTGGGCAGTAAGTGTTAGCATGTCATAACTTTACCAGCACATATAGCAAGTTTTAGTTTAATTCCATTAAGTCTAGAATCAGCTTAATTTTGAACTGCATAAACTGGATTTCACTTTTATAGTTCTTTTCCAAACTTTTTCAAACCCTTTTGGGATATGCATTTACTAATTGAGTTTTAGACACTGGGTCTCACATACCACTTAGCTGCTCTCTATTTTAGCCTCATCTCATCATTCTGTGGTTTCATCTTATAGTTTAAAACCAACAAAATAGTAAGAAAAAAGTAAAAATGAGAGCTGTAAGTCATTCAAGTCTTACTGCACCAAGCCCTTTATAACAAATAAACACACCAACTATTCTATTTTTCTGTTCTATTATTTTTATTTTTTTAAATTCATGTCCTATGACATTGGGTCAATAATGGTTACAACTGGGGGTGGTGGGACAGTGGTAAATTTCCGCTCGGGGGCCCTTGGGTGTCTGGGTGTATTTTTGAACAGATAACACTAAAGTGGACCATAACTATGGTTTATATTATTTAGTCAGGTTCTGATCTGGTGTCTGGTCCACCCACGACACATTATGACATAAAATCTTTCCCAAGTCAAAAGGAATTGATAATTGTAAGTATCTTGAACTATGTGCATGTATTTTTTTTTTTAAATTTGGTGAGCAAATGCTCAAGGAACTTACTACATCTGCAAAGGTAAACTGTATTTGTGTTAATATTCTGGTTGCAAAATCCAAAATGCTTAAACAATGAACCAAACACTTTTTATAAAGGCAAGACCTTTTATTTTAACCGTTGAAAGAAAAAACAAAAAAAAACTCAGATGCTCACAACAATTTAGTCTTTTTCAAAACCACAAACATTAAAAGTACAAAAGCACCACAGATTATTGCTATAGAAAAACTGCATGGGAAAATTCAAATCTGCACAGTAAAAACATCACCATATGTGCTGTAATTTTTTTTCTCTTTTTTGTTTTAAAAGCAAATAAAAAGTACAGATATGCAATCCAGCCAAGCACGCATACGCACACTAATGTCGATAGTTATAAAAACTTGTAGACAATGAGAAGGAAAAAGCAAAGCATGAATATGTTCATGTACATTATATATATGTAAAAGTTAAACTACCGTTCTAAAAAAATTAGCATTTACAAAATACTTGAGAAAAATATTTTTCTTAAAGTTCTTCAAGAGGTACGTAAAATCAAGATTTCCATGGTCAATTCATTCTATCTCCGCACCCGTGTCTTCAGTTTTCTGTGCCTAGGAGATAGAAGCCATATATAATTTACATTAGTATTTCAGTCAAAATGATGACAGTTTAGTTATCTGTTACTATCTAATTTGAAATCAGATGGGTGATAACGCACCTCTATAAAAAGCCTGCACTTTAAGAATGGGGTTTAAACATTACAAACCCAACAATCCCTTACCTGGTTGCTTTCATTTTCACACTGAAAATAGCACCACACTACTAGCTTTCTATGCACTGCACACAAAAAAGATCTACCGTACCCTTAACTTTCACTGTTTCAATCTGCCCTTTTACTGACAGTGTGGTGGGCAGGGCACCTCTGGATGTTGAAACATTAACAGATGAGCGAGAGATGCGAATCTGTAATAACATTTTGGGCAATAAAAAGAAGCATTATGAACATGCAATCAATGGTTGGAAAACTGTCATAAAAGAACACCACCACTGATTTAATTGCTGGAATGTACCTCATCGGATCTAGTTTCACCATTTTCAGATGGTGTAGTAGTACCTTCCTTTGCAGCTTCTTGTTTTTCCTCCTTCTTTCCTTTAGCACCTTTGTTTGCTTTTGTTCCTGGCTCCTTCTGCAAAATATTCACATTATCAAGAACACAAAGTATTAAAACACAGATTCAGACAACCGACCAGTTAATCTAAGTTTCAGTATTTTGTGTACACAGATGATAATCCCTCAGACCCAATTTGTTTATTTGTAACCCTTGTTCTTTAAATTATTGTAAGAAGTCAATTTGTTATTCTGTACTATAAAATCACTGCATATCTTGCAGACACAATATAAATAATTTAAGTAGTTACTCATATGTACACTTTCCATATAGCTCTTACAGCTTGTCACAGACTGCTAAACGATAAAAGCTGCTAAAACTCTAACCTTCTGGACTGAGCTGGCAGTTTATTGCCACTCGTCCGACCAATAACTGCCAATATAATCATTGGATAGGTTTGATTTTCCCACCAGGGCTACTAAACTTTGACACCTGTTTAATACTACAATAGAACCCTCATTTTACATTTTGTTAAAGGGGACCTGTCAATAAAGTATAATAAAAGCACAATTATAAACAAAGCACACATTTATTTTTGTATTTTTGTATTAAAACATCCAAACCGGTTATCTCGGCTGTCAATCGCATATTGCCTGACCCTCCTCTATGCCTAAAGTTGGCCATACACGGGCCGATAAAAGCTGCCGACAGACCGAGCCCATGTGTGGAACCCGCCGACGGGTTTCCCCAATCGATATCCGAAAATCGGCCAGATGTCGATCAGGCAGGGTTAAAAAATCCCGTTGGATCGCAGCCGCATCGGTTTGTTTATTGCATCCCAGCGATCCGTGTTGCCTACACTATGATCCAATCGGATCAGCCCAATATCACCCACCTCAATGTGGGCATATCGGGTAGAGATCTGCTCGTTTGGCGATCTATGTGTATGGCCAGTGCGTGGGTACCCCATTCTGGCACATAAACAAGATTTAGGCATGATACAAAGCTTGCCCTAATAACAGTGTCTACAAAATGGTGCCTGCTTGTTTTTGTGATTACGAATTCCAAGGCTTTAAATAAAAAAAAAAAAAGATTTAAATAATTTTTATAGTGTATAAATGAAGTTTATTTTGCTTGACTAACCTCATAAAATAGGATTTGAAATTATTTGTTAACATGACAGGTCCCCTTTAAGGGGAAAAATTCAGGAAAATTCATTAAAAATCGGTGGGACCACAAAAAAAAAAAAATGTAGTACAGGTATAGGATCCCTTATCCGGAAAACATATCCAGAAAGCTATCCCATCCCATAGACTCCATTTTATCTAAATAATCCAAATTTTTTTCTCTGTAATAATAAAACAGAGCCTTGTACTTGATCCCAACTAAGATATAATTAATCCTTATTGGAAGTAAAACCAGCCTATTGGGTTTATTTAATGTTTAAATGTATTTCTAGAAGACTTAAGGCATGAAGACCCAAATTACGGAAAGATCCATTATCAAGAAAATCCCAGGTCCCGAGCATTCTGGATAACAGGTCCCATACCTGAGTTTGGTTAAGATTGAGAGTCTGTTGTTGCTCAATATGAAATATACATTATTTATGTCACAAATACTGTTTTCATAGGTATTAGCTAGCATTTTTCTATAAAAACAAAAAATAAACACTAGTTTTTTTTTTACCTTGGTGGTAGTTTTTTTCGGTTTTGCTTCAGTTTTAGGAGGTTCAGGTTTCTAAATGGAAAATAAAAAGGACAACATTTTACAGCCATAAAATTATATTTTTACATTACAATAAGTAAGGCAGAATATCACTGCCAAACACCAGATAAGGTTCATGCCAAATTTACTTACTGATGACAATCTCGCGGACCTTCTTGTGGGCTAAAAATAAAAACAATTGGTCTCATTATTTATTTAAAACTGGACACATGACATCTTCCTATACATGGCCATTTTTTTCTCCCTTAAAATCTTATTTTTCATTGATTAAAATCTGTAAAAATGGCTGTTTGTCGTAGTACTTTTTGCACTCTGCTAATAAAAACGTACCAGAACTAGGGATGCACTGTTTTTTTGAGGAGGATTCAGCTAAATTCAAGAGCCTGGCTGAACCAAGTCCGAACTCTATTTAAAGCAAAACATTTGCCACACACTATTTCCACGGTGCAACACCAATTTCAGGTGCATCACTAGCACTAACATTTACTATTAAAGGAAGTATAAAACTCTTACGAGGTCATCAAAGCTACAGTTTACAGTAGTTTATTCCAAGCTATTACTGCAAGTTGCAGAGGTTCTGTAGACTTCTTGATATTGCAGATAACGCATTCTTTCCAAGAAGGCAAACACAACGGATTATAAGGCTTATAGCAAAGAACCACTCGCTAGAGCATGTTTGGGTTTAAACGTTTGTCATTCAAGAGATTTAAGAGCACAGTGCCTAAATGTATGTTGGATACTTGCCTCTTGTTTGGTTACTTTAGCTGCATCTTTAGCCTCAGCACCTTCTGGGGACTAAAAAAGAAAAAAATCTTGTTAGCAAGGACAACCAAGCAACATCAGAGATTGATAAATGATGTATATTTTTTAAGGGATTGCCTGCATATACAATAACTATATTATTACCGGTACTTGTTCCAAGTTGCTTTCCCTGAGGAAGACCACAATGGAATATTAAAAATAGGGATGCACCGAATCCAGGATTCGGTTCGGGATTCGGCCTTTTTCAGCAGGATTCGGCCGAATCCTTCTGCCTGGCCGAACCGAATCCGAATTTGCATATGCAAATTAAGGACGGGGAGGGAAATCACGTGACTTTTTGTCAGAAAACAAGGAAGTAAAAAATGTTTTCCCTTCCCACCCCTAATTTGCATATGCAAATTAGGGTTCGGATTAGGTTCGGTATTCGGCCGAATCTTTCACAAAGGATTCGGGGGTTTGGCCGAATCCAAAAAAGTGGATTCGGTGCATCCCTAATTAAAAATATTTGATTTATAGAAATAAAATTGTATACATGTTATCCTATGAGTGCGGTTACAACCAGCCACGTTGTGGCTCCTTCTTTTTGATATATATCAAAAAAGCTGACCCACCCAATCGGTCTATTCTTTTCTATACAGACACATTTGCTGTACCTATTCCTAATGGCAGTCTACCATAGTCACAATGTAGGAATTTCCTCCTAAAAGTAGCAGTCATGAATTTTCCCAGCAACCCTAACCCATCACTGGTAAGACACTGGCATTCTTGCTTTAAGCGAACAGCTAACAAAAAGAACTATGTAACCCCCTCCTCTAAACAAAGTATGATATATATGATATAAAGGCACAGTAATAACACAAACCCTACAAGGATAATCATGACCAGGTGCCCATTGTCACCTAACTGCTCTGAGAAAAAAAAAACAACAACAGAAAGCATGTTTAGTATTTGTAAAGCAAAGGTGTGACTCTGATGTAGCTATTCCTATAGGGAAGTGTTGTTATCAGCTCTACATTTAAACAGAACAACATTTTCCAGACACTAGTACAGGTCAGACTTACAAAGATGCGAATAGAAGCAAATATTACACATATACATTTGCAAAATGCAAGCTTTCTAAATGTCATCCTCCCATTGTTTTTTTTAATCACTCCTTTATGGTGGCTTATGGAACTAAAGACACACTTACAAAATACCCATGGCACACATTATGGGGCAGATTTAGAAAATATTAAACTAGTGTGATATTTTTCAGGTGTTATTAACATTTTCCTGGCCATCAAAAAAAACATTCCTAAAGAGATATTTATCAAAGCAGCTCTAACACCCACCCCCTTCCAATCAATGATTCCCCCTGCAATTCTGCTCTTTTCCCTCTCTAGAACAAAATCCTCCCCGTATGGGTAAAGATTTTGGTTCAAACTGAGAGCGTTAGTTACTACTATTCATGAAGCATTGTTACCACATGGTAAACCACCAATTATCTTTATATTTATTAAAGGAGACATAAACTCAAGTACAAAGAAATCACATTTTATTCTGAGCAACTCTCCAATCAATGAAACATTTTCAATTTTTTTTTAAACGTAATTGATAGTGAAACAAGCATCTGGCTGTCTTTTGCTTTTCTCTGCACTACTGACATGTACCATTAATACAATGCAGTGGTAGTCGACTTTCCTACAACCAAAACTCGAATTCCCTCAATGCTTTGTAAACTTACATGATTTTCCTTAAAGAGAGCTAAAGGTTAAGACACTGGACAGTGCAAATATGTTGGCCATTTCCAGGGGCCTGTATTATTGCATTTACATTTTAATGACGGATCCCTGAGCTGAAAAGGATTTTCAGATTTCCAGGATCACTTACTTGCTCCTAGGAAACAGGATTTATTGGTGATATATGCTCAAGTGCAATAACAAATAGTTTTAAAGGGGACATTTACCTGCCTACATAAAAAGCCTAACAAAGCTCATTTGAAATTTGTCAGTCATTGAAAATGAAGGGTAGAATGTGGTTTACTATGTTTGAGTTGTTCCTTTACGTTTTTAAAGGATCAAGGCTATGATTATCAAGTTCATTTTCCAAAGTTGCCTTACGAGGAAACTTCGGGCGACTTCGAAAAACAAATAGCTCTTTGCCGGCGATTTACATTTTACCCGGCGGGAAGGCAGTTCAGGGAGATTAGTCGCCTGAAGAAGAGATTTGTTGCCAGGCGACTAATCTTCCCGAATCTGCCTGTGCGCCCTGACCCTTAAAGGAAAATACTTAAGCAGCAGTTTATATCATAACAAGTGGCATATTAAAGATTCTTACCAAACTGAAATAGAGAGATTTTTGTACTCACTAAATCTTTCTCTCTTGTCCTATATTGGGGGGACACAGGCACTGTGGGGATTAAGATCCTGCAGCTGGAGGATGGACACTAAAATGTTAAACTTGACTCCTCCTCCTGCTCTGGGCTTCATCCCCTGCCTCCTCCTACTAAATTCAGTTTCTACCGAAGAAGGAGCAATATAACCCCCCTAATTGGAGGACACAGGCACCGTGGGGATGTCCCAAAGCAACCCAGAGGGTGGGACACTGTGACCTTAGTTGGTGATTAACAAACTACGGTCTGTAACAACTTCCTCCCAAAGCTGGCTTCGGCTGAGGCTTGTGTGTGTAGCCTGTAGAATCACTTGAATGTGTGGAGTGATGCCCATGTGGCTGCTCTGCAAACTTGTTCTGCCGAAGCTTGGTGGCAAATGGCCCAGGATGTGGTGAGGGAGTGGGTGGAGTGAGCTCTAACTCGGATAGGTGGAGATTTCCCTCTAGTTGAATAGGCTCGGATGATAGTGGAACGGATCCACTTGGCTAACGTTGTCTTGGCTGCTCTGGTACCACGTTTAGGGCCGTTCGGAATAATGAATAGTGCATCAGCTTTCCTGATGTCCCTTGTAGGTAGTACTTGCTTGCCTGAACTACATCCAGGTTGTGCAGTTTAGTCTCTAGAGGATTTTTAGGTTCTGGCCATAGGGAAGGTACGACCATAGCCTGATTTAGGTGAAAATCCAATAACACATTTGGTAAAAAGTCCGGACTGGGTCAGAGGACTACCTTGTCCTTGTGAATGATGGGGAAGGGTGACTTGCATAAGAGTGCAGCTAACTCAGAGACTCTCCGTGCGGATGTGATGGCCACCACCTTTTCAGTTAGAGTCGACAGGGGAATCTCGTCTAATGGTTCAAATGGTTCCTCCTGTAGGGCAGAGAGTACCAGGTTAAGGTCCCAAGGTGGTACTGGCAGCGATATGGTGGAACCAAGCGAGTTCCTCCTTGAAGGAAGGTTCTGATGTTACTCCTTAGAGCTAGCTTCTCCTGGAGGAGAATGGACAAGGCTGAAACTTGTACCTTCAGGGAACTCAATGCTAAGCCCTTCGTCAGTCCTTCCTGAAGAAAGGATAGGATCTCTCTTTCCTTCGCCCTCTGCAGGTCTGTGTCTCTGAGTTTGCACCATGAAATGAAGGTCTTTCATACTCTGTGGTAGATTTTGGCTGAAACAGGCTTGCATGCTCTCAGCATAGTAGGTAGAGCTTCGGATGGAGCTCCCGACCTTCGTAGAAGTAGGGCCTCAAGCGCCATGCCATTAAAGCCCACCGACGTGAATTCGGGTGGACAATTGGGCCTTGAGTGAGCAGATTGTCTCGTTGAGGTAGGTGGAACGGTTCATCCTTTGCTAGGGCCACTATGTCTGCAAACCACGATCTCCTGGGCCAGTATGGTGCTACCAGGATGATCTGTGTTCTCTCTCTTTTTATTTTCTTGATGACTTTTGGTAGAAGCGTCAGAGGATGGAATATGTAAAACATGGAGAACTGCCATGGGATCACCAGAGCATCCACTGCGTGAGCTAGCAGATCTAGGCTTCTTGCAACGAACCTTTGGACCTGTCTCTTGGGTCTGGTTTATGCCAGGAGTGTGCCCTTGCTTCCTGTTGCCTGGGAGATAATCTTATCTAGTTTGGGCCCGAAGAGTAGCTTCCATTGGAATGGTATGCTGACCAGGGATCGCTTTGATGTTAGGTCGGCTGAGCAAGTCTTCAACCACAGGAAGCGACGAGCCGCCACAGATTGTGCGGAGGCCTGGGCGACCATCTTTGCTGCATCCCCGATGTATGTAGTGGCGTCTGCTGTGAGAGGAGTTTGTTGGTAGTTGGCTCCTCGGACCCAATGAGCTGTGCGGTTTGTTCCACCCAGACCTCCATTGCCTTTGCTACCCAGGCGATAGCGAATATAGGTCGGAAAGCGGAGCCGGACGCTGTGAAGGCAGATTTGCAGAATCCTTCTAGACACTTGTCTATAGGGTCTTTGAATGCTGCTGCGTCTGCCACTGGAATAGTGGTATTCCTGTATAGCCTAAATACTGGAGGGTGAACCACTGGAGGTGATGACTAGAGGTCGGTGCACTCTTGAGGAAAGGGGTAAGTCTGTGAGAAGCACCTGGAAATCTGTATCCTGCGATGGGGGTTTTTCCATTGGGCTTTGATTATTTCGTCGAGCTGTTCGTATGCTGGGAATAGGCAGGAGTTCGTCAGTCTCTTAAAGATATTCTTTGCAGGCTCTACTTCAGATGTGGATTCCACAATGTTTAGTGTGCTCAGCACCGCTTGTATGAGACCTTCTACCTCCTTTTGGGTTCGAGGAGTGTTTAGGTCTAGATCCAAGAGTTCCGGGTCTGAGTCTTCCTCTGATAGTACCTGGCCTTCCTCGTCCGAAGGATTAGAGTTGAGGACTTGGAAGTCTTGGCTCTTCTGCCTTGTCTGCCATAATGTTCCAAAAATAAAAACAGATGGATAGATGGAAGTCTGTCCCTCAGGTGAGGGTAAGAGTTCCGCACCTCTGCTGGGCTCAGTGTGTGGGGAGGAGGGATTTGCGGGGTGCAGGAAGGGAATCTGAGAAGATTCCCGCTGCTCGAAAGGAGTCGAACCGGCATGTAGTCTCTCCTTCTGTGCGCTCAGTGCTTAAGGGATCTGGAGCAGTAAAGGGGATTCTGACTTGGCTGGGTGTCTGCCGTGGGAGGAGGAAGAGGCGAGATCCGGTGAGTGCGGGAAGGAGTCGGCACTGTAGGAGGAGAGAGCAGCGCATGGAGCGGAAGTGCGTCTCAGCGTGAGGCGCAAGGGGAGATTGACGCCAGAGGAGCGCGGCCATCTGTGACGCGTGTAGATGCTGGGGGGAGGGGAGGAAACGGAGCTAGTGCCTGTTCTAGGGAATGGAACCTCACCAATGGAGCCAGCTGGTCCGTACCCTTCACGATTTTTCCCCCCAGATCCAAATGCATATATTTATAAAGATATGTGTATTACCACACACACATATATATATATATTATATATATATATATATATATATATATATATATATATACATACATATATATATATATATATATATATATATATACACACACACACGAAAATACACCTGCTGTGTATGCCGCTGCTGCAGACCTCCGGAGAGCGGGAATGCTGTAGGGCAGAGTAGGGTATCAGCTGGAGGGCTCTTGAAATGATCAGAGGCCCCTAGTGTGTCGTGATCTTAGATGTGTGTGTTCGCCTTCTGAGGACAATAAACAAAACTGGATTTGGTAGGAGGAGGCAGGGGATGAAGCCCAGAGTAGGAGGAGTCAAGTTTAACATTTTAGTGTCCATCCTCCAGCGGCAGGATCTTCATATCTACGGTGCCTGTGTCTCCCAATTAGGCAAGAGAAATATATTTAAGTACATATTGCTCTTTTACATCTTTTCCCTTAAGCCACCATTTTAGGACATTTTCTGTGTTGCCTCAGAAATCACCTGACCAGAAAATACTGGTAACAGGAAGTGAGAGTAAAACACATAACATTGTCTGTTAATTGGCTCATGTGACCTAACATGTATGGTTTGTTTGTGAGCACTGTCAATCCTACGATCCCAGGGGGCGGCCCTTATGGCACATACTACTAAAACTTATATTATTATGAAAATGGTTTATTTACATAAAGCAGGGTTTTACATAGGAGCTATTTTAAGCAGTATATTTTTATGGAGACCTACATTGTTCAGGAGGTATAGTTTTCCTTTAAGAGCCCTTAGTTTGTGGTGTCCTGTTTAAGTTTCTGTAGAGAACGTGACAAGTATGCAACATTCCATATGCATTTATATAAACAAGTAATGGCCAATTTGGGTTGCTTTCAAAATGGCTTTTCCTTTCATGCCTCTAAAAAACTTGTTCTTGCCTCTTGTATGATGATTTTTAGTTTTACTTGAAAATGTGCATCTTTTCCATTTTTTAACCAATACACATTTTAATAGTTAGCTATTATAAGCAAAGAAATTATCAACTTTTTAAATCAATTATTCAATTGACTGTACAGAATGGCAACGTTATTTCTACATGCTACCTCCAGGTAATTTTTTTCGTACAAAAGATTCGGGGAAAAACCTAAGATGTGTTTTGGAAATAAGTGGGTGTAACAGAGGGAAACTATTAAAAGTATGCCCTTTTATTTTACTGCCTAAAAGTGGCACCCATAAACTGTCTGATAATCTACCCTACAATCAGCCAACAGAACAAACAGAGAGTACAGTACAAATGACTATACACACGTATGGGCACTTTTCTATTGTTCCATTTATTAGGGCATACATGTTGGCCTTTCAGCAGTCTAAAGTTGGGCATACACCATAAGATTCCACAGATTCCATCCACTACTTTGTGTTGCTCCACTGACAGAAACAGCATTGGCCTATGTGCAGCTACACAGATTTAGGTCAAAATCCGCTCAGTGTAGTTGCACATAGGCCAGCGCCATGGAGCTACACAAAGAAACAGACTCACTTTTCTCAGCCTGCATACAAAATGCATGCAGAGAAATGTGCAATAAAATGATCCGTGGTGTAGACTCCCTAATTGAAAGACCTCTACAACATACATATGATGGAAAAAGAAAAATGCATGCACAACACCAGCCTAAAAACTAACCTCACAAAAAGCAATGTGATGTCAGCACAGTAATACAAAACCGAGTATGTGGTTTTGGAATCGATAAACTTTGCTATTTTCACTATGGTTAGCAAAGTAGAATTTATGTTACTTTAACCTGAAAATATTATTGGGGGGTCTAAAACGCATAAGAAGATGTACCCTAGTTAATACAACCTCTTAAGTGCCAGGTTACTTTGCTCTTGCCTCACTGTGAGTTGCCAACACACGTTAAAGCACAGATCCAAGTGTAAGCAAATAAAGGTATGGGATCTATTATCCAGAAACCCATTATCCAGAAAGCTCTAAAATACGGGAAGATATAGCTCATAGACTACATTTTAATAACATATTTCACATATTTTAACATTGTTTCCAATTTCTCTGTGATAACAGAACAGTAACTTGTGATTGATCCCAACGAAGATATCATTAATTCTCACTGGAGGCAAAACAACCCTGTAGGTTTTATTTAATAGATTTTTTTTAGTAGATTTAAGGTATGATGATCCAAATTATTGAAAGACCCCTTACCTGTGTTGTAAAATCTTTGGCACCGACACTCTTTTAAGAGGCCTCTAGGTTTTACTATCCCTGGCACTTAGAAAAAAGCGTTTGATTGGCACTTGTTAAAAATTAAATTTCTGTTGCTATTTCAAAATATGAATATATGTAATTCTATCATATGCGGACTATGACTATCACCCTTTTCTTAAGAAAAAAAAATATCATACTGTGATTTGTAGGAAAGTTACACAACCAAAATAAATAACTTATCTGGAAATGCCTGCACTTTTTTTTTTTATTAAATATGTTATGTGAAAAGAAAATGGGAACTGGCACACTCGGTCATGTTTCTAGAAGGCAGGTGAAGATTAACTGCAAGACAAAGAACACTAGTGAGTAGGGCCAACTATTTTAGCTGGCTATTCTCGCTGAAAAAGCCTGAAAATTTTGTAGAAAGTCAAACAATGGAAAGAATGATGGTACAACGGACAACAGCCATGCCTGACTCGAACAGTCCAGAGATCAATTTAAATGACTCCAACTGACCAATCAAACAAAAGAACAACAAATGACACCTGTAGTGGGTATTTGTGTTACCTTGTGTGTGTAGATTAGTTTACGGTCAAGTGTACAAAAGCTTAAGTAGAATTTCCACATTGAGGATCGGAATACTTGTATAATAAGCAAATATGAACTAAAGGATTTCTCTCAATGGGGCATTGCCTAACCATTAAGTCATGTCTAAACTTCTTATTTCTATCTTAATCCAGTGGGTATGTAGGTACAATATTATGTCTTATGACAACAAATACATCATTATCTATTTTCTCTGTCAGATTTTAGATATTTTCAGAATGAATGGAGTAGTTGATGTAAACCACTTGTTTTGTATATCCTAATCCTTGGTTATGCCATAATTTAGAGAGCTATGCATACTATTACTATTTCTCAGCTCATGGTAAAACAAAACAGACCTATTCCTCATGATTTTCTCACCTAGTTGTTTCTTTTCCAAACCACTCCTTTTTGGAGTTGACTAGAGCAGAGATGGCGAAAATCCCAACAAAAGAGCAACTTTCTTCCATTCTGACTTCATGTCAGACACTTTACGCTAAACGCGGAGGGGCTGACTTATCAATATTTTAATTTTTTTTTCTAACTTGAAAAAACTCTTGGTTGTGAACTTATGAAAAATCTTGATTGATTAGACATGAGGGGGAAAAGTGACACTTTTATATTCAAATTATGACTTCTACATGAATCTTGCCAGCTTTTAGATACCAAATTGTTTTCATTTAAGTCTTTTGTGCTTTTTGAGCTCCGGAAACTCAAATTTGCATTTTTTTTCAGCAATAAAGTCAAAACAGTGGAAAAAATAAAATGTTGATAAATGTGTCTCTTGGTAGTTAAAGCCACTGTCTTAAAAATCAGAAAAGATAGAAGTGGCGTGCCGGAAGTCTGACAAAGAAACGAGCCGTTAAATGAAAACGTTCGAGTAATGCTCAGAAAAAGGCAGCATTCCAGACCTGGTTAGGATTTGAGCAAATAAGCCCTGGCTATATCCATGAAAAACACAAAAGAAAGATGGATGGAATTTACATTTTGGAAGGGTGCGTCTTTATAAGGCCACATGACTGCAAAGTTTAAAGGAACATCTGAATAGAAACGGGTGTCCTGAAAGGCTTGAACTATCTAGTGCATTCGTATTTGGAGAGCTCCAGTAATAATAAGAGCAGATGTAAAGCAGCAGCTTGCTGGTGTATGCAGTAGTGAAAAACAACTGTGCGTAGTGCAGAACTATAACTCCCACCATCCTGGCTATCACAAGGCTGCCAATAGAGCTCGTAGTGATGTGAGCAGGTATCAGGGGCCAGATTGTTTCTTGTCCCCCCCTCCCACATTCCGTCAGTGACAATTGGTACGTCCGTACATCTCCAATCTCTGACACATTAGGGATTCCATAAGCGAATGTATTAAGAGGCCACAATAAGATTCGAGCTGCTGGCTTGCACCACAGGACAAGAGCCAGGCTCAAGCCGTGACAGTTGCGACTAGAGAAGCTGATGTGCACTTGCAATGGGAGACAGAGCGCAACTCTCGCCGCGACACCGGACCAGCTGTCGCCTATGGGAATTATTGTTCGCCAACAGCTGGAGGGCCGAAGCTCGCCTACCCTTGAACAAGACAAAAAGCTCGACGGAGTAGCAGAGACACGGACACTCGAAAGAACGGGGCGCCAAGAAATGCGACATTACTGACAAGCTGAACGCGCGCGACAGCTCACCTTTCTTTTAGGCATGGTGCACCTGATATGTGGCCTCGCCCTGGAGTTACTGCTGAGAATAGAGAAGGAAGATGAGGATGATGATGGTTCAGGGAAGGAAGTGCAGTGACTGGATGTTCACAGTCCCTCACCGAGCAACTACAGTCTCTAACCCCCTACTCCCCGCCTCCAAAAGCGTCCTCCGCTCTCATTGGCTACTTTATGCTTACAAATTCTTTACTCTCCACCTCCCAACCTGCGCGGGCCGTCAACTGCAGCTTCGTAAGTAGGTGTGGACACGCATGGTCCTGACACAATGATTTACTACGTCCCCACCTATTACTGTGAGCGCCGCCCTTCAAGACATTTCGACCAATCAGGAGACGGAGATGGGGTTCAGCCTCCATAGTTCATGGAAGAGGCAGTGGGTGGGCGCTGTTGGCGTGGCGGGTTTAATGCTCTGGCCGTTGATGTAGGCAGGGTGTGTTGCACGTAGCGCCGCCCCTTACAGTGCCGGCTGTTTATTTTCGAAATGTGATGATAGAACTGAGTTCGTCGCTTTATGGTGGGCTTGGGCGCCATTTTGTTGTGGTAACGGTGGCTCAGGGGCTATACAAGCGCTTTACACGTGCAGCAAATGCATTTTAGGGATCCATAGACAGGGGAGCCATTTTTGCTAAAGCTTTGTGGAATAGCTATTGTTGCTGAATGGTTCCTCGTTTGCAGGAACAAAGGCAGTAACCGACCATAAACCTCCACACATATGAGGCTAGCACAGAAAACACATTCCTGTCACCTTATTAGAGAGAACACTACAATTATATAGATATATAGAGGTATATAGATATATATAGAGATATATATACATACAGATATATATACATAGATATATATATATATAGTTTGCATACTGGTTTGATACCTATAATTGTAGTGTATATATACTACATATGTGTATAGATATAGAGATTTATATATATCTCTTTTTGCACTCTTTGGCCACATCCACTTTTCCAGTGTATTCTGGTTATTATATAAGGTAAAGTAATGTCTCCTTTTATCTAGTTGCCTAATATACAAATCCATAGAGCAACTTTAAAGGATTGCAATAGAAATCTACTCCAAAAGCAAACCACAGGCACCAATTCAGAACTGATGCCCATAACAGCTGCTATGGATTGTAGCAGCACAACCACCAAAAAACATTGTGACTAGTCTCAAGGATTAAACCAAAGATCAACTTACTCCTGTGATAGTTGTGTAACATTTTAATCACCTACTCAGACAGTCTAAAACTGCTATTATATCCAAGAAACCACTAGTATATAAAATCAATGTAAATAGCATAAATTACACAGAGAAGCACTCATAAATTTACATGCATTCATTTTTTGGCTTTAGAGCAATTTACAGACATCAAATATTCTTACTGGCTAGTTGTCAACCCTAAAAAAAGTATTATGGTGGGATACTGATTGCCTGTACTCTTTAGTAAGGTAAAACTTAGTTCCTCCCATTTTTGGGAGTTTTAACCTTGAAAGTTGCAGGTAAAATGAATTCCCTGTGTAATATGTAAAATGAAGCAGTATAATTCCTAATGAATCATGAAAGTTGAGCGTAGGACTGGCCAGACTTTGATGTAGTTGGCCAGCTTAAATATATTGCAATATATGGACAAACAATCCCTGTTTTGTTAAGGGCAGAGACACGCTTCAATTTAGGGAGATTAGTTGCCCATCGACAAATCTCCTCTTCTTCGGGGCAACTAATATCCCCAATCTGCATTCCCACCGAATAGAATGAAAATCGCCGGCCCAATGGCACTCTGAGTTCTTTGTTTTCCGAAGTCGCCCAACGTGGCAACAGGAAAAAACACAAACTGGCAGACTGAAAAAGTTTGGGTCACAGGACCCCAGGATGGGTTCATGTGTGGTGATACACAGGTACAAGGTCAAAACTAAGAGGACAAACATGGAGTTAAGACTGGTCTGGAAATGAACTCAAGAGGTAGGCTGGAGTCGCCTTTTTACAGGGCCTGTTTAGATAGAGAACGGATATGTTGCATGGCTGCATTGTAGCCACAGCATGTATGATAAACCTGCACCTGAAGCACTCATGGATAATGAAAGGCAAACATTAGGCTAAATTAGTGCTCTAGTATCTTGTGCAGTAAACTGCCTCTACTAACCCAAAGGCAGAGCAGCAGTGGTAATGACCATTGCTTGTGAATTTGTATCCAGTACTTCTCCATCTTTCTATTCTTGGCTAGCTTGCTCCCTTGTGAGGTACACACATGCTCAGTTTCTCTAGGGTGCTGTAGCTAAGCTGAGCTTTGGGTCCATTGTAAAAATAACATCTAATGGCTACATTTGCCACATTAGATAGATGTAATATTATGTTGATATGCTTATAATGCCTGCCATCTCAGCTCTCCTTGCTAAGGTGCAGTTTGCTGGCTTGTGCCAAAACAATACCCGGTCAAGTGATTACTACAAGACATCTGTAGTCTATATAAAGATGTCTGTATATGCTCTAACAAGTATTTAAGCACTGAAGTACACTACTATCTTTCAATACACTAGTTTCTGCCCCCATCTGGCCGCACCATTGATTTAGCAGTGACCAATTTAACTGCTACGATCAACCCAGCAATATAGGTGTATTGGCCGTCTATAAGCTGACGACCTCGTGTCATTACAGCTTTTTCCTCCTAATCATTCTTTTAACATAATTTTAATAAATATTTTCGGTTTGTCTTTATTATATTAATTATTAAGAAGTAAAAGTTATGTTTTATTTCATCAGTTTGGGAATTTCAGATTTAGTTTGTGGGTAGGTGCAACTAATGGCACATACACTTTATCTCCTATTTCATCTATACCTTTCGTGACCCTGCACACCACCAACTTGTTTCTACGTCTCACACAGTGGACGGTGCTACCCATCATCTTTTCTCTACATATGCTTGTGCCAAAACAACTCCCTTTCCTCAAAATCTAGGTAACAACTGAGTTGGGGTGGCTGGAAAATCTCAACACCTGGGTGTACACACAATATTGTGCATAAATGCACCTGTTTGGCAAACAAATGCGAGGACATGCCAGTGTGTGGCAATCTTTACTGAGTCTGTTCAGGGATCCAGCACATCCCTTAATATCCCACTTAGATTGTAAGCTTTACAGGGCAAGGACCACCTTCCTACTTCTCTCTTACCGTTCTGGGTCCTTACAGGGCTTTACAAATACAGTTATACATACATACATACATATAGAAACTCTTATAAGTCAAACAAATCAGCCCTTTATTTTAGAACTCCTAGAGGGGTGGTTCGTCTTTAACTTAAATTTAGGTATATTGTATGGCTAATTCTAAGCAAAGTTTCAATTGGGCTTTTTTTTATGTTTTTTTTTTGCCATTTTCTTCTGACTCTTTCCAGCTTTCAAATGGAGCTCACTGATCCCATCTAAAAAAACAAATGCTCTGTAAGGCTATGCATTTATTGTTATTGCTACTTTTTATTGCTCATCTCTCTATTCAGGCCTCTCCTATTCATATTCCAGTCTACTATTCAAATCAATGAATGGTTGCTAGGGTCATTTGGACCCTAGAAACCACATCACTGAAATTGCACACTGGTGAGCTGCTGAATAAAAAGCTAAATAACTCAAAATCCGCAAAAAATTAAAACCAAATTTGAAAATTGTCTCAGAATATCACTCCCTACATCAGTGCTGTGCAACTTTTATGGTACCAAGGGCTGTCATTTTTCTGGTATATGTGGTGGAGGGCCAATAATGGAAGCCACTTCCCCTTATAAACTACATCCACTTTAAATCACACTCACGTTACCACAGGAACTTTAAAGACCATATCTGCCCTAACCTTTAAATTCATATGCCTCCTCTGGATAAAACAGCAACCCCCAGCACATGATTAAACACCTTAGCGCTCCTAACAACAATTTTCAAATGCTAACCCCCAGAACAAACCAGGCTCATGTCCCACAGGTAGCGTAGGACAGGCAGAGTATGACACACACAGGGAGCATAGGGCAGGCAGGGTATGGCACACACAGACAGAGTAGGGCAGGCAGAGTATGGCACTTTCAGTCTGGGTCTGAGGCATGTACAGTACAGGGTTTTAGGGTTGTGACCAATAGAGGTGTTACAGGTGTGAACAATGCAGGGGGATTACAGTTTGAATTTGAGGAGTAAACAATGCAGGAGCCAGTTAATCTCTGTACTGATACCCTTTAAAGCATACACAAGGTAAGCAGACTTTCATGGGGTGGGGGGCTGCCAGTTAGACAGCACTGCTCTACATCATACTAAAAGTTAATTTAAGGTTGAAATGTAATGGGATGAACAGTTCAGTTTATTCACAACGTCCACAGTTCACATTTAATTGAACATCTTAAGCAAATAAAAAATAACCAACTGTTGTGTGGTGTGCTTGCATTTCTGGTGAAATTCTTTATCACAAATAGATAGAAATGTCTTTCCTTATATTTTTGAGGTATTAGTTGAGGCGTCCTTCCTCAACCAAACTTTTTTTCCTACTGCATATAGCACAAGTGTCTTGATCACAGCTGCAAAAACATTAGGCTGAGGAGCTCACAAATAAATATACAATATAACTAAGAAAAAAAAAACCAACTAGGAGCAAACTTAATGAGCATCTCTTTTGATTTAGTGGAGTTTTTGAACAGCAACCTCTTGTATAAATAACAGATTTATGTATTTCAGTTAAGTGTGTACTGGTGTTCCACACTGGCCTATTCTTCCAAGCAGGCTGTGAAAAAATTGGAGGAAAAGATCGCAGATGATGTTGCCCATAACAACCAATCAGATCTTTGCTTTTGTTTTCTAACTTGTAGGTGACTGTTGAAATCTAATTGCTGATTGGTTGTAATGGGCAACATCACCATTGATGTTTTCTGACAATTTTTACACAGCATGATAAATAGCTCCCTTGGTGTTGTCCTATGGTCCTGGGGCTTTCCAGCAGAAATCTGGCATATGCTCCAGGTATTACATGCACAAACACACATTTTTATTAATTACATTTTTTATTTTTGCACTAGGACTTTTATCATTCAAACTCTTTGACGCAGGACACAAGGCAAAGTGCAACAAAACAGACTAAAGTACCCAGAATGGAATGCAAGAAGCTTTGCCGTCCAATGAATGCATCACTTTATTGTGGAAATTGTTGAGTTATAGTGTCAATCAGATGCACAGGCAGGTTCAGGCCGACTTCCACACAACGGCCTTCTTCTGCCTTTCTTCCACTTATGTGTGCGTCTTTTTATACGCTCACGCAAGCTCTGTCCTCATTCAGGGTGGAAACGGGTGTATAAACAGGGAAGTGTACCGGGTTAGGGTCGGGTATGTGTGGAGGTCCAACGGGTTAGGGTTGGGTGGAGGATTTCTCACGTCACTACAGTGTATATATTTGTGGCCTAAGGCATTAAAGGGGACCTGTCTAAAAAATAAAAAGCTGTATAATATACCCTTTCAAGTGAAATGCAAAAAAACTTATCAGCGGTATGACACTCGCGGTGCTTCATTTTCCGAGTTGTCTCACAAGGCAATATCTCATTATAGCCGGCGGGATACAATAGCACCTGGGGAACATTAGCAACTATTGTATCAATTAAAACAGTTGCCTTTACTCTGGGATTGTGCTCAGCAGGGCCAAAGATAAGAAATGTATCAACTAATGTATCATATTAGAACGCATAGTCAATGACCCTCCCAGAGCTGCTTCAGGAAGACCTGAGAAGGTAGAAAATGAAAATAGAAACTTCAATACTAGAAAAATGGTAAAAAGTAGAAAGCAATTGAAAAGAAGTCTTTATTTCTGGTGTACTACCTGATACCAACTGAACATACTGTAAAACTGTTTTTGGAAGGTGAACAACCCCTTTAAAGCAAAAAAAGATCTGAGAGTTCAGTCAGGAATAGAAAAAGCTATCCAACCGTTTGCCCATCTGACAAAACGATATAAAATACTCATGCTCAGGGCCATCATCAGGGGCGACCCTGGCTACCAATACTTTTTTTAAACTTAAAGGGGGGCTTGCCCACCAATTTTTTTCACTTTTTTACTTTTATGGGGGGGGTTTGACCACTAATGTTTTTTTAACTTGCAGGGGGACCCTGGCCAGAAATGTTTTTTTAAACTTTTATGGGGGGCCCTGACTAACTTGCAGGTGGAACCCTGGCCATCAATGTTTTTATAGGGGTGGGGCCTTGAGCACCATTTTTTTTAAGTTGTAGGTGGGACCCTGGCCACCAATGTTTTTGTAGAGGTGTGGCCTTGACCACCAGTGTTTTTTTTTAGTGTTTTTTTTAACTTGTAGGGGGGGGTGGCTGTAGGGGCCACTGGTCACCAGTGGTTATAACTTGTTTAACTTGTGTAGGAGCCAGCAATGTTTTTTTTGAACTTTTATGGTAGGGGCCTTGGCCACCATTTTTTTTTAAAAACTTTTATGGGGGGGGCTGACCAACAATATTTTTTTTAACTTGTAGGTGGGACCCTGGCCACCAATTTTTTTGTAGGGGTAAGGTTTATACACACAGCAAGATGCAGCAAGTCCTATTACTGTCCCAATAGTGCTCCGTCCAGGCACCCGATAAATCAATGTAAGTTCAAATTGTAGAACAGAAGGACAAAGTTGCAGATTTAACTGCTAATGTGCAAATTTATTATGGTCCACACGACATGTTTCAGGCACACTTGAAAAAGGGCAGATGTGCCCGAAACATGTCGTGTGGACCATAATAAAGGCCACCAATGTTTTTGTAGGGCTGGGGCCTTGACCACCAATCTTTTTTCACTTGTAGGTGGGACTCTCGCCACCAAAGTTTTTGTAAGGGTGGGGGGGGGCTGGCCACAATTTTTTTTAAACTTGTGTAGGGGCCACTGATCACCTGTGGTTATTTTTAACTTGTGTAGGAGTCAGCAATTTTTTTTTTTTAACTTGTGAAGGGCACACTGACCACCCTTGACCAAGGGATTAAACTAAATGCTTCTTATTTATACATTAGAGATGTAAATTCTAAAACTAACTGCAATTTAGGTTAGAGTAGGTACCTGTTTAAAGAGTCTACCTTAATGTGGTGGCAGGCTTAATAATCCTTTGGCCAAGAGAGTTTTTACTGATTAAGACTCATGTCTGTGTGGACTTTTTACTCTGGAGTGGGGTGGGAATAACATTTTTTCATATGGGGCCCTGTGATTTCTGATGGCAGCCCTGCTTATGCTTATCCAGTGGCGTAACGAGCAGGGGGGCCCGCCCCCCTCTAGTTACGTTGCTGTGCTTATCTTAGTGCTATGCGCATATGTAGATTTTCTTTGTATCTTCCTTTTTAGACATTTAGGATTTGCTTTGTTTTTCCCCTCAAAATTCTAGGATGATTACAACCACACCTTGAGTTTTGTCTGCTGCAATTGCTCCCAGATCATTAATACATTAAAATGAATTAATTACTGCCATGTAAAGGGTGGCGGTAGTCCCAGGGTTCCCAAACATTAATAACATATCATTCAGCAGAAGAAGTAAGTTGCAAATAGCATTGAGCAGGGGGCGCTGTACCAATGGGGGGAGTTGAGAAACTTACCTCAGGCTACATCCCCCCAATAGTTACCAGGGGAGACAAAAGTGTCGCTCCTGATAACGAGCCGAATTTCCAAATTCAAACCAGAAATTTGTCTCTTCTAGCGCAGAAAGTGCAATTGCACCCCTTGACCCCCCTCCACCGACATCATGGACCCTCTTCGACGCAAAAAAGGTGAGCATACCGGGGAGGGTAAACGGAAGCAGCAACATGCTTCAGGCAGCAGAGGGCCCATTATCGCTCCTGCGTTTAGCAAAACATACAGTATGTGGAAGGAAGGTGGATGAAGTACCATTAATGAATGGCATAAATATGCATTTGAATCTATTTTAGTGGATGCATTCATAAATGGCCCATTAGGCAACAGTAACATGTTGTTGCGACATTTGCTCATTTCTCCTCTTTGTTGAATGTAAAAGGCTATTGTGTCTTCTGGGTTATTTTGTGCTCTACCAGTGAATTACAGCATGAATACCTGGTGGGCTTACTGATTCCAGAATACACCCATGTTTTATGTTTAGCTGGATGTTTCCCTGGCCTTCGTTGCCCAAAATCTCCTGTGAACTGTCCTGAAGCTTTGCAGTGTCAGCTGTTTCTTTTTTTGGCTGCGACTGCATAGTTCACAACAGGTAAACATTATTGTGCTGGACAAAATTAAGATAATGCCTCTTTTAATAAAGGCAATGTAACTGACATACATCTTAGGAGTATGTGTAAGCCAAGCTCTGATTTTTTATACAATCTATAATAGTGCAATTTAGTTTTCTGTGTTATTTCACAAAATTGAGTTGCAAAGGAAACATTGCATGTCAAAATCACATACACTATGGTGCCTGTGTGGCTCAGTGTCCATGGTATTATAACTGTGCTACCCTGAAGTGTGATCATTATTTTTTTTCATTAGTAAGTTAATATTCCTTCACTTAAAAAAACAAACACACAAACAATAAATGGATAAAAAAAATACCTGACCAACCAAGAAGCAAAACATATACATGTATAAATAATTCATTAGGTACATCATGTTCCTTATTGTTTACTAATTAAGCACTGAGGGACCTCAATGCTTGATTAGTAAACAATAAAAACAAAAAAGCCCATTTATAAACCGATTGTATATTGCCATGCGCTATTACTTTTCTCCACTACACAAACCGGAACCTCCAACGGAAAAAACACAAACGTTTGGCCACCATTTTGTCTTTAAATTCGGTACAGATGCCAGAACTTATGATATACAGCACCATTGCTCTTTCCAGCATGTTCTCTGGAAGTGGGTAACGATTTTCACACAGTGGATTCTGATTGGGCCAATATATACCTCCGTGTGACTTTTTAACAGCAATGATTTTGGATTTATTGATGAAATTTCATATTAATTTGTGCATTTGATGGTTAATGAACTTTCACATGAACGTAATGCTAATGAATTATCAGGTGATTTAATTCAATTGATGAATTGAATAATGTATTCTTGTACTAACATGAACTAATTTTTTAAAAAGAACATATGCACTTTACATTCGTCATAATTAATGTGTAATATCATATTTGATTTAATTACATGTTTTGTGTAATATACATTAATTTATCTTGAGTCTTGGGATAATTGATGAATTAGGTGATCTCAAATGAATTAATTCAATAAAGGTGACATTTTTGAAGTAAAATTACTGAGTGGGACCAAGAGATACTTTTTTTGTATAGTGTAAATTGAATATCCTTATCTCTCGCACCGCCTATTTATGTGGGTAATGTAAATCTTCACAAATATTAGTAGAGGGCACTGCCATTTGTTTAAATTTAACAGTGAAGCTGGCCATAGATGTTGAGATTTTTAAAAGATCCGATCCTCATCGTGAGACCACGATTTTCTCGGAACGATCGTACGATCGTATGAATTGACCATCAACTAAAAGACCAATTTGCCAGGAAAACAAAGGGGAGCTGCCTGCTTGGCCCTGCAGACATAGATAAATTGCACTGGGACCGACAAAGATTTTTTGACCTGGCCGATCAATTTTCTGACGGATGTCGGCCGAAAAATCGTAAGATGTACTATCGTTCGAATCCCACTAACCGCACGATAATTTCGAAGGATTGGTCGGACTTCCCTTAAATTGGTTGTTTGGCAAGAAGAATCGTCGCGTCTATGGGGAGCTTAAGTTATAATCACAACGTGGATTCATCTGATTAATTGCAAGAGATTCATTTAATTACATCTGACAACATTTGAGCAGAGCCGGGCCAAGCCGGGCAGGCACCCTAGACAGCCTGCCCGGCTGCTGCGCTGGCTGGCTGGTTGGTTGCGTGCTTCTGCGCATGCGCGAAAAAACGCTTCTGCGCATAAAGACGATCCCGTACATATGCGAAACAACGCTTTTGCGCATGCGCGATGGGAACAAGTGGGCAGTCGGCAGAGAAGGGACCGGACTAGGGGTAGGAGTAAGTACGTGCCTGGCGCCCCTCCACCCTTGCGCCCTAGGCACGTGCCTTCTCTGCCTACCCCTAGTTCCAGCCCTGCATTTGAGTCTTATTTGAATATTTGAGACTAATATTAAGTAAGATTATCAAGCCATACATTGGAATGAGATTGTGCATTTCTATACCTTCTGAGGAGCAATCTGCTCCAATTATTGTAATTTATTGTTAACTGGATGTTGGCACACCCACTCCTCTGTACAAGGATATTCTACTGTGGCTATACGGTGATGTAAATAATCTACTTATACTCAAATCATAAATAAAAATCAAATCAAATTCCTTATTTGACCTCTAGTTTCACTAGACTTTACCTCTTTTTAAGTTTAGAGGGCTGGTTAACTTTTAGAATATTATAAGGAAGGAACTTTCTATTGGTCTTCATTTTTTATAGTTTTATAATTTTTTGCCTTCTTCTTCTGACTCATTCCAGCTTTCAAACTAAAAACAACTGCCCCGTAAGGCTACAAATGTATTGTTATTACTACTTTTTATTACTCATCTTTCTGTTCAGTCTCTCTCTTATTCATATTCCAGTCTCTTATTCTCTTATTCAAATCAGTGCACAGTTGTCAAGGTAATTTGGACTCTAGCAACCAGATCGCTGAAACTGCAAACTGGAGAGCTGCTGAATAAAAAGCTAAATAGCTCAAAAACCACAAATAATAAAAAATGAAAAGCAATTACAGATTATCGCAGAATATCACTCTCTACATCATACTAAAAGTTAACTCAAAGGTGAACAACCCCTTTCAAAACTCTATCCCCTTCACTGTTGGAGAATAACAAAATATTTCATCTCTTGGATCATGTCCAAACTCTGCATAGTGTTTCGATACTGCAGGCTAAATTTATCTGCACTTAACTGAAGATTTGTGTTGTGATATTGTATTGTGAATATTTCTTTCTGCACAATAAAGTGAACAATAAATGAAAAGGGCTGCTCAATTTGTACGTTATTGTACTATATATTTAGGCAAAATGTCTGCACACCAGCAATCACACGTCTATGTTGCTTTTAATAAAAATGCTTTTTCTTCAGTCCATATGGATTTCTTCTTGCCCTTTGTACATTATTGGTGTGTTTGCTTCAGAAGCAGTATTATAGTTGACTTATTTATGGTGCTGCGTAACTGTGGGGAAGTCATACAAGTTAAAAGAGGGCTAAATGGCACAGGTTACATAGCAGATAAGCTTTGTAGAATATAATGGGTTTAGATAAGTTTAAACCTATTCTACAGAGTTTATGCCATTTTACCCTATTTAGACTTTAGCGGCACAATAGTATACTTTCATTCAATTTCTGTAAAGGAACAGTAAAAGCAAAAAAAATTTTGTTTTAAAGTATTATTGCCCTGCATTGGGTCAGTAAGACTACAATAGTTTATATAAACGAGTTGCAGTGTAGCTGTGGGGACAGCCATTCAAAGCTGAAAAAGGATAAAAAGCTCAGGTTTACATATCAAATAACATATATGCTCTGTAAAATACAATAAGATCTGTTATCTACTATGTAACCCGGGCGTCCCCCAATGTTTTTTAACCATGAGCAACATTTACATGTAAAAAGAGTTGGAAAGTAATGCAAGCATAAGCAACATCTAAGGGGTTGATCTTGCTCATGAGCCGCTGGTTGGGGATCACTGGTGTAACCTGAGCCTTTTCTCATTTTTTCAAACTGAATGGCTGCCCCCATGGCTACACAGCAGCTTGTTTATATAAACTATTTTAGTCTTACTGAAGCAAACACATCACTTGTACTAGTGCAGGGCAACAGTACGTCATATTTTAACTACTTTAAAACACTTTTATTGTTTGGTGTTACTGTTCCTTTAAAAGAAATAAAATAAATATTGTTAGAGGTCATGCCTATTATTACAGGTGCCCAAGACATCTTCTTAGTAAAGGAGGCCAGTAAAAGATTTTTTTTCATTTACTATAATTAACTTTAAATGTCAGATATTATAATCGTATCATATCGTTACTCCACACTCATTTTTGGGGTACTTCGACCATCGAATAGGTCAAATTCGACTTTGACTAGAATTGGAAAAACTTTGAATATTCGACCATTCGAAAATCGAAGTACTGTCTCTTTAAAAAACTTCGACACTTCGCCACCTTAAACCTGCCAAATTGCTATGTTAGCCTATGGGGAACTCCTAGAACCTAGAAGATTTTAGAAGTCGAAGTTTTTATTAGATCAAAAAAAACTTAGACTTCGAATATCGTACTACTGCAATTCGATGGTCGAATTTCGAAGTTTTTTCACTTCAAAATTCGACCCTTAGTAAATGTGCCCCATACAGTCCAAAGTCTGTTGTCACTGGTTGTACATTCCCTACCAGGCATAGGTAGCTGGGGGTCAAAGCATATGCTTTAGAATAGTTAGAATGTTCAGGAGACAAACTGAAAGAATGGGATGGCTTTTTCTGCAAACAATAGGTCAGAATGTAAAGGCTACTATGTGTACACACATGCTCAATTTGTGTGTGTGTGAAAGTCATGTGTGTGAAAGTCATTTGTGCTGATGTTGACCATATGAACTGTCACTGATATTAATACGGACAAGCATTCACAATTCAGCTCAGCAATGCAAGCAATCCGTGGACATCAACAGGAAAACATTTTAAGGTACGATGAGAGATGCGGAATGCACATTTCAGTGTAGGATTAAAACAAAGCGTAAGCAATTAAACAGAAGGAGCAAAGGGGCACTACAAGATGAAGACTGCAGTTCCAAGGGTTTGTTCAAAAACCCCCACAAAATAAAAAAATTAAAGAATATTGCCCTTTACCCCTTGTGCCAGTGCCCCTGGAATTGAGAGAACACCATATAATAATTATAAAAACAGGAATGAAAACTCAATTTATCTCACATAAAGTACATTAGTGCTTTTAAATAAGATAGAGTTAAGCACAAAAACTCATGGGACTCGTGGATTCTTTCATTCAAGAATACTTTGCTTTAGGGCAATGACCTTTTGGACTGCTTTTTTTTCTGAATCATATCTAAAAGAAAATATAAAATACAAGAGCAATAGGAGCATTTAGCTGAAGAAAAACCTGGAATATGGCAAGAAGATTTGCTTAGTCAGTCTATCCCATGCTGCTTTTTAAACCTAACATCCATTAGTATGAGGACAGGTTCAGCTAGTGATGGGTCAGACAAATCTAGGCCACTGAAAAGATTTTCTTTTACAACAAAAACAGCCAATTGCTGTCACAATAGAGAATGGTAGAGTAAAATAGTGATGAAAAGACTGCTGGTTGAGCTGTTCCTTTATGAAAACAATAGGGCATTTTAAAGGCAATGAAATGACCACTGCTGAGTTCATGGTGCCTTGATTTTCTATGCTACAAAATATTGTATAGCTTTCCAAACTAGAATCATATGAAAAAGTTTGGGAACCCCCCTTGTTTTCTGAACAAAGAGTTTTAGTGAAGCAGTATTCAGTTGTATGAAATTAAATCAAATGTGAAAAACTGGCTGTGCAAAAATGTGGGTACCCTTGTAATTTTGCTAATTTGAATCCATGTAACTGCTCAATACCGATTACTGGCAACACCAAATTAGTTGTATTAGCTCATTAAGCCTTGAACTTTATAGGGAGGTGTGTCTAATCATGAGAAAGGGTATTTAAAGGGTTGTTCACCTTTGAGACAACATTTAGGGGCAGATTTATCAAAGGTCGAAGTGAATTTTCGAATGAAAAAATATTTGAATTTTGAGCTATTTTTTGTGTACTTCGACTAGGGAATAATCCAAATTCGATTTGAATTTGAAAAGAATTCAAAAGTTCAAATATCAAAATTGATCATGTACTGTCTCTTTAAAAATTCAACCGACCATTCGCCATCTAAAACCTGCCGAATTGGTGTTTAAGCCTATGGGGGACCTCCTAGAACCTATTTGGAGTCAATCGGTGGACTTTGAAAAATCGAAGGTTTTTTTTGGGAAAAACTTTGAATCGAATTAGATCGAATGCGCTATTCCTTCGATTTGTACGATTCGAATTCGGCCGAATACGGACCTATTCGACCAAAAAAAAATTTAACTTAATTCGAATTTCAACGTTTTTTTAAATTCGGAATTCAACCCTTGATAAATATGCCCCATAGTATGATGTAGAGCAGGGGTCCCCAACCTTTTTTACCTGTGAGCCACAATCAAATGTAAAAAGAGTTAGGGAGAAACACAAGCATGAAAAAGTCCCTTGGGTGCCAAATAAGGGCTGTGATTGGCTATTTGGTAGCCCCTATGTGGACTGGCAGCCTACAAAAGGCGCATTTTAGAATTGTTAGGCAGGGGGGCTGAATCTACAAAGAATCTTTGGGCTACTGCTTCACAGCAGAAATGGGTGGGAAGCTCTGTGGGTGAAGGGGTGGGTTCTCGACTGTGATTTTGTGGCTGGGATAGAATCTAAACCTCCATTCAAATCTAAAACTAATTGAATACGGCTACTTTGGTTGTTTATCTTTGGGCTACCGCTTCACAGCAGAAACGGGTGGGAAGCTCTGTGGGTGAAGGGGTGGGTTCTCGACGGTGATTTTGTGGCTGGGATAGAATCTTAACCTCCATTTAAAACTAATTGAATACGGCCACTTTCCTGTTCCTTCCACATGGCAGTGGGCACACTATGGGTTAATCCCCCCTGCGTCGTGATTGGACAGGTTTTCCTCTATAAAAACTTACTTCCGCCCCCTGGCCGCCATCTTTTTTCCTCCTGTCGCTCCCCCCTGATGTCCAGCAGACTGCCTCTCTCCTGCTGAAGCTCCTGAGCCGAGGTTTTATCCTTGTGTGAGCTCTTGGAGAAGCCGACGGGCTTATGGCCAAATTGTGCCCCCGGTGCGGTCAGACGCAATGCCGTGTAAACGGCGCATGCGCAATAAGACACCGTCGCTTCCACAGCCAACATGGCGACGGACGCCAGCGTGTTTCGCGGGAGCGCGAACGCATGGACGCGGACGCTGACGCACGCTCGATATTGACGCCAGGGCGCGAAAACGAGCGGAAATGACGCATGGAAGCAGATTGGCGCGAAAAATTTAAATTCTGGGCGCCATCTCCCCCTCAAGCTGCCAGACTGGTAAGACAACTGTTTGCCTGAAGTGCCTTTGTGCGGTTCAGAGGGTACAACTGTAAGTACACCTCTGTTTATTACGTTAAGCCCACATGAATGAGCAGGACACCCTGGATATATATGTTCCTCTCCTTCCAGGGTCAGAATTAGGATTATTCTCAATGAGTTCCAGATGCTCTCATTCGGGCTCAAGGGGGTGAGTTATTATGAGAGGCGAAGATTGGATGTCTTTTCACATGGGAATATACATTGCTCAACTTAAACAGTGCTAATTGTATTCTTCTCTTGACAGGAGCTCTCCTGGAAGTCAGAGAAGAAAATCCAATAGGAGACAATGCGCTTCCTGCAACAATCCAGCTTTGCCAGACAGCAATTCCTGTGCCAAATGCATACAGAATCCGGAAGGGAATCAGGCCCAATTCTCTGAGTTCATGTCTTGGATGAAGGAGTCATTTAACAAATCCATGGCTGATATGGTTACACAAGTGACGGATAACGTGCTTAAAAATATCAGCCCCCATCTCAGCGGTTTAGACCAACCAACACCTATTGCTATTGAAGCTCCAGAAGGTGCAGCATTCATCGGCGGAGGACATCTGCAAGGCAGTAGTCTGGAAGGCCGAAGTGTTGAACTAAGGAGGGATAGCCCAGAATCAGATGGAGAGCTATCAACCACCAGTTCCACCATAGAGGATTCAGCTTTCAACACAGATCTAGTAGAGCCCTTAATCAAAGCTTTAAGGAAAACCTTGGATTTGGAAGAAAAATCACAATCTCCAACCAAAAAAGACAAAATGTTCAAATCCATAGCAAAGAAAAATCATTTGTTTCCTATCCATGAATTTATTCAGAAGACAGTAGACTCTGAATGGGAAAATCCAGATAGAAAATTCACTATTTCAAGAAGATTCAGAAAGATGTTCCCCTTTCCATCAGACCAATCCAAAGCCTGGGAATTCGCTCCCAAAGTGGACGCAGCGATCACTCGCGTGGCCAGAAGAACCACACTTCCAGTGGACGAAGGTGTCTCACTTCGAGACCCCATGGAAAGGAGGCAAGATGCCTCACTCAAAAGAGCTTACGTAGCAGGAGGAGCTACTTGCAAAGCTGCCGTGGCCATTACCTCTGTCACCAGAGCCAACAATATCTGGCTACAGGAACTGGAAGAAGCTATTAAAAAAGGCGAAGACAGGAGCAAACTGGCCTACATGCTACAAGATATCAAGGTGGCGAACGATTTTGTAGCCGAAGCATCTATGGATGTGGTCAAACTGGCAGGGAAATCCATGAGTCTGTCAGTAACCGCGAGGAGAGGTCTTTGGTTAAGACACTGGAACGCGGATCCGCAATCCAAACACAACCTTTGCTCCCTACCTTTTAGGTGTAACCTACTGTTCGGACCAGAGTTGGATCAAATTATATCCAAAATGTCCGCAGGGAAATCACCCTTTCTCCCTCAGGATAGACGAGATGGGAGACAGATCAGAGGCAGATTCACCTCTAGACCCAATTTCAAAGATGCCAAACAATACAAACCAGGCAAACCTTTTTCCAGACAGTGGAAACCTAAAGACCAGTCCTTTCCTGGGAAGAGTGTCCAAAAACAGGAAAAAAGGGCATGAAGGTCTTGGAGCCCCTCAGTCCATTGTAGGAGGCAGACTCTCTCTTTTCAAGACGGAGTGGGCTCGGGAAATAAAAAACACTTGGGTGACAGACATAGTATCAAACGGATACAACTTGGAATTCAAAAGCTTCCCACCTACCAATTTTATGTCTTCAGACAGACGCATGTCCCCAGAAGGAAGGAAAGTACTAACCTTCATCATACGAGAACTACTAGAAAAAAAGATAATATCTGTAGTTCCCAGGGACCAAAGGCACAAAGGTCTGTACTCCCACTTGTTTCTTCGGAGAAAAGCAAACGGAGAATTCAGAGTAATCCTGAACCTACAATTGCTCAACCGCAATCTTCACATTCCCTCATTCAGAATGGAGACCCTAAAGTCAATATCTCATTGCTTAGAACAAGGGGACTGGCTAGTAAAGCTGGACCTGAAAGACGCTTACTTACACATCCCAGTAACAAAGCGCCACAGGAAATACTTGAGGTTCAACATACTAAACCGACACTTTCAATACCGTGCCCTACCTTTTGGACTCGCGACGGCCCCAAGAATATTTACCAAGATCCTGGCACCAGTGATAGCCAATCTGAGACTAGCAGGAATACAAATTTTCGCCTACCTCGACGATCTCCTAATCATATGCCCCAACAGGGATCTTCTGAGGGCCCACCTTCTTACAACCTCTGCATATCTTCAGAGCCTGGGCTGGTTGATCAACTGGGAAAAGAGCCACACTCAACCTACCCAAGAATTAGAATTTCTGGGAGTCCTAATAAACACTCGGACTCTATCCTTAAGCCTCCCAACAAGGAATATTCCAGAGATCAGAGAAGCGGTCCTAGCCCTCACTCGATTCCCCATGACAACAGCACGAATATGCCAACAAATCTTGGGGAAACTAAGATCCACATCAGAATGCGTCAAGTGGGCCAGAATGCACACCAGAGCACTCCAGAAGGAGTTTCTCTCGAATTGGGACCACGACTATATGAACCCCAATCAACTCATCAGTTTAAGCCCAGCTACCATGGCATCTCTCAACTGGTGGCTACAGGAAGTGAATCTCCTACAACCCATTTGTCTTCTTCCAAAAAATTGGATAACAATCACAACGGATGCCAGCAAGACAGGATGGGGGGCACACCTAGGGAATCACAGGGTACTGGGGAACTGGAACAAGGAAGAGAAACGCAAATCGTCCAACTGGAAGGAATTGAAAGCCATCTTCCTAAGTCTCCTCAAATTCCAACACCTAGTCCAAGGAAAAGCTGTACGGATCAGGTCAGACAACATGACGGCGGTGACTTACGTCAACAAACAAGGTGGAACAAAATCACGAGAGCTATTAACCTTGACCACTCATATGTACTCATGGGTGGAACTCCACCTGACAGACCTAAAAGCAGTACATGTCCCAGGCTGTCAGAACTCTCTAGCAGACAAATTGAGCCGCTCACATGTGATTCCGGGAATCTAAACCAAAAAGCATTCCTCCTCATCCAATCAAAATGGGGTCCTTTTGCCCTAGACCTAATGGCAACGAGCAGAAACACAAAACTGGCAACCTTTGTGTCTTGGGGCCTAGACAAAGGGGCAGCATTCAAAGATGCATTTTCAATAACATGGAACTTCCACAGACCATACATCTTCCCTCCATTTCCCCTGATTCCCCGGATCTTAGACAAGATCAAAGAGGATCGAACGGAAGTGGTGTTAGTAGCCCCACTCTGGCCAAGGAGACCATGGTTTCCTCTCCTCCTACGACTAGCAGTCGAACAACCTCTCACCCTTCCGGTCCTCCCGGATCTCCTCAGCCAGGGGGTAATCTTCCATCCTCATCCCGAGAGACTGCACTTGACGGCATGGCTCTTGAAAGGAGGAATCTGAGATCATCTGGGTTATCTGCTAACTCCATTTCCACACTTTTAGCAGCTAGGAAATCTTCCACCATCCAAAAGTATTTCACGGTATGGGAGAAATTTCTGGACTGGGGAAAATCTAATGACTTGAATCACCAAAACCTATCAGAAATCAAGCTAATAGAGTTCCTTCAGCAAGGGGTTGATAGAGGCCTCAGCAATTCCACCATTAAAGGCCAGGTCTCGGCTATATCTCATTTCTCCGAAACTCCTTGGGCTCAACATGCCCTGGTGAAAAGATTTTTCCAAGGGTTAAGAAGACTCAGACCTAGAGTCCGCTCAATCGTTCCCCCTTGGGACCTCAACTTAGTCCTAAACTCCTTAACTAAGGAACCTTTCGAACCTTTGGACACGGTACCCCTCAAGTTTCTGACACTCAAGATGTGCTTCCTTCTAGCGATTACATCAGCAAGGCGAGTGTGCGAGCTGCAAGCCCTGTCAATACAAGAAGGCAAACTTTCTTTCTTACAAGACAGAGTTATCTTAAAAACAACAGACGAGTTTCGCCCTAAAAGACTCTCCGACTTTCATACATCACAAGATATCATACTGCCATCCTTCTTCCAAGATCCGAAGTCGGATGAGGAAATACTTCTACACACTCTGGATGTCATTAGATGCCTGTCTATCTATTTAGATAGAGTCAAGACCTTCAGGAAGACCGAATCCCTCTTGGTGATCCCCTCTGGGAACAAAGCAGGAACTCAGCCTTCCAAGTCGACAATAGCCAATTGGATCAAGCAATGCATACATCTGGCTTATAACTCTCAACAAGACAGTGTACCCTCTAATGTAAAAGCGCACTCCACGAGGGCATTGGCTGCGTCTTGGGCATTCCATTCCAGGGCTTCGGCGGAGGACATCTGCAAGGCGGCAGTCTGGTTCTCCCTTCATACGTTTGCTAAACACTATCATTTTGATGTTTTCATGAAAAAATGCTCGGCTTTCGGTTCAGCCGTTCTGCAGTGTGCTCTACTTGATAATTAAATATTCCCTCCCAGCAATTGTGTTGATCTTTTGTACATCCCATAGTGTGCCCACTGCCATGTGGAAGGAACAGGAAACGAGAAAATCAATTCATACTTACCGAGATTTTCTTTTCCTGGACTGTAACATGGCAGTGGGCACAGCTTCCCACCCTGTTTGGGGGGAGACTCCAGTACGTCAAAGATGGCGGCCAGGGGGCGGAAGTAAGTTTTTATAGAGGAAAACCTGTCCAATCACGAGGCAGGGGGGATTAACCCATAGTGTGCCCACTGCCATGTTACAGTCCAGGAAAAGAAAATCTCGGTAAGTATGAATTGATTTTCTCGTTTGGTTGTTTACTTTGGAAAAGGGGAGGGGGCGCTTGAGGGTGAAGGGGTGGTGCACCAGACCTGATTGCGCTTTGTGTTAATCCCTATCTCAGTCTATGGCTTATTAACTGAACTCTGCTGCCTACCAGCACTCGTATGCCAGGGTTGGCAGTTTATGTATTTAGTTTGCCTGATTCAATACAGGGTTAATCGACATACAGCCATAATATACTGGCTTCTCTCTCTTTGGCTATGGGAGGGTGTGCTTGAGGGTGAAGGGGTGGTGGATATTTTAAGGCCTAAAAGCCATCATACAAGGTTGACCCTGACTTATGGCTGTTAAATGATTGAATGTGACTTACCAGTATTTACATTTGTTGGCTCGTGGGTTACTCTTTGACATCCCAAACACCCACTGTATGCTGTGTACTTCTTTGCCCATTTGAATCCGGGTTCTTTGCCTCCCTGTCCCTAACCTTATTTTAAACGCTCCTCTGGACTTACGGTTTTAATTATTAAAAGTTAAGTTTTATTGTTTATTGTTCCTTGAGTCATCGGATTTAAAGATGGGGTGGTGCAACTTTAAGGGTTAATCTTTTTCTCTTTTGTGTTACTATTTATCCATATAACCCTGCACACCATTTGTCTGTTTCTCTTTGATTTAGGGGTGGTGCTCCCTTATTCAGGCTTACTTACAGCCTACAAAAGGCTCTGCTTGGCACTATACTTTTTATGCAATTAAAACTTGCTTACAAGCCTGGAATTCAAAAATAAGCACCTGCTTTGAGGACACTGGGAGCAACATCCAAGGGGTTGGAGAGCAACATGTTGCACATGAGCTACTGGTTGGGGATCATTGGTGTAGACTGAGTTGACATTCTGAAACAATTTGCAATTGGTTTTCATTTTTTATTATAGAAGGTTTTTGAGTTATTTAGATTTTTATTCAGTATCTCTTCAATTTGCATCTCAAGCAATCTGGTAACTAGGATCCAAATTACCCTAGCAACCATGCATTGATTTGAATAAGAGACTGGAATATGAATATGAGAGGCATGAATAGAAAGATAATAAAAAGTAACAATAACAATAAAAGTGCAGTCTTACAGAGCATTTATTTTCAGATGGGGTCACTGATCCCCACGTTAAAAGAGTCAGAATAAAAAGGCAAATAATTCAAAAATAATGAAGACCAATTGAAAAGCTGCTTAAAATTAGCCATTGGCCATCTAGCACATACTAAAAGTTAAGTTAAAGGTGAACCACCTTTTTGAAGTTGGTGTCATAGTATGCCAATGTTTTAGTGTCAATAAGGAGAATACGGGTTTCAGCTGCCCCACATATAGATTTTTTTAGGTCTCGAATATTCGAATCAGGCCTGTTTCCATGGTCGAGGTGTAATAAATCTCACATTCGAATAGGAGGTTTAAAATTTGAATGTGTGAATTTTGACACTTGAAAATAACCCATGACATAGTATTTATGACTCATTTTTTGATTGTAAGTTTTTTGACAGGACCCTCTTTACCTCTTCTATTGGTTATTTTGTATGTTTTGTTGTATGTCTAATGTATGCACAAATTTACTATGCAACACTAGAGAATATGTTATGTTTTATAAAGACATCTTTATTATAATTTTTAGATGCTCGTGATGGGAGAACAGAGACCAGTTCTGACAACCTCTGTGGATACTTTTGAAAACCTAAATTACTGCACCCAAAATATTTCTTTTCAATACACCAGACACTACATTAGCTTGAAAATGTATTTGATTTAATGAAGTATTATGGCACAAGTCATCATATAAAACAAAAAACATATTGCCATGTTTTCAGAACAAATAAATGGTTGTACTTCCAGACCAAACATTCATTACAGATACTATACAAATAGTCTCATAAAGGTTATATATAAAACTCTTTGAGGCCCATTTACCAAAGGTCGAATTTCGAATTCATGTTTTTTAATTGAATATACTCACAATTTGACTGGGAGGTTATTTAAAAAAATTGGAATGTCTAATATTCGATTGAATGGTTCCGACCTGAAAAATCAAATTCGCATTCGATTTGGATGAATCAAGTTTAACTCCGAAAAAAAACTCGAATGTTAGGAAGGCTCCACATGGCTCCATGGACTTGTAAATGAACTCGGCATTTTTTAGGTCGCGAATATTTGAATCAGGCCTGTTTCCATGGTCAAGGTGTGATAAATCTCACATTTGAATTTACATTCCAATAGGGGGATTAAAATTTAAATGTGTGAATTTTGACACTAGAAAATTTGAATTTACTATTCGACCATTGATAAATCTGCCTTACTAATTCTGAGTAAATATTTTACATCAATGTTTATATCAAATTAAATGTAATAAAGAAATAACAGTTTTTATAAGCCTGGGTGTGTTCATGTATATTTATTACATATAGGTGTGTACAATACAGGTGTTTCCTGTACAAGGATGCCTGTAGGTACCTAACCAATGCTTAAGGCGGGTTGGATAAGCGTAGGTCTACATGGACGTTTCCGGTACGATACGATACATGCAACGGAAATAAAGTAAGTGAATGCATTGTCGGATTGTGATCCGACACGACTGTTGTATGCAGACGCATGTGCAGCGTCTGCATCCAACGTCGGATCAACACTGCGACTTCATCCGACATTTCCATTACTTACCTTAACGTCCATGTAGTCCTCCCCTAAGGGTAAAGGCACATGGAGCTTTTCAGGAATTAAATTCTGCATTTAGAAGTAGCCCAAAAAGCCCCCATTAGCCTTACGTTGCCTTACGAGGAGATAATTGCACAGATGCTTTTAAAGGAACAGTTCAGTGTAAAAACAAAAACTGGGTAAATAAGATAGGCTGTGCAAGATAAAAATGTTTCTAATACAGTTAGCCAAAAATCTAACACTACTTCCGGTTCTGCAGCTCTCTCGGTTTCCACTGATTGGTTACCAGGCAGTAACCAATCAGTGACAGGGGGGGCACATGGGTCATACCTGTTACTTTTGAATGCTAAGGATCAATTGCAAACTCACTGAACAGTTATGTCCCATGTGGCCCCCCTCTTCAAGTCGCTGACTAACTCAGTACTGAGAGCTGAAAAGCAGGAAGTTGTTGTTACGTTAGACATCCGCTCACTCCAGTCTTTATACATTACATTTTTTGCTATCTATCTATATTAGAAGCATTTTTATTTTGCACAGCCTAACTATTTACCCAGTTTTTATTTTTACACTAAACTATTCCTTTAAGTCAACAATCATATGAATGGAAAACACTTAGGGGCCGATTCACTAAATTCTAGTGAATTCGAGTGAAGGATTCGAATTTAAAAAACTTCGAATTTCCAAGTGTTTTTTGGGCTACTTCGACCATCGACTACGACTATCGAACGATTCGAACTAAAAATCGTTCGACTATTCGACCATTCGATAGTCGAAGTACTGTCTCTTTAAAAAAAAATTCGACCCCCTAGTTCGGCAGCTAAAAGCTACCGAACTCAATGTTAGCCTATGGGGAAGGTCCCCATAGGCTTGCCTAAGTTTTTTTCATCGAAGGATATTCATTCGATCGTTGAATTAAAATCCTTCGAATCGTTCGATTCGAAGGATTTAATCGTTCGATCGAATGAATAATCCTTCGATCGATCGAATTTCCTGCGCTAAATCCTTCGAATTCGATATTCGAAGGATTTCAATTCCTAGTCGAATATCGAGGGTTAATTAACCCTCGATATTCGACCATTGGTGAATCGGCCCCTTAATGACAGATGCAAGCAATCAATCAGGGAACACTCTTTCTCCCTGCAATCCCTTCCTGGCAGCATCTGCCTTTGCCACATTTTTCCCATTTAGGGTAGGACTACATGGATGTTTTTGGCACGATCCGACGCGCTGCAACAAAACGCCTGTGTTAGATCGCATGCAACTAAATAATGTAAGTGAATGCATTGTTGCATGGTGTTGCAGCGTTGATCTGACGCGACACGACTGTCAGATGCATCCAACTGTCGTGTCGCGTCAGATCAACGTTGTGACAACATGCGACATTTCCATTATGTATCTTATTTCCTTCACATTTGATCTGACGCAACAGTTTTGTTGCAGCGTGTAGGATTGCGCCAAAAACTTCCATGTAGTCCTACCCTTTGTGAATGGGAATGGGGTGCAGGAGATGAAATGCAAATGGGGTTCTCCCAGAAAGGGTCTTCAATGGCCTTATAGCTCACTGATCTAAGAGCCCTTCTCCTCAGTCTAAATGGCTCTGAAGCTGTTTATACAGATGTACACATGTAATAAGAATGCATGAAATAAATATACAAGTGCTAATCAGAGAATGTAACACTGATGTCATAAATATTTATACACAATCAGCACATAACAGATCCCCCATTTAAAGTGTAACATTACAGTGAAATGCACTTGGAGTTGACCTATGTCAACAAGTCTTACTTGTCCTACTATCCAAAAAAACACAGATTTGCATAAAACCCAAGCAATGAACACAGAGAAACAATTGCACTGAATCTTCTGCTAAAAACAGGTCATTGAGTGGAATGTTTTTATGGTATTTGTCTGCCAAGCAGTAAGGGTGCATCAATAATTATTGGATTTGGAGAAATACAGAATGGCTCATCAAAAGTGAGTCTTTTTTTAAATACCATCATCAAAAATATTGTCATCTTTAGTTGCCGGCACTTTAAAGTCACATGACATGAAAGTGGGGTCAGATACAATTCTGTTGAAGGCGTTGTTGACCATTGAGTTAACTTTTATTATGACGCAGAGTGATATTCTGAGACAATTTACAATTCGTTTTCATTTTTTATTTCATTTTTTTATTTTTCATTTTTTATTATTTCTGTTCTTTGAGTTATTTAAAGGAACAGTAATGTCAAAAAATAAAAGTGTTTTAAAGTAATGAAAATATAATGCAGTGTTGCCCTGCACTGGTAGAACTGCTGTGTTTGCTTCAGAAACACTACTATTGTTTATATAGATAAGCTGCTATGTAGCAATGGGGGCAGCCATTCAAAGGAAAAAAGGCTCAGGTTACACAGCATATAGCAGATAAGCTCTGTCTGTCTAATGGTGTTATCTGTTATCCATTAGTTAACCTGTGCCATATAGCCGTTTTTCAATTTCTGCCATTGCTCCACAGCAGCTTGTTTATATGAACTATAGTAGTGTTTCTGAAGCAAACACATCAGTTTTACCAGTGCAGGGCAACAGTACATGATATTTTCATTACTTTAAAACACTTACATTTTTTGGTGTTACTGTTCCTTTAAGGCAGATATACACCTGGGAAATAAGTGTCAGCACGGTTGTGCCAGCACATACAGCAATTTAAGGGGTCACCTTTAAATTAACTTTTAGTATGATGTAGAGTGATATTTTGAGACAATTTGCAATTGGTTTTAATTTTTTTTAATTAATTTATTATACATAATAAAAAGGTTTTAATTCATAAAACAGCTTGTGACTAATGTTTCGGCCTAGCTCAAAGGAGAAAGGCCTAGGCCGAAACGTTAGTCACAAGCTGTTTTATGAATAGAAACCTTTTTTTATCATTTTAAGTCCTGAGAGTGCTGTTCTATATGGGATGGATGAATATAATGTGTAAAACGTGCACCCAGGCATATGAACACTTTATTGTCCAGAGTGCCGGCTTCCTGTGGGATTATATATAAATATTATATTGTAGTTTTTGAGTTAATTAGGTTTTTATTCAGCAGATCTCCAGTTTGCAATGTCAGCTATCTTGTGGCTAGGGTCCAAATTTCCCTAGCAACAATGTACTGATTTTGAATGAGAGACTGGAATATGAATATGTGAGGCCCTGAAATGAAAGATGAGTAATCAAAAGTAGAAGTAATAATACATTTGTAGTTTTACAGAGCATTTGTTTGTTAGATGGGTCAGTGACCCCTATTTGAGTCAGATGACGAAGGCTAATAATTAAAAAACAAAATAAATTAAAGACTAGTGATGGGCGAATTTGTCCCATTTCGCCACGAAATTCACGAATTTGCACAAATTTTGATGCTTCCAATTTTGTAACTTTATTCGCCGGCGGCGAAACTTGCAATTTTTGGTGAATAAATTCGCCTATCACTATTAAAGACTAATTGAAAGCTGCTTAGAATTGGCCATTCTATAATATAAAGTTACCTTAAAGGTGAACCGTGCCTTTAAGCACCAAGTATTCAGCCCAGGATTTTATTTCTCTACTTAAATAAGGAGCAATAAGTATGGGAAATTTTGACAGAAGCTACCTGTGATGCTGTCTTGTTATTTTGTGTCTATAGTAATGCCAAAGAGCAGGTTTCAAAGCCAAGGGTCAATATGTACAATACAATACGTGTATACATTAAAGCACGAAAACTAGTTTTACTAAATAGGACATAGAAAAACTATTCTTCTTTACAACAGTCAGGAATTTTCTTGGTCTGCTTGCATATATAAAGGAATGGTAACTATGAGGTTGTTTTCAGAGTATCGCTCGGTGCTCCTAAATAATTCATGACATACAAATCAATTTTTAAAATTATGATACAGACTTTATTACAAGGGTTGTTTTGTCACCCCTGGGAAATCCCACTCCCTGTGGACAACAAAACTCTTAACTGAAAAGCCATGAAATGTACTGCAGTTGAACGGTCTTAAAATGGAATCTTCTGTATTTTCACAGGATTCAACTGATTTCGACAAGGTGATTTCAAAAGTATGTTTGGGCACTTTGTGAGAGGCATTTTTGCTTGGGCGACAAAACACTACACGGGACACTACCCTAAGGGCACCTGGGGTGTTTTATAACCCGCAGGAAATTTTGCCCCCAGCAAGCAAAAAAAAAAAAAAAAAAAGCCCAAAAATCGTTTAAAAGCCAACTAAATTGTGTATTAGAGTGACAATGCTCCCTTAAAAATGTTTGCACAGTTACACAATTCATCTGATTTGGATAAGGTTCATGCGGACACTAAAATGCCTGGTGTACCATTACCTTAACAACAAGTTCATACGAACCATCATACAATAAATGTTAAAGGACAAGGCAACCCTCTTTTGCACCTATTCACCATGTGTTAGAGCTTCTTCTCTCCCTAATCGCTAACTTTAGGTTTATTTCTTACACTGCGATATTTCTCCTGGGGTACAATCATGGGCGCCATATTGCCTTCACCTACACTATAAAGCTGCCCGATAAGTTATTTCAGAGCATGAGCATTAATATAGTCTGCCCACTGACCTGGAGACATCATACATAAATGTGCTGCGATCATGTAGGGAGAAATGAAGCAAAGTGCTGTACTGTTTGTAGGATTATTCATAAGCCTTACCATGAGCAAGAAAGGAAGCAAACCAACCAGTGCTAGACAGGAATTAAGACACCACACTTGATGATTGGTACAGTAGTTTCTCCGTAGTGCACCCGTGTCACCATAGCAATTTGACGCTATTAATTGGCTATGCCAATATAGAAGGTGGTCTTTAAGAAGACACATGCTACTGTGAGGAATCACTGACAACCAGCGCTCAGAATCATGGTCTTGAATTATGGGAATCCGCTCTTCTACAGCTCTCCAACATTTTGAAATGTTTTGTAGCGCTGCAAGGAAAGCTGTGCATATTGCGGTAAATCTTGAATGCATAAGAAATGAGTATAGATATGCTAATTTTATTACACCAATTCTTTAACAGGGTTGCCTTGTCTTTTAATGTACAAAATTACAATGAAGTAATAAAAGTTTAATGCAACACAACTTCTTCAATTTCATCCTCAAAAGAGCCAACAGCTTTTACTACAGGCCTTCCTGTTGGGTGCAGAGAACGGTGTCGGTTAGAGCTGCCAGTTTTTTCTTCTCCAGAGAAAATATCTTTTTTCACTTTCATCTCACTGCTTTTCTCCCATGGTAGGGTACTGCTTGAATCATGGCTCACTTTGCAGTCACCGTGTTTAGAAATAGTGGGAAGTGTTGTGCTCGAACTACTGCCGAAAAGCTGTTCCATCAAATTGGACTTTCTATCTTTTTGTATACTTAGTTTGGCAGTGCTTATGATGGCTTCATCTAAAGCCTCATTACTGAGAACAGGCCCACTCGATCTACCTTTTCCAAAGGATGGTGCGTAGCTGCCAAATGAAATGTCAACCTTTGGATCACCTCGATTATCTTTTATGCGGCTTTGCGCCTCTAATGTTGACGTGGTTTCATGGACTGGAGGCCCATTGAGCATTTTCTGGTCAGAGAAATTGTAGCTTTTAAATTTTGTCTCTGGTGTATGTATTTTTAAAGATGAATCCAAAGATGCTTGAGAAGGACCCTTAGAAGTATCAAAGTACACTGTACCTTCATTTTCCCTATCAATTTCAACCATCTTTGCAAGCAAGAGTTCTTTTTTAAATCTTTCTTCTTCTGTAGTCTCTTTTTCAAGTTTAGTTTTCTGTCTCTCAGATTCATCTTTGTCCCATTCTGCAATGATAATAAACCATAACTATTGCATTTCAGAAATATAAAATACAAGCACTATATACTACACACACACTTATGTCTTATCTGGTCCTCGTGTACAGGGCTTATAATTACTTTGTTTTTTTTAAACAAGAAGATACATTTATTCAGCTCCTATAGAGCATCAAGAAAACTGCAGCTTTCTAAAGATTAATTGATGGCATTCAGGTCTACTGCTAAATAGCCCTGAAGATGGACCTAGTGTCACTCTGCCATTTTCTTTTACCTTTACGTAGCTTTTGTGCTTTGTCTTCTAAAATCTTTAGTTCTTTATCATTTTGCTCTTGTTCCACTTTTTGCGCTGCTCTCTCTTTTTCTCTTTTACATTTTTCTTCTTCCTTTAACAGTTTCTTGAGATGTTTCTGTTCCTTTATAAAATAAAGAAGTGCAGCAATGCAATTACATAAATGAAATTATTACATACTATACTAGCAACAGTGACTTTTGTTCCTAACAGGAAATCAAGATTATATATTATATATATACATACACATACACATTTATACACACACAGTGGAACGTCAATTTTACATCCCCTGATTTTAAGTTTTACCTCATTTTACATCATTGTTTTGTGGTTCCACCTATATACAATGCATTGCAAAAATATTCACTTTTGAATACTTTTTGAAGTATTTGGCTTTTTACCTATTTTGTTACATTCCAACCTGCAATTTTAACATTTCTTAATCTTATTTTATGTGATGGATCTGCACAAAATAGTCTAAGTTGGTGAAGTGAATGAAGCTCCTAAAAAATCCTGGTGCAACCAATTACCTTCAAAAGTCACATAATTAGTGAAATGAAGTCCACTTGTGTGCAATCTAAGTGTCACATGATCTGTCAGTATAAACAAACTTTACTGAAAGACCCCAGAGGCTGCAACACTACTAAGCAAGAGGCATCAAACCATGAAGACCAAGGACCTCTCCAAACAAGTCAGGGACAAAGTTGCTGAAAAGTACAAATCAGGGTTGGGTTATAAAAAATATCCAAATCTTTGATGATCCCCCGGAGCACCATCAAATCCATCATCTTCTAATGGAAAGAACATGGTAACCACAACAAACTTGCCAAGAGAGGGCCACCCACCAAAACTCACAGACCGGGCAAGGAGGGCATTAATCAGAGAGGCAGCACAGAGACAGAGTATCTGTCCATAGCACCACGATAAGCCGTACACTAGAGCTGGGCTTTATGGAAGATTGGCCAGAAAAAAGCCATTACTTAAAGTTAAAAATAAGAAGACACGTTTTGAGTTTGCCAAAAGGCATGTGGGTGACTCCCCAAATGTATGGAGGAAGGTCAGATGAGGCTAAAATTGAACTTTCGGCCACCAAGGAAAATGTTAGGTCTGGCGCAAACCCAACACATCCCATCACCCCAAGAACACCTTCGCCACAGTGAAACATGGTGGTGGCAGCATCATGCTGTGGGGATGTTTTTCAGCAGCAGGGACTGGGAAACTGGTCCAAGTCAAGGGAAAGATGGATGGTGCTAAATACAGGGATATTCTTGAGCAAAACCTGTCAGTCTGCCGTTGATTTGAGACTGGGACGGAGGTTCACCTTCCAGCAGGACAATGAGCCGAAGCATACTGCTAAACCAACACTCGAGTGGTTTAAGGGGAAATATTTAAATGTGTTGGAATGGCCTAGTCAAAGTCCAGACCTTAATCCAATTGAGAATCTGTGGTCAGACTTGAAGATTGCTGTTCACAAGCGAAAACCATCCTCCAACATGAAGGAGCTGGAGCAGTTTTGCCTTGAGGAATGGGCAAAAATCCCAGTGGCAAGATGTGGCAAGCTCATAGAGACTTATCCAAAGTGACTTGCAGCTGTAATTGCAGCAAAACGTGGCTCTACAAAGTACTGACTTTAGGGGGGGGGGGTGAACAGTTATACACGCTGAAGATTTCTGTTATTTTGTCCTATTTGTTGTTTTACAATAAAAAAAAAAAAAAACACATCTTCAAAGTTCTAGGCATGTTCTGTAAATGAAATGGTGCAAACTCTCCAACAATCCATTTTAATTCCAGGTTGTGAGGCAACAAAACATGAAAAATGCCAAGGGGGGTGAATACTTATGCAAGGCACTGTTATATATACAGTGGTATGAAAAACTATTTGTCCCCTTCCTGATTTCTTATTCTTTTGCATGTTTGTCACACTTAAATGTTTCTGCTCATCAAAAACCGTTAACTATTAGTCAAAGATAACATAATTGAACACAAAATGCAGTTTTTAAATGAAGGTTTACGTTATTAAGGGAGAAAAAAAACTCCAAATCTACATGGGCCTGTGTGAAAAAGTGATTGCCCCCCTTGTTAAAAAATAACTTAACTGTGGTTTATCACACCTGAGTTCAATTTCAAAGGTTATAAAGCCATTTCTAAAGCTTTGGGACTCCAGCGAACCACAGTGAGAGCCATTATCCACAAATGGCAAAAACATGGAACAGTGGTGAACCTTCCCAGGAGTGGCCGGCCGACCAAAATTACCCCAAGAGCGCAGAGACAACTCATCCGAGAGGCCACAAAAGACCCCAGGACAACATCTAAAGAACTGCAGGCCTCACTTGCCTCAATTAAGGTCAGTGTTCACGACTCCACCATAAGAAAGAGACTGGGCAAAAACGGCCTGCATGGCAGATTTCAAGGCGCAAACCACTTTTAAGCAAAAAGAACATTAAGGCTCGTCTCAATTTTGCTAAAAAACATCTCAATGATTGCCAGGACTTTTGGGAAAATACCTTGTGGACCGACGAGACAAAAGTTTAACTTTTTGGAAGGTGCGCGTCCCGTTACATCTGGCGTAAAAGTAACACAGCATTTCAGAAAAAGAACATCATACCAACAGTAAAATATAGTGGTGGTAGTGTGATGGTCTTTGGTTGTTTTGCTGCTTCAGGACCTGGAAGACTTGCTGTGATAGATGGATCCATGAATTCTACGGTCTACCAAAAAATCCTGAAGGAGAATGTCCGGCCATCTGTTCGTCAACTCAAGCTGAAGCGATCTTGGGTGCTGCAGCAGGACAATGACCCAAAACACACCAGCAAATCCACCTCTGAATGGCTGAAGAAAAACAAAATGAAGACTTTGGAGTGGCCTAGTCAAAGTCCTGACCTGAATCCTATTGAGATGTTGTGGCATGACCTTAAAAAGGCGGTTCACGCTAAAAAAACCCTCAAATAAAGCTGAATTACAACAATTCTGCAAAGATGAGTGGGCCAAAATTCCTCCAGAGCGCTGTAAAAGACTCGTTGGAAGCAGGGCCGCTTCTGCCATGAGGCAAGGTGAAACCCTTGCCTCAGGCGGCAGCGAGCGGCCAGTTACAAGGGGCGGCAAAAAGCCGCCTCTTGTAACTTTAAGAGCCGAACTTCCGGGTTTTAACCCGGAAATTCGGCTCAGCTAGTGCAAAGAGCGCTATAGCGTTCAATGCACTAGCGATACTGCCCCCTGAAACCCGCTCCGACGCTAATTTTTAAGCGCGGAGCGGGAGAGGAGGGGGGCGGCAGCAGCCCCAGGATCGGCGCTGGTTGCAAGTTATCGCAAACACTTGATTGCAGTTATTGCTGCTAAGGGTGGACCAACCAGTTATTAGGTTCAGGGGGCAATTACTTTTTCACACATGAAAATGTAGATTTGGATTTCTTTTCTCCCTAAATAATAAAAACCCTCATTTAAAAACTGCATTTTGTGTTTACTTGTGTTATCTTTGACTAATAGTTAAATGTGTTTGATGATCAGAAACATTTTGTGTGACAAACATGCAAAAGAATAAGAAATCAGGAAGGGGGCAAATAGTTTTTCATACCACTGTGTATATATATATATATATATATATATATATATATATATATATATATATATATATATATATATATACACACATATATATATATATATATATATATATATATATATATACACACATACATATATATATATATATATATATATATATATATATATGCACACACACACACACACACACACAGTTCACATAAATCAGGTCCATAAATCTTTGAACAGAGACAACTTTTTTCTAATTTTGGTTCTGTACATTACAACAATGAATTTTAAATGAAACAACTCAGATGCAGTTGAACTGCACCCCCCCCCCTCAAATCAACTCCAGGGCTTTTATCTGTTTTGTTGATAATGAAATAACAAAGGAATTGCTCACACCTGCCCAAGAAATAGCCTTAGAGTCAATTGTCCAATTACTTTTGAGCCCATGAAATGAAGTGATTGAGTTAAAAAAGGCTTTAGTTCCTCATATTTTTATGCAATCTTTTTGTTCAACCCAATGAATTATCAAAACATACATATACACACACACACACATATAAATGCAGCTCATAGGAAGGCAAAGAGCTGCACATATACTTTGGGCGACATCCAGCTCTTCATGGCTAGCCCTCGCTTAAACAATTGTGCCACACATAAAAAAAAATAAAAAAAATGTAAAAAATAGTATGGAGAGTGAGTAGTAGTTCAGCGGGTAACTGGAAGTGTTAGTAAAAGTAAGTGGGGGGCCTCATGAGTATACAAAGGGTTGGAAGGTTGTTATTTAGGACATATTAAACCTAAGGAGGGGGTGGGGTTGGTGCCAATAAAGATGGTGTACAGAGACTGAGAAAAACAAGTCCAAGCAGCATTCACAGAATTTAGTGGGCTTTCTCAATGCTCTGTATTGTGTACACTTTTATTTAACTTGTTAATTAATGACTTAGGGGAGGGTATTGTAAGTAATGTATCAGTGTTTGCAGATGACACAAAATTATCCAGCCCAATTAATTCCATCCAGGATGTGGCATCCTTGCAACATGATCTTGACAAACTGGCAATCTGAGCAGCTAAGTGGCAAATGAGATTCAATGTTGATAAATGTAAAGTCATGCACCTGGGATGTAAAAATATCCAAGCCACTTGTACCCTTAATGGGACTGCACTAGACAAATCCATTACGGAAAAGGACCTTGGAGTCCTTGTGGATGATAAACTTGGTTGTAGCAAGCAATGCCAGTCAGTAGCATCAGGGGCAAATAAGTTATTGAGCTATACTAAAATGGCATTGATTCACGGGAGGAGGGGGTTATTCTTCCACTGTATAGAGCACTTGTAAGGCCCCATCTAGAATATGCCGTACAGTTTTGGTCTCCATCACTCAAACAGGACTATTGAATTAGAGAGGGTACAGAGAAGGGCAACTAAGCTGGTAAAAGGTATGGAAAATCTTAGGTATGAGGAATATATTAGATAGCTTTCAGAAGGGGTTGGATGGCTTTTTAGCAAGTGAGGTAATACAGGGTTATGGCAGATAGCTCATAGTACAAGTTGATCCAGGGACTGGTCCGATAGCCATCTTGGACACTGTTTCCCCCTCTGAGGCAAATTGGAGAGGCTTCAAATGTTTTTTTTGCCTTCCTCTGGATCAACTAGCAGTTGGGCAGGTTATATACAGGTTGAACTTGATGGACGTGTGTCTTATTTCAACCTAACTTACTAATTTTATAGTCGGAGAGCAAACAGGCTGTGTTTAGAGCAGGAAGGAGCCTTTGAAACAGAAGACAAGGAAATAGATTCTAGTGGTATATGAATATCAGCATTATTATTAAGTAATAATTAGAAATAAAAAATTCACAAGACCTTAATAGAGTAAAAACTCTATAGAAGCAAAACAACCCAAATGCTCATGTTTTTTGTGTGGGGTGGGGGTTTCTTTCAAATTAATAAAAAATATAATGTGACTTAGGGTCAAAAAAAAAAAACAAACAAAATATGCAATGGTTTTTATACAACAATTCTTGTTTCAAAGACCTTCAAAAATGAAAATGGCTAATTTGCTAAAAAGTTTATCTGTTTCTATGCTGTATACTTAAAGGAAAACTATATATTTAAGTAAATATTGCCCTTTTACATCTCTTGCCTTGTGCCACCATTTTGTGATGGTCTCTGTGCTGCCTCAGAGATCCCCTGACCAGAAATACTATCAAAATACACTGTACTGTACCCCCTTTGGCACATCCAATAAAACATCTACAGTTATTCTCAAATACAACCATGATATCTTCTAGAAATGGTGCCACATATTGCCTAAGTGGGCATGATATGCTTTTTTATTTCCTGGTGATGCTGGGCCTTTCAATAATAACGGATGATCAACAATGGCAGATCAGTTATCATTGCATTAAACTCTTAGCATCAAAGGTGGTCTGGGAAATGCTAGTTTGGGAAATTCTAGTTTAACTATAGCTGCAGAGCTGAAGGGAAATGCTAGTTTAATTAGAGCTGCAGAGCTGAAGGTTTTGTATTGTATTATTGGATTGTTAAAGTGATTTGATACAAAATATGTTCTTCAAAGTATTAATGTACATATTAATGCAATGTTACCGATAGGTCATGTTGATTTTTAAACAGGTTTGATTTCTGATGTATATCTTTAAGCTTTATCCACCTAGACAGGCGGATATCCCTATTTGCATGTGTCTTTAACATGCTGACCTCTGGGAATCTCCACTCCTCTAGAGACCCATCGCCCTGACAGCAGCCTTCCTAAGTTCTGGCATTAGCGTGGCACAGATCAAAGTACACAGCCATTATTATGCACGCTGATGCAGAAGCCAGAAAATTTACATTCGTTGGGAATAGGCGGGGAACTAGCAGTAGAGGGTAGAATAAAAGCTTTAAAACAAACATCTTTATTGGGATTGGTTAATGAGCAACGCTCACAAAGCTGCAGGCTCATAGTTGGGGAATTTTGTTGGGTCAGGTTTCACACTGCTAAATGCAGTATTTGGTGAATTCACACCTTTTACAGTCGGGATGTATTAGCTTGAGATGCTGCTGAACTAGCCACTATGTTCTTGAAAGTCTGAGGGTAACATTTCAGATTGTTTCTTATATACTGTATAAACAAAAGGTCGCATTGTCATCACCTAATATTTGAAAAATAAATATACACTCATGATTATATTCAAATAAGCAAAACTTTTACCTCTCTAAGCGTCTCCTCATTCATTGCCTCTAATAAATCTGCTGGAGGTGGTGGAGGAGGGAAAGGCTCCATCTGTAAGGCAGTCTCATTTGTTTGGACACCTATGTTTGTGTTCTGACTTGTCCCTGTAATAAAAATATTTTAGTCACACTATATTTACAATATATTAAAAAATATATGTTTTTACAGATTACAGTTGTAGAGAGAAATAAACAGTGAAAAAGTTCAGTTAATAGACCTGGATACAACTATTCTGTAATTATGCATGTAATATAATACACAAAGTTGCAGCAATCCATAGCAACCAAGCAGATATTTGATTTTAAGTAGGTGACTAGCAAATGCTACCTGCTGATTGGCTGCAATTTTTAACAAGACCTGTAGAAAAATTTGCTATTTTTATTACATAACCAAATTTATGTTTTGGATTCTGTACCCAAGACTAACATATTCCTTGAGTAGTAAAAATTTGTGCCAGTAGCTCCCCGCCATCTTTTCTGCTGATTAAAAGCACAATTTCCAGGCTGCTGTGAATAGTCAAATTCAAAAAGGGCCAAGGTGTGATAAATCTTGAAATTTGAATTAAAAGGAGATTTCAACCCTAAAGTTAAACAAAACCTAATTCCCTACCCTACATAGACCCTCCCCCCCCCAGCCTAAGTGTTACCCCGGGCAAATGCCCCTAACGTTTTACTTACCCCTCGGTGCAGATTCAGGCATCGGAGATCACAGGCACCATCTTCAGCCGCTTCGGAATGAGACCGTTGCTTCACCAATTATCGTGAGTTTCAGCGCATGCGCAGTTGTGGCTAAACAGAAAATTGCTCCAACTGTGCATGCGCCATTGCGCCTGTGAACTCAGATGCCTGAAACTGCACCGAGGGGTAAGTAAAACGTTAGGGGCATTTGTCCGGGGTAACACTTAGGCTGGGGGGAGGGGGGGTCTATGTAGGGTAGCGTTTTTTTTTTACTTTAGGGTTCAATTCTCCTTTAATAAATCTGCCCTAAGTGTTTTAATCCATCAAACCTTTCTACTGGAAGTAACAGCAATAAATACAATACATTGTTGCAGACATTGGGATTCATCATAAGATACACTATTTGCATTACTGTAAGGACCTTTTCAGAGAGCCATCACCACACAAAAAAGAAACTTTAAAAGAAAAAGGTTACATTATCCTTAGATGGCAGGTCATGCTAGGAGCTGTGGACTCTAGCCATGAGAAGGAACTTTATTGTGGCACACATGGGCACTTTAACACTGAAGAGATAGTGCTCAGAGTGTTAACCAGAATTTGGCTAGTGGGAGAACTAAAACTACAAGAACTACAACATTACTTTATACATATCATGTCTTAATACAAGCTTTTTTGACGCAAGACCCTTGGTGCTAGCATTTTTTGTTCTTCATTGTATATGCAATTGGATCCGTGCACAGGGGCAGGGATAATCTAGCGGCTGGGAATGAGGTGCTGTCCATATATATATATATATATATATATATATATATATATATATATATATATATATATATATATATATATATATATATATATATATATATATAGTACTTAAAAAAAGACCGCACTCACAGGACTTTCGCAAGAAAATAAGCCCCCATGGGCTGTGACTTTTATTCCTCAACGTTTCGGCTAGTACACTCTAGCCGTCCTCAGGAGTCCTGAGGACGGCTAGAGTGTACTAGCCGAAACGTTGAGGAATAAAAGTCACAGCCCATGGGGGCTTATTTTCTTGCGAAAGTCCTGTGAGTGCGGTCTTTTTTTAAGTACTGTATACAATTCCGTTACCAGCACCTAGGCGATTACCTACCTTATTGTGGAGTGCACCACTGCGGATCTGTATATATATATATATATATATATATATATATATATATATATATATATATATATATATATATATATATATATATATATATATATATATATATATATATATATATATATATATAATTACCTACTGCATCACAATGTAGAGTTAGTAAGTTGCAGTAATTATGCTTTAAATTCATTTTATCATTTTTAGGGATGCACCGAATCCACTTTTTTTGATTCGGCCGAATACCGAACCCGAATTTGCATATGCAAATTAGGGGTGGGAAGGGGAAAACATTTTTTACTTCCTTGTTTTCTGACAAAAAGTCACACAATTTCCCTCCCTGCCCCTAATTTGCATATGCAAATTAGGATTCGGATTCGGTTCAGCCGGGCAGAATCCCGAACCGAATCCTGGATTCGGTGCATCCCTAATCATTTTAAAAATGATATTGGTCATTAGAGAAAGTTGAGTTTACTGGTATATGTTGGCATTAATGACCCATTTTTTTTGCCACTGGTAAAGTGTTCCCCGAGATAAGTTCCTTAACTTGACTCAAGACAAAGACTGCACTGCATTCATAATGAATGTTTAGCATTACTAATATGGAATATGTACAGATATATTTAGTAACAACATAGGGTGCATCTAGATGTGAGGTGATGTACCTTTCCTTCTTGGTGTAATTTCTGCATCTTTCTTTGGCAACGGCTTTGATAAGCGATAAGCATATATATTTTTTGCATGAAGCTCCCGTTCCTTTTCCTGTATTAAAAGATACATGGAAATACAATAACCTGGCATTTTCAAATATTACATAACATAAGTGAGACATGCAGGGGCACATTTACTTAGCTCGAGTGAAGGAATAGAAGAAAAAATACTTCAAATTTCAAATGTTTTTTTTGGCTACTTGGACCATCTAATTGGCTACTTGGACCTTCGACTTCGAATCGAACAAAAAATCATTTGACTATTCGTCCATTCGATAGTCAAAGTACTATCTCTTTAAAAAAAAAAAAACTTCAATCAAGCACTTCGCCACCTAAAACCTACCGAACATCACTGTAAGCCTATGGGGAAGTTCCCCATAGCCTTCCTAACAATTTTCTGATCGAAGGAAAATCGTTAGATCGATGGATTAAAATCCTTTGAATCGTTCGATTCGAAGGATTTAATCGTCTGATCGAACGATTTTTCCTTCGATAGTTTGATCGTAGGAAATACGGTAAATCCTTCGACTTCGATGTCGAAGGATTTTACTTCGATGGTCGAATATCGAGGGTTAATTAAACCTCGATATTCGACCCTAAGTAAATGTGCCCCGCAGAGTATGTATAGGATAATGTACTTGCTGTAAATCAGAAGGGCATTACTGTGAGCCTTTAACAAGTCTTTAATGTACATTTGAGGGTTATTTCACAGAGCTACATTTAATCAAATAGAGCAGGGGAGTCCAACCTGCGGCCCGAGGGTATATGAATGCGGCCCAGCTTAAACGTCCGCCAGTCCAGGAAATGTCATGTTGCAATGTCTCACACAGAGAGCGTATGTACGAGGTCGCTAATTGTGTGTATGTGTGCTTCAAATTTTACATGGGGTGTGCGGTGTGTGGCTTCCTAGAGCAGTAAAAGCAGTTAACAAGTGAGCGTTCAGTTACTTACAAAGGCAGGTAAGCATTCTTCAGCAGCATCACCCACTATGCTAGGGATATATGCAGAGCTTACATTTGTGAGCAACTTTTCTCAAGAATGAACACAATAAGAGTAAAATTAGAACCAAATTATCGGATTAGCACCTTGAGAATTCACTGAGAATTGAAACTACTTCCATTCAACCAGATATTATTATTATGATACCCTCTTTTCTTTTACTTTTACAATAAAATAAATCAAAAGTTAGCTTAAGTGTTTGTGTGTATTTCAAGTGTGGCCCCAGAACATTTTTCTTTCTTTTTCCAATGTGGCCCAGGGAAGCCAAAAGTTTCCCTCTGAAATAGAGGGAAGCACATTGACATTTCAATGGGAAATGATTTCCCTTTAGTTAAAATCTTTTATTCTAAGTTATACAGTGCAAACAGTGAGCGGCAAGCACAACGTTTTGGGAGCTCCCACTTCCATCGCTCATGTGAAGCTGTGGAAATTCATCAGGTCAGTTAGGTTGGCTCCATACATGACTTCAAATTCAAGTGTTTTAAAGTAATGAAAATATCATGTACTGTTGCCTTGCACTGGTAAAACTGATCTGTTTGCTTCAGAAACACTACTATAGTTCATATAAACAAGCTGCTGTGGAGCAATGGCGGAAATTGAAAAACGGCTATATGGCACAGGTTAACTAATGGATAACAGATAACACCATTAGACAGACAGAGCTTATCTGCTATCTGCTGTGTAACGTGAGCTTTTTCTCCTGTGAATGGCTGCCCCCATTGCTACACATTTATATAAACTATAGTAGTGTTTCTTAAGCAAACACAGCAGTTTTACCAGTGCAGGGCAACACTGCATTATATTTTCATTACTTTAAAACACTTATTTTTTGACGTTACTGTTCCTTTAACAAGCTGCCATTTTAGTCAAAAGTGGTAAGCAGCCAATATAAGTCTATGTTTGGGAGCTAAAGGAGAACTATTGTCAAAGCTGTAGTAGAAACGTGGGGTAAAGGCTATCTATAATATATATAGTATATATAGGTGAACTATATATATTTATAGTAATGTCTGTAAGTAGAAGTCGCACTCACAGGTCTTAGCAGAAACAAAATAATCTTATTAACAATGCCCTCAAAGGCACAACTAACGTTTCGGCTGTTCCACAGCCTTTCTCAAAGTGTATATATACACTTTAAAACAATGGTTTGTTACTTGTTATTGTCTAGTAACATGCACCTTTAGTTTTAGTGTAAGCCTTTGGAGCTCTTCTTGGAATGTCTTATTTTCTTCCTGTGCATCATGAGCTTTCTTCTTTTCTGACAGCAATTGCCTCTGAAAACTGCTTTGTGTCAGTTCTAAGTTTTTTTCCAAGTCCTGAAACAGATAAATCAAGGGACACAAAATTAACTCGTCAAAATAAGACAACATTTAAAATATTACCTGATTTCTTCACAGCAAAGATCTACATGGGTAACAGGTTTATTGAAAAATATGTGCAGGTCTGGAATGGAATTTACACTGTGAATATGTGTTTATCTAGTATAAGTAGTTCTAAAACATGTAGTTTGTGCAACCATGTGTTAGAAATAACCGTGTTCTATTCATTTTCATTTATAAGAACAGCAAATGAAATGGGTACAACAATCTATGCTAAAGCTTTATTATAGTTACTGACCAATATTTTTGAAGGCAGGTTCGTATTTCTTTAGGGAAAGTGTAGCAGGTAGTGTTAAGTTGCAAATGGACATTAAGATTTTTCTCTCTCTAACAACCAATTTTTGTGCGACCGACAAATGAGTCAAATTATCGTGAGGTTAGTGGGCACTGATTATGCATCTAACAATTTTTCGCTCTGACATCGTTCAGAAAATCGATCAGGTTAGGATATGTTCATGGTTCACAGTGACATTTATCCATAGTCCTATTGTTTGCAGGGCCAAGCAGGCAGCTACTCACAGTTTCCTAGCTTCAACTAAAACGATATCGCTTGAAATAGTCTTCCTTGTTGATGGACAAATTGTATATTTAAAGGAACAGTTCAGTGTAAATATAAAACCTGGGTAAATAGGCTGTGCAAAATAAATAAAGTTTCTAATATAGCTAGTTAGCCAAAAATGTAATCTATAACGGCTGCAGTGAGTGGATGTCTAACAGAACAGAACACTACTTCCTGTTTTTATAACTCTGAGTCAGCGACTTGAAGGGGGGCCACATGGGACATAACTGTTCAGTGAGTTTGCAATTGATCCTCAGCATTCAGCTCAGATTCAAAAGCAAATAGTTATGACCCATGTGCGCCCCCCCCCTCAAGTCACTGATTGGTTACTGCCTGGTAACAAATCAGTAGAAACCAAGAGAGCTGCAAAGCAGGAAGTAGTGTTCTGGCTATTACAGTATGTTAAACATCCAGTCACTCCAGCCTTTAAACATTACATTTTTGGCTAATTAACTATACTGATTTTTTTTATTTTTGCACAGCCTATTTACCTAGTTTTTATTTTTCTACTGAACAATTCCTTTAAACAATCTTTTCAAGATAAGCTTGGTCCTACAATAACAAAAAGATCTTTAAACATCTTAACGTCTATGTCCACCTTTAGGTAATAGCTACTAAATTATAGAGATACACAAATAATGTATAAAGATGAGTGCGGTTTTCTGGTATATTTATTATACAGTCTCTTTCTGTGAAATGGCATGCTACAGAATTGCCACTGTAAAACAGATATCCATTGTCTAGAGTTTCATGACATCACTAAAGAGAAATGCTAACTAACAGGTGCCTAGGAGAGAGACTTTCTCTCAGTGCACTAAACTCACTTAGTCTCTTGGCTTTGTGAGGAAGGCATGTTATGTTGCATAATTAACTAATGTAACAGAGCATCAATTAGATGACCCTGAGGTGTAGCTGAATAAAACATAGAAAAGCCTATGCTGCACTATCTAAAGAAAATGGAACTTCTAGTAGAGCTTACAAACATACCTAGTAGCGTGTAATTAATCTTTAAAAACAACCATTCCTAGGTCCTAAAGAAACACACAGGCTCCTATACAGTTTCTACACAAAAGTCTACATATAAATGTGATGGTAAACTAAATTTGCTACAAAGTCAGGATGGAACTAGGGGAATGCAGAAGAGGCACTTGATTGGGGTGCAAGTATCTCCTGGCCTGGTTCTGGTAAAATTGGGCATACAAGTAAAGATCCACACATTTGTCAAGGTCACCAAATGAATGACTATTTACCTCATTTTACCACCCACATGGTGGACCGAATTCTAGTCATTCAGTTGTTTGGTCCCTAGGCCAATAATCAAATCTAAATGGGATCTATGCAGACCCAGCCGACAAAAACTATCAGTGAGTGGATGCAGCCCTCATCCAACAGGTTTTTCTAACCTCCAAGGCCAATGTTTCCTCTAAACTGTGAACACATACAATTTTTGAGGCAAGTGCACACAACAAATTGTGGTGTGCACAAACAATTGTGTGTGAAAACACTTTCACCCAAGCACACAGTTATTAAAAATGTGCACACAAGTTAAAATATGCGCATAAAAACTTTTTGTGCACAACCTAAAAACAATTAGAGGGAACACTGGGCTAGATATCAGTCAAACAAAATACAGGTTTAGCCTCATACAAACACCTATCAGCTATCTACTTAGTATGAAGGAGCCAAGGCAGCATCTTATATTGGCCTGTGTATGGTAAGTTTAAGATTGTAACAACAAAAATACCATGCCAATGATTGAGAATCCATAGATGCTACAGCTGTATTTCAGACAGGTATGGGTTTCTTCTGCCAAAGCATTCACAGGTGACTGCCCATAAACAGTAAGCCTATTAATATATGTAGCTCTGTATTGACATGAACTGTCATTGGTCACCTGCATGGGAGATTATCATCTCATGTACCAAGGTGGCAGAACATTTTTAGGCAATAATTGCCCATTCTGTGGTGCCTTCCATTCAATTAAAATTGAGCTAAGGGGGGCCGTGTGAGTTATGACCACTAAAAATTCAGCCATAACCCTTAAAGGAACAGTTCAGAATAAAAATAAAAACTGGGTAAATAGGCTGTGCAAAATAAAAACGGGTTCTAATATAGTTAGTTAGCCAAAAAAAAAGTCAATTTTTCCTGCAGTATTTCATAGAGGGAACAATTCAAAGGTATTTTGGATACTTTGTTACCCACACACTACGAGCAACAAAGCCTCCAATCTTCCAGTTCCCTAAGGGCTACAGCACATAGACACACACACACTGGATGCGTTATCCAGAAACTCATTATCCAGAAAGCTCTGAATTACGGAAAGGCTGTCTCCCATAGACTCCATTTGATCTAAATAATTCAAATTCTTAAAAGTGATTTCCAATTTCTCTGTACTAATAAAACAGAACCTTGTACTTAATCCAAACTAAGATGTAATTAATCCTTATTGGAAGCAAAACCAGCCTATTGGGTTTATTTAATATTTAGAGGATTTTCTAGTAGACTTAAGGTTTGAAGATCCAAATTACTGAAAGATCTGTTATCTGAAAAAAACCCAGGTCTCGAGCATTCTGGATAACAAGTGCCATACACACATTATATCATTATTTTATATATAACATCAAAATTAGCCGTCCCTCACGTTACAAAAATCAAAGGGCCTGGATTCAGTCATAAAATATAGAATAATCGAACAACAATGTCCGCACTCTCAGGTCTTAAAAAGTGAAAAAAGAACCGACGTTTCGGCTAGCACTCTAGCCTTTTATCACTTTGATAAAGGCTAGAGTGTTAGCCGAAACGACAGATAAAACCAAGTAGCAGAGAATCTGTCTGTGCAAGACACTGGAGAAAAGCAGCCAGGAGGTTGAGCAATCCCCCAGGAGATTTGTGAGTACAGGGGTGACCCAACGTATGTGTTTGCTTACTGGTAGTCCACAAGGGACCCAATTTAGTAAGGGAACTCTTCATGTGTGCAGGTAGCACCCAATGGGCAGGATTTATTTTTTCCTGAAATGGTCCCACCTGTGTGTAAATAAACTGCCTTAAAGAGAAATAAAGTAACAAATGCTCAATAAAAAGCTATAATAAAGAAATGAAGTGTCTGTTGTGGATCCTGCAGCTTACACATATAGTGAATAAAGTACCCCCTCTTGTAAATTATAAGTTTCAGGACCATATAAAAACACAAGGCCGCAGATAGAGTGTTTTTATACAGGCCATGGAACTCTGAGGTAACTTCTAATATGCTCATATTTTACAACTGTGGGTACTTTATTTAATATAATACACAAGTTTCATTGAGTCATGTGACAGAAATGATATCAGAACTCGCCGTTTATAACTGATGACATCAGAACTCACGTTTATAAGGATATAATTTACAAGATATTCATGGCTTTTGTGTATTATAAGGATATAATACACAAAAGCCATGAATATCTTGTGAATTATATCCTTATAAACAGTGAGTTCTGATGTCATCAGTTATAAACGGTGAGTTCTGATGTCATTTCTGTCACATGACTCACTGAAATGTGTGTATTATAATAAATAAAGTACCCCCAGTACTCATGTTTTTATATAGTCATGAAACTCCTCTGTAACTGATAATATCCTTATAATTTACAAGAGGGGGTACTTTATTCACTATATAATTTACAAGATATTCATTGCTTTTGTGTATTACATAGATATGTATAGACACACAATAACACACAGCACATAAATTAGCAAACCAACTCAAATACATAAACATACACATCTTTACCTATACCTATATTGAGTCAATGATTTAATTCTCACCAATCCAATGCATATTTCTCTGACCAAAGACTAGTTGGCCGTTTCCCTCACTAAACTAGCTGCTCATGCTCTCATCTTCCTACTGACTGTATTTATGCACAATATCACCAAACATACCTTGACCCTTCTCTCCCGTTCATCCAGTTTGCCTTCTATAACATCTAGTTTTTTAGTTAGCTCTTCACGCTCAGCCAGGTTTCTGTTTTCAGAAAGCTGTTTTAACTTCTTTAAGGTGTTGTTTGTCCTGTACAGCTCCTCTTCAGCATCCTTAAGTCTCTTTTCTGTATTTCGTTCCCTCTCCTGGGATTTCCGTAAGCGATCTCTAAGTGTTCGAATTTCATTGTTGTGTCGGGATATAAGCTGTGAAATTTCATTCTCTGTGTCCTCAAACTTTGTCAGTGCTTTCTCTTGCCTAAACTGCAATCTTTTTAGAATTTTATTTTCATTTTGAAGCTCCATAACTTTGGCCTGGTGCTCAGTCAACTCATTTCGTAGCTCATTTATTTTCAATAGTCTAGCAGACAGAACTCTTTTGGTAACAAGATCTATGTCCTTTGAAGGAGACTCCTTGTTAAGGCTCTGTGAGTGAATCCCCCATTTTCCGTCTTTTTTATTTGATGGAAACTTAGACCCAACCTTTTTTAAACCTAAAAAATAAGCAACAAGAAAAGATGTTAAATCTAGCTCGTTATACATGTCAGCAATACAGTAGCACAGGCATGTTTTTATCATCCATGTGTACCTATAAGCAGCCTGTAACAGGTTAGAATGTGCATAGATCTGAAGAATGCTCTCTCACTTCTTTTTTTTCAGGAGAACCTGAGTGTTCTAAATCTGCCTGAGTTTTTGTGTATTTTCACTTCTTTAGAGCTCTAAATAAAAAAAATGAAAAGTTGCTATTTTTCACGATACAGGGATTTATACCAGAAAAATATTTTATATTACGCACACAAATTCAACCGATTTGGAAAGCATCAAGTGTCTTGAACAGTTTAATGCCCATTGTGCATAGGGTTACCAAAGTATCTAAAGTTTAGAGACCCAACAATTAAGTTAGTGCATAAAAACAAACCAAGAAATCACTTCAGCCACTTAATATATACTGTATATATATATATATATATATATATATATATATATATATATATATATATATATATAATAAGCAACATGTTTACAGCATCTTTTGCGGAGTAAAAACACAATAACAATACGCTCACTCCCCCATGACCTTGTATTTTTTTGGGAAGTACACATTCAGCTGAATCTAAAATGGGTACCCATGTCTTTCTATTCCAAACTACTGAGTCGCAATGCTTTGTCAGTTATGATGAAATACCTGAAAATCGCTTCAAAGCTTCAATTTTCTAGTATGTTATCTCCCACATAGCATTAGGTAACAAGAAAAAAAAACATCCTAACATCCAGGGGTCCACTGAACAGTTTGATGCAGACTGTGCATAGAAATTACCAAAGAATATTTTAAGACCCTCTAAAATGAAGATTGCGCAGCCGCATACAAATTGTTCTGGAGGTCACTTGAAAAACCAAAACTTTTACAGCATTTTTGTGGGTCAAAACACAAAAAAATATGTTGACCTCCCAAAACCATAATTTTGAAAAGTACACATTCAGGTGAATCCAAAATGGGTAACCATGTCTTTCTACCAAAGTTTTCCCAAAATTGTCAGTTTTGATGAAATTTCTGAAAATCACCTCAAAGCTTCCACACATTCTGATGAATCCAAAATAAGTAAATATGTCTTTCTAATGACAGACTAAACATAAATGCCAGGGGTCTACTAAACAGTTTGATGCCCAATATGCATAGATGTACCAACCTATGTGGCATAGAGACCCCAAATGGTTATACTGTACATAAAATTCAATGGGTAACAATGCGGTAATGGCAGAGCTCACCCAGCGCTTTCCACAGTGGCATAACTACCGGGGGAGCAGGGGGTGCGATTGGGGGGTGCGTCCCGCGCCAGGGCCCGCCCCCCTCTAGTTACGTCACTGGCGTTTCATCTCCTAGCCGACCGCTGCTCTCAGGATACGCCAGTCACTTCCAACCGGCTCCAACATGCATTCAAGAGCTCGCTGCGGAGCGCTGATCTGAATAATCCAGGAGACGGTATAATATCAATCCGGCTTTATTTCAACGCTTAAAATTACATGGAACGGAGGGGTATGTGAATCTCTCTAACGCATTTTGTGCCTACATCCTTGGCACTTTATCAGAGTGATTTGTGAACACCTGTGTCCATAGTTATATAGGTAAATGTTTGCATCTCATTAGTGAATTAAAGGCAACATTCTGCTAGTGAATTACATAAAAAAAGTGAATATAGTGATCAATTACCATAGACTGAAAGACATTCATCGTGGAGAAACTTATACATGCACTAATAAAAGAATTGAATAATTAAAAGACTATCATATATATATATATATATATATATATATATATATATATATATTTATATATATATATATATATATATATATATATATATATATATATATATATATATATATATAGTGTCTATCCATATGTGTACTTAAGTGCATCAATGAATATGTGTATAAAAAACTGAATAATATGTTGTCTTACTATACATGTAAAAATAATATATGGTATGTGTTTTTTATAAGACAATTAAATAAATAGTGCATGATCATATAAAAAATGCAGTTTTTTATACACATATTCATTGATGCACTTAAGTACACATATAGATAGATTAAATACGAAACTGTCCTTATAGTAGTCATCCGTGTGCTTCTCAACGAGCCGCAGTCCCCATGTCAGATTGCAAGGATTCCAAGTAAATCGAAAAATAGCCGGAGAGCACACCTTTATGTTTTAAGGTTTTCATTTTTATTTTGCAGACAAGTGTGCTCCACATATGGATAGACACTATATATATGTAAGTCTATTTATTCAATATTTTATTAGTGCATATATAAGTTTCTCCACGATGAATGTCTTTCAGTCACAAGCAGAATGTTGCCTTTAATTCACTAATGAGATGCAAACATTTACCTATTTAACTATGGACACAGGTGTTCACAAATCACTCTGATGAAGTGCCAAGGATGTAGGCACGAAACGCGTTAGAGAGATTCACATACCCCTCCGTTCCATGTAATTTTAAGCGTTGAAATAAAGCCAGATTGATATTATACCGTCTCCTGGATTATTCCGATCCGCGCTCCGCAACGAGCTCTTGAATGCATGTACATAAAATTCCCACGGTCAAAAAACAAATAAAGAAATGCAGAATGCAATAAAATCCCTAAAATGCAATAAAACAACTAAAATCAATGCTTTTTTTTTTTTTTACTTAGGGGCATATTTACTAAGGTTCGAATAGCGAGGGTTAATTAACAAAATTGCATATCGAAATTTGACGTTTTTTTACTTCGAATCCTGCACTCGAGCTTAGTAAATTTGCCCCTTAGTGTAATAAACCATCAAAATCCCAGTTTGAATATTTTAGCTTGGCCAAATAAGTTTATGGACAGAAACAAGCAAGCAACACCTATACAGAACTGAAAATGCAATAAAATGGCTAAAAATGCACCAAAATCACCAACAATTTTATATAATCAGCGAAATAAGATACAAAAGGTATAGCACAGTGTGGTTAATGAACACGCAATTTGCAATGGCAAAAATTTTGCATGTGTGCAAGTATTTGTGAATGGTGTGAAAAAAATGTATGTGAGAGTAAGTGTTTATTAGTGTGTGTAAAATAATTTTTATGTGCTACACTAACATGGGGGGGGATGCAGGCAGCAGCTCTATCTTTGCAGACATTAAGACTGGACTGGAGGAAGAAGTCATTGCCAAGATCTGGGTCAGGGGTCGCTGCTGCTCCTATGGGACCCCAGGGTGATCGTGCCCCACTTTTCCCCTGCTTAGCTTGTTGCCTAGGGGCTTCTGATCGATCAGAAAAGGAGCGAGCAGCTTTGAAAGCCGCTCCTCCGCCCGAATGTGCTGCAGAATGTAGAATCTACATTCTGTGGCACTTAAAAGATTGAAGAGTATATTTTAGGGTGATTTCTGAAATAATAATTTTGCCTGATAAAAGAAAACATAATTCTAAGCAACTTTGCAATATACATTCATTACACATTTTGTATGTTTTTTAAGTTATTTGTATATGTATTGAAAGCAGTGCCTCTCTGTCCACTTCTATTCTCTGCCCTGATGGCTCAGACTGTTGATACAATGTAAGACAAGGCAGCTGATTAAAGGGGTGGTTCAACTTTAAGGTAACTTTTATTATGTTATAGAACGGTCAGTTCTAAGCAACTTTTTAATTGCTTTTCATTTTTTATTTTTTTTATAGTTTTATAGTTTTTTGCCTTTTTCTTCTGACTCTTTGCAGCTTTCAAATGTCCGTCCCTGACTATCTTCTAAAAAAAAAAAAAAAAATGCTCTGTAAGGCTACAAATGTATTGTTACTTTTTACTACTGATCCTTCTATTCAGGCCCTCACCTATTCATAATCCAGTCTCTTATTCAAATCAATGCATGGTTGCTAGGGCAATTTGGACCCTAGTTACCAGATCGGTTAAGATGCAAATTGAAGAGCTGCTGAATAAAAAGCTAAATAACTCTAAAACCTTCAATAATAAAAAATGAAAACAAATTGCAAATTGTCTCCGAATATCACTCTCTACATCATACTAACAGTTATCTCAAAGGTGAACAACCCATTTAACAGACCTATCTTGCAAAGTAACAACCAGGCGTTGCTGCTTTCAATAGCAAATATTTTTACAAACTGTAAATGCACTGAAATTTTTAATAAAGTGTATTGGAAAGTTGCATAGAATTATGTATTCTTTTATTATTTTTTTATTTTGGGGTTGACTTGACCTTTAATAATTTTTATTGTTGTGAGTGTGGATGCATTTTTGGACTATATTGTAAAAGACCGCACTCACGGGACTTATAAATCAATTCACTATAATTTATCGTAGGCAGACATACTGACGTTTCGGCTGAACCATAGCCTTTCTGAAAGTAGTATATTATATATATATATTTTTTTATTTTTATGTCACTAATTGATACACATTGTACACTCCCACTTTCATTCATCACTTCCCTTTTGGCGCGCAATGGGGGTATTTAAGTTTTGTTTTTAGGTATGCACAATTTTTTTGTTCCTGAAGACGGCTCCAGCGGTCGAGCTGAAACGTTGATCAATAAAAGTTTTTTTATTTTTGTATTAAGACCTGTTGGTGCGGTTTTTCTTTATGCTTATTATTACTGATATTTAAAACCAGCACACAGGCATTGCTTTTTGGTTATCCATGTGCACTGTGCCTAAATTTATTGTGTATAGATAATAAATAAATATATAATTTATTGTATATATATATATATATATATATATATATATATATATATATATATATATATATATATATATATATATGTGCTAAACTGCAATAGCAACCAATATGGCCTTTGCTAACATTATTAGCACTTATATATTCATAAATAGGCCCTACAGTCTTACATTCTATACCTTTGTACTGCAAAACTGAAAATAAATCTACCCCAATCTCTGAAAAGAAATACGATATGCAAGTGAATGTATATATTTGCATACCATGGTTCTTTATAGGTGTAACTGATCTGATTTTATGGACCACTTTTTTGGCATAAGGAGATCTTGACTTAGTGGTTGGCGTTTGAGACTGGTCAGACCCATATGTTGCACTATCATAATCATCAGAATAATATGAATCACTATTTTTATCACAATCCGAGCTCCTGCTTTGGTTAAGATCGTGGCTGCTTGTTGTTCTTCCATGAACCCCAATTTCAAGATCTACATTTTCCTTCACTTTGCTGTGCCCTCCTTTTTTAGCAATGTACGTTTGTGTGCTGCTCGTTTCTCTTGGGGGTTCTGGGCTCTCCCCAAAATGCTTGTTACTCTCTTCATTTCTAGAGTATGGGTTTCCGGTGCTCATGTCAACTCTCATTTCTGAAATGGACAAAAAAAGAAAAACAAATGTTTTTTCTTTATTTATTATTATTATTATAATTTTATTAATTTTAAAATGAACGTTCATAAATAGAATATATAAAAGCATGAAGTAACAAGGAAATAAACAAATAACAGCATGACAAAAGATATGATCCAGTGGTACATTTGAATTTTGGCGAGATCAAATTAAAAAAAAATCTACACCCATCTTAAAAAACAACCCTGACTCATTTGTAAAATGGTAAAAATTAATGTAGAATTATAAGAATTTTTCTTCTTTTGTAAGTTAGCAAGTAGGGACAGAATAAAGAATATTTAACTGAGGCAGTGTAAATTTTCTGGATTTTACACAATTTTTTCTGGTACCATGAAAAATGTAAAATGGGGGGGTTCTACTGTAATCTAAAACTCTAAGTTAAAAAAAAATAGCATTGCACTATTAAAGTTTATAAAATAAAATATAAATGGGTATAATTATGTAGTGACAATACAATCAGTGTAAAAAAAATGTGCTGCTGAAGGCTTTGGAGAAATGCCAGCATTGTTGCCTTGCAATACTTTCTCCTTAGGTTCCCCTCCATATCAAAGATACTGTGTTAGCTTATGTTCACTCCATATTTTGATGGCTTTTCTTAACTTAATTCTCATGATAATGGCTCTAAAGTTAAGAGGCATATGTAAGAAAAATTGATTACAAGCTCCAGTGAAGTCAAGACTGTCAATGATTAAACATTCTCTGCAAAAAAAAAAAAGCTGTTTAAAAAATGTGCCAATGTATTAAAGGGGCAGTTCACAAAACATATTTTCAAATGGTACACGCAAGGCTGTGGAGCTGATACATAAATCCTTGACCCTGACTTCTCATTTTATGGTACCGCCGACTCCTTTGTTTTTAAAGGAACAGTAGCACCAAAAACTGAAAGTGTATCAAAGTAATTAAAATATAATGTATTGTTGCTCTGCACTGGTAAAACTAGTGTGTTTGCTTCAGAAAGACTACTATAGTTTATATAAACAAGCTGCTGTGTATACTGTATATATAATTGAACCTGGAATATAGCTAGAATAGCTTTTAAATACAATCCACGATTAACTACTGAAGTATTGTTCTTAGAAACAGAATTGCTGTCATATCCTCCTTAATAGAAGCTTTTAAATCTGATTATTTTCCATGCTTGTCTGTACATTTTTGGCGCATCAGACTCCAGATACCCAAAATTGCTTCAGACTGACTCCGACTCCGCAGCTCTGGGTACACTACAAATAAATCTTGCCCAAAGAAAAAGTTTTGGGCCGGCCCTCATATCACTAGTTGGGATGACTGCTACTACATAGGCCCAGTAATATGGAGCATAGAAGGTGAGCTAAAAAACAATAACTTATTCGTAAACTGTTAAATTAGACGATCAATAACTATGGTGAAAACACAAGAAGCTTTGCTTTACTTTTTAAACAGTATGCTATTTTACTCATTATGGGTTAGTGAGTTTTTTCTACAATAATTCCAAAAATCCAGAGCCTCATTTCTTCATTTACATTTGTAACCGTCTGTAATTCATCAAGTCAATTGTGTGATATTATTCCTATTTTCTTGTTTAGACAAACAAACTTTAAGTTTTAATTAGACATCCCTAACCTTCCTACTGCAAGGGGAATTGTAACCTTGAAGAAGAGAGTAAGAAGTCATTGAAGGAATGGCTGTTACTGGCTTTATCATGCAGAATTAACAAACAAGTTAAAAGTGTGTCTTTCCATCCCTTGTAAGTGGCTATGGACTGCTGTATCGCTCTGTTTCTTTGTCTAGAAACCAGAATCCTGGTAACTGCCTCCTTTACATTCTCCATTGAACATAAACTGAATAGAGAAGGCTCTTGTATGCTGCCCGTTTGGGTGTAAAATCAAGCTTGTCTGAATTAGTACACTGGTGCTCCTGCACTCAGGAAAACTGCCTGGGAGGCCTCTTATCTCTCTCGGCTGTTGCTAGGTCACAGTCTCCCAAGGAACAAACTATTTAATACACTTCTACCAAAACAAACACACAGGGCTGAATAAATGTCGATATTTTCTAATATTGCAGTCTGTAACAAGCTGTGTTTGTAAATATCTAATCACAAAGAAACATGTGCTATTGATGTGAACAGTCATAGGTTTCTATTAGAATTAGGGATGCACCAAATACAGGATTCGGTTCCGGATTCTGCCTTTTCAGCAGGATTTGGCCGAATCCAACTGCCTGGCTGAACCAAATCCAAAAAAAAAAATCACATGACTTTTCAAGAAAGTCAAAATTGTTCTAGCCATACGTTGTGTGTGTAGTTTTCTTTCTCCCTCGTTTCCATAAGGGTTCGGATTCAGTTTGGGATTCTGCCGGATGTATCACAAAGGATTCAGGATTCGTTTGAATCCTAAAATAGTGGATTCGGTGCATCCCTAATTAGAATTATGCAAGCTATACACGTCATTTATATTTTTGGGAAACTGTTAGGAAGGGTTCAACATTACTGTGTCTTTTTTAGGATGTTTAAACCAAGGTCCGGCAAACTTTTACCTGTTGATTCAAAACTACAACTCTCAGCATGCAAAACATAGCTAGAGGTTTGGGAGTATGGATGCAGTAGTTCTGCTACACATGAACAGGGTAAAGCAATTACTGACCCTAAGTCAGTGCAATACAGGTATAGAGTGATCAGAATGTAGTTAAAATAAGGCTGGATAGGGTGCAGGTCACAGGCCATTACAACATTTTTTTCAGCTTTTCTGCCTGCCATTAGATGCATGGTTTTCAACAAACCTCAAGCCATTAGGGAGATAATAATCCATCCCTGGATATTTTTTAAAGGGGCGGATTACCTTTAAGTTAACATTTTACATGTTATACAATTACCAATTCTAAGCAACTTTTCAATTGGTCTTCATTTTTAAAAATAGTTTTTAAATTATTTGCCTTCTTCTTCTGACTCTTTCCAGCTTTCAAACGGGGGTCACAGGCCCAATCTAAAACAAATGCTCTGTAATGCTACACATTTTTTATTATTGCTCATTTTTGTTTTCCTTGCCTTTCCATTAAGGCCCTCTCCTATTCATATCCCAGTCTCTTGTTCAAATCACTGTAAGGTTGCTAGGGTAATTTGGACCCTAGCAACCAGATTGCCGAAATTGCAAACTGGAGAGCTATTTAACACATACACACACCAACAGGTTTCTAGACAATAGTTGTGGTTCAGGGAAGACCTCAATAGGAAAAACTGTGGTGAGCAGCAAGGGTTTGTTTGGATTAATACACACCATAGAGCCATACATGTACAAACATTGTCATCAGATATGAGGTTTCATGTGATAATGTGTTTGTGTGTCAAACAATCTGGGCAGATATTACAGTTCCATGGATACTGGTGGTTTCTGCAATCACACAAGTAGGGCTGTATAACTTTTCTTGTACAGCTAATACTGCAATAACAATAAACAATCTTTTTCAGAGAACGACAGCCTGAATAAAAACAGGACTGCTATCTTGGTGTGCATGGCCTGTCTGAAGACAGTTCCTTTCTAACAATGATAGTATCTGCAAGATACCAGACTTTATAGTAATGACTACTGCCATTTATGCCAGTTTTATGACTGTTTGTCTGGTATATGACAGTACCTGTATCAGTATGGCATTATGACATTAAAGGAACAGTAACGTCAAAAAATAAAAGTGTTTTAAAGTAATGATAATATAATGCAGTGTTGCCCTGCACTGGTAAAACTGTGTTTGTTTAAGAAACACTACTATTGTTTATATAAATAAGCTGCTGTGTAGCAATGGGGGCAGCCATTCAAAGGAGAAAAAGCTCAAGTTAAGGTGGCCATACACGGGCCGATAAAAGCTGCCGACAGACCGGATCTGATCTGCCCACGATCGGATCTGCCCGATATTGCCCACCTCAAGGTGGGCATATCAGAGGGAGATCCGCTCGTTTGGCGACATCGCCAAACGAGCGGATCTATCCGTGTATGGCCACCTTTACACAGCATACAGCAGATAAGCTATGTCTGTCTAATGGTGTTGTCTGTTTTCTGTTATCCATTAGTTAACCTGTGCCATATAGCCGTTTTTCAATTTCCGCCATTGCTCCACAGCAGCTTCTTTATATGAACTATAGTAGTGTTTCTGAAGCAAACAGATCCGTTTTACCAGTGAAGGGCAACAGTACATGATATTTTCATCACTTTAAAAAACTTAAATTTTTTGGTGTTACTGTTCCTTTAAAGGAGACATATGATAAATAAAAAAACTATTTTGTGGGCAATAATGTATACTATATGGTGCTGGCCTGGTTTTACTTTTGGTAAGTTTTAGCATGTGATATTGCATTGGTTTTCATTATTTATTTTTTAAAATTTTATAGTAATTTGCCTTTTTCTACTGAATCTTTGCAGCTTTCAAATGTGCGTCGCTGACCCCTTCTAAAAAGCAAATACTCTGTAAGGCTACAACTTTATTGTTATTGCTACTTTCTACTACTCATCTTTCTATTCAGGCACTCTCCTATTCAAATTCCAGTCCCTTATTCAAATCGCTGCATGGTTGCTAGGGTAATTGGGACCATAGCTACCAGATTGCTTAAATTGCAAACAGTGTCAGACTGGCATGACGGGACACTGGGAAGAAACCCGGTGGGTCCCGACCCTTAATGGGCCCCTGCTGGGCCAGTCCCCTCTCCCGATCGGATCCAACAAAAAAAAAATAGGTGCGCACGGCACCTATTCACTGAGGAGCGCCTTCACGCATGCACGCTCGGTGCGGCATAGTAGGGGGCATGTCACCGTAGGGGGGCGGAGGGGGCCCTGGACAGTAGTCCCGGTGGGCCCCCCAGTCCCACCCTGATTGCAATTTGAATAGCTGCTCAATAAAAAGCTCAATAACTCAAAAATCTTAAATAATTGAACAAATTGCAAATTGTCTCAGAATATCACTCTCTACATCATACTAAAAGTTATCTCAAAGGTGAACAATCCCTTTAATTAGTTTTACTTTCTGCTTTTAATTTGCTTTTGAAGCATTTTAGCAGTATGTGAGTGGGCCATGGCAAAGTAGCAGCATGTGCAATTGGCATTTTCTTCTTACACTGAGGCACCTTCTGTTTGTATTCCTGGAAGTGTTAAAGGTATAAGGACATAGAAAGATAGCCCTCTGTATAGCTGTACCCAACAGATATACCCTTAACATGCAGATACGAGGTGGCAGAAAATACATAGTACAATCCCAAAGCACAATTTAAAGGAGAACTATCTCAAAAATGAAAATGTAGTATAAGCTTCTTCATTCTGAAATAAGAAACTTTCTAAATTCAATTAAAAATTCTGTATTTCTGAAATAATCAATTTTATCTTCTCTATTCTTCTATCAGCATCTGTTTCTCTTCATTCTGTCTTCATCTAGCAGTCGGGGGTCAGATGAATGATCCAATATATCTTATAGGGGGGGGCTTCCTTTCCTAGCAGATGTATTAGAGCTCACTCAAATAATGGATTCCAGTACAAATAAAATCGAATGCCTTTTGCACAAATTCTGCATGTAGAGAGACAGGATTTCTGGTGATTTGAATAGTGAGCTCAAATACATCTTGTAGGCAAAAGGAGCCCCCCATAAGATATATTTTATCTGACACCCAACTCCTGAATGAAGGCAGAATGAGGAGAAACAGATGCTGATAGAGGAATCGTGAAGATAAAGTTGATTATTTCAGTATGCTGAAGCTACTATTACATTTTTATTTTGTGCAACAGTTCCCATTTAACTTCTGGGCTAGAAGCAGCCAGAGCCGTTAATACATGAGAATCATACAGAGTGCTGAGCCACACCAGCCTTTCCCCTCACTACTACCATGCATATACAGCAGTGAGCACTGTCATGGTGATGCACAAGGCAATTCATTTGAAAGTGCACACAACTGCTGGACATGGCAACAACAGCAAAGAAGCAATATCATTGAGCTACACAAGCCATGGAAGTAAAGGAAAGATAACTGGGCCCCAGTGCTGCCATTACTTACAGTCACAGAGCTGGAGGAAGAGGCTAAAAACACCTTTATGACCATCCTGTGCCAGTGTGCCAGCCGGCCAGTAAGGACACGAGATCTTCTTACAGCAGGTGTGACAGATGCTCCCTGGGATGGTGCAGCTTATCCTGTAACCCTGCTGCGGGGGATCCTGATTACTGTGTGCCGTCTGTCTGGGATGCAAACTGAATCCCACATCGGGAAACTCCCCCTCCAGCAGCTTTAGCAGCTTCCACTACAATCACTAACGCGCAACAATTCCCCCTGCCTCCAGCAGCCGTCAAAGCTCCTCCCAGGCCAGGATAGGGAGGAGATGGCAGCAAAGGACTCTGGGTCTTACAGTTTTTCTTCATTCGGAGAACTGTAGCCTATTATATGGGTCTGTGGGACAGAAGGGACGCCTGGAAAAAAATAGGGATTGGGGAGGTCCACTTCCTTATAGGGAGTGTTATGTAATATCTAGATTTGTTTTCACGATTTTGTTGCCTTTGCATTTAATTCCAATGGAAAGATGATTCAGCGCCATCGTGTGGTTATTCATTAGGGCTGTGTGAAAAGCAGTCAAGTCCATTCTTAATGCTCCACAAATATCTTTGTCACCTTATCCCTATGAAAAAACAAACAAATACCAAAATATTGTAGAAGTAATACCTATATTGGTTAACAATAAAAATATATTGCAAGCTTTCGGAGAGCCACTTTGTTGGACAAAATACCTGACGAAGGGGTGTTTGTGCTCCAAAGGCTTGGAATGTATTTTTATTGTTAACCAATATAGGCAGGGCCACCATTAGAAATCACGGGGCCCTGTACAACAACATTTTTGGGGCCCCCTGGGCCCCACCCACACTGGCACCCAAGCCCCACCCCATATCCCGCCTGCTCCATATCACAGTTAAAAGACCACACAGACGTCAGCGCTAAAAAAGTAACCCCCCCCCCACACAAGTTATAGAAAGCTATTGATGTTCAGGGCCCCCTTATAAGTTAAAAAAAAAATCATTGGTGCCAGGGCCCCCGTTACAAATTAAAAAAAATTGGGGCCCCAAAGAATATTGTTTAAAAAAAAAAATTGGCACCAGGGTCCCCTTACAAGTTAAAAAAAATTGGGTCTGAATATAGGTATCACTTCTACAATACTTTGGTACATGTTTGTTTTTTATTTGTTATTTATTCTACTGGCTAACACGGTACCTTTTTTTTTTTTTTGATTAACATATCCCTTTACGGAAGTACTAAAGCACCTTAAATTTTATATTTCCAGGTTAAATGTAACCCTATAGGAAAAACACATTTCCTAGTAACATGCGTCACTGGCTGCCTCGGGCCTCCTAATATGCGTAAAGGAGACTGGACAGGACTGGAAACAGGAGTAGAAAGAAAATGGCTTGTGTTTAGGGAGCAATGGTGGGGGACAGACAGAGGGGAATGAAGGTTCTTCACACTGAAACATTTTGTCAAGGCCAATCGCCCCTTTCCTTGGCCACCTTCTTGCCTTGGCCTGTCATTGGGTCACTTTCCACACAGGTGTTCACTTCACTTGTACCAATTTGTGTGAAATTCCATGTGAATCCCTACACTTAGTGCATATCACCCTGAACTACACCACAATAAGCCTCTACAGTGGAACACAAATCTTCTCTTTGTGGTTTCTCCAAATTCACTAAGGATCCAGTTACCTGAGGATTAACTCATCTCCAGCTCTGAGGCCGTTCTCCAGCTCAGGCTTTTACAGAGGGCCTCCTGCCTTAGGCTTTCTAACAACATCCACCCTGTCCATAGAGTGCAGTCCTAAAATAGAGAACCACGTGTTCCCTCCCCTTTTATAGACTGGAGAACAGGAACTACAATCACTGTCCCTGGTATTATGGGAACACCTCCAAAGGACACTTCTTCACAGTAGGAAAACTTGAAAAAAAAGTACACTCCTATAGGGATTTTTACGAAGTGGAAGTCAGTGTGAAAGTGGTTGCAACCCACCATTGTTTTTACAGTTTGTACCATGCCTTCTACTATATATGAATTGCTAAAGGTCTCTGCTCTCCAATTGGGAACATATAGACCCAGGGGCGCCATCAAAAACCTTGGGGCCCCGTACAAGTTATCAACTAGTAGGTAAATAGGTTTTGCTAGTAAAAAAGGTTGAATTTGTATGTTTTTTTTTAAATTACAGTTACTAGGGTCCAGTGGGACTGATAAATAGCTGCAATAATAATAATAATTAGTATGCTACTAAGTCAGTCAGCATTAAGATTATCTTCATTGCCATTTCCACCTCCCTGTCTCACTGCTCTGCCCTCTCATTGTCAAGTATTTTTTACATAAAGTACGTTCTTGCTTATGTTAGGTACATTTTGTTATAAGTTACATAAATTGTGTCTAGGGGCCCAATGATCTTACTGTGGGGCCCAATCCAATAACTAGTGTTTCCACTGCTGAAAAGCTCATGCTTAACATGCTCATTTAATTCAGTAAATAGATTCCAATATAAACAGCTGATGTTACAATAAATTGCGTATATAAACAGAGGTTAAGATAATCAATGGGGACAGTGGAATTTCCTTTGAGTTTTTTATTCTTTGGTGTAAAGTGGAATTTGGCCCTACTGTCCATGTTAAGATTCTCTGCATTGCAATTGCTTGATATGTAAATGATGCAAGCTTCTTTGTAAATTATGAGAAGTTCCTAGGCAAGTTCAACAGTTTTTGCAGAAGTTATGTAAATTGAGTATGTTTTAATGAAACTGTATACGTAATTTATGTAATTTGTGTAACTTTACGCTATACATGGCTGGGCCCCCCTTCAGATGCTGATTTCACTGGACCTGGCACAATAGTTTCCCTTCTCCCCCTCTCGATGGTGGCCCTGAGTAGACCTTGTAGCCACACACAGGAATACAGTGCTGCTTGCATTTGTCAGTGCTGTATTCATAAGGGGCTGGGCACATAGGTTTCCAGCCCATTCTTTCCTCCCCTAACTGGTATGTCATTCAGACAAGATTTCAGACAAGGGCTAGCCTACGGATTTTTTATGCAGTGTTAGGTACAGAGCACAGTCAGACCCCAGACACATTGGTCATTTGGACATTTTAAGAATAGGTACCTAGAAATAGTGACACCAAATGTCTAATCTAAACTGTCCCACAGATATATATGTTTTTTTTAATGTTTACACTAATGAACACTGATCAAACTTCAGGGTTGTTTGGCATATCCACAAATAAGATCTATATGTAGTCTGTGAGTATCTAACTAGACTAGTGTCCAAGTCCTCATGCTTGAGAAAGGGGCGTGTCCCCGAAACGTTGCACTTCCGCACTTTTAAATTAAAGCAAGGGTTTCCATGCAAGCAAGCCTTGTGTGCCGGTATCTTTGTTTCTTGACTCAATTTGGAGGTTGCCGTACCCTCTATTACTGAGCACCAGGCATTATCTTCAGGAGGTTGCTGTGGGTGTGCGCCTGCTCTATCTTGTTCTAGTGTCCAAGTTAAACACACTGTTTCATTTAGAGTATAAAAATATTGGTGGATTGACTTTTGAATTATACACTTTTAATGCTAAGAGAGACATTGGTAACTCAAAATACATTGTCCACTATGGAGCTGTAAGTGCTGACGTGGTTAATTAATCTTTTCAATAATTTGGGGAAGATTTTTTCTTATTTCAGACCAATAATGTCCCAATGCACAGAGTGTGATGTACAAAGATGTATAGAATGGGTTTCCTGACACCTGAACACAACATTACTTAAACCTGTGAAATGAATTTGAATGGCGATTGTGAGCCAGCCCACTTCCACAACATCAGTGCTCACATCAGTGATCAACCACACAAATGCTCTTATGGCTGAATGGAATTATAATTCAACATCAATTTGCCAAAATCTAGTGGAACACCTTCCCAGAAGGTGAGAGGCTGAATAGCAGCAAAGGATAGCCAACTTTAACTTTATACCCTTGGTTTGAAAAATGTCCAGATTCTTTTGGCTATTTGCTATGCGTGTTTTTATATATACAGTGCTTTCCTTAAGAATTTACCCCTTGGAATTAAAATGACTGTACAATTTGGTCTGCACAGCATACTTAAATGAGAACTAAACTGAATTTGGCTAAAAATGAATTTGGCCAAAAATGGCAAAATTTATACACTGAACTTTTTTCACCAGCATAAAGTAGCAGCTTCTCAATAGCAGCAATGATCCATAACTTCAAACTTGTCACAGGGGTCACCGTCTTTGAAAGTATATGTGACACTCACATGCAGGCCCGGACTGGCAATCTGTGGGTTCTGGCAAATTCCAGAGGGGCTGTTATAAGGTGCCATAGAAAGTCAGTATTTAGTGGGCTTGTGGTAGGCTGTTTGGGCCTCTATATGGGCTGATTGGACCTCTGTGAACCTGAAATGCCAGGACCTATTTTAATACTCAGTCCGGACCTGCTCACATGCTCAGTGGGCTCTGAGCAACTGCTAAGTTAAGCTTAGGGGTCATCGCAAAATTATCAAGCAGAAAATGAGGTTGGCCTGTAATATGAGTTGATGCTACAGGGCTGATAATTACATTTTCATGCAAGTTGTAGTAATTATCTGTATAATCACCCTTATATTGTGACATTTATATTCTATGTGTACTGTATATTGTGAGTCAGTCCCTAAGCTCAGTAACTGACAGCAGCACAGAGCATGTACAGTGAATCAGCAGAAAAGAAGATGAGGGCATCTTCAGAGGCACAGATCTTCCTTGTTAAAGGGCTGTGATTGCCTTGGGTTGGTGCAGAAGCCCAAAACTTAATGTATAACATTTCTAGACTACTTCTTTAATTAAGCTTTAGTTCTCCTTTAAAGAGGTTGGTCACCTTCAAACACCCTTTGCAGTTTAGTTGGTTTGAGATAGTTCAAAATAAAGAATTTTTGCAAATATTTTCTATTTGTAATAGTTTTTCTAATACTGAAGTGTAAAGTTTAATTTTTAACCTTCTAAAGCAGCTAGGGTTACCACCCGGCCGATATTTTACCGGTCTAACCGGTAAAACACCTGCCGAGGCCGGGCCGGTATTACAAATTTACCGGCAATGTAGCTGCTGGTAAATTTGTAATACCCTTCAAAAAGAGCCCTCGGCCTGCCTTTAATCCCCTGTAACTTACTTTTCTCCTCAGTCTATGGTTCTCCGTGATGTGGACCGCCCCTTTTGACATCATGACCCACCCCTTTTGATGTCATTGCCCTGCCCCTTTTGTTCCGCCCCCCCCACCAGCCGGTAAAAAATATAAGAAAAGGTGGCAACCCTAAAAGCAGCTCTGGGGGGGTCGCCGACTCTGTAACTGTTCTAAATTGATACATTTAGTTGATACTTTTATCTTTGTCCCTGCTGAGCTGAATCCCTGAGTTTCATTGCAGGCAGCTGTTAGAATTGATACAATAGTTGCTACTTCTACACAGATACTGCTGAGAAATGTATCAACTAAATGTAGCAAAATTGTAACCGTTCGGATGCTCCTGGATCACGGAACTGCCAGATTGAAACACCAGAGACAGGAACATTCAACTATAAACTTAAATTGTGGAAAAACTATAGTAAATAAAAAAAATGACAAGCTTTTGAAAAAGTCTTTATTTCTGGTGAACAATCTGAAAATAACTGAACTGAAAAAAAAAAGTGTTTGGAAGGTGAACAACAACCCCTTTAACACAAGAAATGATGACCAATTGCAAATTGCTTTAGAATTTCACCATCTTCACCCTGCTGCATTTATTTGCAATCCACTTTAAGCAACATTTTATTTCAGGGTTTAAATCCATTCCGTGTGATTGGTTTGACGGGTAATAACCAGACAAATACAGGTCCTTGCTGTGAGGGAGTAGCATACTGTTATGTTTACAAATCTACTGCATTTTTTTCCAGTCTGCATAATTGAGAAATACAAGGGCGATCACCAGGAACTTTCCACAAGATGGCGCCTTAGGTCCTCGCCATAATAACAACAACAAAGCAGCACGTGAAGAGATAATGCGCAATAGTTTCTATTTATTGCTTTTCAATGTTATCTAGGGGACCCTTTTGTCACACAGAAGCGAATATAGAATACAACGCAAAAGTGAAGAAAAACTATAAGGCCCAGAGTCCTTTGCTGCTATCTCCTCCCCCTCTTGGCCTGGCAAGGAGCCTGGGAGGAGCTTGGAAGGCTGCTAGAGAGGCAGGTCTATGCTTGGACTTAGTAATTGTTGCGCGTTAGTGATTGAAGTGGAAGCTGCTAAAGCTGCTGAAGGGGGAGTTTCCCGGTGTGGGATTCAGTTTGCATCCCAGACAGACGGCACACAGTAATCAGGATCCCCCGCAGCAGGGTTATAGGATAAGCTGCACCATCCCAGGGAGCATCTGTCACACCTGCTGTAAGAAGATCTCCTGTCCTTGCTGGCCGACTGGCACAGGATGGTCATAAAGGTGTTTTTAGCCTCTTCCTCCAGCTCTGTGACTGTAAGTAATGACAGCAATTGGGGTACAATTAACTTCCCCTTTACTTTCATTGTTTGTCTATTTGCAGTCATTTTCCTCTACAGAAGAATTCAGTCCACTTTTCTATTCATTTTCTAGTACCTTTAGTAAGGGGGGATATGCCTGCATCCCATAGGCAATGGGTTGTTTGTCTGTATCCCACTAGAGAACTAGGGCTGTGCTATATCTGTGACCAAGGCTGTGTCCAGGAATGGGTTGTTCTGTTTGTTGGAATTGCTGCAACACAGACTATAGTTTATCTTTCAGACGCAGAAGTTAGCATCATGTAAAGGTAAACTTAACACTTTCATGCAAAGTTAAAGGTGATATTTTACTTTTTATATTAAGTTTGAGTATTTTATTGATGGGCCTGCCCTGAGCATAATTTCAGTCAGCCTTCATTATTTATATTTTTATTAATTATTATTATTTTAATTATCCTTCCTATTCTGTTTATTTCTAGCCTGTAAACAAAAATGCTGTCTGAGTCACTGAACCCAGCAGCGAAAAGGCAAATCAACTGTCAGGGTTCAGTTTTAGCATTATTCTCATTTTGGATTGTTTATGAATTGGTCTTCCAAACTGCTAGCTGGTTGCTTTGGTATTTAATCCTTAGCAGCCGAATATCAGTTGAAATTCTACAGGTGAGAGTTGCAGAAGAAAAAACGGCCATATTGAAGAAAGTATAAATAAAAAGACTTATGGTTATATTAATGTCTTCATTATACTAAAAGTTACTTTTAAGGTGAACTACAGCTTTTAAAATGCTTTTTCATGCAACTATAATTGTGCTCCCTGTAGCACTTCTGCTGAACCACTTGAGGTCTGTGCAAACAGATAAGGAGTGTCTGCATGAAACTAATGAAGAATGCTTTCTTCCGCCTGTATATTGACATAAACAAAGGGCATATGGTGGCCATATCACTAAGGAGACTCACTGCAAACATAGGCTAAAATAAACACTGGGTTTGCTGCCCAAATACAATTCTGTCTTCTTTTTGAGGTCTGTAAGAATAGACTTTACACACACACACACACACACACACCAGTGTGTGCTACTTCCAATTATTTTATACATTCCAATTTAAACACACCCCCAAAATGAATATTAAATGAAGGAGAACATGTGTGGACTTAATTGGTTAAGTGTGTGTATATATATATATACACATATATATATATCTTTTAATGTAATGAATTGGATTATGTTATCAACCGCACCCTTATTTGTTAATTCATTTCCACCTGTATTTCAGCTTCCATTAGCTCCTGGAATGTGCAAATGCAGTTTTCAGGGTAAACAATGAAATATGAACCTGTGCATGGGAGTGCCTAGATAAGTCTGTTGTTAAAGGAGTCCTCTTCCCTCATGTTACCTCAGTTAAATATTCCCATAGACCATGAGAATTTAGTACTGAACTGTGAATGACTAGGGCACATTGTGTATGTAGTGCTAGTGGCCAAGCCTTGCTTTATACAGCTTAGTTTGCAAATCCTGGTTATGCTGTTGAGCCAGTGTAAATACTTACATAGGGATTTACTGAAGTGGGCATTCAAAGGCGGCTTTCATACGTTTTTTCTTCTGTTTAACCGAAAATATTTCAACACAGAATTTAGGGGGGCATAGTGAGACAGTAAATTGGAGGTCACCTAGTAGCCCAACAGGTTTATCCCACCTTAGCCCTTGCTCTGGGTGGGGAACCATACTTCCTTTACCACTGCAGCCACAATACTCCACTGTGAGCTGCCATCATATGGTATGTGCATGCAAATTGTAAGCTAGCTGGGCATGTGCATATCCACATCCACTGGATTCCATTGTTTTTCTAATGTGAAATGTCCATAGTTATGGCAACTCGCAACTTGGTGCATGTAACTGATGGAATTGAGAATTCAGATATGGGTAGTTCAGCAGAAGCCAGGCAGGGATCGGGTCTAGGGCAGTGGTGTCCCATTGGCTCAGTCCCACCCGGGGAGTGCAACATCAACCTAAAAAATCATGTTAATGGGTGCCACACAGTCAACACTAGCCAGGTTGTAGTTGATCTGTAGTCCACAAATAGAATACAGCACCCCACTAGCAATGTGCCTTTATTATGGATACGCAGCAACGTTTCAGGCATGCACCGGTTCTTCATCAAGTTTCTCTGCGTATTTAGTTTCTGCTATCCAGCTATAGCTTCCTCTGCCCCATCCACACATGCCGTTTTCAACCTGTTTTTTTTTTTTATCTGCACGTTCTCCCTATTCATACATACTTCATTACATTTGTATAAATTAGAGCAGTTTAGGGCACCACTCCACCCACTAAACCCCATCAGTTATGCCAGTATACACCGATGATCCATCCCAAAATACACCTACTATGCAAGATTTTTGGGGACTTAGGGTATGCACACATAGACTTATGTAAAAGAGGTTGAACTTTTCTGCAGGCACTTACCACTGCTTATAACTGTGATTAGAATTTAGGTTTAGCCACTCATGGGTACCTGTGTCAGAAGCATAAACAAATAGATAATGATCATCTGTTTGATAGAGGGACCTGATTGTTGCAGCATTCAAGAGACAACTGTTCTGGTTGTCTGCTTCTCCACCTGTGAAAAACATCCCAGTGTAACATTGGCCTTAGAATATTTAGCATGCCAGTGGTAAGAACAACCTGAATTCACTTCAAGTCAATCGTGGGTACATTCAAGTGTAATTGCTTTTAGTAAAACCGCCACTTTAACTATTGTAAAATGATGAGTGTAGCACAACATGCTGCACCGGAGCACTGGAAATTACTTAAGTTTATGACACACAGAATATTTGCTGCCCATGATAAATTTTGGCCACCAGAGCCAAGATTTATAGTGGGTGAAAAAATGGTCCATTGTATCTTTGCCCTTTCAGGTTCTCTCACACATACCTGCTAATTTCTTATTTGCACTTCTTTTCTAAACAGATCAAGAAGAGGCAACAGGAAGTGTTACAGTTTTTGGAAGCCAACAGAATTGATTATGAAGAAGTGGATATTACTATGTTAGAAGAAATGAGACAGTGGATGTACAAAAATATTCCCAAGGACAGGCTTCCTGGGCAGGGCAATCCACTACCTCCACAGATCTTCAATGACAATGCCTACTGTGGGGTAAGTGCACATGCCATTCTCTTTGTCTTGTGCCCATCACTGGCATGAAAATAAATCATTTTATATTACCTTTTGTATACTTACAAAGCTATAATTTCAAAATTTCCAGAGGAATAAAAGAATATAGAAAATATAACTATATAGACAGTTTAGATTTTAAAAGCCATAAATATTTTACATGACCTAAGGTAAACAAATGTTTGAGATAATTTAATGTTTATTAAAACAATTAAAAAAAATTTTGGGCCAGCGTAAACTATCCCCCATTAGATTTGCACATGCATTGTTAAAAACACATTGCTGTTTTATCAACTGTTAAAAATTTGGTTGGATGGGTTGGTTTGATTAATTATTCTAATTTTTAATGTTTATTAAAGCTAAGCAAGTTTTCTATAATTTCTTCATAGAAACTGGCCCCTCCAGAGAGCGAGTGTGGATTTTTTGTAAAATAATTGTAGTATTCACCATGTTAATTTCCCATATTTCTGTACTTTTTTTTGGCAAGTCTCATATTTGTAAATCTACAACACACTAGTAGGTGCTGCTAATGCCACATGCTAAATTTAATTGTAGCCCCAGAAAACTGGCACCTACCTCGAGTCTATGCTCTCTTCATTTCTGCATTTTGTACGTTACACATATATAAATGCAAGCATTTGGCACATATCTGCAATAGCCTGTGTGATATCTGTGCAGTCTGATCACTGACCTAATGATTGCTTGACCCTCCTACCAAAGAAACATGCCTATTTCACTTTGTTAGCAGAATTTTGGTTTTTCAGATAAACATTTTATCTGTGAAAGGATGATTTGAAATTGTGTAACCTAGTAGCTGTCAGACTTGTCCTGACACTTGAAATTGAATGCACAAGTGACAATAATGCAAATCTGTTTTCTGCTTTAAAATATATAGCATTACTGGGAAGCAATAGTAGTCACTCAGAAACAGCTATTTTTGTGCCCCATAAATACACCAATGCCTATTTCCAAATGATAAAGCCATTAATATTGGTGGGAAGTGTTCTATGGTGGGTAGCAGTGATCATATTGCCATTTGGACTGTACCATGTACGAAATTTGTTATACAGCTAGCTCAAAATTATGGAAAGGCCATATCCCATAGAGTCTATTTTACGCAAATAATTCTAATTTTGTAAAATGATTTCCTTTCCTTTTTCTCTGTCATAATAAAACTGTGCCCTGCACTAAGCTGCATGGATCCAGATTGGTGGCAACAGTCCAGTTGGGCTTATTAAATGTTTTTAATGTTTAAATGTTTTTTAGCAGACTTAAAGTATGGAGAATCTAAATATGGAAAGACCCCTTAATCCAAAAAAAACCCAGCCCTGAGCATTCCGGATAATAGATCCTACACCTGTACCATTACTGAATCTAATTATTTGCTATCTTAGCCACATAACTTTTATCTCCTCATCTTAAATAAAGCATGTGATGAAATACAGTAAATTATGTTATTGAAAAAAAAAGGATCAATGTAAGCAAAATTGTAGCAACATTTTGCACCTATTTGTTGCTCATATAAAGGAGAGAAATATAATAAACATCAACAATTTCTAATAGTTGCACATAACAGTCTGTTTATTCATACTTATTAGCAGGAACTGCCATATTTGTTAGGTTTCCCCCCCCCCTAGGCAAGACTGTGAAAGATCAGCCTCTGTTATGGCCTATAGGGACACTAGTGTTACCGTAGTCTATCAAGAATCCTTCCAGCCGGTCTATGCAGCAGTGTTGTTTAAATTGCAGACAATCAGAAAAACATATTTTCTGAACTCCTACCTTACTGTCTTCAATAAGTTTTATTTTATTATCAAAGTAATTTTAAATGTTTGTAAATAATTAATGAATGTAGTTGTTCACGAGCATTCCAATTTTTTGAAATTGTCGATTGTATCGAAAAGATTGTATAGAAAGTATATAGTAAAATAGTTTTGAACTGTTAAATTGAGTTGTAGTTTACCTAAATCCTATGAAACATACAGAGGATGTCATTCCCTTTCCCCTAGAAGTATAAAAAGAGGGGGCATAGCAATTTTTAGGCTTTCACCTCCCTATGGTGATGGTTCTGGGAGCATGAGGCAAGTGAGGGCTTTGTGAAGTCTGGCCATTTGTTAAGACAAGTGAATGGAACTCCTCTGAGGATACCATATTTAGTCCCACCACAAGACACAAGAAATAAAACAGTTTTAAACTCACCAAGGAATGTAGCTGGTTTGTACCCAGGCATGATCTGTCAGTGTGGAGCACAAGTGCGTAGACTCAAGGTAGAATATACAGTATCCCCATTGGAGTTCATCTTGGAGGGCCTCAATATGCTGGGCATCCAAGAGTGATCATCCATCTGACTTAAATTAATAACAATGTCTTAAGAAGTGCTAAATCATTCTGGGTTACAACTGTACCACATTTAGCACCAACCAATTAATTTGTGTCCAGAACTCCTCTGTTCTAACAACAAGGGCACTTCTCATAGAGAAAGCACAGGTGTGTGTTGGGAGACCAAGAGGCAGCCAAAAATTTATATAAATATGCAGCTGTGCTGTCCATTTTGGAAACATGTTTAAAAAAAGTTCCCTTTTTGTTTTTGTAGTTTATGGTGTGACTTTGCTAAGTCTGTGCAGAGTGTATGAGCATTCCCTACACTGTTTTAAATATACAGTACCCTTGTACACTCTGCTTAAGCATTAAGGGGTGCATTCTTCCCTTCTGTCTTAGGTTTTTGTAAATGATGCCTATTGTGTGGACAGAATTTAATGTATGTTCACATTCTTTGCATAATATAGAGGAGTAACACTGCTTGTCTCATCTCAATTACTTTAAAGAATGCTGCATTTCAGTGGAATAAAAAAAGAGATTGCATGGATTGATTGATACATATGAAACCATATGAGCCAATAGGCAACTTTGTTACTAAGCAGAGATGCAAAAGCCCATGCAGAGTGAACATGTGCTACATAATTTATTTTAAAATGAATGTACCTGGAAAATCTAAAACCTCTGCTTATAAACAGGTGATACCTTAGCTCACTATTGCAAAAATGAAAACCACATATATGTGATAACATATTGTGCACCCAAAAAGCTACATGGTGCCACACTGTACTGCTATTAGACCCATTCTCAAATGGCATTTTATGAAAAAAACCCTCAACCTGGCCATCGTGCCATCTCCATTCGTGCTTATAGCTTATAGTATATATCTGTAAAACCATTAAAAGGTTATACACCATAAATTGATCTCTAAATTAATACTTCGTGAATTTTAAAATGCCAAATAGAGCAAGTGTTAATCCATCATTGAAGAAATACCCAATTAGAAAAATACTGACTTTATAAAATTTATAAATTACTATATAAATTGATATGTTTTTCAAAGAAATAAATCAGTCAATAATTAAATAAAGCGAACAATTATCTGTAGAGTTCATCCACAGACTTTTGAATACAAGCTATATATAGCTATAAAGTGCTAGTGCAATAAATAAGTGATTGTGCTTGAAATTACTCAGATGACAAGTTAATTAATTAAATTAATTAAATAAATCAAATGGTCATGCATTAAGGTAGGTTAAAAAACACCAAAGGTCTAAAATCCTTGGAATAGTCAGGTAAATTGGAAAAATTGGATAGAGGGTGGAGTTGTCCCGTAAATTAACTGCCTGGTATTTTTCTAATCTCTGACACCACAGATGTAGGCAGGACAGGGTAACCGGAACTGTGGCCTTGTTAGTTAACCTTGCCCTATTCCCAAAAGAGGCTAAATATACCCTAAAAAGCCACAAACCCACGGCCCCTTAGAATGGAAGAAAGATTACAAGATTTGAGGAAGGGAGGATTATGCCAGTGACCTACAACACCCACACCCGCAATTGACCCTGGCCAAACCGATATTGAGAAAAAGTTATTTAAAAGATAGAAGTTAAAATGGAAGAATTTAACTTCTATCTTTTAAATAACTTTTTCATAATGATTTTAATTGGTTTACTCGGACTTCAGTCAGACCTGCTATAACCGTTAGAATTATTATTACTGTTAGGTTGTAATTTAGGGGATTCACATTTTCTTGTTCTCATAGCCTTTTGTGTGGCTATGGGGTAGCCATTCAAGCTGGAAAAATAAAAGGCATAGGTTACATAGAAGATATATAAAACACCATTGTTTTGGACAGGGCTTGTCTGTTATGTGCTATGTAACCTGTGTTTTTTTTCCATCTTGAATGGTTGCCCCCACAGCAGCTTATTTATATAAACTGTGGCAGTCTTTCTGAAGTAAACACACCAGTGCATGCTAACAGTATATTATATGTTAATTACTTTAAAACACTTTCATTTTTTGGTGTTACTGTTCCTTTAACATACTGATGTATTTTCCATGTTAAGTACACAACATACAAGGCATTTTATCACTGCCAAAGGTTAAAAATAAAAATATATAAACCACGTCCTTTGGTAATTCTAAAATAAAATCAAAGTTAAACTACATAAACCAAAAACAATTGGAAAACCTAAAACAACTTGTATATACAATTTAACCTGGTGTATAGCTGTAGAATAGCTGTTAAATACAACCAAAATTAACTAAAGTATTGTTCTTAGAACAAAACTGCATTTGCCATACCATCCTTCATAGATGCTTTTAAATTTGATTAATTTGAGTGCTTGTAAAGTTATTATTTAAAGTTATTGAGAGTTGGAGTCAGTACATTTTTGGCGACTCCGACTCCAGATACCCAAAATTGCTTCCAACTCCACAGCTCTGGTTATGTTCACAAAAGTTAAATGGACTGTAGCTGTGCAGCTTGCTCAGCAAGTTGCCTTCTTTAATACATGAGTCCCACTTCTGATCAGGGTGTGTCTGCTTTGTGACTATCTCACCAATTTTGTTTTTTTATGTATTCCCTCCATTTAAACTGGGAATTCAGGTTCTGTTGCACAGAACAGAAGTATGTGTACTTTGTGTAGAAAGGTATTTAGGGTTTTACAATAAGTGTTTCATGCCTTTCTCAAACACACCTTAGAAAACAGACTCCTTCATTGACAGAACAATAAAAGATTAACACACAGTAAGAACAGTGTATACAAATATTAAATGTTTTTTAACATAGTAATTTTTAGTTAGTAATTTTTAACTTAGCCTTTCTGAGACCAGCAGGTCTGGCTGTTCCATGCATTAATTACCTATACAGTAAGCCTCTATAGACTGAAGCCTTCTGCACAGGCAGCTGTCCATCCCCTGTCATGACATTGTGCAAATGTGATTTCAAAAGCACTTTCTGGATTATAACATTTAAGTTTTTAGTATGCATTGCTTCCCCTTTAAAATGAAAGCAGCCTGTCTTTCACAGAAAAAGAACTTCAGCTCTGGGTGCTGAAACAATTGTAGTTGTGTATCCATAAGAAGGCACTTTCTCCTTAGTCAGCTTTATATTGAGAATTTTGCAAGTAAAAAAGATTTTAGCAAGTGTTGTTAATAAAAAATACAATATTCTTTTCATTCTAAACTCTATTTCTTTCTTGGAATAAAAATTAAGTTTTGAAAATGTACTCCCTTGCTTCAGGTCAGGCAGTTGTGCCTCATAAAGTCAAACAATATATTAATAAGTGCAGAGATTCTGACCATAGACTGTAAGGGAGTGAAAAATAACAATCATAAATTTATTGGGCTAATGTCATGCTGAAAAAATGTAATTTACATTAGTCTCGTACTTATTGTATCCACGTGCATCTTTGCATAAGATAAGAGTACAGCAGATCATTTTGCTTTTTTTTTTTTTCTTAAGGGGAGAAAAAAAATTGTGTGCAATTAGAGATATAGGGATTATTAATGTGGAAAGTATCAGAGGTTCTTATTTTAAAAGTTAGTAGTTGAATTGTACCATTTTAAGACAATGGCCTTGGCCAGAAGAAGGCACAGTTGTATTAGTGCCTATACAGTAGAATCCAAATTTTAAGTTTTAGGAGACCAGAAAAATGGTAAAAAGTCAATATATGTGATATAAAAAGTTATATCAGGGAAATGCATTGTAAATTGATGGAACCACAAATGGTGTAAAATGCAGCTGAACTAAATATCAGGGGATATAAAATTTAGTTTTTTTTCACTGTAGTATTAATGCCTTTATTCATTTTGTCTGATATATAATCAACAAATATCACTTCCATGTATGCATGTATTATTTGAAGGAATAGATGGAACGCATAACCCACAAAATCCCTGTTTGGCTGCTGTAATAAAACAAAAGTTTGTATAGAATTCATTGCTTATTTAGAATATACTCCTTCACCCAGAGTCAGCTTGTTTTGTACAACTTTACAGTTTTGTTTAGAATGCCTGAACAATTCAACATTCAGTTTTTTGAAAGCCCTTTTGTGAACAACAACCTTATATTAAACCATAAGTATTCTGGGCAGCAAGTTCTTTGGTAATTACAGTTTATGTAAAGCGTCCCACCATAATAACATATTGTATGCAGCAAATTGCTACCTGCACCTAAATTCTTTTCAGGCTCATATTATATTAACCATTAACGAAGCAGAGAATATATTCAGTGGTATAAAAATGCCTATAAAATGTACTTGCTTAAACATGTAGATGCAGTTTCTATTTGATAATGTGTCTTTTTTAGTTTTATTTTGAATTTGTGTGTGAGTTTTGTATTGGTTTGACAAGTTGTATCATTAAACTTGAAAAATATTGTGGCTGCAAAACTGTTGACCAAATAAGCCCTGTAGCATGCGGAGTATTTTGACTGTCATTGTAGCAGAAAAAAAAGCCTCTATCTGTCTTTAAAAATAATAACACAATATGTGCTACACTCGATTTGTTCTGTCATTGCTTTATTTGCTGTTTGCCACACAATCATGACATTTATTTGTATTCAACAGGATTATGAAAGCTTTTTTGAATCGAAGGAAAGCAACACTGTCTTCTTATTCTTACAACTGAAAGCAAGGCCAGCACAAAAGGTATCGCTATTAAGTTTACAAGAGAATTAAAAATTAAATGAAAATATTAAAAAAAAAAAATAACATGCCTTTAAGTGTATCATTTATCAAACCACTGGAATGAAACCCAAATCAAATGTGACGTTCTGCTTAGTTGTTGCCTGTCTTAAATTAAATGAATATATATTTCTTTATATATTATTGCTGAATGTAGCAGACCAATATGTACCGTATTATACTTTAACACAGTGCACTATTTTTGCAGGAACTTTAGAAGAATGTACGATCGGAAGATAATAAGCACAGGGCACAAAGCACAGCCCCATCATCTGTTGTTCTGAGGAGCCAATTCTCTGTGACAGTTCATGGACTGCATCACCAAAGGATATATTTTACTATAATGTTAGGTGCAGCAGATGTCATAGAGGTTGACCTCTCAATTTCCCAGGATCTAACCATACAAATGGGTTTCTGCCTGGCTTGAAGAGAAGGTTTTCTTTAAACACCAGTTGATCTCCATATCGCCCATATCCTTCATGTCAAATATTCACCCTATTCATTACATCCTTAAACAGTTGTAGTTCATGCTTCCATTCCAGCTAAATGACTCTTAAATGTGTCTGCCGATTCTACTGCTACTTTTAGATGCTGGTCATTTGTTTCTGTGTTATGTGTACATATAACAAAATTTAGACCACACAATAAAAAATTTTATGACCAAACTTGGAGCAAAGGTATTGTACTTGTTAAAGCGGTATAGATTCATGAAAGGAGAGGGACATGCTCACGCTTTGCAAATCACTGATAAGGCGCCGTCTAGAATATGCAATGCAGTTTTGGTCTTCAGAGCTTAAAAGGGATATTATTAATTATTATTAATAATAAATATTATTAATAAAGTCCAAAGAAGATTGACTACGCTAATAAAGGGTATTGAAGGTTTCAGTAGGAAGAAAGTATGTCCCTCTCCTACCCTCCAAAGTACTGGCAATAATAATATAATTTGTTTTGCCTGTGAGCCTTAATCTGAGATGCTTGCTTTCCAACTCTTTTCTTAAACATATATCTCCCACATATTTTCCCCTATGTGCACAAATAATCTCCTATCCTCTCTGTTCTTGAGTGTATTTTGTTCTTAATTTGAAATGTATCGTCCAGCAACTTGGACAACTAGGGAGAATCAAGTGAAATGTATTTGGATAAAGCTATGCACGAGCTTAAGTGTGGCCAGAATTCGCTCACATGCAGGTTGTTTAGCGATTGCATAATGGTTAGTTACATTCTCTAGTAACATACCGTGCAGTTTCATTCTGTTCCTCCAATGAGCATATTCATCATGTGTTTGGGGAATAAAGTACTTTTCCAGTGTTGGACATCAACAGGTATGACATCCATTATCAAAAACCTTTGACAGACCAATGGTTAAGCAATTTTCCTAACTGAATTGCCAAATCATTGCATATACTGTATGTGTACTCTGTTTAGTTTCTGCCTCCTGGCCAGCTGGGGTTGTATAATGTATGAAGAATGTTTAATCCTTAATTATGTCTTGATCCACAGCCCACAAATAATGGAAAAGTTTATTATTCAGAGCAATCTAAGAAAATAGTGGTAATAAACCATCCCCAACACCTCCGCCCCTTCATCTTGACCGTTCTGTGAGGCGTGGGTTTGAAAAATAACATTCCCTATTAATTTAGTACGGTGAAGAAAAAAAATTTAAACCTGGAAGAACTCCCTTCAATATGTCCTGTTTATTTAGTGCATTGGTATCTTTTCAAATTTACAGAGGGGAGTGCTTCATGTCTGAAACTGTAAGATTTTTTTTAAATACGGTGTGCACTAGAAATAGTATCCAAGCACAAAAAATGTATATTCAAGATATACAAAATATATATAGAAATTGTTATATTGTTACATTACTTTGGATGAGAAGCTGTGCTGTTGTATTGCAAGTGGAAGGCTGTGGTGCTTTGTTGCAGGGGGCGTTGGTGGAGAGAAGTGAGAAGCTACATGCAGAGTCTGAAGAAACGCTAAGGGCAAGGAAAGCACTGAGCAGTTTTTTGTTAATAAGACATTCAATGCTCTGTGGGAGCACTCCTCCACTTCTTGCAGGGACATTGGTTATTAGATGTAATGGGGAGCAAAAACTTCTGCAAATATGTAAAGTATGGCATGAAAATATTTCATCTTATGTTTTAAATTCCATGGATGTCCATATCAAGTTACATTGATCCAGAGGAAGAAAAAAACTCACTGAAGCATTAGCTAAATGACCCATGAGGAGGAACAAATGAGTTCATTCTTGACCCTTACAATTAGATTACTTCCTGGGTCAATAAACACTTTTTCTGAATCAATAACCTTGGATGCTTTTAAAAGATAAAGTTAAAACCTCCCATCACCATTATTCCACACTAAAGTGACATATGCCAATAAGCACTGGGTAAAGCGTCTTAAGTAAAGAATATTTGAAGATCTGAGACTCTTGACTGTTATGCAAAGCCTGAATTAGCCCCAGATTATCCCAAGGTATCAAAATGCTAATTTTACTGCAATTTTTGGCTATTCGCTTTTTCATAAAGCATATGTATAATATTCCAATACCTATTGCAGGGTTTCCTGTTAGAAAATTGTATGCACTCACTGTTGGCACAACATTGGGTGCCAGAGGTTCTTAATAAAGGAATAAAATATTTTGTTACATTAGCAACTCATGTCATACAACCATTTATTTATGTACGTATATGCAATAATTACTAAGTAAGCAATTGGAAATTGCATTTTCAACAAAATTTGGACAGCATGAAATACTAGCAGCATTCTATTTTTTTATTGTCATACATGCAATGTGCAAATCTTTTCATAGCTATACTGGAAGAGGACTACTTAACTTTCTGTCTGGACTGCTGGTGAAGAAGACCTGTGATAATTCCACTTGAAATACAATACATTCCATACAACCATAAAACTGAAGCTTATGCCAACCCTCCTACCTCAGAAGGGAACTTCCATCCCAAACACTAAAAATTCCATACTTTATTCTTCGGTCATAAGATAGAACCGTATCTGCTCTGAAGACATGGACAGAAACCAGAACCAAACCAATCTCCAGCTAACATTCATTAACCTGGGATACAAACTCAAGAATATTGATAAACAAATCAAAATGGGGGGGGCCTTCTAAAATACACGGAAGGACAAAAAGACAAACATGTACTGTTAGCAGTTACCTGCAACCCTCACCTGAGAGTCCTACAGAAAATATCAAAGTCCCTCTGTGGACACTAGAGATGCTGGACCTGTGCCCACATATACAACACAGATAGGGTACCATATTCTCAAATGGAGCACAGGGTACAGAGCTCATTCTGTCATAAAATGTGGTCTAATTATGTTCTTGAAATGTCCTGCTATTGGACACTACTGGGAAACAGGACATACGCTCCAAAACAGGGTACAGATTTACATTTAAAAACAGGAAAGCAGAATGTGCAGTGGGGGTACATTTTAACAGTGTCAATGACAGTATTAGTGCCCTCAGGGTCACTGTACTTCTGGGGAAAATCTTTCCTCGCAAAAAAAAAAAAAGTTTTTTTTAACCCAAAAATGTTGGGCTGATAACTACCCTAGAATTTTTTTTTAAAATTTTTTTGGTAAAACACAACTTGATCATTGGTAAATAACTATAAATAAAGAATTGTACATATATTTTTGAACTTCTTTTCTATCAGCAGTTTGTAGATTAAAAAAGCATTTTCTCATGTAGAGCACCATCTCTAAATTTAATCGCCTCCTAGAGACAAAGAGATCTCACAGATGACAGAATTTTTTTCAATACAGGAGGTTCTTCTGTTATCCAATGTAAAAATGTGGATTTACAAGCTGCTGCTAACACAAAAAAATACAAATTCTTTGAGTTGTTTGATGTGTTTCCCCTTGGAGTTAGGATTAATATTACCTTCTTTGTATAAATCCAGCAAAGCTAAATGTGGGGAGACCTTTATTTTAATTTTGAATGTTTTCTGTAAATACAATTCGTTACTTCCACGTAGCTTTTATTTTAGGGCAATTCCATAGGGAATGGAACATCTTTTCTTGCAGTGGTTTTACTACTCACTGACGGGCCCTGGTACATAATGGGCACCCCCGTCGGGCCCTCCCCCTATGAATTGCACAAAGGACTGCAGATGGAGTGCACGCTGTAAAATCTCCCCCTGCCCAGCCACCAGCAATATTCATTATCTAGGCTCCAGCAGGCCCTGGTGCGATCACATCTCCTGCACCCCTGGTAGTTATGCGCTTTATGTCAAGGATAATAAGCAGCACCCGCAGTGTGATTCGGGACCCACTTGTCCCTAGATATATAATAAAGTTGGTTGTGGTGCGCTTTTATCGGTGAGTGCCTGTGAAAAGAAAGATATCCTAATAGTTTGATACCGTCTTAGATATTTCCTTTTATCTACGTGGTTCTACTCACATTCTGTAGCAATTGTTAGTGCTCATAATCCTCAGGTCTCTTTTACCGGGTTTGTAACTAATTTAAGCAGAAAGTGCAAATAGTGAAGTACCTTAGAGTTCTTTTATATGGCTCGCACTGGGCTTGTACTTACAAAATGTGCTGCCTTTGAAACACAGGGTATCAATCATCTGATCGGAATCTTGATGTCAGTCTGATTTCTTCGGATTGTGGTGCTGGCTGTGCTTTTTTCCCCCGGGTGCAGTGTGTTCCTTGTGGACCTCGTGAGCGGTTCCGGTCTTGGCTATGTGTAGTAAATTGCTACCTCTCGAACTCGGCGAAACTGTGTTTGAATATAGTTTTGTGTTGGAATATAGTTTCGTGGGCAAACTATATTCCAACACAGTTTCGCTGAGTTAGAGAATAACAATAACAATACATTTGTAGCCTTACAGAATATTTGTTTTTTAGATGGGGTCATGATCCCCATTTGAAAACTGGAAAGAGTCAGAAGAAAAAGGAAAATAATTAAAAAAACTATATAAAAGAATTTTTTGAAGAAAAAATTATGAAGACCAATTGAAAAGTTGCTTAGAATTGACATGCTTTAACATATTAAAACTTAACGGTGAACCACCCCTTTAATGCTTTTTAGAAATAATTACAAAAAGTAGAATAATTGTTCAGTTACAAGAGGAAAGAATGCATTTGGCTGTTAGAGGGATTCTGGAAGGTGTAGCGGAACAATATCTGGAAAGCTTCAAATTAAAGTAGTGTATCCCTGACAAGATACTGTATCTAGATTTATTATACCGTACATCTATTTCTGTGAAGATACTAGAATTTGAAGATATTTTACATTGTTCCTTTAAAAGGGAACCTAAACCTCCTGGACAGGTATATATCTTGTGTAGCAGGTTTTTACTGTTTCCTAATGACTGGTTGGTGTGATGATGCCTAAACCCTTTGGTTGCACATCTGATCTGACCTGTGTTTCTTGCTGCGCTCTGCTTAAAATATTTTTAAAATATTTATAAAGATCTAGCCTGATGGTACAAAGGGTGTATTTTCTGCAGATTTTAAACTACCCCGGTCTCCCATCTACTTGGAAACAAAGAGCCCAGCAATCTACATACAGCTCAGGATTTCCCCCCTGCTCTAGAGACGATTTGCATTTTTGTGGCACTGACATCACCATGACTATTGTAATCCTGATGAGTTCACTTCTAGGCACCCCGCCTTGGAGTCATAAAGCCAGGGAGTCAAGATATAGCAGAGCAGGCGGTTATACATTTTTACTGCAGCCAATGCATTAAAGTTCATAAGATGGGATAATAGTTTATCTTAACTCAACAAAAAAGGGAAAGTTAAAAAATATTATATTAGGTAACACAATATACTGTATTATATGGAGTAGTGTCAGCTCTGTGTATTGCAGAATACTTATCAGATGCCTTAACTATACCAGCAAAAGAATAAGCCAACTTTCTAGAATCTAGCAGCCCTCTACCCCGTCAGATGCAAATGGCCGAGATGTTTTTGCTATTTGTCCCAGCATCACAGGGGCATGTTTCAAAAAAGTTTTTGTGCTACTGAGTTTATAAACAAAATGCACATTTCATAATTAAACAATACTCTGTTTATAAATAGTATTAATATAGCTTTATTTTTAACTGTTTAGCAAAACATATTGATATATGCATCTTTTCATATGTGAGGGCTGCAATATTGCTCTCTTTATAGCATTAAAAATAAAGACTCCAATGGCAGTAGTAAAGGCAATTATTTTAATCCTTTAATCATATAAATCAGTTAGATTAGTTGTCACGTAAACATTGTATCATGTATGAATTACAAACAAGTAAAATATTATTTTATTTACTCTCCCTCATACATAAAGTGGCAATATTTAAAATCCAATCATGCACACTGCACATAAAACTATAAGTGCATAACACATTAACTATAAAAATTTGGTGCACATTTCCAAACAGCAAATCCACACACTTTTACACATTCCCTTACAAGATAAGCAAAACACAGAGAAGACTCAAAGGCTATTTGACATTGATGTACTTTCTACCCAACATGGGACTTGTAGAATAATAGATCAAACTAGAGTGGAGGAAGTAAAGAGAAAAGAAAAACATGTGTAAAAAGCCTTTTATTACTAAAACAAATGCTTAAAATTATGAATACTTCCAGTAAGACTCACCAAGCTTTAAATTCTTGGTTATCTTGGATACTTGGTTATCTCCCACCTCAAGGTCAGACTTAATCTGAGCCACAAAAACAAAACAACAGTACGAGATTTTGCGGGATGCTACAAAATCCAATCCCCACAGTTGTAACATATGGTAAATTGAATGGTTTATTTTGTTCCTGCATCTACATCTGACTGTCAATATATTTTATTGAGAAGAAAAAGTCTATCAGACACCATCAGATTTTATCTTGTCGGATGCAGACACATCATGCAGAGTTCCTTTCAGACAAGCTTGTTGTGTTGGATAGCAAATCTTCCATGTAGTTTACACATCATATTTTTATATTAGTCCCATTATATTTTGACCCATACAAATACATCCAACTTGTAGGATGCGATGTCTTCATCTGACGCTATCCTACAAAATCACCTGTGTAGTTTAGATGCCTGCATGTAAGGATGGCGGCACACGTGGAGATTTAGTTGCCTGCGATAAGTCTTCGCTACTGTGGGCTACTAATCTCCCTGAAATGTCTTCCCACCGACATCATAGCATACACGTCACGTCAGTTTTCTAAAGTCGCCTGTAGTATCTTTGTAAGGCAATTTTGGGCGACTTCGGAAAACCGAAGCGACCCTTATGCCATTCGGTCGGTGATTTACATTCTTGATGGTGGAAAGGCATTTCGGGGAAATTAGTCACCCGCAGTAGCGAAAATTTATCTCAGGCAACTAAATCTCCCCATATGCCACCACCCTAAAAGTATCACTGGCAAATATGGGGTGAGTGACAGCTGCATTTTGTAGGTCTGTTTATGGAGGCTCTCTTTACAACTCAGACCCCATGGTGCTTTTGTTCAAAAAGCCATTAACTTTCTATTTATCTCTTACAGATGACTTCCACTAATTTATTATTAAACACTATGCTAATGGTCCATGGGACTTTTATTGTCACTGGTGTATATACACCAGCAGAGAAAAGCTGCTTCCTCTCTCTCAGTGTGTGCGCTGACAAACATTAGCATGTCTGTGACAAAAGCCGACTCTGTGGGGCAGATTCACTAAAGAACGAATTGTCGCCAGCGAACGCTTTGCACACTTCGCACCACTTCTCCAGGGGCAAATTCGTTATCACTACACCAAGGTTGCATCCTGGGCCGTGAACGCTGGTGCAAGCATTTCATAGCGAAGATTCGCTAGCTTTCATTTGTACCTAGCGAAAATTCGCTAGTAATCTTACACTTAGGTCAATTTGACTAGGGGAGGCGCATAAAAGTCGTATAGGCGTCTTTTTTAGAGACGTTGGTGTAAATGCTTGAAGTGGCTTTTTTTTTTATTACAAATGTCCAATGGAGCTTAATAAAGACATAAAAGCTCCTCTAATGCCCTAGACATGAGCCCACCCTAAAATATATGTGGCATGCCCCTCAAATGTGTTAAAAAAATCTTTAATATTTCAGACTTTGAAGGCAATCCCGCTTTTAAATTGAAAAGTCGCCTGGGTTTTTTACACTTTTTATGACTTTTCCGGAATACAGGATATGATGTAACTGACTGACATCAGATTGAGGGAGATATAGTTTCGTTTCAGCAGTTCGCCTGGTCTGAGGTGGCAAAAGGAAACTCTGGCGATAGAGGTAACGTTCAGTAAAATCCGCAATTTAGTGAATTTGTGGAGCAACGACCATTTGCCAGAGTGAAAAATCGACTGTCGATAGAGTGCGAACGCTAGTGACGGTCTCTTTTGCTAGCGAATTGTCGTCTGCACCTGTTAGTGAATTGGCGATGTCCCTGCAGATGTGATTTCTGTCAAAAAGTTGCTACCGTTAGCCACTTCGCCCTTTAGTAAATATGCCCCAATATGTGCAGAGGGTAGAGGATTGGCTTTTCTCCAATGTCAAACATACTGTATGTCATGCAATTGCCTCAGCAATTCCAGCAATTCAAAAATAAGCACCTGCTTTGAGGCCATTGGGAACAACATCCAAGGAGTTGGGGAATCACTGCTATAGAGGAACTGACCCCCCCGCGCCCCCGGTCTGGGCCCCTGTTTTCCTCCGGTCCTTGGTTACACCACTGGGCAAGCCTAATTCAAAGTCATGCTATTATTTAAAAAAAAAAAAACTAAGACTTTATTGGAGTCTGAAATAAGTAGATTTGAGTGTACTTATATTATGAGAAGGTTTGTTTGCGTAAGGGGGGTGCAAACAAAAATCAAAGGAAACATCTCTACAGTGGCATAAATAGTAATATAGTACATTTTTACTATTGGTCAGCACTAATAAAAAGTACATAGGAATTATAATTATTTAACAAAGGGAAATACAATATATGAAATACCTCTTGCAATAACAAGTTGTAGGTATATTTCAGGTAAGTTTCTGCTATTTAAAACATAATAAAAGTTTACAGTTTTTACAGGCCTTATTCTGTCAGGGGTTAATTCAAACAGGCCCCTTTGTTCTGTCCCAGCAGGAGTTAAAGAAAGGCTTACTGCTTTAGGGCTACAACCATTGTATTTGTTAGGACTGTTTACTGTTGGCCCTGACAACAGATTTAGCTTTTTAAATAAACAGAGTGCAGCCCTACACTCTCTTTTCGAACAGTTGGGATATTGCTACGTGGAATATAAAGTGAAAAATGGATGAGAGGCACTGGTGGATAGCAGGAAAAGTGCAGGAGACCTTTCAGATTGGAGGACAGGAAGATGCATCGACTGCATTAGAAGCATTTTTCTTGCAAGCAGAAAATCTTCATCTAATTAACAGGTTTCTACAGGGTTAGTAAAAGTTACACTGTATTGTACACTATATTTCCTGATCATGCTTTGAGTTATCTGAGGGAGGAATGCTAAAATCAGATTTGTCATGCTAAGGGTTAAAGACTGGGAAAAGCTTGTGTTATTTGAATTATATTATCTTATAAACAATGGGCCACAAAGGGGTATCTGCCAGCAGATTCTAAATGTACTGACATCATGGAAAACAAAGAAATAAGCAAATAGGATGTGGTTTGTGCACTGATCATATTTACACAAAGTCCAATTTACAGCTTTATAGTTTTCCAATTTTAAACAAACCCAGCAAAAGTAAATGTGATCTCACTAGTGCATCTAACAGAGCTGACTGAGCTGATATGTTTATACTAGGTTACAACCAGTGTTCTCTCAAATGATGATCCTATTTCTTTTCTGGAACCCTTGCCTGTTAAGTTATTGTAAGACCACTGTTTGTTATAAATTAATGTAAAACACGGAGTAACTTACTGGATCTACAGTATGTAAATAAATAATGATGATGATCACTGGCATAACTATAGAGGAAGCAGACCCCGCGGTAGCAGGGGGTTCCAGGGAAAAGGGGAGCCCTGCTTCCGCTATAGTGTTGAAATCCCCCTCTCCTCATATTTCTTCTTCTGTAAACTGATGCGCATGCACCTCGGCATGAGAGGCGGGGGGTCGGGGGGGGGGGGGAACCGCAGGATTCCCAATGTTCAACGGGCAATCCAAATATTACTCTGGTGGGGGGGGCGGTGTGCTGTTGTTACGCCCCTGATGATGATGATGACTTCTGCTGACTCTTTCCAGCTTTCAAATGGGGGGCACTGACCCCATCTAAAAAACAAATGTTCTGTAAGACTACACATTTATTGTTATTGTTACTTTTTATTGCTCATCTTTCTTTTCAGACCTCTCCTATTCATATTCCAGTCTCTTATTGAAATCAGTGCATGGTTGCTAGGGTAATTTGGACCCTGGCAACCAGATTGCTGAAATTGCAAACTGGAGAGCTGCTGAATAAAGAGCTAAATAACTCAAAAACCACAAATAATCAAAAATGAAATCCCATTGCAAATTGTCTCAGAATATCACTCTCTATATCACTAAAAGTAAACTCAAAGGTGAACAACCCCTTTGTGATTTTTTTACACTGTGTTGTTGGACTACATCTCTCTTACTAGCAAAAGCACTATAAAATTGTCTGCTGCTATGGTTTCCTATGAGACAGCTTGCACTGCAGGTTATATTGCATGTGTGGCATAACAAGCAGACTTCATTAATGAGTTATATTATAATAATAATGGTAATTCACGATTAATCATTTTTAAGGTGTGTACTTCTCACATATCTGGGCCTGGGATTCTGAAGCATTAAATGGAAAACAGCTGCTCTAAACAAAATGTGCAAGCAGAGAAATGCTACATTTTACAAGTGCACACAATTTCATCCTACATATTCATCGCTTTCCATATTTTAGCTAGATTTATTGGACTCCTCATGGTTTAGCTTTAATTTGTGAGAGTAATCTAATTTCACTTTCACTTTTTTATACAAGGAGTGAGTCACATGTTTATGTTTGAAATGGATTGCAAAGGATCAGTTTAGGCTCTTGTAGTAATAATCTTGGCAGCAGGGCCGGGTCAAGGTAGTTTGGCACCCTAGCCAAGGGCTTCAATTAGCACCCCTCCCCCATCCTGTATTACCATTTCCCACCTCAGCTGAACTCAAATGAGCAAGCATTGCTATGACTTTATTTCATTTGAAGAGGCTGAAAAACCACTTCATGAAACTTTCACATGGGCCTTCACATATCACTGAATCAGTACTTTTTCTTTAATGAAGGTGCCAATACAACCCTAGATAACTGAGAGCTTATTTAACCTTTCTAGGGACAGCCCTTGTGCAGAACTAATGCAATTATCTTTCTGACTGGTTTAATCTAGGGTTCATTCAGATATATTTTGACTTGGCAGACCACAACAGGCCGCCTATATGATCCTCAGTCATTCCATTTGCCCTTCCACTTGTGTTATTCTATAACTGGCACAAATCATTGGGCTAACCATTGGCACAAAATGTACAATTGTTCTTAATCTCTGTTTCGTAACATGTTTTTTGTATTAAGAAACACAAATGTATAATTATGTTTAGAAAATCATTGTTTTAAAAAAAAAAAATAGATTTCAGATGAATAGCTGACTTTTGCAGTTATTGTTAAAAATAAACATCCATGTTTTTTCTCATTAGTTGGAGGAATCCAGGCACTGTTTTTCTTTGCTGAAACTAAGAATGAAACAAATAAATCAAGATGCCAACTGCACCTCCTGTCTGATCTGCAGAGAATGGAAAATATGACTGAAAGAATGGCCTTTCCTACTATACTCTTCTTTCTACGCCCAGAGGTAGTAATCACATGCTCACCGAATTACAGGGCAAATACTGGCTGTAAACAGGGTTATTGTGGGAGATGCATTGACTTATGCGAAGACAATAACTTAATGTTTCTATCATATATAGCTATACCAATTCTCCTTAAAAGTTATGGTGTCTAGTACACCGCCTGTAATCCAGAATATATATATATATATATATATATATATATATATATATATATATATATATATATTTACCACAATGATCTGGTGCACTCCAAAAAATCACCTCAATGCTGGTTACATGACATTACTTATCCAACACAACAAAAACCGCACTCACAGGACTTCCATAATGAAAAAAAGTTCAAATTTTATTTCAATGTTTCGGTTTACAACTTAAGCCGTCCTCGGGAAGTGCCAAACTACAACTAACCCCCCTTGATAAAGGCTCCAGTGGCGCCAAATTTTCAAACACCATGTGACGTCATAATGGGAGTGTCTCTCCGAAGTGTCCATATGCTGTAATATAACAACATCAATAGTGTGTCAAATCCTGCTTATGTGACATCCACCATGTAATACAATTTATGATTACATCTAACGTGCCCCCACAGTGCTAAACGTGTTGTTTAAGTGAAAATAAAATGAGGATCGGGGACCAGACCCTGCGATCCACCTCCCTTTCCACAAAGTGGAACCACTTACCCCAAAGCAGAAGCCGAACAGCTGTCATCTTACTCGATCACATAGTATCGCCTATTTGAAGGTGCACACTACCACATCATAAGTAGAGAGAGCCCCTGTTTCCAACTTGTGTCTCCTAGTGCACCAACTTCCCTGTTTCCTTCACGCCACCTGGTCATCGTTGCGCAACGTTACGCTGCTGGACACGCCCCCACTTGTCATAGCTTAGTGTAGCGAATTGCTTACACCGTAAGCCTCTGTATCTTGCGCTCTCTTCCCATCATTGTGGCCCGACCTTCTCATTGCCATCAGTGATTAATTCATATAGACATCCCCTGCAGTATGTGTAGACTGAGGTACCAACTGGCAATCCGTCAGAGCACTCTGCTTAGGTAAATTCACCAACACCACAGAGGGACTGATTCCTATTTGTTAGCAATCAGGATTGGGGTATGTGTTACCAGCCTTGACCGGTTTGTGCCCATATTCTTAGGTAGAGGTTATAATGCTTTGGTACACCGTATATGTCATACCTTCTTATCGGGTTAACTACTTAGTGGAGCATGTCACCCTACCGGGCCGACCTTCAACTATAGCTGTCGGTATCTGCATTGGGGTGGTTAAAGCCTGAGAAAAGCCTAAAGAAAAAGAAGATTGCCAGAAATCATTATTTAAGCAAATATAACAGTAATCATTCTTCAGAGAAAAAGTCTGCAGAATCCTGTCGTCATCATAGAGCAAAGTGTCATTAATCAGAGCACTGTCACAACCCTATGTTCCAAAAGTTCAAAGACACATTATGTTATACTTCTTAGTTACATTACATAATCAGACTAAGGGGCACATTTACTTTGCTCGAGTGAAGGATTAGAATAAATAATACTTTGAATTTCAAAGTTTTTTTTGGCTACTTTGACCATCGAATTGGCTACTTCGACCTTCAACTACGACTTCGAATCAAACGATTCGAACTAAAAATCGTTCGACTATTCCACCATTCGATAGTACTGTCTCTTTAAAAAAAACTTCGACCACCTACTTCGCCACCTAAAACCTACCGAGCACCAATGTTAGCCTATGGGGAAGGTCCCCATAGGCTTTATAAGTAATTTCTGATAGAAGGAAAATCGTCGATCAATGGATCGTTCGAACAAACAAAATGCGGTAAATCCTTTGACTTCGATATGCGAAGTCCAAGGATTTTACTTTGATGGTCGAATATTGAGGGTTAATTAACCCTCGATATTCAACCCATAGTAAATGTGCCCCTACGTATCCATAATTTTACAAGTTCAGCGCATATCAATTATCCTATTTAGTGGAAAGAAAAGTTACTACAACTCCTGTTGTTCAGTCAGAGTTCCTTGCCGCCAGACCACAGATTAGTAGAATGGGGACATGGGGAGCGTTTCATTAAGGCCTCTGGGAGTCAGCGTATCTAATTTGAAAATCCACATCGACTCTGTGTATATATATATATATATATATATAGGTATGGGACCTGTTATCCTGAATGCTCGGGACCTGGGGTTTTCCGGAAAACAGACCTTTCCGTAATTTGGGACTTCATCCCTTAAGTCTATTAGAAATTCATTTAAACATTAAATAAACCCAATAGGCTGGGGTTGCTTCCAATAATGATTAATTATATCTTAGTTGGGATCAAGTACAAGGTACTGTTTTATTATTACAGAGAAAAAGGAAATAATTTTTAAAAATTTGGATTATTTGGATAAAATGGAGTCTATGGGAGACAGACATTCTGTAATTCAGAGCTTTCTGGAGGGATCCTATACCTGTATATAAAATATAATATAACCTGTTTTTACTATGCAGATCATTAGGTCTAAGTTTTAAAGATAAAATTCTGAATAAAATTTAAGTTTAAGTTTAAGTTTTAAGGGACTTCAAGCCTATAACAATTTATCTGATATACAAATCATAATCAGACAAAAAAATGAATACAATACATTGGAAGCATAACGTCATTGCTAAACTAATAATTCAGTCATATTATTAGTGAAAGTCCATTTTATCTTTACTGAGGGATGACAGTATGTGTCCTCTTTTCATATTAGAAAGTTGTCCTGCTCGCCTTTACATGTTCAGAATTTATTTTTTCCAGAGCATCTTTATCAGCACCAAAAGGGTTGAATTCAAAGTAAATGAAAAAGATGTCAGGAAACAAAAATATAGTGTAGTATTTCATGAAACTGTTCAGGTTATATAAAGTAATGCTGCACCTGCTGGATAAGAGTATTTAAATACTCACACTAGGGGAAACATGCTATTGGCAACTCACTAGATTCTCATAGTGATCAGCAACACAAAAATCCTTAAAGCTAATCATGTAAACATCTATTAACAGTGCCAACAGTGTCAACAAGGATAGCTATAGAATGAACATTTTGTAAGATAAACCTATTCAGAAAACAGATTCCAACTTATACAATATAATGCTGCTGTTGATTATTAGAGATGGCGCGAACTGTTCGCCGGCGAACTTGTTCGCGCGAACATCGGGTGTTCGCGCTCGCCGGAAGTTCGCGAACGTCGCGCGACGTTCGCCATTTTGGGTTCGCCATTGTTGGCGCTTTTTTTTGCCCTCTCACCCCAGACCAGCAGGTACATGGCAGCCAATCAGGAAGCTCTCCCCTGGACCACTCCCCTTCCCTATAAAAACCGAAGCCCTGCAGCGTTTTTTCACTCTGCCTGTGTGTGCTGAAGAGATAGTGTAGGGAGAGAGCTGCTGCCTGTTAGTGATTTCAGGGACAGTTGAAAGTTTGCTGGCTAGTAATCGTTTTGATACTGCTCTGTTATTGGAGGGACAGAAGTCTGCAGGGGTTTGAGGGACATTTAAGCTTAGGTAGCTTTGCTGGCTAGTAATCTACCTTCTACTGCAGTGCTCTGTATGTAGCTGCAGTGGGCAGCTGTCCTGCTTCTGATCTCATCTGCTGACTGCTGCAATAACAGTAGTCCTTGTAAGGACTGCTTTTATTTATTTTTTTGTTGTTTTACTACTACTACTACTACTACTACTACTACTACTACTACTACTACTACTATTACTATAAGAGCCCAGTGCTATTAGTCTAGCAGTGTTGGGGAGTGGGACTGGTGTGCTAATCTGCTGCTCCTAGTAGTTCAGCAGCACCAACTGTAATTTTTTTTTTTTAATATTCATTTTTTTTTTATTTTACTTTTTTTTATTTTACTATCGCTGTAGTAGTGTATAAGTTGACCTTTTAGGCATTATTTGCCCTGTAGGCATTTTTTGCCCAGTGTGTTATTCAACCAACAGCCATCTAGCTGTGTGACCTTGTTCACATTCTGTCTAAATATCCATAATATTACCGTCTCCAGAAAAAACACTGGAGTGACTTTTTTCAAGCAGCCATAATAAATTTTACGTAATCCGTATCCATCGCTGTAGTAGTGTATAAGTTGACCTTTTAGGCATTATTTGCCCTGTAGGCATTTTTTGCCCAGTGTGTTATTCAACCAACAGCCATCTAGCTGTGTGACCTTGTTCACATTCTGTCTAAATATCCATAATATTACCGTCTCCAGAAAAAACACCGGAGTGACTTTTTTCAAGCAGCCATAATAAATTTTACGTAATCCCTATCCATCGCTGTAGTAGTGTATAAGTTGACCTTTTAGGCATTATTTGCCCTGTAGGCATTTTTTGCCCAGTGTGTTATTCAACCAACAGCCATCTAGCTGTGTGACCTTGTTCACATTCTGTCTAAATATCCATAATATTACCGTCTCCAGAAAAAACACCGGAGTGACTTTTTTCAAGCAGCCATAATAAATTTTACGTAATCCGTATCCACCGCTGTAGTAGTGTATACGTTGATCTTGTGGGCATTATTTGCACAGTGTTTTCTTCAAACCGCCATCTAGCTGTGTGAGCTTGTTCACATTTTGTCTAAATATTGATAATATTATCGTCTCTAGAAAAACCACTTGAGTTACTTTTTTTCAAGCAGCATTCTTATATTTTACGTAATCCGTATCCACCGCTGTGTATACGTTGACCTTGTGGGCATTATTTGCACAGTGTTTTCTTCAAACCGCCATCTAGCTGTGTGAGCTTGTTCACATTTTGTCTAAATATTGATAATATTATCGTCTCTAGAAAAACCACTTGAGTTACTTTTTTTCAAGCAGCATTCTTATATTTTACGTAATCCGTATCCACCGCTGTGTATACGTTGACCTTGTGGGCATTATTTGCACAGTGTTTTCTTCAAACCGCCATCTAGCTGTGTGAGCTTGTTCACATTTTGTCTAAATATTGATAATATTATCGTCTCTAGAAAAACCACTTGAGTTACTTTTTTTCAAGCAGCATTCTGATATTTTACGTAATCCGTATCCACCGCTGTGTATACGTTGACCTTGTGGGCATTATTTGCACAGTGTTTTCTTCAAACCGCCATCTAGCTGTGTGAGCTTGTTCACATTTTGTCTAAATATTGATAATATTATCGTCTCTAGAAAAACCACTTGAGTTACTTTTTTTCAAGCAGCATTCTGATATTTTACGTAATCCGTATCCACCGCTGTGTATACGTTGACCTTGTAGGCATTATTTGCACAGTGTTTTCTTCAAACCGCCATCTAGCTGTGTGTATTATCGTTTCCAGAAAAACCAACTGAGTTTTTGTTGTTGTTGTTTTTTTAAAAATAATGCCAGGCAAAGGCCGGCCGCCACGCAGAGGCCGTGCTAGGGGCCGTGCTGCTATGCAATCCTGTGGCCCTAGCAAATTGCCCAGTTTTAAAAAGCCAATGACCCTGAACTCCCAAAATGCTGAAGAGGTAGTTGACTGGCTTACACAGCACACCCCATCCTCTACCGTTTCTAACTTTACCACAACATCCTCCTCATCCTCCACTGCTATGGCCACCCCACGTAACACTTCCTCCACCACCGGTGCCCCTTCTTCACTGGAGTCAGAGGAGTTATTTTCCCATGAGTTTCTTGAACTGAGTAATGCGCAACCATTATTGGCAGAAGAAGATGAAGGAGATGAGGACGTTACACCAGATTTAATTCTGGCAGAGAACACGACAGAGATGGACATAATGATGAGTGATGAGGAGGAGGTCCCCGCTGCTGCTTCCTTCTGTGATGTGTCAGAAGAAATTGATGCATCTGAGGAGAATGATGATGAGGAGATTGATGTTTTGTGGGTGCCTAGTAGAAGAGAGCAAGAGGAGGGTAGTTCAGATGGAGAGACGGAGAGTCAGAGAGGCAGTAGGAGAATAAGACTTAGAAGAAGCAGGGAGGACAGCCCGCAGGGATCAGTAGGGCAACAACATGTATCGGCACCTGTGTTCAGCCAGCCAACGCACCCGCCATTGCCGCCAATGCCGCCAACTTCTACTGTTACCGCCAGATCGCACACTTCCAAAAAGTCAGCAGTGTGGGATTTTTTTAATGTGTGTGCCTCTGACAAAAGCATTGTAATTTGCAATGAGTGCAGTCAGAAACTGAGCCTTGGTAAGCCCAACAGCCACATAGGTACAACTTCTATGCGAAGGCACATGAGCGGCAAGCACAAAGCACTTTGGGAGCAACACCTCAAAGGCAACAGGCAAACTAAAAGCCACACTCCTTCTGGTCCAGCATCTTACTGCTCTACCTCTGCTCTCCTTGACCCATCTGAACCACCCTCCACTCCGCCTTCCACCTTGACCACCTGTTCCCATTCCCAGTCATCTGCCACCAGCCAAGTTTCTGTGAAGGCCATGTTTGAGCGTAAGAAGCCAATGTCTGACTGTCACCCCCTTGCCCGGCGTCTGACAGCTGGCTTGTCTGCACTCTTAGCCCGCCAGCTTTTACCATACCAGCTGGTGGACTCTGAGGCCTTCCGCAAATTTGTAGCAATTGGGACACCGCAGTGGAAGGTACCCAGCCGCAATTTTTTTTCTAAAAAGGGAATACCACACCTGTACCAACATGTGCAGAGCCAAGTTACCGCATCTCTGTCACTTAGTGTTGGGCCAAAGGTCCATATGACTACTGACGCATGGTCCTCCAAGCATGGTCAGGGCAGGTATGTCACCTACACTGCCCACTGGGTGAACTTGGTAATGGCTGGGAATGGGAAGCAGGGAATGGGTAGCTCAACAACAACAACAACAGTGGAGTTGGTGTCACCGCCACGGATTGCACGCGGTTCTGCCACCACCTCTACTCCTCCATCGCTCTCTACCTCGTCTTCTTCCTCTTCTTCTTCTTACTCTGCTGCTGGGTCCTCCTTCTCCTCCTCCACACCTGTGCACCCCCAGCTCCCCCTAGGCTATTCGACGTGCCAGGTACGCCGTTGTCACGCTGTCTTGGGGATGACGTGCCTGGAAAGCAAAAACCATACCGGATCTGTACTCCTGTCATCTCTGCAGTCACAGGCCGATCGGTGGCTGACCCCACACCAACTGCAGATCGGAAAAGTGGTGTGTGACAATGGAAGCAATCTGTTGGCAGCGTTGAGACTGGGAAATTTAACACATGTGCCCTGCATGGCACATGTGTTAAATTTAATAGTCCAACGTTTTGTCTCCAAGTACCCAGGATTCCAGGACGTTCTCACCCAGTCCAGAAAGGTGTCGGCCCATTTCAGACGTTCCTACACAGCCATGGCACGCCTTGCTGACATTCAGCAGCGCTACAACATGCCAGTCAGGCGTTTGATTTCTGACAGCCAGACTCGCTGGAATTCAACGCTCCTTATGTTGGAACGTCTGCTGCAACAACAAAGGGCCGTCAACGAGTACCTTTTTGAACTGGGTGGTAGGACTGGATCTGCAGAGCTGGGGATTTTTTTCCCCCGTTACTGGGTGCTTATGCGCGATGCCTGCAGGCTCATGCGACCTTTTGAAGAGGTGACAAATATGGTCAGTCGCACCGAAGGCACCATCAGCGACCTAATACCCTTCGCTTTCTTCCTGGAGCGTGCCGTGCGACGAGTGACAGATGAGGCTGTAGACCAGCGTGACGAGGAGCTGGAAGCGCACGATTTATGGTCGGAATCACCAGAACGAACCCAGGCACCTGCTGCAACGCAGGGAGAGGTGCCAGAAGTGGAGTCAGAGGAGGAAGGTGGCTTTGTGGAGGAGGAGGAGGAGGACCAACAGGAGCAGGCTTCCCAGGGGGCTAGTGGTGACCTTTTGGGGACCCCTGGTCTTGTACGTGGCTGGGGGGAGGAGACCGTGGATGATGCAGTCCTTGATAATGAGGAAGCGGAGATGGATAGCTCTGCATCCAACCTTGTGAGAATGGGGTCTTTCATGCTGTCATGCCTGTTGAAGGACCCCCGTATCAAGAGGCTTAAGGAGAAGGACCTGTACTGGGTCGCAACGCTACTAGACCCTCGGTACAAGCATAAAGTGGCAGAAATGTTACCAACATACCACAAGTCCGAAAAGATGCGGCATTTACAAACCAGCCTGCAAAACATGTTGTACAATGCTTTTAAGGGTGATGTCACTTCAGGAACTCATCAACATTCCAGGGGCAGAGGTGCCAGTAATCCTGCCACGAGCACACCTGCAAGGACAAAGCCCTTTGGCCGGTCTGTAACATCAGACATGCAAATGTTTTTCTGTCCAAGGCAGCGCCACAACCCTTCTGGATCCACCCTCAAAGAACGCCTCGACCGGCAGGTAGCGGACTACCTGGCATTAACTGCAGATATCGACACTCTGAGGAGCGATGAACCCCTGGACTACTGGGTGCGCAGGCTTGATCTGTGGCCAGAGCTGTCACAATTTGCCATGAACCTCTTGTCTTGCCCAGCCTCAAGTGTGCTCTCAGAAAGGACCTTCAGTGCAGCAGGAGGGATTGTAACTGAGAAGAGAACTCGCCTAGGTCACAAAAGTGTCGATTACCTGACCTTTATTAAAATGAATGAGGGGTGGATCTCGGAGGGTTACTGCACGCCGGAAGACTTGTTCTGACTTCTATGCAGCTGTCCTTCTCTTCAAGCCTCATGACTCCACACACAGCTGTCCTTTAGCGTCCTCCTCCCTCCGCCACCGTTACAAACTAGGGTGCAAACCCTACTGGTTTAATTTTTTCTGGCCTCTGTGCTTCAGTGGCTGCGTCCAAAAAAACGGGGCAAACAATGTCTACAAGGTCAACGTATGGCGAAAAATTACTATTTTCAGCATTTATATGGCATATTTTTTCTGGCAACTGTGCTTCAGTGGCTGCGTCCAAAAAAATGCATATTTTCTGCATTTATATGGCATAATTTTTCTGGCCTCTGTGCTTCAGTGGCTGCAACCAAAAAAATGCATATTTTCTGCATTTATATGGCATAATTTTTCTGGCCTCTGTGCTTCAGTGGCTGCAACCAAAAAAATGCATATTTTGTCCATTTATATGGCATAATTTTTCTAGCCTCTGTGCTTCAGTGGCTGCAACCAAAAAAATGCATATTTTCTGCATTTATATGGCATAATTTTTCTGGCCTCTGTGCTTCAGTGGCTGCAACCAAAAAAATGCATATTTTGTCCATTTATATGGCATAATTTTTCTAGCCTCTGTGCTTCAGTGGCTGCAACCAAAAAAATGCATATTTTCTGCATTTATATGGCATAATTTTTCTGGCCTCTGTGCTTCAGTGGCTGCAACCAAAAAAATGCATATTTTCTCCATTTATATGGCATAATTTTTCTAGCCTCTGTGCTTCAGTGGCTGCAACCAAAAAAATGCATATTTTCTCCATTTATATGGCATAATTTTTCTAGCCTCTGTGCTTCAGTGGCTGCAACCAAAAAAATGCATATTTTCTCCATTTATATGGCATAATTTTTCTGGCCTCTGTGCTTCAGTGGCTGCAACCAAAAAAATTTATATTTTCAGCATTTATATGGCATAATTTTTCTGTCAACTGTGCTTCAGTGGCTGCGACCAAAAAAATGCATATTTTCTGCATTTATATGGCATAATTTTTCTGGCCTCTGTGCTTCAGTGGCTGCAACCAAAAAAATTTATATTTTCAGCATTTATATGGCATAATTTTTCTGGCAACTGTGCTTCAGTGGCTGCGACCAAAAAAATGACTATTTTCAGCATTTATATGGCATATTTTTTCTGGCCTCTGTGCTTCAGTGGCTGCGGCCAAAAAAACTGGGCAAACAATGCCTACAAGGTCAACGACGTTGACCTTGTAGGCATTGTTTGCCCAGTTTTTTTGGCCGCAGCCACTGAAGCACAGAGGCCAGAAAAAATATGCCACATAAATGCTGAAAATAGTCATTTTTTGCCATACGTTGACTCAACGTATATGGCAAAAAATGACTATTTTCAGCATTTATATGGCATATTTTTTCTGGCAACTGTGCTTCAGTGGCTGCGTCCAAAAAAACTGGGCAAACAATGTCTACAAGGTCAACGTATGGCGAAAAATTACTATTTTCAGCATTTATATGGCATATTTTTTCTGGCAACTGTGCTTCAGTGGCTGCGTCCAAAAAAAACTGGGCAAACAATGTCTACAAGGTCAACGTATGGCGAAAAATGACTATTTTCAGCATTTATATGGCATATTTTTTCTGGCAACTGTGCTTCAGTGGCTGCGTCCAAAAAAACTGGGCAAACAATGCCTACAAGGGCAACGTATGGCAGTTGTTTAAAGAGAACAGTAGATTACTAGCCAGCAAAGCTACCTAAGCTAAAATGTCCCTCAAATCCCTGCAGACTTCTGTCCCTCCAATACAGAGCAGTATCAAGCAGATTACTAGCCAGCAAACTTACTATCATCTGTCCCTGAAATCACTAACAGCTCTCCCCCTACACTATCTCTTCCAAGCACACACAGGCAGATTTTTCAGATACATTTTTGCCCTTGATCCCCCTCTGGCATGCCACTGTCCAGGTCGTTGCACCCTTTAAACAACTTTAAAATCATTTTTCTGGCCAGAAATGTCTTTTTTAGATGTTAAAGTTCGCCTTCCCATTGAAGTCTATGGGGTTCGCGAACCGTTCGTGAACCGCTCGCATTTTTGCGCAAGTTCGCGAATATGTTCGCGAACTTTTTTTCCGACGTTCGCTACATCCCTATTGATTATCATTTACTATGTTTCTATCGAGGTCAACTCATTATTACTCATCTTCCCATCTGTTATTCAGATTTCATTAATTCATACTTGGAGCAGGTTCCACTCACAGTGCTCTACTTTGCCCCACTGTATCGTGGGAATAGTGCACATGCACACTGTATATGTCTCCTAGTGCCATAATTCTACTAATAAGATAGTTCCCATACCCCATTAATTTGAAGTATCACTACAGTACTTATATTTAGGGTCAGATGTTTGTGAAAATATAATATATTTTTACTTTGCATCCACAGAAAAAACTTGTAACCATAATTAGAGGGGCTTAGATGATTTTTTTGAAGAAGCATAATATCAAAGGTTATTGATATTATACTAAATCTACAAATAGTATAGATATTGGTATATATAGTTTGTATATGTGAGTGTATAGATAGGTGGGTATAAGTATGTGTATATATATGTGCACTGGGTTTCATTTAGAGGGGTTGAACTTGATGGACTATGGTTTTTTTCAACCCAATTTAACTATGTTTAACAACTTCAGGATAGGATTAAGATTTTTATTACATTAGAATACGCTCATAAAATCCTAAATCAGTTGCCTTAGATGATGGGCAAGAAATCCAGTTTAGCCGTACCAGAAATGCCATAAGGCTGGCTTAACGGGTTGAGAAACACTGGTTTACATTATACAAAAAGTTAAATTATACCACACCTTTAAGTAGGCCACATGCACACCATATGCATACAATACAGCCCATTTCCAGCCAAAACCTATAATCACTAGGGAATATGTAGGCCTCCTACTCTGTGGTTTGACTAGTAAAATTGTGGTTCATCTGCATCACTGCTGATAAGCTGAAACAGAAGACTTGCATAACTGATGAACCCATTTGGTAGACATCATATGCTGACCCCAAATTGCAACTGAGGAAAATATCCTGATACTATTGAATTGGATAGATTGTTGATTGGTGTCCAACATAATCCTGGAACTGCTATGGGCTTGGAAGTATCATCAATACACATATAATCACTAAGGGGGTTATTTATCAAAGGTTGCATTTTAGAGCTTTGTGAGCTTTTTATACCTCAAATACTAAAATGAACTCACAACTCGAATGGTTTCTGAATTTAAGAAAAGCTCAAATGTACAAAACTTGTTTCAGTGAAATCGGGGTTAACAACAATCGAGGTTCAAGGGACCTCTGCCACTGTGTCCTACATGACCTTGACAGGTTTTAGATGGTGTATTTTCAGATTCAAGCTATTTTCAGGCTCGGGGTATAATAAATCTCAGAAAATTCAAATTTTTTTTAACCTGAAATATCGATTTTTGACCCAAACATACCATTGAAAACTCACATTTTTCGCGGAAAACATAACTCAACCCTTAATAAATCTGCCCGTAAGTTTTGTTATATATTATAGTAATAGCATTTGTCCTTTTTTTCAGACAAACCATGATGTTGACTCTACTCAAATGGAGCGGGAAATCTTCTGTGGGGAAATAAAGGACAACCCTCTGGAGAGTCTCAGATGCCTTTTAAATGATCTTTATATCCCAGTCCTACGTGCTCAGAAAAACTGGGGATCTTGCAGCCCTGAGAATGTCACCATTTTTTTGTCTGGTTTAGAGAAATATGTTGCAGCTATTGAGGAAGCTACAAGTATCACTACAACTGATAAGCACCAGGTAACTGTATTGAAATAGAGCTGCAACAATTCCAATATCTTTATATGGGGTTAAAGCTGCCATTAAACCAGTTTGCTGTGTAAAAAAAAAAACATTCAGAAATGCTAATGTTAATTCATCTATTTGCATTATCAGGGTTTTAGCGATACCTAGGCAAATATTTTAATAGCAAAAATTTTCGACAAAATTTCGAGACAATGGAAAAGTCTGACATTCCCTTTTGTAACAAATTAATCTGTCTCTCACTAAACCAATCATAAAAGAAAGCAGACTATTGTGCGTATGGAGGTTATTAATAAATCTGACTTTAACATTATAAGAAGGATCATGATGTTGCCATGTGCCCAGTATGATCTTTAGTAAAGAATTCAATGTTTATGAGAATTATTTTATAATAACTATCATAGCTTTAAACCTCTGTTTATGGTCTTACATAATTCCTGCTTGTTGTTTTAGTTTTGCATAAAATATCTCTCCATGATTTGTTGATGCCACGAGTTCTTATTTTTGTTTTTGCTATCAGGGTACCCAACCACAGTACTAATGTTAAGTTCCAGTGTAGGCTTTGGCACTTACTAAAAGCAATCCTGTAGACCACACAAAGGCTCTGTTCCATCTACACACAGAAACTTGCTATTAAAGCCTTTTACACACGGCCTTACATTGGTTGCTGACTTAAAGAGTCCAGCCTGGGAAACCATCTCGGTGGTCAAACAGTCTGCTCATTGGGTGAACTCATCCATTAGAACTTAGCCTGGCTCGGCTAAGGGCTACAGAATATAAACGGATATATGAATTTGTTGCTTTGTATGCATAGGGGAGATATAAAAAATATATAAATAGAAAAAAATACATGAATAAGTAAATACATTTACTCTTTAAATTTGAATTCACTATGTAATAGTCTTCATTAGCCAATTATTATACTGCTAATTTTAATTGTGGATAGTGTATCCTTACGGCCTGCTAAAAGGTGGGCTTACTTTTTGATTGAAAAATAACAAATGTTTCAGTTAGACGTATTCCATGTGCTGCTCATTGGGGTAAACTAAACAGCTTTATTCCATTGGCACATGTGCTTGATAAATACCTTCTGAGTATGTAAAAACTATATCGAATTTGACCGTAGGATACGTTTTTGCACAAAGGAATTTTCACAGTGTATATGTTTTACTAGAATATCCCACATAATGTTTAAAAAATGGATGTAAACTTCAATAAAGGAACACATTATTTATATGATTCTGGGCCTTTTCCTGCTAAGTGTAGGAAAAACCCTAGCCATTATAAGGATTGGAAAGTACATTATTATCATAGAATTATATTCCCTACTAAAAAGAAGAGTCTTAGGATGTTTATTTTAACTGCTTGTAAAATTACTATTTGTTATACAGATATTGAGAAGACCACAGCACAGTGTGAGCATTGATTTTTTGCAACAGAGATCTGCCTTTGTGGATTCTGAGTTGGTTAATGAAAACGAAGGTCTGGTTTCTGAATGGATGAAAACCATTGAGCAAATTTTGATGGAAGCTGTAGATGAAAGGTAATCTGTGAAAATGAATTTGTGTATTTTATGGGATTTTTTTCTGGCCTGCCATCTTTGCTAATGTTTAATTCATAATAAATAAAATATAGATAATGGTTAATATTACTTTGCCAGACCCATTACTTATAGAACAGTGTTCTGTAATATCATGTTTCGATTATAAACACACATGTTGATAAATTCATTTTTATTTAAAGGGTAATTTTGAATACCCCCTGAACACCATAGATCTCTGTAAAAATATATCACATAAACCATTCCATATTTAACAGGGTTTCAAATTAGTATGTGCAATTTGATAATCCCATACTGAACATTCATATTTTGAGTACTAGTCCAAAAATGCAAATGTTTTACTTCAACACTGAGGACTGCAATCAGAGTTGGGGGGGAGGGGTGAACAGGGTTATTTTCACATAAGTATGGGTAGATTGACTTGGGGTCAGATGTAGGGTGGGGATGATCAGGGGCATGGTCAAGTGGGTGTAAAGCACATACAGAACATAACTAAATAGTGGCTCAAGGTAAAGATGTAAAGAGCAATATATATTGATAGTTATAGCTCATTGTCCCAATAAAAAAGCTCGACCAAACCCCCATGCCCAATTTGCCTTATTTATTAATAAATGAAATTAACTCATTTTAATTGGATTGGTAAAAACTTCGCAATCTCCGAGCAAAAACTCAAATCGTAAGATTTTTTCAGGCTTTTCTCCCATAGAGCTCAGTTTTTTTCAAGTTTTTTCCAGAAAACCCTGAAAAAAACAGATTTTCGGGCTAAACCCACTAAAGATCATGATAACTTCAATTTGGGATAGGTGCCTCTCCCATTGACTTATACAGGACCTCATCAGGTATGAGATGGCGGATTAGGACTGTTTGGAACATTGGGGTATAAAAAAATCTCTAAAGATGTAAGTTTTTTTTTTCTTGAAAAATTCTAGTTTTGGTCCAAAGAGCCCAACCAGAAAAATACGAGGTTTAATAAATAACCACCTTAAAGTTCTGGATATCAAAAAGTTGTATATGCCATACATTTACAATAAAACAGAAAAACAGAAGAGATGTGTGCGGCACTCCATTTCTTGCATATATTCAGGGTGTATCTGACACAAAGCACCTGGAAGACCAGCACCATTTAGTCCAGACAAGCCTGTAGTAGGTAGCCAAATAGTGTATTTTACTGTAAGTTTTGATAAAATGTATAGTTTGCCTTTATTCACCTTTAATAACTCAATAGCTATAGTCAGTATAGTTTAGAAGCCTTCAGTCATTGTAAAAATTGCTACAATAAATATCAATTTAATTAATGCATATAAGATGCATACATTCTGTATAATCAACATAGCCTACTTAAAGCCATAGTAGCAGACATTGTTGTCTTTTAGGGTGCTGGATATTGCAAGTACACCGTTAACTGAACTTGAAAGCTGGCATCAAAGGCAAAGGATTCTGGAACTCTTGACAGAGCAGCTTAGAGGAAAGGAGAATAAAAACGCCATTGGCCTTTTGATTTCCTCCAAGTCTCGACTGCTGAAGAAATGGAAGGCAGTGGATATCAGGTATCACAAACACTTTCTATCTATCTATCTATCTATCTATCTATCTATCTATCTATCTATCTATCTATCTATCTATCTATCATCTATCTATCTATCTATCTCTTTATCTATCTATCTCTGTATCTATCCATCCATCCATCCATCCATCCATCCATCCATCCATCCATCCATCCATTCATCCATCTATCTATCCATGAATCTAATGTAATTGTGCCCTTTTACACTGATATGGTATTAAGGGTATTTAAAACATTATCTCTGTACAATGTGCAAATTTGTTTTTAATAAAATGTATCACAATGGAGGGAGGGAGTGCGGGTCCTACAGTTGATATATTGTGATGCCACTACTAAATGCAGTTTTGTGGATTCGCTGTTTAATTCCCATTTTAAAAAAGTATGCTACTAAAAACAAATAATATTTTTATAATAAAAATTATGTAATAACTCTGTGACTCAGGAATTAAATATAATTATAAGTCCTGACAGGACCTAAAACCCAGTGTAACGACTACTCAACCTGGTGGTCTAGGAGTTCCAAGGGGTCGGCGGGGACACGCTTAACATGGCGCCAAATTCAGACTGGATTTAAAGGGACTTCAGTATTGTGTTCATTGCCCATTATGTGGTTTGTCTTCGTGAGTTCCTGGGCGCGTTCCTGTTATTGTCTTGTATCAGATTCCTGTTTTGACCCTTGCCTGCCTGAATAATCTGACTTCCGTGATCCTGACCCCTGCCTGGTAACCGACTATTCTGAAATCTGTATTCTGACCCGTGCCTGTCTGACTCTTGATTGTATTCCGCCTGCACCGACCCGTCCTGGTTTTGACTACGCTTTCTGTCTGCTCCCTGTATTGTGACCTTCTGCCCAAAAGATTTTGCTAATGATCTTGCCCCTGTGGTCATCGAGAACCTTTAGCTTGGCTCCTCTCTTTATAAGACCTGGCGGCATCCAATTAGCCAAGGGCTCCTCCCGAGGTGAAAGGCGGCTGTTAAAGGCGAAGCAAGAGCCGAGACCAGGGAGCCTAGCATTGGTTCTGGATTTTGGGTGCCGATAGTGACACCCAGACAGGCCAACCCAATACGTACTACCCTTGCCACTTACACCACGGCCCTTCCCCTAAATGTTAGCACCCCACCCATCAATGCACATTATGCAGGACACACAAAGCAGGAGTGACAAAGGATACAAGTACAAGAGGCAAAGGACATTTTCCCTTAAATAAATAACTACCTTGCACCTGTGCAGCTGCTCTCTGTACCTTTCACCTCCTGCACAAGGGAGTCAACAGGCTCATTACTCCAGGATTACATTATCCTAGTAATATTTATAAAACAGAGCAGCTATTGAGTAGCCATTATCCCAGGCTTCCCATCAAACCACTTGGTGAATTTTGCATAATTATGAAAGAATTCAATAAAGAATTCATAAGCTATTTTCTTTTTCACAACAGCCAGTCGAAGAGACTATTGGTATAGGGTAAGGGCAGCACTACATATAATGTGGGTCATGCTTTTTATTATTTGGCAAACAATTCCCTTAATGAAAACAGCTGAACACACTCTGTACAAATGAAGTTCACAGTTCATTTATTCTGGACAGTGACAAATCATTCCACCAGCTTTGTAATCAATGTGTCCTTCTAGAATGGTAAACAAAACATTTTATAAATGTAAACTGTAATTGGTTAGTAAATGCTAATTATTTGGCATATATCCCAGTCCCTTTATATTACTAGCAAAATGTGTGTTTAACATGATGTTACAGATCTACAAATCAACAATCAGTGCATTCACAGCAGATTACTGTTGTTAAGTGACCTGAAATTCAATACTTAATTGTTATTATTGGCCTTGCCAAGTAAAAGCAGTCAAGGTCCTATAGTAGTCAATCGGATCTCTGCTGATCCTTTTGAACCTTATTTTTAACCATTCAGACTATTATAGGTTTAAGATTTTTTTTTCGCTAATAGTTGTCTGAAAAACTAACATTTTAAGGGGTTTTCGTATTTTTTTTATGCATCGATCAGTGTTTTTTTTCTGTTTGTGTTTATAATCGGACTTTTTGATATCATGGCAGGGTTTTAGAGAAAATGAATTTAATCGTGGTTTCAAAAAGCTCTCATACCACTATAATTTTACCTTTAATAAGTGGGTCTCTATTTTTTTCATCCACCAAGCAGTGTTTCCTAGTGTTTTCCCAGCAAGGAAAATTGTGTGAAATGCAATTGTGACTGATTCATTAAAAGGCGCCCAACTGCACTGAAACTTTCAAACAAATCATGTTGCAGTTAAGAAGAAAATACTTTGTTGTTGGGATGTAATCATTTCATAATTAAGTTCATTAGGCCCAAGTACACTGTGTCTATTGGCTCAGGCCACTACTAGAATCATGGGCTACAGCCATCTCTGAATGTAGTGGTAGCTCCAGGGTTCCTATGTATCAATAAATGCTCTTGCATAAAATTTGTTACAGAGGGTAGGATGATGGCAGCGGCACCAAATGCAACTATACTAAAGTGCAAGGAGTGGCTTTAGACGCAAGTACCTTTAATGAGTCAAAATCAAAAAATTGTGGCGAATAGCAGGACACCAATAGGCAGTAGGAGACCCTGTATTTGCCACTAAGTAAGCTAGTTCAGGAAGTGGTAACACTGAAAAAAGTAACAAATGTAATTAAAACGTAACTTTTACTGCTATCATTCTAAAAAACACGCTCACAAAGACACACACCCACTAGCCAACCAATCCGTCGGCAGTGCTGGATCGTTTCCATAAAATTGACATGTAGTTTAAAAACAAGTTGAGCAAAAGGTGTGACGGTGGGGTCTCAAAAGGACATCATTATTTGTTGTGGGATTAAATTTAAACCTTCCATATACCTGGAGTGCACAACCCGCCCGCTCCCTCCCTTCCAAGCAGTTAACCCCCGTGCAAGACCTGCCTATCTACGTAGGGACTCCGTGGGAGCTAAGCACTCCACCGTCCACCTATGCCCGCCCCTTTTTTTTTTAATTTTTTGATTTTGATTTTGATTACACCTAGTGTGTTTGAAGCTTGCAGTGGGGTGGAACACTTATACTGAATTGTGCTCAATCTTTTCCTTGTTTACCTTTAATGAGTAGCTGCAATTATAATAGGACTATTTATATCTTCTTACATTATACAGTTAAAGTTAATTTCAGACAAGTGCTATACTACCTATTATAGCATATTATTAATATGCCAATATTATATGGCAGTTCAGATTAGGGATGCACCAAATCCAGGATTCGGGTCAAGATTGTACCGAATCCTAATACTTTTCACAGGTTCAGTGATATACAAAGGCATGTGATTTTAAAGTTCTTGAAAACGAATAATATTTTATGTACACAACTGATGCAATGTTTTGAAAATGTTCCTTCATTTTAATATGCAAACTAGGATTTGCATTTGGTTTGGTATTTGGCCAAATCTTTTGTGCAAGATTCATTGCTAGGGCGATTTTAAAAAACATGGATTCTCAGACACGGTTTTCATCTTCTGTGGCACATAATGCTGTTTTGGTTCAGTCAAAATAAAATAGATTGACTTTCTTACCACTGAGTATAGGGAGTACACCAGAAGTCTTTGCTCTGTGGCAGTCATGGCATATTGGGGCAGTTTTTTGATTACCCTCTAATTGAAATCTTAGAGCAGCCTCCTGCAAAAACTAAGAATCTACACAATTAAACCACTGTCATAGCACTATAACTTTGTGTAGTTTCCAGGGTCGGACTGGAGCATTGGGGCCCACCGGGGCTTCAACAAGAAGGGCCCTCCTGGTAGTCACTGGGGCCCCCTCCCGACTTCTAACTCCTGCCCCCCGCGCACACATGCGCAAACACTTTTGTGCCGCTTGCTTGAACGCAGATCCGCCGCGCCACAAGATCTTTTCTTTAGGGGTCAGGTGATCAGGGGAGCAGATCTGGGCTGGCCCAGTCTGACCCTGGTAGTTTCCCTTTTCATACTCACATCTTTTACATTTTCACACTCTAATATTCAATTTTGTTTTTAAAGTAATTAAAATTTAATGTACTGTTACCCGGCACTGGTAACAATTGTATGTTTGCTTTATAAACACTATTATAGTTTATATAAACAAGGTGCTGTGTAGCCATAGGGGGCAGCCAGATGAAAAAGAAGAAAAGGCACAGTTTCACACAACAGATAACAGATAATCTCTATAGTACAATGGGCTTGGTTCTTACACAGCAAGATACAAATGTCATTCATGGCTCTCTACAGGACTACAGACTGAAAGCCTTTCTTACATAAAATAGGACATTTATTGTCAAGAAATAGTTTATTCGTAAGTTCTGGATCAACAGATATTAAAAATATGAGCAAACTAAGCACATAATACACATTTTAACTCCATTTTTGTTTGTCTCAAGTGCCTAAGCATATAAGTACTGTAAATGCTGATCTTTTAAATAACTTTTTGTTTCCTCGATGAATCTCATTTTCCAGCAGAAACGTCAATCATTAAAATATTAGTTTATAGATAACCTGAATAGTATTGCCATATGTATTGAGCAAGCTCTGCCATAGCAAAAGAATAGGTTGCAGGTTTTTTTTTTTAGGTCATGACAGTAGATAAAAAAACAAATAGTATGATGTACCTGTTCCCAAAGAGCTGACGTTCTGTTTGTTAGAAAATCTGAAATGGTTTTAGTAATAAATGTCTTTCCTTAACAATCATATTAAAATGGCTGCTAAACACTAAACTGTAGTAATTGTAAATATATTTTATAACCAATGCTTTATATTTGTTGGTATAAAAAGATATCATTCATTTCCAAATATTGTTGCCGAAATATATAGAACAGCAATGGCTAGCTGACTTATGAAAGTTAATATTAGGGTATATTGAGAATTGTTTCAGCAAGGTATTAATCGGCCATCTTTTGTTAGTATTACAGATGCAGCAAACACTGCCAAAGCTCGAGTTAAGTACTTGGAAGCGCACTCACGTCATCTAGAAGCTCTTGGCACTGAAAATGATCCCTTTACCCTGATACATAGCATTCTGCCAGCGTTTTTCTCTGGCCTCCAACAAACAGAAACCATGACAAGATTCTTCTCCAAAAATGGGTTTCTGGGACTCCTTCTCACAAAGGTAAGCAGCGGCCCTCAGACTCTGAGGCTTACTCTTTAAAGGGGACCACAAACAGTAACAACATTGGATGATGAGATTAGGGATAAACACTTATGTGCTGTATATGTATTCACAGAACTATAACAGGAAAATCGTATTATAGGAATATATAGAGATTTCATTACCAAATTCAGCTGGCATTTGTGAAAAGAACAAGCAAAACAGTAAAACAACAATGACAGATTTTCTCATGTAATGAGATCACAAACAAATAATTGTTTAACAGTTTTGTGCTAGACATAATCTCAATGCTGCATTGAGATTCTAAAGTTTTCATGCTTAATGCTATCCTTTTTGGGTCACGTAACCCCTTTCTTCTAATAATCTAATGATCAAATGAAAGAGTTCTATCTGTATCCTGCCTGTAATCAAATTCCAAGGTTTTCAATGGCAAATACATATGGCTAATACAATTCTAATTTTATCTAGGTGTCAAATCAGCTGACACAGAATTGTATAAGCTTCCTGCGTGAATGTATTATGAATAGAGAATCGGAAGACAATATTTGGGACAAAATAAGGGATCATATGAAGACTGGATTATTAGCAGGGACAAAAGAAGAAAAGAAAATGAAAAAAGACAAATACAAGGGAGAAATGATAAACAGTAGCAGTAGTTTCTATGAGCGGTAAGAGATATGGAAAATCAACAATGTTTATACAATCCTGTACTTTAGAAATCGTGGTGGACCTAATAGTGGTAGTATGACTCCAATACCTGTAGCGATACCTTTTCAATAACCTTTTATCAAAAAAATCTAACAGATTTGATTCCCAAGTTGCCCATCATTTTTGTCTATTGCACTGATTAGAAAATTTGTATGATTTTTAGTTCTTTCAATAAATAAGGCAAAATATAAAGTAAAGTCACATTTTGCATCCTGATTCCAACAAGCACAATAGCAACAAATCACCAGTCCACCTATAAACCTCTTGTTATCTGAAAGCCTAGCAGGCTGCAGCTGGAGGAAGGGAATGCTCTATTTATACAGAGGCTTCTCAGTTGGTTGCTGATTTGTTTTCCTTGATGGGATGGAAATAGAATATGACTTAACTTTCAATTTCATTGCATGGAGCTACAAAAAGCATACATATTTCATAATTAGAACAACAGGCAAAAAGTATGTTCAGCACATGCCCTATTGATTTAAGGCATTGTTGTCTATTTAAAGAAGTTCATGTGTTGTTTGTTAAACCAGAAATGTTATAAGGAATCATACATTTTTGTTGCAGGATACAAGCCTGTTTGACTGTTAAAAATAATTTTAAGGAAGAACTGTATAATTTGCGGGAATGGCTGCAAGGAGTTCATGGAATGCAGCGATATCCCTCCTCCAGTTCCATTTCTACCCTTCCTGGAAAACAATCTGTACTCAGCATGAAAACGAATAAGGCAACAATTAAAAAACCACCATCTGTGACATCCAGTTATGGTACGTTGTAAAATCTTCTCCCCAGTACAAAAATCATTCAGTAAAAAAAAGCCTCAGTAAAAAAAGAAACCTATATGCATTTTAAGAGATAATAAATATGGCAATTTAATCAGGTGCCATGTGCAAATGTAATTCAAACATTTATCTCTATATTCTCTCCATATTTTCTCTATATTCATACATTTATTGTATCATATTAAAATGCATAACCCCACATGGAGCCTATGCATTTCATGCTTACCCAGGACTTAATCATAGGCCATGTACAACTGTCACCAAAATGTTAATAAGTTTCCTAGCTCTTAACTCGTATATATGTTAGATTTGCCTTGTATTATCTGATTATAGAGACACAGAATATAGTATACAATATATGTTGTTAAGCAACCTGAGCAGATACTGGAAACAAACTGACAAAACTACAAATAATATTATTTTATTGGAAAACTACTTCCTAGTTATTTTTTTAAACATTGATGAAGCTATACTGTTTTGTAGACCAGCAACATGAATACCAAAGTACTGGCGTGCATATAACAGACGATGACACTATAATGTACCATTTGGAAGCACTCTGCATAAGGCTTAAACAAATGTGTGATATCATGGATAAACTGCAAGAGGTAAGTAAATGCACTTTGCTAACTTACAAGTGCTTCTTGCGCATTTTAAAGGTGTTACCATATATGCAATAGACCAACATTGGACTGTCAGAATACAAGGCAGAAGACATATTTTACATATACACTGTACATTAATTTGTGAATATGTTCATATCTTCCCTGATCAGGGAAGCCTTCCTGATGGTAAAACAATTTGAATAAATGTGGAAAATATAGAGCTGGGAAAATGTCCCTGTCAGTCAGAAATGTTTCGATAAATGGGGAAAATATTGAGCTTCTGCAACTGGAATTGCTGTGCATCAAACATCAAACCCTTTGCATACATTATTATCTAATTTAATTAATAAGCCCTATGGCAGGTGATAGGTACAGGGCTGTGCCCATGATTGCTGTGCTCTGCACCATGTACTGCATTTTTAATCCAGCACATGGCGCAGCAATGCCCCAGATACAAGTGCTGGGTAAATAAGCACGTCTAGGTCAGGGGTGTCCAAACTTTTTGCAACGACGGCCAGATTTGGTGAGGTGAAAATGTGTGGGGGCCGACCATTCAGCCTGACATTCTTTTAACCATTAACATTAAATTACAGGAATCAAGTAATTGTAGCAGTAATATATGGGCACATTAATGAAATGATCTGCCACTCGGTCTATACTGCTGCCTGTTTGCTGAAGGAGTTAGCAATCGACACGTACTGGAACGTAGTGAAGCCATACTTGTTTAGTTTACTGTACTGGCACGTCAGTACGTCTATTGACACCTTCAGCCCTAAAGAAGTATGCGAAAACAGCGCGTCTCTATGTGCCAGATCATTTCACTAATGTACCTTAATATTACTGCTATGGGATTCCTGATCACACTGTGCTGGGGGGCCTCATTATTATTAATTTCATGTTCAATATAAATTAGAAAAAGGGCCTCAATTGGCCCCCGGGCCGCACTTTGGACATGCCTGGTCTAGAGCATTTGTAAATTACCCATATATTACTGTATATAGGATTGCATGCTAGGTTTTGTGCTTGTGTCCAACATGATGTCCATTGCTTTATCTTGTACTTAGTCCCAGCATCTTTCCTGCTACCTATTTTTCTTTCTTTAAGGTAAAATATACTCTGTCTATAAAAAAGAGTTATTACAAATATTTTCCATTCAACAGGCAATCAGACTTGGGGGAAGTAATTAAAAATCGCAAGCGATGTTTAAAATGGCATTTTTTGCAAATGTTTAGCGCATACTCGTAATCATTCGCCGGCAAATATTAAATCGCTAAGCAAAGGTTAATGTTAACACGTGTCTGGAGCTTTGTTAAATATATAGTCAAGAATACGCTTTGTAATTGCGAACATTGCATTGAGATCTGTAATTGGTCTTTAATTTGTGTTGAGGTCTGTAATTGGTCAAAAAGGACTCAAACATAATCACATGGTCACAATTGCAATTTGCAAATGTTTTTTGCGCTAACGAAACATATTACATTTCCCCGTTAGTGATTAAATTAGCTTTATTAAGGACAACATTATCAACATCATTATGCTGTCTGCTTTTATCATTGTATATACTGTGGGCTAAGTCATTGTTTTGTCATATAGATAATATATTTGTCTTTTCAGCAGTTTCTCACATTATCAGGGTTTTGCAATGTTCTTGTCTACAAAAATGCATTCAGATTATACTTTTCACTTTTTTAGTTCAAAATATTATCCAGACAAACAGAAGACTTAAGAAAACCTGCCCAGGAAGACCTCATTGAAGATGATGAAAGTGAATCAGGAAGTGTGTGTGAGATCTCTATTAATGATAAACTAAAAGAATCAGGTATGTATAAGCTCCTTATTTATCCAATATATAGTAAGACACTTGCAGTGTCATATAGTACTTGGACTGCACCTTATAACTAGCAGAGGATCATCTGCACACTTTCTACTTCTCTTTCTGCTTTCTGCATCCTGAGTCATTTTACATTAATTTTTTTTAAGGTTTACTTATCCTTTAACTGCTGCAAAACAAATACTTATAATACATCAATTTTCTGTGGGATATGGGATCACCTTTTTTACAGTTTTATAAATGAGAAATGTTGCACAGTCTGTTTTTTTAGCAGTAGCACCCCTTTATGACAATAAAGTTTATGCTTAAGAGAAGCAGAGTGTTGCATCTTAATAAATACCTTATTGTTAGGGGCATGGTTCACCTGAAGTTGAGTGGTTTAAGATTTATTTGAGCTGTACAGGCATAATATAGGTACTTATTATGAAAATATGCAAAGCAGACTGTATTTTATTTCATTTCTCTGTTTGGTGTTTTTAGATGCCAGTCCTGAACAAGCCCCTCAACATGTACAAATTGTGAAACAAAGTATAGGATCTGCCGGAAAACTCCAGACTCTTATTGAAGAAGATGAAGCTCAGGTAATCATTTGCCTCTTTACAATGTATGACAAAGGATGACATTTTTGTGGGACCTCAAGCCCCGCCCTCAAATTTTCAGGACAAAACTACTTCTTTGTTTATGGTTTTAGCCACAAATTACCTATTTTGCTGTTAGATTAGTATATTGATTTGTCCATCTCAGGACCAAATACATCTTTTACCTTAATTTTTGTAAAGATTCTTACAGAAGACTCATCTGCACTGCCAAGTCTACATGTAAATGAACAGGACATTTACATTTCTGGCAATGATCTTACTATTTTGAAAGAGAGCAAACAGCCAACACATCAGGAAAACAATTCTGAAATGGTGCTTTCAAATGAGGAAAAGCGCATGCTTGGTAAGCCTAACTAACGTATCCAATTGTATATTAAGAACATTACCATTTATAGTAATATTTTAAGGTAATAATAAACACGCTGTATTATTGGTTGGTAGATTTAAATCTGGATTGCTAGAAAATTATGACAAAAACTATTCATTTTGCGGGTTATTTACGAAACCTCAAATTTATCTGGTCGGGCTTTTTGGGGCAAAAACTCAGATTTTATGTGGAAAAAACCTCGAGATTTATTATACCCCAATGCTGTAAGTCGTATCCAAAAATCTGGCATCTCAGACCTGTCGAGTTCCCTGACGTGGACTGTGATGGGTTTAGCCTGAAAATCCGACCTTTTAGGATCAAAAAATCAAGCGATTTGGGAAAAAAGCCAGAAAAAATTGAGCAATTCGGGGTTTCGCTTGATTTAGTCAAGTTTTTCTGCGATTTTATTAATAAATAAGGTCAAATTGAGCATGGGAATTTAGTCAAGGTTTTTTTTAATAAAATATGAGATAAGTTTGGATTTTACTTAATAACCCCATAAGATTTTTGCATCATTGTTTACCACAATTTACACAATAGAAATACAGACTATAATCTACTGTTGTGCATGCATGCTTGGACCTCTGTTAGTAATACCCCAAATATTTTACCCGTTATTACCAAAACTGATGCATATTTTTTGGGCTTCTCTTTGAATTTTATGTAGACTGCACCATGTAGGTTGCATTTAACAAAACAAAACCATATAACAGTCAGCTATATACATATTTATATATATATGTCTTTTCCATTTCCAAAATCATAATGCAAGTGCAGCCAGATAATGACACTAAATAAGATCAATTCAAAGATTTTTTCACCTGATTTTTACTTATTCCATTCTCATGGCAGACAAACTTATACAGGGAGTCAGATATAAATACTAAGATAATCAATTTTATCTATTATTCCTTAAAGTTTGGATATGTTTTTAGACTTTTAGTTAGCTGCCATTTTCTTTGATGACACGTTGTGCCCACTTGGTGACCCAAGAAGATGATCTACAGCAGATTACATATCAACCATTTCAAAATGGAATATATTTGTTTTGCAGCTAATCTTTACAGCGGGGAAGATGATGAAGAAGAGTCTACCTTGTCATCTATTCTCCTGGAAAAACTGGAGGAGATAATAGACATGCTATCACAGTACATTGACACTGATGTGTTTTTGGACACTGAAAGAACGTGAGTCACCTGCTTCCTTCTGTACACACTATGGCCCTCTTATTATTGTCACAACTCCTAAAAAAGCATTGAAAATGCTGAAAATATGTTTTTGTTGTTTAAAAACAATGTTTAAAGAGCTTATAGAAGCAGTTTGAGGTACAGTTGAAGGTTTTAAGGGAGCTGTACAATGCACACTGGAGAGATTTTCACAAACCAAGGCATTTTCATTGGAAGAAATACCAGACAGACATAAAGAAACCATATTATTTTTAGTTCTAAGATAACTTAATTCTTGCCCGGATTTGTCGCAAGGCCAAAAAGGTTTGGGCCTAGGGTGGCAGAATTTCAGAGGTGGCATGCTGCCAGCCGCATCCAAATACGAGCACTGGAGACTGGTGTGCGGGAGATTTGAAAATCTCCCATGTTTCTCCAGTGCCTGACCAGTTCTACACGTGCACATTCTACATGGTCGCAGGCTCACACATAAAGAAAGGGGACAGGGAGGGGGGCGGGTAGGGGAAGGAGACAGGGGAGGGGAAGGGGGCAGGCAGCAAACAGAGCCAGCCAAGGGGCACGGGGATGGTAATTCCGGGCCTGACTTCCTTACAAGACAAAATAGCATTCACATCCAAGATTCAAAGCCAGATGAACAGAGACCACTCTATCTCAGCTAGTAAAAGTATTGGCAAAATATAATTGGCCTTCATGGGATAGTAGCAGTATGAATCTGTGTCTTACAAATGATAGCAATGGTTTGGGGTTTGAAGTTATATGAGATTGTATAACATGGATACATGGACATTATTGACAAATAAAAATGTCTGTACAGTAAACAGTTTTGATGCCTAACACTGAATAAAGGAACTAGTATTCTGCAAATGTATATAGCCTAATTGTAATATTTAGTATTTTAATATACTGTATGTATATTGATATTTTATTGATTATTAGATTGATTATAGGCAGCCTCTTTTTTCTATGAAATTAATCTTATATTTTTAATTTTTTTAGTTCCCTTTTAAGGTTTTGTGTTGGTTAAAAATCCTGTTAAGTCATTTAGACCAAATAAATCAATTATAATAATAGGGAGAGAGAATTCATATAAACTAGTTCCTTTTTCTGTAGAGGTCAGAACCCATGTGAAGAGGGATACTGTGAGTTCCTAGTGATGAATCAACAGGCAGAGAAATATATCTCGGTGTACATTCAGGCTCTTTTTCTAAGGAAAATATCTACTGAAGAAGCTCTTGCCATTCTTGAAAGGTAAAATATTTTTGCACCCCTCAAAAAGCTAAAACAGTACAAAATGAGTTCATCTCTGTGTTTGTTTTCCAGTTTCATAAATACAGGAATAGGATCCATTATATGGAAACCCATTATCCAGTAAGCTCCAAATTATGGGAACGCCATCTTTTTTTAATCAAATAATTGTTTTTTAGAAAATGATTTTCTTTTCTCTGTTATAATAAAAACATTACCTTGTACTTGATCCCAACTAACATAGAATTAATCCTTATTGGAGGTAAATCAATCCTATTGGGTTTATTTCATGTTTATAAGATATGTTAGTTGATTTAAGGTATGGAGCTCAGGTCCCAAGCATTCTGGATAACAGGTCCTATACCTGTACTTTATAAAATGTAACTTATTCAAGAGGGTCACTTGAGTGTTTAATCTTAATCATGCTAGTTGGGTCATATCCAGATTTTAAAGTTCATAAGAATGTGCTGAAACTGCTGAAAAAGTGTAAAATGGTGGCAAACCATTGAACACCTTGAAAAATGTGGGACATACAGTGCAACTTCAGCTTGACTACTGAGAATTTACATTGTTTTAAATATTTTTCTTAAGAAACTTGTATAGTTGCTGCTCTGTTGCTAATAAATTAGTAGTTTCTAAAAGTATGGTTCAGTGCTGGTTTCCAGAGCCCAAGTAACACTTATTGGTCTGTACAAGGAAGACATTTTAATGATAGAGGTTGCTGATCGCTATAGGGTTTTGCCAAGGAGATAGATAAATAGGTGATATAAGTATTCTGTGTTTTACTAAGCTAATACAAGATAAATACTGATTTTGTATTGTCAGGTTTTCAATTGTAAGTCATCGGCCAGGCATACAACCTATTATTAATGAATGTTACATGGATGTCTTTGATTGGTTCTATGAAGATCTTAGGGAGACTCAACAAGTCTATGAAACATTTAAGGTAACTATATTCCATCTTATTTCAAATTCTAAGATGCATAAAAAGCTCAAAAGCCCAAATCATACCAAAAAAAGTGTTTATTAGTTTATAAGATCATTTTTAATTCATATTTATTTTATTTATACATATATTTATAAACATCTGGCAGGGTTGTCACTTCAAAATGTACTGCTCTGCTTCTACGCACTCTGGCTTTGGCCTTAAATATGTATGCTATATACATTTTGTTCATTGTGCACTGTACAATAGCAGCAGAGCAAATAACCACCCTTGAATTTTAAAGCGGGCTGTTGTGGGATAGGGGTCATAAGGAATGATATTTTAGATTATGTATAGCAGAATTTAACATGATGAATTATTTTTAACTCTTATTTTTCAGGATGACCCTGTTGTTCCGAGGAATATGCCTCCTGTTGTGGGTGCAATAACCTGGTCACGAAAGTTGCTGTCAAAAATTGAAAACCCAATGAAGGTGGGGTTGTGCTTATTCAAAGATTTAAAAACATTTTTTTTAGGGCTATGGCAGATGGGGTATACAGTCTACATGATAGCATCTGTTACTGTAATGTAATGTAATCTGTAATGTCTGCCATTTAAGTGTATGGGAGACAGCAGCGTTGGTTTCTTGTGATTTTCAGCCTGGCAAATCTTCAATTTGCCCTTTGTACAATCAGCCTTTGTGTATTTCTTCCTTTCTTATCACAGCCAGAGGACTTTTCCCACTGACTCACCAGCAAAACTATAGGGCAATAAGAGCAATTTGCAAAAAAACAAGGAAATCACCATGATTCTGCCCAAAATGCATAATTTAAACCATGGGTGGCCACCAACTAGGGTGCAGGCAAAGACAAGAGACCCTCTGCAGTCACACATTATCAATGTACTAAGAACATTAAGGGTAAAATTTGTTGTCCATGAAATTGCCTCCCTGTAAGTAACAGGTTTTAAACGTGGTGACCTTAAGGTTATACTAGGGAAAGTCATTTAACAGAGATTTGGCACTGGCAAGAGCTGAACTATGGGTGACAAATTTTAACCATGCACCATCACCCTAAACAAAAAATTAAGCACACTAAGCATGGTGCACCGCAACTTGCACAGAATTTAATGCCACCTAAAGTGGTAAATCTCACCCCTGTGGTGGAGCCCTTTTTTCTTAATGTATGTTTAAATGGCATAATTTTAAGAGCGAATGTAGTTGCCATAGAACATGTTAATGTGCGATTTATTAGGTGCAAGATATAAAGGGAGACATTTGGAAATGAATACCAGGGTTTTTTAACAACGAATCCAATAGTTCTGCCAATCATTGGAGAACTAAAATTGGAGCTAAAGCTTAACAACAGGTGAAAAGCTATATTTACACATTGCAAATTAGATGCAAACATGTCATTTTATTTAATGTAATGTAGCATAAGCGGTGTCTGCGGGATGTGTGTTTACTTTATTGTGATGCTGTTACATTTTAAATACAGGTTTTCCGAAATGTAAGAATTATAAACAAGTGCGTCACTTATACAGAAACAGTTAAACTATATAACCGCATAGCCTCTGCACTGGTGGCTTATGAAGAGTTATGGTATCAGAAATGGAAAGCACAGGTAGACAAAAGTCTGAGTGGTCTTAGCTGCCCTTTGCTCATCCGTGACCCCATTACACAACAGCTGGCAGTTAATACTGACATGAGGTAAGAACAAGTCATCTGATTCTCATGCTTGTGCAAGTCTTAGTATAAAATATCATGATTTTAACAACATTTTATATACATAAATATTTTAGAATAATTCATTTGATTGAGGAGACTAAATGGATGTTGCGATTTGGGATACCTGTTCCAGATGCAGCCCTAGCAGCTTTTCAGCAGGTAAATTGCATTAAGTATTTCATTAACAGGGGTTAGCTAAATCGCTGGTATTATGATATATTGTTTTTGAATAGAAGAGTTATTTTGTGATGATAGACAGAATTGCTCAATGGTACAGCACAATTTACTGAAAACAGTATTTTTGTAATGACACTGTTTTCATTTGGATGGTTTTAAGTGGTCTTGGACGTATGGTCAGTTTGATTGCAGATATTTACATTGAAGAACTGGCAGTTTTTAAAATTTTTGTGTAAAGGGCAATAATAAGTACATTGAATTACTTTAACGCACATTCATATATTTAATTATTAGCTTGCAAGAGTGCTTGAATATCCTTTATTTAAAAATAATATTTCAATACTACTAAATATCTGTTTAAAGTCTGAGAAATTCAAGATGTACAAGAGCGACTTGGAGGATGTAGTGCAAGAATATGCGAAGCTTCAAAAGAAGATTCCTCAGAATTTATCAGAGTTATTCACCTCCCATCTAGAAAGAGTTAACAGTCAGTTCCAACCTGGCTTGTCTACTGTGTCATGGAGAAGCATCAACATAGAGGGCCTTCTTCATCAAACTAACGCTGCTGTCAAAAGGTTTGATTGTTAAGCCATACAATGCTATAATTAAATTACTGGGAAGGAAGTGCAAAAAATCCAGAGACCAAAGTGTTTAATGTGTCTGTCCTGATTAAGCAGGAAACTAACTACAGGTATGGGATCTGTTATCAGGAAACCTGTTATCCAGAAAGCTCCAAATTACAGTAAGGCCATCTCACATAGACTACATTATAAGCAAAAAATTCTACTTTTTTAAACCAGACTCAGGGGGTTATTTACTAAACTGCGAATGCAAAAATCACCAAAAATTTGTGTTTTTTAAAATAAAATCTGACTTTTAAAAAAAAAATCATAAAATCTGACTTTTAAAAAAAAATCACAAATTCTTCGGAAATTTATTAAACCCCGAGGATGGAAAAGTCGGAATCAGAAAATCCGGCATCTCAGATCTGTCAAGGTTGCATATAAGTTAATGGGAGACGTCCCAATGATTTTTTCTCTGTCATCATAGGGGGACACAGGGACGATGGGGTTAAGCTCCACCCTCCAGGAGGCAGGACACTTACTAATAAATTTGTGGGCGTGCCTAGCCGGCTTAACCCCCACACTCCAGCTTATCCAATCAGTTTTTTAAGTGTCCTGCTACCAGGAGGATGGACGTCCAGCGTCGTGGATATGTTAGTCAAGGGTGACTATTTTCTTCCTGGGTTCTTACTCTGGCAACATGTGTTTGTTCTTAGTACAGTCCCAGTATTCTCCGCCCACCGGGGTCATTTCTAGCCGCTATAGGCTATAACGACCACCCAGACGTATCCCTGCTAAGGTTGGCGATGGCAGATGGTCTGGCCGGGATGGGCACGAGGTGAGTACCTGCCTTGGGCATAACAACTCTCCTCACAGGTCTGGCTTGGCAGCCTCCCCCCTAGCAGGGTAGCCCTCCCCCCGTTCCCCCTTATCCTTACTGTTTTTTTGGTAAGAGGTGCAGGGCGTGCTCCTGTACTGGCCGGTTCTTCCCTCCATGCTGTGTCTGGGCGTTCGATGCGCCTTCTGTCTAAGTGAGGAGACGGCTGAGGGGGGAGAGGGCCGGATCACGCTGCGCTGGAACGCATGCGGCGTATGCGTTCCGGCGGCCATCTTGCGCACGTTGTGCGCATGCGCGCATGCGTTCCAGCGGCCATTTTGCGCATTTGTGCGCATGCGCCAGCGGCCATCTTGCGCATAGTGCTTCTGCTGCGCACCGGATGGTCATTTCTTTGCTCCTGCAAGAACTAGTGATTTGTAAGCGGTTGCTGACTGCCCCACACACTCCTACTTACCCAATCTCCATGGCAGAAGGTAGGTCAGAGGGGTTATTCACCAGGGCAGGGGGGAAGGCTGCCAAAACAGCGCAGATTAAATTTTTTGCCTGTGCCAATTGCAATGTTAAGCTGCCTCGAGGGCAGGGGGAGCCGCTCTGTAAGTCCTGTTTGGTGGGGCAGAGTACAGCGCTCATTTCAGAAGATGTTTCAAGCCCACCAGCGGCTCAGCCAGAGAATCCTTCAAGGGAGAGTATTTCTCAAGGTCAGGGGCCCAGCTCGGATACTCATATGCCAGCACCATTGTGGGCCATTCAATTAACACAGTCCCTTGCTTCCTTGCAGGGTCTTCCCTCTATTGCTGACAATTTAGGAAGAGTGTTAGCCAGACTTGACCAAAAGACTAGCTCTAAGCGTAAGCGGTCTGAAGAAACTAAAGTGGCTACTACATCTGCTCATTATTTATCTGACGAGTCTGCAGCTGAGCAGGCATCCTCACAATCTGAGGGAGAATTACTTCCTTCTGAAGTTTCGTCTGGGGAGGAGGAAGAAACTGTGGAGGACCACAGAGATCATGATAGTCAGCATGATGTGGAGGGCATTATTAAGGGTGTTATGGATGTGTTGAATATATCACAAACGCCCAAATCCCAGGATGATTTGGGGTTATTCAAGAGGAAGCAAAAATCCGAAGTTTGTTTTCCTTCTCATGAGCATCTTCTTCACATAATACAAGAAGAGTGGAGTGTTCCAGAAAGAAAGTTTCAGACGACTAGGAAATTTTCTAAGTCTTATCCATTTTCGAAAGATCTGGTAGAAAAGTGGTCTAATCCCCCAGCAGTTGATGCACCTGTATCAAGATTGGCCAAGTCCACTACATTGCCAGTCACAGATGCGGCATCCTTCAAAGATCCATCCGACCGAAGATTGGAAGGTTTTCTTAGGTCAATTTATTCTTCGTCTGGGTCAGCTCTTCGCCCATGTCTGGCCTCGGCTTGGGTGGCCAGAGCAATTCAAGCGTGGTCCGAATCACTTGTCAAGGACATCCAGAATGCAGTTTCCAGATCCGATCTGTTATCGTCAGCCAATGCGATAGCAGAGGCATCGGCTTATTTGTGTAATTCCGCACTAGACACAGTTCAAGTCACGGCACGTACATCCGCTCTTTCTGTTGCGGCACGTAGAACACTGTGGCTGAAAAATTGGTCAGCAGATCTGAGTTCTAAGAAGTCCTTGACATCTCTTCCATTCAAAGGACAGCGTCTGTTTGGTGAAGAGCTTGAAAAGATTATTTCACAGGCTACGGGAGGAAAAAGCACTTTTCTTCCGCAGGCCAAAAGTAGAACAACTACATCTACCAGACGGGGAAGGTTTTTTCGTGGCTCAAGTAGACGATACACACGAAGAAACAATTCACCACAGCGGTCTCACTTTCGAGCCAAAACAAACGACAAAAGTCGCATGCATTGGAAGACCAATCGACCTATTGTCAAGCCCGCAGCAGATAAATCTTCTTCGGCCTGACGGGGCACCCCCTCCGGAGTTGGGGGAGCGTATTGAGGGCAAGTTGCTCCAATTCCAGGAGGTGTGGAACGACCATGCGTCAGATATGTGGGTGAGCGAAATAATTTCCGAAGGTTACCACATAGATTTCTCAACCATTCCTTGCAAAAGATTCATCATGTCCAGGGTTCCTGCAGACCCAGACAAAGCTGCTGCCTTTCTAAATTGCATCACAAATTTAGAACAAACTGGAGTGATTGTTCCAGTGCCACATTCAGAGAGATTTTCCGGATTCTATTCCAACATTTTCATTGTGCCAAAGAAAAACGGCTTGTTCAGGCCGGTACTAGATCTCAAACAGCTGAACAAGTTCGTCAGATCAGTACGATTCAAAATGGAGACCTTGAGGTCAGTGTTAAGAGGGATGGAGAAAAACCAACTGCTGATGTCTATCGATATCAAAGATGCGTACCTCCATGTACCAATCTGGCCGCCACATCACTCCTTCCTTCGATTCACATTCAGGAATCAGCACTACCAGTTTGTGGCTCTGCCGTTCGGACTCTCTTCAGCCCCCAGAGTGTTCACAAAACTAATGGCAGTATCGGCTGCAGCATTACGTCTACAAGGGATTTCAGTCACTCCTTATCTGGACGATCTGCTTCTGAAAGCCAGATCAGAGGAGAAGGCAGAGGAAGATCGGAGCAAAGCGATCAATCTTCTGCAGAGTTTTGGCTGGACCATAAATTGGTCGAAGTCCAATTTGCGACCCAGTCATCACATGACATTCCTGGGTCTCGAGTTCAATACCATCACACAAATGGTGCATCTCCCGTTGGACAAGCAAATGAAGGTCAGGAATCAAGTCCGTCTACTCCTCCGAGATCGGAGTCCAACTGTTCATCTAGGAATGAGAGTGCTGGGACTCATGGTTGCTACCATAGAAGCTGTTCCATTTGCACAGATTCACTTACGACCGTTGCAAGCAAACATTCTAACATCGTGGAAAGGAGGAGCTCTCACTCGCAAGCTCATTTTATCCCAGTCGACAAGAGTAGCCATCCAGTGGTGGCTGCGACCGACCAATCTCTCCAAGGGTCAATCCTGGGCAACGCTAGATTGGAAGATAATTTCCACAGATGCCAGTCTGAGAGGTTGGGGAGCAACCTGGGACAACTTGTCTGCCCAAGGCCAATGGTCTCCAGGGGAGTCCAAACTTCCCATCAACATTTTAGAGCTGAAGGCAATAAAGCTAGCTCTATCCGAGTGGACAGAGTTGTTACAAGCAAGTCCGGTTCGGTTACAGAGCGACAATGCTACCGCAGTGGCGTACATAAACCGCCAGGGAGGTACTCGCAGCAAGGCGGCACTGATGGAAGCTCAACAAATTATCGGTTGGGCGGAAACCAACGAAGTACAGCTGTCCGCGATTCATATCCCAGGAGTTCTAAATACCAAAGCAGACTACCTCAGCAGAATTCGTCTAGACCCGGGAGAATGGGAACTTCACCCAGAAGTGTTTGCAAAACTAGTACTCCAATGGGGACAACCACAGGTCAATCTAATGGCATCAAGAGACAACACAAAGGTGCCTCGGTTCTTTGCTCGTTACCGAGAGAGTCTGGCGGCAGGGGTCGATGCCATGACACAGAAGTGGCAGTTCAACCTAGCGTACATATTCCCTCCGCTACCCATGCTTCCACGAGTCCTCAAGAAGATCAGACAGTCCGGCATCACGGTAATTGTGGTGGCTCCATACTGGCCTCGGAGGACTTGGTTTTACGACCTTCAGGAAATGTCAATAGCACAACCGATACGTCTCGAGAACAGGCCGGACCTTCTGTTCCAAGGGCCCGTTGCACATCACAACCCAGGGCTGTTCGCTTTGACGGGGTGGCTGTTGAGGCAGACATCTGGCGTAAACAAGGGTTAACAGAAGAAGTTATTGCCACATTATTGAGAGCTCGTAAGTCTTCATCTTCTAAATCATACTACAGAGTCTGGCAATCCTATCGGAGTTGGTGCGAGGAGTTCAATCTATCCTTTCACAAACTTAGCATCCCGAGGGTTCTGTCCTTCCTGCAGCGCGGGCTCAGGCGAGGTCTAAAACTCAGCTCTCTGAAAGTGCAAGTATCAGCTCTGTCAATCCTATTTCAGTCCAAACTAGCCTTGAATGATACAGTACGTACATTTCTGCAAGGAGTGGCACATATAGTTCCTCCGTATCAGCCTCCAGTTCCAGCATGGGATTTGAACGTTGTTCTCGAGGCCCTTCTTGACCCTCCGTTCGAAACGATGGGATCTATTTCAGATACCTGGCTTACTTGGAAAGTAGTGTTCTTATTGGCAATTACATCCACTAGAAGAGTGTCAGAACTGAGTGCACTATCGGCAGATCCATCTTTTCTAGTGTTCCACAAGGATAAGGCAGTCCTACGTACAGTTCCTTCTTTCCTTCCTAAGGTGGTCTCGTCATTTCACATCAACCAAGACATTGTTGTTCCCTCTCTCTGTCCGGAACCAAAAAATGATAAGGAACATCGACTACACGGTTTAGATGTAGTTAGAGCCTTACATTGGTATATTGAAAAGTCAAAGTCTTTTCGGCGGTCTCAAACTCTCTTCGTATTACCATCAGGGCCCAGGAAGGGTCATCCTGCATCTAAAGCTACCATTTCTAGATGGATCAAGGAGACCATCAGACAGGCATACATGGCCAAAGGGAAGATTCCACCGGAGGGAGTTCGAGCTCATTCTACAAGAGCAATCGGAGCTTCCTGGGCTTGGCGTAATTCGGCCTCATTGGACCAGATTTGCAGGGCGGCTACCTGGTCCTCTGTACATACTTTTTCAAAATTCTATAAAATTGATATTTTTTCTTCAGCTGAAGCATCTTTTGGGCGAAAGGTGCTTCATTCTGTGCTGAAGTAATGGTTAATTCGTTTTTTCCCGCCCTGCAGTTTTTGGGGGCTGCTTTGTTAAGTCCCCATCGTCCCTGTGTCCCCCTATGATGACAGAGAAAACAGGATTTTTTATACTTACCGTTAAATCTGTTTCTCTGTGATCAATAGGGGGACACAGGGCGGCCCGCCCTAAAACTTTTGTTTATTGACCGTTTGGTCATGTCGGGATAATTCCCTGATTTACCTTCTACGTGGGTTATTATTTTGATTATTACGTTATCTTGTTGCAGCATCTTTTGTGACAAACTGATTGGATAAGCTGGAGTGTGGGGGTTAAGCCGGCTAGGCACGCCCACAAATTTATTAGTAAGTGTCCTGCCTCCTGGAGGGTGGAGCTTAACCCCATCGTCCCTGTGTCCCCCTATTGATCACAGAGAAACAGATTTAACGGTAAGTATAAAAAATCCTGTTTTAATGTGCGCTGGGTTTCGTGCAATACGAAGTATTTGGGAAAAATCTGAAAAAAAAAACATGAAAATCAGGTGAAAAATCAAAAAAATCGTGAACCCCGGAAATTTTCAGGAAAATGAATACTAAATAAGTGTAAAAATTGGAACATCGGATCGGAGTTTGTAGCAGAAAATAGAGATAAATTCTAACTTTGATAAATAACCACATTAAAGTATGGAGATCCAAATTACAGAAAGGTTCCTTATCCGGAAAACCCAGGTCCCAAACATTCTGGATAATAGGTCCTGTACCTGTATATATGGAGAAGATTTGAGAAAGCATGTATGCTTTTATCCTTATCTGAAAGACAATCATTGTTAATATCCAATGCAAAAGCAACTGGGCAATATTTACTATTCATTCCAGCAAACTAATAAATATGAAACCATTACTATGTTATTTTAGCCATCCTTACTACTCAGTGAAATATAATCAACAATGACCGTAATTTAAAAAACTGAATTTTGATTAAGAGTTAAGCATTTCTCAGCATAAAACATTAATGATTAGTTCTTTATTTAGGTTACAGGCCATTGTTGAGAACGTCTCTGCAATTAAAGAAAAATTGATTGAGAAAACTTTGGAAGACATACGCTGTTTTGATCTACTTTGTGTAGAGGATATCACTACGGAGCCAATGGTACAGTCATTTTTCTATATGTGCTAGTTTATTATCAGCATAGTTTCCAAATTAACAGCAAAAGTGTTGACCATTTATAAGTAATGCAGAGACAGTGGGGAGTAAGAAACTGGCAACCTAATAATCCAATGTCCGATAAATAGTAGAGTGTAGATTAGTATGAAGAGCATTGCTACTGATGAGGCAGAAAAGAGCATCCAGAATTTCTGACACACAAGGACATTTTGTCTTCAACATGAGTTGTTTTAGAGTGAATAAACTTCTGAGCCTATTCAATATAAAGAGAAGGGAGACATACAATAAGGTACCTGTGATCCACACATGCACAACTTATACATGTTGGCTCAACATGATTTTCTATGGATTAGAGCACATTTTAGGTCCCCTTCCCATTAAGTTTACCCTAGTATATACAGTAGCTGAAGGGATAGTCCTTACAGTGTGATGTGCTTAACATTGTTGCCAATAACTATCAGGCAGTTTATCCATCATGCACAATAGTCCAATTGTAATGATAAAAAAGTTCTTTGTAGGTTATTTTTAGTATCATATAATTGATACACATATTTAGATCTTGCACAATAGTCTGGAAACTGGAATAAAACTGTCCTGGAAATAAATGAGTCATACTTTTTTATATCCCTGTTAGTTCCGACTTGCATGTATTTGTATGGTTAAAGGGGACATTCACCTAAAAATGTGGGTTTTTCACAGTCAGAAAATGTCATTTTAAGCAACTTGTGTTAAAAACAACATATTTGCTATTGTTAATGCATCATTGCATTTTTTTCACAAACTTTAAAACATAAGTACAAAGGAAATAGTAATTGCGGATAAATAACTTAGTTATTTAAGGGACATGTTTCAAAATGTTTCAATGAGCATTTTCAGGTGATTACAAGATATACATTGATATACATTGAATAGCTTACCAGCAGTGATTTACCTTGAGAGCAATGGCAAAGCATATCACGTGTTTTGTCCCCTGTGCTTTTTTTTTTAAAAAAAATGTTTTATTTGGCATTTGTATTGTTACAATACAGCAGGGGAACAGCCCCCATGAAGAGAAAGAAGGAAGAAAGGGGTCAAGAAAAAAAGATCCCCTAAAAGCTCCCAAAGTTTTTATTTTTTTGTTTCAAAAGATGAAAGGCACAAGTAATCTTAAATTGACCCCTGATACTGTAGCCCTATATTTGTGTTTAGCTGGCAAAAACAAAATAGAAAGAACTGCAAGATATGATATTTAATATAGTTAAACCCTAATTCATCATTGGTTATCCTCTCTCTATCAGGTTAAGATGCTGGTCTCACCATAGGAAAGTTTACAGACTGCAGTAATGAATTTGAAGTATATGTTTTTCATGCTATAGCTTGAAAAATATGGGAGTTATGTAGTAGCATGGACTGCTGCAAAACAGACAACGAGACATCTGTTTTCAACATTTTAACTGCAGCAATCAAACTTACTGGACTGTGTTGCCCAAATCACCCAAAATCACCTACTGTATATGCTCCCTTTTTAACATATTGATGTTTTTTTTATTTTCCAGAGCCCTGACGTATTTGTACAGCAGATGGAACAGTATTTTTTGGAAAAGAAAGCTACATTACAAGTTATGGTTTCTGATGTTAAATGTGCATTTGAGGATGTTATTCGAGAACTTAGTGATATTCAGGTAAAGCATAATGTGACAGTTACATAGTTAATTTGGGGATAACTGTCCATCAATTTCAACCCTTCATTGGGATCCCCCAGCATCATATACCGACATACGGAAAGGCTTATGATTAATTGCCAGAAGGCACTAATGCTTAAGGCTCTTGGTCAATAAACTATGAGTACTTCACTCTGGCCTGACCATAGTATTTTACTGTGAGTTCCTTCCCAATTGGATACACTAACAAAAAGAAGTGGTGCATACAGAAGTACCTGCATCTGATAACAAGGGTCCCACTGTCTGCTTCATTTTTTTATCCATTTATATATTTAAAAATCCCATCAAGGTCTTATCAGTTTCATTTGCATTCTGTGTTTAACCCTGTGAAAGATTGTCCTAGCAAATATGCTGTAACTGGATGGTCAAAAATAAGTTATCCTTGTTTTCTCTATTCAAGGAGTCTAAGGAACCCATGCAAGAAAAGAAAGCAAACGTAACTTCTAATTTGCGGTTCCAGAAGCCAACAAATAAACAGCATTCTGTACCCTCATCCTCAGACAAATGTGATAATTCTGAAGAAATTATCAATCAAGTTATGGGTATGCTGTAAATAGTGACTTTCATGATCACACGAGCATAACTGCATTTATTAATATTCTCTAAAAGTAGATAAGGAAATATAGTACATCTCAACCAACCCATTATACTCATCATAAACATTTTGAGACAACTGGATGAATATCAAATATTTTGATAATTAAGTACATTATTACGAAAGCCATCTTGTACTTAATGACATTGTATTTTTATATTTGATTTTTATTTTTTTTCTACATTGCTACTATAATAAATATGCCAGATTTGTAGGAATTCTTCATCTCTAAGAGCAATATCATCATATATTATCTGTTTATATAGAAAGTATATAAAAAAATAAACAATATATATATATATATATATATATATATATATATATATATATATATATATATATATATATATATATATATATATATATATATATATATATAAAAAAAAACAAGTCCCAAAGGTGCACTCTGTTTCCTGTGTAAATGCCTGGGTGCCAGCAAACATGTAATGGTATATCTGCAGGAATAGCGACACACACGGGACTCTTCTGAAGCTTGACAAATGTGACAAATGTGATATATATATATATATATATATAGTCAAATACAAGAGTCCTCTGCACTCAACCCATTATCAATATATTTAAGACAGAGACATTTTGTGCATACTGCTACTGAAAAATGCCTTACCCTTTAAACAAAACAGGGATTGTTTGTCCATATATTGCAATATATTTAAGCTGGCCAACTACGTCAAAGTCATCCCATATCTGGCCAGTCCTATGCTCAATTTTATCTGATTCATTAAGAATCAGATAGAGTCCTCTGCACTCAACCCATTATCAATATATTTATTGATAATAAGTTGCAAGTAAGTTGCAGGTAAAACCTAGTCCCTTTGTAAAATGTATAATGAAGCAATAGAATTCTTAATGAATCAGATAAAATTGAGCATAGGACTGGCCAGATATGGGATGACTTTGACGTAGTTGGCCAGCTTAAATATATTGCAATATATGGACAAACAATCCCTGTTTTGTTTAAAGGGTAAGGCATTTTTCAGTAGCAGTATGCACAAAATGTCTCTGTCTTAAATATATTGATAATGGGTTGAGTGCAGAGGACTCTTGTATTTGACTATATGTATTTTGTGGTCACACCCTCATTGCACCCCCGCCTAATGGTTTTAAAAAATAGTGGTGAGCACAACTTTCCCTTGTTTGTTTCCCTTGTAGCCACCAATCCAGGTACGGGGTAATGACAGCTGCAACTCAACCATATGTACATTTCTTAGTCTGGTTTGCCGCCTCCTCCCTTTAACACCGGCAAGAACCATCATACTGCAAGGCATCGTTAAGTGGTCCAGACATGTCAAAACACATCTGTGTGAACCCAACTGACTCCCGGGACTTCCTTTTCACTTAAGGAATTCACGCTTCTATTCTCTGCAGTCACTGCCGTCTCCCAGCGGATCCCTACAGAGTTCAGATTCAGCACTAATTGGTCCGGCTAGTCTTTACTCACTGAGACCGTCTTTTGCCCACATAGCCTGTATTGCCCTTGCGCCGGTGTACCCAGAGCCACTGCCTGAAGAACCCATTGCCTTCACTTTCTGAAGACGGCTCGCGATCTAGAGCCGAAACGTTGAATATATCGTTATTATTTTACTAAAATAGAAGCCCTGAGAGTGCGGTTTGTTTTCTTGGTGTATATATATTTATATTTACAGGAATAGGATCCATTATCCGAATACCCGTTATCCAGAAAGCTACGAATTACATAAAGGCTGCTCCCACAGACTCCGTTATATGCAAATAAGCTATAATTAAAAAATACTTTCCTTTTTTCACTGTAATAATGAAACAGTACCTTGTATTTGATCCCAACTAAGATATAATTAATCCTCATTAGAAGCAAAACCAGCCTAATGGACCAGCCTATTGGAAACATGTTTATATGATTTTCTAGTAGACTTAAGGTATAAAGATCCAAATTACAGAAAGAACTGGGGTTTTCCGGATAATAGGTCCAATACCTATATATATATATATATATATATATATATATATATATATATATATATATATATAATATCAATGTATAGTCTAATACTAATTTGGCAGTGAACTATATCATAAAATGTAATAAAAGGCACAAATGTTGCCCTGTAACAGTATACCCTAAAACCAATAACATGTTTGCTTTTAAACAGGTGACCAGTAAAGACTACCTACTGATAGGTTGCTATCGGCGATCGGACCAATAGCAAGCTTTGTACCTTTTATTATATTTTTCCTTAAGATTGGTTTTGCTGAGTTTTTGTTTATTTGTATTCTTAAAGCGCCATACAATGTGTAGATTGTTTCAGTTCAGTTAAATAATTTACTGTTTTCTTCCATAAATTAGAAACACTGTGTTACCAGACATGGCAGGCTGTATATACCTGTGTTTGCCGGACACTAATACATTTGGCCAAGCTAGTGGCCAGTAATTCTGAAAAAATTTCAAGAGATTTACAAAGTGTGCTGAACAGAGTGACAGAAGACAATACAACTGCATTAGGATGGCCTCTGATAAAACAAACGCAGGGACAGAAAATAAGGTAAAACACTACAGAATTATTTTCATACTCAGTAAATTCTGCTCTTAGATTAGGAACTCTATTAAAAAAGTTTCCATTGGAGTTTATAGCACATACTAGCATAGAAATATAGTATACAGACACCAAGAGGCAGATTTACTAAGCTCGTGTGATGGTTTGAATGTCAAAAAGTTCAAATTTCGAGTAAATTTTTGGGTACTTCGACCATCGAATAGGCTATATTTGACCATTCGACTTTGATTCGAACAATTCGAAGTAAAATCATTTGACTATTCGATAATTGAATCTCTTTAAAAAAAAACTTTGACTTCATACTTTGCCAAATTAAAGCTACCGAAGTGCAATGTTAGCCTATGGGGACCTTCCACAGCACTTTTCTAAGTTTTTTTTTGGTCGAATAGAAATCCTTTGATCGATTGTTAAAAATCATTCGAATCGTTCGATTCGAATGATTTAATCATTCGAATCGAACGATTTTTATTCGACCACAGGATAGCCAAATTTGTTGGCGCTGTGACAGTTATTTGTGTAAAATGTCCTGTACAATACTTACTATATAGTCTGCAATGACAAAAGAAAGTACAGGTAAAGTATGTATTATACATATAACCATTATTCATTTTCCATTTACTTTTTCCAGCTTTCCTTTGCGTACAGTATGGTAATGGCATTAGCATGCATTTCATTACATGCAAGTCAGTTGCTTGCTAAACGCAGAAAGACTTAAATTACTCCTCAAGTGAACTGTTTATTGTATACGCTCCTTTTCATACTGTATTTGCATTTATATATGAGATTCCAATGGCATTTTTATGAAATAAAAACCTTTCTTTTTCTTTAGAAAGCTGATATTTACATATTTTCTCTGTAACAGGTTTAAACTCCTTCTGACTATTAGGATTCCACATATTGCGATTGACCCTCCTGTAGACTCAGTGCAGGAATCACTCGTTCAAGTTCTCTGTTCCATTTTAAACATTGGGGATTCATTAAACTGGTGGTGTGGAGCAAAAAAGGGAGAATCGTTCAGTGTGTCTATTTGTAAGGATGAACTACTGCAAAATATCAAAGCCCTCATTGTGAGCTCTGTAAATGGTGAGTCCTGTACAATAATTCATCTTACTACTGTAAATAGGGCATATATATATATACTACTATTTTCATATGCTGTATTTATATATATATGTATATGTATATACATAAACATATACATGTGTATATATATATATATATATATATATGTTTATACTTTGCTTATGTTTTAGCTCATTCAAGGTATTCAAACTTTTTCTGTGCTTTTATTTAAACAAAAATGTATATTTGGTTTTTTTAACAAATAATATTACATACTTTAAAGTTTTGACACATAAGCCCAGTCCAGTTACTAATTTTTAATTAAATTTTATTTTTAAAAAAAAAAATATGACAAACAATTAGTCGAATGATTGCTTAGTTATGGGCAACCTTGAACCCGAGTTGAGTTTTTTTTCGAGGAAAAAAGTTTCAAGCTGGCATTATTCCATTCATTTTCAATGAGGCTAAAAAGCTTCAAAGTTTTTAGACAATATTCCCATTAACTTCTATATAACCTTGCCAGTTTTTACTTGAGATTTTTCACAGATTTTGTCTTAAATAAATCCCGACTGTTCAAACTGTCAGAAAATATTTGTGCAATTATTTACATTTGTGTTTTATTACACATTATAAAAATGCAAACTTTAGTCTTGATAGATTGCCCCATAGAGTTTCTGCAGTTTATATATACAAGTCTTGGACAGGGAGGTTATTTTCTATATTCAGAGCTCTTATTATCACACTTTGTTATGTACCTTTTATAATAAGCAAATCTTGTGCATTATTTTCCTTCATCCAAAGTTTTAGAATGCTTTCACAAGTCAGTGCTTTAATGGATACATACTGTAGCAGTGATTGTGCAATGTCATTATAAAGTAGCCAATATGAAAAAGCAGAGTAGTCTGTTGTTTGACTGTGGAGGCTGGATTACACTCTGATCAGCTTCTGTCTGTTAAATTGTTCCATTAAAATTCCATCATGTTCTGATTTAAATACCCCCCCCGCACTTTCATGGTTTGCCTATTTATTCCTGTTTTACAAGGACAACGTTTCAACCCGTAATACTTTCATGCTCAAGTTTATATTTTATATTAAGTTGTTTCAGAAACAAACAGTCTCACTATATAGAAAAAGTCCCTGTGCAGCAATTTAAATATTTAAATGTTAATATTTTGTTTTTGTTTAAAATGTGTTTAAAAAGCTGAAATTTATGAGCGAACTGTTTTTTCAAAAAAAAAAAGTAACCTGGCTTAGCATTTTAATATTTTGCAGATGTAAAACCCGCTGTTCAGAAGCAAGTGTTTAATCTGAGCACTTATAACTTTTTATGGGCGGACGATATGTACAAACAAAGCAAAGAGTTCTTGGAGAATGACCCTGGGCTCCACATTGTTCACAAGGAAGTACAACGCTTTTTAGACCTTGAACAAATAATTAAAGAGTATCCAGAGGTAAATATTTATACTTAAGAAAGGAGAATTTACCGACATGACAACTATAATACCTAGGGGGATTTTTCTCTAATACATTTTGAAAAAAAAAATAAAAAATCAGGCCTGTGAAATATGCATAATTTTATTGCTATGTCTATGCATAGTATTTTAATGCTATGTCTTGATAGTTACCAAAACATTAGTACATTTCCCTTACCTATAAGATTTCTGAATTACTTTTTGGAGGCCATTCCTGACTTACATCAGGAAGTTCTCATTGGAAGGGTTGCAGTGGCAACATTCTGTGTCATACCAGCCAATACTCTGCCAGGGAAATCACAAATGGGGTAACCAACAACACACTCAGCATTGCCATACAATCTTATATTTTGAATAACTATGCTTCAGTAAATGTTGTTGGTAAAGCTACTCATCAAACCAGAATATATATATATATATATTCAGTTATATAGGTAGAGGTAGACTTTTTCAGCACATTTTGGATGCTGAAAAACTCGGCTTATACTCGAGTATATATGGTATATATATCAAGTAGAATCTGCAAGCAGCTGCAAAAACACATATACCGAAACAAGAAAAAGTCAACTAGTAGGCATATATAAACATCTTTTCTTAATGGGGTCATAAACCTTCCCTAAAACTTGGGCACAGCAAACTATTTTAGATAATACTGTACAAGAAGAAATTTGCTTAATGCCTTTGGTATAATAAAGAACAGATATAATTTTGTATTAGACACAGGAAAAGCTCATGTGCACTTCTCTTGCATAAAGGGTCTCTGTCCCTGGAGAGCAAGCGGAAGTTTTATTAAGCAATGTTGCTTAAGAATACAACATGATTGTCAGGTCTGGACTGGGAGTCAAAATAGGCCTTGCCATTCCAAGTACACAGAGGCCCAAACAGCCCCCTACTAGCCCAAACAGCCCCCTACCAGCCCACTATAAGGTAACTTTCTATGGAACCATACAGCAACCCCTGACATTTGCCAGAACCCACAGATTGCCAGTCTGAGCCTGCTAGATTACGTTCAGCATTTTTAACTATTGCTAATGATATATTATGCTAGATTTGTAGTTGTGTGTTTGTTTAAGCAGCACTGATAGGATAACGCTTATTTACCCTGTGTTTGAAGAAGTGCTGATCGTATTATTAACATGCATGCTATTATTGCTTTTTCAACCAATCAGGTTCTAGAATTGGGCTGTATCTGCCTCAACTACTCACTAATTAAAGAAACATTTAAAGGATTAACAGGAAGCTGGAAATCTCATTATGCAGCCATTTTACATCAGCATGCTAAGGTAAGGAATGTTGACATTGTTTTTGCCATGCTATTCCCTCTTCCCAAACATGATTTTATTAGATCACTGAACATAAACAGTTTAGAAATACTGCTGCATTCATCAATAAAACCACAAGACCCCAACAGTTCTTCCTGCTTTGCATCAAGACGTACATTAGGAATAATAATTTGTGCTTCAACTTTAGGCTGACCTCTCACCTTCATGAAACCAAAACACTGAGCAATATACAGAACACCAACAAAGTGGTTCCCCAGACTCACTAGTGTATTTACTGGCCATAGCCAAGCTTTAAGCTCCTCTTATGACTATGGTGGAACAGATGACCCAAAAATGAATTGCATTTAAATTTATATTTGAGTGTATTTTTGTTCTGGTCTCCTCAGCTAATGTGGCTGCAGTATTGAGCAACATCTGAAAAATACGAGCATAAGCTCCTTGATATGGCTTTTTGAGGGAACATATAAAAATGTATTAATGGTAAAAAAAAATTAAATATTCAAATTGTCAAGTTGCCATTTAAGTCAAATGAAAGTGTATCTTCAGCATTCAAGACATTTTTTACACCATTTTTACAATATTTGTGTTTTTTTAGTCTCTTGGGAATAATGTGAATTTCATTTGCTTGAGTTTTGCTCACTTTGATTAACATTTTGCTGCAACTTTGATTGTTGCTATTAACCCACTTAAATGTTTTCTTATATAACCCTCCCTTCTGCACCTTAATTGGATTCTTTTTTGTGTACCATGCTTACAGCAAAATCTGCAGAGCGTTGTACAATATCGGGAGACAGTGTGGAAGCAACTTACAGAGCCAGTACAAAGCCTGGAAGAATTAAATTCTTGCCTGACCCTTTTAGAAGACCTGCAGGATATGGAAAATCAAATTGATGATTTATATCAACCTATAGAAATTTTGTATGAGAAGCTTGAGTAAGTCTGCTGAGCAATTTTTGTCTTTAAATTCATATTTTACTGGACAACTACTTGTATCATACTTCACTAGGCCTATGGCATTTTAGATGTGTGCAGCCAGTGAATTACAGGTGCAAAGGCTCTTAGGTGACACATATCTTAAAGCATTGATTTCCAAAATGTGGGGGTGGCTCCTGGCCTGGGGGGAGCAGACTAAAGGCCAGTTTGGGTGATATGTAGGGAGAAAACCTATTTGCTCTCTTGGATACACTCGATAGTCCATCTTGGAGGTCAGTTAGGAAGTAAGACTGAATGACTGATTCACTAAAAAATCTATATCTGTAAGCTTCTTATGGGCTAAGGGGGCCCTGACCAAAGGCTGGCCCTCCAAGGGGCTTGAACTGAAAAAAAAATTTACAAAAATTAAAAATTTGAGATTATGTCAAAAAGGGGGTATATTTTCCCTTTTCCGGTAATCCATAGTAATTAGACTGTGGGTCATAGTCCTTAATATCTGAAATTAGCACAATGTTCAAGTAAACATTCTGTGTATACATATTCATGCAATATAATGACATTCCAATGTTTCCATCATAGATATTTATTCATTTATCCTGATTACATTTTTGGCATTCTGTGTGAAACAATATACATACTAGATATCTGCAATTGTTAACAAATATATGGTTCATCTCAAAATATCTAGGACATACAAGCTACGGATACCAAGAGAAGAAATCACTGATGTAACAAACCTTAGAAATAAATGGACTGAGTTAATGAATCTAACTTATGTTGTAAGTAACATCTAGATTAATACCTATTATAAATAATTTTGGGCTATTACAGTTTTGCTGGTGACATATGAACCACAAAAATGGATTCAGTTTAAGTCAACATGTGTCTATCTAACACAAGGCTTCTTAATCTAAAAGTAAGTATTCAAATATGGGTCCTAGTTCTGTATTTTTTTTTAATAAAATGAAATCTACTCCAACAAAAATAAAATAGTAGTAAAACCAAGGTTCAGTACATTAATTCTAAGCTGAATCCTTGACACTCATAAGAAGTTTAAAGGGAAACTCCGGCTTACAAACCAAAATTTGATATAGAGGCTTATATAACAGAGAAACCCCTAATATATCCATCACAGTTACCTGTTTCTTCAAAAAGTATGAATAAATGCCATTTTCTATGCTGAAATCCAGCTGTTTAACAGTTCTTCTATTTCTGAATCATTTGAACTCCTGGCAGGGAAGGAGGGACTAAACACTGATGTTACAAATTGTAAAAACTTCTCCACAGCTTAGGGACAGCATGCAGGAACTACATAACCCACAATGAATTGCACTGTGATGTTTTTTTCCATATTGAAATCACATGTGCAGGGAATTGTGGGGTTTGGAGGATGCAGGCTAAGGACAGCTGGTTGTTGATATAAAGTAACAGTAGTTAGCCAGCTCAGCAAAGTAGTCAGAAAGATCAGCAGGAGAACAGGGGGCTAGGCTTAGGGAACTGTACTAAGCAATTAAAAATCACAAAAAGTCTGCATATTTTTTTAATTGATTTATATTGCAAAGTTGCTTGAAATTATGTTTACTTTTCAAAAAGCTTAAGTTATGTTTGTGTGGAGTTCCCCTTTAAGAAACATATAGAACACAGCAGTATTGTGTTTATGACTTTACAAGGAAACTGTATGTATTAATTCTATAGCAATTATATATAAACATAGTCATTGTTTATATAATTTGTCTATATCTTTTTTTTTTGCGTAGGTTAAGGAAACTTTGCTAAAGGAAAAGCAAGATGTATTTAAACAAGAACTTGACAAACAAGTTAAGGTAAAAATATATTTAAGTTTGAAATGTACACATATCTTGAAAATTTAAAGACAGTTGCTGTCACAGTGCTTGTATTATCTGTATAAAGAGGTCCTTCATATAAGATCAAAGATGTTACTGTTGCATTAAGCTAGGATATGGAAACTAGTGAAGGGTTATTGTGACTTGTTTATTTTCGTCAATTTTATTAAAAACATGCCAGAACGATTGGGCTTATTTATCAGAGGTCAAATGTTAGAGTTATGTGAGCTTTTTTAGACCTCGAATGAACTTGAATGAACTCACTGAACTCGATTGGTATCTAATTTATGAAAAACCTTGAATGGAAAAAACTTGAATTGATCAAAACCCTCAGAAAAAAACTTGGACATCATCAAATCTTCAAATGGTTCAAGGGACCTCTGCCATTGACTTCTACATGACCTTGACAGGTTTTAGATGGTGTATTTTTGGATTAAAGCTATTTCCAGGGTCAGGGTATAATAAGTCTCGAAAAATTTTAGTTTCTTATTTAAATTCAAAAAATGTAAGTTTATTTTTAAATTCGAAAAATACTGTCGATTTTTGACTCAAAAAATAACCTTGGAAACTCGTCTTCATAAAAATTTTAAGCTCCTAATTCACCAGTATTAGAAACATTAGACATTCCATGATATTATAAACTGTAGTATGACATCTTTAGCTCAAGTAAATATTCACTGCTTTCTACAAGAAAATCAGATGCATTTAGGTTTGGACTTTAAGGGGGTTATTTACTAAACCTTAAATTTTTCTGTTCGGGCTTTTTGGGGCAAAAACTCGAACTTTTAGTTTTTTACTAGATTTATTATACTCTGATGCTGAAAAATGCCAGAATCAAAAACTCCGGCATCTCAGACCTGTCGAGGTCCTTTATAAGTCAATGGGAGAGGCACCTATCTCAATTTGAAGTTGTTGTGGTCTGCGCTGGGTTTAAGCATGAAAATCTGACTTTTTAGAGTTTTCTGGCAAAAAAAGTGATTTGGGAAAAAAGTCTGAACAATTTCAAGTTTTCGCTCAATTTTATCGAGTTTTTCCACTATCCAATTAAGCTGGGATATTTTATTAATAAATAAGGCCATATCAAGCATGGTAATTTGGTTGTGGTTTTTTAAAATAAAATATGACATAAAATCTGATTTTAGTAAATTTTTCAAGATTTTAACATTCAGATTTTGATAAATAGACACCTTTATATTGATATCCTCACAAAAATGTATATTTCCTTACAGAGCTTTATGGTGGAAGTCATTCAGTTTCGAAACAGTTTTGATACACAAGGGCCCGCAGCCCCAGGTGTGAAGCCTGAAGAAGCTGTAGCTCGGCTGCATAATTTTAAAGAGAAGTAAGTAGGTGGTGATGGATTCTGTATGGCAGTGGAAGCCAACTGTATGCTAGTAAAACTTGACTGCCCACTGTAACCTTACATGAAGTAATTTAATTGACTGAAGCTTTATGTGTGAGAATGAGAACCCTTGTTTAAATGCTGTTTATGGGGGAGACTTTAGGATTATCAAGATTATTAGGAATGCGCACCCACTGACATCCCTCTGATCCCCACCCAAAGCCCCCCAAGGCTAGGATCATCTGAAGACATGTTAAAAACTTTTTTCTACCGACCCTTTAGTAAAATACTCATCATCAGCTTTCTGCTTTCATTGACTATAAATAAAAAAAAAAGCAAATGTTTTTTTCGTGTGTGAATTATTAATTGTGCTATACAACAACATTGCAAAGCTACACAGTATGACTCTCTTTTCAGATACCAGGAATACCATGCCAAGAGGAATACACTGAACTCAGTGCAAAAGCTTTTTAATATTGTTCCAAAGCAATTCCCAGAATTGGACAGGACAGGAAAGGTATATCTATATGTGTAATGATGTTAGCATTACTCCCGCATCTGGTTATAAAATAATACGTACTTTCCTTCAATGGTCCTTTGGAATGCAAGAATTTGTTCTCAGTCTAATGTAGCCACATTAGTTTATAACATTTACCCCCATATGTAATAAAGGCACTAAGTTTGTCCAGGGGCAGTACCCAAAGAAACCAATAATATGTTTGCTTTTAAACAAATGACCAGTAAATTCTACCTGCTAATTGGTTGCTATGGGTTACTGCCTTTTATTACATAACCCCTGTGGTGCTTTTTGCTACCATTCTTCATAGCTCTATAATTTTACAATTTATTTGTGATTAGTGACATTAGGGGGTTTATTTACTAACTTTTGGATTTTTTTTCACAAATCATGTTTTTGTCTAAATCTCTCTAAAACTGCACTGATCCTTTTGGACATTTTTTTAGTCATTTAGACTTTAGTTTATCAGGGGAATATAATAAAAGTCTGTAACGGAAAAAATATTCGCAATGCAAAAAGTTATGCCTCTTTGCGAACAAATTTCCCTTTGTGTGAATTTAATATAGCTTTTGCGGACCCGGAAACAGTTTGGTGACCACTACCCACAGTTTGCGAATTTTATATTTTGCGGCAATGCGCAGTAAATGTAATAAAACTTCTCACTGAAAAAGTCATTATGTTTGCTTCAAAAGATTATGACACCTTCAAGCACTTCTTAAGAGTGTACAATTAAAATTCACAATGCGCAATTAAAATTCTCAATGCAATAACAGTTTAACAATATTACCTTGTGAGATGTGGATTTTTATTCTTATTGGTGCATATCGTATTGCTCTTTGCGACATTTATTACATTCCCCCGTTAGACTTTTAGAAATATTCATATTTTTTACGGATTATTCAGGACTTTTTTTTTCATTTGTACTTTTTTTATTCAGATCTTTTAATAACTTTCATGGCATTTGTGGTTTTTTAGAAAATGAGGTGTCAAAAAGCTCTAATACCACAAAAAAATTGCCTTTAATAAATGGGACTCACCCACTGATTGTTATGCATAAAGGGCAGTATGTAATAAAAGACGTAAATGGATTGACAAGGAATTCAGATGTAGGGGTTTTGATTCTGACACCTCCAGATCCCAAGTTTAAGGGGGTTATTTACTAAACTTTGAATTTTTCTGGTTGGGCCTTTTGGGGCAAAAATTAAAATTTTTCATGGAAAACAACCCTTGAATTTTTTGAGATTTATTATACTCCAATGCTGGAAAAAGCCAGAATCCTAAAATTCAGCATCTCAGACAGGAGGCACCTATCTCAATTTGATGTTTTCGTGGTCTGCGCTGGTTTTTTTTGGGGTTTTCAGGCCAAAACTCAAAAAATTGGAGTGATTCTTGAAAAAAGCCTGAAAAATTCAGGTTTTCACTATATTTTATTGAGTGTTCTGATTGAATCAAGTTTTTTTATCAATAAATAATCTAAAATCGGGCAAGGGAGTTTGTATTTTTTTTAAATAAAATATGAGATAAACTTGGATTTTAGTAAATAACCCTAAAACATGTTCGTTCCAGAGTCTATGGGGCACATTTATTAAAATGTAAATTTTCTCTGCATCTGACTTCATCCAACTACTAAAAATCGAAAGTACAGTTTTTTAAGACAAATGTAAATTTATGCCAATACAAAAGAAAATGAAAAGAGAATTTTCACCCCTGCGAAATTAGTTCTCCAAAAAGTCTTAGGGGCCGATTCACGAAGGGTCGAATATCGAGGGTTAATTAACCCTCGATATTCGACTAGGAACTAAAATCGTTCGAGTTCGAATATCGTAGTCGAACGATTTTGCGCAAATCCTGCGATCGATCGATCGAAGGATTTTTCATTCGATCGAACGATTAAATCCTTCGAATCGAACGATTCGAAGGATTTAAATCCAACGATCGAAGGAAAATCCTTCGATCAAAAAATCACAGGCAAGCCTATGGGGACCTTCCCCATAGGCTAACATTGACTTCGGTAGCTTTTAGCTGCCAAAGTAGGGGGTCAAAGTTTTTCTTAAAGAGACAGTACTTCGACTATCGAATGGTCGAATAGTCAAACGATTTTTAGTTCGAATCATTCGATTTTCGTAGTCGAAGGTCGAAGTAGCCTATTCGATGGTCAAAGTAGCCCAAAAAAACTTCGAAATTCGAATTTTTTTAAATTCGAACCCTTCACTCGAATTCAGTGAATCGCCCCCTTAATTTAGTAAATCTTTATTTTTAATGCAACTACTCCAAATTTTCACTTTCACTCTTTAGTAAATATGCTCTTATATCGCTTTGGTTCCCTCAGACCCAGAGCATAAATATGTTAAGCACTTTAATTTCTTAAAATTTTAGATAATGAGTATAAACAATACATTCTTATTTTCCATTAATATGTTTCCATCTGCTACACTGACAAAGAAAATACAGATTAATATAAAAGTTATTTTAAAATTTTTTTTTGTTAATTGTTATTTTAGGACCTACAGCTCCTGGGAACTCTTTACATCCTCTTTCAAAAATTCATTTCCTTTGACCAAAGATTTCGGAATACTCTATGGGGAGAGGTAGACCTCACCCTTTGTAATCAAGAGGTATGATTATTTTTTTATACTGTAATTTACATTTTTTTTTTAAATAAAAAGAAATTTAAGTTGCTCACAGCTTGTAACAAAAGATACATAATTAGTGAGTTGTGCAAATGTCTTTGAATCTGTGACTCCAATGTTCCTTTGTAAACTACACATTAAACACCCTCAGGCTTTAGAAACATAGAAAATTATAAACTTCTCAATAACTACTTTTTGTACCTTGGAAGATTGAGCAGTACTGTTCAGAGTGCTTGATTTGGAATGAAAAACTGAAGGACTGGGATGCATACACTGAAATGGCACGAGCAATAAAATTCTATGAGGACATATTCCCACTTCTGCATGAACTAAAATCCAAGGTATTTAAATATATGTTATATATATATATATATATATATATATATATATATATATATATATATATATATATATATATATATATATATGTATATATAGAAAAGAAAGATAGAATACAAACATATTGGGTTGTAGACTATGTAGAGGTATATGTACTGTTCAGTCCAAAGATATTTTTGTTTGATAAATGGCATGGTCGACACACACATTACTCATATACAATGACCATTGTTTTGTAAGGAAATTCGGAATCGTCACTGGTTGCAAGTAATGTCTATAACTGGAAGTTCTTTTCCTCTTGAAGCCAATGTCTTAAAAGTTTCTCATCTTCTGGACATCGGACTACTGAAGTAAGTTTCCGTTTCATGGGATAAAATGCAACAGACCCACTTAAGCTGATACTTATGATTAGGAGCTCTATTGAAATTATCTGCAATTGTTAAGTGTATAAATATTGCTAAACCTTTTAATATAATTCACTACCTTGAAAATAAAGCTAAAGTCGCTTTTAAAGAATACACCAAAGCATCGCCTAAATGTATTGCTACTTTACTGCAGACTCAAGGACCAGTTAATTTCTATAGCAAAGGCTGCAAAGAAAGAAATGGATCTTGAAATTAAAATGAGAAAAGTAGAAGAAGAATGGACTGAACAGGTATGTAATATAACATGTTATAGTCACAATAATAAAATAGAATACAGAATAAATATCTTCAATTCTAGATGCTTTTTTACTAAACTGTTTCAATAAATGGTGTACATATTAATATTATATTTCCTAATGTAAAATGACTTTATTAGAGAACAAATATTATATAAATCTTTTCTATTATCATTTGAAAAGAGCTGAAAATACTCCTTGCTTGTTTGCATATAGTTACAAGTAGTGATGCCAAAATATGTGCCGTAATCTGTTACAGTGAAATTCGCGAAACGGCGAAAAATTTGTGAAACACATTGAAGTCAATGGGCATCAAAATAATTTTGACACGTGTCAATTTTGATGCAAACGACAATTTTTATACATACGACTATTTGCCCCCAATTCATTAAAGTTAATGGGCATCTGAATAATTTTTTTCACACGACAGTTTTTATGTGCACAAAATGTTCTTGCACGCAACAATTTCGGCACGCGGGATATTTTTTTGATGCATCGGATTTTCTGGCAGTGAATTGTCGCCGCATGTTTTTTTTTTGTGGTTTAACGGGGAAATTCGCCGCAAATTTGTGTCTTGCTAGTTACAAGCACCCAGTGCAGTGGAATTCAACATGTTCCAGTACAAAAAAAGATTAATTCCCACACAAAGCCATCATTTTCTTCCATAACCCTGGGTGTTAATTTAATATTGTTCATTTTTTACAGGTGCTTAGCTTTAAGCCATACAAAAACAGGGGGCCTATATCCTTGGTGAAAGAGGATTCTCTCCTTTTGCTTGAGGAACTAGAAGATGCTCATGTGCTTCTTGCCCAGATGCTAGAATCAAAGGAAATTGACCCGCTAAGAGAAGAAGCAATGATATGGGCGGAGAAGTTGAAGCGAGTGCATGATGTGCTTGACCTATGGATAGAAGTACAAGAGCTATGGCAGCATCTTGAGGAGATATTTAATAATTCTGCAATAATTAAGGTTCTTCATTTTTTTCTCTTCAAAGCATATAGAGGTTTCACTTTTAACAATGTTTTTTTTCTTGCTGCCCCTACATAAAATAAAGGAGCAGGGGTAAAGCATTTTTAGTGCTGTTCCAAAAAACAGAGGCAACAGTTGTCCTTAGTACCATAATTTGCTTCAGTCTGAAGAGGATGATTAGCGTGTGATTAGCGCCGGTGTTTTTTCATTTTAGCTGGCGCAGAGTTAGTGAAGGCTTTCGGGGAGATTGGTGGCCGCAAAAACGAGGCGATTAGTCACCAGGCGACCAAATCTCCCCAAAACGCCCCTTATAGGTATTTTGTGTGTTCCATTCAACTATCTACTTCACAATAGATTCTGTACACTGACAATCACTTCAAAGCAATCCATATCTATGCTGGATCTCCATAGATGGTTCTCTTATACATGAGTAGGAACAAGGCAGTACTGCAGACAGAACACTTAAAAATGCAGAATTGTTCATGATGGTGCAACACTTATGTTCCTTTTAAAGCCTACTATGCTATCATTTCTTCACTGCATTCAATAAATTATTGATTTTAATACATCAGTTAATGGATAATGCATTTTAGTGACACAGAGCTGAACAAGTTGCCAAGCAACAGAGAGATCCGTTGAACAAAATTTCCCATATATTTCAATACCTCAACAAATGGTGTAATTCATTATGCACCTGTATATTTCTAAAATGTATTACAGTGTAAATATTTCCTGTGCATCACTTTATACTGATACCTAAATTATTATGGTTATTTTCATCCTCAATTATTAGGAACTCCCTATTGAGGCAAGAAAATTTGCAAAGGTTGACAGAAGTTGGACTCTTATGATGCGTTCCGCGTACAAGATAAAAAATGTCTTACAGGTAACTCGTAACTTTCATTATATTCAATAAAAAATTTTTGGATAGTGCACATATGTATACCAAATAAATTATAAAGTCAATACAGAGATATCAAAATGCTTTCTGAATTTGGCCTTCTCTACAGACATGACCATGATTATGCAGTCTTGCCCTAGCTAGAGATCTTAGAAAGGTTATAGCTAGAGATTACAATATGCTCAATAAGCCCGTGTCTAGCTAGAAATGGCATGCAGTTGATTTTCTGGAGTTGAATATATTACCAGGTTAGCTCATTTCTGCTATAACTAGAACTACTAATTTCCTGTGTAAATGAATATATCATTAGGCTAACTCCATTTTACTAACAAGAGATATGATTAGGCATTTTTTTTTAGTATTATCACTATGCTTAGTCAATATGACTTTCAGTTAAGGAGGCCATAGATGTTACAATTACGAACTTTCCTGGAAAAGATCTTTCCAGGAAAGATTGTTCGTTTCAATACACATGTGTAGAGCTGAAGCGTCAGATATACTGGTAGAAACAATAGAATTCTACTTGTATCTGATGATTCAGCACTAACAGTGGCCGATGTTCGGGTGCCTTCAAAGGTGCAGATCAAAATTTTCTGGACAGCCCCATCGACGAGCCGACCAATATCCAAGTCTTCTGCGGATATTGGTCAGCTCGTCTGCCACCATTCACACACTGAATATCATACGAAATTTTTTTATTGGTAATTAACATTCAAAAACACAGGAAATAAGGAAAGGGGCATGGAAGGAAGGGAATAAAAAGGAAGGCGTGAAGGGGGATGATTTTTATGTATTTAAAGTTTTCCAGGAACACTGGATGTCCGAACAATTTTTTTGTTAGCCTTTCATGATGTCTTAATTGCATTGTTGCATATTAGTGCTTTTTCTTTGTTTACTTGTGTGAGAGGTTTTCACAAACCCTACTCAGCTGGACTTTAACTAGACTTGTCAATCACAATTTAAATTACATGTGACCAGATTGTGGGTGGAATTATTTAATTTGATATTTCTGCCTGGACATCTACAGTATTTTTCTGCCCAGTTCAGTTGAACATCTATTAGTATTGGCTAGCATGCAGTGAAGAAGTACCAAGTAATTATTTGCCTGTATTTCTATTTTATTTAGATTCATATATACCAGTAGTGTATAGAGGTCTTTTGAAGATAATTGAGTCCAGTGATAAATAGATCTGTATAGAGAAAAATAAGAATTGCACTAAAAATACTCCAGTTTTAAATCTCTTATGTGTTTATGTGTAGTGTTGTTGCACAGGAGATGTTCCCAAGGAAGTCCTTCTGAGACATATCTACCAAGAGCTGGAGATCTGTTTTTGCTCGCTGAACTCCTACCTTGGCAGAATGAGAGAGACTTTTTCACGTTTCTATTTCATGTCAGATTTGGCTCTCATCTCTGTGCTCAGCCGCCCCTGTGATATCCAATATCTCCAGCATCATCTAAGGTACCATATGTTCACGAAAAATGCAGATGGTTAAATATAAAATGATGCGTGCAAGAAAAATAATCATAATTGTTTACAAAGATGAGCGAATCACTATGCTTATAACTGTAGCTTGATATAACATAAGTACACAATTTCATTTTTGATGTATTAATGAATAACAGAGCAGGTCACTAGTGCAAAAAATACAAACTACTGCAACTAACTGGAATGCATGGCAATGTATTAAAATTGGCAAAAAAAGGAGTACATGAAATATTAACTTATCTTAAATTGAATTTAATTATTGATTAATGAAAGCTTTTGAGTATGAGCTGCCTTCTTTTATGAAAGAAATGTTAATAACCTTCAGTAACGTATTATCGAATTTGATTATTAAAAAATAACTCAATAATAGATTCATCAATTTTGGAATTTGAGGGTGGGGGGAACATCATTGCTGAAAAAAACAAAACTCTGGCTTTTTTTCTGCAGACATGTTTTTTATTCTTAAGCACTAGCATATTTAGAAAAAATACTTGGACAGCATTTTGTTCCAGTGTAAAAATCTCAATTATTTTAATAAACTGGGAAAAATATAAAGTTTCTTGAAATCTTCAATGGCAATCCCTATTGACTTCTATAGCAACTCAGCAGCTTTTACTCATCTTGTTGTTGTAATGGGAATTTTTATTTTAGCTTTTCCTCAAAAATATGCAGCTATTTAAGCTTTAAAAAATATTTGCATGTTTTTTTCCCTCTCATCGAGTTTCTCAAATAAAAAAAAACACAATCTAGAACTTTTGATAAATCTGCTCCATAGTGAGCACAGTAACTAAGCTGTAACCCTAAAGGCTGTAGAAGGCTTTTATATGCCAAAATGTGGATTTATGCTTTGTACAAACAATACATTTAATCATATTGTTTTATAGTATCTCTGTAATGAATTGTCCCTTACTAAGTGTATAATAAGTACATAACTTAATTGTTAACCACCCAGATCCAGCTTGTCAGACTCCCCAATTACATCTGACAATGTCACCTTGTACGTCTAGGCTGCTCCCCACACTCCCTCTTTGTAAACAGATTATAACACAGCAGAAGGAAATAAGAAAATGTGTAGCAGTATAAGACAGTATAAGCTCAGGCTGAATTTGTAACAACTTCATATGAGTAAGGAGAAAAAGAAAAGGAAATTAGGTATACGCTCACCATTGTCTATTAGAGAAGTATGAAAGCACGGTGGCCCTTATATGAAGGGTAACTTTTTGATACTGACAAGTAATTGTAGAAATAGGAACAACTTTTCACTGGTCCAGAGGCAGCTCTTTATATCAGCTGCTTAAAATTGTATTGATATAATTACATTTCCATCTGCACCACTTTATCTATCCAGTTCAGCATGTAATGCATCTCTGTATATATATCTATTATACTTTTTTTCTGGAAGTCATTAATATGATTTTCAAAGAACTGTAATAAAATATAAGTGCTGTAGGGTTTTTGCTTTGTATAAAAATATGAAAGCATGCAACAGGTTTCAGGTATTCAGGTCACAGAAAGTGGTTTGTGCAGCTTTTAGCTGGCCAAATCCTGCCAAACTAAGAAGTGAAATATGTACTATTCATCTTAAATGTCAGGCTTCCTGCACATGCCCAGAATTTATATACAGTAGAACCAACATTGTACTTGTAAGTTCAGCTGAATTTACATTTATTAGAATGCAGGAAAATGCAATGCAATGTTTTGGGTTGGATAAGGTTTATTTCATAGTTTTGCCCCAAACGGACTGCGATGATCACCCTTGCCTCATGAACAATTATTCGAGGTTAAAATACAGTTAATTTACTTTATTTTGTACATTGTAATGCTTTTGTTTAATGTTTTGCTATTAAACATAAAAAGTAAGACAGTAAGAGAATTAAGAAAGGAACAGGAGGGAAGAAAGTTAGACTGATGAAGTCAAGGAAGGAGTAGAGCAGTCAAAAGCACAACAAAAACAGTTTCTAACCAAGACGTATTTACAATAATTGGTATTATTAATATGAAACCTTTTTACTAAGGTCACTTTTTGGTGGGGTTTCATCTATTGAAGTGGAGGAGCTGGAAGATGAGGAAAGTGAAAACACTGAAGAGGAACAGGTTGAATTTTCAGGTCCCATACCTGATTTCTTGAGTGTTCGATCTGGAAATGAAGGCTGGCTTTCTGTAGGTCAAAGAAGTACAACTCTTGTCACAGATACCGAAAGTATTTTTCAAAGATCTCTTAAATCTGTAAGTAATATGTTTCCACAGAAGTATCATGATGGAAATGTTATTAAATGTCATTTTCATTTCTTGCTACAACCCAACTTATCTTTTCTACTGTAAACACATTTGTTGTTGCCCATCTACAGTAGACTATTGCAACAGACATCGTGTGTTTTTCTGTCTTCTCTGGATGTTGTAGTACTAGCATATCCACAATTAAATATACTTTGACTAAGTCAGTACATTTTAACCCTGGATTTCAATTTAAATGGTGATGTAACAGCTGGGTTTCCAAGGTCAAGAAATTGAATGTATGCAAATTAATGTGGAAAGGGCATTTATATATAGGTCATCCTATATTGACCTCAAGCTTTCTAAAGGTTTACTTTAAATGTTGTTTGAATTTCCTCTGCCTATTATTATGATCAGATGCAATCTGCAATCTGCATTCCATCAATGATCCTCCTTTAGCTTAGCCTTTATTGTCTTTTGTAGTCGCACATACCAAACTGATGCCATTTTGAAAACATCTCCATCTGCCTTCTGTTAATTCCTCCTTTACAAAGCTTTATGTACTTTATTTTAGGAACTTGCAATTCTATTTCACCCTAAAATTATAATGGTTTTTCTACAGGGAGGCGTATCATATGAAAGAAACCCAACAGTTCTACACAAAGAACCTAAAAAGCTCATGAATGCCTTAGCTGTAACAGCAACTGAGGGGGAAACTCTTACATTAAATGAACAGGTATATTGCCCTAAATAGATTGCTTTCCTTGACTAATTTTAAAAAATGTAGGGTTTTTTTCTTCTATTAAAATGTGTTTCACTTAAACAGTTTCAAAACCATTCTAGTGACATATTTTCATATTGAATGTCTATAGAAGACACCTATTATGTCAAAATAGCTCCATGGTACATGACATACAAGTTTTCAGTTGTGTTAAACTCTGCTTATATTCTACTACCACAATGCATTATGGGATGATGTACTTTAGACCTGACAGTCATAATATAAGCTCCTTCATTTTTTCTTCCTGGTATTAGGGAGGACCTACAGTTCACTGCTACGTTATTGCAACAGCCATTTTAGATTTTAAATCTAGTTTATATGGTTCATTTTAATGTTTAAATATTTAATGTTGCTCATATTATATGTACTTTTAGAATTACTAACTGATAGTATTAACTATTGATTGTTAAATGACAGCAGAGTCAGGCTTATCATCTCATACATTTTAAATGGTCATTTCCTGCCGTTGTTCCACTTTGTATCTCCTGCCTAATCAATATTTATTTAGAGTTCTGTGTGTTCTGTTTATATGAAAGATGATTTGTAGCTGGTTTTCCAGCTTTTTAATTTATGTTCTTATGTATTGCTGTAAATAATCCTGAAAGGTAAATATCCATTATGTTGTGTACACTTGTAGATCGCCATTGGGTCTGGTGTAGGAGTATGGCTCAGTAAGCTTCAGAGCACACTGCGTATGTCATTAAGTGACAAAATCTATCAAGTGGTCGATGACATCAATCAAGGAATGACTATTGAAGAATGGACAGAGAAGGTACCTCATATGATTCGTAATGGAAGGATTAATGACATTAAATGCACATCTGTCATACATGACTGCAAGGCCTGCTTGTATAAATGTAGTTTTCTCAATTGAAGCTAAAGATGCACTGAATCCACTATTTTAGGAGTTGGCTTATTTCTGAATCCTTTGTGAAAGATTCAGCAGAATAGAGAACTGAATCTGAACCCTGATTTGCATATGTAAATTAGGGAAACAAGGGAGTAAGTGAAGCATGCACATAGCACATGATTAAAATTTTTTTAACTTCCCTGTTTGTGTGATGAAAGTCACATGATTTTATTTTAGTCAGATTCGGTTAGGCTAGGCATTTGGACCGAAACGTCGGGCATTGATACAATGTAAAATAAAATGATTGATTTTTAAAATTGGGAGTGCTGGTCTGAGAATAATTGGTATATATATATATATATATATATATATATATATATATATATATATATATATATATATATATATAGATAGATATATATATATATATATATATATATATATATATATATATATATATATACACATACACAAAGAAGAAATACGGTATATCATACTATCTCAGTACGAGAACCATGAATTCCATTCTGATAAGAAATAAAGATTTTTTTAATCAACAAAAAATACGTTTTATTCAAATATATTGAGGAGAGAAAACAAACATATGTATATAAAATATTTTTTATATACAGTCTTACTGCACACTAGCTGCACCCTATTATAACTAAGTGGCTAGATACTTCCTAACTTTAGAAAAAAATATTTTACCAGTAATTCTATTTGCAAGTGTAATATCTACTATCATACATCATGAAGAAAAAAACGTTTATAAGATATAGTATACAAAATATAACAAAAAATTGTGTTTAGGAGGACTGCTAAAATATAGATACCAGATGGTGCAGATCAATACTTCAACACATCTGATGGTTCCTAAGTTTAAAATATGTAGGTTTATAAAACTTTTTTTCTTAAAGCAACATTCATTGCAATGGACTCTGCTTTACATGACTTGGCTGCATGTAAGGAGGATCTGGAATGCACCTATTAAAAGCTCACTTTTAGTATCTGTATATTTTACAACAGAGGTATAATATTTGTTATAATACGCAAGTTTCATATATAAATATTTTAACACAGACTATGTCAGGACTCAGGATCCATTTTAATATGATAGGATTGAAGATAATGGTTCACCACAAGAATCAGTTTGAGAGTTTGAGTGTGAGTCAATAGGTGGGATTACTGTCAAGGTTATGTATAAATACTGGCAAGCACTCCGATTAGCCATTAATATAATTTAATTAAATTATTTATAATAACTAAGATATATTGACTACCTATGCAAGCTTTGGTGTTTATTGAAAGGTGTGAATGTACAACTACAGGTTTTTAAAAAAACATTCTATTTGCATACATTTGATTAAATTTTTTTTCACAACAGTACCCAACCCAAGTTGCCATTCTTGGCTTGTTTTACTTATGGACATGGGACTGCGAAAGCACTATTACTGAAATTAAACAGGATCGCAAAGCTTTGTCTCGTGCCCTTAAGAAGTATTCTGGAATGGTCACCAGATTGTCCAGTGTCACGTCAAAAGGGCACTGGAAAAATACAGAAGAGACAATTTCTCTTTGCGAGAGAAAGAAGCTAGAAAATATAATAATGGTATGTAACCTTACCTACTACTAGATCCTTATTTTAACAAGCAATGCTTAGTATAGAAATAAATATAAAGACAACCCCCCCCACAAACACACTCTGGTTAGTCATTTTGTACAGCCAATGCTAAGATACCACATCACAAAAGATACATTTCCAACATCACTATCCCCACACTCCTCATTTTTTGAATTACAGCCTCCACCAGCTTCTAATATCCAAACTTACTGGTCATTTATAAATACTTTGCAAATTTGCACCTGGACAGTAACTCATGGCAGAAAAGTTTATATAAGCGATATAAGTCCCAAGGCCTCTTCAAGTAAAAACAAAATTAATTTATTGTTATTCACATTAAAACAGTATCTAGTACATACTACCCCACATATCCCAGAGCCTTGGGACTTATATCGTTTTTGATATAAACTTTTCTGCAGTTGATTGCCTTTTGGAACTGGGGCGGGTCCCTTCGGCCTGGCTGAATAATTATATGGACTCCCGATTTTGAATTGATATAAGTAACTCATGGCAACCAATTTTCCCAGTGGAAACTCTGCATTTTTGGTAAAAAAAACAATGAATGGTCAGAAATTGCACCTTGTCCACTGTACTTGTGTTCAGAAATAACCCCTATGTCATGCTTAGAAAAAAGTTGTTAGTATACCCATTTTACACAATTATCCACCAAACATCAGTTCCGAGGGTAAAAAAGTTTTTCTATAAGCTTTATCCTCTTAGTTTATTTAAGTATTCCAAATGTTTTTAATTCGCTCACCGTTCAGATGTGGTGGTTCGGGTGCGATATGCCCCGAACCCTGCTCTTATAAATATCCCACAAGGGGGAATACACTCATGTCCAAAAAAGCATTGGTTTTCCTCATTCAAATATATAAATAGGATTGGCTTACCCTTTCGGTAGTGTGACCCGGGTGCTGCCGCCCCGAGTCCGTCGCTAAGGAAACAATCCACTGCATGCAATCCAAAGTTGTGGGAGCGCACTTCCAAGATCACACATAGGTCGCTCAGTTTTCTTAAAAAGTTACTTTTATTTAGACATTGTTTAAAAAAGATTTACATCAGCATTTGGTCTGACGCATTTCGTATAAACATACTTCATCGGTATACCCATTACTCTAAAATCAAACATTAGAAATTCATGAAGAATGACATCATGTTTAGGAACTGTAAGATGACTTTCTGTAACATATGGTATTGCAAAACCCAGAACAAACCCCAAGGGCCTGGTCTCGGCTCACGCTTTTGCCTCTAACAACCACCTTTGCTTTGGGAGGAGCCCTCTGAAATGTATACAGGAAGGACAGAGAACAGAGATCGTAATCAGGGAACAGGCCAAGTCAGTACCAATCAGTACAGGATCAGGAAGCAGGAGCGTAGTCAGGCTAAACAGGCCAGGGTCAAAACCAATCATAACATGGTACAGAGTCGGGATCCAGTAGAATCGCCACAAACAGGCAAGGGTTGGTTCAGGCAGTGATACAGCAAAGGTCAAAAACAGGCAAGGGTCAGGAACAGATAATAAGACATGACTCACACCCAGGAACTATAAGGAAATAGACCTACATTGGGCTATGAGTATTATGCAATTAATCACTTGATCAGTGATTAATTGCATAATATTCCATAGAGATCAATGTGCTGAGTATTAAAATATCTTTACAACAAAGTTAATATGAGCTCTCTTGCTTTACATTTGTGTGCTTTTGGATTTGCATAGGAAATGATACCTCCTTCATCAACCTAACATATGGAAATATTTTGGAGATGAATTGTATTTTCTCAATAATACCTCTGTGTTATACTGTATATGTTTTTATTTTAGCAAGCACTTTATTTTCGTGATGTCATGGAGAGCATTACTTCCCGCAAAATCTGTGAGGTGTCTGATTTTGATTGGAAGAGAACTGCAAGGTTTTATCTCAAAGAAGAAGGTATGGAGCAATATTTAAATATGTTAACATTGGCTGATAATGCAAGTACAGAAATGATACTAAGTAGGTCAGATGTAGCCTTTTGACCAAGTTCATAGTAGCCCAAAAGTAGCCTCATATTGTTTCTCTCATGGGTCTTATACATGTTTTATTTAATCCTATGAAATCCAATGAGCAACAGGAGTATGTGCTGATACATTAGAGGAGACTTTGATACCCAATGACAAAGGTGCAAGAAGGTTCATTACCTTAGGTTTAATATATTTTTTTATATTGAAAATATTACATTACATCCTAAACACTATTCCACAATAACATACAACTCTCTCTCTCTCTCTCTCTCTCTCTCTCTCTCTCTCTCTCTCTCTCTCATATAAATATAAAAATATATATATATATTTATACATACATATAAACATACAGTATATAAACTACAGAGATTCCAAGTCAGCTAAAAACTAGAAATGTCTCTTCAAGCAGGCCTTCTTTAACAGATTAAGCAAATCAATATACTTGATGGGATCTTCCTTTGTCTGTGTGTATATTGTTATGTTGTCTATGTAATTTGCTTATGTTTTTCTGATCATAATTTTTAATAATTTTATTCTACATCTGATTTTTGTTTACTGTATGTTTGAGCACGTGTGTTTAAAGTATAATTCCTGAGTTACATGCAAATTTACTCTGAGCAGATCTGATATCTCAGATCAGTTAAAGCTTGGCCAAAATGGAATTTACTGACCCTCATTATTATAATAATTTATTTAAAAGAAGGTGCAAAAACAATTTGTAAAAACATGTAAAAGCAGAGAGTTTCAGCAGAGTATTTTTAGAATGATCTAAACTGACACTAAATAATACATTAAAGCTCTTTTTTTTGCTGCTTAACAGATGGCGAATTGAAATCTGAGATACATATACTAGATGCACAATATGGCTATGGTTGTGAGTTTTATGGTGCAAAGCTCCCTATGATTATGAATCCGATAACAGAGAAATGTTTTCTGAAAATATCACAGGTAACAAATGCTTAATCTCTTGTAATGCTTTTAAGAATGAAGGGGTCATAAGAGAGCATCTAAGCTAATAACATTGTCACTTATCTCACTGGCTGCACTTGGTACAAACAGACTCGAAGAGAATGATCAATAAACATTGTCTGACCTATGTCAATACATTTTTGTGCATACTACTATTTATCTGAGGGTTACAAAATGTACTTGATCTAGAGCAACCACTGGGCAGGTAACGATTACTTGTTTGAAAAAAAATCTGTCATGGGTTTCAAGACTAAGTGCAAACATTGCAAAATATGTTCCCCAATAACTTCCATGATATGCCACAGGAATATTACTAGTGACATTCTTACTAAAATAATTACAATATAATTATATAATATAATTACAGTTTTTTAAATCCGCAAAATAAATTTGCAGTATAGCCCAAATGGATATCATATTCAATTCAATTCAGTGAGAAAAAGTTATCTCACGGTGGATGTCGTGAAAACTTTTCTCCAAATTCAGTACCAGTTTTTCCCATAGACTTCAATAAACAGTGAGATAACGTTTTCTAAATTGCATTGCATCTCAAATTAATCCTGTCCATGAGTTTTAACGTGAAAAACCTTTTTCTCACTGAATTGAATCTGGCCCAATGTGTGGTTACTCTCACAGTAATAACTGAAGTACTGTTTTAGGATGGGAATGTAATCATTATTAATGAGCTGAGGGCGTTATACAAAACCTAGACACCTGTCACTACCATTAATATTATGCAATAATTTGATTTTAGTTTGTGTTTAAAGAGCTTTCTGTGTAATGGGGGGTTGTCATTGTGTTTCTCTGTTTTATTCAGTATGCAAATAAATGCAATGGAAATTTGCCCCAAGCTGAGTCATTTGCTTTCAGCTTCTGTACATTGCTAAATCACTCCCATTGTTAGCTGAGCTCAGTGTAGAAAAAAAATCAGCAAGGGCTTGTTATTGATTGCCACAAACGATATGCAGTTACAATGTGTTCGTTAGACATAGATACTGTATAATGCACATATATCTCTATGTATTTAAACATGTTTTAGTGGTATGTCAAAGCTGCCAGCATTACCACCACACAACATTTTATGGTGAATATACCAGCATTGTTTGATACAGTAGCTGTATTTTTTCCTTTGTAAAACTACATGCAATAATTAAACATTCATAGGGTGAAAAAACCCATCAGCTAACTACATGGAAAAGGCTTGACAATACTGAACATGGGGGATTATAAATGACACCAAAATATACCAAGGTGCCTGCAAGGGGAACACATTTTTTTCACCACCCCACCCATAAAATACGTTTCTTACAAAAAAGCAATTTAGAAGGGGATAGGCAATTTTTGCCAGCCACTAAGAGACATCTTGAATTGAACATGATCAAGTTCTCCAGTGCATTCCATTTCCCTGTATTTCCATGAAGCCTTATTCTCCATGTGACTTCATGGGAATGACAGGACCTATTGCAAATATGTTGCAGTTGATTTTACATAGTACCTGGAGTCTTCTTTAGCTTGGATCTAAGGCACTTAGATCACATACTATTTTTTCAATAAATTTTTGAATGCAACTGATGGCCTATGGGCTGAACAGATACATATGCATAGCCAACCAGGGTCGGACCGGGAAAAACCCAGTGGGCCCCCCGCCGAAAACAGTCGGCTTCTTCATCTGGAAGCTGCATCCTATGGATGCCGATTGTATCCCCCTCATCACTGCACGCACACAATTGCGGTTCTCCCTCTGCATGCACGATCACATTGCATGTAAGGTATGTGTTTGTGCGGCAGGGGTGGGTGGATTGGTGGCATTTGCTATTGGAGTTGGGGGCCCCCAGGCACCTTCCCCGGTGGGCCCCAGACACCCCAGTCCAACACTGCGGCCAACTTATGTCATTGATGTATCATTCAATTAACACGGTACATACACAGCATGTATATTTATATATATATATATACAGGTATAGGATTTGCTATACAGAAAGCTGCGAAATACAGGAAGGCTGTCTCCCATAGACTCCATTTTATGCAAATAATCCAATTTTAGAAATGATTTCCCTTTTCTCTGTAATAATAAAACAGTACCTTCTACTAAAAACAGTATATATACTATATAATACTTAAATATATATGTGTTTAAGGTTCTACAACAAGTAAATGGTGTGATCCTAACAGGAGATCATGGTGTTGGAAAAACGGAAACAATAAAGGTATGGCCAGTAATGCACAATTAAGTTAGATTGAAAAAAGACACACGTCCATCAAGTTCAAACTTTTAACTTATTTTTAACCTGCCTAACTGCCAGTTGATCCAGAGGAAAGCAAAAAAACCCATCTGAAGCCTCTCCAATTAGCCTCAGAAGGGGGAAAATCTTTCCTGGATCCAAAACGGCAATGACTAGTCCCTGGATCAACTATGTACTATGAGCTATATTCCATAACCCTATATTCCGTCACTTGCTATAAAGCCATCCAACCCCTTCTTAAAGCTTGCTAATGTATCGGCCTGTATGACTGATTCAGGGAAAGAATTCCACATCTTCACAGCTCTCACTGTAAAAAAAGCCTTCAGAATATTTAGACGGAACTTCGTTTCTTCTATTCGGAATGGGTGATCTTGTGTAAGCTGGAAAGACCTACTGGTAAATAAAGCATTAGAGAGATTATTATATGATCCCCATATATATTTATACATAGTTATCACATCACCCCTTAAGGGGTTGTTATCCAGTGTGAACATCCCCAATTTGGCCAGTCTTTCCTCATAGCTAAGATTTTCCATAACTTTTGCCAGCTTAGTTGCCCTTCTCTGTACCCTCTCTAATTTAATATTTAGATTTAAATTCAAATTTAAAGAGCTAGCTAATCTCTCGCATGTCTCCAATACCCATTGTGAAGTGGTTAAAATTCTGCGGCCCTAGGACCAGGTCTTTGTTGCCTGTTCCCAAATCCTGCCTGTATAAATGTCACTTAGAAGTTTGATTTCGAATGAGAACTCATTTGCTCTCCTAGATATGATTGGAACTGTGGCTGAATGATTTTCCTTTACCTGCAACCTTGTTATGAGGCATTGACCACTGGTTTAATATTCAAGTTGCTTTAATTGAAATGGTCAGGCAACTACTGGTATAGAGTATTGTACAGTTATTATTATTATTATTATTATTGTTAACATGTATTTATATAGCGCCAACATATTGCGTAGCACAGATATCCTTTAATTGCATATGTGCATATTCATATTACTTTCTCTGATACCATACACAGGTCCATTTATGAATTGTGGCCCAATTTGCACCCTGACAGAGTCCCAGTAAACAAAAAAACAATAATACTGTTTATGGTTACTTTGATCTCTGATTGGTTGCTATGAGTTACCACCCACACCAGCTAATACCCTCTGCTGGCCAAAGCATCTTAGACATGGGATGTGCCTGTGTTTTGTTTAGTAAGAAATGTCACATTGAACTTTTTTTGTTTCCTATATTTCTACTTGCTCATTATAAAGTTTTTTTTTTCTATTCAGGGCTTATCTTATTTGCTGGGAAACTTCCTGTTCCTCTTTTCATGCTCGCCTACCTCCGAAGTGTCTGTTCTTAGAAGAGTATTAAATGGAGCTGTACTTGTAAGTATAACAAATCCAACTTAACTAGTGATGGGCGAATAAATTCACCTGGCACGAATTTGCGGCGAATTCCAGTGTTTCACCTCCAGCGAATAAATCCGCGAATCTCCTGTGAAAATTCGCAGATAAAAATTTGCCGGCATCAATTTCCGATTTTCACGATTTTTCTGTGAAAATGTCAGATTTTTCTGTGAAAATGTCAGTTTTTCACGATTTTTTTGTGAAATCATTCAAATTTCACGATTTTTGAGTGAAAACGTCCAAATGTTACAATTTTTTCGTGAAAATGTTTGAATTTCATGATTTTTCACAAATTTTGCTGGAAATTTGTCCCGTTTCACTTTTGGCGAAGCGAAACGGGACAAATTTGCCCATCGCTAAACTTAACACTATAAAACAGAAAACCATAGAAATTCTGTAAATTAAGTATAATGAATGTAAAATGTAAGGGACAGCCATGAACATGATTTGCCCATTTATTTTGTTTGTCCATAGTCAACTACAAGTCCCTTTATATACATATCCAGTCAGGGAATAACATGAAATGTGAGTGTGTAAGTCTAGGTTTTTCCATTCTTGTTACTCCTCTGTATGTAGAATTTGGCGCATGGTAAAGATTAGGGAGCTCAATGGTGTTGCATTATCTCCCAGCAGCCTCTAACAGACATTGGCTGTTGCTGGTAGCAAACATTAACCATGTACCTGAGTGCCACTGATTGGAAATCGTTAGTATGGATTAAATGATCAGAAGGAAATAAGTTTAGAGGTTAAACAGCTTAATGTAACCCATCTTAAAAGGAGATTTGTCTGCTTTCTTGTGTGAGCAATTTAATATAACTACAATTGTCTTAGTTAAAGGAACAGTAACACCAAAACTGAAAGTGTATCAAAGTAATTAAAATATAATGTACTTTTGCTCTGCACTGGTAAAACTGGCGTGTTTGCTTCAGAAATACTACTATAGTTTATATAAACTAGCTGCTATGTAGCCATGGGGGCTGTCATTCAAGCTGTAAAAAATGAGGAAAGGCACAGGTTACATAGCAGATAACAGATAAAACACCATTGTGTTGGACAGGGCTTATCTGTTATGTGCTGTGTAACCTGTGCCTTTCCCCCTTGATTGGCTGCCCCAAGGCTACACAGCAGTTTATCTATAAACTATAGTAGTCTTTCTGAAGCAAGTGCACAGCTTTTACCAGTGCATGCTAACACATATTATATGTTAATTGCTTTAAAACATTTTTTTGGTGTTACTGTTACTTTTAGTGTTTTTCCAGGCAGATTCTACAATTCTTGTAGTGTTGGCAGCAAAAGACCCTTGCTCAGTGTTCTATTTTAGTTTAACAAGTAACAGTAAACAAATCAGTAAAATATCTATGTTGAGTGAGGCAATATTATAAAACTGACTAAATGCTCAGTTTATTCAATCATCAATTTAGGGCCAGGATCCCCAACCCCTTTTTACCTGTGAGCCACATTCAGATGTAAAAAGAGTTGGGGAGCGTTAAAAAATGTTCCTGGGTGGCACAAAATAAGGGCTGTGATCGGCTATTTAGTAGCCCCTATGTAAACTGGCAGCCAACAGGAGACTCTGTTTGGCAGTACAGCGGGTTTTTATGTAACCAAAACTTGTCCCCAAACCAGAAATTGAAAAATAAACACCTGCTTTGAGACTAATGGCAGCAACATCCAAGGGGGTGGTAAGCAACATGTTGCTTACAAGCCACTGGTTGGGGACTTCTGATTTAGAGTTTGAGTCCTTAGTAGGTACAATGAGTAGACAATGTTTTAACGCTGAACCAGATAAATGGAATTGCATTAAGGTTCAGGCCAGACATGTGACTTCCTTTGGAACACAAAGAAAAAGCTATAATGCTTGGAGGGGAACCTGGAATAACGCACAACTAAATGAACAAGAGTGCTGCTAAACAACACTTCAGGCAGTGGGTGACCAGTAACACTAGAGAAACACTGACAGGTGAATGTGTTACAGACTTGTAGGGTGTATTTGACCTTTAAATGTGTAAATATATTTTGAAGTATGATATCTCAGATGTGTATGATTTCTTTTTGAGAGGTATGAAGACTAAATATATAATTTAGTTAGAAATTATACAAATCATTTTGAACTAATCTGCATGTCATCCTAACTAGACCTTAACTTAAATATAATTAAGATATGAACACCAAAATATGAAAAAAAAGATCAACAGGACTTCTGGATTTGTTTAAAAAACAACAGATTAGGCAGCAGAGCTCAAATAAAAATGCTTTCCAAAACTGGCCCAATATGTTATTTTCATCATTATTTAAATCTTTTCTCATGCATTGTTCTGTGATGTGTTATATAGGACGGGTGCTGGTGCTGCTTTGATGACTTCCAACTTCTGCCCAGATTGGCTGTGTCGGTTATAATGAATGGTGCCCAAGCCCTTTATGATTCAGTAAAAGTCAGACTTTCCTGTGCCACTTTACAAGATGGATTCAAGGTTTGTTATTTGCTGATATGTATACAATTCTCTATAGATCATTTTCCTGGAATTGTTTAAAAGTTATATGATATCTCTGTCTCTGCTGGGAATATGTGAATAGGTAAGATTTTTCACCCGAGAGCCATTCTTAAACCACTTTAATAGAGCAGCACTTGTCTGTTACAGTTATTCTTATGTCATTAGTATTGCTTTCATTATTTATGAAGCTGATACACAACCGAACAAAATGTTTTTCACTACAAATTACTGGGTCTACTGGTTATGTTGATATTTCTGATTGTTAACATTTTTCTGCATTTAGAAATATAGTTTGTAAATCGTCATTCCCATACAGTGATATGCATTAGTCTTGTTCATTTAATCCCAGAATGTTCTTGTTTTTTGTACATAGTGCTACATACACAAGACAGTTTTCTATAGTAGGTAGATATAGTGTATAATATAAAATGCTTTATAAATGCAACATCCTTAAACTGGATTATGAGAAGCCTGATGTGACACCTTGTGGTAATAAAGTGTACTGCTTCTCAGAAAATTAGGATAGGAAAAGAGATAATCACGGATGGTAGTTTTTTAACTTTAAATCAAGATTTGCTATAATATGGCCTAGCAGAGTTCGAGCAGAGTACTAGCAGAGTTGGATGTGTGGGGGGTTGGGCCTTAGGGGTAGGGCCACTCCTGCAATAATACAATGGGAGAACCTTGCCTCAGTTACCAGAGGCTGTAAAAAGCTCTTGCTGTACTAGTGATGTCCCCCCCCCTTGACCTGATTCAACGCTAAAGTTCTAAGCACGAAAAGGGAGAGAGGGGGTGGCACCTGGGCTGCTGCCTCGGGTGGTGTCAGCACCAGAATCGATACTAATTGGGGTTTCCCACCATTCTGGATTCTGACAAATTACAGATGGACTATGTATTTGAAGTACTAGGGCCTATTATGAATCTCAGACCTGTACAGCCCTATAAATGTTTACCTCCTGTTTGCAATTATGACATCTCCTGTTTAAAGATATTGGACAGAAAATACTGACAATTTAACTTACACAGTACTATCATTAAAACAGTATTCACTTTCACTGTAATGAAATGATATAGTTATAGTTTTAGTTATTTGGTTCAGCTCTTTAAAGGAACAGTTCATTATAAAAATAAAAACTGGGTAAATAGGCTGTGCAAAATAAAAACATGTTTGTAATATAGTTAGTTAGGCAAAAATGTAATGTATAAAGGCTGGAGTGACTGGATGTCTAGCATAACAGAACAGAACACTACTTCCTGCTTTGCAGCTCTATAGTCAGTGACTTGAAGGTGGGCCACATAGGACATATCTGTTCAGAGAGTTTGCAATTGATCCTTATCATTCAGCTCAGATTCAAAAGCAATAGTTATGGCCCATGTGGCCTTCTCTCCAGACACTGATTGGTTACTGCTTGGTCACCAGGGTAACCAGTCAATGGAAACCAAGAGAGCTGAAAAGCAGGAAGTAGAGTTCTGTTATATTAGACATCCAGTCACTACAGCCTTTATACACTTAATTTTTGGCTAACTAACTATATTAGAAACATTTTTATTTTTAACAACCTATATGTTTATCCAGTTTTTATTTTTATACTGAACAATTCCTTTAATATACTAACTGATATGGGATCAAAATATCTTTTTTGAAATAGGTCACAGCAGACAGACATTGCAACCTGTTCCTCACTGTCTACTTGAATCCAGGATTTCAAAGCCTATCCAGTGATGTACGAGCGCACTTCAGAGCTGTCTCTCTGGTTTCTCCAGATATCACCTTCGTTGTAAAGGCCAAACTCACCAGCCTTGGTTTCAAGAGCCCGAAAGCCCTTGCTACAAGACTTCAGCTTATCTCAGAATTGATCAAAGAGCAACTGTTAGTTATCTGTATATTTTTTAACTTTACCATCCAGCTTGTTTTCTTTAAAAATTATTGTATGGGACAATACCTATATGGGACCTTTTATCCAGAATGCTCGTCACATGGGGTTTTTCATAAAAGGGACTTTTATGTAATTTAAATCGCCATACCTTTAGTCTAACCCAATGGGATTGTTTTGCCACCAATATGGATTCATGCAGCATGGTTACCATCAAGTACAAGGTATTGCTTCATTATTATAGAGGAAAAGGAAATCATTTTAAAAAATTCAATTATTTCATTAAAATGGTTAAAGGAAAACTATACCCCCCAAACAATGTAGGTCTCTATTAACAGATACTGAGTAAAACAGCTCATGTGTAAAACCCTGCTTCATGTAAATGAACCATTATCATAATAATATACTTTTTTAGTAGTATGTGCCATTGGGTAATCATAAATAGAAAATTGCCATTTTAAAAAATAAGGGCTGCCCCCTGAGATCGTAAGAGTCACTGTGTACACATACAAACCACATGTAAGGTCACATGAGCCAATTAACAGACAGAGTTCTGCCTTTTGCTTCCTCACTTCTTCCTGTTACAGTTAGTGTTGTAGTATTTCTGGTCAGGTGATCTCTGAGGCAGCACAGATAGAGTCATGAAATGGTGGTTCAAGGCAAGAGATGTAAAAGGGCAATATTTATGTAAATATATATTCCAGTTTGGTAAAATTCTTTAATATGTCATTCAATTTGATATAAACTATCTGTTGCTTATGTATTCATTTTGGGAGTATAGTTTTCCTTTAACAAAATAGAATATCCAGAGCTAAAATAATTGTGTGGAAAAAAACTCACCTCAGTGAAACAGGCCGATATAGTAACATGATCCAAGCTTGTCATGGCCCAGAAACATCATTATCAATTTTCCAGTTAAATTGAGTCCTTAATTTTATTTATCTCAGAATTTTAAGCAGTTTTCCTAATTCAATGTTGTCTTTAGTTACAAACACAAATAAAAAACAGATACCTGTTTTCTTCCACTGTCACTTTTACACATTTACAAAATAATATCCCCCAGTGCTCTGAAGAATGCACAATGTGTTTGTGTGCTCGCAAGGCGGGAGTAGTGTGGGCTGGCGCTAGGACTGCGCAGCCTAGGGACACCCTCCCAGGAAATCCGGTTTTTAAACAGGTGACCAGTAAATACTACCTGCTTATTTTTTGCTATGGGCTGGGTCGGACTGGAGCACCCACCTGGGCTGCAACATCAAGAGCACTCCTAACTTCCACCCCAACCCCCGCGCATAACGAATGTCCGTGCGTCTTACGGTATGGAGATACAAATTACGGAAATACTCCTTATCCAGAAAACCACAGGTCCTGAACATTCTGAATAACAGGTCTAATAACTATATAGCAATTGCTAATTAATTCTTGCTAATGCAGTGGATGTATTTATATGAAAGCAATATTTTGAATTACTAATCATAAAATCATACAGCCATATTTTCTTTTCTGAACTGAATGTGTTTGTACTTGCTTTACTTTTTAATAGAGCTGAGAACTACCTGCAGTGCTTTACTTTGCAGTCTATGATGGAGGTGGTATTTCGGGCATATCAGAGACGTGAAGCTCAGAAGGATGGTAGCAGTCAGCTAAGTACTTCCGAGCCAGATGGAGGAAAGGTTTCTCGTTCTAGCAGTGCCATGTCTTACCAACAACTCGCACGATATGGAACAAGTATGATTGCTTTTCCTCCCTAGGCTTTCTTCAATAATCATCTCTTTTGAGATGGTAAATAAGGAGTTAGTATTTTCAGCACTTTGGACTGGTTTAGTGAAAATTATTAATAATGAAAAAAACAGGGTCCTTGGGACATACTGTATGTTCCCAATAATACATGATAGACATGTTTTAGTTCTGTAACTGCCCTGGGTTTTTCAAAAAAACTTTCAACAACTGTCTTAAAATGTAAAGTGGACAATACATCAAAACCTCAATTTTACATACCCTGATTTTAAGCTTTACATTATTTTACTATTTTTGAGGTCCCACCAATATATAATGCATTTTCCTGGATTTTAAACCATTTTTGATGGTCCTCTGAAAAATGTAAAATAGGAGTTCTACTGTAAATATTATTCCTTGCAATTTATCATTTGTGGTGTGGATATGTCTGTAAAAAGATTTTTCATTATCCGTGGAATGAGGATACTCTATTTGCAAAACCAAAAAATATTCTGTAACTCTATTAATCTTAAAAAATATGTTTTTATTCGAAAATCATGTTAAAAAGATAGGCATATAGACCACATGGTATAGTTATGGTATATCTTTTTAACATGATTTTTGAATAAAAACATATTTTTTAAGATATTATAGCGTTACAGCAGTGATCCCCAACCAGTAGCTCACGAGCAACATGCTGCTCTCCAACACCTTGGATGTTGCTCCCAGTGGCCTCAAAGCAGGTGATTAATTTGGAATTACTGGCTCGGAGGCAAGTTTAAGTTGTATAAAAACCATATAGAGCCTTCTGTAGGCTGTCAGTCCACATAGGGGCCACCCATTAGCCAATCACAGCCCTTATTTGACACCCCAGGAACATTTTGCATGCCTGTGTTGCTCCCCAACATATTTTATTTTTGAATGTGGCTCACGGGTATAAAAGGTTGGGGACCCCTGCGTTACAGGATCATTTTCTGGTTTTGGATATCTGTACCCTTGGAACTGAGGGTTTTATCCTAGAAACTATGGACAGACCCCTTAGACTTCAGCATCCTATTCATATTTTTCTAAGGATACTCTATTTCACTTGAACTGGACAGTATATGGTTTAGAGGTAATTAGTTTATCAATTGTCTGGACTGCTGGGCAATACAGAAAAACAGTTTCAAGAGAGGGTAAATATGATTATTGAAGCCATTGTAAGAAAATATAACTTGGGTGATTAGAAAAACTCTTACAAAGTCTTATATAAATCTGAATGTACATGACTAACTGGATTCTAAAATAAATCTTTCCAATTGGGAAGAAATTACAAAGAAAAGACAAAATATCATGCCCTTTTCATATATTTCAGGTTCAGCAACCACATTCAAAACTGGTAACAGCTCAGACAAGAAAAAGAACCCCATTTCTTCCAACCCTGCTCTTGCTGCTGCCAAGGAAAGCCATGTACTAATAGCTGATGCACTTAATGATGTCATTGGTCCCAGAATGACTGGCAGTGTGAGTGCAAAACTGTTTTAACAACTGGGTCATAACTTGGCATCTCTTCTTATGTATTTATTCAAAATTTTATAAATATATAGGGTGCACGGGTTGGCCTAAATAAAAGCCTATAAGTATGCAATTATTTTATACTACTCTATACCTTGCATAGTCTACTGTCCAGTCAAAAGGATTATGAAAAATAATCAGTATTTTACATAATGTACATAAAGTGGTACTGTTTGGTGTATTTCAGAACGTTTTTACAGTCCTTCCTTAATATGCCTTATAACCTATTATTCAGGGCATACATTTAACTTCTCACCCATTCTTAAATCTATTAAATGCAAATATCTTACTATGTGATTCTCACTGAGTTGAAATTTGAATTTACAATTACAGAATTTTCTAGTATTCAAGCAAATCATTGGAGATGTGTTTATGGGAATGTATGAATCACCAGGAGCCCGGCAGATTTCTCAAAAGGAGCTGGAAAAAGCTATTGCAATACAAATGGAGGAAAATCAATTATTTCCGCATTCACCATGGCTGAACAAAGTGAAACAGTTCTATAATCTTTCTCTAGTCATGCCTGGTAAGCATCTTATTTAATGTATATCTGTCTATATATTAGCTTGATTGAAAATCAAAAATAGAGAAATTAACAATAATATTTACTTTTGGAAGAAAATACCTTGATATGCTCAGAAATATAAGTCTAAGCCAATATATCTCTCATAAGCTATTGTTGTGGATATAAAACCCATTTACAATAACATTTATGAAATGAAGCATTATTTATACACTAATGCACCTTTTCTGTAATTGTAATGTCTACTAAAAAATCTTGTAGACATTAAATAAATCAAATAGGCTGGTTTTCCTTCCAATATGGATTAATTCTATCGTAGTTTGGATCAAGTACAAGGTACAGTTTTGTTATAACAGGAAAAAAGGAAATTGTTTTTAAAAATTTGGATTATTTGGATAAAATGGAGTCTATGGGAGACAGCCTTTCCATAATTCAGTGCTTTCTGGATAACGGGTTTCAGGATAATGGATCCCATACCTGTATATAGTTTGTATTATGCTCATGTCATGTAAAATGGGTGTTTTCTTTGCATCTATGGCCACCTTTAGGCATAGAGGTGGAGGAGACAATTACTTTCACTTCCCATTCAGCACTTCCTAGATGTCACTGCTCTCCCCACATTCCCCCAGTTCTCTTAACGATTTAATTGTGTAACCAGGGCATGGAGATGGACATCGGGTCCCTCATTCTGGTGCACAAACAAGATTCTGAGATGATGCAAGGCTTGCCTTAATAACAGTGTCCACAAAATGACTCCTGCCTGCTTGCTATAATTATGAATTCCTAGAGTGAAGGAAACAAGCTTCAAATAATTTATATAGTGTAATTAGAGTTCATTTTGCTTGACTAATGTGATAAATAGGATTTTAAATATTTTTTTTGGGTGACAGGTCCACCTTTAATGCACCAATTTATTAAAACATTATTGTTGTCTCTCATTAGGTATAATTGTGGCAGGACCTCCAGCCTCTGGAAAAAGTTCATGTATCAGTGCCCTTGTGCAGTCCCTTAATCACCTTCAAGTGTCCCCAGAGGAGCCAACTCATAAACTTGTCAAGATCAACCCCCTGAGTGTGGACCAGAGCAACCTAATGTTTGGCAGTCAGAATGCGTCACACATTTGGGAAGATGGCATTGTCACCTATGTTTGGAAAAGAGCTATACGAGTAATGATTTTGAAGTTACAAATAAACATCACAAACAATGCTAGCTGTGTGTAACTACTGTGCTGCTTGTGTCTGCATAAACATGATATTATGCCTGTAACTAAGGATACCTAAAAAAAAAAAAATATTGCAGAAAAAAAAATATGAAAATATATCTGCTATAAGAAAATCTATTTTTAAACCAATCTATTATTTTGACCTTAAAGTATATTTTTCTAATGTCACTTGTATCAATAAACTCACTTTTACTTGCAAACTACATAATGATTATATTTAATTTTAAAACTGTGCTTACTTACTTTTAGAGTCGCAACAACACCTGGATATGGTTTGATGGGCAGCTTAGTTCCAACTGGTGTGACAATTTTAATAGTGTTCTAGGATGTGAAAAGGTAAATTCCTTCTTTATTGCTAATGATTCATGCAATGATAAATAAATCTGGAGTACCTTATCCTCTTAGCAGGTTTGCAGTGTAACCATTAAGAATGTTTTTTATGAAATTAAAGGGTTTAAATTAACTTTTAGCACACTATAGAGACAATTTGCAATTGGTTTTAATTTTTTATAATTTGTGGTTTTTGAGTTATTTAGCTTTTTAATCAGCAGTTCTCCAGATTGCAATTTCAGCATTTCAGCAGAATGGTTGCTAGAGTCCAAATTACCCTAGCAACAAAACTGATTTGAATAAGAAACAGGAATATGAACAGGAGAGGGCTTGAATAGAAAGATGAGTAATAAAAAGTAAAAATAGCAATACATTTGTAGCCTTACAGAGCATTTGTTTTTAGATGGGGTCATTTGAAACCTGGAAAGAGTCTGAAGAAAAAAATCACATAATAAAAAACACTAAAAAAATATAATTAAGACCAATTGAAAAGTTGCTTAGAACTGGACATTCTGTAACATACTAAGTGGCACATTTATTACGGGTCGAATATCAAGGGTTAATAAACCCTCGAATTCGACCCTCAAAGTAAAAGCCTTCGAATTCGAATATCGAATTCGAAGGATTTTGCGCAAATACTACGATCGAGTTTAATTGATCGATTGAAGGATTTTTCTTTGATCAAAAAAACCTTAGAAAAGTGATGGGGAAGGTCTCGATAGGCTAACATTGTAGCTCGGTAGGTTTAAAGTGGCGAAGTAGGTAGTCAAGGTTTTTTTAAAGAGACAGTACTTCGACTATCGAATGGTCGACTAGTCGAACGATTTTTACTTCGAATCATTCGAATCGAAGTCGAAGGTCGTAGTAGCCTATTCGATGGTCGAAGTACCCCAAAAAATACTTCGAAATTCAAAGTTTTTTTAGTTCGAATCCTTCACTCGAGCTTAGTAAATGTTCCTCCACATGTTATGTGAAAGGCAAACCACTCCTTTAAGTCAAATACAGATTGTGTGTATAACAAAATAAAAAAAAGTTTAAAGGCCCTATAGCAAATAACATTAAATTCTACATCTCTTAAATAAAATGTTAAATGTTTTCATCTTGTCTTTTGTTTAAAGGAGTTGCAGCTTAGCAATGGTGATCGCTTGGAAGCCCCTGAGAATCTAAAACTGGTTTTTGAAACAACTGATTTACAGCTGGCTTCACCTGCCACTCTAACAAAAGCCGTAAGCACGGGACAGCATTAAATTTGTTTCTCTTTTAATGGACAAGAATCACCTTTTCCATTGCCTGTTAGCCAGTGCCTCACACTTTGCACTGTTGCTGCTACAGAGTAAAGCTCTGTTTAGAGTTCCAATTGCAATTATAGACTTCTAAAGAACAGTACAATATTTCGGGGGTTATTTATCAAAATCAAAATGTTTCTGATTTTTTAAATAAAAAAAGTTCACCCAGAATCCACGATTTGATCTTATTTATTAAGAAAAAAGCTTGATTTAATCAGTTCTGGTAAAAACTCGATAAAATTGAATAAAAACCTGTATCATACAGAGTTTTTTCTTGAATTGCCCGATTTTTTGGGCCTTTTCCCAAAAATCCCTAATTTTTTGGATTTTTGCCCGAAAAGGTTAAATTTTCAGGCTAATTTCAGTGCAGGCCACAGAAACGTCAGAATAGGGACGTCAGAGAGGGACCTCTGCCATTGACTTATACACAACCTCGGCAGGCCTGAGATGGTGGATTTTCGGATTAGGGCTTCGGATCTTGTGATGGGCGAATTTATTCGGCAGGCGCAAATTCCCGAGATTCGCCGCCGGCGAATAAATTACTGAAACCGCCGCGAAAATTTGCCGGCGTAATAAAAATGGATGCCAGCATCAAAAACAAGACGCCGGCGAAGTTTCGCAAATTTTTCGGCGAATCGAAACACCCCAAATTCGCCCATCACTATTCGGATTTAATCAATCTCGAAAAATGTATTAAAGCCCTGAGTTCCAGGTCCCTGTATTTTCTTAGTGGGGAAGCAAGCCTAGCCTATTGGTCTAGAATACGGTACAGGCATGATGAACAAGGTATTGCTTTGCTTTAACATGTAGTAAGAGTAATGCCATGCCACTCCTTTGCACTTGTCTGCTAGGGAATGGTACAACTCTCCATGTCAGGAAAAAAAACACAATCTGCAATGGTAGGAGGAGGGCACAAGTACATTTTACATTAATAGCTTTCTATCATTTTTATTGGTGTTTTATAACAGGGAATATTGTATATAGAAGGGGAAGCTCTTGGCTGGAAACCCCTTTCTAAAGTTTGGCTGGATAGAAGAAATCAACAAGAAAATGCTGTGAGTATGAATGTCTGCATCCTGCACGCTCCTGATGTATCAACCCACCTTTTTCCTCAGTTTAATCTCTCTAAATACTCTCAGTATGAAAGCTATACCATCCACCAGTACAGAAAAAGTACCTTACAGTAAGGGGCAGATTTACTAAGGGTCGAATTTCGAAGTACAAAAAACTTCGAAATTCGACCTTTGAATTAAAAAACTTTGAATTCGAATATCGAATTTGAAGTTTTTTCAACAAATTCGACAATCCTGCAGTCTAATAAAAATCGAATGTTTCGAACTATTTTTAGCGATCGATCAAAGGATTTCTATTTGACCAAAAAAAACTTAGAAAAGTGCTGTGGAAGGTCCCCATAGGCTAACATTGCACTTAGCTTTAATTTGGCTAAGTATGAAGTCGAAGTTTTTTTTAAAGAGACAGTACTTCGATTATCGGATGGTCGAATAGTTGAACTATTTTTACTTGGAATCGTTAGAATCGAAGTCGAATGGTCGAATATAGCCTATTCGATGGTCGAAGTACCCAAAAATTTACTTTGAAATTCAAACTTTTTGACATTCGAACCAATCACTCGAGCTTAGTAAATCTGCCCCTAACTGTTATGTAAAGCTGTTCAATTTCTCGATTATTGCTTCTTATCAAAATACACAATTATCAGAATACAAAAAGGCAATTCTGCACTAAATAATTATAAATATTTTATGACTGTAAGTCTTCACAAAAGGCTATAATAATAACGTTTTTGAAATCACATAACAGCCAGAGTTTTCAACAACAGAAAGAATTCAATATTGTATGTTTTAAATCTGTGTCATATAAAATATTTATAATTCGAATAAGGAACAGAAGGACAGAATCGCAGGTTTAACTGCTAAAGTGCATTTTTGCACATCTGCCCTTTTTCAAGTGTATAAAATATTTACTATTGCTCTAAGTTGCATTGTATCTTGATGTTTTACACTATTCTCACCAATCCTAGTCTAGACAATACATGTTTAATAAATATCCAATACCTGATGTGGTGGAAAGTGAAAGTGATATATCTTCTACTTTTAGGTACTTTCAAAAGCCTTCTACAAGACGCTGGATCCCATCTTTAATTACATTCTTCATGATGCCACGTAAGACAACCTATTTTTATTTTGCTCTCTTTCTAGAGACATTATGATCTAAAATGGACAGTTTAGTTTTGTCACTTGTTGTTTACCCCCCATTCACCATACATATTCATCCTACTCTAGACATATGCACTGATTAAATTTAAACTACAGCATTTCCATGCAAAAAAAAAAAAAAAATCCTTTACATTTAAGTAGTTTTTAATGGGCACAATACACTATGCACTGTGAAAATGAATCTATTTAAAGGGACAGAACTCAATACCCCCAATCTTATAGGCAATGATGAATAAAATATTCATATTCATGTCTGACTTCACTCTGGGCTAAAATAATCATTAACATCAATGGATCACCCCATTGATCTTCTCTGCTCCCTGTCTGTGTTTTACATGACTTGTGGGCATGTCCAAATGGTCCATGCCAGAAGCACAATAGGAGGTGGTTAGCGAATCACAGCACTGCATTCACACAAGCAAAGATAGACTGCAGTTCTCTGTCAGGTCCTCTGCTTGACAAAGAGGGGAGTGCCACTCGAAACGTTGTATTATCATGCTGCTGTCCTACATACAATAAAGACGGTTTTATTGAAGCTGGAGTGCTGTCTATTGGGAGAGAACTTTAAGGTACACCTAGTTCCTGACTGAGTATGGAGGCAGCATGAAGTGGAAGAGATGGGTGGGACTGTTAGGGTTTGGTGTAAATAATTTATCTAAGCATATTCTATTTATATATTAATAGGAGTATAATGCAATGGAACATTCTTGTTTTACCCACTACATCCTCTTTAAGGGAACAGTTGTTCTGTAGATAAAGAACATGTACTCATATTTCTGTGGCGTTCATACAGAAAACATTTCTTCAGTTTTTGTTGAAAGATACTGTAGTGTCAAATTATGGTTAAAAAAATTCTATATATTCTTTTTTGCATTTATTTATGTATTTGTTTAGGCCTGTTGTTCCAGTCACAGAAGTTTGCCTGTTCCGCTCTTGCACAAACCTTCTAGCAGTCATGCTGAATGACAAGGCACAAAGCATTGGAGGGCAGTTGCATATTGAGAGGCTTTTTATCTTCTGTCTTATCTGGTCGGTGGGAGCTCTCATTGACCGCACAGAAAGAAAGAAGTTCAGTGAGATGCTCAAGATTTACACTTCAGTGTAAGTTACACGTGTGATGTCCTTTGTCAATCAGTCCTGGGTAAACATAATTATATTATAGCTTACTAGCGAAGATCCATTATAAGAATGTAAATATTTAGTTTGTTCTTTGTCTGGAGAACTGACTGTGACCAAGGGTTGTCCAACTGTAACTTGCACTACTTTTATTGTATCATGCATTTACAGCTCCTCCCACAATAAGCAGTTTCAAAAGGAAATAGTCATGAAAAGTATGTCAATAAGAATTAGAATTTTATTATGAAAAAGTTCTAGCCATTTTTGACTGCATAGGGAAATATATTCCCTGGACCCCCAATACTGGGTTTCTAGCTGTTTGTAAGTAAGTTGTTCTTTACTGACATACTAACTGCAAGAATTTTACAGCACAATGGCAAATGGAAATAAGAAAGAAAAAAGAACATACACTTAAACACTGTAATTTCCATGTTATCCCACTGAATACTGTAAATACAGGTTTCTGTCACTTAAAGGAGAAGGAGAGGTTAAAACTAAGTAAGCCTTATCAGAAAGGTCCATTTAAATATACCAGTAAACCCACAAAGTAGTGCTGCTCTGAGTCCCCTGTCAAAAGAAACACAGCATTTCTTTCCTTCTATTGTGTACTCATGGGCTTCTGTATCAGACTTCCTGCCTTCAGCTTAAACCTCATTGCCCTGGGCAAGAGCATGCTCAGTTTGCTCCTCTTACCCCCACCCCTCCCTTCTCTACTGTAATCTGAGCCCAGAGCAGGGAGAGACTCAGGCAGGAAGTGATGTCACACCCCATTAATACTGCATCTCCTATCCTAAACAAACAGAGAGTTTCTAGAGCTTTTTACTCAGGTATGGTCAAACATTCTACAGAATAAATATAGCATTCTAGCTTGCACTATTGCAGCTAATCTATTGCCAATAAAATGCCTCCGTAGCTTTCCTTCTCCTTTAAGGGATCCTGTTTATAGAAGAGTTTTATCAAGTTAGTGTCTTGAAGATTCTGGAAATTTAATTACACAATTCTTTCAAACTCTGATTCAATGTGCATTATTTCAGGCACAAATGTACTTTATTTTTATGATAATTACTAAGTAGTATTTATTATACTGTACAAAGTTGATTGCCCATTGATTTTATGGGTTATTGCAAATTAAAATCTGTGCTAGTAAAATGTGCCCTACAAAGGATTTACTAACATGGGGCAAATTTGCTGCAATGCAATAAGCAACTTGCGTTACAGCAAGTGCAACAACAATTAAAACTTTATAGTCGGAGGTGAGAAGTCAGTATGATGTATATATTGTACTGTCAAACGGCTACAAAATCAATAACTGCAGAAAGCCCTGCACTACATGGACTTAGTGAAATAATTTACTCATGAAGAAGAGTATCCCCATTTCCAGTAATTATGCTTTCGGCCCCAGCTACATACTGTATTAATGAAGCAATCCCTATTTGGTCCCTTCCTGTTATACAATGATAAAGCACAGATAATCTGCTAGTAGTGATGGGTGAATCTGTGTCACAAAAATTTGCAAAGCGTATTGAAGCTAATGGACAAGCATCATTTTTGTAGCGAGCAACAATTTTTTTATGTGCTACTATTTGGTCCAAATGCATTAAAGTCAATTGACGTCCCAATAATTTTGACTCGCAGGATTTTTTGCCGGCAAATCGCCACGGTTTCGTGAATTTAATCACTTGCGGCGAAAAACAGAAATTCACATTGAATTAGTGTCCGGCGAATTTATCCAAAGATGACTAATAGGACCTCCTGTTGGTGCTACAGTGAATGGGACATGTGAAAGTGTACAATTGCTCCATTTGCTCCACTATCAGATGTGCTAATCAAATGACAATATTGTAACCTCCTAAATACAGGAAACCATACTGTATTATTTTATGGACAATGCTTATAGAGTACTGTAAATCTTATCATTGTTACTAAACAGTACACAAATAGAGCAGTTGCATGGACTGATAGGGTTGAACTACATGGGGACATTGGTTCAGTTTGCATCCTACAATTATAGTCTACAATTATAATGCAACTAATATCACATGATCTGTAAACTATATTAAATATTTTCCTCCCAACATGACATGACTGCTGATTCCTTCTAACAAGATAAAGTAGAACAGACAGTTGTTTTATATAAAATAGATATCTATTTTAACAGCAGAACATTAATTTTAAATTTAACACAATTATTTTTTAAATTTAGTTTGCCAGATGATGACCATGAAATTTCTGTCTTTGATTATTACCTTGATGAGTCTGGAGAGTGGGACACTTGGCAGTCACGTTTGCCAGAAATGACATACATTGGCAGCACAGACATCATGGGAGAGGTGTTTGTTGAGACACAAGACACAGTGAGTAGGTGACATTGCCTAGTTTGTATGGAAAAACAGTGAAGGTTATATAGTGTGTACATTATATTTACACACTAACATTTCTCACATTGATGTCAGCAGTTCATCAGAATATTGTTCTCAGACTGTGAGTGCCTTCCTGCAGTAGACTCATGAGAATTTTTCCTATACTAGATGATAATCCGCACTTTTTTGGAATATGCTAGAATGGGATCCCAGCATGTCCTATTAACGGGACCTCCAGGGTGTGGGAAAACGGCATTAATAAATGACTTCATCTCAACACAAGGTAACTTGCACTTTTTTGGAAGGCAATTATTCTTTATCAATTGAAAACATAGCTCAATTGGTATGTTTTATTACTTTCAGACAGAGCTCATACTGTGCTGAAACGAATGGTGTTTTCAGGATCTTCGAAAGCCAAACAACTCCAAGACCTCTTGGAGGAAAATATAGTTCATAGACAAGGTAAAAAGATATATTTTGTCTTGTCGGTGCCAACAGTTTCACTTGTAAGCCCAGTATAACTGAAAGTTATTTAGCACTAACCATGATTAGTTAATTAGTATCTTCAGTTTTTTTTGTCCTAAAGAAATCTACTTGCAATCTAAATACTGTGAAAGCCAGTGATGTATATATATCATCAAAATGTACATGGAACCCATGGATCAAACAATGATCTTGCTATAGACACATACAGAAATATGGCAGATGACTGAATCCCTCAACAGTCAGTATGTGCATGGCATGTTCTAAAACCATAGATACCATCACAGCTGTACTTGTCCATAGCATGCCATTAGTTTTGACCAGTCTTTAATTAGTTAGAAAATGAAAGCTTTAATTGGTTGCTATGGACAGCCCTTGTTCAGTTTGCCACAATATTGATGTATTCTTCCAATTCATTTACGAAATCTATTTTACTGGAACTATATATTTATTTATTTATTTGATACTTTTTTTTTAGTTCTGACTTTTTGACATTGGAGCCACGAATATCTTCCTATTCTTGAAACATTTTCATCCAATGTTCCCCTGTAAATAAATTTCCCTTTTCTGCATTACATTTTTACACAGCTTTATAAATATGCCACTTAGTTTGAATTATACCCATTATAATTGTTAACAGGTTTTGTCTATGGTGCAAAGGATGGGAAATCTCTAAAACTATTTATTGATGACATGAGCCTGCCCACACCAGATGAGAATGGGGTGCAGAGTTGCAATGAGGTAAAGTTTGTGATATGTTCTATAAGATTGGACATTAGTCTACAGTATATCCTTAAAGGTATGATTTACCCCAAATTATTTGAGATATCACAGTCCCTATTATAGATTATAAATCTATTAAAAGTTCTAGAGGAGGTACAGCTATGGGACCTGTTATCCAGAATGCTCAGGACCTGGGGCTTTCTGGATAATGGATCTTTCCATACTTTGGATCTTCATACCATAATTCTACTAGAAAATGATTTAAACATTAAATAAACCCAATAGACTGGTTTTGCTTCCGATAATGATTAATTATATGTTAGTTGGCTCAAATACAAGCGGTGTTGGACTGGGATGCCAGGGGCCCACCAGAAAACCCTAGACCGGGGCCCACCAGAAAACTTTAGACCATGGGCCCACTTTCCAAACTATTATTCCTCTCGTCATTTAACCTCTTTATTCTCCTAGTTTTTTATATCTCCTTACTATACTCTAGTCTTTCAACATTAAGCCTATTTTTTCCCATGACGAAATAGGGAATGATCATGAAATAGACTAAACAAAAGGAACACCAAGAGCCCCAATAGTGTAATATGTATTGGTAAGGGATAATGAAATAAGAGTAGATAACATATACTCACAAACCAAGGTTACCAATAGGCAACCACTGTAAAGGCAGGTGGGGAGATTGTCCTGACCCCACTCAGGATTAAGAAGTCGCTCTCTGTAGATAGAAAAAGGGTATCAACCCTCCACCCAGGGTGGACTTAGTATTGTATAAAAAGAACAGAGGCGCCAAAAGAATAAGATTCTTAACGAACTCCAGAGGCGCTAAGTGTGTATACTACTGCCAGATGCTGTAACTCCTATGTTTATTGCCTGAAGACGCGGGTCTGAGCCTGTGAAACGCGTTGCACTGATTGGAGTTCGTTAATAAATTTTGACTGCTTAATTACAGTCGTTTTGTGTCTGCTTGGAGGAGGTAAGTCCACTACTGCCTCCTCTGATTACCAAGTTTTGGTTTTTAAACTCATTTATATCCTTTTATTCTTTTGGCGCCTCTGTTCTTTTTATACAATGAAATAGACTAAATGGTTAGAAGCAAGAGGGCCCACTGACACCTGGGCCCACCGGGAGTTTTCCTGGTATCCCGGTGTGCCAGTCCGACACTGAATACAAGGTACTGTTTTATTATTATAGGGAAAAAGGAAATAATTTTTTAAAATTTATATTATTTGGATAAAATGGAGTCTATGGGAGATGGCCTTTCCATAATGCTGAGCTTTCTGGATAATGGGTTTCTGGATAACAGATCCCATACCTGTACTATATGTGACCATTGCAGCTGATCATTTAATAGATTCTGCTTTTTTGGTACAGCTGAAAGAGATGGTACAGAATAAAATACCAATGGAGTTTATGCATGTATGCAGGTTAAAATTGGGCCTCAAGCTACTCAGCACCTTAACAGAGACGTGAATATTGAAAAAATACCCTTACCCCAATATGACCAATATGTTTTAATTTTGAGAAACAAAAACAAAATCGTGTGCCAACTACTCATATGCTTTCTACCCTAGCTGCTACGGATGCTTCTGGATGATAATGTCCTTGTAAGACTGAGAAAACCTTTTGAATGGCAGTGTCTGGAGGGGATTATTGTAAAAGCAGCAATGTCCTTACCTAAGTATGAGAACAGTACCCAGAGAACCTTCTCCCAGAGGCTTTTGGTAAGTTTCATTAGTCTGGTTTTGTTTCTCCAATAAATCCTAAAAAAGGAGTATCACAATCATACTGAAATCTCTGTTGCATGTAAAACATAATACATATATTTATTATTAGTAGTAGTACTAAAACAGAACACCACTTAAATTATGTTTTTCAAGTCATTTAAAAAAAAACTAATTCTAAGCGTCTCTACAATATACATTAATAAAATATTTTTATATGGTTTTAGATTTATTTTTAAGCGTTATTACTACTGAAAGCATCAATTGTCTGGTTATTTCTAGTCTCTGTACGTCTGGTTCTGACTCCTAAAACTATGTAACAGATTGAGAGGAGCTGTTCTGTTTTGAGTCACAGAACAGAAAGGATTAAAACAAATACAGGTATGGGACCTGTTATCCAGAATGCTCGGGACCTGGGGTTTTCTGGATAATGGATCTTTCCGTAATTTGGGTCTTCATGCCTTAAATCTACTAGAAATTCTTTTAAACATTAAATAAACCCAATAGGCTGGTTTTGCTTCCAATAAGGTTTAATTATATCTTAGTTGGGATCAAGTACAAGCTACTGTTTTTATTACAGAGAAAAAGGAAATCATTTTTACTAATTTGGATTATTTGGATAAAATGGAGTCTATGGGAGACAGCCATTCTGTAATTTGGAGCTTTCTGGATATCGGGTTTCCGGATAAGGGATCCTATACCTGTACTGCTTTCAATTGCAATTGCTTTTACAAATAATTGAAACTGCTGAATTTGGAAAGAGGCAAACAATTACATTTGCTTTAATTATGCAATTTTTTGGTGAGATTTCGCTTTAAATATATTAAGTTCTACTAAATACATGTTCATTGCTATGTACAATTTACTTTTCAGATCACTGTGCATTTCACTGGAAACCTCTTCTTTATAAATGAACCCTGATATCCAAGGAACCATATCATACTAAATGTTAATCAAAGAGAAGAGTTTCTCTAATCTTGTTGTCAGTTCTCCCATGCAGTTTACAACAATCAACCCAAGGGTTGCTGAGAAGCTCGACATATTGCCTGTTTTTGGCACAAGAAATCATTGATTTCACATTTGTAGTGTGCTGCTGTATAATGTTTGATAGTATGGTGCACTGAGAAGAGTAACCTTTAGTTTCATGATGTAGTATTATATATAGGAGATTGAAAGGTATTGTTTTTTTCTTTTTCAGCGTCATTTTGCCATATTTCACCTGCCAGAACTAGAAGGATCACAGCTGCAGCAAGTCATTTTCTCTGTACTTGAAGTAAGTTTCAACAAAAAATACGTGTCTCAGTTTTAATTGTAGTCATAATAGTTGGACTAGAGTTTCATTCTTACTGTTTGGGATCATAGTTTGAAAAAAGTGAGAGCCAACTGCTTGCATATGAATGAAGTATCCGTAGTGTCTGTAACCTAAATATTAATGTGCAGCTTTTAAAGGAAAACTAAACTCCAAAAATGAATATGGTTAAAATTGTATATAAAAATGTAATGTATATATAGTTCAGTATATTTTATATACTGAACTTATTGCACCAGCCTACAATTTCAGCTTCTCAATAGCAGCAATGATCTAGGACTTCAAACTTGTCACAGGGAGTCACCATCTTGGAATGCTACACTCACATGCTCAGTGGGCTCCGAGCTGCTGTTAAGAAGCTAAGCTTAGGGGACATTATAAATTTACAAGCAGAAAATGAGGTTTGTCCGTAATATAAGCTGATGCTACAGGGCTGATTATAAAATGCTGATACTAGTTGTACTGGTTTCTAAGCTGTCATGTAGTAATTATCTGTATTAATTACTAATCAGTCTTATATTGTGACAGTTATATTCTATGTGTACTGTATATTGTGAGCGGGTCCCTAAGCTCAGTAACTGACAGCAGCACATAGTATGTGCAGTGAATCAGCAGAAAAGAAGATGGGGAGCTACTGGGGCATCATTGGGCTGTGGTTGCATTGGACTGGTACAGAAGTCCAAAACAATGTAAAACATTTGTAGCCACTTCTTTAGTTAAGCTTTAGGTCTCCTTTAGCTGTTACAGTACAAATTGTGTGTGTTCTGACAAAGAAAAATGGAATCTACAGGAACCGAAGATGGAAACCATGAGCTCCATTGTCCTACACATGTATAGGTCATCGCTACAGCCAGGGACATGGAGCATTTCTTAAAATAAACCGGTTCTTTCATTATGCACCAAGTTAAAAACAATAGTTAAAGTAGCTCAGTTCTTACCTTACCTGATCTTTAAAAATCGGACAAGCAACATCATGCAGCTTTAAAATAGTAAGTAATAGTATCATGTACACTTACAAACTTGTAGACTAACTTTTAGACTTCTAAGATGTAAGTCAGCACATTGATTATCCTAATCTGACCGAGAAATGTACCATGTAGGCATCTATGGTGGCAAAGTGTATACCACTGCTGCAATTTAGCTCTGGTGTCTTTGGTTCAAGCCTGCCCAGTTTCATCTCCATGAAGTTCTTACATCCGCTGCATACTGGTAATTGCACTTATTTCTTATTAAGGTTGTAGCACAGAATGTGAGTATCGGAGATACTACAGTAAACGTCATCCTATATAATAAAGTTGAAGTGTCTCTGCGTCCAGTCCCTGTGTCCGTGGGATTGCGCTACTGCGCCTGTGCCCCACGGACCGTCTCTGGCGAATTCGTCCAGTCCCTGTGTCCGTCTGTTTTTATAAATGTTTGACTACATATGTTCTAGCGCCCGTTAATTTAACGGGCTTAATGTCTAGTATGAAATAAGGGTCTATGCAACCCACCAACATAAGCTATTATCGGAATATGCTGAAACGTGTGCTTTCAAATTCAGTTCAGATTCTATATTATTCACAGGCAAATATGGGTGACAAAGAAGGACTTCCATTGCAAGAAGAATTGCAATTGTCTATTGCCAAAGCCTCTTGCCACCTTTTGGAATCTAAAAAGAAAGTGTTAGTTCCATCTTCTACTCCAGGAAGACAACACTATCTGTTCTCCATGAGAGAAATTAACAGGACGTACCAGGTATTAGTTTTTCTGTAGACATTAGCAAAGAAACTCTGAAATCCTGTCTTTACTAAGTTTCTTATCATATGTATTTTTAAAGGCACTTCGGAGGTTGTCCAATGAAGATCGAGAGGACCCTGTTACTGTGGTAACTTACTGGAAACATGAAATATGCCGTGTTATTCAAGACAGGATCTGTCGCCAAACTGACCTGAACTGGTTCAACTATGAATTAAGCAATATCAACTCAAAGGTTTGTTTGAGCTCTCAAAAATGTATACAGTGGGTGTTATATTCATGTTCTTGATGTGATGCCTCTTCAGACTTGGGGTATGTTGACCATCTATCTACCTTGTTGGTTATACAATGACATCCAAGAACACCTTTCTCTTTGTGCAATGTGCAATCCATACTTCTAGTAGTTATCCAGCATACCCATATTGCATTTTTCCAGACCTACTTGGTGGTGCCATTTTTGGCACAAAAAAATAAAATATTCAGGAAGAAGTATTATTACATACTTAAACTACAGTACAGCATGTCCAATCTTTTTTCCATTGGAGGATGAGGTTCCGATTCCCATTCAATAATTCAATTCAATAATCTCCCCTTGTGTTCAGTATTTTCCAGATATCTCCACATCTTCTGCTGAGAAATTGTATGTAACTTTTCCTTTGGAGATGACATTTTCTAATCAAATCAGTGCAGGGAACAGAGGTGTCAAGGTAAAACCTTTTATTGACATTTATATATGGGGAATATTTGTATGAGTTTTCTTTGTCATGATATCACATGCTTGTTATCACAGGTCATGCTGCAGCCTGTTGGGAATTTAAACGATGTAAGGAGATACCTGCAAACCATTGTTCAGCATTATAATGAAGAACTTGGGCGCCAAAAGCTGCACATTGAATTGTCAGACAATGTTGTGATACATATAATGCGCATGCACCGAGTCTTATCTTGTGAACACGGGTGAGTAAATCACAGACAATTTAACATTTCTAGATCCTGTTCTATGGGGAAGGTTCAAATAAGACACAGAACTGGTTCCAAACTAATTTTTGGCTTGTGAGGTTGATTTTGTAACATTAATTGGGTGCAGTCAGCCAAATATAAAAAAAAAACTGCATTAAAGCATTGCTACTTATAACTTCCATAGTGTTTAAAGGGATACTGTCATGGGAAAAAAAAAATTCAAAATGAATCAGTTAATAGTGCTGCTCATGCAGAATTCTGCACTGAAATCCATTTCTCAAAAGAGCCAACAGATTTTTTTTATATTCAATTTTGAAATCTGACATGGGGCTAAACATATTGTCAATTTCCCAGCTGCCCCATGTCATGTGACTTGTGCCTGCACTTTAAGAGAGAAATGCTTTCTGGCAGGCTGCTGTTTTTCGTTCTCAATGTAACTGAATGTGTCTCAGTGGGACATAGGTTTTTACTATTGAGTGTTGTTCTTAGATCTAGGCAGGCAGGCAGCTGTTATCTTGTGCTATGGAGCTGTTATCTGGTTACATTCCCATTGTTCTTTTGTTCGGCTGCTGGGGGGGGAAAGGGAGGGGGTGATATACTCTAACTTGCAGTACAGCAGTAAAGAGTTATTGAAGTTTATCAGAGCACAAGTCAAATGACTTGGGGCAGCTGGGAAATTGACAATATGTCTAGCCCCATGTCAGATTTCAAAATTGAATATTAAAAAATCTGTTTGCTCTTTTGAGAAATGGATTTCAGTGCAGAATTCTGCTGGAGCAGCACTATTAACTGATTCATTTTGGAAAAAGTATCCCTTTAAGAAAGCTTTCCCATTTTTTCAGTCTCCTTTACCCTACACCTCTTCTTTTGGCCATTGAAAGAGGTATATAGTTTCATTCCACCATCTGAACCTTCTCAAGGCCATATATCACATATCTCCACATCTCCTGACACAATGATCCTACACTAATTGCATGACATATATAAGGGCTCTTCACTGTCAGGTCTGCCTAGCTGCTTATTTGGCTGGTATCCTACAGTCCAAATTGCTAAGAAACAGGTTTAACTGTATATCATGGAAAAAGCAGCCAGTGGAACTGGAACAGATGAGTAGAAAGAGTTATTAGAGGTATATTGTGCAGTGACAAAAACTGCTATTATACGTCCCTTTTATATAACAAAAATACAGTAGCTGCTTTTACTCATTTTAGCTCCTTTTGTAGTTGCTTAGCCTAGTCTTAAATATATATATATATATATATATATATATATATATATATATATATATATATATATATATATATATATATAAAATATTTCACTAAAGTAGCTTAAAAATGAATTTCTATGTTTAAATCTTCAATTCAGCATTAGCTAGAGCTAAGATATGTTTATATCAAGGCTTGATATGTTGTACATGATAATGCAATAACCAGCTTATCAAATGCTATAGTCTGCTGACACTATACAGTATTCTTATACTATTCTTACACTATATTTGCTGATGACAGGGGGAACGTTATGTTGGTTGGAGCAGTAGGCTCTCACTTATCCACCCTTGTGAAAATGGCTCTCTATGTTGCGGACATACCTCTTCATGCACTGGATACATCAAGTCACAGTAACTTTATTAATAGTTTAAAATCAGCAATCCAGATTTCTGCTGTAGAAGGAAAACCAACAGCCATCATGTTAACGGTGAGCCATTTTCAGTATTTTTATTTGATCTTATATTATTATTCTCAAATTAGTATGTATGATGTATTATTATATTATTATTTTATGTAGTAGTAGTAGTCTAATGTCTAGATATGGACAACGAGAACAGTAACTTTTACTAGTCCCAGGATCCTCCTTAATGGGTCTATGTTGTCATGGATCTAGTCCATTCCTCTTTCCACATTACTTTCACAAGATACCCTTTGCAGTGGGCATTTGCTTATGAACCTGGCTCACTTTGTATAACATTTGTGGGGGTTTATTAGCTGCATAAAAGCAATCAGATAGGGTCATATAACCTCTATACAGAGAGCTTAGAATTTTTTGTTTGCAGGGATAGCAACATAAAGTGACTCATGAAGCTGACATGGAAATATAACCAAACTTCTCTATGTCCCTTAGTATCTGCCAAACTGAATTGATATTAAATTAATTCGTTAATTAGTGATCTACTCTTCAAAATTCGACCTATATCTTTTTCCATCAGAAATTAATTACAGAGTTTAACAACTGTAATTATTGTATTATTGCAGTCAGTCTTCTGCCCTCTTTTGTAGTAGGATTATTGCCTGCTTTGATTTAATGGTAATTATACGTCTGCTATGTGCAATTATGTAAAAATTACAGTAAACATAAAAGGCCAGTATTATCAAATTCAGCTCTCTGCTATTAGCCCATTATTTCCAAATGTTCCATGCATTTATTTCTAGAATATAAAAGACGTTATTTTATCTATGAATATATGACAAAATAGGAGATGTAGTCTGGTCTCCTTAAATTTAACATTTTATATTAAGGGGCCTTTTCATGAAGCCTTGTTTTTTTCTGGTCAAGTTTTTAAAGGGGAAAACCCACATTTTTAGAGGAAATTGACAATTGACAAATGTCAATTATAATAAGTTATATACATAACCGAATGTTATATGTCATTTAGAAAGAAAAAACAAAACATAACTTTGTTACTTTGTTACTTTTTGTTAATTTTTTCTTAATTAAACTGTTTTATTTGCACATATGTTAGCAGATTTGTATATAAAAATGACAATTTACATGCATAGGTTCAGTAGGTAACAGGCTACAGCTCAAATATAATATCTTCAAAGTATGAATGCCCAAAGCCAAATCCTATCTTTCTCTATTGCATCATATCAAGTTTGTATTCGCTTGCCTTTTAAGCATTTGGTTTAAGAATGGTGAAAGGAGGTGCTTATATGTTGGTTATGCACATAAGTTGATCAAACTATGGCACAAGGTATTAAAAGAGACAATGATTGGGTTGTTAATGTCTCTACATTGCAGTATTTATGGGGTAAAGGCAATCTAAACATATGTGTAGCATGGCTGGGACTTAGTGCTGAGCATATAGTGCTAACATTTAGGGGCAGATTTATCAAGGGTTGAATTTCGAAGGTAAAAATACTTCGAAATTCGACCATCAAATTGGAATACTTCGACTTCGAACATCGGAGTCAAAGTTTTTTTACATCGAAATTGGCCATTTGCGGTATAAGTAAAATCATTCGATCGAACGATGAAATCCTTCGAATCGAACGATTTGAAGGATTTCATACATCAATCGAATGATTTTTTTTCAACTTCAAAAAACTTGCTCTAGAAGGTCCCCATAGGCTAACATAGCACTTCGGCAGGTTTAATTTGGCGAAGTATTGAAATCGAAGTTTTTTTAAAGAGACTGTACTTCGATTATCGAATGGTCGAATATTCGTAATATTTTACTTCAAATCAAAGTCAAAGTCATGTTATCCTATTCGATGGTCGAATTATACAAAAAATTACTTTGAATTTCAAATTATTTTACTATGAAATTTCCCTCTAATTCACTTCGACCCTTGATAAATCTGTGCCTTAGGGTCTGACATTATCTTTTAGCAGGATGGTGTACACCCTATGATGCATGAATCTGTCTGCAATTTAAACTTTAAAATTAAACTTTTAAAAATTCAAACAAACATAGAGAAAGGAAGAAGTTTCAAAGATGTAAAAATGAAAGGAAGAGAAAAGAAAAGGTGGAGATTAAGAAATTAGTTTGTCACTGTTAGGCAGAGAGTGATAACAAATGACAGAGATAAGCATATGGTAGAGTTCGTATAGTTTGCAATGCAAGTCTTGCAATCCATCTATATAGTTATAGCCATAGCATAGTCCCATTTATTTATTAACATATAATACACAAAAGCCATGAATGTCTTGTAAATTATATTCTTATAAACGGTGAGTTCTGATGTCATCAGTTATAAACGGTGAGTTCTGATGTCATTTCTGTCACATGACTCACTGAAATTTGTGTATTATAATAAATAAAGTACCCCCAGTTGTAAAATATGAGGATATTAGAAGTTACCTCGGAGTTCCATGACCTGTATAAAAACACTCGGCCTTCGGCCTTGTGCTTTTATATGGTCATGGAATGCCTTGGTAACTTATAATATCCTTATATTTTACAAGAGGGGGTACTTTATTCACCATATTAAACACAATTTATAACAATTCAACAACATAGGCACAGCGCAGAAACTTGGTATTGACCAAGGTCCTAAAGAAATACCACTTGTGTCATATATTTTGGCGTATTAGTTCACAGAGCAGTGCAACAGCAAGGTGTGGGAGTTTATTTTCATGTAGGGTTGGTTATGAAGTGGTTGATTAGACATAGTTTCAAGTGGTTTCAAGGGTTTCTTTTATTCATTTTCCACTCCGCATCGATAATTGTTCCCCCTCCTCCATCAAAGGGGTAACTAGCTTGCATATGTAGTGGCAGTGTCAGATTGAACTGATGTGATGGTATATACAGTATGACCATTTTGTGGTCTGTAAGTCTTCAAGCTGTAGTTTGCCTTTGAGCTCTCCCTGCATTTTTGATAGCCTATCAGTTTGGAACCTGTAGCTGTAGTCGTTTATTAGTGTGGTGTTTAAACATAACTTTGTTAGGTCAGATTTTTACCTTCTGTAGTATGAAAAATAGAAAGCAGCTGACTATTGTTTGGGGGAGTTATATGGGTCAAGTAAGCAGTTAATTATATCAACATACATTTGTTTTTTTAATTGCTGAAATTTGCTCTACATTCTATATAGTTATCCTGTGCTAAGAGACTTGAGCAAGGGTTATTTGGTTTATCTGGTAGTGCACTACTGATTTTCTTATTATTTAAACTGACTCTAGTACTTAAATATAGGAGTTAGCAGTTAAATAACTACTATCTCTTCATATGTACCATGTTACAGGCACAGGAACTGGATATTGAAAGCTACGTAGATGCCATTAACAGCCTGCTGATATGTGGAGAGTATGCACCATTGTTTAGCAGTGAAGAAATGAATGATCTTCTGCAGGTACTGTAACTACCTACTTACGTCAAGGTTAAACCAGCATAACCAGTGGGGCACAGTGATACCCATCATTTAAAGTGTAAGATGCTCATAACGTTTACAATATTGGACAAAACTGGCCTTTTGTCTTTTGTACCTGTGCACCAAATTCAAAGCTGATTAGCAAGATTGTCATTTGCCAACCAGGAGCATGTTCATTGAAAACCAGGACCTTATTGTAGTTCTCTCCTTTAATTGGGTAAAATGCAGCTCTAAGGGGGTTATCAAAGGTTGTGTTTGTGAGCTTTATTCTACCTCGAATAAACTCACAACTTGAATGTTTGCTTATTTATGGAAAAAACAGAATGTAAAAAACTCAATTGAATGTAATCAGTGAAAAAAAACTTGAATACCTTGAATCACAAAAACCAAAAAATCATGGAGGCTGAAAACATCTTCAAATGGTTTCAAAGGACCTTTGCCATTGACTTCTACATGACCTTGATAGGTTTTAGGAGGACTATTTTTGAATTCGTGCTTTTTTGCAGCTTCTGGGCATAATAAATCTTGAAAAATGTTAGTTTTTTTATCCCAAAAAGATTTTTTTATGGAAAAACACAACTCAACCTTTAATAAATAACCCCTTAAGTGTGATAATAGGGGCAGCAATTTTGGCAGCTACTGGGGCAGGAGTATAAAGGGTTCAGCCCGAAACATGTAGTGTGTAACCACTGCTTCAATAAACCCACTTTGCAGTTTGATAACTCTCTTAAATGGTTTATTACTTGATGGCACACAGACATCTTTAGCAGCAGGAACATTTTTAAGAAGAAATAGCCTTATCTGAGAATTATAGATTAGCAGGAGTATAGAGGGCTTGGTGGGGTCCTGACTATTGCCCAGTATCAGAAAGGTTGAAGGGCCTGAGGAAGAGTAATCATTGTTTACAAAAACCCTGCCGGAACCTGAATGGCAGCTTCCATGGTTATAGAATATACCATTTTTTTGCAAATACAGTTTAACAGTAGAATATTTTAGAATGTATATGAAGCCATTTAATTTTCCTTTAAAATATAGTCAGATGAATCTAGATATTGGAAATTTTCATGCATTCATAATAACCTTTTCACTAAGGGTTTGAATATTGGGTTTGTTTTTTATCACATTGGATTAGTTGTGTTTGTACTATGATATTAAATGTAAGGACATGTTCTAATGCTTGCGTTTATATATTTTATTATTATATTAAAATACACACTTTTTTTATGGATACACTTTGCTTAATTAATAAAGTAGATTTTTATTAATGTAAAGGTCACAATAAAAATATTCCAAATAAATAAACAAAATATTTGTTACACTTCACTACATAGAAAATCTTAATATGGTGTATTTTTTGGATTTATGAATGTCTTGATTTTTGTTAGGTTCTTGGTCCAGCTTTAAGGAGGAAACACCCCCATCTTAGTCTTGACCCAGCCAAGTACCTTGTCTCCCAAGTGAAATCACATCTCCGTATTATAGTATGCCTGTCTCCTAACCATTCTCTCCTGAAGACTGCTATAAAGTAAGTATGACAGTTCCAGTGATACAGATACTGGGAATTTCCTAGTTATATTACTGGATGTTACGAAGACTGTACTAAGACTGTGAATGAGCTTTCTGGTGGATTATACTTATGCTTAATGAAGCACTTCCATCTATTTTCTTATGTTCAGTTCTTTACCTAACACAGTGGGTCCTGGATAAAGACAAAGTTCAAGTAAAGTTGTAATTCAGACACAAAAATACATATGTTCATTTTGCAGGAAGTTTCCAGGATTTTTAAGTGGCTGCCAGATGATATGGGTAGACACCTGGTCACAGGAAGCCATTCATAGAGAATCAAAGCATTACATTATGCAACACGAGATCATGGGATCCCACACGGATGACATGAAGTAAGATATTTATCCTTGCGTATTGTGAAGAAAGAAAACCTGTAGCAGTATCCATATAGAAGAAACATTATTATCTCATCTAAAAGTATATTTGCTAATGTTTAGTTGTATTCTGTTTCCTTAGGGAAAGTGTTGCTTTGGCCATTTCCCTAATCCATAGATATATGCTTGAAGAAAATGGGCAACTTCCATGGGTTAAAGGCAGCTCTCGGACCCTGATCAACACACAGATGGATGAGGGGGCAGAGACAAGTGATGCCAATTTTCCACATTGTAAAGAAATCATTCAGGTAAAGGATGTTGGTCATTACTCTATTGTAATGCTACTCTTAACTGCATAAAAATATCCCAGTTACTGTGTGCACTATTGTTATAACCCGTGCGTATCTTTCACTGCAGGAAAGGATGATGATCTTATCAACAGGAAAGAATCAAATGACTGATAACGTTTTTATTGGACCAAACACACTAAAAATCTTCCTAGATAACTTTAAATTCATTTTCTTAAAGAAAATGGAAGAAATGAATAAAGAAATCAGCCAATTAAAGTAAGTATTTTGTGGATTTTGTGGATTGTGATTGTTTAAGGTAGGAATGTACATGTATGTACAGTATACCGCGCCATACATTATCCCCTAGGGATTTTCATTGGCATTTTACCATGTGATATACAAAACATACTTGACACTGAATGTGCTAAATATTCTTTATTGTGACATAAATGTTAATGAAACAAAAATGTAGGCATTTATTACTGTATGCAATTTTTCGCCCCACCCAAGTAAATACTTGGTAGAACTGCTGTTACAGCTGTGAAGCTTTTGGGGTCAAGTCTCTTTCTCTGTGGCAAGCAAGGGATAGGGTCAATTGGTGAACAGTCTTACTGATTCCTGATTAAAGTCTGACTGAGTAATTGTTAAGACTTTTAGGTAATACAGTGAAGCATTGGTTGTGTGCTCTGCTTGAAGGTAAATTCATACCCCAGTCTTAGATCTTTTGCTGACTTACACAATTTATACTCTAGATTTCCCTCTATCCATCTTGCCCTCAGTCCTGCCCACTTAGAAGTCCCTAGTGATGCACAACATAATGATACTTCCACCATGGACATTGGAGACAGTGTTCTCCAGGAGGCAGGGTGATGAGCAGTGCTGCCTTTCTACAACACATAGCATTTTGTGCTAAAACAATACAGTTTTTCTCTTACCCCAGGGTTTCTTTTTTTCCTTGTTTGTTTGTGGAAAATGCAGACATTGATATGGATTTTTTTCCACCATTCTTCCATAATGCCAATTTTTTGAGTATCTAGGACATGACTCTCCAATGAATGGTTTCTTCCATCTTATCTGTGGATCTCAGCTCCTTCAGTGTTTGCTTTGCTGGTTTTACTTACCTGCTTACAGAATCTGTGCATAGTTATTATTCATTATGCCAAAGTTGGGGGCCGATTCACTAACTTCGAGTGAAGGATTCGAAGTTAAAAAAACTTCGAATTTCGAAGTTTTTTTTGGGCTGCTTCAACCATCAAATGGGCTACTTTGACCTTCGACTACGACTTCGAATCAAAGGATTCGTAGTCAAAATCATTTGACTATTCGACCATTCGATAGTCGAAGTACTGTCTCTTTAAAAAATACTTTGACCCCCTAGTTCGCCATCTAAAAGCTACCAAAGGCAATGTCAGCCTTTGGGGAAGGTCCCCATAGGCTTGGCTAACTTTTTTTGATCGAAGGATATTCCTTTGATCGTTGGATTTAAATCCTTCGAATCGGCCCCTTAGTGTATTTCTGCACCCTAATATACCTTATACTGTATTTGAAAATGATCACACCAGTGGGATCAGACCAGTGGGAGATGTCTTGTAGAGATTTGAGTGCATTGCTGGATTTTTCCACAGGGGCGCAATAAAAACACTGGATGAAACAAGGACAGAGGCAAGAGAGACTCAAGAAACTCTAAAAGTAATTGGTAAAGACTACGAGGAAGCACAAGCTACAGCAGCAGATGTTTTAAATAAACTCATCACCAAAACCTCAATATTGGAGAGATTAAAGGCTGAGCTTGGTGAGTTATGCTACTGTATGTTGAATTAAACCAATTAATACTCTAAATCTAACATAGAGTTTCCCAAGCTGTGGGCCTTTACCTTAGTGAGACCCAAAAAACGGAATCAAAGAATTCAGTATTAAACATAGTTTGTTTGACTCATAGAATTGCCAGTAAGGTTACACGAGAGCTAATAAAACTCATGGACATCATACAGTATATAGTGCTAGATTGCAGCCTTATATTACTGTCCCAAATAATCCCATTTAAATGGAAACTGCTAAAAAAAAATGCACCCTGCAGAACTGTGATAAAATCTATGAAAGAGTCGCCCAAAGCTAATCCTTTATCTACACACATTTATGCAAAATGGAGTTTGCCAGGCTGTGCAGAAATCTACTACAGAACTGTATTTGGTATACTGTATTTCATAAGCTTTTTAAATGGAATGGTTGATTTGGTAACATTGAAAGTTGGTGTATATTTATAGCTGGGCAGAAATGAGTCCACTCTGCAACACGTCTAAATTATTACTGAGTAGCTATGCATGATATGCATACATGCTATTATCCTGTGTTAAAAATAAATGTTGCAAGGACATGTGTATATATATATATATATACTTATATATATATATATAGTTATATATACAGTTAGGTCCATAAATATTTGGACAGACAACTTTATTTTGGCTCTGTATATTACCGCAATTAATTTTAAATGAAACAAAGATGCAGTTGAACTGCAGACTTTCAGCTTTAATTCAGTGGGTTGAAAAAACAGATTGCATAAAAATGTGAGGAACTAAAGCCTTTTTTTAACACAATCACTACATTTCAGGGGCTCAAAAGTAATTGGACCAGGGGCTCAAAAGTAATTGGACACTGACTCAAAGGCTATTTCATGGGCAGGTGTGGGCAATTCCTTCGTTATATTCGTTATGAAGCAAATAAAAGCTCTGGAGTTGCTTTTTGCTACATACTACAAAGCACTTAGTCATTAGCTTCTTTATGCAGACCATATTAGGAATAGTTCACTTATTCGTAATAACCTTATTGGTATAAAAGTTACACTTTTTAATGAAGATCTTTACTTTCCCCATAGGCAGCAATGCAACAGATAAAAGCAATAAAAAGCTTAAAAATAAATTATTGTGAAAACAAACTATTCCTTTTACCAACTATATTATTTGCTCACACTCTGCTCAATGGTGCATGTAGGTATAGGGAAGGTACACTACATTCATCAGAATTGCCCTGATGTCTCTGGCATTAGCCTGCAGTAAAACAATAAGAAATAAGTCTCCAGAGCTAAAAAATTTAGTAAAACCCATCTTTTATAGAAACTACAAAAAACAATATATAAAAGCTAAATCATAGTACTAAATGTTCATAGGCATGCTCTTTTTAAGACCATTAAACAATTTTCAGAAGCCCAACTTCCTTTTCTGTGTGTCCAAATATAAATAATTACAAAAATCTTTAATTATAATACAAATCATATCTTTAATACAATGAAAATTCAGCTGTACATCCTCTGATTTTAAGTTTTTTTTTGTGGTCCTACCAATATACAAGAACCTGTTATCTAGAATACTTGGAACATGTGTATTTCTAGATAAGGGAATTTGGAACTCCATACTTTAAGGGGTTATTTATCAAAAGTTGAGTTTTAGAGGTTTGTGAGGTTTTTTATACCTTGAATGAACTCACAACTCGAATATTTTTCGATTTAAGAAAAAACTAGAATGGATAAAACTTGAATCACTGAATTCGGGTGAACAACCCAAAAACTCGAATTACTAGAGTTTTCCACAGGAAAAACTCAAGTTGCTTGAATTAATTGAGTTTTCAAGCAAAAATCACCGGAAAAAACCCGAACATCATAAAGGCTATTAACATCTTCAAATGGTTCGAGGGACCTCTGCCACTGACTTCTACATGACCTCGACAGGTTTTAGAGGTGTTTTTTCAGATTCTTTAACAAAAACCCAGAGTTTTTTTTAATAAAAAAATTCGAGTATTTGACTGAAACTATCCCCTTAAAACTCGATTTTTTTTTTTAGTTAAATAAAACTTGACCTTTGATAAATCTGCCCCTAAATCTTCTGGATAACAGGTTTCTGGATTACGGATCCTATTCCTGTATAATGCATAATGCATTTCCCTGATTTAACATTCCCAAATGTTACATCATTTTTTCCTGATCCCCTGAAAAATGTAAAATGTCTTTTGCATTTTCTCTGCAGAATTATATTAAAACATTTATAATCAAATAAAGTCTTGCTCTCATTTGCAAAAAATAATACTTTTTAAACAGGCATTGGAGACAAGAATCTCCAGATTTTTCTCTCACAGAATGACAGTGATCTCGATGTACTGCAAGAAGATGACGCTTTACTGAAAGAAGGTATTCTCTTTAAATCTGAATAGATTTCTTGCAATCAGTATTCTGTGATATGTTGCCAGTATAAATCATTCTTGGGTTTAGTTGTTTTCTTTATCATTTCTGTTTAATGATACTCTTCATATATATTTGTCTTGTGAAATTCCTATAGGGTAATGTGAAAACATAAAGCTTCTTAAAGGGTAAAATGTCAAAATATGCATGGGGAAAAATGCAGGACTCTTTACCCCAAAAAAAAATTAAATTTTAGACATAATAGATCCCATACCAGTTAACTCAAAATATAGCATTAGCAATAATCTAAGTTTTGAAACCAACATAATCTTTTTCCATAGACACTCTTGATGAATATGACGAGGTATTTATTCGCATGAAGGAGGCCAATAAAAAATCACACCTAAATGAGATACTGCAGAAGATAGAGAAGGCACAAAATGATCTGAATGATGTAAGAAATAACTTAAAAGTCACCAAAAGCCAGGTAAAACTATTTTCTTTTTAACAATAGACATTTGGTCAGTATATGTAATATTTAAAGCAAATACAGATAATTTTACCAGACTATCCCGTGGGTGGTACCGTACATGTTGTAAATAAATAAGCCCTCTTAACTTTTTCCACTTAATCATCTGGACTTTCTGATGTTTATAAAATGTTTGTATTTCTGTTTGAAAACAATGTACAATACTTGGTAGAACTTTTGGATTTTATGAAAAATGTTTTGATTACAACCATTTAGCATTTTCTTAATTCTGACCCTTCTACTTCATTAACAGTCTTTATATTTTCAATCAAGATCCTCTTTTTATGTTTAAATTAATATTGTCTAAACGATGCAGTAACAGGTTATGTGTATAGACTTTATTTCAGATGTACACATATATTTCTGTTTCTTAACTGAACTTGTTTACTACTTCAGTCAATTGGTTTCCTTTTAGGTAATGCACTGGTGCACTAAAGTGGACAAAGCCAGCACCGAGAGACTTGTAAGGTGCCAGAATCCTCCATATCTAGTTGCTCAGGTGAGCTCAGGTTATCTTCATTTTCTTCAGCTCTCCAGCAATTTAATTATTCCATGGTTGATAAGTAATCAGTGATAAACAGGAAGAGAAAATTGTGTGGCCCTGTAGGACATGAAAGGATGTGAAATAAAATATAATCTTGAGGCTAAGCAGGATAAATACTAGAGAACAGAGTCCTCCTGATTCCAATATTTAGCAGCTAAAATAATTTACTGAGCTATAGTAAATCTGGTTCATATTTTAGTAACTTAAAAGGGCTTTAAAAGGCACCTGTTGAGCAAAAAAATTATCCCCAACCAAAGGCTAATAGAGCCCACACTCCGGCTGGGGGATATTTTTTTTTAATTGCCCCCTTCCATTTCTAGGACACTCCCACCAGGAGCGAGCTCCCCGTACCAAGTGGCCATATTGTAAATAGCCCATGTGCACTTCTGATGTCACGCGCATGTACATAATGAGCAAGTCGTAGCATTCGCTCATTATGCGCATGTGTGTGCCCCAACATGGCCACTCGTACGAGGAGCTCCCCTTCCGGTGCGGGAGGTCTACAGCAGCCGGGGAGCAATTTAAAAAAAAAAACAAAAAACGGAAAAGCTCTATTTGCCAGCTCCTTTGGTTGGGGGTAATATATTTCCCAATAGACACCCTTTAAAGTTTAGCAGAAAGTTACTAAAATATGAACCAGTTTTACAAGAGCTCATTAACTTTTCCACAGGTAACTTAGCTACTAAATAATGAAATTATTGATAGGCTAATTTATTTGCCAGGCATGAATTAGCAGCGAATTCCAGCGATTCACTGCCGGCAAATAAATTCGTGAAACCGCGGCAAAAATTTGCCGGCGTAAAAATAAAAAGGACACAGTTTTGCGATTTTTTTGCTGTTTCACTAATTGTGGGAATTTTTGGCAAAGTGAAACAACCCAAATTCACCCATCACTAATTGGAATCAGGAAGATTGTGTTCTCTAGTATTTAGCCTGCTTAGCCTCAATATTGGCAATGCTCCAGACACAAAGTCAAATAGAACAAAAATGGAAGGAAGAACACCTTCAAGCAGAACTTTTGGGTCTACCACTCGCCAGCAGATTCAAGTACCATCCAGTGCTGGCATGCAACCAACCTACAGGGCTTATTTAAGGTTCTGTGACTAATAACTGCATTGAAGCTAGCAGTTATAACAAGAGGCTTTTCTCTGTGCTTTTTTTTTTAATATAGTAATACACAACACAGAAGACACCTTGCATTAATAAGGCCCATTCCAAAACTAGAAGCCCTTCTCAAGCACTTACAGCTAGTACCAAGTCCCCTATTTTTTGTTCCTGAGGTTGATTTTCTCAAGAAATAACACTCAGCCTACTAATATTAGCACATATAAAATTAATGTAACCCAAGATACCCTTCTGAGTTATTTTAAGTGTTGCTTCGTTTGTACAAAGTAAGGTGCTTCATTTGTTTTCTTGTTTAATTAACATTTTTGTTTACAAATGTGCATTCTTTTCTCCCAGATTTTAGAAATGGCTTTGGTTATGGTTGCTTGTCTTCCAAAAAATGAAAACATGAACGATCTACCCAGATCTCCTGCACACTCATTTGAAAATGCAGCAAACAGAAACAGCAGGTTTCAGCCTTCACCCCTTGGAAAATCATCACCACGGAAAGGTATCATACTACTAATGTATTGTATATGTATTTCCTGTCATGTAATATATGTTTTTCCTCTTTTTGAAAATTAATTATTTGCATGTATATCTAGAAAGCTAATTGTTTTTATGCAATAGAATAGGTTTCTGATGATCAAGTATTGCCTTATGGATCTTAGAATATATATATTTGTTAAATATTTTTTGTAAAAATAGAGATGTACTCTTAGTCACCAGCAGTCACTGTAGTGAGCTATAATTGCTTAATTACATACGTGGAAAAAGCCCATCAAAGTTATCCTACTTTTCTTTTTATTATTTTATACATAATCATTGACTTGTTAGTATTGACTTGTTATATGTCTGTTCTTTATTTAAATGCAAATATATCAGAGTTCTTTGGGGACATACTATCTTTAATATTTAGATGATAGTTGTAAAAAATTAATCAAACATAAATTCCCTTTACCTTTTGACTGCAGGTACAAGGGATGCTATTGATAAAGTAGACAGAGCCAAATGGAAGACTTTGCAATACTATGTAGGAGATACCAGCAAGTTTGTTGACTTAATACATCAGTAAGTTCAGTTATTGTCCTCTGATATTCTGTAGCATTTTAATTCCCTTAGGTGTCTAGAATTGAGTATCACAAATAATTTAACTAAAGATAAGTTGACCAGGATGATTATTCATCAAGACAGGATCTATGCCTTTGTAAGCCATTTTGGCCAAGTTGTTCAAAGGAAAACTACACCCCAAACAATGTAGGTCTCTATAAAAAGATATTGCATAAAACAGCTCATATGTAAATCCCTACTTCATGTAAATAAACCATTTTCATAATAATATACTTTTCTAGTATTATGTGCTATTGGGTAATCATAAATAGAAAATTGCCATTTTAAAAAATAAGGGCCGCCCCCTGGCATTGTACGATTCACTGTGCACACAAACATACCAAACAAAACATATTTGTTAGGTCACATGAGCCAATTAACAGACAGAGTTCTGTCTTTAGCTTCAGCACTTCTTCCTGTTACAGTTAGAGTTGAAGTATTTCTGGTCAGGTGATCTCTGAGGCAGCACACAGACCATCACATAATGGTGGTTCAAGGCAAGAGATGTAAAAGGGCAATATTTACTTAAATATATATAACATTTTGGTAAGATTCATCATATGCTACTTAATATGATGTAAACTATCTGTTACTTAAGTGTTCTTTTTTGGGCGTATAGTTTTCCTTTAAGATCTGTTTTTTTAGCCACAGGATATATATTTTGGATCTGCCTGTGTTTGGCCAGCAGTACTGTAGGTTTCAGGATGAGATAAGTAGTTAACTGTGGATGTTTAGTAGATTAATAAAATGTAAACTTTTATTATTAAACAACTGGTTGGACACGTTGATGTGGAAAATCCATATAACTTATTGTAAAAAAAGGCCTTCCATGAAACAGACAATAATTACATTTATTTAATTTTCCCCAGAAAGGAAACTTTTTGTATTGAATGTTAAAATGTAAAATTTTCTAAACTTACAGAGTATACTGCATATTATTTTATAATTAGAATTGCTAAACTTGAAGATGGACTTCCAGATCAGACTCTGAAAGATGTAGAAATGTATCTTGGAAGAGCAAGAGAAGGTTCCCAAGGAGTAACCGGTGAAGGATCCTTGCTTGAAAATGCTTCTCCACGTGAGTATAATAATACCAGTCGGCATGTAAATGCAAACTGAACATTCATTTTGACAGTAGTTTTTTGTTTGTTATAACAAGTTTTATTTTCTGTTTATTGCAATTCTGTTTTTTTGTGTATACACTGAGATTAATAACAATGACTTTTCCTTCTGACTGCATCCCACTGCTGCTGACGCTGTGAGCCCAATTAAGTGAATATTTAAGCCTACCCCTCCAATGTCCTGGGCTGGATCATAGTGATATTAGCTTGACCTATCCTCCCAAGTATCCTGTCTGAGTAGCCTGTATTTCCTAAATCCCAGTTTCCTGAAGTCTTTGTCTCCTGGAATCTAGAGAGCTCATTCCTGCACTGTCCTTTTTTATTCTCCAACTCCTTGGTCCTTGGTCTGTTATCTTGATTTCTGCTTGTCTGCCACCTGCCCTGAGTTTCTGCCTGCCTGAATTGTGTTTGTACAGTTCTTGTCAAGCCTTTCTAATGTTTGCGCCTGGTTATTCAGCACATTGGCTTCCATCAGCTAGTTGAACTAGCACCCCTAACAGAATTTAAATTAAATAAACAGCATGAAACTATTTTAATGCTAAAATCACTACATGTATTTATGTTGTACAGATACACAGTGATCAATTAAACCTGTATTGGTTGCACTGTGACTCAGTGTATTAAATCAGTTTAAACCTTCTAAACATTAGCTGTAATATATATTCCTGCAAAATACAGCACTCAACAGGTCGTGTGCAAACAATCATAAGGTTTTTAAATTTTTGTTTTCATAGATGCAACACCCCAGTCCATCACACCAGCTAAAAAGTATTTCCCCCCAGACAGTAGCAAAACAAAAGAAGCCAAGAGAGGAGGAATAACTATTGCAGCAGCACGGTACAGCTCTGAAGATGCAGCTACTTTAGTAGCATTTATTGTTGCCATTGTGGAGTACACTAGACTTTGTGTACCCCTGAAAGAGTGTCTCAAGAGACTATCTGATCTAGAAAGGGAAAAGGAGGAACTTAGCCTGAAAGAGGAGCAGATCTTTGTTGTAAGTACCAAAGCAGATCTTTTGAATCTCTCTATGAGATGTGGTTGACCATTATTTTTTGGAACCCAGTAATGCCAAATTATCTAAATTTTTTAAAATAAAATAGGACAGGTCTAGGAAATAGTCCCATCGATGACCCAAGCATTTCTTAATTCCTAACATTAACAGGAAATAAAATTTTGTCAGACCTCGCTCATTTGCTGGTAGATATGTTCCTTATTTACATCAAAAGTTTACATAAGTCATACAGTAGATTAAGCTATTACAGTTTTATCATTCAAGCATGTTTATAAAAGGTTATAAAATTTGAATCAACTATTTTCACAAAACTGAAAATAAGCTTCATCACACTTACTGTAAATAAAGAAATGTTCTAGATATAATCAATTAACAGTTCTAACCCTTTCTGAAATAAAGTTACTCTTCACTATCATCCACTCAGCATCTGTTTCTGATCATTCTCTCTTCAGGCAGGAGTTGGGAGTCTGATAGTGAATCAGACTGTTGGGTCTAATATAGCCTTTGGGGAGCTGCTTTCGCCTAAAAGATGAACTAGTGCTCACTGTTTTACAATCGCCAGAAATCCTGTCTCTCTACATGCAGGGCTTGTGGCAAAGTCAGTTATTTTGTTAGATTTTGTCTGTGCTGGAATTTGAGTGAGTTTTAAAACATCTGTTAGAAAAGAGAGACTCATTAAAAGATATATTAGATCTTACAATCAAAATCTGACTCCCCACTGAGGGAGGGATAGTGAAGATCAACTTGATGATCACTGTTGTTCCTCTTTAATAAAATGTGTTATGCTGAAATGGGATGTTTAGAAATATGTTGTATAACACTAAAATACATGCTTGCTAATAAAGTGATCCCTCAGAACAATACATTACATTTAATGTGCAAAATGAATGTGGTTGTTTATCTTTACAATAACTTTTAGTATGATGTAGAGAGTGATTGTGGGATTGTGAGACATGTTGCAATTAGTTTTCATTTTTAGTATTTATGGTTTTTGAGTCATTTAGTGTTTTATTCAGCAGCTCTTCAGTGTGCAATAGGAGACCGTAATATGAATAGGAGAGCGCCTGAATAAAAAGTAGCAATAACAATGAATTTGTAGCCTTAGAGAGCATTTGTTTTTTAGAGGGGATCAGTGACCCAGATTTGAAAGCTGGAAATAGTCAGAAGAAGAAGGCAAATAATTAAAAAACTATAAAAAAAAAAAAAATGAAGGCCAGTTGAAAAGTTGCTTAGAATTGGCCATTCTATAACATACTAAATGTTAATATAAAGGTGAACCGCCCCTTTAAATATGTTGAGTCCTATTATGTGTAAATGCAGTCTGTGCGGTGCTGTAACCTTTTCTACATGTATTTTAGGTGGCAACTAAAAACCCAGAGGAAGAGCTTCCAGTAGTCATTGAACAAACACTTAGTACACTCACTGCAGAAGATTTCCCCTCTCTTCAGACTGAGGTAGAAACTGAATAGTCTGTGTAGTTTTGTGGAGATATAATACCCTATACAGAGAACGTTGCTTGATGATTCTTATATTCTAGAAGATGTACAGGTATGGGAATCTTTTATCCAAAAATTACTGGAAGGCCATCTGAGTCCATTTTAAAGAGGAACTATCGCGAACATGAGAATTTAATTTAAGCTTCATCATGCTGAAATAAGAAACATTCTAAATACAAACAATATAATATTCTGCATCGTTTCTGAAATAATCAAGTTTATCTTCACTATTCCTCTCTCAGCATCTGTTTCTCTTCATTCTGTCTTCATGCAGCAGTTGGGTGTCAGATTGAAGTCATTGACAGTTAGATCCAATATATCTTATATGGGGAGGGGGCTTCCTTTCCTAGCAGATGTATTAGAGCTCACTCAAATAACTGATTCCAGTCCAAACAAAATCGAACAAAATAATTGCCTTTTGTACAAATCCTGCATGTAGAGAGACATGATGTCTGGTGATTTTAATAGAGTGAGCTCTAATACATCTTCTAGGCAAAAGAAGCCCCCCTATAAGATATATTGGATGTAACTGTCAATTAATATCTGACACTCAAATGCTGCATAAAAACAGAATGAAGAGAAACAGATGATGAGAGAGGGATCCTGAAGATACACTGATTATTTCAGAAATGGTACAGAATTTGTAATTGATTGCATTTAGGAAAACTTGATATTTCAGCATGCTGAACCTTATATAAAATTTTCATTTTTGCGATAGTTCCCCTTTAAGCAAATAATTATGATTTAAAAAACATATCTCCAATTTTTCTGTATTAACAAAAAAGTACATTGTACCTGTACTGGTTACTAAATTGCATGAATCCATATTGGTAAGAAAATAATCTTATTGGATTTATTTCATGTTCCCAAGCATTCCAGATAACAGTCCCATACCTGTATAAATGTTATTGTGTAATATATATGATTTCATAGTCTATCTGAAAAACTATTTTTAATTGTATTCCCATTTAATTGCAAAAATTATTTAAGGTAGGTAATTTGCAGATACTGTATATGGGTCACTTGGGACCTGTTGTTGATCACTTGTGTTTGTATTGCTTTCTATAATGTTAATGGGTGCACATTATGTTTTGGTTGAGGGTTATTACAATTATCATTGGGGGTGCTCCCAATTTTCTTTGAAATTTCTCTAAAGTTAGAAGAGTATTATTTGATATCATATAACCTGGTTTATTTTCTTCCATGGTTCTCTATGTTGTAAATTAACCTGCTGGATCTTCAGTGCTAGTGTTAGAGGAGATAGATTGTTTCCTATCTCATGTTGCTTGATAATTTGTGCAAAAATTAGAGAGCTGTGAGTAATATAACATTTTATTTTCCTTGACATTTGTTTGTTTAAGTTGCACTCATCTACATTTTAATGCCCCCTCCCCAGCATGCTCAAGATCTCCATAGACATCTTTGTATGACATAATTTTTAAGAATTTTCTCCATAAACATGTGAAAGAATAGAAAAGTGGGCTATGGCATGGAAAATCTTGGACAGCACTGTGATAAGTTGTTTTGATAGAAACAGCAATTCAAATGGCAGACAGACATGGCTTTTAACAAAGCAGTTATGTTTACAAATAACTTTTTTTATCATTGGATATTTTTAACTTATATTGACATTTCATGGAATTACATTATGCCCCCTCCCAACAAAAGTGTTTTTCATTTTTTTCAAGTTGACATTCCCTTACTATAGTAATAAAGTCAGGTTAATGGGAATTATCTTTTGCAGGTTGAACAGCTGCATGAGCAATATGATGTTGCTGTGAGTCGTAAACACCAATTAGGGGTGGAGCTGCATTCACGGCAGGAAAGGCTTTTGGCTGCACTGGACATGTTGGAAAGGTTAGTCACATTTCTGAGCTCAGACTTTACATTATATACTGTTACCCCTTAACCTTAAAATAAGGTTTCAAACATATTGACAGATAATGCCTATGTCTAAATCTCAAAATGTCTCTTTTGTCTGTTTCTCCATCATGAAGTTCAGGGAAACATCTGGCTTATTATGGAGAAAAATACCTCTATGCCTTCAATGTTCCTTAGATATTTATTTCTTTTTACAATGTGAAGATTAACACAGGATTAATATATGTTATGTTAAGAAGCAATGTTTAATGAAATCGAAGGAAAAGTAGTTAAACACACACACTAAGTTATTAATTAATGAAGTAATAGAATGTAATGACCTTGCTGTCTGGAGCTCACAACAAATATAGACAGTACAAAAAGTATATACGTCAGGCTTGGTTCATTGTACTTAACTGTTTCATTAATGTTGTGCATTTATGGATGTTTTCTGTTTAACATTTGTATTTAGGCTGAAAATAAAGGAGAAGGAATGGAGAAAAACAGTGGAAGAGAGCAGCATTATGGAACTACTTACCAATTGTGTGCTAGCTGCAGCCTTTCTCACCTACTGCCCAGCTCTTAGTTTTGGTAGCAGGTACTAAGGGGAAAATGTTTGAAATCCATAGTTAAGGGGTAAAGTCATTAGCACATTCTAAAACATGAAATAGCTGTTATATTATTTTCTGTTTTCTTGCCACAGCAATGTAACATAAGAAAAGTTCTAAATTCAAAAATCTTACTACTACGTTTGGTTTGTTAGTTTGTCTTCCTCTGGGAATGATGAAAGGAAGGCATTGGACTAGGTGGCCATGTGTCTATTTTAACCTTAGTAAACATGTTAGAGTGATATATTTTATTGTGTTGAATTAACTCAAACACCAGTTCATCTAGAAGACTAAAGAAGCATTTTTGTAATTAAATACCTAAAAGCAGCATTCACATATAAAACATCATGAGTTTGACAAAGTGAAAAACTTTAAAAAGATATTTCTGTTTCCTATAAATTGCTTTTCTTCCTGCGTTAATTGCAGAATGCGGGTAAGAGGATTGCTTTCCAAATTCTGTGAAAGATGTGGGCTTCCCATGCCTCAACGCATGCTTCTAAATGATTTTTCACTCATGCAGTTTCTACACGCTCAGGTACAGCATCCAAAGTGATCTATAATCTATAATTCTTCTATCTATATAGAAAAAATATCTAATTTCAAATATTTTGTTCATGTCATCCTTGCATAAAATAACATAAAAGTGAGTAATACAGTAATGGCAGTGTTTTAGGGATTTCCTTAGTTGCGAAGGAGTTGGGGATTTTTGTGCATAACAAGCTGTATAATTCCAGGCAGTGTCATTCTGTGGCTACTAAAGCAAACAAAGTATTTTGTGCAATTTTGGGCCCCAGTCCTTGAGAAGGATATTAATAAGCTGAGAGAGTGTATAGACATGCAACTAAACTGATTAAAGCAAGAGAAGAATTAAAGAAACTATGAGAAAAGACTGCCAAGGTTGGCATTGGGCTTGTTTTCTCTAGAGAAAGGGTGCTTTCAAGACATGATTACTCTTTACACTTACATTAGAGCACATTATAGACAGATAATGGAGATCTTAAAGGGGTAGTTTGCCTTTAAGTTAACTTTAGTAAGTATTGAACACCCTATTTTAGCAACTTTTCAATAGGTCTTCATTTTTTTTATTTTTCATAGTTTTTTAATTATTTGCCTTCCTCATTTTAATGCTTTAGCTTTCACATGTGGGGTCACTGACCCCAGCAGCCAAGAAATGACTACTCTCTAAAGCAACAAATGTTTTGTTATTGTTACTTTGTATTATTTATGTTTCTATTCAAGACATCCCCTGTTTATTTTTCATTCTCTCAATAAAATCAAAAAAGCTCAATAATTTAAAAAAGATCCATTGTAATTTTTTTTTAGCATAGCACCATCTGCATTAGTGATCTGTGGGGCGACCCGTAAAGGGTTTAAATAGTCAGGTGGGTTCTGTCCCACATTTGCACAGGATTTTCGGGTTGTGCAATATACATTCATTACCAATTGTCTATGGTTTTTAAGTTGTATATGTACGTATTGCTATTAAAAGCAGTGTTTGTCTGTTCCTTTCTATTTTCTACACTGGTGGCTCAGACTATTGATATAATGTAAGACAAGGAAGCTGATTAACAGACCTGTCTTTACTGGGGAACTAAGACTTTTGCAATATTGTTTAAAAAGTAACAACTAGGAGTTAGACAAATGCTGCTTTCAATAGCAATTGTTTTTACAAATAACATTAAAAGCACTGAAAATATTTAATAAATGTATATTGATAAATTATGTTTTCTTTTATAAGGCAAATTTTTATTTTGGGATTGCCTTGCCCTTTAAAGCTGAACTTTAATTTGAAACAGTGCAATTGGTTGTGAACTTCTGCCCTTTTAAAAGGCAAATTAACTATGTACTATCCATGTAAAGCATTGTTTCATTAATCAATGGTTCTTTGCTTTACTTCATAAATTAGAGCATACATTTCTGCCAGAGAAAGTAACAGTATTTACAACATTTATTCATATAGAAGTTTGGGCTCAAATTTATTCTGTAACAGTCAAGATTGAATTCAAATAGTCAAGTTTTCTTTTAATATGTAATGAATATTAATTTATTTAGATTGAAATAAAGGCAATGGAGGCAAGAGGCCTTCTTGTTGACCCACTTTCATTGGACAACTCCTGCATACTTCGCAACATAAATGGCAACAATGCCTGGGTCCTAGTGTGTGACCCAACTGGTCAAGCTGTAGAGTGGATACGTGGACACCTCCGAGAAGCAAGCGTAGAAGTAATGCACCATGTAAGTATGTGATGATTAAAAGCAAGACTGCAGAAATCACTATTTAATGAAACAAGTAGGCTAATTCAATGAAACTACAGTAAATACCAGCCATGGTTTTCAAACAAAGTTGCTACTTTAGATAAAAAAAATCTAATGTGGTAGTAAGGAGTGTGCAGTTCGGTCTCTGTCCATTGAACATTTAAAACACATTAGTGTTTCTTAAATATGTTATTCTAGTATCCAAAATATGTTCTTTATTAATTAAGTTTACTGTACCCTATATGTGAAGAAATATGGTGAAATATTCTTATTTGTCATAAGATGATCCCAGATAGGCTGAGGTGAGCATGTAGATTGAAAGGATATTGGTGCAATTCAGTCAAACAGGTAGCGTTTCAAGCCCTTCCTTCTAGACCCATGTTAGATTAGAGCATCCCTTGGCTTAGATTGCAGAGCAGTAAAAACATATCCATAATAGTAAATGTTTTAGTTATATACGGTATATAAATAGATGATAGATAGATGATAGATAGGTTATGAGTTATTTTTCCATAACTCACACATTTTTGAGCTCTGAACGTTTGTTTCATTTTAGTATTTGACTTCTGAGCTGGACACATGTCTGACTGATGGGCAAACTCTCCTGCTCACCTACTGTGATGTTAGGGCTCTCCCCCAGGATCTCAGATTCATGCAGCTTCTTCGTTCAAAAAGAGAATTCCAGCACCATAAAGTTCCTTTTAAAATGATGGTATGTGCAAATGTATGTCTGTAATTCACTTTATGATACATAGTAAATAATAATGTTGCTTCTGCAGCCAGTAGTTTTATAAATGTTTGTGTTTTAATATTCATTTTTAGAAAAGATAGGCTATCTGCAATTCTTTAGTCCAACTTCTGGGCCAGAACTAGGGGTAGGGCAGCCAGAAGAGGAACTTGCCTAAGGCGCAATGGTGGTAGCGCACTAGGCATCTATCTCTTCTGTCCTAATCCGGGTCCTCGTTCCACCACTGCCACTCATCACCATGCACAGGAGGGAGGTGAGGTGGCAGACTGGGTTCCTTAGGCATCCGGCCAGCTTGACCTGGCTCTTCTTAACTTTCATCAAACATTCTTTAAAAGCAAACGATTATTTAGGAATATATGCTATGGGTAAATTAAATTGTTATATTTAGCTCCTATGTTTATTAATGAACTGCAAAGTGTTCTACAACTATATTCATCCTGTTTACAAAGTAGACAAGTATCTAATTATTCCTAAAAATTCCTAACCTAACTCTGTGTTCTTTTGAAGTTTGCAGAGCATGAAGTAGAGTGCCACCCCAGTTTCCAAATGTATCTACACACCACCAGCATGCCTGATGAAATACCAGCAGAAGTGGCTTCCTTTTGCACAATACTTTCCTTCTACCAGGATCAAGAGGGATTAGTGGAAGAGCTCTTAGACCGATTTGTAAAGCAAGAGAAACCCAGGCTAAGAGAAGAGCATTTACACCTGAAACAGGTCTTGGCAATCATATCTATATTCAATTCATACTTACTTTAAAATCTGCAAAGATTTATTTTTGTCCATTTTAATTATGATCGAAAAATTAAGGATAGTAGCTGTCAGGAATTGTGATCAATATGGGAAGGGTAAATGGATTTAGTGCAAAAACAGATAAAAAAAAGAGGCACAACACTGTTTGGTAGTTTTTCTTGTATATCTGCAGCAATAACAGGGTCAACTAAAGGGGTAGTAATATAACTCAGAATGCAACAGACCTAAAAAGGTCAGTACTCATTTTAAACTATATCTAACTGATTCTGACCTTTTTCAAAACTGGTACAGTCTGGTAATGAGGTGGACAATTAGGACAACAAAGTGGAAAAGCTGAAATTCAGCAGCAGGACTGGGATTGCTCTGTTTACATAACTGTGGATAACTGACATTTTGGATGGATACAGAACTGTTTTTGTTATAATTGTGTTGTTTGTTCCATTTTTAAAAATGCTTGCTTAACTTTTGCTATTTTGCTGGGTTTTTTCTTGTCCAACAGTGATAGTAAATTCTAACAGCCACTTTGTCTCCAAAATCCTTTGGTGATTAGATGCCATCCATCCAAACCACTTTTCATTTTGCAGGAATGCTTGGAGAGCATGGTGACACTTTCTTCTTTGGAAGGGAAAATTCTAGCCAGCCTGCAGAATGATGGCTCCCTCCTGAGAAGCCTCTCTGTGACTAAGAAGTTGGGGGACCTTAAAATGCAGCATGAAGAAGCTACAGAAACGTATGATAAACTTTATACAGTCATTTAGCTCTGACTGGAGCTGGTTATTTATACATGCATTCTGCCCCAGCAGGGATTTTTAGAGGTTTTTGACTCTTGTAGCTACAGTATATGGACAAAAGTATCCAGACACATTTTTTGGCCAGAAGTATCTAGACTTAGGAACTAAAATGACAAGTTGGAATACTAACTGCCAAGTACCAAGCGGTTTCTGTAAGCATCATTAGCACAAGAGTAGAGGCTGTTAATGGAGGACCAGCTATATAGTAATACCTTTGGTTTGGGAAATAGATGCAGAGGCAGGCACCTGCACACATTTTGCCACTTTTAAAAATAGTTTTGTCAGCCTTAATTCAGCAATTTACATCTAGGCAGTGCTTATTTTAAAGCATCACTGATTAACACTTTTAGTGACAGGATTCCAGTTTGTTATACATTTTATGGCAACAAATTTTCTTCAGGTACATGATGAATCTTGCTTTGGAAAGGAACTTGCTACATGCCAGAGAGGGTTTCCGAACTATAGCTTTGCGGGGAGCTGTAATGTTTGACACAGCTAGAAAGCTTCACCAGCTCAACCGAATATATGACATCAGCTTTAGTCAACTGATGGATCTCTATGATATATCTGTGGCACATTCAGAAAGGTGGGCCCCTTACGTTCCTTATTTTACTAAATATATAGAAGAGAACTGCTGTACATTGTATAGGTATTTATATATTTTTTCTTTCTTCCTTAAGATATTCAATCAAAGGTGTCATAGCTTGTGTGACAAGCAACATATTCTCATATATTTCAAGGTCTTTGTTGGAAAAAGACAGAATGGTTTATGCATTATTAGTCACTTTTGAAGTAAGCATTTTCAGACAAGAACTAATTTTCTATAAGTTTACTATAGTATCTGTATGATTAATAGCCAAATGATTATCTTTTCTAATTCTACAATCAAGGTTGAGAGTTCATTAGGAAGAGTGCAGCCAGGTGAGAAAGAATTTATTTTGTCTCCAGAATTGTGTCAGACGGAGCTGCAGACACTGGGGAATAAAGTTTCTGAAAGTCGCCAGCAGGCAAAGTCTCCGTTTGAATGGATGACTGAAGAGCAGTTTAAAAATGTACAGGTAATTTGTCAAGCCCTTTCAAATACTTTGTCTCTATAATTTTTTTAACAGGTTGGACAGCTAATGCTCAAAATGCAGCATAATCTTTCATTCATAGCATTTTCATTTTGGCTTGTTTGTTGTCATGGAGAGACTTGTTTATTGTCTTCACAAACACACACACATATATACAGTATAGTGATAATATTTATCTATCTATCTATCATTTACGGTATAACAACACAATACGGTAAAACCAACTACAACTTGTTATATCACAAAACTATATTTTGCAATGATAAAAACACACAAGTCCCATTCTTCTGGTTTATAATCCACACAAAGGTACACACAATTTCCAACAACTGTAATCAAATGTGACTAAAAGTGTATAACAAGTGTAGATTCCCAGATGGGATTGAGTTGTTTAGTGTGTGAAATTAATATTTACAGATTCCAAAAGAGTTTAGTGGAAATATTGCTTCAATTCCACTAGGTCAAAGATTTTAAAAGCAACTCCTCTTAGATACCATTAGAGAAGAAATAATTAGTGCCATTAAATATCAATGTCCAAATTGAAAAAAAAAATCATCCAGGAAGGCAAAGCAGATAAATGTTTCCCTGTATGGGAGAGATGGTACAAAAGAAGCATGTTGTGAGATGTTGTTCCTTCTAGAAGAGCAAATCTGTGGGGCTTCACCAAAAGCTCATCCATTTTCTTGATATAGAGTACTTGGAATATCTAATTGATTTTCAATAATATCACTCATATTGTTATGTGGATAACATCAAATCAGATACTGACTGCTGATTCACTCAGTCGCACAGTCACAGTTTTGTGTAGTGCACTTTGGCTTGCTCCTTCCTAAGACTCCTTTTTCCAATTTTGTATTAAAGCTTGCCATCCAAGCCAACTTTCAGGAGATGAAAGTGACTGGCCAACAGGCTGAATACTGTATAAATTGATTAAATTGCAGTGATCAATTTCAGTTGATTTGCAGGCCAGTCAATAACTGGTTTTATATTTTTTGATGTATACTAAGATAGATATACTGTGGCTTGTTTTCTCTCTGACTTATAGAACTTTAATACCCATTTCTCTTTAACTTCTTACTTTAATGATGTAACATCCAGGGGCAGATTTATTAAAATTTGAGTTGTGTTTTTCTCAAAATCAAGTTTTCTAATTGTATTTTTGGTTCAAAATTCACATTTTCAGGTTAAAAAAGAACTAAAATTAATCGAGTTAAAAAAAAAACCTCAAATGTTCGAGATTTATTATTTACCAATCCTTTAAATAGCTTGAATCCAAAAATACACCATCTGAAAGATTTCGAGGTCATGTAGGAGTCCCTTGCACCATTTTTTCTGAGGTTTTTGGCCAAAACTCAAATGATTCGAGCGATTCCAGTTTTTTTTCAACGAAATAATTTATGTTTTCAGGTTGCGGGACTCAAACTCACAGAATCTGGTTTTTGCCATTGGAGTGTTTTCTTAAATAAGATACCATTCGAGTTTAGAGTTAATTTTCAACTATTTACTAGAATTCTTTCACTGTAAAAATATGCAATATACTTTTCTTTCCCTGAAGATCCTAGTCATGAATTTTGACTGGTTTGGAGACCTATTTGACCGAATGTACAAGGATGGTAAAGATCTAACATGGAAGACATTCTGTGAGAGTGAACAGCCTGAAAATCCTACCAAGGTATGAGTATTTCAGCTAAAGATTTAGCTTTATTGAAAATAACCTTTTGTGCCGCTGCCATTGTGTCAATCAGGTTTTTGTAAACTAATGGTAAATCCTTTCATGAGTTCAGTGTACTGAAATGCTGATGATACCGTGTGAGTCCCTTACTCAAAGGCAGCAGTGTGATAAAATATCCTGTATAAAAAATATATGTGCCCATGATTTGTATGCAGCCCGTACTTGGACTACTTGAGAATACACCATAGTCTTATTTGTCTATGCCTCTATAGCCTGTGTAAGAAATGCTTGTGCAGGAAGAGGAGTAATCACTTAGCTTGTTACATTGATCTCAAGGTGAAATGGCCGGAGCGGCTAGAAGAACTTAATCCGCTGCAGAGATTCTTGGTTTTAAGAGCCGTGAGGATGGACAGATTCCTGCCGGCTGCTTCTAACTACATCAGTGGAATTCTGGGTAAAATGTATGTCATGTAGCAATTCAATTATGACCTTATATAGACAAGTTTACTCTAAAACTATAATTTTTCAACTATTGGTTGGGACTCAATATTGGCACATTGTGCTGTTCACAGTGACATTTCTGGCTACAATTAGACATTAATAATTAAATATGATGTGGGTGCTGAAGTTATCTCCCAGACATAGCCTGGTCCTTTGATAAAAAGCATAAGAAAAACTTATTTTAAACCAATGTTGGTAAAACTACAAGCAACCACCATTTGTTTCCTACCTAGCTTTTATAAAATATAAACAATTTAAGGACTGAATCTATATACAGCGGTCAGCATTTTATTTGGAATAGATCATAGTTTATACAATTTTACATCTCGTGTTCTAATATAAATGGTATTTAATCCTGATTTGTTTTGAGGTGCAATGTCTCTGATCCTCACACTATGTTTATAAATAGCTGCCATAAAAAAAGACAGACTGCTGTTTGCTAGAAATTAAATAAAAATAGGTTAATACCAAAAATAGATTCCCTTGTGCAAGAATAAAATGTGGCAATAACGTTTTTTAAAGCCGTAAAGAAAAGCACTTAGGGTTGCCATGGACTACTGCCCAGGTTTTATTCCAATAGAAAACCAACCAGAGGACATTATACATGCTTAATAGTATATAATATAAATTATTACTTTTGCACAAATTAATATTAAAAATGGTATTACAAATATATTAAAATCTACACTGACCCCACACAATTAGCCAAATGTTTTTTAAATGCTTACCAAGCACTTATTCATGGGCTCCAGCTGGGGTGATGTATTTAAGAAGGTGATCATCTGTCCTATATCAGAATACTATTTTGTGGATAATGAACACTTCATCTTTAAAGGGTTAATATTTTTAAAAAAATCAGTTATCTGACTGTTTTGATGTTAATTAATGTTTTTCTCTAATTGAAGGTATACGGCAGAGTTGGTAGTAGATCTGCAGATGACACTTGTACAGATGTCACACTGTCAGCCAGGACTATTGATCTATGACATGGACAGCAACCTCCCACGGACATTGCTTCTGGATTTAGCGAAAAGAATGAACCAGACAATAACCATTTTCCCTATCAATCAGGATGCAGAGAAGGCAGAGGAAATAATTAACAATGGCATGTCAGAGGTATTAAAAAAAAAGTCTGCCTTGTTACTACTGAATATTGTACTGTTTGCTAAGAAACCATTACCTCTTGCACATGGTATTAATAAATGAATTTAGCCCTCAATTCACAATAAATTGTGACGCAACTCGCTAAGGAAACCACTGGAGGTCCTATCCAAGATAGGGTAGTTCCAGGGTTCCGTAGCATCACTTAGGGGCCGATTCACTAAATTCGGGTGAAGGGTTAGAATAAAAAAAACTTCGAATTTCGAAGTTTTTTTTGGGTACTTCGACCATCGAATTGGTTAAATTCGTTCGAATTCGATCGAAGTCGAACGAAATCGAACGATTCGAAGTAAAAATCGTTTGACTATTCGACCATTCGATAGTCGAAGTACTTGCCCTTTAAAAAAAACTTCGACCCCCTACTTCGGCAGATAAAACCTACCGAAGTCAATGTTAGCCTATGGGGAAGGTCCCCATAGGCTTGCTAAGCTTTTTTTGATCGAAGGATTTTCCTTCGATCGTTTGATTAAAATCCTTCGAAACGTTCGATTCGAAGGATTTAATCGTTCGATCGAACGAAAAATCCTTCGATCGTTCGATCGAATGTTTAGCGCTAAATCCTTCGACTTCGATATTCGAAGTCGAAGGATTTCAATTCGAGGGTCGAATTTCGAAGTATTTTTAACTTCGAAATTCGACCCTTAGTGAATCTGCCCCTATGTGTATTTGCATGCTAATCATCAGAATGGCCTGGACATGTGGACTGGTGCTTCCCTCAAGTAGCTACAAATTGCAAGTTCCTTAATTCCCAACTCTGAATGACAGTTTTAACAATTTAAATGATGCAGAGACATAGGTATATAATAGGGATGCACCAAACCCACCTGTTCTGTATTAGACTGAATACCAAAGATTTAGCTGAAGACAGAACCAAATCTGAACCCTCTGTGCCGACAAAAATTGTGGATGTGCGGAGGTGGAAATAGCAAGTGTGCATGCTAAGCAAAAAGCTCAAATTGTTGCCTTTATGCAGGGTTTGGCCAGGTTCTTGAACCAAATCCGAGATTCGGTGCATCCCTGGTATATAGTATTGACGACCAATGTACAATTAACCTATCCAAATACACTATTTGGTTTGTAATAAAATGTGTTTCTGATGTATTTTATCTATAAATGATTTTTTTTACATTTTGGATTTAATTGTAAGTTTCCTTTAACCAACTTGCTTGTACATGTTTAGATTTTTATAGCATCGGCCAAACCCTCAGCATCCAGCATCAATATTTCCCATTACAGATAGCATTTGTGACCTAGGTAACATCACATTTAGTTTTTAACATTTGCCTTTTTTTTCTGTACAGGGACATTGGGTATTGTTAGAGAATGTGCAGAATTCTGTGAAATTAATGGCATCAATTGAAGGCATTTTGAAGTCCAAAAAGAATCCAGACAAACATTTCCGACTCTGGATTTCTGTCCAGGCCAGTCAGGATCTACCAGTTAGGCTGCTTCATTATACTGTGAAGACCGTTGTCAGCGCACCAGTGGTAAAGTGTTTCAATAATATGTTTTCTTAGCCTGTCTAAGCCTATGTTATAAACAACCATTTAGAAATAAAAACATAAATATTATAACTATTAATAAGAAAGTAGCATGTCATGTTTTTAACGGAATCAATCATAATATTTAAAGTTGCTTGCTTGAGTGTCATAGAAAATATTCTATCCGTTATGTCATGTGATGTTTCAGAGAACTTAATGGAACGTCTAAGCTTGTGTTTACTGGTGTGATTCTTTTTGCAGAATATGAAAGGTGGACTAATTCACTCCTGGCAGTTTATTGGACAAGAAACCTTATCTGCAAGTAGACGCCCTGAATGGCCAGCATTGCTGCACAACCTCTGCTTTTTACACTGTGCTGCTCGACTAAGAACGTTATATGGCACATCAGCAGGCTGGAATTGCCCAGAAACTATGCGATTTGGATGTACAGAACTCATGGTAAAATCTCATTTTAAAATAAACCCTTTTCCTATTTTGGCTCTTTTTTTATTAGCAAGCATTTTATTTTTGAAATAGAAGATAGAATGCAAAATTATATAACCTATAACATTAAACCATTATCCCCTGGAAATAAAATGCTTCTTGAATTTTTTGTACAAAATGGCCCCTTGTGTGTATCAAAAACATAATAGGGGTAATTTACTTAATTGAAGGCAGTGTAAAAAGTGCAAAAAAGGTCTGAAATTGGTGATTTTTAGCACTATGCAAACTGAATTGCACTGTCACTGAATTGCTACAGGTCTCTTCTACAGCGACCTCCTAGCTACCCCAATGAATACCTCTATTACCTCTATTCAGCAGTGCTGTACTCATGAAAGGCTGGAAAAGGGTAGTCCCCCACACACACATCCTCTAACTTGTGCATCATTTAGGAAGCAGTAGAGGACACAGGTCATTGTGCACTTTTCAGGGACTTTTTTTACCCGGGGCAAGGTGCACAGTGCAACCATTCTACTAGTCATGGTAAACGCGGGCAGCAGCGATTCTTTTGAATGATTTTTTTTGTCACCCCTGGTACCTTGCTCTGTGCTGCTGAGTTTTCAACTAACTCATTGTCGCAGCACCCCTGAATGCGGGGGGGGGGGGATGCATCCCTACATTTTACCCCTGTGCCTTTTTTGCTTCATTGAATTCACTCATCACTCGTAGGTTTATGATATTTATCAAATGACTATTAATAAGTTGCTGTGCTTATGACTTTCAGAAACAAGATGTTACAATAAGACAGGACATGTCTATGTAGAGAAGTACTTGTCATATAGAGGTATGGGATCTCTTATCCTGAAACCCATGATACAGAAAGCACTGAATTACAGGAAGGTTTTAAGCAAATAATTAAAATTTGTAAAAATGATTTCCTTTTTTTCTGTAATAATAAAACAGTACTTGAACTAAGCTACAGGAATCCAAATTGGTGACAAAACAATCCTATTGGGTTTATTTAATGTTAAAATGTTTTTTTAGCAAACTTAAGGTATGGTGATCCAAATTATGGAAAGATGCCTTTTTTTGGAAAATCCCAGGTCCCAAGCATACCGAATAATAAAAGCTACACCTATAATTACCATTAAGGACAACATTATTTCAGCATAATTTCCAGCATCACTATATCAAAAGAGCTGTCACAAGAATACTGGTAAATGTAATAGAAGAATAGCACAATTCAGATGTTTCTTCATAATTGTTTCTCTTACACAGGAAAGCCTTCAGTTACTGCAAAATGAATTTAAAGACGAGTTTGACACTAGTGGACAAGTACCACCATGGGCCACTATCAGATACTTACTTTCAGAGGTACTGCAAACTACCAATACAAATTAGGTTTTAAATTGCTAACATAAATTGCCATTTAGATTTAAAATTTGGGCCAAAATAAACCGTTTTAGAACATTTTTTCTGTCTTCCCATACTTCTTCATGGTACAGCTAGAGCTACATTATTTTCTGTCAAGTGATCTCTAAGGGGAGCACATTAAAGAGCATTATTTATTGATATGTATATAGCAATTTTGTAAGATTCTTTTATAGGCCGCATAATATAAATTACTATATAGTTTTCCTATATCCTTTTTGTATGAATTTTTTTAGAGATGGAATACTTTCTTTTTATCAGGTGATTTATGGATGCAGCGTATCAGATGAATTTGATAAGAACATTTTGACATCAATGATTGATTACTGGATTAGTCCTACTACTACAAAGAAAGACTGTGAACTTACCAAATGTAAGTTTTCATTGGATATTTCTTATATTGACTACCATATAATTTGTTTTTATATAAAAGACCATTTCATACTGTAAGACAATGCAGCTGTTAAAGAAAGTGTCACCTGTGTTACATACATAGCAAGTCTAAAAATTGCTATCTAGCAAAAATGGGGACTTTTGAGAAAAAAAGAAAACAGCTGGGTGGGGTTTAGAAGTCAGAAGTATTTTGCACACATTTACAACCAACCCAGCCCTATTACCCAGTGCTTCAGTATGCAATACAGTTATTTTAATTTATATTTGTTATTTCATTTTATTTAACCAATTTAAGACATCCAAGCAATTTAATCCTTCTAATAAGGGGCTTTTGGCTCAACAGATTTCACCCAGAGCTGCTGTCGAGTTGCATTTGCTGCATTTCCCATAGAAAGCAACAAGGCCTGAGATAAGAATGTAGGAGATAAATCGCATAATGGCAGTTGGAAATAGAATCCAATTATTCATTTGTTTTGATCAGTTTATCACAAGTTGAAACATTAGAGCAAGGCCTGATTGAGTTATAATGTCATGCTGGCCTCTGAAGCCTCGTATTAGGAAAGACTGCTCAAAGGCTTATAATATCTCAGAAACTATTGAAAAATTATGTAAATGGAATAGCACTCATTTTCTATTTAGCTTTAGATCCCTTTTAATTGGTCTTATAGTTTCAGACTTTGGCCTTAAATTAATTAGCTGTTTAAATAGCTTAGTAACCCTTATAACCTTCTTATTTATCAAACTACAAACTGATCAGTCCTCAGCATTCTTCACGTGGTAGAGAAAAGGCTTGTGATTTTTAAGAAATTCCCTTTATCGACCTTCAACTACGACTTTGACTTCGAATCGAACGTTTCAAACTAAAAATCGTTCAACTATTCGACCATTCTATAGTCGAAGTACAGTCTCTTTAAAAAAACTTCGACCAAGTACTTCGCCACCTAAAACCTACCGAACATCAATGTTAGCCTATGGGGAAGGTCCCCATAGGCTTCCTAACAATTTTCTGATCGAAGGAAAAAGGTTTGATCGATGGATTAAAATCCTTTGAATCCTTCGATTCGAAGGAGTTGATCGTTCGATCGAAAGATTTTTCCTACGAACGTCCGATCGAAGGAAATGCGGTAAATCCTTCGACTTCGATATTCGAAGCCGAAGGATTTACTTCGATGGTCGAATATAGAGGGTTAATTACCCCTCGATATTCGACCCTAAGTAAATGTGCCCCCTAATGCATAACATTACTTTCATGTTAGAATGCTGAACCCAGGTGTAATTGTCAATGTTATATATAAAAATAAACATTTGTCTACCTACAAAATCTGTTCATGTTTTTGTTTGGGTGTTTTACTAATGGGCATTTGGACATTTACTGCGGTTATTGACTTTTGTGTCTCGACAGTAAAATACAAGATTCCACCAATTTTTTTTACCTCCGATCTCAACCCCATCTCTCTGGCACAAGCATTGGATTCCATTCCTATGTACTATTTAGATGCCCCTGAAGCATTCCACATGCATCCTTCTCCAGTGGTAAGATGTATCTCATTTAGCAGCATGTAATATGTAATTTAATTATACATATAATATTCCATGCAATACATGCTTGCCAATACGGCCTCTGCATTTCAGGTGACATTTGGTGAAGAGTACTATGTTATGTCAAAGCTCAAGCAACTCCATGAGGCAGTTCCTTGGCACAAACATTGGTCATACAGCAATGCCAACATTCAACAAATAATTCATCCAGGTACAAAATAACAGAAATTAGAAATAGTTTACTAAATGAATCACAATTTGTTTGGTGCACTATATACATATATACAGAGTAAATAAATATATATATATATATATATATATATATATATATATATATATATATATATATATATATATATGCTTTAATAATGATTTTTTAAGGCAAAGTTTAAAAAAGATACTACTAGTAGTTGTTTTAAATGTAATACTTACTTCCTTTTTGATATAAATTCATGCTTATTTAAATTGCAAAGGGCCACTAAAAATGTTCTAAGTGCTTAATTTCTTTACACACCCAATAAGTAGCATCAAAGCGCCTGTAATGGGTATTGTTATCCTTATGCACACTGGTGTCAGACGGTCTCACCTAAAAAAAATGAGAATGACCTGACAATTATAAGTGTCAATGGAGGGCAATATCAGTAACATTGGAACCACTTGTTTGGTCAAGTAAAAATATGCAGTGGGCTAAACACCCAAAATATACCATTGTTCTAAGGGATGCACAAAATCCTGGATTCAGTTTAGGATTTGCCTGAATCAGAGGCATTTTTAGCAGGATTTGGCTGAATCCAAGAGCCTGGCCAAACCAACTCCAAACCCTATCCTCACCATCTTTTCCCCCTCATGTGTCGGCAATTTCTGCCTGGTGAAAGGGTTCGAATTGGGTTGAGTAGTCGCAACCGCAGAGAAGAAGGATTCTGTGCATCCCTACAAACAAACATTAGTTCTTTGGAAAATTCATTTGGAGAAATCTTTTCAAATCATTTTTTATAATTATGCAATGTTGCATTTCACTTGGTCTTGGTAAATGAATGATTTAATGTGCAATATTCTTGTTTCTCTGTTTGGATGCTAATCCAGGTCCTGAGCCAGCTGAAACTTTGCTAGGGACAGTACAAGAAGCATGCAGCAGCTCTGTTGCTACTTTTGTCAAGTTAGACAAACTGTCAGAGCTGCATGAGGTCTGTGTTTCCCTCCTGTCTAAAATGCCTCGTGGATGGAGCCGGGTAAATATAATTTACAATCTAACATCATTAATGAATTCATTCAAAAAGGTTTATTTAGTAATGTGGTAAGGGACAATAGGTTGTCACTTTCATGGGTCTTGGAAAAATGCTTTTCTGTCTTTGGTTTGGGTATCTCTGGGGAAGAATGAGTGCTCCTCAGGACCTGTTCAAAAATAAATATAAATATATATATATATATATATATATATATATATATATATATATATATATATATATATATATATATAAATACATACAGTTTGGAACACAATATTCCCAGGCCAGCACTTCCCTTGTGAAATAAGTGTCTATTTATTGTACACATATTACAGTGCTCCAACGTTTCGTTCCCTCTTGACCTTTTTCAAGGATTTTTTTTTTCAAGAGGGACCGAAAATTTGGAGCACTGTAATGTGTGTACAATAAATAGACACTTATTTCACAAGGGAAGTGCTGGCCTGGGAATATTTTGTTCCAAATTGTGAGTATATGAATTGAAATTGGCTGTGCCCCCCTGAAATCGCTGGATTGGAGTGTGGATACTGAAGGTTTATCACTATATATATATATATATATATATATATATATATATATATATATATAATTTTTTTTTTTTTTTTTCCTTTACCTGTACATGCAAAATTGAAGAAAAACACATTTGTTGTATGGTTGGAATCTTTTACAACCACTGAGTATTTGTACTTGATACAGAGGATTCATAAGGCTTATTTACATATAACAAATCAAGACTGTTTTCTTTTAGTGTCAGTGCTTTTACATATAGGTTATCTATTACTAGGATAAATAATATAACAACTGATGTAATATATTGTGATGTCTTTTATTGAAATCAAGGATTTTATACATGAACGACTGAGAAAACTTGGAGGGGAAACACCTTTCAATCTATTTTTAAAAAAGGAACTGGACCATCTGTTATTTTCACTGACTGAAATAAGAAGGAATTTGCAGGTACAATTCAGTTTTGATTTCTTGGTGCCCTGCCATGGATTTTTGTGCATAGTCTGGGAAACTGAACTGTATTTCATGTAACGACTTTGTATTGTCTCGACCAGAGATGATACTTGCCCAGTAGGACATAGAGACTAAGAGAGTCTATGGATTAAACTGGCACCTTTGGTGACACAGGGGTAGGGTCACAATTATTTCTTCGGATCCATTTTTGATTGAAAATGACATGTTTATAAAAATTTACTGTCTGTTTTTTTTTTTTACCAAGACTGAAATTTTTTTATTCATGTTGGATACCATTCTATTGGTGAAAACAAAATTTAAAAAATGTGTCTCATTAATTCCAGTAAATTTACTATAGGTATGGGATCTGTTATCCAGAAAGCTGTGATCCAGAATGCTCCAAATTACGGGAGGGCCATTTTCCATAGACTTCATTTTAATCAAATAATTGAAATTTTTTTAAAATGATTTCCCCTTTCTCTGTAATAATAAAATGGTATTATATTTATTTGATCCAAACTAAGATATAATGAATTTTTTATTGGAGGTTAAACAATTCTATTGGGTTTATATAAAGTTTAAATGATTTTTTTAGTAGACTTAAAGTATGGTGATCCAAATTACTGAAAGATCCCTTGAACTTCAGGTCCCAAGCATTCTGGATAACAGGTTCCATACCTTTTATGAGAAATTTGTGGTTGTTAAGATTCTTTTAGCATTCTTGCACACAAAAAAAATGTTGCTAATAATATTAAAAGGCTTAAAGGAGAAGTAAAGCTACGGAGGCATTTTATTGCCAATAGATTAGCTGCAATAGTGCAAGCTAGAATGCTATATTTATTCTGTAGAATGTTTTACCATACCTGAGTAAAAAGCTCTAGAAGCTCTCTGTTTTTTTAGGATAGGAGCTGCAGTATTAAAGTGGTGTGACATCACTTCCTGCCTGAGTCTCTCCCTGCTCTGGGCTCAGATTACAGTAGAGAAGGGAGGGGGGGGGGAAGAGGAGTAAACTGAGCATGCTCTTGCCCAGGGCAATGAGGTTAAGCTGAAGGCAGGAAGTCTGATACAGAAGCCCATGTGTACACAATAGAAGGAAAGAAATGCAGTGTTTCTTTTGACAGGGGACTCAGAGCAGCATTACTTTGAGGGTTTACTGGTATATTTAGATGGACCTTTCTGATAAGGCTTACTTAGTTTTTACCTTTCCTTCTCCTTTAAACATGAACATGTCAGGTTTAGGGTCAAGCCTCTGTATAAGCCAGTCAAATTGTCCCATCTCAGCAAACCAGTTCTGTACAGATATCTTTTTGTGCATAAGTGCATTATGCTTCTAAAACAGAATAGAGTCTTCCTCTGACTATTGCTATAAAGTAGGATACCTAGGGGGGAATGTGATATTGGTCGCTAATGCAAAAATCTTTCGCAATTCGTTTGTTCACATCTGCCTTTGCGAACACTTTGCCCCTCATGTGACAGTAGGATAGTGATTGAGAATTTTATAGTTTATGTAATAAACGTTCACAATCGCAAGCAAGCCCATGCATGGTTATGTCAGGCTGCTTCGGACACCTATCCCCTGTACTTAGGTTGCTTCAAGCCAGTTTGGAATTCAGCAGTGACTGCTCTGATATTAGGTTATAGAGGGGGAATCTGTATACTTTTGACCATATAATATATTTACTTTATCGAAAGAGTATTTTAATGGAGCTAATTTATTTGTAAAGATTTCTGTTTTTACTTACATTATCATTATCCTTTGTTGTTTTTTTTATTTAAGATGATAAAGAATAGCCTAGAGTCATCAGACATATCAGGAGATCAACTTCCAGAGGCTGCCATTAGTATTGTCAATGATTTGTACCATAAAAGAGCCCCTACATACTGGTGGAAGCTGGCATGGAACTTCCCCTGCCCCTCTGATTTGTCACTCTCATCGTGGATTCAGGATTTACAACAGCGGGTTGCACATTTTGAAAAACTGTTACAGCTAGTAAGTATGTTTTTCTTGGTGAAATGCATTTGTGGTTTGGGCATGGAACCATTTTACACTACTGAGAAACAAGCAGTTTTTGGTGAAGCGAATGATCAGTGGCTTTGCAATAGTCTGTTACAAATAGGGTATAGTAACTTGAGAAAGTTTAACTGCAAGGCCACATTTATTCAAGAGTCAGCTAGCAGTTGAGTAGAACTGATTGCACACGCCTCATACAAAGTTCAACCTTTATTATCTACAGATGTAAGCGTGGTACTGTAAGCAGATCGTATCAGGAAACTATAAAAGGAATTCCTTGGCCTGATGAATCCCAATTAGTTTAATGCAGTTGCATCACTAGTTGGCAGATAGCAGCCAAACTACAGCATGTACTATACAGTATATTTAGGGCTGTGCTGATATCTTTATACTGTAGATTTATAGGTGGTACTCCATATATTCAGTGTGCAGAATTGTGTTTTCCTTATAAAACCTCACCATTGTTGCGTAGTCTGAATCATTTGCTGCTATTATTTGAGGGTGGGGCAGCTTGAAAAGTTTTTGTTTAGAGCCTTGTGTGGGCCATGATGTTTGTGGGGGGGGGTAGTAAATGGCTAAAATGCCTTGTGTCCACTTAGAATAATGCTCCCTTTTTATTACATGATGGTATATTTACTTTTTTTTCTTTAAGGGCCGTGAAAAAATGCCCACATACTGGCTCGGAGCTTTTCAGAACCCAAAAGGCCTCCTGTCTGTGCTAAAGCAGGAAGCTATTCGGAGATATTCTGGAAGATCAGGAAACATTGAGCCAATACGATTAAAAACTGAATTAACCCAGAGAGACAAAGATCATGTAAGTGATGCGCTAATGTATTCTGATTTCTGCTGCTGCAATTCCCATTAACGGCTGCTTTCATACACTTATGTTATCGAATTGGCTTTACACTTCCAAATAAAACACCTTTTTCCAATTAAAAAATTTTATTGTGAATGGGCTAAGTTGATTTGCAACATAAACCCAAAATAACACTTTTTATTCACTTTCAAATCAGATCACCACCCCCCATTTTACTTCTAATTTGTGCAGATTAATGAAATTGCAATTAACAGCAACTGTGTGCAACTATTTTAAACATCTTGTTTATCCTTTTTGTTTTTAGATAAGAGATCCACCGCATGACGGTATATTTATATATGGAATCCATATCTGGGGAGTGTTATGGAACAAAACTGATTCAGAAGTTGTGGATTCCCCCCCAAAACAAGCACTGAATACTTTGCCAGTCATTTATCTGCAATGTCTTCCCATTTCAGAGAAACCTGGAATTGGAGATACTTTAAGAGGATTAGAAACATACAATTGCCCTGTTTACTTTTCTTCAACCTATGTAAGAGAACCAATATTCCATGTAGATATACACAAAGAAAATATAGCTAGTTCACGTTGGGCACTTAGAGGCATGAAAGCAACTATCCATCCATTTTGATCACCCAGACGCAATAAAGATGAACTTTACTGTAACTTGTGTAAACTAACTATGCATCTTAAAAGATATATTATTTTTATAATATCTTAAAAGGCAATACTTAAAATGCTTTAAAGGAGAAGAAAAGGCAGATTTAATTGGGGGTGCCAAAAGTTAAGCACCCCCAAGTGATTATATATATATATACTTACTTCCAATTTGGGGGCAAATTCACTAAAGGACGAAGCGCCTAACGCTAGCGTAGCGCATTTTTGTTAATTTGCCGATTCACTAACGACGCTGGCATAAATTCGCTAGTGTTACTTCGCACCCTTATGCCTGGCGAATTTGCGCAACGGACATAACTACGCAAATTCACTGATGAGCGCATTATACTGAACGCTACCTTTTACGCCAGACTTCCTTCGCCACCTCAGACCAGGCGAAGTGCAATAGAGTAGATAGGGATTGCTTAAAAAAAATTTTCTAAGTCCCAAAAAATTTTTTTTGGGGCTACCCTCCTTCCCCCCTACATTTCCTAACTCATGACACCTTAACTATACAGTGGGCACATGTGTAGGGCAAAATAAAAGTTTTATTTGCTGTTTTGAAGGTTTCCCAGGCTTGTGTAGTGCTGCTACATATACCTCCATTGTAACTTCAATTTTGCGCCGAATGCAAATTAATGATCACTAGTGTAACTTCGCTTTGCTTGGCGAATTAACGTGAGCGCAACTTCGCAACATTACGCTTCCCCTGAGCGCAACTTCGGATTTTAGTGAATTTGCGTAGCGCTGGTGACAATTCGCCTGGCGAAGTGCGGCTAATTGGACGCTGGCGCAACTACGAATCTTATTGAATTTGCCCCATAGTGATTAAGGAGAGCACTCAAAAGCAATATTGCTCTTATTAGACTTTCATTTCTGGACTAAAAATCACACATGTTTCGGGCCTTATGTGCCCTTTCTCAAGTTTGCATGTCAGGCCTGAAACATGTCGTGTCATTTGTAGTCCAGAAATTAATAGCTAATCATAGCAGTGTTGCTTTTAAGTGCTCTCCCAGGGCAGCAGTATTCTCAGTAGAACAAGTAGCTGGCTTTTTTTTGTTCAAGTTCGGCATTTCGCTCTACTGCGCATGCACAGCCGCAAGAAGCAAGAAGAAGGCGGAAGCCGATCCCTCTGTGGTCCTCATTGTAATAACCCTGGGCAGGTGCAGTTTTCTGCTGATAGGAGTGGGAGGTAAGTAAATACAATCACTTGGGGATGCCTAACTTTTGGCACCCCCAAGTAAAAAGTAGGGATGTAGCGAACTGTTCGCCGGCGAACTAGTTCGCGCGAACTTCGACTGTTCGCGTCCGCTGCAAGTTCGAGAACGTCGCGCGACGTTCGCCAATAGGCGTTCGCGTCAAAATCGTTCGACCATTCGACCATTCGTCCGCTAAAATCGAACGATTTTCGTTCGAATCGAACGATCGAAGCCATTGGATTGAATGAAATCATTCGATCCAATGGCTTCGATCGTTCGATTCGAACGATAAAAATCCTTCGATCGTTCGAATCGAACGATTTTCGGATGTTCGAAGTTCGCAAACTGTTCGCGAACTGTTCGCATTTTTTGCCGGTGTTCGCGAACGGCGTTCGCGAACACATTGGCGGCGGTTCGCTACATCCCTAGTAAAAAGCGCCTTTATTTCTCCTTTAAAATACATTAAAAAATAAAAGAAATAAAATAAACATTTGTATTTTTAAATTGGCAATTTTGGAATTAAAATCTTTTTGTCTATTACGTGAACCTGTTTTCATTTAAAAATGAGATTATTTTTCTTAGCAGAGAGATATCAGCGGTAGGTAAAGATGTCTCTGACACTGTGAATTAGCTCAGGATCTCTGAAATATTGTGTCCACATTATGGACCAAGCCCATTACTAGACTTTTGTCCAGTGCTGGATATATGTGTATACACCTGCTAATAGCAGATGCAATTCTTTGGACCCCATTTAAAAAGTTATTCTGCAGACAATAACATGTGTCTCAGTAGCTATGGGAATTGAGTGATATGGTCAGGGGCAGCTTTGGTGGGGGAGTTAGGCATTAAAGTGGTGGTTTACCTTTACGTTAACTTTTAGTATGTTCTAGAATGGCCAATTCCAAGCAACTTTTCTTCATAATTTATATTTTATAATTTTTAAATAATTCTGCTTTAACTCTTTCCAGCTTTCAAATGGAAGTCACTGACCCCATCTAAAAAACGAGTGTTGTGTGAGGCTAAATATTTATAGTTATTGCTACTTTTTATTACTCATATTTCTATTCAGGTCCTCTCCTATTCATATTTCTGTTCTTATTAAAATCAAGGCATGGTTGCCAGGGTAATTTGGACCATAGCAACTAGATTGCTGTAATAGCAAACTGGAGAGCAGCTGCATAAAAAGAGAACTTAAAAAATACAAAAAAAATATAATTGAGAATTGTCTGAGAATATCAGGGTTAACAACCCTTTAAACACAATTTCTGCACAATGGACCTCCGCTAAGGTGGTCTGCCAGTGGTGCAGAAATAACAGTTATAGAAGCTGCAATTCTCCTATAAAAGACAGATTAAAAAGTGTAATTGTGTCCACACCTTTTTAAATCTGTAAAATCCAAGTCAAAATGAAGATTATGTTTAAGACAAATCTACTCTCCACATAGAGACAGAATCAAACATGTCGCTGATTTCTTTATTGATCTGATTTTGTAAGGACACATGAGCTCATGCTTTTCCTTTAACCCCATTCATGCCAGAGGAGAACACATCATTGTTACATTGACATTCAAAAACGATGTGTTTAGAACAAAAACAGAGATGAATCAATGGTTAATACAAGACAAAACAATTTATAGCACAGATCAAGATGGAAATACATTGAAAGAGGGTAAATATCACAAACATTGCTAAAAGCTCAACATGAGTATTAAAAGTAGGGATGCACCAAACCCAGGATTCGGTTTGGGATTCGGCCTTTTTCTGAACCAAATCCAAATTTGCATATGCAAATTAGCGTCTGGGAGGGAAATCTTGTGACTTTTTGTCACAAAACAAGTAAAAAATGTTTTTCCCTTCCCACCCTAATTTGCATATGCAAATTAGGATTTGGATTCGGTATTCGGCCGAATCTTTCACGGAGGATTCAGGGGTTTGGCCAAATCCAAAATAGTGGATGCAGTGCATCCCTAATTAAAAGACAAAAATAAATAACATTAAAAGGACATTATGACTTTTGTTCTTTTAAACAAGTGTACATCCATGCCTGTCTGACTTCAAAAAATCAATTTTTGGTGAAATCATTATTTATGAGTTTCCCCACTGGAGGGCAGCATTGAATCTTGCACTCTGCCAAGCCAGCTAGCATCTGCAAAACTACTTAATAACAGTGAGAAAGTAATCATTTTCATTTACGAAAAATACAACATAAACCCCATTTAAACATGTGAATTCAATTTGCTTTCTTACACTGCTTAAGAACATCTGGGATGACAGGATCGTATGGTTTTTGTTTTTGCAGAATTGTTGTGATAAACGATTCAGGTAGACAAAAGAACACAGATAATACATTAGAATAAATTACACCCACGTTACTAATGTTCACATTCACTGTCTAATGATCTTCTGTGCTTCTCACTGGGAAAACTTATGTCATGACAAAATCAACCTTTTTTTTTGTAAAGAAAATCTTGGCCCTGTTATTTATCACACTAACAGAATGCACACATATTTAGTTCTAAATGAATATTTGTTCACGTCAATTTCCACAGAGATGTGCCCCCCTACTGCGTAAAGATGAAGTTGCACAGTTATGTCGGAACTCAATATGTATATGACAGATGTTTTGTGCAAAGCCACAGAATGATTGCCCAGGAGGAGGGCAGCCCTGTACAAGACAGGAGTTAAATAGTTAAGCTGCTTGCTCTGTCTGCTCCAGCGTTTGTCCTATTCATTATACTAAGGGCAACTAAAGCCAGCAGCCCTGTGCCTAATATGTTGCTAACGTGCTCATTTTTTTTAACATACCTTCGGTGTTCCACCAACATGGAAATCCTTCTTTTTTTTTTGCTGGGTCTATTATTATATCTTTGTACGCTGGGTTGGAAGCATGATAAAAATAAGTCCTGAACTTGAATTTAATTACAAATGAGTTGCTTTCATTCTCCAAATGTCAGCTTTACCACCAACTTCCTCTCCAGCTGATCTTCTGAAACTCAACAGTCCTGAGACCCAGAAACCAAAGATATACAGTTTAAAGGACATACAGTACCAGTTAATTTACCTGTTCAGCAATTTGTCTTCTGCCCATTGAGCAACAAAAATGTACTGGAAAGGAAGCATAACCAGGGAGTGCTTGGGACTATGTAACACTTCATTTTGACCCAGGACCAGAACTAGGAGTAGACAGAGTAGGCACCTGCCTAGGGTGTAATCATGGGGGGCACACTTTTAAGAGGATTTTTTTTTCTTTTTTTTTTTCAACCCTGGTTTGCTTGGCCGTTAATAGTTTTTAAACTTTATAAACCACCTGTTCCAACCCCCTCTTGCCCGTGATTCATACAGCGGCAGAAGCACTCCCTCTTGGCAGTTGCTGGCACAGGTACATATTTGGGGGCAATATGATGGATTTTTGGCTCCTGTTGGCACAAGTATATATTTGGGGGAAATATTGTGGATTATTTGGCTGCTGCTGGCATAGGTACAGATTGGGGGTAACAATATGATAGATGTTTTGGATTATGCTGGCACAGGTATAGATTGGGGGCTTGAGGGCAACTTGAAGGACTGCGATTGGCACAAGTACAAATGGAGCAATATGATAGGTGCTGGCACAGGGGGCAATATGAATGTGGGAAATGGTAATGCAGGACTGGGTGGGGGTACTGACTGAAGCCCTTGCCTAGGGTGCCAAAATACCTGCCCGGCCATGTTTTGACCTATAACAATGTGTGCAATTACTCTAAAACAATATCTCAAATTAAAAGTTGGTGCTAGCACTTCACTGTTTTTTCAATCTAATCCAGTGTTTTTAGCCATTAAAGAACACAAGAACCCTAAAAGATTAGGTACTACATATCATAAGGTTTTGACGCATGCAAATGGAAATACCTTTGCTGGTTGGCAGTGGGATAATAATTGAGGGGGTTCGTTTGGAGGGGAGGACATTACTATCAGGGTGGGTGCATCAAACAGGGGACTGTGGGCTGAACCCTCCCAGGATGTGTACAAAGTTGAGGGGGCCCAGAAGGTTTTCTTGCATGAGGACTCAGGGCTGTGAAGATACACCTCTGCTGGCAGGCATAGGTTTTTGGTACATGCCATGATTTTATTCAATACATTGAAATCAAATAATCAGTTGTCAACTGGGTTGTCTAGCTTTAAGTTTTAATAAGAAGCTACTAAGTTGCAAGAAAGGCTCCCCTTCATACAATGCTGTAAACTGCATTGCATTCCATGTATATAGATCACTGAATGTTCCAGATTACTGTTATCTGGGCATGTTACTAAACATGACAATACTTACCTCTCCCGTTGTGTATAGTTCCATAGAATACATATAATCATGCATATTCTATTGGAAAAGCTGATTCCTTTGGAAACAAATGAAAAGCTGTAGGGGGTTATTCAATTATTTTACACTATGTACAAAGTCAAAAGAATGCAGGTTTGATACATATGTAATCATTCACAATTATGTCCAATGTGTGGTGCCTGTTCTAGTGGCAAGAAGCAGTTAGTAAATGGGAGCCAGTCAGTAAGTATGTTAACAAAGCAACATGCAGTTAAAAGAAAAGATATACTGGTAGGGGCCTGGTTTTCTGTGTAAGTAGGTTTTATTATTCACTTTTTTCTCACGTCGTACTAAAAGTAACTATAGTGAAGCAGGAAATTACCCAACCAGAGGAAAAAAAATACACCAGCAACTTTATATACAATTCTTCAGTTCTATCAACGTATTGATTCATATAAACATACACCTCTGTATGCCACAGCAGTAGTTTCTCCTAAAAGAGCAATAAGTATTTTAAGTTCAGTATCCCTTAAAAATTCTGGACTGATTTGCTAATGGCTGCTATATGTATTGAGTTAAAACCTGGTAGGTTGTAGGGTGCTAGAACAGACAGGCCACGCAACAATTTGTACAGGGTGTTAAAACAACTAGACACCATGGGGTCAATAGTTTTGCCATTACTAATGTGAGCAGTGCTGCCTAGACACTACTAGACTCTGTAGGGTAAAATACCACCTTCTTGTTTCTGTATAATTACGGCAATTAGACATAATTGCAACTTTCAGTATGGCTAAATGAGGTAAATGTGCCATGATATTTTAGCGTAATAAAAGATTAGGAGACTTCCAGTGATTTCTGCCTCCCACTTAATCCTCCGAATTGCTGGTTCCAGAAATGCTTCCGCTATAGATTATTCACCAGTATCTCCATGACTGCTTGAAAGCCAAAAAGGGACTTCTGTTCAAATCCATATCCTTGTTCAGAGAATTGATAGAAATTGTAATATTACTAATTAGAGCTCAATAGGCTGGGTATGGGGCAGTGCCAGCGTCACAAATAATACATGAGAAATAACGTCAGCAAACAATTGCACCTAAATAGGTTAACAAATGCTGGGTCAGACCTGATCTACATAATCAGAAATAACTGTATGCCTATTTAGCTAATCAGTGCCACCCCTAGATCTGAGGTTCCAAGAAGCAGGTTTAAGGCTTTCGGCTTCCTATTCTCGCTGGGCTCTTCCTTTTCTCCTTTATGCCATTTTCTTGCCCAACCTCATTCTCATGCTTGCTTACAGCTCCATTTACTGCTCTGTTCATTAACACTTTTCCATTCATTTGGGACTTTCCAAACACGGAGCACTTGCCATTAACAGAGGTCTTTCCATCTACGAGTGATTTCCAACTTTTAGCTGCTAGGAGCATTGTATGTCCAAGAATAATAAAAGTGATGGCATATTCAATTAGAGCCCAATGCATCCACTTGGGAAATGGACAATCAATGTACAGCGATCAAGCTGAATGTCCTATTGTCACATGGAACTGAACCTAATGAAAAAAAAAAAAAACATACAAAGTTGATGGTAAACGGACATATATAAAAACATTTCTGCAGCACATTTTTTTAGCGAGCTGTAAATGTAATTGTGATGTGACTCACTTAAGCTTGTGTATTATAATAAAAAAGCACTACCTTGTGTAAAAATTAGGATATTATAAGTCTTTGGCCTTGTGCTTTTATAGGGTCATAGCCTACATCTTTCAACAAAGGGTGCTTTATTCACTATATATATATATATATATATATATCTATATCTATATCTATATCTATATCTATATCTATATCTATATATATATATATATATATATATATATATATATATCTATAGCCTAGCTGTTACTAGACATTTGAGTTAATTTACCAATAGCTAGCAGCAGCGCTCAATAAATCTACTAAGACACTTAAAAATCAGAAACGTGGAAGTGAACTTATTCATTACACCAGCTGCAAACAGTAGCATAACTAAGTTGCTGGGCCTCACAGCTGAATTAGTTTAGGGCCCCCTAAATAGAAAAGGATTGCACACCCCTAAAATGAATTTAAAATGTGTATTCACAATGAATTATGTTGTGAAACAGGGGCTTTATCTTTTGATGTGTTGTAAACATTTATTTTGCAGTCCTTTTCCATTTTTTAAAGCACTGCGTATCTTGACAGCGCTATATAAATAAATGATGATGATGATGATGATGATTTTTTAAGTTTATGTTGATGGAGTAAAACCAGTATTCTATAATTGATTTCCCATAGAGTTCACTTTTCTTTGTACAGGTATGGGACCCGTTATCCAGAATGCTCAGGACCTGGGGTTTTCCGGATAATGGATCTTTCTATAATTTGGATCTTCATACCTTTAATCTACTAGAAAATCTTGTAAACATTAAATAAACCCAATAGGCTGATTTTCCTTCCAATAAGAATTAATTATATCTTAGTTTGGATCAAGTACAAGCTACTGTTTTATTATTACAGAGAAAAAGGCAATCATTTTTCAAAATTTGGATTATTTGATTATAATTGAGTGTATGGGAGACGACATTGCCGTGATTCTAGATAATGGGTTTCCGGGTAATGGATCCCATACCTGTAGTAATAAAACAGTGCCTGCATGAAGCTGCATGATTTCATATTGGTGGCAAAACAATCCCATTGGATTTATTTAATGTTTAAATGATTTTTGGCAGGTAACAGATACAGAAAATGTGGACTTGCTGCTCTCATCTACTGTAGTTCTTGAGCTATCAAAGAAAGCTACATGGGACACAGACTTTTTATAAATTAAAGGGGTGGTTCACCTTTAAATTAACGTTTAGTATGTAATAGAATAGCTAATTCTAAGCAACTTTTCAATCAGCCTTCATTATTTTATTTTTTTATTTATTTGCCTTATTCTTCTGACTCTTTCCAGCATTCAAATAGGGGTCACTAACTCGATCTAAAAACAAATGCTCAGTAAGGCTACAAATGTATTGTAATTGCTACTTTTTATTACTCCTCTTTCTATTCATCACTCTCCTATTCATATTCCAGCCACTTATTCAAATTGATGTATGGTTACTATGGTAATCTGGACCCTAGCAACCAGATTGCGGAAAATGCAAATTGGAGAACTTCTGAATAAAAAGCTAAATAACTCAAAAACCACAAATAATAAAAAATTAAAACTAATGGAAAATTGTTTTTTAAAACTCCCATGAACTCGATATTTGACCAAAATTTGACCAACTGCAAGTTATTTACTAATTCGAATTTTTCAAACTCGGATGAATGGGATATACCAGCAAACTCGAATTGAATTCGAATCGAATTCAAATCAAATTAGTTTTGAGTTTTTTCTCCAAAAAAAAACGTGATTTTCAGGGAGGCTACAAACAACTCCAAATTGATCCCAGGACATCCCCCATAGGCTAAAACAGCAGTTTGGCAGGTATAAGGTGGCGAATAGTCGAATTCAAATTCTTAAAGTGCCAGTACAATTTCGAAAATCAAATTCAAATTTTTTTGAAAACTCGAATTGAATTTGAATCATTCCCTAGTCGAATTTCACAAAAAAACCTCAAAAATTTGAATTTCAAAATTTTAAATTTGAATTTTCACTTCGACCCTTAATAAATCTGCCCCTAAAAGTTAACTCAAAGTTAACTTTAAAGCAGTTAATAATAAATATATTGATATTATTTAAGAAATCACGCCCGTGTCATTATGAGGACCCAATTTCCTTCAAGGAGCAGTAAAGATAAAATCACTGGAGGGGGTGCCAATCTGTTAGGTACCCCCTAGGGACTATAATCTTTAATCTGCATCCCTGAGCACTCCACCATCCAGAGGTAGTGTCATCTGAGTACCATCTTAATTGCTGTTCCCAGGCACTCCCTGCATCTAATGAAGCTGAATGCATTCACAGAACAGAAATTGGCAGAGACATTCATTACTGTGCATGTGCTTGCGTAGGGCACTACAGGGTATGCTGGGAAAGTGGGAAGAGAAGGTGACTCTCTGCTTACAAGAATGTATCCTGGGCAAGTGCATTCATTGAAGAAGCTGGACCAGGGAAGCAAATCAGCTGTTACTACAGGTATGGGATCCGTTATCTGGAAACCCGTTATCCAGAAATTTCTGTATTACGGAAAGGCCATCTCCCATAGACTCCACTTTTATCCAAATAATCGAAATTTTAAAAATCATTTCACTTTTTCTCTGTAATAATAAAACAGTAGCTTGTACTTGATTCCAAATAAGAAAAAATAATCCTTACTGGAAGTAAAACCAGCCTATTTGGGTTTATGTATTGTTTATATGATTTTTCTAGTAGGTCTTTCCAGCTGACACGAGGTCACCCATTCTGATTAGAAGAAAAGAGGTTCAGCCTAAATATTCATAAGGGTTTTTTTTACAGTGAGAGCTGTGAATATGTGGAATTCTCTCCCTGAATCAGTTGTACAGGCTGATACATTAGATAGCTTTAAGAAGGGGTTGGATAGCTTTTTAGCAAGTGAGGGAATACAGGGTTATGGGAAATAACTCATAGTCCAAGTTGATCCAGGGACTAGTCCGATTGCCATTTTGGAGTCAGGAAGGAATTTTTCCCCCTCTGAGGCAAATTGGAGAGGCTTCAGATGGGTTTTTTGCCTTCCTCTGGATCAACTGGCAGATAGGTAGTTAATAAAAAAAAAAAAGGTTGAACTCGATGGACATTTGTCTTTTTTCAACCTTACTTACTATGTTACTATGTAGTGGACTTAAGGTATAAAGATCCAAATTATGGAAAGATCCTTTATGCGAAAATGCCAGGCCCCGAGCATTTTGGATAACAGGTCCGATACCTGTACTTACATTAGTAACATTAATTGGTAAATCAACCCTCCTGTTTTAAATAAAAAAAAGTTTATGTCATTTATCCAACTCACCCCTGCAATTCACTGGTGATGCTGGCGTTGACCTGGCTAGATCCCTTAGCAACAGCAAAATATTCAAGTATCTGCACACACTCAATTTTTGCAGTTGGGAGCTTACCCCTTTTATTGTATCACCAATAGTATCTTCCAGTTCATACAACTGACACTGAAACAGCTGCTCCGGTGTATATATTACATTTCATGAAACTTCCTTCCTGCTAATATTTTTCTCCCATCCTTAATTATAAACAGAACAACCTCAGACCTAAATAATTGGGAAATAAATGTCACCAAGTTATAAACTTAGCATGAGTTGTTTGATAATACAGGTATGGGATCCATTATCCAGAAACCCATTATCCAGAAAGGAAAGCCCTGGAGCTATAAGTGCAGGGGCTGCATGACAAGGGATCCGAATGACCAGCAACCAAATTACACTGCTTTATATCTAAAGACTGGCAATATCAGATGTAGCTGTGAGTGGGTGAGTAGGAATGGGTTAAGGCAGGAAATGCCAGGCTGGAGGCGGAGAAAGACAGGGATGTGATGTCAGGGGAAGAGGCAGCCTAATACTCAGTGGTGGATATAATGACACAGTGCTGATCTCCAGTGAGGAGCAGCAGAGCATAGTAGCGACCCCTTATGGAATTCTGGCTTTGAATATTGCCTTTGGGTGAGGCTGGAAAGGTCCTATTTATTTGATGAAATGTTAATAAATGCTGTGGCCATTTTCACCATTTCTGACTCGTCTCATGGTATGTAACAATGGAGTTCAATGGGATAGCTGAAGGTATAGAGATCCAAATTACGGAATACTAGATCCTGTATACTAGATCTTATTTACAAAAATGTATTTTAGTTTGCTTGTTATGCATATTGCTGGGGACCTGGACCTGGGGTTTTCCAGATAAGGGATCTTACTGTAGTTTGGATCTTCATAACTTAAGTCATCTAGAAAATCATGTATACATTAAATAAACCCAATAGGCTTGTTTTGTTTCCAAAAAGGATTAATTATATCTTAATTATATTTGGATCAAGTACAGGTACTGCTTTATTATTACAGAGAAAAAATAAATACATTTGAAAAAGTTGGATTGTTTGGATAAAATGGTGTCTAAGGAGATGGCCTTTCCGTAATTTGGTGCTTTCTGAAAAACAGATCCCATACCTGTACAAAGATTTAATACTTATGACATTTAGGGAGTTATTTACTAAAAATCAAATTTTTCTTATAATTTTAACAAAGCAAACTGACCAAACTCCCGTCCGCGATTTTATCTTTTTTATTCAGTTTGGGAAAAGTCTCGATAAAATTTTGAAAAAAAAACTCGATTCGTATGAATTGTTGGGATTCGACTCCCGAATCGCTTGATTTTTTAGTTATGGCCTGAAAGCCCCAAATTTTTGGAATTATCATACAAAACCCAGCACAGACTATGACATCTTCAAATTGGTAAAGGGACATCTGCTATTGACTTCTACAGAACCTTGAAAGCTTTGAGACTTAACTTTTAGCAGCTTCGGGATATAATAAATCTAGAAAAGTTTAAGTTGTTTTTCCCTCGAAAAATGTGAGCTTTCCCTTTTAAAAGCCCGACCAAAAAAAAGTCAAGCTGTAATAAATAACCTCCTTAATGTCCTTAGAATATTCATAATGGGTGAGTGCAGAGGACCTCTTGTATTTGTACTTCACACCTGCCATAGACAAGGAGTAAATTAGTCTCACTTGGTGCACTGCACCTGCTATTTATTTGTGCTTCATTGGGGGCACATGGGCATCTCCCCTCCTGCCCCAGAAGTAAAATCCAGGGATATTTTAATTGTACAAATTTTTATTTAGGGCATGACTACTTTTTGAACACTCCCTCTTGACCACACCCACTCAAGGTCATAGCCGCAAAGTTCCATTTAACAGAAACAACCCATAAAATAAATATGCTAGCAGCTGTTGTCAAAACTCTTTATCTCACTGCTGATATTGTCAAAGGAGCAGAACTGTACGGAGGGTGAGCCAAAAAACATGGACAGGTAATACTGCAATAAAATGGCTTCTACACTTACATATTTAATATAATAAATCTAATGAATATTGTTCTTGTTATGCAGGTATGGAATCTATTATATGGAATGGCTGGTGCCTTTCCAGACAAGGGGATTTTCCATCATATACCGAAATTGCTCATTAATGAGTTAATATACTGTAGGTTAGACAGCACCATATCAAGTTTTCTGCATTGGCAAAGTCACACTATGGTCACCTAAAGTATTGCTACCGTCATACTTCATCCTGTTTTAGTAATAAAGGATTTAAAAACTTTATATGGTGCTTTCTATCTGGTAGACAGAGCATACATTTTTTACCAACAGAATGTGGCCACTGTGAGATGCACAACTACTTCATAACTTTTAGTTGAGTGTTAACTCCTTGTTTTTGGTCTCCCTGTAAGCACTGGGTTGGGAATCAGTGACAGGCTAAAAGGAGCTTTTTGAGCACAGCCCAATGTTCCATTAGTCTTAAGCTGGTCAGATATTGAAACATCAGCTCAGGGTCATTTCTGGGTTCTGGCTGCTCTGAGGAGGCCTATCCCTTCCCCCATATCCAGTGCTTACGATGGAGGCAGCATCGCTAGTACATAGATATAAAATTCAGTATTTCGCTCTTTTTGCCTCCCCTGGTAACTTGTAGTCGAGTTTCTCAACTTGCCTCACAGCTCCTTTTTTGGTGAGGTCAACAAAGGAGTGGATCTTTCCCCAATACACCCACCTTGAGATGAGCAACATAGGGCTGATCCCAAGTGCCCAAGGATCTGACATATCCATCACACAGGCTTGTTTGAGGGCTCCATACACAGGCCAATAACCTGCTGACTTGATCCAGAAGGACTGAATCGGCAGCTTTTATTGGCCTGTGTATAGCCACCTTTAGACTGATCATATCCTAATGCTAATTGTAATGGAGTTGAAAGCAAATCTGAGGATAAGAAATAAAAAAATAAAAAAGCCACATTATTTCATGGACTTTATTATCTACAGATCTAAAGTCCTCAGGGCTAAATAAGAAACACCAAATCATTTTCATATATCTTTCAAGTCATGTCGAAAAGCCATATTTAATTTCACATTGGGAACCTTTATTCTTTAAGATAAAGCTAATAACCATGTGTTCCCCAGTCCTAATACAACAATGAATATGTGCAGCCTAGGTGCCCGTGGTTTTGCTGTCCTGATGCATTGCTTACCATATTCATTACTAAGGGGCAAATTTACTTATGGTCGAATATCGAGGGTTAATTAACCCTCGATATTCAACTGCCGAATTGAAATCCTTCGACTTCGAATATCTAAGTCGAAGGATTTAGCGCATGTCCTACGACCGTACGATCGAAGGAAAAATTGTTCGATCGAACGATTAAATCCTTTGAAACGAACGATTCAGAAAATAGGCTAACATTGGCCTCGGTAGGTTTTACTTGCCGAAGTAGGGGGTCAAAGTTTTCTTTTTAAAGAGACAGTACTTCGACTGGTCGAATAGTCCAACGATTTTTACTTTGAATCGTTCGATTCAAAGTCGTAGTCGAAGGTCGAAGTAGCCCATTCGATAGTCGAAGTAGCCAAAAAAAACATTTGAAATTCGAAGTTTTTTTCCTCTATTCCTTCACTCGAGCTAAGTAAATGGGCCCCATAGTGTCACGGTTTCATTGTTATTAATTATGTCATTGTGCATGGGAAATAATGGAGCTTATCAAACTGGGTTTCTACCTTTAAATAGTCCTATGCAATAGCAATGTTTTACAGAGCAGCAGTGCACTAATTTAGTCTGACTAGTGTATCTTCCCATGCATTCTTATGGACATTTCACTTGAGCCCCTTTGTGGCAGATGGACAGACACACAGGGAAGATGACTTACAGCAGCAGGGTGGGGGGATGACTAGTCAGTGCAAAACATCTCCCCCCCCCCCTGTGAAATTGGTAGCTACTACATTCCCCTGGCTGAACACTGACTGGAAACATTGATTCCAGTAGGGTTCCAATACAATTGCAGAAGGGCACATGTGTGTTTATCATGGGGGTGTGGGGAATTTCACAAGTTAGGTTCCAACAAATGGTCTTGATGCCTCTAACACACACATAAGCAAATTGTATATATTTTTCCTAAACCTAAAATGTTACCTTGGTTACGGGCGCAGCCGAAGTGCTCACTCGCTAAGTCTATGGCCAATCAGAGGGCGTAACAGCTGCTGCAACATGAAAAGATCTGAAATAAGTGGGTGGTTACTTCTCCACAGTTACTGGTTTTTGCTTCTAGGTAGGAGCCAGGTAAAGTGGTACCGTATTAGCCAATCACAAGGGTATATAGAAACAAGAAAAAGGTGGTATAAAGGTAAGAAAATCATAGTTAGCCAATAAAGATATCAACTTATTACCACCCTTTTCTTAGGAAGAAATGGCTTAGCTATGTTTGTGGGGAGATTAAATTACCAAATAGAAACACCTACGTCTAATGTGACAGAAAATATCAAACCACAATTAAAACTGGCCGGCAATTAAAATGGATTGTAATAAAAAGAAACAGAGCGACCATTTTCACCCACCCTCACAACACAATATGCAGCAAGTGGTTGTAATAAACCGGTACCGTCTGACAAGCTAACTAATGTTGTTAAAGGGAATTTCCATCTAAAAATAGTATTTGCATCATAAAAATATTTATAAGAAGAAGAACTCATGTTCAAACCTGCTTTATACAGAGTGCCGACTGATTTGTGCTTGAGCAGGGTTGGACTGGGGGCCTTCCTCCGACTGCTACGCGCATGAGCTCATGTGTGCAGTCGCGCATACTGTTTTTCCCCGGTGACCCGCCGGCCCAGTCCGACCCTGTGCTTGAGAATAATTCTTATACGGTTGAGACACTGGAGCCTGAGCACTTGGGGTCTTACTGTGAACATTTAGCAGGAAACTCTGCCATATCCAGACCTCTTTGTTTGGCATAGACTACTGCCTGTCCCACCATTAGCAGTCCGGGACTGGACCAGAAAAGATGCATCTCTATCCTTCATGCGAATAAATTTGCCAGGCATGGATTCACTGCAAATTTCGACTTATTGCCGCCCATGTTTTTGCGAATGAATTCACCCACAGAAAATTTGCCCACGGAAAATTCACCATAACAAAAATTGGTGCATGCAAAAATCGACTCCCATTGACTGTAATGTACATGGACAAAATAGTCGCATGTATAAAAATTTCGCCCATTGACTTCAATGCATTTTGCTAATTTTCGATGTTTCGCAAATTATTTGGCGAAGCAAAACGGGACATATTCACCCATCACTGTTAGTAGTGCCTGCTAAAAATGTGCAAAGTTGGGGGAAACTATTTTTATGTTATAGGTGCCCTTATAGGAATAGGAAATCCCTGTTTTACTTGGGGGTGCCAAAGGTTAGGCACCTAACTTAAGGCACCCCCAAGTAAAAAGACCTTTCCTTCTCCTTTATACATACTGAGTTTTAGGCATAGGGCCCCAGGACCTGCCCCTGACCCTTCAACAACTGCCTCCCCCAATGGTAGCCCTTTGGGAACGTGCCTTGTCTCATACTAGTAGTAGGAGGTGTCTTCCAATGTTTTTCCTATATTATAATAGAACAGGAGATGATGTGTCCGACAACTTCCTAAATAGTCTGTCTCTTTGTAGGCTAAACAGTGTTTCCCAATTTTCCTTACAGAAATTCACTTTCACATTTTATTGGGGGATTCCTAGAATTTTGTCCCCCTAACACTGAAAATACCATGGGGCTACAAAAACTGCTACAAATGTGTTCAAGTGCCATTCGCCTAAAGTAAAACTGCCACAACGCAAATCCAACAGTATACGCTATATCTAAATAATAAACATTTTCTCAAGCAATATGTTTTCTTGTTATAGTTAATACTATGTGCCCTACACCTGGGCTGCAATGTACATGTGCTGTAACATTCAGGTGCAGCAGCATGGCAGTTGGTCACATGGTATGCGCACTTCCTGTTATATACCCATGATCCCTTGCAAAGTAACAGTTGGTTGCAACGACCGTGGTTGTCTTTGGTGCTGCACCAGCATTTGGAGATTTTGGAGATTTTAGCGTCTTCCAAAGCGATTTTTTTTACAGTGAGAAGAAAAGAACTTATCCAGGATGGACTCTACAATCAATATGATCAAGCAAATAAGATCTCAGCTTGAGGAGGACAGCAGGATGGAAACACATGAGAGGGTTAAGAGAAAGAGGGAGCAAAGCCCAGAGACAAACAACAAAAGACCCCACCAAAAGACAGAGCGAGCAAGGGAGAGGAGAAGGAGGAAGAGGGAGAGGAGGAGACAGAGGCTCTTGTATGAGAAGAAGGAAGAGCAAAGGTGGAAAAGACCAAGAAGCAGCGACAGGGATGAAGCAGAAGGTAAAAAGGATCAGACTATCCCATAACATAGTGTAACTGTCTCTAACTGTCTCTTCAAGCTTGTTACCTATACCCATGGCTATTTGCCACAGGACATCATATTTGACCTCATTGGCAAAGGCAAATTCCCAGCCTGACTGTAACTTGGTATTTAATGTATTAGATACAGTGACATTGGAGCACAATCACTCTAAGGGAAAGCTGTCACAGGTCCATAACTGACGCAGCTTGTCAGTTGGGTGAGATTTCATGAGCTAAGGGGGACTTGGCTAAAGGGTGCTTCTTCAAAGGCTAAAGGGTGGATCTGATATCTATCTATCTATCTATCTATCTATCTATCTATCTATCTATCTATCTATCTATCTATCTATCTATCCCCTCTTAGTCACTGTAGTCAACAAATCCAGATCCCTCCAAAGTCTCACTACTGTGTTGTTCCCTAAAAAATGCAATGCCCATGTCAGCCCTTCTAATGTTTAGCAATGTATCTAGCAGAATCATATGTAGTGTGCGATACTGCCTCAAACCCATGCCTCTTCTATAATTTGTACTCTAACCTCTAGATTGTAAGCTCTTATGGGCAGGATGTTCTGGCCTGTCTCCCTTTATACTTGTTGCATGATTTGTAATTGCTTTGTCTATAATGCTGTCTGGGATCTATTAAGTGGAATACTTGGGATGAACTGTCAGGATTCATTTTATTTTTCCATAATTTCGATCATGATAAAAAAAATAAGTTATGACCATGACCTTTAATAGTATATACCACAGCAACCTGTTCCTCAGTCAGGGAAAAAGAGGTATTTGCACTTGTTCTTTCAATTTTGTTTTCTTATATAGAGATCCTCAGTGTTATACCCATAAGATTTGTATTATATATTAAACTATTAACATAATTTCTTTTCTAACAGAAGGAGAAAGTTCCTGGAAGAGACCACACATGGATGAAGAAAGATGTGATCCACTGGACATTTCCAGCTACAATTTCCATCACGAGCTGGGCAATGGATCATTTGGCAATGTGAGCAATAAACACATGTTTTACTTATCTGCCATTAAACATAGCCCATATAGCTAACAGTTAAAAACAAGGACACTGTGGTTAGAATTATCATACTGCCACTATCTTTTTTAAAAAATGTTTTATTAATTTTATAGATTGTTATTGAACAGTTTTCTCAACGGGTGGGGTTAAAAGGTACAGACAGAAGAAAAGGTGATGGGGCTTGGGAACAAGATCACATGACTTCCAGTTAGTAATATATCATGATAATTATCATTATACAGGGGCAATTATGTAGGGCACATCCCAATCAGTGTATTTGCTAGCTATCAAATAATTATTGTGTGGCTTTCACAAAGCAAAACCTGATTATGCCAGGGATCTAGGAAAAGTAGCTTGAGTTCTTGGCCCTCTGTGTGACTGGGACCCTTGTATATGGGCTTTCCATGTAGAACAATGACCTGTGTTGTAAAAAATCCATCTAAATAAGTTACTTCGAATTCCGTGAAACAAGCCCCTTGTCCATCCATTGTTGGGTAAGCCCTTCCTCTCTTGTGGTCTGTGATTTTGGGCACCTCTCCTGAATGGATTAATTTCTACCCCTTCACGGTGGTCCTGGGTCTATATATAAAAATGTGCACATTGTGGTGGTTTTGTATCATTTATCCCTTCTCTTTTTTAGGTTATGTTAGCATCATTGCCCAACAGAAAGAATCCTGTGGCAATTAAAATCCTTAAGAAAGAAAACATCGCGCTTAAAGAAAGATATGAGACTGAAGTGAAGGTGATGAAGCTGGCTTGGAAATGTCCTTTCCTGTGCAACATCCATGCAGCATTCCAAACACAGGTACAATTAAGTGTCATGTTGCAGTGAGGTGTGTTGATGTTGTGGCCTCTTCCCAAAAGGACATACATTTTAATTAGAGGGAAGGGAGTATCCCTATGTGAGTCTGACAGGGCCCAGCAAATTGATACCTGAATTCAGATGAAGAGGAGGCCTAGTTACTGCCAAGGATGTCTTACATTATACATGAATACATGAAACAAAGCTAAAAATGTTGCTGACCATAAAATATTCTATAGTTCATCTTGGAATTGTATTTACCCATATTATTGTTGTGGTATTCCTAATACTTGTGGCACCTACACATAGCCACTAGGAGATATAGCAAAGTACAGGTATAGGATCAATGAACATATTTATAAATTATATCATTTTTTTCTCTGTAATAATAAAACAGTACATTGTACTTGATCCTAACTAACCTACATCAATCCATATATTTTTTAGTAGCGTTAAAGTATGGTGAGCCAAATTACGGAAAGATTCCCAAAAATCCCAGGTTTTGAGCATTCTGGATAAAAGATCCCTCTTATTTCTGTGAACTTTATTTGCATAAGGCATCACTCAGCACACATGGTTGTTTTGAAAGGGTTAGTTGTAAGTACGTTTATTTTGATAAAAAATCTTGAGCTTTCCTTTTAAAATCTTTGCATGTTGGGGTGCTACTTTTGGTTCCAAAGAGAATGTTTTTAGTCTTAGGGTTTAAGCACACGGGCAGATTTGGGGAGATTTAGTCACCTAGCGACTAATCGCCTCTTCTTTGGGACGACAATCTTCCCGAACTGCCTTCCCCTTGCCTTAAGCCTGCTCAAATGAAAAACGCCTGCGGTAATGCCTCATGGCTTTCGATTTCCGAAGTCGTCCGAAGTTTCCTTGTGAGTTTTTGCTTTACTGCATATAATCCCAGTTATTGACCATATGCCCCCCCACACACAGGGCCCCTCCAAACCCACTGCAATCATGCTCCTGGGAATGACTCTGCTACTCTGTACCTGTCTTATTACAGCTGAGCTACATAGCAGGGTTGGTGGCAAATCTGGTCCTGGCTTCCAGGGCACGTTTCTAGTTGGTGATCAGTGTAGTATTGAAGCAGAAGTATTTTACAGTAACTAACCATGGTGTAAGGTCACTTTCAGAAGTATGGTTGCAGCAGTTCAGGAGAGGGGCCTATGGAGGGAGTGTATAGTCACTAATTGAGTTTAGTTTTCCTTTAAGATGATTGTGCAACCTGTACTGGTGCTGATGCTTTTATTTTGTCATTCTATCCAGCTGCATGCCTTTATTGTGATGGAATATGCAAGTGGAGGAAGCCTACAAGATCTTCTCAACAACAGAGGTTATCTGGACATGGACTCCGTACTGTAAGTGACATACAGCCTGGGGTTTTTCTTCATGTAGCAGCCATACGATGTGCAGTATGGCAACAAAATTTAGCTAGATTGTAGCAGCAACACAATCACTTTACCAGCACCTGGTAAAAAATTAGTACCCCCGATAATTAAGTCTTTCTTGTCCTTTAAAGGTATAAGGTAAAGAATATATATCCACTATGTGCATTTTTTCTCATTTTTTTCAAAGGTTCTACGCAGCTGAGATGGTGTGCGGCCTGCAATTTCTGCACTCTGAAGGAATCATCCATCGGTAAGAACAGTTTTCTTTTTAAAATGTGATCTTATGTTTAATGATTGATATTATTGGCATTGTTGTATTGCAAGTGCATTGCAGGGGTCAATGTGCAAAAAAATAGGTGCACTAGGTGCACTTTGCATCCTGCCACAGGATGGAGCACCTATGGAAGATGGAAAGGACAGGGCTGCCTAATTCCTGGCGGTAGTGCTGTTGTACATGTGTCCAAGGTCAATTTGAATAACCCCTTATAATTGAAATTACCTTTTCATTTACCCATGTAATATATAGGTTATGGTAGGGAAAGGCAATGCATTTTAAATGTTTTAAAATGACAATATTGTACAAATGTCAAAAGACATTTAACAAATGGTAACAGGTGGTAACATTGATCTCCCCTCCCATAACAGAGCAGCAATCTATCTGACCAATAAGACATTCCATAGATTATGAACACCCTTTGGAAAAACTCAAATTGGCCATTCTTTTGCCCTCAAAATGTCCATAAAATATTTCCTATGTAGAAGTGAACCCCACACAGGTTCTGCCATACAAACAGAATTATGCAGTGACACCTGTACTTTACTTTACAGAGACTTCAAACCGGAAAACATTCTGTTCAGCAACAAGGGACACATCAAGATTGCTGACTTTGGATTGGCTGCTGAGAACGTGTTTGGCAACAAAACCATCTCAGGATCAATTGGGACATTGCACAACATGGCCCCAGAGGTGAGAGACTTATTACTGATATATGTAATGCACAGAATATCACAACAATTTCAATGAGTGCACACTCCATATAATGATTATCAGTGGCTCAATAATCTGCATCTTAACCTGATGCTGACAGATTGAAGAAGCCAATTATTTATTCTATATATACAGCTATCTACCTAAAGGCATATTCTTGACTTTCAGCATCCTGGGTTCCTCTCTCTGCTTCAGAATGTCAGCACTGAATGTTAGCTTCTGTATTTTGGGTTGTGGATTTCTGCTAGTTAGGGAATAGGAATGCAGAGCAAAATCAAATCTGTGGACTATTTGCATACAGACATAGTGGGCCCACTGATGCAACCCCAAGGTTTAAGGGTTCTGCAGGAATTGTGAGAGATTATTAAGAAAGGCTTGTTTACAAACGCCTGATCCAGCATCTCACTCACAACTCCCTCCTCGACCCCTTGCAATCTGGCTTCCGCCCATCACACTCGACTGAAACTGCACTCACCAAAGTAACCAATGATCTTCTATTGGCAAAGTCTAAAGGTCATTATTCCATTCTAATCCTTCTAGATCTCTCTGCAGCCTTTGACACAGTTGACCACACACTCCTCCTTGACATTCTACACTCATCTGGCATTCGGGACACTGCTCTTTCATGGTTTACATCTTATCTCTTTAAAGTTTCCTTCTCTAACTCTACTTCTACTACTTTCCCACTCTCTGTTGGAGTTCCTCAAGGCTCTGTTCTTGGCCCCCTGCTGTTCTCGCTATATACAACTTCACTAGGAAAACTCATTCAGTCATTTGGACTTCAGTATCACCTTTATGCTGATGACACCCAACTCTACTTGTCTACTCCTGATCTTTCTAATTCTGTCCTTTCTCAAGTCACAGACTGTCTCTCTGCTGTCTCCTCCTGGATGTCACAGCGCCACCTGAAACTGAACCTTTCTAAAACAGAACTCATTATATTTCCTCCAAGATCTTCCCCTGTCCCTCAGATATCACTCACCGTAAACAACACCACCTTTCATTCCACCACACAGGCATGCTGCCTAGGAGTTATCTTAGACTCTCATCTGTCTTTTTCACCACACATTCAAACACTTGCAAAATCTTGCCGTATTCAACTGTGCAACATTGCTCGAATACGACCATATCTCAGTTCAGAATCGACTAAAACACTGATTCAGTCTCTCATCATCTCCCGCCTTGATTCCTGCAATTTACTCCTCACAGGTATTCCAACAAGTCACCTTTCACAACTCCAATCTGTTCTAAACGCGGCCGATAGACTCATTCATCTAGCTCGCCGCTCAACATCAGCTGCTCCCATATGTATGTCCCTTCACTGGCTCCCAATCTCTTCTAGAATCAAATTCAAATTACTTACACTCACATTCAAGGCCCTTAATAATGAAACCCCTCCCTATATTTCATCTCTAATCTCCAAATACACTCCTTCACGAAACCTACGCTCTGCTTCTGATCTTTTCTCTGGAACTCTCTGCCACAAGCTGTCAGACTTTCTCCTTCTTTCCAAACTTTCAAGCGCTCCTTAAATACCCATCTGTTTAAAGAGGCTTATTCAATGTACCTTAATTAATCATTGCTGTATCAAAAATGACAAAATGTTTATAAAATCCTAATGTCTCAATTGTACCCTAACCTTTGAGTTTGTAAACTCTAATCTCTAGGTCCTTCTAACCCTATTGTACTCTGTAATCCTTGTCTGTTATCCACCATTTATTCCCTGTTTGCTATAACTGCAGTAAAGCACTGCGTATCTTGACAGCGCTATATAAATAAATGATGATGATGATGATTATTACACGTACAACACTGTTGTCATTATCTACTTTAACTACATCAAATTTTTTGCCTGCACAGATCTTTGTGGACATTAGTTTTTAAACCTTTTTTAACTGTTCTTTGTATTTCAGATGGTTCAGTGTCACATCTACAATTCAGCAGTAGACTGGTGGGCTTTTGGGATTGTCTTGTGCAAAATGGCCACCGGAAGATCACCTTTTTATGAAGGCAGTAAAGCAGAGAAATGCATTCATTTCATCCTCAATTGTCAGCCCAGCTATTCAGAACAGCTCAGTACAGAACTGCAAGACCTCCTGGAAAAGGTGGGTGCCAGTGCATCTGATTAGGATATATATGGACTGTAGTTTTGGTTTCTATTAGAAGCAGTAAGTCACTTGTTTTTGTTCCCTTAGCTCCTAAAGAAGAAGCCATACAAGCGGCTTGGGTTCAAGGGGGATATCAGGAGACACCCCTTTTTCAAATCCATTAACTGGATCGAAGCAGAAATTCAAAAGCTTAAACCACCTTTCCAGCCAGAACCTGTAAGTATATGACTGAAATAGATATTGTGAAACCATGGATTCTAAGCTACACTCTTTAGTGTATCTAACAGTTCAGCACACTAGATATCCAACAATATGTCTGTCTTTATGCACCTATATAACAGGAAGAGCTCTAGACGTGAACTACCTATTGTACCTTTTGTATGATAAAGACTACAAACACAGTTTACTATTTTGGACCTATTTATCAAGCTATACACAAAATGCCTTTAATACCACAAATCACCTATCATCTAAAATCCAGGAGTACTTATACAGTTTTATATTGATTTTATCTGACTGCAAAGCAAGGAGTAAAAAGCAGTGGCCACTTAGTTAATAATGTGTAAAAGAAAAACTGTGTACCCCTTTTACTTAAATAGTCAGAATGGGAGATAAAATTTGGCTCACGTACACAACACATATGTAGTGAAGTTTCTCAAGGCACCTTTTCTGATTTTCTTACATTGCACATATGAAAGGCTAAGCCTGTACTAGAGATCCGGGGGAAATACAATTAAGATGGTGGGATGGTGTTTCTATAGAAACTGGTTCTTTGTTTTTCAGAGAGGGCCTGGACAAAAACCATAAATATATGAGGTACCCCTCAACGAATCAGTGTTTCTTTACATTAAACACAGAGAAAAGAAACAGAGATTGGAGTGCACCTTTATTTTCTAAAGTTCAAAAAAACTTATATATATATATACACATACACACACATACAAAATAAAACACATCACATTCACCAGTCTTATTGATTGAAGTTAATCAAGTTAATTAACGGTTTCATGTTTTTTCTAGAATTCTGATGTGAACATTCCAGTAAGTGCCTTGGAGGTCTTGAAGAGTGACACCACCTCACCTTACAACTATCATCTTCAGGACTTCACATATCTGAGTCCCAGCTGGCAGGCATAAGCCCACTCACTACAACTGTGGGAGAGGATACACCAAGTCCAAGATCCAAACTAGGAAACAGCATAATTTGTTTAAAATCCCACCAGTCTGCTGTATGAATTCACAGTTCCATCTATAGCTCTACCATCGGCTTCACCTAATGCATCGTTGCTACATAAAGCTCAGCAGCCAACTCAAAGTCTTCAGTCCCACCATCAAATCCATCTCTGGACGTACCATCAAATCCATCTTGCATTTCCATCAAAGCTACTTCCATCACCTATACTTCCATCTCCATCTGTGAAATCACCAGAACTACCATCAGCTTCACCAGTCCCTTCAACGGATTACTGGCTCTACTTCTTCAGGTGAAAACATTGGGTCTGGCCTACCATCAGTTGTGTCTCTGTATGGACTTACTAAGCTACCCTCTCTAACCCTGATATAAATGTGTAAGAGCTGATGTAAGTATTTTTAAATGATGGTAAGTATTTTAAAAATATTCAAAGAGCTGGGATCCTTTGGTTATATATGTTTTGGCTAAATGATATAACTAAAGGGCTCTTATAAAACAGATAGTATAAAATCAAACTAGAATTAAGGTAATAGTAGAAATGTTAGTGCTGAGTATAGTAAGGTTAAAAATAAGCTAGGATAAGATAGGATGGAAATAAATATAATATAACAAAAAGTATAAAAGATGCAAATATAAATTAATTGAACAGATAGATTGAGACCAAACAACATAAAATAATCAAGAAATATAAGTAGAGGACAGCTAAAAGAAGAAGATTAAAATTAGCTAGGATACAATGGGTTGGAAATATATTTAAAATAATATCAAATATAAAAGTAGCAAATATAAAGTGAGCTAGTAGGAAATAGATCAATTAAAAATAAGATCAAACAGAATAAACTGATAATGTCATACGATATTTGATGGGATATTAGACCATTAAGTAGGACAGTTCACAATATAAAATAAAATATTGGTATGACATACATTATATAAGATATTATGGTAACACATGATACGATAGGATAAACACCAAGATATTAGAAATTAAAAGAAAGAGGAGCAAATGGTAGAATATTTAATAAGAAAGGATAGCATGATAAAATAAAAAGGATGAAGTTTAAATATAGAATATAATAATATTTGCATTTAGGACAAGGTAGAATAAACTGTCAAATATAAGAATACGTAGTAGAGTTTAAAGATAAGATAGTATTCCTAGAACCATACTTTTTACGTAAAATGTCATAAGATAAAGAAAGAAAACAATAATAAATAATAAAAAGATTTTAGAAGAAGCCATAAGACAGGGCCAGTAATAAAATGTTAGAAGAAGCCATAAGATAATATGATCAAATAAACATAAAATGATAGAGTTAACAGTAAGATTAATTGTCTAATATAAATTAGTGGAATATATAGGACAGATAGATGGAGCAGAATTTGTTCAAGAAATAATAGGAAGGATTTTGTTCCAGGAATAATAGGGAGGATTTTTTTCCCTGACAGAAACAAACTATTGAGTTGTTTCCGTTGGGTTTTTTGCCTTCCCCTGGACCATATGTTACTAGAAGTCAGGTTAGCACAGCAGATAGTATAATAGGAAATAATAAGATGGTTAGAGTAGTTAGGGACCTGCTCAGTGAGCCTACCTTGACGTGGTGGCAGGCTTGATATCTTTTAGCCAAATCTAATTTAAGGGGCTATTCACTTTCCAAACCATTTACTTTTAAAGTGTTCAGATAGTACAGCAGATATAATGATCTTTGCTTCCTGTTTTTATTTTTGACTGTTTTTCTAAAATTTTAAAATTTTAAGGAGCCATATTATGTCATATACACCTTTTATTATACTGTGCCCCCGTCTTTAAAATTGACAGTGGTCCAGGAAAAAAAATAAAACCCTTTACCTAATAGATGTGTCCTGGCTGAAATGAGGGATGAGTGTCTAGCTCAGTGATCCATAACCAGTAGCTCGTCAGCAACATTTTGCTCTCCAACCCCTTGGATGTTGCTCTCAGTGTCTTCTAAGCAGGTGCTTATTTTTGAATTTGATACTTGGAATCAAGTTTTAATTGCATAAAAACTAAATATAGTGCCAAGTAGAGCCTCTTGTAGGCTGCCACATACGACTACCAAATAGCCAATCACAGCCCTTATTTGGCACCCCAAGGGACTTGTTGCTCCCCAACTCTTTTTACATTTGAATGTGGCTCACAGGTAAAAAAGGTTGGGGACCCCTGGTCTAGCTCATCCACACAAAGTAGTACTAGACAGGCAGAATATTGTAGCAGCAGCCCAAACTCCACCCAAGTCCTTACCTGCGTCTCACCGCTGCTAATATACTTATATCTGTTCAATAAGCTGACAGCTGATCTTGCCACTAGCTCCAAAGATCAAAACATATATCATGTACTGTTTAATAACATCATAATATTACATTTCATTTTCCCCATAACATCTCTCTCTTGTTTGCACACTTTGCCATAAGGAATTCCAATTATAGCGCAGTGAACAACAAGGTCTTATATTATTTCTATGGGGAACAAAACACATAAATCAAGATGTTCCACAAACAGTAGGAGGGCCGCCTTCATATATTTATTTCATAAAGGCAAATAAAATATTCACTGTGTAATGAGGTGTCCTGTCTGCTGCAAGCAAACTGCAACAGGTTTCATCCAAGGAGAAAGGCATATGTAAATGCTCTTTTGCCCTTATCCGCTGGCATGTACCAGGAGTTGCCATTCCATCTGTCAGCCAATCAACTACCTCAATCCTTGGAAACAGCCGGGTGCACATCTATGTGACCCCTTCACAACTAGAGGAATAAACCTCTAATGTTACTCTCTTTGGTGTTTCAGTCTGGCAGCTCAGTGAATCAGGTACAGACTTTGAACTGTTTCAGTTTGCAACACTGATACATTTCTTAGCAACAACTATTGTATAAATTAGAACAGCTGATCTGAAAAAGTGTTTGAAAGGCTCTGCTCACATAATGGGGAGAGAGAGTGTTTAAGATTACCTTTTAACCAGGAGAACTTTCTACTTTTCAAGTTTCCAAATATAGAAGTTTGATTTTGATAAACATCTTCATTTAATATTCTCAGACATTTAAGAAAGATATATATCTAACATATTCCCCCCAAAAAAAGGAGCTTTATAACCGGGTTCTGATACATAACTTTTAATAGGCAACGTGCAAGAACAATTCTGACTCTTACAGATAAAATCCCTGTAACATTTTACTCTATGCAGCATGATGACAATTACAGAAAGTAACAATATTGCAAATTAAAGTTAACCGAGTGGTAACACAAATAAAAAAAAACATCTTAAGCTGCAAAGTCAATTTCACTTTGAAACTTCAACACAGTTATTTATAACTGTACTTTAAAATAACTAAGGGGGGGGTATCAACTTTTATGTAAGACTGCATTATGAAGAAATCTTTAGGTCTATAAGTGTTTTATACTACAATACAATGCAGTTGACATTCAGACATTTTAGCACCATGGCTTAATAATGGCAATGACACACCCCACATATACAGAAATATTTTTGAAACACTTTGCTGAGTGGACGTTTACATTAGTAGCTAAAGGTTATAACACACACTGCATTTTGATCACTTATACTTACAATATATAGTGACAAGCAGAACACCACTACTATTCACATAAATAAGAACAGAGTTTCCAAAAGCTAGCAGCAGGTGCCAGTCTACCCCAAGTCAAATGGGAAGCAGTCTGGTAAGGCTATTAGATATTTTATCACTGCCACAAGTAGCATCAAACAGTGTGTATTCCACAGCACATACCTATACACGCGGGTCTGAGATTTTGATGCAAACTGCATGCTTCTGTAGGAGAGAAGAAACTGTGTATAATTTGTCTTACACCAAGCAATTGTGAAATCTGTTGATATCTGAAATAACTAATGAACTAGTTTTATTGGATTCATGCTGAACAGCATTATTTTGGAACATCAGAAACAAATGGAAACTGTTTTAAATTTGCGGTCACAAAACACCTTCTCCCAAGAATGCTGCCAGGATTTAGGATTGGCAGATAATAGCAAGAATCGGTACAGCACCTTCAAACATTCATGTCATCATGCAACACTGAAAAAAAAAGAAAGAAAGTGTTAGAGAGTGATATACTTCACCCAAACTTTCTAAAATAAAAGGGGAAGTTAACAACATGGACAATGAATAATGGTTTTACAAATGTTATGCTATTTATTGTAGCTACCTGATTCAGAGTCTCTTGTAGGATTATTATTTAATATTTATGCTACACAGCACTTATAGTTACATAGTTAAAGGTCCATTAAGTTCAACCCCTCCAAATGAAAACCCAGCATCCATACACACATCCCTCTATACTTTCACATAAATTATTTATATAGTGAATAAAGTACCCCCTCTTGTAAAAATATAAGGATATTATAATATACAGAGGAGTTTCATGACCATTTAAAAACACGAGGCATAAAGCCGAATGTTTTTATACAGGTCATGGAACTCGGAGGTAACATCTAATATCCACATATTTTGCAACTAGGGGTACTTTATTTATTATAATACACAAGTTTCAGAGAGTCATGTGACCGAAATGACATCAGAACTCACCGTTTATAACCGATTACATCAGAACTCACCATTAATAATGATATAATTTACAAGATAATCATGGCTTTTGTGTATTATAATATTATGAATAAATATGAATTTATCTATACAGGTACAGTATCCCTTATCCGGAAACCCGATATCCAGAAAGCTCCGAATTACGGAATGGCTGTATGCCATAGACTCCATTTTATCCAAATAATCCAAATTTTTAAAAATGATTTCTCTTTTCTCCCTAATGATAAAACAGTAGCTTGTACTTGATCCAAACTAAGATATATTTAATCCTTATTGGAAGCAAAACCAGCCTATTGGGGTTATTTAATGTTTAAATGATTTCCTAGTAGACTTAATGCATGAAGACCCAAATTACGGAAAGATAAGATATCCGGAAAACCCCAGGTCCCGTGCATTCTGGATAACAGGTCCTATACCTGTATTAACTATAGAATTTAGTATCACAATAACCTTTGATATTATGTCTATCCAAGAAATCATCCAAGCCACTTTAATGACTGTTTCTATCAATGTTTTTATTCAACCAGGTCATGGTATACAGAATCTAATAGCGGCCAAGTCTAAAAGCAACTGGACACGACGAATATGTTTCACCACTTATAAAAATAGCTTCTTGTGTGATATGGGGAATTATCGGAAATTTTTAAAACCTAAAAACGGTGGTTCCCAATCTAGGGGGCCCAAAACAGTTGCTGAGGCAGCTGAAATGCCAATTTACTCTTATTAATATTCGCAAAAGCATCTCAAAGTTAATTTCGGGCAAATTTCTAGTGAAATTGTATTTTTTTGTCTGAAATATTCTTGGAATGAAAGCTAACTCTGTAATCTGGTTATGAATCAAGAGGCGATGCTGACCAATTCTTGGACCTCAAATGTGGGCTTGAACTTAAAGTCAATAACAATGTTTTTCAAACTGCCTTTCCCACTCAGTTAAGCTAACATATCAGGACAAGCAGTCTATCTATATCAACAAGAAAAGGGAAATGCACATATTTTAGACTGAAGAGACGTATGGTTTGAAAGTGGAGTAAAAGAGACCATTTATGTCACAAACTGGGACAACCATTTCTAAACATAGGAAGGATCCTCCATCACAATGAATCAATCACACTTTCCCAACTCTCTCAGTTTTAGCTTACACCTACAGTACCTGAATAATTTCAATGGAACCACTGAGATTGGATGGTGCGGACTCCCAAAAGGATTTAAAAAAAACATTCAGTTGAGGGTCTGGCCACACGAGCAGATTCGGGGAGATTAGTCGCGCTAACAGCAAATCTCCTCTTCTTCGGGGCAACAATCTCCACAAACTGCCTTCCCCCTGCCCTCCGCCGGCTAAAAATGAAAATCGCCTGGGGCAAGACACATGCGGTGCTTCGTTTTCCGAAGACCCCTCACGAGGAAACTTGGGGGTGACTTTGGAAAACAAAACGCTGCGTGTGCCTTCCCCCGGGCGATTTTCATTTTAGCTGGCAGAGGGCAGGAGGAAGGCAGTTCGGGGAGATTGTGGTTGGGTAACTTATCTCACCGAATCTGCTCGTGTGGCCTGACCCTGAACAGAAGCCGCTCATATGGGAGGTGAAATGATTTCAAGATAACTGAGAAAGTCCAGTTGCTTTAGACTTATCACCCCCTTTACTAGATAATGTATCCAGGTGCAACAGTACAAAGAAACACTAAAGCAGGTATAATTGTTTGAGTTAAATGAAATAATGTGTGAAACAGCTGGATAATCTAAGCTTTATATGTTAAAATGACATGGAATGTGGCCTAGCTATGGTTTTCCAATGGTACCACATGTCCTAGTGGTGAATTTTCATTACAGCCATATGGCTGAAGACGCTGCTATGCTAAGGTCAGTGGTATGGAGTGAGCACCATGCACATGACAGACAGCTTTAAGCATTACTTCACTAGTCTCTTCCTCATTCATTTGCATGCTAGTAATCATTTTGGCAACATACATGATGAATGTTATGCAAATAAAGGAGAACAGCCAGGACATGGACAGTAGTACATACAAGCTGTCATGTGTGTGATTCTCACTCTATACATCCGTGTAGTGGGGGAAGGGGGTAAGAGCATTTGTAATGAATAATAAATACATACTTTGATTAGTAATATCTTATCATTTTGTGAATTTTTTTTCTTTGAAAAAGTTCTACAAATACTAAAAATTTCTGTGTCGCATATAAAGCTGCAATGCAAACTTCTATTTAGAGCTTTCGAAGATATGGTCACCAATCGCCTGCATCCTACGGCTGGACAAAGGAGCCATGTGCATTACTAGTGTTACCTAGCAAGCAAATACAATGGTGTCAGATTGGAGCTTCATTTGGGAATGAGGTCAATGTGAAATGAGAGGTACCTAAAGCTGCTGCTGCAGCTGATTTGCATCTCAGGGACAAAAAGGATGACTGAAAGCAAATAGTTTGTGGATTTAGTATTTTCCCTGAATTTACCCGTTTTGACGTGGAACCATGGGAAACATAAAATTGAGGTTCTACTGTAATTGTAAATGGAACAGCTTCTAAAAACAGCTTATATGACAGCTTAATTGTAGGAACATTTACAAATAACTTCAAAACCATTCAAAATGTTTAATCAGTTTCTTAGAATTACATTTTCATACATTGTGCAAACAAAATATCGTGGGAGGGCCCCTTCTACAATATTTATATTGAATTATGCTCAATATTTTTAACCCCACAAAATAAATAAATAATACTTTATCAGGAAGCAGTAGTCTGGCACAGATATACTTCTGGAAACAATGTGCTTTATAAACAAATGGATAAACCTTTTCTTTAGAAAGATTGATATTCATACTCTGAAATCAAAAGTTTTCTCGCCAACGTCCCCTGCGGGGTATTAGGTCTCTTTCGCTATCCTTCTTTATCTTAAATTGCCGGTATCTTTCAGCCATATCAAACAGCTCCCCTGGAACTTCCTATGATTAAAATGTAGATACATTAGAGTGTGTGTTTGTATATATGTGTGTATATATATTTAAAATTAATCGTCTGTGAGTAAACTTAAAGCGGAAGCATACCCAAAAGTTAAAATTGTGTCAGTAAACATATGAACAATAAATCAAAAGTGGACAGGATAAGATAACAAAATTACAGACAAATGTAACTAATATCTGTAGCGAGAACAGTTTTTAAAGGGTACAAAAAGATACTTTACACAGGATTACAAATAATATATAATACTCTACTGATTTCATAGCATCAGAATAGATGATTGAATTACTGCTAATGCCAAGCTGGTCTAATCAGCCTCTATGAGGAGGCAAGTGGTTAACTTGATAATGACAAGCTTAAAGGACATATTTACATTTTGCTAAAACATTCAATACTTTTTTTTTTTAACATGTATAACTGTTGAAAAACATTAAGGCACTTGGGCAGAAAACAGAAAAAAGTTACAAAAATTAGAGTTGTTTAAATAGGACAAATTAAAATTGGGTCAAACAGGACACCAGCAGGGCATAGAGCTGGAAATAGCTATTTTTAATAATTAATAAAGTGTTGATGGTTTTGAAAGTAAGGTTTCCACATTTGGAGAGAATAAGGGTGTGCGGGTAGCTACTTCTATTTCTACTATGATACTCTCTAAAGCTATGTATTCAGAGCTCAACACTCGTTCACTATAGAAAACCTGGATACTGTGGCTGATTAAAGTTTGTGTGGATAAAGCAACTTGATCTTGGTTATACTTTCACTCTAACATCGACTAAACTGCTAAGGTGTAATAGTAAATAAGCCCTGGAAGCTTTTTATTCATGTTGACCTCAATGTGCTCCATGCCCCTCAATAATCATAAACACACATAGCTAGGAAAAACATTTTTAGGCAAATCTTTGCCAAACGTATTTTACTGAAAATCTTACTTGATTAGCACGCTCCAAGATACCGATTAATTCACCTGCAACCTTCCAATCATTCCTGGTTACCAGAGTTATTGATTCCCCTGTGCGACTGAAAGGCAATTTGCTTATATTGTAAAAATATCAATATAAAGACATTGAGATAAATATGGCTTTTTCATTACAAGTGACAAACATTGCTGACTGTGGAAAGCACTGCTGAGCACAAAGAAAATAAACGCAAAAAGGAAAAAAAAGCCTTAATTTCTGTCTTACCCTGCTCTTCCTGTGCGTCCAACTCTGTGAACATACTCCTCTATGTTTCGAGGGAAATCAAAATTTAAAACATGTGTAATGTCCTGAACATCAAGTCCTCGTGAGGCCAGATCTGTAGCTATTAGTATGCGAACTTTCCCTGAAAAGTAGAAAACAAAGGCTTTTATACTTGAAAGGGATGATATGGCAAAAACAATTAATCTGCACTGAACAAGGTTTTCTACTCTGAACAGCTTTGCAATATGTATATACAATACTGTACGGATATACTAGTATGGGCTGCATTCAAGTGCAGTGAATAAATGTTATCACCAAGCCTATTTCTGATCTAAATACTGGTGGAATGGGAAACAAAATAAAAATTGTATAAAAAACATTTAATATTACAAGATTACATTGTATACATTCCTGCTATAACTTCATTGCTGGCTCTGGACCAACTACATACTGAACAAATCTATACTAAGGAAGGCAAGCGCCCCACGACTAAAGTTGTAATCCACATGTTCAAGTTCCCAAGTTTTCAAGGTATGGGGCCCATATTTTATCAGATTTGCCAACACAATTGTGTACATATTAACCAGGGCCAATCAATCCAATCCTGCCAAATCCATTTCAAATACAAACAACTTTTTGACATAGAATACAACCTAATGAGTGATCTCGTCTTGCAAAATTTGTAAAACCTTGTAATATTTTGTTGACCAAACAAGAAGCAAACTTCAGAGAAGCAGGTAATAGGGAAGGTAAGATTCTCAGTCACATAATGAACTAGCCCAACCCAGTAATCTCATTTGTGGGCAACTTCAGATCACATATAGAAAAGGTGCTCCCTGGTCTACTCAGCACAGGCATACATCTTCAGGATTCCTGCTCATAAATTTATGAGGTCATTTTACGACCGCAATTTATTAAAAGTTATCTTGATAGGAGCTGGGGACAGGTCCCGTAAGGCTCCGTACAACCTGAAAAAGTTGACCTTGTTGGGAATCCAGTAACATACAATTAAATTAACAAGAGCAGCATAGTAGTTTCAGAGATGTATATTGTGCTCCAAAGGTATTTAACTCCATACTTTTTGCAGGCAGCATACAGGCTACTAGTTTGCCATCCTTTCATTACACTACACTCAGATTCTTATGGTCCCATTTTTCTGCCTAGTGCACAGGAACAAGCAACAGGGGCTATATATATTCATATTCTCCCTTAAACTTTAGGCCTCTCTTATAAAACCCAAACCAAGCATTAACTATTATAACAATTTGTGAAAATGCTGCTGTGTTCTCTGTCCCTCATTGAAGTCTAGTTTTTATCTTATGCTTTCTTGGAGCCAAGAATATATATCGGACTGCAGCTGGTTTCTCAGCCAACCTTGGCCACTGCCTGCTTTTCACTTCCATTTTGTTTCCCAAGTCGTGCCCTCTTGTTCAGGTTTTTACCAGATCAGTTTCATATAGTTAATGCCCTGTCTCTGTTAGTTCCTCCAGGTCATTAATAAACAAGTTGAAAAGCAAAGGACCAAGTACTGGGCCCTGTGGTAATTCACTGACAACACTGGTCCAATTAGAATTTGTTACATTTACCACCACTCTCTAATCCAGGGATCCCCAACCTTTGGAACCTGTGAGCAACATTCAGAAGTAAAAGGAGTTGGGGAGCAACACAAGCATGTAAAATGTTCCTGGGGTGCCAAATAAGTGCTGTGATTGGCCATTTAGTAGCCGATATTTGGATTGTCAACCTACATTGAGTCTCTGTTTGGCAGTGCACCTGGTTTTTATACAACTAAAACTTGCCTTCAAGGCAGGAATTCAAAAATAAGCACCTGCTTTGAGGCGACTGGGAGCAACATCCAAGGGGTTGGAGAGCAACATGTTGCTCACGAGCTACTGGTTGGGGATCGCTGCTCTAATCTATAATTTAGCCAGTTCTCTATTCAGGTACAAATACTATTCGGCTCTTAGTTACCAGGAGCGGCATTTTTGCTGCCCCTGGCAACCAGGGGGGGCGCTGCCGTCTGAGGCGAGTGTCTCAACTCGCCTCATTGGTGGAGCGCCCCTGGTGGTACTTTATCAAAAGCTTTAGCAACGTCTAAGTAGATCACATCCACTGCCATCCCGGAGTTGAGGTTCCTGCTCACCTCCTTATAAAAGGCAATTAAATTAGTCTGGAAAGATCTATAACACATAAAACCATGCTGGCACAAACTCATATTATTGTGATTTGCAATGAACTCAAGTATCGTATCCCTTAAAAGCCCTTTGAAAAGCTTTTCCTACCAAAGACATCAGACTAACATGCCTATAGTTTTGAATAGCGCCACCACATTAGCAATTCGCAAATCTCTTGGCACTATGCCAGACCTCAATGAATCCTGACAAATTCAAAAAAAATCCGGAAAAAAGAGGTTTGACAATCACAGCGCTATTCTCTGTTCTCATGCACCAATTGACCCCCCCCTCTGATATTAAGGGTCCCATCCATTTTTTTACTATTTAGATGTTTTAAAAAAAATAACTTTGGATTCTTTTTACTCCTCACTGCAATACCCTTTTTCCAATTTTAGCTTTTTTGCACAATTTATTGGCTTCCTTGTACCTGATTAGCTGTCCCAGCTAACTTGAATGCCTCTTTTCTTACCCACCTCAACACCTTGCTTTCAAGGGGAATATACGGATATGTATTTATTAAGAAACATTTTAAAGACTTCCCATTTTTCTACTGTGTTAAACCCTGTGAAACGCTTTTCCCAGTTAATTTGTTGCAGAGATATCCTTATACTGATGAAATTTGCACTTAAAAAATTTAAGTCTCTCCCTTATAGAGTTGTTTCTGCTACATAATCTCAAAGGAAACCATGTTATGATCACTATTCCCTAAATGCTCAAATTTTAAAGGTACGTTTGATATTATTAGTTATTACAAGGTACAAAGGAGTCATTCCTAGTAAGTTCCTGATCAAGCTGACTTCGCAGCCCTATTACCCCAGTCAGTTTCTGAATAATTTATGTTATTCATTATGGCAACTCAAGGAATACTATGAGTTATGTCCTTGGGTAATATTAAATTGTAATGCTTAAAAAGAGACTGACTTGGCTTGCAAAATATATTCTGCGAAAGTAATTGTGTATATGCTCCAGAACATCCTTAAAATATAATAAGAAAAAAAAGAGGACGAGCTTTTTATTTAAGATCAACATAGTTCTCTAAACATTCACCCTTTTTGAAGTCATCTAGTGCTTGCTCTCGATCACATTGCTCTCTGTTGCCATGCAGAGACTGAACTGGAATTCCTTGCAGGCTAAAGTCACTTGATAAGTCATCTGCACTAAAACAAAATACGAGTTTAAGGGCAAAGGCAAATGGGGAGATGTCTTACTTGATACCTTACCCTTTTGAGTTTTCAGGTGAAAATTGTGCAGCAAGGGATAAAAAGTCTGGAGAAAAAAGAGAGCATAGATAAAAAGGAAGACAGATGATGCAGAGGCAAAGGGAGGTAGAGTACTTGGACTAAGTGGTAAGAGGGATGAACTCACTTACCAAGAAGTGAAGGGACAGTGGCCAGTGGTAGGAGGTTTTATAAAATAAAAAACAATATAGGCAAAGAAGGTGCACTGCTATGGGGAAGAGAAGTGGGCACATTGTTTGGCAGTAACCTTGTGATTTTATGTTGGACTGTGTGGATAAACACAATTGGGAAAAATTAATTTCTGCAATCTAAATAATATTTTTAAAACATTTTTTACATTAGTTTATACAGTGTCGGGATTGCATTTTTAAATGCCAGATGTAAACAGTGTATGTATTTTTCAATGTGCATTCGTCCAATGCTGATCATTACATCTACTGCAATAGGTAATGTGTTGATGAGATATAAAGGTTTCAGTAGAAGCATATATAACCTAAAAAATGTAAATTCTGACAGAATCTAAAATATGGATAGGTTCTATTATCCAGAAAGAGTGGGGGCCTTTGGGGTATGGGCTAAAATGCCGTAACCCCCAAATCATGCATTTTTCTACCCTGAACTAGTCAGCAACAGCTACAAAGCATCGGGGTAAAAACAAATTATTATTTTACCAATAAACTGTGAGAATTAGCAATATTGGTTTTTGGAGCATTTCTGGATAATAGATCCCTTATCAAAGAAATACTTTATTAATCACAATATCAATTATACATACACCAACTTTTTCCCAACAAATACAAGGACTTTATCTTGAGGTTTTAAAGAGTCAATGAAGTGCAATACAAAAGCTCTTTTTTCTTCTTCTGGAATAACCAATACTTGCTGTGTTACTGTGTTTACAGCCTGAAAAACATTCAAAAACATATGGATCAACTAAAGGTATGAAGTTAATACTATTTAAAGATACAAACAAACAGTACCGGTATTCTGGATTCACTATTCAATATTACTACAGGCATTCAGATTTCTATTCTGAATAGTTAAATAGTTTTGTTTTAAGCTGATCTTGGAGAGGTGAATCCAAAATTAGCACCACATATAAGTACAGTAAATAGAACTATTGCAATGTCAGTGATTTAAAGTAATGGTGAGCCCTGCACAAAGCTACTACCCCCCACTACCCTGAAATTTATGGAAATATCCTATAACAGGTATGGGAGCCGTGATCAGGAAACCCGTTATCCGGAAAGCATTGAATTATGGAAAAGGCCACCTCCTATAGACTACTTTTATACAAATAATCCAAATTTTTAAAAATTTCCCTTTTCTCTGTAATAATAAAACAGTACCTTGTACTTGATCCAAACTAAGATATAATTAATCCTTATTGGAAGCAAAACCAGCATATCGGGTTTATTTAATATTTAATGATTTTCTAGTAGCCTTAAGGTATGAAGATCCAAATTATCCAGAAAACCACAGGTCCCAAGCATTCTGTTCTATACCTGTATATGGATCTGAACTATATAATGAAACTTCTCACAAGGCATTTGTAATGTAAAACTGGGAAACCAAAACATATGGACAAGTGATATCAACTCTGTTTAACAAGTAAATGGTCTTTCTTCCCATTCTGCTTGTTTCCCTCTACCTCCTGTTCTTCCCTGATCTCCCAACCCCTGCTTTTTTCTATTTTGCTATTCTGTCCTACACTACTGTTGCTCCACTTTTTTTATTATATCTCCAAGTTGTTTTTTGTTGGCTTCCCAAATTTCTTTACTCCATTACTCTTCTATACTCCATTATTTTATTTTGCTCACCTTTACATATACATTCTCCTTTTCTTTCTGTTTCTGGCAATTCAGCCTGACTTATTTTTATTATTTATTTATTATTGTTATTATTTTTGTGGTTTTGGTTCTTATCCGTAGGGGTAGCTTGCTAAGACCGATAGTGAATATTCACAGGCCTAAAATCTTTCCCAGTCCTCTGCTAAAAGCATGAATGTAATAAATGAAGGTTCTCATTCTTACTTAGTCCAGAAAGTCCACTGTTCCTTAATATTAAAGGGATACTGTCATGGAAAAAAATGTTTTTTTTTTCAAAACGCATCAGTTAAGTGCTGCTCCAGCGGAATTCTGCACTGAAAACTGATTTTTTTTTTTTTAATAATTTAACAATAATTAATTTTGAAATCTGACATAGGGCTAGACATATTGTCAAGTTCCCAGCTGCCCCAAGCAGCTTGTGACTTAGAGACTTACCTCAGGTTGGTATTGACTTGTGCTCTGATAAACGTCAGTCAATCTTTAATGCTGTACTGCAAGTTGGCGTGATATCATCCCCCCCCCCAGCAGCCGAACAAGAGAACAATGGGAAAGTAATGATTTAGCAGCTCTCTAACAGAAGATAACAGCTGCCTGGTAGAGCTAAGAACAGCCCTCAATAGAAAAAGCCAGGTCCCACTGCGTCACATTCAGTTGCACTGAGTAGGAGAAACAACAGCCTGCCAGAAAGCAGTTCCATCCTAAAGTCCTGGCTCTTTCTGAAAGCACATGACTAGGCAAAATGACCTGAGACGGCTGCCGATATACCAATATTACAACTAAAAAAATACACTTGCTGGTTCATGAATTACATTTTATGTTGTAGAGTGAATTATTTGCAGTGTAAACAGTGTAATTTAGAAAAAAAAAACATAATAAAAATAATGACAGAATCCCATTAAACATTCATTGTTCCTTGCTATTTAGCTTTTTCCGCCCACCCATGCATCACTTGTCTAGGCTTTGTGAATATTTGAAAACACTGCATTATGTGATGAAGATTTGAATATAGAGTTTATGTTTGTAACGGAGTGTGATTTCAGAACAGCTACCAACACTCCTAAATACCTGTATTAACTTTTAGCCAGCCAGCATATTGAGATTCATTTAGTAATTAGATGTAATCTGTTGTTTCCAATAAAATAATTAACAGAAAAATGACACCCCCTTTTTTTTTTTTAAAGATGTTTAAAAACTCACCGCTAAGTCGAGCGTTCCAACATAAACCATCATAGGATCATTTAAATATGATTTAGCAAGACGGCGTACTCCATCGGGCCATGTGGCACTAAAAGCAAAGTAAACAAAGAACAAGACAAAATTGCACATTTATTGTATCTTCAGTATCAATTAAACTGCCATCTTAGGACACGGATTTATCAGTATTTAGCCAAAGAACTATATATTGTTAGATGCCTGCGAATGTCAACAGCGCACTTGCTCTTCTGGCTATAAAATAGTTGCAAAGTCTGATAAAGCTAATACTACTACGATTGCATCAACAAACTGACTGCCTGTATTCTTCCTAGGGGCAAACGATTGGATCAGCCCGATATCCCCATCTCAATATGGGAATATCGGGGTGAGAGAGATTGAATTAAAGGAGAAGGAAAGCTACAGAGGCATTTTATTGCCAATAGATTAGCTGCAATAGTGCAAGCTAGAATGCTATATTTATTCTGTAGAATGTTTTACCATACCTGAGTAAAAAGCTCTTGAAACTCTCTGTTTGTTTAGGATAGGAGCTGCAGTATTAATGTGGTGTGACATCACTTCCTGCCTGAGTCTCTCCCTGCTCTGGGCTCAGATTACAGTAGAGAAGGGAGGGGTGGGGGGAGAGGAGCAAACTGAGCATGCTCTTGCCCAGGGCAATGAGGTTTAAGGTGAAGGCAGGAAGTCTGATACAGAAGCCCATGTGTACACAATAGAAGGAAAGAAATGCAGTGTTTCTTTTGATAGGGGACTAAGAGCAACATTACTTTGGGGGTTTACTGGTATATTTAGATAGACCTTTCTGATAAGGCTTACTTAGTTTTAACCTTTTCTTCTCCTTTAAACTGAACCTGTGAACACATGGATTTATTCTCTGGCAGTCTTTAAACTCTATGTGCAATTTTATAACAAGTTTATACAATTCTGCACTGCACAAAGTATGAGCTTACCTTGTCATTACAGTATGTCTATCAGGTCGAATATCAATTAATATCTTCATTATTTGTGGTTCAAAACCCATATCCAACATTCGATCTGCTTCATCCAAAACCTATGATCAAGATCAAATATATACTAATCTCAGCATCAATCAGTGCCATGTAACATACTGATCCTATCAAACTAAATAAAATAAATTGTAAGTATTCTAGTTATTACAGATGAAATAGGTAAAGTATAGGCCCATGGCACAGTGGATAATAATGTGCATGTCAGCGGTTGAAAATAACCACTCACAAACCCTCCCAGGAGGAATGAGAATTTCACCCCCTTCTTTTTCTAGGTAAGATGTGGCTTAAATCAAACTACAGCAAACAGAAAATGAAAGGAATGCTTAGTTCATATGTGTAACTATACAGATGCTGCCAGCCAAATATTTAGTGTTGGCCCCCATAACATCTGTGTCAAAAACGTTGAATATCACTACTGAGAAAATGAAATACCTTAGAGAAGAGGGTGTTCATGTATGTTGTTACAAGAAACAAAAAACTCAACTCTTTCTGAACTCAAGCCAATTTCACCAAAACAAATTTGTTGAGAGGATTTACAAATTATTAAAGCAGTTTCAGCTATACTTACCAAATAGGTTATGCTTCTTAGATTTACAAAATTATTCATTTGTAAATCATTTAGTCTCCCAGGAGTAGCAATGACAATATCCACACCTTTTGTAACCTTATTTATTTGGCTATTACGATCTCCACCACCGTAGATGCAAATACTAAAAAAATGAGGGGGAGATATAACTGTGAATGCAGAACATTCCAAAATTATTACATAGCACAGGTATCAGATCCGTTAACTGGAAACAAGTCATCCAGAAAGCTCTGAATTATGGAACTGCCATCTCCCATAGACTCCATTTTATCCAAATAATCTGAATTTTTAAAAGCGATTTCCTTTTTTGCTGTGCTTATAAAATAGTACCTTGTACTTGATCCAAACTAATATATTAATAATCTTTATTGGGAGCAAAACCAACCTATTGGGTTTATTAAATGTTCACAATTAGCTGTATTACATAAGGCTTAGTTGGTGATACTAGTGGATCACTTTTACACTGTTTTCTAGGTCCTATTTATGTTAAATAAAACAAAGAAAAAACCGACACTATATGGCCAAATATATGCGGACACATGACTGTGTGAAATTGAATTCTGAAACCAAGGTTATTTCTATAAAGTTTGCACTGCATTTAATGCTTAGATTTTGGATTTGTTGGTCAAATTTGTTTCCATTTACCAAAGAGCATTAGTGAAGTTGGGAATGTATTGTACTGGAGGCTGTTCTCCAATTCATCCCACGGGTATTCAATTGAGTCAATGTAAGGGATCTATCCAGGCCAGTCAAATTCTCACCTTAAACTCTGAAAATAATTCTGTATGGACCTCATGAAGTCACACATTTTAGTCACTGGGGGTGCATCACAAATCTGCACCCAAATAGTTTTTTTAATTTTTGTTCTCCTTTAATATCAGTATATTTATATGAAAAATGAGGGCATCCCTTGAAATAAAACAATACACTTTACTTCTTAGGGAACTGCATATTGGCCAGTTAGAAGCATTTTTATTGCCTTGGCATTTTGCAGTTTGTGGATTACAGAATGCATCACAATCTCCTGTTCAGTGCACCAGTTATACTGGCAAATATATTAGTTTTAAGAAAGTGTTTTTTTTTCAATTTTGATGCCAGTGCACACAACAAATTGTGGTGCGCACAAAGAATTTCGTGTGAAACACAACATTTTGTATGAATTCTAACCTGAGCACACAGTATTTAAAAACTGCGCACAAAATATTTTTTTGCACACATAACCGAGAAGGAATTAGAGGGAACGTTGCCTTGGAAAACTCCCAAACTCCATTTGTATCTACCTAAATAATTTAACAACCATTTTACTGAATGTATATATTTTACAGAGAATCTAGTTTTTCAAGCTTTACCTTTCAAATCCTTTATATTTGTACTTTGAGCACTCAGCCTTAACTTGAAGTGCCAATTCACGAGTTGGAGCAAGAACCAACATGCCAGGCCCATCTCGTTGCTCTCTGGGACTACAAGGCAAAGAAATGTTTAAAAGGGTAAAAGGGGTTGTTCACCTTCCAAACACTTTCAGTTCAGTTGTTTTCAGATTGTTCCCCAGAAATAAAGACGTTTTTCAATTACTTTCCATTATTTATTTTTTTACTGTTTTCCCAAAATCTTAGTTTGACTCTGGTGTTTGAGTCTGGCAGCTCAGTAATTCAGGTGCACTCTAAACTGTTACAATTTTGCAACATTTAGTTGATACATTTCTGAACAGCATCTCTGGAGTATTAGCAACTATTGTATCAATTCTAACAGCTGCCTATAATGAAACCCAGAGATTCTGCTCAGCAGGGACAAAGATAAGAAATGTATCAACTAAGGGGCAGATTTATCAAGGGGCAAATTTATCAAGGGTCGAAGTGAATTTGAGGCAATTTTCCAAGTAAAAAAATTCGAAATTCAAAGTAATTTTTTGGATACCATCGGCCATTGAATAGAATACTACGACTTAAATTAGAAGTAAAATAGTTCGAATATTTGACTACAATAGTTCGCCAAATTACACCTGCCGAAGTGCTATGTTAGCCTATGGGGACCTTCTAATGCATTTTTCTAAGTCTTCACACATTGAAGTAAAATCGTTCGATTCGAACAATTTAATTGTTCGATCAAACGATTTTAATTTGATTGTTCAATGCCCAAATTCTTTGAAAAATACTTCAACGTCGAAGTATTTTAATTCGATGGTCGAATTTCGAAGTATTTTTTACTTCGAAATTCGACCCTTGATAAATCTGCCCCTAAATGTATCCATTTAAAACAGTTTACAGGGTCGGCGAACCCCCCTCCCAGAGCTGCTTTAGACGGTGGAAAATTACACTTCAATATTAGAAAAACGGTGACAGAAAACAGAAAGTAGTTGGAAAAAGTAATTATTTCTGGTGATCTATCTGAAAAAAACAAGTAGTTGTTTGAAGGTGAACAATCCCTTTAAAATAAGTGATGCCATACAAAGTATTCTACAGAGCTCTTCAAAAGTCTTGAGGCCACATCCATTTAGATGTAGACAATGACATTCATCAAATCTACCATTGGTCACATTTTATTGTTGCTTCAAACCATTTAATATTGTATTTTACATCATTCCTGGGTCACACTAGCAAGCCCACAGTGGTCTAAATCACACACAGGAAGGTCAAAAATACAAACATTTCTAAGAAAAATTAAGAGGACTCTAGCTCCAACCTTTGCCGTATGGAACACATGTGGTAGGGTCTCATATTGTAATAGCTGCTAGATATATAGTGGCTAGAAACTGGAAAGGCTTACATGCTCCACAAATACAAGAGGTTTTAGATAAGAGTTAACACTCAAGCAAGTATGGAGGGCCTTTTACCAAAGATTTATCCGGGGAATCCAGAAAGGTTTTATAAACATTGGAATTGTTGTTTGAGTAAATATGAAAATGAGCCATCTAAACCATAATTTGTTGAATCAATCCCTATGCATGGTGATATTACGGATATGTGTGATCTCACTTATTGCTATTTATCAGGAGTTAGGCTGTTTTATAGTTATGTTTATAAGCGCTACTCAACTACCTACATTTTTCATACTGTTAAAACAAGATATGTATAAGGGGGTCCATGTTGCCTCTACAATCTGCTCATGTCTATAGTAAGCTATCTTAAAAGGCCTCGTCATCATAATACAATTAGCAATTTGATTTTATAATTATAAACATAGCCTTAATACAAACTTCTCAACAAATGATCCTTTCAAAAGTGCATGCATTTTATATGTACCATGACAATGTGCTACAGATGGAAACTACAATAGAAATTAAGGGATGAGTAACTGGCAGCTCTGATTTGGAACAATATTAATGCCCCATAGTACTCCCACTGTTGCACCTGCACAAGCATAAACGTTTATACATAACTCACCTAAATGTAACTCCTACATATGGAAAGAATCTCAGTACACAGGAAGTTTACCTACAAAATACATTTAGGAGACACAAGTAATCTAAACAATTTGCTCTAATTATTTTAATCTTTTTAAGATGTTATTTTTCGCATTGTTAGCCACAAACCATGGAACAGATTGACTTAATTTTATCATTAATATCAGCTTGTTACTTTAGACCCTCTACTATTTAAACATTTGGCTGGTAGCTACAGTAAGTGATCAGAGCAAGTTGAATATCAAAATAGAGTGTTTAACCCTTGCCACTTTTTTTGTTTCAGGGGACTCAAAAAAAAAAAAAAAAGCAAAAAAGCATATCCTAGTCATATCTTGTGCACAAATTCATCAGGAAGTTTCCCTTTCTTTATTTAACACAACATACATCCTAAATGAGTTATACGGATTTATGAGCAAATAGAACAATGTCCCTCTCCACTGTTTTAACTAGCAAGACGTGGACCCAGAAAGATTTACTGATGCCTTCTTACATTGGTTGCAAATCCAAATGAATGAATCCTGGAAGTAAATATGCCAATGTTTTTCCAGTGCCAGTCTGGGCAATTCCAATAAGATCAAATCCCTGCAGTATAATTGGCCATGCCTGTGACTAAAATTAGAAACCAGTAAGTGAACACAAATAATGGTCAATACAAATAATGCCCATATTTAGAGATATTTATACCTGTATTGGGGTGGGCCTCTCAAATCCAGCCTTTTTTAATGCAGACATGACTTCGGGGAAAGGGAGAAATGCATCTTCAAAATGAGGAACGGGATTAGGAATAGGTCTTCTCTCTTCTTTTAAGTCATCGCAAATGATATTATTGTTTTCTTGTCTATGCAAATAATCAAATATATTTATTCTATATAACCACAATACATGCAAAAATGTAATACACCGTTCTTGCAGACTTTTCCTTCCACACGGACTTCTACTACTTTTTTTCTCAGAGACGCTTTTACAACTTTCAAAATCTGAAATATTATTTAAGCCTATTATATGACATGAAAATGATTGCAAATAAGTCACAGGTCAACAAATTTCTGGAGAAACGCTGGGTATCCAAGAACATAATCTACAGACCAAGTCCCCACCAAAATACAAGGATAGGAACACACATGGTATTTTCTCTGGGCCTTTCACACAGTCTTTAGCATGGCCTGTCAGTGCACACATGGGGCATATTTCTGCAGAAAAACATGCAGATTTCAACTTGAGCCCCCCCCCCCACTCTCCTATGGGTGTACTGACAGGTGGATGTGTGACTGTCAGAGCATTCTAATGACAGGGTGAAGGATAGCCACTCACTGGCATATTAACTCTGGCTAAGAAAATGATTTATGTGTCAGTAGCTTAATGTGAACCACTGGAGTTCCAAGGCTACAAAGAACTACATTGAAACCTCAATTTTACATCCCCTTATTTTAAGTTTTTCCTCATTTTACATTGTTGTTTTGTGGTCCCACTTATATATTATGCATAATACATTTCCCTGATTTTTCTGGATTTTACACTATTTTTTTCTGGTCCCCTGAAAAACGTAAAATGGGGGTTCTACTGTATTTTCGTCTCTATAGAATTCCATTTTGGTTTTCAAAATGTACCTGCATTCTAATATTTGGTTTTGTTACAGGAAGGAGCGTAGGAGTAAAAGATTTTACCATCTCAGTGTCTTGACTAATTAGCTTGGCACATAAGCATGTCCTTGGTTGGTGCGTAAGCCTGATGCCTTATAGGAACCAGGGCAGTGTCGGACTGGCCCACTGGGATACCAGGAAAAGTCCCGGTGGGCCAAGGTGTCAGTGGGCCCTCATGCTGCTAAATATTTGGCCTATTTCATGGTCATTCCCTATTTTCATGAGAACAAAGTGGCTAAATAGATGGAATAACAGGTTATAGTATTATAGTATTTAAAGAAAAGAGACTAGGAGAATAGACTTTGAGTGAGGAGAGGAAGAATAATAGTACTAAGAGTGGGCCCCTGGTCTAAGAATAATTGGTGGGCCCCTAGTCAAAGGTTTTTGGGTGGGCCCCTGTTGTCCCAGTCCAACACTGAACCAGGGACAATTACAAATTATGAGTTTTCATGGTGGCTTGATAATTTCAACAAATATCTCTGTTCTACAAATATCAGATGGTTTGTTGTTAGTGCAGGTTTCAAAATTCCATCTACTGATATACCATGTTGGCCAAAGCAGGGCAGAGAAGGAGGTGCATGACAGACAATCTGAATAGTGGCCGTGATGTGCATTGCACCATACATAGTATACACGTGCAATGTTCAGGGGTATGGTTTCCCTAACCTATTCTGCAGAACCACTAATTCAACTGAATGTTCTTGCATGAATTTCCACTCCTCGATCTCAAGTGCTATTACCTCCACTTTTCAACTTCATCATGAGACATTGCGGCAACCTCGGGTGATTCTTTGTAGAAAGCTTTTGCAATTGGAGACACATCTTAAAAGGTATAGAAAGAAAAAGTCCAAATCAGGTATATCTATCTACAAACAATATTAATAAATACATAGATAGCAGCCATCCTTATAAAGTACCTATCAAGTCAAATAAAACAGACATGCCAGTGAATAATTTTAATGTTACTAATAATCTGTGAACCCGACAAAATTATTTCAAAATACATATTTTATTTTACATTCACGTTTAATAAAAAAACAGGGGATGGAATAAATGCAAAAACAGAAAATGCATTCATGACAATTATGAACCTTGATCCTAAATCTCCAAAATGGTTGCCTGCATGTAAGGCAATTGCCTCATCACCAAATCAGCAATCATATTTCAATTGGCCACTCAATGGAAAGAAGAAAATTATGTGCATAGGAACCCAATGGCTCTGTGCATACTAAAGCAAATTTAACACACCAAAATGGAAATTAGCAAAAGGCTAAGGCTGGCCATACATTAAAAGATCCTCTCATTTCCCACCTTGAAGCCTAGAGCCAAAAGATCGGATGAGAATGAGGGGGATACATGCTATGACCCAGTCGGCTCGTCTATTAATCCAGTATGATTAGATATCTGCCCGATTTTCAGCCATTGGTCAGATAGACCTGTCAGATTGATCCATACACAGGCAGATAAGCTGGTGACGAGCCAAACTGGCAACTAAAATCTGCCTTTGTATGGCCACCTTAAGTTGTATGACAATATTAAGGATTTAGAAATCAGTGATGTCAAGAAAGCAAACTACTATATCCTGAATACTTCCCTTCTGGAAGATGCGGAAAGTTGTGGTTTACTAAGGATTAGGAACGCCAGCTTTCTCCATGCAATCAGAAAAGAAGAGAGAACCTGCACATGCAGTATTTTTAGAGGTGTATAATTAAATGGCAAATACTAGTTGTAGACATAAAGACATAATAAGACATTTGAAGGGTGTCAGATGTAGCTAGCCCTTCCCAAAGGACAGGACCCCAATATGGACAGGGCCCCCCCCACAAACTGAACATTGCGCCTCTGAATGATGCTCAAGGTATGGGGCGTGAGTGTGTCAACCGAACGTGCCTCCCCCAACCTGCCCTTCACTAATACAGCACTGACAAATGCTTTCAGTGGTGTATTAGGGAAGGGAGCTACAGGTCTCTGCACTCCCTATCCAACCTGAGTTTATTGCTCTTTTAATTTGGACACAAAAGGCATCACCTGGCAAGATTAGGTAACAATGGGTGATACAAGAAGCTGTATTTACAGATATACTTAGGTACACACACAAAATATATGCCTATGATGAATAAATAAGCAGACCTTTCCTTTCCTTGGTAAACACAACTAATGTTTTCACTCTTTTCATCCTTCCATCTTCCTTAGTAATCAAATTGAAAATGTTCAAGTATATCTATAGAACTGACATGAATCTCAAAAAATACCAACCTGCCCACTTCATGGCTTCATATTTCGATTTATTTTCACGAAGCGATGCCCAGTTAATAGATGGTTTCTCCTGGAAACTTACTGCAGCACTCAAATCTGCAGAACCAGAAGACCGAAAATTCTTGAAACCAGGACCTAGAAGTATCAAACAATTCATATAAGAGCAGTTACCATATTTTTTTATACTACGTTAGGTGCTTAAAGAGACAATATCTACTGTATTCATTGGCAGCTCAGATGTGTGACCTACATCCAAGTCATCCCTTAAGGGACAGTTTAATCAAAATGTGAGATTAGAAGGCACCACAGAAAATTAAATGAGGACTTTCCCCTTACCCACTTACTATTCATTCCTATGGAATTTCTAGAAGCATGTTTATCAATGGGTGAAAGTTAAGAGTTCACAGATTGATAAATATGCTTCTAAAAATCCCATAGGAATGAATTGAAAGTGGGTAAGGGGAAAGTCCTCATCTAATTTTATTATTTACCCAGAACGCACCTCCTCTCCACTAACATTACAAATGGGCCGGGTTGGTTATTGGTGTGAGTGAGATCACCAGCGTCAGGGTCTTGCTTTAAATTTGGCCGTAACCCCTCTGACCTATGCTTTGACCACCCACCACTGCTAATCTTACAAAAACATTTTCAGCTGTCTTTCAGCATAGTGAACCAGTAACATTTTCCAAGGATTAATTCAAACTACATAAAAATAAAAGAGTAAGATATTTCTAAATTACATTTATATACTAAAACTGTAAATAAAGGGATATTTATAAGGCACACAAAAAAACACCCTTAGCATCACCATACCTCTCTCAGATTGTTCAGCAATATCATCAATTAACTCTTTGGCTTTCTGTTGCTGCTCGCTGTTTCCATAGAGTTTAACCTCAGAGTCATAATCTAATTTCTCAATCTAAACAAAAATATTTTGAATTAAAAATAAAAAATTCTATAGATGAATTACAAATATGGAAGCCTGTTATCTAGAAATCTCCGAATTATGGGAGCCATTTAGTCCCATAGTAAGCAAATAATCTCTTTTTTTCACACTTTTCATCCCTGGCAAGTGCTAATGTGCAAATTGTACAAAAGCTGTACAGGAATCAATTTTTTATGCTCCCTTAACAGCTAGCTGATCACCAGAAGGTAAAGAAAATGCAACTTAAAATCACTTCTCCGTATTTCTTTTATTGTATGTCATGAATTGTATTGTGTCACTTTGAAATGTAAATTACGATTGGAAAATACTACACTATATACTCTTGCTTTTTCCACTTTTTTTTTTTCTTTCTTTGTCCTTTCAAAAATTTTCTTTTCGATTTTATGACTGGAACTGTGTAAGTATCACTACCCAAGCAGCGCTGTGGAGTTTCTTATTGCCTTCTTCTGCCCACCACCCATCCCAGTATAACTGGAGCACTCCAATTTTACTGCCCACAAAGAGTCAGCTCTTTTATTCACACTGGGCTGGGAGCCTTGTGATCATAATTTTGGCATAAATATAAGTGTGAACAGTATTCCAGCCCATAGAAGTATTATGCAGAGCCCAGCACGACTGACATATACAGTTCTTCATAGACAGCACAGTTAATTAAGGTATTTGAGTGGCAGACTGCTGAGGTAACACTGGATTGGCGTGAAGGGTGCAGATGAGAGCAAATCATGAGGATTTTGAGAAAAATCTATAAAGTAGCCCAGTCCTCACAGACACACAAACCTTGTCTCTAATTTACAATGCAAAAGATTAGTAGTCAGTGGTGCTCCAAAAATGCTCATGTTTCAGCACATGTATTGCCATTTCTTCAAGTAATAGCATTTATGCAAACTGCTGTAGGAAAGGTATTGTAATCCCATGAGTACAGGTCTTTTAATCTGTATGTCTGGACACAAAAATGTTTCAACAAGAAGTTTATTAAAGAGCATGATAATCTTTTCTAAATTGGCATTTTGTCCTACAGGAAAGTTGGCCTTCAAAGTATTGATGCGGTCCTTAATTTAATGGGTTTTAAAGGGGATCTATGGTCAAAATCTATAATCTTTCCTAGGTTTTGGGGAATGATTATAAGGTTATTTCTAATTGAAAAGCATTATTTTTTTTCATTTTTTTTTTTACAGTTTTGATGCTATCAAAGCCGTTACCTTGCCTGTCCGTGTATTCCCCCAAAATCACTTGTAAACAAAACCCTTACGCGAGGACCGCCTATTGGTGGGTGGTTGGCCTAGACAGATGAGACGTCCGCTAGCCGTGAGGGTTTTCTTTACAAGTGATTTGAGCAGATTCTGGGGGAATAGACGGACAGGCATGGTAACAGCTTTGATAGCATCCAAATGGTAAAAAAAATAATGCTTTGCAATTAGAAATAACCTTATAATCATTCCCCAAAGCCTAGGAAAGATTATAGATTTTGACCATAGATCCCCTTTAAGCCGAGAAATACATTTCCAGTTAGACAGGCAGTTGATAAACTGGCGACTCATTCTGAAGGTGGAGAACTAGAAGCTTATATTGGCATGATCATCTTAAAAGATTACACACTATCAAATATTAAATGTCTATCTATAACTAGTGAGAAATCTATATCCAGTGAGAGATTAGTTAAGTAACAATGCATTGAGTAACTGCTACTTTTTTTTTATTTTAATAAATTTCTATTTGTCTTATAACGTTTGTGTACAGAGAAGTATTTTTAATAAGTCAGTTTGGAACGGCCATAAAGGATCACATCATAAACAAAATAAAATGGTATACTACTGTAACACAAGTTTTAGTTTCTCAAAATATGATTTACAACTTATTTTAACGTTCAGATAGCATAATATTCCCAGTTGGATTTTTAGCTCTTGGATGTATATATCGCACATATTTCGCCACCTTATATTCTGCAGGTCACTTGTTCATTACTATAAGCCACAAACCTTTATCCTGCAGCCAGAAAGTTCTTCGAGCTCCCTTATTTTTGATCCTCCACGCCCTGCCAAGTGAACATAAACAGATTATTTCAGTGGATAAAACCACAACAAAAATATTCACGGATCCCTCACCAAAATCTTATTATAGCTGAAATTCTAGCTCCCAGCCAGACAAACCAAAAGGCACATACTTTTTTTTTTGTCAACCCATAAATACAGAATAAAACAAGTAAAACATCCTTAAAGGTATTGGATCCAATATTTGGAGCACTAAATGAGACTCATTTAAAATCACTGGGGCATGTCACGTGTCAGGCACACCAAAGTTAAAAAAAACAAACAACCCAAAAGTGGCTTTTTCTACATGCACAGTACAGAAATCTTAAAGGGATTGCATTTTTTACACTGCAAATAATTCACTCTACCATATAAAATTTTATTCAGGACCAACAATTTTTTTAGTTGTAATATTGGTGTGTAAGCAGCCATCTAAGGTCATTTTGCCTGACCATGTGCTTTCAGAAAGAGCCAGCACTTCAGGATGGAACTGCTTTCAGGCAGGCTATTGTTTCTCCAATTCAATGTAACTGAAGAGTCGCAGTGAGACGTTGATTTTTACTATTGAGTGCAGGTCTCATATGTACCAAGGAGCCGTTATCTGGTTACCTTCCCACTGTTCTGTTGTTAGGCTGCTGGGTGGAAAAGGAATGGGGTGATATCACTCCAACTTGCAGTGCAGCAGTAAAGAGTGACTGAAGTTTATTAGAGCAAAAGTCACATGACTGGGGGCACCTTGGAAACTGACAATATGACTAGCCGCGTGTCAGATTTAAAAATTAAATATAAAAACTGCTTTCATTGCAGAATTCAGCACGATTCATTTAAAAAACAACAAAAAGACGTGTTTTCCCATGACAGAATCCCTTTAAAATATGTTTTAGACTGCACATGCACTCACCCAGGGGAGTCAAGTGATATCTGAGGAAGAAAATATAGTGATATACATCTCTCTAATTGGTATGGTCTCGGTTTCAGACAATACTAAAACTGATTTTCCATTCATTAAGCTTACTGGGAACCATAGCAGGGTTATACTATATAAACTAGCATAGGTTCAGTGGCATGTGTGTGGAGAGGTGCTACGTCTATGTCAGGAGAAAGGTTTGTGGTGTGGTCTGGCTGCCTTTGAGTGGTATTGCTGTTTGTTTTTGCCAATTTGCTTATTTTTTTCCATTTCATTATTTATTTATTTTACAAAGAAAAAAAACAAACAAACCATCACTTACATGACAAAAAGGTACATTTAGCTAGTTGTGACCAATGACAGTTACCAACAGAGTGGAAAATCCAGTGAGAAGAGTTCTGCCAGTTTAATTAAAAGCATGAATCTGGTAGAGACAACTGGCAGTTAACATCTAACCAAGGGGACCATATTCCCCCCATTTCCCAGAAGTGCCCTGAGCATTATATGTTCTATTGATCAAATGCAGCATTTACTAGGTCAAACCATTGATGAAGTGTAGGCAGACTGTGACTCATCCATTCCATAATGACCATTGTTTGTATGAAACATTGTGGATCTTAGCAACAATCTTTGTAACGGTGCGTTTGCTTAATGTTACTGCAGCCTTTGTGCTCATCTTCTGACTTTGTGAGTGATGGAAATATTTGCTGTTATGTGCCACAATGCCACCTTACAAAGTCACATGTTGCTGATCAAGTGGCTTAGTTTGGAGGAATACAGTGCTAGATGTGCAGGTAGTGCTTTATAAATGCATATATATATATATATACATACATACATACATACAAGTGCACCTTTGTATTTCCCCATTTTTTAAACTATCCTGACTGCGTCAAGGGGGAATTTTAGTATCCTATGGGTGGCTTCTGTAAGGACCAGAACCAAAAGTTTACTGGGATTACATTAAGTAAATTAATTTTGAAGAGGCAAATTTATCAGGGTGGCACATAGACGAATTAGAGATCTTAAAGGGCCAGAGTATGATAAATCTCGAAAATCTAATTTGAATTAAAAAAAACTCCCTAGTCAAATTTGAGTTTTGACCATAAAAAAAAATTCAAAAATTTGACTTTTCAATTCGACCCTTGATAAGCTGCATTTCCATATCTGTCATTCCAGCCTCATGAATAAATATTGGGCGACTTGGCGATGCGAAGGTATTACCACCAGCAATTGCACCTGTTGGAGAAGCATTTTCAGGAGAATTGTCGCCAGCAATAACAACAATTTTCCAGAAAATTAAGCAGCGTGGGTAACAAACAGCCCTGCAACCATTACCCTTACATGTCTCAGCATAATGTGACGAGAAAAAGAGTCTTTCTTATGTCGCAGAGGCAGCAACGGTCTATCAGTTAAGCACAACTAGCCACGTGACAGCACAGCATATTAAAAGCAGCATAATATTGCTGTAAATGTGCTCAAGCAGCAATTCTTAACTGCATTGGTCCCTGTGACCAGTGTTGAACTGGGCAGGAGGGACACAGGGAAAAAACCTGGTTGGCCCCGGCTCTCATGGCCCACCCTCTCCAGCCCTGGTGGTGGCAAAAGGTATGTGCATGTATGTGTGCACGAGAGCTAAAGGGGGGTTGCAGCTGTGATCCCTGAGGGGGCTTTGCAGCAGGGGGGCCCTGAGAGAGCCCCCCAGTCTGACCCTGCCAGTGACCACCAAACATTTGAAGTTTCTTACTACAACAGTAAAAAAATTAATTCTAAACCAAGTCCAGCTTCCCAATGTTGGCTAAATCTGCATCCCATGAGAACAATTGGAAAGCTGCCAGCTAGGCCCCTCTGGACTAGAATTATCAGCTTGTGTATGGGACACTCTGGCAGAAAAATCTGCCACATTATCTATTGACTGTTTTTAAAATCCGATTCAGCACCCATCAGATCCCCGTACTCCCACACCATGGGTCCCCCAGCGTGCTTTTAGTCAAATTAAACAGGCACACGTTTGGCCAGCTTTAGAAAAAAAAGAAGAAATAAATAGAGGGGGATGATAGAACATAAAAGCAGAAATAAAAATACAAGGAAATTTCTTAGAAACTCATTGGCAGATTACCAGATGGATTACCAGATGATTTGAAATTTAGGGCACAGGTCTAGAAAATCCAGCTAGAAGGGCTGCACATATTTAATTAAAATGTGAACGCAACAAGAAAAAACTAATACATAACAGGTTCCATACCTGTATGGGTAGAAATGCTGTTCTTTATAGTGATACCTCGATTTTAAGAAGCCTGATTTTAAGTTTCTCCGCATTTTACATTTTTTATTTGTGGTCCCACCAATTTATAATGCATTTCAATGGGTGCATTTCCCTGATTTTAAGTAATGTTTTTACTGGATTTTACATCAAAATTTTGTCCTGATGTACCCCAAACTGCTTTTCCCCCTATCTGAATGTTATTATTTGTGAAATAAAGAGGTTTAAAATACTAACCAGATGTATATTTTGACATAGTTCTGCCTGTAAACGGTCAATTCCAATTAGTCTGCCCCTTATACAGTCCTGCACCAATCACTTATTGCTTTAGGTTGTGTATATGATAGACAGAGAGTCTTGCACATGCCCATCCCCATAGTGTAACATTAACACTGCAATGCTTAACCCTGTTATTAACACAGTAAATATTGTATCTCAAAGTAAAACGGACGCCCGTGCCTATATCCTTTCAGTACATGAAGAAAAAGTTACTTTAACACATTTCCCTTATTTTACATTTTCCTGGATTTTACATAATTTTTTCCTGGTCCACTGAAAAATGTAAAACGGGGGTTCTACTGTATACTGAACTTACAGCACCAGCCTAAAGTTTTAGAATCTCTATAACGGAACTACCGGGGGAGCAGGGGGTGTGAGCAGGCCAGGGCCCGCACCCCCTCAGGGCCCTCCGGCAGCTTGCGCGCCACTGAAATGCAGGCCGAAAATCACGTACGGAGGGGGGCGGGGGAGCCCAGCTGCGCGTCCCGCAACAGGGCCCGCCCCCCTCTAGTTACGTTACTGTCTTTGGTTTCTGAATTCTGATGCAAATTGCATGGATTTCTGAGCTGCCATGTAATGGGAATCTGTGAAAGTTACCAATCTGACTTGTATTGTAACTTATAATTGTGTATATTATATCCCTAAGCTCTGGTAACTGACAGCAACACAGAACCTGTGCAGAAAACCAGCAGAAAAGACACAACAAGACTGTTGGATGGGAACACTACACTCTGCGTCTTTATCAGACAAAATAAAATCTAATGGTGTCCAACAGATTTTCTTATTCCATTGAATGTAGACTGAAATGCAGAACAAAATACACCATCTGATCCAACTTTACTAGCAAAGGGGGGATCAGATTTTATATGATTCTACAAGTCTCCCAGGGAGTTCTACCCTTACATTGTATGATGTAGAGAGTGATATTCTAAGACAATGTGCACTTGGTTTTCATTTTCTCTTATTTCTGGTTTTTGCTTGATTTGCCTGTTTATTTAGCAACTCTCCCGTTTGCAATCTGTTGCTAAGGGCCAAACCATGTATTGATTTAAATGAGAGAAAAGAATATTAATAGGAGAGAGTCTACAGTAAATAGAAAGACGAGTACTAAAGAGTAGCAATAACTATAAATTAGTTTTTTGGTGGAGTTTAAAATTTAAAAGCTGGAGTCAGAAGGCAAGTCGTTCAAATACTATAAACAATGAAGACCAATTGATAAGTTGCTTAGAATTATTCATATATAACACACTAAAGGAAAACTATACTCCCAAAATACATACTTAAGCAACAGATAGTTTATCGCAAACTAAGTGGCATATTAAAGAATCTTACCAAACTGTAATATATATTTAATAAATATTGCCCTTTTACATCTCTTGCCTTGAATCCCCATTTCGTAATGGTCTGTGTGCTGCCTCAGAGATCACCTGACCAGAAATACTACAACTCTAACTGTAACAGGAAGAAGTGTGGAAGTAAAAGACACAACTCTGTTAATTTGTTTGTTTGTGTGCACTGTGAATCCTATGATCCCAGGAGGCGGTCCTTATTTTTTAAAATGGCAATTTTCTATTTAGGATTACCCAATGGCCCATACTACTAAAAAGTATATTATTATGAAAACTGTTTATTTACATGAAGCAGGGTTTTACATACCAGTTGTTTTATGCAATATCTTTCAAGCAGGTTCACTCACAATTTTCAAATATTGACAGCACCAGTTATGGATTTCTTTGCTTAAAATGCCTTTATGGGTTTCAGACCGCCATCGGTCTTTTATCAAGCCCATAAAAAAGACCCCTTTATAAAAGACTGATGGCAGTCTGAAACGTTGCCAAGTGTATCAGGGTCTGAGCCCATGTCTCAATAAAGGCATTTTAAGCAAAGAAATCCATGACTGGTGCGGTCGATATTTGAAAATTATGCAATATCTTCTCATAGAGACCTACATTGATCGGGGGGTATAGTTCTCCTTTAAAGGTGAACCTCCCCTTTAATGTGGTCAACGCATCCCTGCAAAAAGTATTTATTAGTTATGTCTCTAAATTTTCAAGTAATTTGGTTACCCAATTTTAAGGTCCTTTATAAAGAAAAGATCCAGTGTAGATCTAAAGGTTCAGAGGCTTCATTTTGGGGTTAAATATTAAAATACTTTTACCCTTGGGGATACTTATTTATTTCCAGGGGGACAGACAAAATGCTGAATGGCAAATGGGGGGCCGTGAATCTCAGTTATGCAACCTTGTGCTATAGACTGGCGATTTTATGTAGCCCTCAACATAGCATGTTTTTGGAAATTCCACAAAGGAGGGACAGTTTGTGGCCTGTTAAGATGGACTGATCCACTTGAAGGACAGGGAAGATTTATTTCCCATTGGTGTTGGTACAGTTGGCATTATATGAAAATCATACTCAGGGCATTTTGCTGCTGGGTGATAAGGCCATGTAAAGGAGCATAATGAGCAATGCTACCACAAATAAGAGTCAGGCCACACGAGCAGATTCGGGGAAATTAGTCGCATCCAGCAACAAATCGCCTCTTCTTCGGGGTGACAATCTCCCCGAACTGCCTTCCCCCTGCCCTCCGCTGACTAAAATGAAAATCGCCCCGAATCTGCTTGTGTGGACTGGCCCTAAAGGTATGGGATCTGTTATCTGGAAACCTGTTATCCAGAAAGCTCCGAATGCCCGTCTCTCATAGACTCCATTTTATCCAAATTTTTAAAAATGACTTCCTTTATCCTCTGTAATAATTAAACAGTACCTTGAACTTGATCCAAACTAAGACATAATTAATCCTTATTGGTAGCAATACCAGTCTATTGGGTTTACTTAATGTTTACATGATTTTCTAGTAGACTTAAGGTATGAAGATCCAAATTACAGAAAGATCCGTTATCCGGAAAACCCTAGGTTCCGAGCATTCTGGATAACAGGTCCCATACCTGTACTGAATTTTAAAACATCCCTGGTCAGAAACTCATATTTTTAGAAAGGAGAGACACAAGATCTTTGAAACACATCTATGCAGTTGGTCAGGGGTATTTCCAAATGCATCAAATTCCAGGCAATGTCCCCAGGCAATTAAGACCCTATGGAAACGTTGGGATGCAGCAGAGACACACTCTCCTAGGTATTTAGAGTGTCCGTGAATAAATGACTCGTTAACTGGGCACAGATGTAAATCATCTTCTCTGGCCCTCACCTATCACTTGCCCAATGACCGAGCTGTCCAGGCGGAAACACAGGGGAGAACTCTGATCCCGAGCGCCCTCCCTCCGCCTAAACTCGCGTGTACTTGCTCCAGGGGCTCCTGATCCGCGGGACCGGGGTAAACCCCTCCAAGATCCTTCCTCCTCACGGCTTCTCCCACCATAGTCCTCCTCATGCCACCCGCGAAATTCTGACTGCGCTTTTCTGCGCGGCTCCTCCCTCGAATAATGCTGGGAAGGAGGCACCCATGGGGCGCTGTATCGAGCAGTAACCTGGCTACAACTACTGTCGCTCTCCTCTTCCCAGTCCGACATTCTTCGCAGCTACTACTGCGCCTTACCACAAACCCTTTCCCGCGTTACTACTCGGGAACTGTTTGCGCGTTGCCTATTGGCTAGTATGTCCCCGCCTACCACGTGCACGGGGGCGTGTAGGTAAATATTAATCATTTTCTTGTGTACTTGAAAGCGAGTCAGTTACATTAACTTACGTTTATTACCATACAGATTATATTAGCAAATAGCAGCACATGTAACAACACAGAAATGATAGTATAATCCAGCTGCAGCAAAACAAGCACTGACGCCATTATTTGCAATGGGACATGCAATGATAAAGTCGTATGCCAGCTAATTCCACATAAGTACTAAACATGGTGTATCCGGTATACTCATAGTATTGCGCCTTTTGTCCGAATTCGTAGTACGTAAAGTTCCCAAAACAAAAATGGCAGCGCGTGTGGGAAAATAATCACTTCCTGTTCCGTTCCTAAAGTCCAATCACAGAGGAGCATTGCGGATGTGGCGAATTTCAAACGTGAGACTATTGTGGAATGGTTGCTGGTGAGCGGCTTTTGGAACAGTGATCAAGCGGGCACATTTGTACATTGTTAGTAATCCTTCTCTATCTCACCTTGAGTGACTGACAAGTGACAAAGAGCCGCGGTACGGAGGCTGAAAGGCAAAAGGTGCGTATGTATTTAATACAATCAGAATTCAACTCTGGTACGTCATGCCCATGGCTTGCTTTACAGACAGCACACGGAGGCAGCTATCTTACATGTAAAGCTTATACTCTTGTTGGTCTACAAGTTTCTCCGGCAGTCTGAGAAAATGCTGGAGGACCGAACATCCCGGAAACAGTGGTCTCTTATCTTGTATTGTACATCAATGTGTGTTGCGCACTGACAAAATGACGGTGTATTCTTTCAGGCTACATAACCGTATATGTATATATTTTCTATGTGTTTGTGTGTGTGTTTATATATATATATATATATATATATATATATATATATATATATATATATATATATATAGTACTGATCCTTAAGTATGTGCACACAGAAAACAAAAAAGGAATATGCCAAGGTGCTACTAATCAAATTCTAATGTGATATCTAGGCAAAAGATGAGCACTCATTGGACTTTGCAAAAACAAAAGAGTGTCTTTATTTCTTCTTCAACGTTTCGGCTACATTACATTAGCCGTCCTCAGGAAGTGAAAATGCATCCTACTACACACTTATTTATATATTGTGAAAACAAAAAGGCGCCAAACCTATCTGGTATGACGTAGAAACTGTGTGCCAATCATAGTGACCTCATTGAGAGAGTACTCCTAATTGGAGACATACGTGTTACAAGATTTCTGTTACCAAAACCTTATTGTGTGAATGTTGACATGATTAGTGTAATTACATAGTGAAAGTTATGTGTATCAACTCAGACTTCATTGCACAGGTGAATTATACAAAACATCCTATGTTAAAAACATTTGCGGAAACCCAAGCGTATATTGTTAACGCTGGTCGGCACCGCTCACTTAAAAACAAAACCGGACAAAGATCAGGTGAGTAACGGCTCTTACTTGTAAGTTATCGCCCACTTGAGACAGGTACGGAAGGAGACGTACCGATGCAGCACAAGGATGCGGATCCTCCTGTGGGCGCAGCTTGCCACCCATACGCCATCCAAGCCCAATATAAAGCCCAGCCCGAGCCTATGAACCGGCTGCTCAATGTACTGCCATTACGCACTAACGCACCATCGCTGTCAGGCAGTTATACAGCTGTCGTGAATTATTCCGCTCGTTTACGGCCGTCCTCCCTTGTCGGTGCGTCTCCAACGGCACCGCTGCATAGCAACAGACTCCGGTGGAGCACAACCCATTCATTGGGATATATTGGTTTCACAAAGTGTAGGTATGTAGTGCTGGCATGTACAGAGCTTATCTGTGCGGAGGGGGGCAAAGGCTTTCGAACATTAGATAGGTTATAATACAGGCTTAAGTGAATCGACACTCACTGTTTGTAAGTCGTCCTAGCAACCTGTGCTGCACGTCACCCGATACCCTGTCAGGGGCCGTCCTATCCTGTGAGCCGTATCTCACCCAGTCATGTTCAGAAACTCTGAAGGAAAGCATAATGTGCAATAAAGTGTCAATCGCCAACAATGTTTCATGTTCACCGGGCTGTGTCAAAATTATAGGACATCAGAAAGAAACTCGCAGACATAATAATACTTAAAGTGGGTTAACTTAGTCTATCGGTGAGATCCCTGGAACGAACACATATAACTACAGATGGTCATTGTGTCAGACCACCTCCATATCCATCTATTAATGCTACACTGACCCCAGGAGACTTCATCAGTATTCCAATGTCCAGATAAGAAGAGATTTGTCCAGCATCATACTCTCATATCAAAGTAACTGTAACGTTTGTATTTACACACACCCTTGTCATCGTAAATAAATCCTGTGCAATTATAGTTCTCAAATTGCTATTATGATTATAGAAAAGGTGACAAAGGTAAGTACTCATTAAGCCCCTTCGGGGCTACTGTATCCAATTTGTAAATCCACGTCGCCTCCCTCTGGAGCAGGAGTAGATCCCTATTCCCACCTCTCCTCGGTATGGGTATGTGATCAATCAGCATGTGTCGGAATTGAGGAAGGGTATGTTTGTGTTTGAGCCAATGTTTGGGTATGGGTTGGTCTGCTTTCCCTGAAGTTAGAGCCAAACGTATGGTACTCCGATGATTATTCATCCTTTCCCTATACGTTGTTGTCGTTTTGCCCACATAGTAAAGACCGCAGGGGCACCATGCCATGTAAACTACGTAGTCAGAAGTGCATGTCAGCCTGTAATTAATCCTGTATTTGTGCCCACTTCTGGGATGTGTAAAAAATGTCCCCTGTAGTAAGCCGCTGCAAGTCAGACAACCCGGGCATCTATAACACCCCTTTCGTAAAGGGCCCCCCAACCATGTTTGTCCCACCTTATTATCCTTGGGTATATCCTTCTTGATCAATAGGTCACTTAAATTGCGTCCCCTGCGGTAGGCCATTAGTGGTCTCTTTTGGTTAAAAAAGGGGAGATGTGTGTCGGAGTTGATTACTTCCCATCTGTCTGTTACTGCTGCTTTAACCTGCTGACTGGCTGTTGTCCATTCGGTAGTAAATATTAATCCAGGTTGGGTCTTTTCGGACAACTTAGGTTGTAGTAGGTCCTCCTGTGTGAAGGTTCTTGCTCTTTGTAGTTGATTTTCTATGAGACTCTGTGGGTAACCCCTGGAAAGAAATTGTTCAGCCAAATCTGTGAGTTGTCGTTCAGCATTAATGGCATTGGTATTATTCCTGATGACCCTCAGGAATTGTGAAAATAGGACCCCTCGGGATGTGTGTGGTGGGTGATGTGAACTGGCATAAATTAGACTATTTTTGTCAGTTGGCTTCTTGTATAGTGTAGTACTTAACCTATTGCCATCCCTATAGATCGTCACATCTAAAAAATGTACTTGGTTCCTGTTTTGGGTCATTGTCAATTTGATCGGGGTGTCTAAATCATTTAGCGCCTTGGTGAAACTAATCAATTCCAAGTCAGTCCCAGTCCAGATTAATAACAGGTCGTCAATATAGCGTTTGTAGAATATGATTTTGTCATTGCCAATGGGTAGAAGATATTTGGTCTCGAAATCCTGCATGTAAAGGTTAGCAAAAGACGGAGCCACATTCGAACCCATCGCGGTGCCCGCTATTTGTAAATAGTAGGCATCCTGAAAGGTAAAATAATTGTGTGACAAAACCATATCTAGTAAGTTAATCAAGAAGTCTACTGGTGGCATGCCCTTGTGGCCCGACTGGAGAGCGTTTTCACATACTGCTATTCCTTCTCTATGTGGTATCACAGTATACAGGCTGGCCACGTCCATCGTAACCAAAATGGAATGTTCAGGTAATACAACCTCTTTAAGTATACCTAATAGGTGCTTGGTGTCTTTAATATAAGATGTCATTCCTTGTACAATAGGTTGTAAAAAATGGTCCAAAAATTTGGCCACCGGCTGGAAGATAGACCCGATAGCTGATATAATCGGCCGACCAGGTGGAGCTGACAGGGATTTATGCACTTTAGGGATTGTATAAATCAATGGTATTTTAGGGAAGTCAGTTTTTAAATAGTGGCCAATCCCTGTTGTGATCCATCCCGCCGTTACACCCATATCAATGAAGTTATCAAGTATCCCTTTGTATGTACTAGTGGGGTCTCGTGGCAATTTGACATATGTGGTCTCAACCGACAACTGTTGTAATAATTCCTGGACATAATATTGTTTGTCCAATAGGACTATAGCCCCACCCTTATCGGCTTCCCTAATTACAATGTTATCATCAGCCTTCAAAGTGGCTATAGCATCCTTTTCTTTACGCCCAAGGTTGGAGTATTTTTTCGTAGATGGTTGGTGTATTTTTGCAACATCGTTAGATAATAACCGGGAAAAAGTCGAAATAGAGTGGGCAGTATTTGGTGGTTCAAAAGTACTCTTTTTTGTAAAGGGTTGTCTTGTAGTGTCGACAACAACAGTTGTCGGTTGAGACCACATATGTCAAATTGCCACGAGACCCCACTAGTACATACAAAGGGATACTTGATAACTTCATTGATATGGGTGTAACGGCGGGATGGATCACAACAGGGATTGGCCACTATTTAAAAACTGACTTCCCTAAAATACCATTGATTTATACAATCCCTAAAGTGCATAAATCCCTGTCAGCTCCACCTGGTCGGCCGATTATATCAGCTATCGGGTCTATCTTCCAGCCGGTGGCCAAATTTTTGGACCATTTTTTACAACCTATTGTACAAGGAATGACATCTTATATTAAAGACACCAAGCACCTATTAGGTATACTTAAAGAGGTTGTATTACCTGAACATTCCATTTTGGTTACAGCCTGTATACTGTGATACCACATAGAGAAGGAATAGCAGTATGTGAAAACGCTCTCCAGTCGGGCCACAAGGGCATGCCACCAGTAGACTTCTTGATTAACTTACTAGATATGGTTTTGTCACACAATTATTTTACCTTTCAGGATGCCTACTATTTACAAATAGCGGGCACCGCGATGGGTTCGAATGTGGCTCCGTCTTTTGCTAACCTTTACATGCAGGATTTCGAGACCAAATATCTTCTACCCATTGGCAATGACAAAATCATATTCTACAAACGCTATATTGACGACCTGTTATTAATCTGGACTGGGACTGACTTGGAATTGATTAGTTTCACCAAGGCGCTAAATGATTTAGACACCCCGATCAAATTGACAATGACCCAAAACAGGAACCAAGTACATTTTTTAGATGTGACGATCTATAGGGATGGCAATAGGTTAAGTACTACACTATACAAGAAGCCAACTGACAAAAATAGTCTAATTTATGCCAGTTCACATCACCCACCACACACATCCCGAGGGGTCCTATTTTCACAATTCCTGAGGGTCATCAGGAATAATACCAATGCCATTAATGCTGAACGACAACTCACAGATTTGGCTGAACAATTTCTTTCCAGGGGTTACCCACAGAGTCTCATAGAAAATCAACTACAAAGAGCAAGAACCTTCACACAGGAGGACCTACTACAACCTAAGTTGTCCGAAAAGACCCAACCTGGATTAATATTTACTACCGAATGGACAACAGCCAGTCAGCAGGTTAAAGCAGCAGTAACAGACAGATGGGAAGTAATCAACTCCGACACACATCTCCCCTTTTTTAACCAAAAGAGACCACTAATGGCCTACCGCAGGGGACGCAATTTAAGTGACCTATTGATCAAGAAGGATATACCCAAGGATAATAAGGTGGGACAAACATGGTTGGGGGGCCCTTTACGAAAGGGGTGTTATAGATGCCCGGGTTGTCTGACTTGCAGCGGCTTACTACAGGGGACATTTTTTACACATCCCAGAAGTGGGCACAAATACAGGATTAATTACAGGCTGACATGCACTTCTGACTACGTAGTTTACATGGCATGGTGCCCCTGCGGTCTTTACTATGTGTATATATATATAAAAAACCGCAAGCATTCTGCAAACAGTGTTTGCAGCCATAAATATTTTATAAATAAATATATTTTGCTCAAAGGGGGAACAGGCACATTGGGAACTGAGTGACCAAGATGCACAGTATGAAAATAAATTTGGAAATCTACCAAAGGAAGAAAAAAAGAGACAAGCTTTCTAGGTATTGCAACAGAATAGTTCCGTCGTGATTAAAGAAACAGTAACACCAAAAAAATGAAAGTCTTTTAGAGTAATGTACTGTTACTGTTTAGAGTTATATAATGTACTGTTGTGTGCACTGGTAAAATCGACGTGTTTGCTTCAGAAACTTCATAACAGTTTATATAAGCAAGCTACTGTGTAGCAATGGGGGCAGCCATTTAAAGCTATATACAGTTTCATTAAATGAGACTGAAAGTAATCTTGCACTTGGGGGTGACAAATGTTAGGCACCCCAAGTGATTGTATTGACTTACCTGAAACCCTGGGCCGGTGCTTCTATCAGCAGAAAACTGCACCGGCCCGGCGTTATTCCAGTGAGCACCACGGAGCGATCCTCTTTCGGCTTCTTCTTGCTTCAAATTTTCCACAGCAAACTCATGCGCAGTTAAACGAAATAGCCGACTTTTTCGTTAAAGTTTGGCTTTCCATTCTACTGCGCTTGCGCAGCCGTGCAAAGAAAGAGGAAGACGGGCAACACTCCATGGTGCTTACTGGTATAACTCTGGGCCAGTGCAGTTTTCTGCTGATAGGAGCACCGGCCCGGGGTTTCAGGTAAGTAGATACAATCACTTGGCGGTAGCTAACATTTGGCAACCCCAATTGCAGGATGACTTTCCTTTAAAGCCCGTAAGCATTCTGGCTACAGTGTTTGCCATAAATATTTCTTCATTTTGAAAAGTCAAAACCAACAAATGACCTGTTAATTCGCTCTTTTCACACTTGTATTTTAATTTACCTACGTACTTCTAGGTCATGTCTTTTTTGCTAAATTATTCAACTCTCAAAAAGTATTTCAAAAAGTCTGTTACATTTTGCTCATATCTTCTGAATTAATTGGAAGGTCCCAAAAGAGATCTGAAAAGTATAATAACGTGTAAGTGGACAGCTGTCATATGTTTACATACTTTGCATAGGAAGTACATTGAGCACATTTTCAATAAGTTGCTTCCTTATTGGCACAATATAAATGGAGGGATTCTTTTCTCTACACAACAAGTTGATACTGGCTTCCGTTTTGACATGGGTCTGGAGAGGGCTGTCATTTTTAGGATCTCATCCTGTTTCAAGGCAACTTATTCCAAAGATGCAGCATGCACTGCAGCTGGCTCTAGATGAATGACATTACTTAAAGGGGTAGTTCACCTTTAGTTAACCTTTTGTATGATGCAGTGATATTTGGCATCTGGTTTAATTTGGTTTTTGAATTTGTTTTTTATTCAGAAGTTCTCTAGTTTGGAATTTCAGCAGTTTGCTGGGGTTCAGTTTACCCTAGCAACCAGGTACTGATTTGAATAAAAACAGGAAGATGTTAGTGACCACCATTTGAAATCTGGAAAGGGCAATAGAAGATGGCAATTCAATCTACAGAAAATAAATGATGTAAAAAGTTGCTAAAATTGGGACATTCTGTTACATACTAAAGTGTGTGCTCTTCTGCAGTGCGGTGATCAGAAGGACAGTAGATGGCAAGGCAGTTTCGGGAGATTTATAGCTGGTGAAAAACATCTGAAAATGTCTTGCCATTCACTAACCTTGTGCCATTGCCCTTATGGTTACTGCATGAAAAATCTACCATCACAAAGTGAAAGTAGTCTTTGTAAATTACCATTTATATCTATTTGCAACTAGAGTCATTTTATGTATAACAGCTGTCAAGCTTTGGGCAAAATAATGTATGCTCCCTCTAAGGCATTGGCCTACCCCTGACTCCATTAATTGCTTTGTTTGCACTGATATATTTGCCATCAATTTTGTAAGTTAAGACTTTTTTTTTTAACTTTATAAATTGTTAAATCGCAGATAGTAAACCGTCACAGTCACTTTTATTCATGTTCATTTAAATCAATTATCTATATTAGGTTAAATGAAAGGATACCAGTATATGTAGTATACGAGTATGTAAGTGGAAGATCTTAAAGCAAAAAAAAAATAGTTTTTAGTTTTTGAGGACTACAAAAATCTCCACCTCTCATCCCTAATTTCACTTTCTCTGAACAAGTAAGATAGGTAACTGTAGATTTATAAGTAAGTGTAAAGGTGGCCATACAGAGGAAGATTCCCTACTTTCGCAAGGTCACCAAATGAGCAGTTCTTGGCCCAATTTGGCCACCCACATGCTTGGCCAAATTTGCTGATATAATCTTTGGCTCTAGGGCCGGTGATCATATTATCCATTGGGGCCTATGGAGACCCATCATATTAGGGCCCTATCAATATGTCTATCCGATCCTTGTCAGACAGGATTTTTTGGCAAATTATAGTCAGGCCCCTCGGTGGGCCCCATGCAAGGGTAGATAAACTGCCAATTTGGCATGAAGGGGCCAAATTCAGCAGTTTACATCTGTATGGCTACCTTAATTTTTTTATGGGGTTCTATTTGTGGAACAGTTTTGAAAAAGGGTGGATCAGGTACTTCGGGAACTGTCCCACAGTTGCACAGTATGAAAAGAAAGTTGGAAATCTACCAAAAGAAGAGATAAGCATAGGAATTGCAACAGAAAAGTTCCTTAGTGATTAAGAAGCAGATAAAAGGCAACTTGTTGTGGTCCTTGAATCTGATATTTCAGAAGCCTTTTGACAACTGCTTATTGTATGCATGTCATCGTATCAAGTAAAAAGTTTCTTGGAATACTAACTACCTAGGTGGACGGGCTTTATAGAATAACCTAATTAATAGCTATTACTATGTGTAGGCAGGCTCATCCCATTTAAGATTGGGTCACTAAGTGAACATCTGTTGGGGTACGGCAAGAATTGAATGTACTATAGGAAAGTTAAATGAGAGCATAAGAAACTGTGAGAATTGAATGTACTATGAGAACGTAAAATGAGAGCATAAGAAACTGAGTATTGAATGTACTATGAGAACGTTGAGAGAATAAGAAAACACATAGGTAATCTGTCTAAATTGTTGGAGAAAAGCAATGTTACAAGACATTTCTCTGCAGTAAAACATTGTTGCCGGTCATATTTCAAGAATACTTGCATGGCTTTCATACACAGGTATTATTATTATTAACATGAATTTATAGAGCACCAACATACTGCGCACAGATGTTATCGGGGATTAGCACTCCTCAGTTATGATTGAGCTGGGCAAAAATTCCTGTCAGCTGCGGACCATCAAAAAAATGCTATTGGAATTCGAAAGCAAGTACTAATCTAGATGGTCCTCTGCTGACAAGAATTTTTGCTCAGCCATAACCCAGTAGTGATCAAATCCTCCTATAATATGATGGTTTATTTAACCAACTAAACTAAAACACTAAAAAGAATATGGCTAGAAATAATGTAATTTATATACTGAACTTATTGAACAAAGTCTAGGTTAAGCATCTCTATAGTATTAATGAGCCACAACTTTGCCATTGCCCCACCCCCCGTTCTGCTGTCTTTGCCATACCAATTCCAAAAAAGTAAAGCACATCACTTAATTTTCTCTTCTAAGTGATCACTGACAATTGAGTATGCGCCAATGCAGCAGATCTGCACCAGATTTCAGATGCATTGTTGTCAATGATTGGCTTCAGCATTGCATGCTTAGTTGAGGCCTCTCCAAGTTTACAAACTTAATATATGTCCCTTTCTTTATCCTTTGCATCAGATTTTTAACCCTTCACTACCGCAATTGGATCATGTTGGAAGTTTAAATATAGTTTTTACAAATGAGTTTTTGCGTACCCAGTGGGGCAGCCGTTTAAGTTTGCAATAGGGCAAATGTTACATGTTGCAATAGGGCAAATGTTGCAAAAAACATGAGATCTGTAAAATATAATGCTTTTATTATTTGGAAGAGGTCAATTGTTGTAAAGAAATTTACACCTATAGATATATATTTATAACTGCAGCAAGATATAAACTCCAGGGATTTTTGAAATGTCTGTTGGTATCAACGTACTGGCTCTTAAACATTCAATCTGACAGCAGATTTGTTTTATTTCTTTATATATCTATATATATATATATATATATATATATATATATATGTGTGTGTGTGTGCGTGTATTTAAATTATTTTTATGAAATCACTACCTTCTCTGTCTTTAATATGATTCTTCTAGATTTGTGTAATAGAAGAAAAACCGGCACTCAGAGCTCAATGCATGCGGGCAAAGCCCTGCGTGTTTATTACACCGTAATGTTTCGGGGGCGGGCCCCTTCGTCAGACAGCAAATCACACCACAAAGTGAACCTTTTAAACATTGCTTAATGCATATTCATAAATTAACCCACACATGATTGGTAATTTAACCCTTCGTTACTACAATTAGCAAATCCATTCGTGGATAATTCATCATCAGTGAAAATATCATACAAAAAACTTCAAAAAAACGTCCAAATACAGATCCCAAGACCTTAGACAAATATTGGAGAAAATGTTGGAACAAATGTTTTCGATACAGAAAAAATCCTGTGAACAAAGTTAAATAGTATTTCAGTATAAACATTAAAAAAATTCCTTTAATAAAGCTTAAAAACCACTAAAAACATTGTGGCATTCTGCCAAAGCTTGAAACATTATCTTGCCCTTATCATTTTCTAGATTTGTGATCATAAATGGATGACGAAGATATAAGTGAGCGGAAACTGAAAATTGCCTCTATCTTGGATAGAGTAAAAAGTTTTAAGACCAAGTATGGGACAGATGATAATTGGACTGATGAATTAACCTTTTCAAAGTCTTCTGCTGACACTACAGGTAGGAATTAATCTATGCAATGTTGTGATTATTTTGATTTTCTATTGCCCATCAAACTCTGGTGGGTAAAAATTTTTTTTTGCAATTAAGGCATTGTCTGTTTTAGTAATGTAGTATATCCACAGAAAAAAAGAACACCTAGCTTGTTTTACATGATAAACTTTAGTGAGCAACATGTGTCAGCCTTTGCTCTTGTTTATTATAATTTCTTTAGCAATCAAAGTTGGTGTTTTCATAATCTTTACACTGTACATAATATTCTTAAGTGTGGGTTGGGCTTTGGGAATGTAGTACGGTACCGTTTAAATGCATGTGGGAAAATTCTCCCTGTTCTAATGCCTCTGATACTACCTCTGTAGTTCTTATTTTAAAGTATATATGTAATATGAGGTAAAGAAATCAAATGAGGAATCATTCCCTAAGCCTCATAAAAGAAAGAGTTAAAGTGCCTTCTACTACCGAGGCAGAACATTTAAAAACAATAATTAGGAATTTCAGTCAAACGTCAAAAATAATAAATATTGTCTATATAATATGTCTGTGATGTTAAAATATTACATTAAGTGCAAATCATACTTTTTTTTTTTTTTTAAGTTTTCCTGAAGGACTTGTTTAATCTAAAAATAAATAAACCAAGCACCTGTAAATTGTTTTACTTCATAGAGCACTCTGGCATTTTTACCCACTTGGTGACTGCAAAGACTCCAGAGGAATGGCTAAATAATCTTCTAAAATTAGAAAATACAGGCCTGCCTCAGATTGACCCAGTACTGCTCAATAAGCTCATCGATAATTACAGTCAAGCTGTTGGAGCTCTGCCTGCAGAAAAACACAGTCACAATGAGAACTATGCTAAAATCCTGGTGCGATTTGCCGAACTGAAAGCGTAAGTATGAAGATTTTTTTTTTTTTGTTTTTTTTTTAATGAATCTTTAAAAAGGTTGTCATAATCAGGTTGCTAAAGTGTTTATGCGGAAGCTGAGTTATTAGTCCAAGCAAATATTTTTGTTAATTTTTTTTTTTTTTCAACAGAATCCAAGACCCAGATGAAGCACGGGATCAGTTCCAGCTTGCAAGACTGAACTGCAAAAAATTTGCTTTTGTACATACAGCTTTTGCCCAGTTTGAGCGGTCAGAAGGTTAGTACCACCAGAGATGAAAAATAGTTGCATAGTTAATTTTGGGTGAAAAAAAAAAAAAAAAAAAAAGACCAAAATCCATCAACCCCTTCAAACGATGCACTTGTATGTATACACCTATCTAAACACTCTCCTGCTATCTGTCTATATTGTACTGGTAAAGAATACTCATGTCCCCTCACAAGCATCTTTTTTTCCAGAGAGAACAGCTTCAACCTAGACAGTCTTCACTGGACAATATTTCCTCCCTTTAACCAGTTTAGTTGCACATCTGCACTCTCTCTAGCTCATTTATAACCTTCCTGGAGCTAAAGCCCAAAACTGCACTGCATACTCAGTGAGACCTTACCAGAAACCTATAAAGAGGTTTTTATCCCTTGAATAAATGTCCTTTTTTAGGCAGTATTTTCTTTAGCAGCCACTGAATGATACTGCCTACAGTTATAAAGCTTGTAGAATAGTATCTGATATAGTCAAGCTATCCAACAAGCTGATTTGGGGGGTACAAGGCATATAGGTTCCTTATGCATATTTAAATATATTTTATTCTTGCAGGCAATTCTAAAAAGTGTAAGCAGCTTCTTCAAAGAGGTCTGGAATGTGGCGCTGTTCCATGTGAAATGTTGAACTTGGCTTTGAGTAATTTACAGTTAAAGAAGCCTGAGCTGATATCTGATGAAGAAAAAGAGAATTTAGCTGGTAAATTAAGCCTTCCATTTTCATATATGGTTTGTTTTTTTTCTAGATCTGGGAAGCTCTGGTGTTTAATTGCAAATTATAAAGCATGCACCAAATCTATTAGTTGTGGGCTTTATCAAATATTGATCCTTCTCAAATTGACTGAGCACCAAACTGAATCTGAACACCAGTATAATTATCCAGGTTTGTTCAATATTGCGTAATGCATCATCTGGAGGCATCAACTGCATTTTTAAAACCGCTTATTTGTCCGTAAATACATCCAACAGGAAGTCCTATTGAAAATAATGGAACATGCACTATAGCAATTCCCACAGCAGTATTTGCGATATTCAGCAGAAACAACAATATGCCAAGGAAACACCATATTATTGAACTCTATGGGATCCGCATGTTTTGAAATACACTTAACAGAAAATACGCTGCGTACTTTCAATATGGCAGCCAAGCTCTTGCAAAATGGATTGAGCATAAAAGTATTTGCGGCATTGTATTCTGGTGACATAGTTACATTGCGTATTGATAATCAGTCCGGCTACATTTAGCATGCAAATTGTTTTCCGCTCTGCTATTTTTCACAAAAGTTTACTAAGATTCTTCAGGGGGGAATTGTGGGAAACACGAAAAACCAGAAATGCATGTTGGGAAAAGAAAACTACAGGCTGAAAAATGGATATTATCATGCACATGTGGTTTCATTGGAGTATTTACATAGTAAAAACGCCATGTGTGACCTCACCCTTAAAGGGGTTGTTCACCTTCAATGTACAAATCTTATGAAACCACTAACAATGTTCTCAATGTGTTAGAAAAACCATTTTCCATAACAAAAAGAAAAAATGCCATTGTAAAAGCTAATTTTTATACCTATTAACTCAGCCCTTCTCCTGTCTCTCAGACCAGTTTTCTGAAGTGATGGGAGTGGCCTATTTTGAACCTGACACACCAAGAACTTCCTATATGATGACATCATCATGCCCAGGCTTTGCCCTTACTTGTTTCCTATTGGATGTTGATACTGCCCTCCTCCTAGTAATTTATTGGGTGCTTGTGAACTGTAACCAGTCACATAATTTGAATGGTCATTGGTTGATTACTCAATTGTAATGACAGAGGTTAACAGACGCAGCATATAAACAAACCTGCTTTGTAACAAACAATCACAGAGCCACACAGACAAATACTGCAGAAAAGGAAGGAGCAACATTGTTCTCCCAATTCTGGCACTCTCCTGCCTAGACTAAAACTGAATGGAGTGCCAAAGGGGGGCAACCTTTTCTGGGAATAAATACTGGCGTTTCTATATTTTTATCTTTTAATACCTTTGGCATTAAGCATAATGTCAGTTATTTACAAAATTGCAACAAAACCAGCACTGACTTGCTTAGAAACGTATGTAACTTACACATCTAGCAGGGACAGTAGGGCTGCCACCTCACCCTTTTAAAACCAAACACATATGAAATCCACAGCCTGCATGGCTAATTAGCAACTCATTTAGATGATGCAGACTGAACTGATTTCTGTGCAGCCATGTATCATGCATCCAAATGAATTGCTAGTTAGCCATGCAGGCTGTGGATTTCATATGTGTTTGGTTTTAAAAGGGTGAGGTGGCAGCCCTAAGTGACAGGCAGAGCAGTGTTGAGGGCTGGTAGGTTTTTTGAACATAAATGCACAAAAATTCAACTCATTTGGAAAGCCTCAAGCTCATACAAATTGTCCTGGAAGTCACGTCAGCTGCTGAATAATGATTTTTTATGAGGTAAATACACAAAATAATACATGGACCCCCCCCAAAATAATATATTTCTGGAAAGTACAAGTGTCATCTCCCATAGTATCCATTATAATCTAATAATTCAAATTTATAAAAATTATTTCCCTTTTCTCTGTAATAATAAAACAGTCGCTTGTACTTGATCCCAACTGAGATATAATTAATCCTTATTGGAAGCAAAACCAGCCTATTGGGTTTATTTAATGATTACATGATTTTCTAGTAGACTTAAGGTATGAAGATCCAAATTATGGAAAGATCCATTATCCATAAAACGCCAGGTCCCAAGCGCCTCGATCCCCCCCATCTGCACAGTGGAAGTCTCTGCAGCACACAGCCCACACTCCCCCTCCCTCTCACAAACTTGTAACAGTTTCTCTTCAGTACCTGAATGCTGCTCAAATTCCCCAGCACAGCCCAGCACAGGAAGCAGTGGCAGATTGACAGCAGACATAGCCAATAGGAGTTAAGTTAGCTGCCAATACAATGTGTGATGTCATATAAGGAAGAGGAAGTGAACACTGTAGTGTTTTTGGGGGTCAGTGACCCCCTCCCAGCACAGGGTCTGTGTGGAACTGAAGGATTAGTACAGGGACACTTCTGAGGTGAATATCTCTTGAACTGTACTTTTTCTGTTAACTATTTCTATGGAAAAGTTTGTTTTATTCATGTGAACTGTTAGATTTGTCAATTTGTTACAAAGGTGAACAACCCCTTTAAAGTTACGTGACGCAAGACATAAGTTCAGATTTAGTGCCACTGAACTCAAAGTATTCATCCCAATTTTGCACTAAGGACCCATATTTCTCTTTGACTCACACTAAATTCTAGATGTAATGTTTTGTAGGAGTTATGTATTCTTTAATATTCTGTTCAATACGTGCACCTTAATCCAGTTCCGAATAGTCGACTGTCCTATGTAGTTACTGAATACATGTGCATGAGACATGTCAAAAGTTTAGCTCTTCTATGTTTAATTACTGGAATTGCCTCTGTTATAATCTATTAGCTATAGCAGAACTAATAGAAATGAAAACACTTGTATTATGATGCTAGTGCTAATATTACCAAACAATCTGTGTTCTAGTGTCATCAAGTCAGATCAATCAAGGCATGGCTGGTTATCAGAATCTGGCACTGGGGAATCCACAAAGAATGAAGATTGAAAGCCCAGAAGAATATTCTGTAAAAACAAGCTTTTCGTATGGGTATTACTTATATTTCATGTAGCTTTGTTTTTTTTGAATTGTGTTTTTGTATTTTGGACCTGGAAATATAAACTACACTGTTGTCTCTGCAGAGAAAAGTTAAGCTCCCCAGAAGACTTTGAAGATATAGGGAGGAAACCTTTTCTAAACATGCCTGCCAAGGTAATGTCTGCATTCTCTTGTGTGCTGCTGTGCCCAAGACACTCTTAGCTAAAACTTACCTGCCTTATTCCATTTGCATTTTGATAGACGTGCCTTTTGGGCAGAGTGCCTGTACAGCCAGCAACATCTCCGGAAATGAGAACAAGGAAGAGTGATGGGTCTGGCAGTTTCAGTGTTGTGAAGAGGTGTGTATTCGGAATTCCTTGACAAATTATTTAATGTTTAGTTTAGCATCACGTTGGGGAGGCCCATTTATCACAGGTCGAATTTGAAATTCATGTGAATTTTTTAAATTCGAATATACTCACAATTTGACTGGGAGGTTATTTAAGAAAAAATTTGAATGGCTAATATTCAATCAAATAGTTCCGACCCAAAAATTGGAATTGTATTTGATTCGTATCTGAATCGTGATTCGTACAAATCAAATTTTTCTCCCAAAAAAAAAACAAAAAAACCTCTGTCAGGAAGAATATTAACATCTCCAAGTGGCTCAGCAGACTGGACTTCACAAAGGGCTGGGAGCAGGAAACATTGTGTTTGTAACGGATCATTAAGCCATGTCTCAAATAAAGGCTTTTTAAATTTTGGAACCATTGCATGGTGCTGTTGTGAATTGGAGCTCAGCGGACCACTGCCATTGACTTGTACATGAACTTGGCAGGTTTTAGGTGGTGAATATTCGAATTAGGCATGTTTCCATGATGGAGGTGTGATAAATCTCACATTCAAATTTACATTCGAATAGGGGATTAAAATTTGAATGTGTGAATTTTTAAACTTGAAAATTTAAATTGACTGTTCGATTAGAGACTAGTCTCTAGAGACTAGACAAAACAGTAGGAGAAAATACAGTTGCTGAATGAATAAAATGCTTGCTTATGGATACATGTTTATTTCTGCAGTTGCTTTGTTAATGGTTTTATCAAATGCTCTCACTTTTGCTTTATTTAAGACCACTAGGTTCCATGCGTGTGCCTGTCCTTACTACTTTGTCAGAGCCAAAATATTTGGGAGATGATCTACATTGCTCTAAAGACATTAAGGTTAGAAGTCCAATTTTTATATGAGACTCAAGTTCAATGATTCATGTTTAAACATAATAATATAAACATTATAGGCTTATAGATACAGTGACATCAAAATCTTTTAGTACAGAACCCACCTCTATACTCCTGTGCATCAAATTTTTAATTGCTTCACCCAGGAAAACACTACAAATTGTGTCTCCTAGCTGTCTCCTAGCTCTGCTGCAGTCTCTAAAAAGGGTAAGCAGGCATGCATAACCCTGGGTGTTGCTTCTGTTCTGAACTGGAAGTTGGCAGTCTTGACTGCTTTCAAGTGGAGAGGTTGTGATAATTTTTTAACCTATGTGTTGCAGGTTAAATTTGCAGGTCTACATACAGAAACATACATTTTCACAGCAAACACTACTTAAAAGGCTGGTCGCTGAAGCTTTAATTTCTGGTTTAGCGCAGGATCCAGTAGGCGTCCAGTAGATGAATTTAACTGCCCGGTGCTTAATTTAGAGTTGCAGCAGAGTTGCTTAAGTGTTTTTAAAAAAGTTAGGAGGGGGACTATTTGCTACCTATGATTACAATCTTTCTGAGGTGGATTATAATGTAAACATTTTGGTGCTACTGGCCCATTAAGTACATTAAACACTCTGCGTTATTTTAGGTTTCTACTCTGGTTATTGTGCGGCTTTTGGTAGAATATATGCTGCAATACTTGTAGGAAATGTTTTTCCTTATGATATGTACACAAGTGGAATCTTGTATTTGGAACCAGTCTGAATTTTTTTCTGCCACTATATTTTTTACTTAAAAATAATTATTGCACTAATAATTCCATTGCATTAAATAGTTACCAAGCAGCAGCCCATTGCATGAAGAACAGGCTAATGAAGACAGTTTAGATATGAAAACGCCTTCATCTGTTCTGCTTAGTGACACAGAATTAAACCTGACTGTCAAAAGAAATGAAGGTAAATTGATGTTATTCTTATAAATATATAGCAGTAGATCTTTAAGTTTTGTGTATTCATAAGCGTTTAGTTCTTATATGATTCTTTCAAGGGCAAATATTGTTTATAAAGCCACCCTCATTGTGTAGGCAGATAATATATGGTACCATATCTGAAGCCTAAAATGTTGTATTGGGCGCTTCTAAAAGCACAAAATTCTTGTGTGTTAGATGTCTATGTCTTACAAGCATTTACCCAGAAAACAGGTTGAAAATGGATGTATTTTTATATAGTTTTTCTTCCACTTATGCATATACTTAGCTGTGTGAATGCTGTGTTCTGTTCATTCTGTTCTTAATTTGTCTGTTCTTGTTATTGTAGATTTAATTTTGGGAAACACCTCTACAGCTGTTCTCAATCCTCAAGAAAATAGTAAACCAGCCCCACCACGTATACCCAACATTAATACAATGCTCTCTTACACGACCAAGCCAAACAATATTGAAGCAGAATGGAAGTGGAAGGTTCCAGAGACACCCAGGCAGATTTTCCAGCCAGAGGTGATATTTCCAGTGGTACAGTTCTTTTATTATGAAACAACAAGTAGAGGCCTGCTCAGTATTACAGTCCAGAAAGGATATTTGGTCAAGTAGCAACATGTTTTACTGACATAAGTTTTATATCAAACAACCAGTTTCTGCGGTTTAGTGCATTTGTGAGTCTTAGTGAATGACCGCAAAGAATTGGAGAAAATCGCTAAGGATTAGAGAAATAATTGTTGAAAAACCTACAGAGCAGTTAAAGTAAGGACAAGCTAAATAAGGCTGGCCACTCATTAAAGGGGTGGTTCACCTCAAAGTTATTTCTTAGTATCCTATAGAATGGTTAATTTGACGCATATTTCCAATTGGCCTTCATTCTTTCTTTTTTTTATAGTTTTTTAATTATTTGCCTTATTCTTCTGACTGTTTCCAGCTTCCAAATGGGGGTCACTGACTCCCTATAAAAACAAGTGCTCTGTAAGGCTACAAATTAATCGTTATTGCAACTTTTATTACTTATCTTTCTATTCAGGGTCTCTTATTCAAATCTGTGCATAGTTTCTAGGGTAATTTGGACTCTAGCAACCAGATTGCTGAAATTGCAAACTGGAGAGCTGCTGAATAAAAAGCTAAAAAAAAACTGCAAATGAAAACCAATTGCAAATTATCTCAGAATATTTATATCTACATCATACTTAAAGCTAAGTTAAAAGTGAACAACCCCTATAAAAGATTTAGCTGTCCAACCTGCTCTCATAACCAGTGTGGACACATACTTAAAAGGCCAGATCTCAGTTGAGCAGTATTGAATTCACAAAGTGATAATTGTCAGGCCAATTTTATCAGAAATGACAATGAGTTGTTTAGAAACAAAATAGATGTAGCTATGGTAGTCCTTTCGGGATAGTGTTAGAATTCAGAACCAGAATTTGGAAGCAACATAATACTAGTAAACTAGAATGAATTTAGAGGTGGTTTAATGGGGGGCTCATTTATCAACACTGGCCAAATTTGCCCACGGCAGTTACCTATAGCAACCAATCAGTGATTAGCTTTTTAAAGCCAGCTGCAAGTAGAACAATGAATGCAGTATGTTGATAAATAACCCCCAGTGATTGTAAAAAGTGCATTGCTAATGTTACTTACTTTTGTCCTCTAGAGTGATGTTTCCATGAAATGTAAGCAGCTTTTTTTCCAAGCCACATTTTTGTTTGTGACTTTTTCCCACTGTTCTCTCAGGGCAAACGTAAGAGTATTGAACCAAGTGCCAATCCCAGTTCCCAACGAGTGTCTCCGCCAGCTCCCTCTCTTAGGAAATGTGACCCTGTCTTTGTTTGTGGAACGCCAGTCAATAAACCACAAGAGGATTACATGAACTGGTAACTAAATTAAATGTCCCTATTAAAAAAGCAACCTATACCCCTGAACATTACAGGTCTCTATCACATAAAATGGCCCATATGTCAAACACTGCTTTATCTAAATATATATACTTTTCTTTTTAATATATATACTTTTCTAGTAGTATCTCCCATTGGATAATCTTAAATAGAAAAAAAAAAGTTTAGTACTAAGGGCTGTCAGCTAGATCATAAAATTCTCTGTGCTCAAATGCAAATGATCCAAGGGCACACAAATATGCTTGGGTACATTAGCCAATGATTAGACAGACCATCACAAAATAATGACTCAAGATGGGCACTATTTATTAATATGTATATGCCAAGTTGGTAAGATTCTTCAATAGGCCATTTGTTATAAAATAATCTGTTAAATACTCATTCTGAGAGTATAGTTTTCCTTTAATACATTAATTACAAAAGACATGGTCTTGCAATTTTTTTGCAAAATTCTCTTTGTTGAAATATTACTTTTTTCTAGCTTTAGAACGCCAGTTGTAAAAACTAACCTAGGACCATTGGCACATATGTCCACACCTTGTAATAATCGTTCAGGTTATCAGCACCCACAGACTCCAGTTGGACAACCTGGCTGTTTTCAAGTAAGCTGTTTACATTTATTCTTTATCATTTCATTAAGACTTGAAGTTAGCATTTTGTATTTAAGCTGTACAATCCACTTAAAGTGACACTGTCCACAAGACAATTCTCAGATGCAGCCCTATCCCAACTGGTTTTTCAAACCTGCACCATCAATATACAGCCAATTTTCAGACATATCAGACCGAAGCTTGCCCCATTGAAATACCAAGGCCACAGCTAGGTTAACTGCTAAAATTACACCAAATACAAAAGCTTGACTGATTTAGTCCTGGAAAACTACCTTCCATTATATTACTGTGTTCCCAACCAAGATCAGTAGCTTACACTTTCGAAACCATGTAGGCCACCCTCGAAAATAGGAATGATTTGAATCGTCCATTGCTACTTGACTCCAGAAAAAAATCATTTAATCGCACCCTTATCATTCTGTTGGCTTTTCCTACACAGCCCTTACCTCATGGACATTTTAAGTAGTATTTTAATTTTTTTGTCATACAGGTGTGGTACCCACGTAGTTTAATTTGGGTTCCCTGTGTTCGATGTAATACTGTGTCATCCTTTATTATACTATTACAGTTCTGGCATGACAAACTGGGAAAGGTACCTACAGTTTCCCCAGAAATCTTTGTTTTACTGTTTTTGGGGGATGTATGTCCGTATGGAGCACAATCTTTTTGGTTTAATATCAAGGAAGGTCCATGCTGTCCTGAAACATTTGATCTTTTGTAAAGGGCCTATACAGTGGATTCACCACTGTAGTGTGGCTAGGCCAGTGCTAATACCTGCATCCCCTTGCTTTGACTTTATGTGAGTTAACTATACAGACCAGAAGGTTTTCAACAAATTTTCCTGTTAGGACCCTGTTATCCAACATTGCTTATGTTATTGAGCTACCAGCCCTAGTGCCTGCACCTTCCCCATAACCCCTATGCCGGAAGGGATATTTCTTTACAGCAGAAGAGCCAAATTCTGTTAAACAAACTCCACTTGGTCGGGCAGTTTTTTGCATGCCCTGGTTAAATGCTGCCTCACTTTGCCTCATGGCATAAACACTCCTGTGGGTTATACAGTACTTTAATATCAGACAAGTCTTGATCGAGCTGCAGCCCTTCAAAATCACTTGAGGGCTGGATTCTGGGTGCAGGTTTACAATTAGAAAGTTCTGCCCTGTACAAAGTGATTTTAAACCCTTATCATAATTTGGTTTACCATAGCCAATCACCACCATTTTCTAACTGAATTCTCAATGGCAGTGCCGCTTACTGCAGGTCTGGACTGGTTAACAAATTGGTGCTTGCTTTATTAGGCACAAGAAGCGGCTTGTGTGCTGAAAGCTCCTTATTCACTGCAAATCTGTCCAGACAGCTATCAAAGAATTAAGGCACAATCTATTTATGCATGGGAATGATGTTTTACTGTATTAGATTGTTTTCTATGCTGCTTTTATATGTCAACATAAGCCTTCTGCCTTGATTCTTTTAGATCTCTGCACCTTTTGCATCAAGTGACTGTATTGTAGTTAAAGGACGTGCGTATGCAGTTTTAAAACAAATTGGAACAGGTGGATCTAGTAAGGTATGAAACATTGCTTGCTATGAATTCTGTTAATAAAATGACTGAATATGTGGACTGGATATAAAATAATAATTAGTCCGGACATCCTTATCTGTTTTATTTTACAGGGTAAGCCTTTATTCTGTTTGGAGTTGGTATATTTTTTCTGCAGCATTTCCCCTTCTAATGCTTCCTTGCCACTAGCTGTCAGTCATGTCTTTTCTTTGGCTGTGGTAGCCTTCTGATATAGTGGAGGTTAGTCCCCCAAAACTGTAATGCAAGTGGTCCCCAACTTTTTTGTTTTTAAGCCCCATTCAAATGTTAAAAGAGATGGGGCGCAACAGAAACATGAAAAAAGTTCCTGGGGTCGCCAAATGACGGCTATGATTGGCTTTTTGGTAGCCTCTACTGTAGACTGGCAGCCCACAGGCTGTGTTTGGCACTAAACCTGGTTTTTATGCAACCAAAACATGTCTCCAAACCAGGAATTATATATAAAAAAAACTACTGAGAGCAACATCCATGGGGTTGGTATGCAAAATGCTGCTCACGAGCCACTGTTTGGGGACCACTGCATTGTCCCTTTCTGTGGCTGGTAACAAATAGGTTCAACATCCTTAATGTGTGCTACTACAGCAGCTAAGGCTATACCAGAAATGTTTATTTGCTATTGTTTAAGTCTATTCATTGATGTCAGTAGCTTCTGTGAAAACAACCAAATGTCGATGTACCGTAAGAATGTTCTTGAGTGTGTAAAACTTCTTAAAGGGGAACTCAACACAAACTTAACTTATAGGGGACCCATCACCCCAAAAATATTCAAAATCCTATTTTATCACATTAGGCAAGCAAAATAGACTTTAATTACACAATATAAATTAGTTGAATCTTGTTTACTTAAAGGAAAACTATACCCCCAAAATGAACACTTAAGCAACAGATAGTTCATATCATATTAAGTGGCATATTAAAGAATCTTACCAAACTGGAATATGTATTTAAGTAAATATTGCCCTTTTACATCTCTTGCCTTGAGCCACCATTTCGTGACTCTATCTGTGCTGTCTCAGAGATCACCTGACCAGAAATACTACAACTCTAACTGTAACAGGAAGAAGTGAGGAAGCAAAAGGCAGAACTCTGTCTGTTAATTGGCTCATGTGACCTAACATGTGGTTTGTATGTGTGCACAGTGAATCTTACGATCTCAGGGGGCAGCCCTTATTTTTTAAAATGGCAATTTTCTATTTATGATTACCCAATGGCACATACTAATAGAAAAGTATATTATTATGAAAATGGTTTATTTACATGAAGCAGGGTTTTACATATGAGCTGTTTTATGCAATATCTTTTTATAGAGACCTACATGGTTTGGGGGGTATAGTTTTCCTTTAATTATAGCAAGCAGGCAGGAGCCATTTTGTGGACACTGTTATTAAGGCAAGCCTTGCATCATCTCAGAATTTATTTGTGCACCAGAATGGGGGACTCAGTGTCCAACCTGATGCCCTGACTACACAATTAAATGGTGAAGAGAACGGGGGAATGTGTGGAGAGCAGTGACATCTAGGAAGTGCTGAATGGAAAGTGAAAGTAATTGTCTGCCCCGCCTCTAGACGAGGGGAGACAATATTTGATTGACAGCTGAGATTTTTAAATGAGTTTACAACAGCTATGAATGCTTTAATAAAAAAATTGAAATTGGATTTTATGTTTAATTTGAAAAGGGCTTTTATTATACAAATTTTCTGTCAAATTATCTGGATGATGGGTCCACTTTAAGCTTTTTGAAAAGTAAACATAATTTCAAGCAACTTTGCAATATATATCAAATGAAAAATATGCAGACTTTTCATGATTTTTACTGGTTTCTGACAGTTCCCTAAGCCTAGCCTCTGCTCTCCTTCTGATCTGTCTGACTACTTTGCTGAGCTGGCTGACTACTGTTACTTTGTATTAGCAGCCATCTGTCCTTAACCTGCATCCTCCAAACCCCACAATTCCCTGCACACATGATTTCAATAAGGAACGGAACATCATAGTGCAATGCATTGTGGGTTATGTAGTTCCTGCATGCTGTCTGTAAGCTGTGGAGAAGTTGTTACAATTTGTGACATCAGTGTTTTAGTCCCTCCTTCCCTGCCAGGATTTCAAATGATGCAGAAAGAGAAGAACTGTTAAACAGCTGGATTTCAGCATAGAAAATGACATTTATTCATACTTTTTGAAGAAACCGGTATCTGCGATTGGTATATTAGGGTTTTTTGTGGTATGTGGGCCTCTTTATCAAATTTTGGTTTGAAAGCCGGAGTTCCCCTTTAAAAAAAATATTCAAAAAAAAAAATCCTATTTGGTATACCATGCATGTTTGATAAATTCATAGATAGAAATGGCCCTTGATATTAGCTGCTATTCTTTTTACTAGTCACAACTTTGTACATTGATGGTGTGGTACAGCAAATCTTTGTTCTATTGAATTGTTGTTGTGCACTGTGCAGGAGGTTTGAACAATTTCTTTTAAGTCCACAACGAATTTGCACAGGTGTCAGTACTGGAAATAGTAATAAGGCCTTACTGAGTCTCTAGTCACTGAACCGTTCCTACAACCGCTAAATCTCTGGTATTTGCTGGTATAATTTAAGGTCTATAAGGCAATATACTGTGGCTGTTTGTAGATCATGTTACTCCTCATTCCATGCCAAGCAACTGAGATACACCAACAAAGTATTTCAGTATATAGCTTTTAAGTCATGGACAATACTTTGCAGCCAGTTGAAAAGCATTTATGACCGAAGCCAAGGTCAAAAACTCTTCTGCCCAAATATGGAAGAGGAACAGTAACACCAAAAAATGAGTGTTTTAAAGTAATGAAAATATCATAATGTTGCCCTGCACTGGTAAAACTGATCTTTGTTTCAGAAACACTGCTATAGTTCATATAAACAAGCTGCTGTGTAACAATGGCTGAAATTGAAAAAAGGCTATATGGCACAGGTTAAACAGTGGATAACAGATAACTCCATTAGGTTCTACAGAGCTTATCTGCTGTGTAACCTGAGACTTTTCTTCTTTGTTTGGCTGCCCACATTGCTACACAGCAGCTTATTTATATACATAATATTAGTGTTTCTTAAGCAAACACATCATTTTTACCAGTGCAGAGCAACACTGCATTATATTTGTTCCTTTAAAACACTTTTTGATGGTACTGTTCCTTTAAGCTAAAAAGCACTCACTCCTCATGATTTTCATTCAATTGAATGGGAGGCCGTTGCATGCTAACTCGCCACAACAATGTTTTCTCCTATCACCCAATAACAGAAAATATTAGGGATGCACCAAATCCACTACTTTGGATTCGGCAGGAACCCCCGAATCCTTCACAAAAGATTTGACGAATACCGAACCAAATCTGAATTTGCATATGCAAATTAGGGGTGTGAAGGGGAAAACATTTTCTACTGCCTTGTTTTGAAACAAAAAGTCCAATGATTTTCCAACCCGCCCCTAATTTGCATATTCGGTTCGGCCGGGCAGAAGGATTCGGTCAAATCCTAATTCTCCTGAAAAAGGCTGAATCCCGAACCGAATCCAGGATTCGGTGCATCCCTAGAAAATATGTAAGGATGTCCTGACTAAATATGTATAGCTGGATATAAAACAATTGTGTCTATTTTAAAGGGCCAGGAAATTGATCTTACTGGTATTGTTAAGTTTCACTTAGCATATGACTTTTATTTCAGGCCTTGATCGGAATTAAACCCTATCTACTCCTTTTGGCAACAGCTGACTTTCAGTGCCGTGTCACTGGTTAAAGATGAGCATTCCAGTATATCAATGTCTCCCATAGGTCACAAGCAGACCAAGAACTAACAGGGTCATATACAATACTATAGCTTAGCCCGCAAGCCAGTCATTCAGATTATTTTGGGTTTTAATGTTCCTTTAAAATATATAATATGCAGAAAATTGGCAGCTGTAAATTGTACTGTGTCATTTTGCTTAAGTGTGTATAAACAGATACATTCTACAAATGTTTCAGGTGTTTCAAGTAATGGATGATCAAAAGCATTTATATGCCATCAAGTATGTGAATCTGCAAGATGCTGACCAGCAGACCATAGAAAGCTATCAGAATGAAATCTCTCACTTGAACAAACTTCAGCAACACAGTGACAATATCATTAGGCTCTATGACTAGTAAGTGGAGGCTTTATTTTTGGAAGATTTGTGTTCATTTGTTTTCTGTAATACTTTAATTTGCTTTGTATAATATTTGCAGTGAGATTACTGACCAGCATATTTACATGGTAATGGAGTGTGGAAATATAGATCTTAATACTTGGCTGAGGAAGAAAAAGGCAATTAATCCATGGGAACGGAAGAGTTACTGGAAAAATATGCTTGAAGCAGTTCACACAATACATCAGCATGGTAAGAGACCACCCACTGCACAAAAACGATATGAGGTACACAATGCACGATATGAGTAAAACCTTATTGCATACTTCACAGGTTTTAAGTTATGCTCATTATGGGGGCTGGAAAGTTAGATCAATTTTTTTATGATGATGTATTGGAATAATTCCATATAAAGTACTGTGCATCATTTCTGGTGCTGTACAAGACAAAAAAAGATGGGATATAATTATTGGTGACCCAAACTTATTTCTCTTCCTAGGGATTGTACACAGTGACTTGAAGCCGGCAAACTTTCTGATTGTTGACGGGATGCTTAAGCTAATAGACTTTGGCATAGCAAACCAAATACAGCCAGATGTAACCAGCATTGTTAAAGATTCACAGGTAATTCTGCAGATACCTGTATATTAATTATTATATCAGTTTGCAGATTTCTAAGTTTTGTGTGGTTTTAATTATAGATGTTTTTCAGTGCAAGCATTTACCTTGATTAACAAGTGTACCTTCAGTTTACCTTACTTACAAGGATATTTAGTATTGCACCTGCAAATGAATATATTGATACATAAGAAAAAATAGTTTTCCTGTAGGTCAAGAAAAAGCCTACCAAGAACACAGGCACAAAGAAACCTGAAGGGAAAGTTTGCTACTATTCCTGTATTGCAAAGAATGCTTTGATGTGGTGGTGACTGCTATATTGCTCTACTATGCAGAGGCACGCCTTATAGAAAACCATACATATAGCGCCTTCTATTCATATGAGCATTTGGATACATTGCTTTAATACTGTAGCTGAGAATAACTCATGTCATGAGTGTGCACATATTTGTGCAGTAGCTCAGAATTTTTTTTGTTGCCGCCTTTGGAGAGAACATAATTCAGGACTATTCTCTTTTTCTCTGCTGAACCGCATTTCAGATGCTGTTCTGTCTCTACAGAGTGCTTAAAGGCATTGTTCAACTTTAAATTAACTTTTTTTATGATATAGATGAGTGATATTCTAAGACAATTTGCAATTGTTTTTCTGCATTTTGCAATTTCAGCAATCTGGTTACTAGGGTCCAAATTACCCTAGCAACCATACATTGATTTGAATTAGAGACAGGAATATGAATAGGAGATGGCATGAATAAAAAGCTAAGTAATAAAATGTAGCAATAACAATACATTTGTAGCCTTCCAGAGCATTTGCTTTTTATATGGGCTCAGTGACCCCAATTTGTAAGCTTGAAAGAATCAGATGAAAAAGGCAAATCATTTGAAAGCTATAAATAATGATCAATCGAAAGGTTGCTTAGAATTAGCCATTCTATAACATACTAAAAGTTAACATTGACACCGTCCATAGCGTTGCTACATATATTTTCACCAGAGCTCAAAAGCAGAGACACATTCATGCTATTTGTGGTCAGAACCCTAATAGCCAGATCATGGAAATCAACAACCACTCCTACAGTAATACAGGTACTCAAAGAAATGCCATACAACATGATAATGGAAGAGCAGTTGGGTAATGACATCAAACGGAAAACTAAAAATGGAGTGTGGAGACGAACACAAGTGTTAGAAATGTGCGGATAGATGCTGCCAAGGCAAGGGGGACATAACAGTGTAACACAAACAAACTGAACTGGGTAAACATAGAGTTGAACATTGCAACAGGTCATAAATGAAATGCCTTCTCTCTTTTTTCCCCTCATCCTCTCCCCTCCCCATACTAACAGTTGAGTGTGTGAGTGCACATACAATATGAAAAAGTATACTGTCTTGTCCAGTTTATCTCTCCAATCCAATCAGAAGGATTTTAAACTAAAAAGTTAACTTTAAAGGAACAGTAACACCAAAAAATGTAAGTGTTTTAAAGTAATGAAAATATCATCTACTGTTGCCCTGCACTGGTAAAACTGATCTGTTTGCTTTAGAAACACTACTATAGTTCATATAAACAAGCTGCTGTGGAGCAATGGCGGAAATTGAAAAACGGCTATATGGCACAGGTTTAGAAATGGATAACAGATAACACCATTAGACAGACAGAGCTTATTTGCTATCTGCTGTGTAACCTGAGCCTTTTCTCCTTTGAATGGCTGCCCCCATTGCTACACAGCAGCTTATTTATATAAACAATAGTAGAGTTTCTTAAGCAAACACAGCGTTTTACCGGTGCAGGTCAACACTGCATTATATTTTGATTACTTTAAAACACTTTTATTTTTTGACGTTACTGTTCCTTTAAGCTCAGAAAACAACATATCTGCTCATTCATATGATATTAATATGTATTGTTATATAAAAGGGGATCATGCATTATAAGCTGACACCTGGACTCATTTTCTTTAATATAATAAAGCCCTAATTCTGTCAAATCATTCAATTATTTAACTGCAAAAAATGAATTGGTTATTTTCATTCTTTAGGTGGGCACCATTAATTACATGCCACCGGAGGCTATTAGAGATACCACCACATATGCAGAAAATGGCAAACCCAGATCAAAGGTATTTGCTTATTGCCAAGTGCAACTTGTTTTTATGGGGAAAAAGTTTCTAAAACAAAGTCAGTGGTAAATTAGTGCTGCTATTTTGCGAAGTCTAAGGCCGCACAGGGCTGATCTGCTTTTCTCCACCTGCGTTTTGTACTCAGGCTGTGAAAAGCAGATCTTTTTCTTTGTGTAGCTCCACTGGCTGGCAAGTTGGACTGTGTACGGTTACATTGAGTGGACTTTGTCTTAAAAATGTATACTTACACGTTTTTCAGGCCAAAATCTGCTCAGTTTTTATCAGCACACAGGATAACATTCCAGTCGGAGGAGCAGTGGGAGTGGATCTCAGCCAGTGTACCAAATGTAAGCAGAGAAAATCAGATAATTAGCATAGATAGGCTTATGACTTTTGCTGTGTTTCTCTAATAAAGCTTAGTAGATCAAATGTATTCTTCAAACTTGTACAGTTTGAAATCCACACACATGCCACTGATGTGCAGTTTGGCAGAACTGTAGTCCGCATAAGAAGGCTTCCTTTGCCCCTTGTGTAAATGCATGTGACTGCTTTAAATCCTATGTGATAATTTAAACCCATTAAAAGGGCATCCTCTTTGGTGTTTACTTATGAACCCTTGACAAAATTGTACCTGGGTACTGACCCATAGCGACCAGTGATTATCAGGTTTTGCCCAGTGCCGACAAATTACCTCTCCACTGAGTTAAGTTTCCTGTTTGCTTTATTATTTTTAAATGTGATTTTTTTTTTTTTTTTTTGCATTAAGAATTCCAATTTTTTTCTTATTTTAGATTAGTGCGAAAGGTGATGTCTGGTCTCTGGGTTGCATATTGTACTGCATGACATATGGGAAGACTCCTTTTCAACATATTACAAATCAGATCACTAAACTTCATGCTATTCTGGACCCTGGTTATGAAATAGAGTTCCCTATTATACCAGAGAAAGACCTCCAAGATGTACTAAGGGTAAGCCTTAAATGGTGCATCAAGAATATCTTTGCCACAACAATACTTGCCTAATAACTATTCTCTGTCCGCATATAACATTGTATGAGTATCAGTCTACCGCTAGTGTGCGCTAATGCAATAAAACTTTTTAGTAACAGCAGTGTTTAAACAATGTGTATATAGTTTTGTTTTATATATTGTTTGTTTTTCCTATAGAAATGTTTATTACGAAATCCTAAGGAAAGGATCTCCATTGCTGAGCTCCTTGTGCATCCCTATGTTCAGATACAGCCTCATACACAGCCAGGTATAAAAGATTGCTAAAGATTTGGTTGTTCTTGTACCATTGATTGCAAAAATGAATGAGAATGTTAATGTGCTCCTTACCGGGCTACAAGAGCACAAGAAAATGTAAAGTATCTTCTATTAATGCTCTATTTTGCTGCTTGGTGAGGAGCTGGTAAATCTGCCTGTTAACTGAACCAATGAGAACTAATGTACTGTATAAAATCATACACCATGTATTGTTCTGTGCCAAGATACCCTCTATGGGGCAGATTTACTAAAGGGCGAAGTGGGTGTCGTTAGCGATATTTCGCCAGAAATCCAATCCGCAGGGACATCGCCAATTTACTAACAGGCATAGAGGACAATTTACTAGCGACAGAGATCGTTGCTATCACATTTTCACGTCCTATTGTCACGCAAATTTTCTCTCAGGTAAACAATTGTTACTCTGTAAATTCACTAAAGTTCGATTTTTAAAGAACGTTGCCACTTTCCCAGAGTTTCTTTCGCCACCTTAGACCTGGCAAACTGATAAGATTGAGGAGGATGAAGCTTTATCTTATGTTAGCGACATATCCTGTATGCAGGAAAGACATACAAGTTCTGGCGTTTTTTAAAGCTGGATTGCCTTTTTTAGGGAACCTTCACAGCGTTCAGCTGCTGAGACACAACTCCGCATTTCAGTGAATTAACGTAGTGGTACAGAATTTACACCTGGTGAAGTGTGGCGGAGTGTACACTGGCGAAAATTCGCCCTTTAGTGAATTTGCTTCTATGCTAAAGTGTAAGTAATTGTTATACAAAAAGAGAAAAAATAGCTATCTTACAGCAGTTTCACTTAAAAAAAATCTGTCATCTTTTGCTTTCTAACAGGTCAACAAGTGCAAAAAGAGACGACCGAGGAAATGAGGCGTATACTCGGACAGCTTATTGGTCTGAATTCTCCAAATTCCATATCTCGAGCTGCGAGAGTGAGTTTACTTTTTTACTGTGGATAATATATTAGACAAAATAAAACCTGGAAGAGATGATTTCTCTATGCCTCCTGTTAGGTGTGGAGAAGCACCTTCTAGCTAGTTAATGTGTCCATGGGGCAGCATTGAAAATTCTAATGTCATTTGGCCCCATATGTGGATGACTGATCTAATGATCAGCCTCTGACAGGTTTGATCACATATTAAGTAGTACACAGCTTTTCAGTTCAGCTTGGACAATGAACTATCTGTCATCTGTTGGTCTTGCTTTCTATTTTGCTTAATCAGCTATGCTGTTATCACTGCAACGTCTGATCACGCTTGTTACTTAACTTGCTTTAAAATGATATGGTTTAGTCTTGGATCTGACTGCATGAAAACGTGTCCATTGGATGACCAAATTGGATCATTTAAGTTTTTCCCTGTGGAGGTCCGGATAAAAGGTGTATGGGACTGAACCGCTATTGCTGATAATCATTGCTGACATAGCACTACTCACTAATGGAATTTATTGCATCTCAGATTCCATTTTTACTAGCTTCATCCAATGAAGTTTTGAATGATCGGAGTCCTCAGTCTAACTGATTAGCACATAAACACAGGAGACATAATTGCTGTATATAGCAGTTGTTTATGTGCAGTAAAAATTGTAGTATTATGCAGTGTCGGGTAATAATGTTTTGCTGTTTCTTTCAGAGCTTGTATGATCAGTGTAACAGTGGCAGAAGCCTGGATCTGTCAGCACTTGGAACAACAGTTAATCCAAACACAAGGACTATGAAATAAAGGACACTAATTATGATGCCTAATATGTAACAACCTAAAGCTTCCATTCCCAGTCTGATGCGATTGTTTTATAAAACTTTATAGGTACTGTACTACATTACAGAACCACTGTTACCACTGGGGATAAATATATTTGAAGTAAATATCTATATGTATATATTGTACTCTGTTTTTCTCATTGTTGGTCTTCATGATCAATTTAAATAACAGGTTTCTTTTCTTTGTCTTTTAAAAATGTATTTTATGGAAAATGCATTTCCACTGTTCTTACTGATTGACGTGTTACCTTTCGTTTTGGCTAGTTTGCACAGGGGTTTGTTCAGAAGAATAAGTATAAAACGTGAACAGAAGTGCAGCACTTAAACCAGGAGGAGTCCAGCTTGCTCAGTGTAGTTATACTGTGCTGGAGTTGCCTCTTGCAGTAAGAATTTCATAACAAGGGCCATCTTCTATCATTTTTGGTGCCAGCCGTTTGTTGTGCCATTTTGTTTTGGAACTACAGCACCCAGCCACATTTGACAGAAAAAATAATTTATCTGTACACATCTGAAGATACTTATAATAGTGCTAGAGGAAATATATAAATATACAACCCCAACTGAATATAAATGAATTCATGAAGCACTCCTGGAATATCAAAAAAGTTTTATTCGGTATTCAGACCTTGAGGGACTAAAACATTCAGAAGAAACTTCTAGTAGAAACTAGAATATACACATATAGTGCGAATATACACATATTTGACAACGATTGAAAATGCAGTCATAGCGGGGAAACAAGTACTTTGCCTTTGTCTTTAAAGGAATACCGTCATGGGAAAGTGTTTTTTCAAAACACAGAAGTTAATAGTGCTGCTCCAGCAGAATTCTGCACTGTAATCAATTTTTCAAAAGCGCAAAAAGATTTTTTTATATTCAATTTTGAAATCTGACATGGGGCTAGACATATTGTCAGTTTCTCAGCTGCCCCCAGACATGTGACTTGTGCTCTAATAAACTTCAGTCACTCTTTACTGCTGTACTGCAAGTTGGAGTGATATCCTCCCCCCCCCCCCCAGCAGCCTAACAAAAGAACAATTCTAAAGTACCCAGATATCAGCTCCCTAACACAAAGATATCAGCTCCCTGGTAGATCTAAAAACAACAATAGTTAAAGCCATGTCCCACCGAGACAGATTCAGTTAGTTAAGTAGGAGAAATAACAGCCTTCCAGAAAGTAGTTCCATCCTTAAGTGCAGCCACAAGTCACATGACTGGGGCAGCTGGGAAACTGACAAAATGTCTAGCCCCATGTCAGATTTCAAAATTGAATATAAAAAAAATCTGTTTGCACTTTTGAGAATTGGATTTCAATGCAGAAGTCTGCTGGAGTAGCACTATTAACTGATGCGTTTTGAAAATAACATGTTTTCCCATTACAGTATCCCTTTAACATGATTGTGAAAGTGGAGAGCATTCCTTTGTCCAGAGAACAATAGCTTTGATTTTATACTATACTCTTTTAAAGTGCTTTTGTCAGACATGCAATGTCTAACTATAACTTCCAGTAGCCTTTGGCTGTGGAGAATACATAGAGTAGTAGACAGCAACTGCAGGGCTCTCTACTTTAAAATTAACTTAGATTGCCAGTGCTTAAAGAAACGGCAACAAAATAATTGTAGCCCTAGACACATGGGTAAATACATTTGCTTTTCTTTACAACCATTCACTGTATTGTCTGTTTATATGTCTATTTTTATCGTACATGGAGACTGAATCTCTGTTTTGCTGAACACCGATATTTTTTTAGAGCACGTTTAACAGTACAAGCACAAGGGAACAGCTATTGATCCCTACCCCCCCCCCCTGTAATCTGTTTCTAGTCACAGACTTGGTGTTAAGCATATCTGCATTTTTTTCTAATGCTTCTGTATGATGGATCCCTTTTATGGCTTGCTGTCACCAGTTATTTAAAAAAAAAAGTTTATTTCAACCGGAAACATTGCCCTGTGGTGTGTACCAAACAGCTGTTCAGAGCTTTCTTTACAAAATGCACTCTCAATCTTCTTTGCTCGGCATCATCCTTTACATTTATTCAAGACAGCAATGGTGATGGTGCTTGATGTAATCCAACCCTAAGACTCCATTCTACTCTGTATCATCCATTTTTTTTTACAAGCTGTAGCATTATCCCTTCAGCCACTGGTTTGCCATACTGATATATTCTTTCAATGATATATAGATATATATATATATATAGTTTTATATTGCTTGGCAGTGTTCCTTTCCACACGTTTTAACACCTTACAAAACTGTATGCTTGGAATAATTGTATTTTATTAAAAATAAAGATCCTGCCTCCTTGTAACAATGGTGGTCTATGAGTTAACAGATTTATGAGTTTTAAATTCAAGGCACTGCATTTTGTTCAGTATGGTATTGGTTCAACAATAAAGTTATGTCTGTAAAGCTAGCCAGTTTTCTGTACTGTATTGAAGGTTTTGTTAAAGGGAAGGTGTTGTGGGCAGACGAACCAAAGAACATCTGTATGGCAGGGTGATGAGAAAGAAGCCCTTTCTGCACTCACGCCACAGAGTTGCTTGCTGTATGCAAAAGCTCATTTAGACAAGCCACAGTCATTTTGGAACAAAGTGCTTTGGACTGATGAGACAAAAATTGAGTTATTTGGTCATAACAAAAAGCACTTTGCATGGCGGAAGAAGAACACTGCATTCCAGAACAACACCTCCGACCTACTGTCAAATTTGGTGGAGGTTCCATCATGCTGTGTGGCTAGTTCAGGGACTGGGCTTTTGTTAAAGTCAAGGGTCGGATGAATTCAACCCAATATAAGCAAATTCTTCAGGATAATGTTCAAGCATCAGTCTCAAAGTTGAAGTTACGCAGGGATTGGATATTACAACAAGACAATGACTCTAAACACACTTGGAAATCTAGAAAGGCATTTATGCAGAGGGAGAAGTACAATATTCAATGGCTTGAATATCATCAAAAATCTATGGGATGATTTGAAGCAGGCTGTCCATGCTCGGCAGCCATCAAATTTAACTGAACTGGAGAGATTTTGTATGGACAAATGGTCAAAAATACCACCAGCCAGAATCCAGACACTCGTCAAAGGCTATAGGAGGCATCTAAAGCAGTGGTCCCCAACCAGTAGCTCATGAGCAACATGTCTCTCACCAACCCCTTGGATGTTGCACCCAGTGGCCTCAAAGCAGGTGCTTATTTTTGAATTACTGGCGGCAAGTTTTGGTTGCATAAAAACCAGGTGTTCTGCCAAATAGAGCCTCCTGTAGGCTACCAGTCTATATAGGGGTTACCAAACAGCCAACAACAGCCCTTAATTGACATCCCCATGGAATATATTCATACTTGTGTTGCTCTCCAACTCTTTTTTTACATTCAAATGTGGCTCACGGGTAAAAAAGGTTAGGGACCCCTGGTCTAGAGGTTGTTACATTTGCAAAAGGAGGCTCAACTAAGTATTGATGTAATATCTCTGTTGGGGTGCCCAAATTTATGCACCTGTCTAATTTTGTTATGATCCATATTGCATAGTTTCTGTTAATCCAATAAACTTTGTCACTGCTGAAATACTACTGTTTCCATAGGGCATGTCATATATTAAAAGGAAGTTGCTACTTTGAAAGCTCAGCCAATGCTAAACAAAACTCCAAAAAATTAAGAGCGGTTCCCAAACTTTTCATATGACTGTGTATATACAGTGTGTGTGTGTGTATATATATATATATATATATATATATATATATATATATATATATATATATATATATATATATATATATATATATACATATGTATATACTTGTTTTTATTTCTGTAGAATTTGTTTTTAATCAAATGCAAGAGGGAGGTTTATGTCCTTGCAAGCATTTTTCTATAGTAAAGGTTATTTTGTGTCATTAATCCCTATGCCTGAGGTTAAGTGCACAACATAACCTAAGATAACCCTACAATAAAAATAAATACACCATTAACTGATGAACTGTGATAGCAGAGAATTGGTCTGTGTTCCTCTGTTTTATATTTGTTGACTTTATGAAATTGTTGTAGAATACCAGCATAACTGGTTTTCACTAAACACATGCGTTAGCATATCATTTCACAGATTTCTTAACAAGGTAGATTGTCTAAAACAGAAATATGTGTAACCTTCTAATGTAAACATCATTACATATTTGCTCTGTAGTTTAATGTTTTTAATGTCCATTTTATTTAACGTAAACCGTGTACCCCTTGTTTGCAATCTGATGAAACACATACATGTGTATTAAAGTGGCCGTTCATTTTTATGTGTCTATTATTCAATTATTAATTTACTTAATTAACAAAAGTGAGCAAGAGCAGAGTCTTTAGTGTGATTTGTATGGTCAATAACCAGACATAGCAATCAATTTCCATAAAACACCACAAAAAAAATTAGATGTAATCTAATTTTAAGGTAGTTTAATGTATTCTTAAAAGGGCTATTAAAAGATGTGTGTTTATTGAATTTAGTCAGGTCAACCCCCTCCTCTAAGGCTCAACATTTGTACACAGATCCCCCTTAACTTATAACAAAGTTGCAAATGGTTGAAAACATTATTGATCAAGACAGGATTTCAGGAATCTATAGAAGACCAACATCCCCAAATCTGTTCCTATCTATCTTCAGGCTGGACCCCCTACTGTCAAAACTCTGAATCCAACTATAGGAGCATGGCCCAAATTTTGAAAACCGCTGCATTATAAAGCAATAATAGTTTTGGTCCATTTCTACCAAAAAGGTATGGGACCTGTTAGCCAAACTGGACCCTCGGGCTCTTCGGGCAACTGCCCCAGCTCGGCTAAAGAGAAATGGCTCCTAGTAAGTGTCTCCACCACAGCCTGTAACCTGCTTCCCTTGTTGGAGCATTTATACTGCACGTTTTGGCGGTGCTAACAGCACAGCGATCGCACAAATAACCGGTGCTAATTTATCTGTCCACTTATAGACATTTAATGTCACTATAAACTGCTCATCAAGAGGCTGTCATCCCTTACTTAATGGAACTCCTTGCAGAACAGCAGTCATTTATGAGACTATAAAGGGTAGTGGCAGAGGGGTTAATACCATCTAGGACTGTGGCTGTTGGATAGTAGGGAAAGATGACAATTCTGAAGTGAGGGGCTGAGTGAGCAGGACAGAAGCAGGAAGAAGAAATGAATGAAGCAGCTGAGCTGTTTGCTTTTCAGAGAACGGAGTAAGAGGTATGTAAAGAATGTAGTGAGGCATTTCATTGATTAGATTTTTGTTGTGACCAAATTTAGGAAAACGTACCAGTAGCTGCTGCATTTCTCATCCTAGGCTCATACTCGAGTCAATACGTTTTCCCAGTTTTTGTAGGTAAAATGAGTTACCTCGGCTTATACTTGGGTCGGCTTATACTCAAGTATATACGGTATACAACGTTCTTTATACTTCTACCTGCTGACTCCAAGAATTCACTATTAAGCAAGCATTCAAAACATAAATACAGACAGATTAAACCTATGCTGATATTTGCCTCTTTGGAAACTATGGAGCTATCGGTCCATAAGCAAATTGAATGGGGTTTTTAGTAGGGGAGCACAATCTTCAAGTACAGATTTGCTTATGAAAATGTGTCAGAAGTAGCTATATATATATATATATATATATATATATATATATATACTGTATATAATAAAAGCAACTTAATTTGCCCAAGTGCAGTAACTCACAGCAATCTGTTGGCTTTTAAACAGGTGGTCAGAGAAGGTTACCTGCTCCTTGGTTGCTGTGACTTACTGCACCAGGACAAACTTAATTTAATTACATAACCCTATTCAGTTTTTGCAAAAGTTTTCCAGCCTTCAGGAATGCACCAAAAGCAGGATTCAGTTTGGGATTTCACTGAATCCTAACACTTTTTGCATCATCCAGATTTGTCTTTGGACAACTGATTTTTTGTATGCTACTGATGCAATTTTTAAAACTTTCCCTAATGTGCAAATTGTGAACATGTTTGATTATATATAAAGTGTATACTTTAATAAATGGAACAAATTCTTCAAAATAAACCCTTCACAGTGCCTGCCCAGATTCAGATTCACAGCTATGTTTTCCTTACCACTATCACAACAAGCTTTTGCACAAGGAGTTCTTCATATGTATATACTGTATATATAGTGAATAAAGTACCCCCTTTTGTAAAATATAAGGATATTATAAGTTACCGAGGAGTTTCATGACCATATAAAAACACGAGGCCGAAGGCCGAGTGTTTTTATACAGGTCATGGAACTCCGAGGTAACTTCTAATATCCTCATATTTTACAACTGGGGGTACTTTATTAATTATAATACACAAATTTTAGTGAGTCATGTGACAGAAATTACATCACTACTCACCGTTTATAACTGATGACATCACTACTCACCGTTTATAAGGATATAATTTACAAGATATTCATGGCTTTTGTGTATTATATATATATATATATATATTTCATCTAAGAGGAGCCCTGGACTACAGCATGTCGGCAGTACCAAATCTAAATGCAAATGTGACAGAAGGGCAGTGTGTCTGAATACTCAAGGGTGTAGAACAAAGCACCCTAGATCCCACTTCAGATTAAATTACTGCATGCGTGTGTTGAAAAATCCAAACTTTTTAAGCTTTATTTTTACTGAGTATTTTTACTGAGTTTAATCATGACAGCATTTGAGGAGATGTATGTTACATACGCTCATTTACATGGTAAATACAGGTCACTGTTCCAAGCAATGCAATTGCCTGGTGTTTGCTGAGATTTTATTTTTATTTGGTCTATATGGCCCGGCTGGCCAAAACGAAAAGCTGGGTGTGGGTGTGGTTGGGAAAGTGGGGGTGTGGAAGAGATTTTGAGTGTGGTCCAGTAAATTTGTAGCCATATTTAGGTCAAAAAGTATGTAACAATTCCTGCCTATATAGCCATATATTCCACACTTTTTGAATTTGTGAGAGTATTAGTGAGTAGTGCTGCGTGTTTCTCCATTTCTATGGTCCTGCATCTTTTTAATTCACCTGATGTGGTGCCTCCTGCAGAGATACTCACCAAAGACAAACGTTATCTTTGTTTCTTTCACTTTCAGTACACTGATGGAGAATGGCATTCCCATATTTCAGAACTTTCTGGATAATGGCCGTTCAGAACACACACACACCCCTAAGACACTTTTCTATGCAAGTACTGTTATGGTTTGTGTGACTTGTACTCAAGGGCTTGACCAAAAATGTTCAAAATGTAGGGATGGTTCATCTTGAATTAAACTTTTAGAATGTTATGGAATGGCCTTCATTTTTCTTCTTCTGACTCTTTCCAGCTTTCAAATGGGGATCACTGACCCTATTTAAAAACAAATGTTCTGTAAGACTACAAATGTATTGTTATTGCTACTTTTTATTACTGATCTTTCTATTCAGGCCTCTCCTATTCATATTCCAGTCTCTTATTCAAATCAGTGTACAGTTGCTAGGGTATTTTGGACCCTAGAAACCAGATTGCTGAAACTGCAAACTGGAGAGTTGCTAAATAACTTAAAAATCATGAATAATAAATAATGAAAACAAATTGCAAAATGGCTCTGAATGTCACCCTCTACATCATAATAAATATTTATTTAAAGGTGAACTATTAATAATATCCATGTTACCTAGGCCACTTCAGTACTTCTTCCTTCTGGTCTGCCTGTGGTAGTTTCTCCTGTTATTGACCCTTGCCTGTCTGTGCAGGCACATAAATATAATGGCAACCACCTATACCATTAAGTTGGCATCCAAATTTACAACTTTAACATGAATGCACCACTAAATATGGTTGAATAAAAAATGCCCTAAGCCAATCACTCCAGAGGAAAAGTTGGGTTTATTTCATGTTTAATTGATTTTCTAGCAGACTTAAGGTATGAATATCCAAATTACAGAAAGATCCATTATCCGGAAAAAACCCAGGTCCAAAGCATTGTGGATAACAGGTCCCACACCTGTATATTCTACAGTACATTTTTGATGGCAAATAGAACTGGTAAGAACATCTCAGGCACATGACTAGTTTATTTTTTGAACTTTACCTTATTCTGGCACATGCCATATCAACAATATAGTCATAAAACAGCCAGATTGATCGCACAATCTCTTGGAGGATATTTTCTAGAGATAAGATGTAATTTTGTAGGAACACTGTGTACAAATTTGAGATATCCATGTTGAGACACAGGTATTATATGGTGAATTGCTCTTTGTTCACGTTACCTTTTTTTCTCATTCTGGATTAAGGCCCAGATGCCCTCAGTGCCCAGCTAACAATTAATATGAATTTCGCTGTTATAATTTTCAGGAAATTCCAGGCTAATGAATGTTTTTCTGTTCACTTAGGGGCAGATTTATCAAAGGTCGAAGTGAATTTTCGAAGTAAAAAACGTCGAATTTCGAAGTAATTTTTGGGTACGTCGACCATCGAATAGTCCAACTTCGGTCCGAAGTTGAAAAAAAGTTGAAATTCGATATCGAAATCTATCATGTACTGTCTCTTTAAAATTCGACTTTGACCATTCGCCACCTGAAAGCTGCCGAAGTGCTGTTTTAGCCTATGGGGGACCTCCTAGAACCTATATGGATTCAATTGGTGGAGTTTGAGAGATCGAAGTTTTTTGGGGGAAAAACTTTGAATCGAAGTAGATCGAAGGCGTTATTCCTTCGATCGTACGATTCGAAGTAGGCCGAATACGGACCACTTCTACCCCCAAAAACCTTCAACCTCTATTCATTTGGTCTTTTTGAATTCGAAGTTCGAAGTTTTTTTAACTTCGAACTTCAACCCTTGATAAATCTGCCCCTTAATGTAGAATAATTTTGTTTTTTCCAGGCGATAAATCATTATCATTAAAATTACAATTATTATTATTATGTCAGCTGAACAAGAGTATCCATCATCCAGGTTATTAAAGGAGAACTAAAGCCTAACTAAAGAAGTAGGCTAGAAATGTTGTATGTTATACAACTCTTACAACGAATTTTCGAAGTAATTTTTGGGTACTTCGACCATCGAATAGTCCAACTTCGATTCGAAGTTGAAAAAAACGTTGACATACGAATATTGAAATTTATCATGTACTGTCTCTTTAAAACTTCGACTTCGACCATTCGCCACCTAATAGCTGCCGAAGTGCTGTTTTAGCCTTTGGGGGACCTCCTAGAACCTACATGGAGGCAATTGGTGGAGTTTGGGGGAAAAACTTCTAATCTAAGTAGATCAAAGGCGCTATTCCTTCGATGGTACGATTCGATGTAGGCCGAATACGGACCACTTTGACCCCCAAAAACCTTCGACCTCTATTCGGTTAGTCTTTTTGAATTCGAAGTTTTTTTAACTTCGACCCTTGATAAATCTGCCCCTTAGAATATAAATGTCACAATATATAAGGCTGATAAGTGATTAATACAGATAATTACTAGATGGCAGCACAGAAACCAAAGTAATTGGCACCAGCATTTAATAATCAGCCCTGTAGCATCAGCTTATATTACAGACCAACCTCATTTTCTGCTTGATCATTTCTGATGAAAAATTAGCTTCTCAACATCTGCTCAGAGCCCACTGAGCATGTGAGTATCACAGACACTCCAAGATTGTGACAAGGTTGAAGTCCTGGATCATTGCTGCTTGACAAGCTGAAACGTTAGGCTAGTGCAATGAGTTCAGCTTGGGTGACTTCTTGGAGATACAGGTACAAGGCTATTGTGATACTAAAATCTAGTATAGATATGGGTATATGTAGTTTATGTGAGGGTATGGAGGAGTCAGTGTGTTTATGCAAGTATGCTGTGGCTCATTTGGGTTGAGCTGGGCGTTTTTTTCTTATGGCAGGCCCACCAGGTTTTTTACCGGTGCCCCGCCGGCCCATCTGTGTGTGGGAGAGGGATATCTGGCCTTCTTCTTACATGAAGCATCACAATCACACCTTTAACTAAAATCCATTTTAAGCAGTGAAAGTTCACAGGTAGGGTTGCCACCTTTTTAAGAGGAGAATACTGGACAGTTGGCCAAAATATATTTACATGTAGGAAACCCACCAGAATAATGGTAAAAATCTGTTTTATTAATAACTGCAGGATATTTGCCTTCTTCGTGTCTTCTTTGAAACAGTACAGGAGCATTGTCTTGTGTTTTTGTGATGGGCTACCATTTTAACATTCTAAATCCATCAATAACTTTGGTCCACAGTCCACTCTAAAACCATATTTCAAAGTGTATAATATAGTGTTTGTAATTAAACAGAGAAATTATACATTTCAACTCTTTCCATAACTTTTTTTATGTGCTTGCTGTCAGTGGCTGAGCTATGTGCCAAGATATGTTAATAGCAGCAAATAAGCTATGAATCACAATCATTATCTTGCCTTTGCTTTGCAATTTTTGATAATATATCTTTTTACTGTTTACTGTGACAGCTGTTACATATCCCAGATGTGATAAGGGAACCACATAGACATTATTATCTTTTTGTTATTTTCTCTGACTATGTGTCAGGCTGGCACCATATGGTAAATAGTGATAAATGGTGTGCTTCTTTGTCAAGTACAAGGCCAACTTCCAACTCATAAAATGTTAATGATGAGGAAGCGTGGAGGTAGTTTCTAAAGCCAATGTGCTCAATGCTTAATCACTTTTTGACTATGGTCCATTTATTTGCAGGATTTAATGTATTTATTGTAACTTAACCCATAACCCGTACACTTTATTATTTGCAGAATTGTTTTCATATGTTAGATATTTGCATTCATATACGTGGGAGGTCCAGTTTCTTCTGAGTTTGCTATAGACATTAATAGCCAAAGCCCCTTCTGTTTATGGCCACTAGGGTAATTAACCTTTACACGTCCGATGAATCCACAGATGTTAACAACTAGTTCAACATTATTTAACTCTTCTTTGTTTTAAAAATACTGGTATCAGATGTTATTCACTGATGATGCTAAAGACTGCAATCTTTACCTGCATCAGATCATATTTCTAAGACAGCAGTCTTCATGGTAATGATTATTATTCTATATACAGAATGATCAGTGTTATTACCATACAGACATACATGCCTCAGAAGAATGTAAATCTAGAATGCTAGGGTAACTGCCCTAATGGAAATGTACTCAGAGTTAGTAAATGAGACCCACTGAGTTTTATTAGCTATGTGTATGTGTAATGCATTTCACCATTAGTCATGTCATACACATGAAATCTCGAAGCACACCCTATTGTGAAATATTAGGTGACCATGTTACAATAGTTCAGTTGTCAGACTCAAGCTCAAGGCCAATTGCCATGTGTTGTATATGCAGACGTATAGCTGAAGAACAATGCTAATTTAGTACCACCCATCCGGTGCTTTCAAGGACCTATGTCCCAGCCCCCATCAACTTATTTCTCTGTAATACTAAAGCAGTACCTTGTACTTGATCCAAACCAAGATATAATTAATCCTTATTGGAGGCAAACCCATCCTATTGGGTTTATTTAATGTTTACATGATTTTTAGTTGACAAAGTATGCAGATCCAAATCACAGAAAGATCCATTATCTGGAAAACCCCAGGTCCCCAGCATTCTGGATAACAGGTCCCATAGTATACTTTTATATAAATGGCACTACTAGGATACAGAGTGCTGAAAAATTGTACAGTATGGAAAATATACATAGAGAAGACAACATTACAACAGATAACCGTAAATAATTAAATATACAGTGATTAAGTGCTATGTGATAAAAGACACATTACATTCTAAGTAAATAAATATCAAATTATCACAACATGCTTTTGTAGGTTAGTTCTTCTGTTCATGGTACAGATATGGGACCTGTTATCCAGAATGTGTGGGACTGGGGTTTTCTGGATAACGGATCTTTCCTTAATTTGGATCTTCATACCTTACGTCTACTGGAAAATCATGTAAACATTAAATTAACCCAATAGGCTGGTTTTGCTTCCAATAAGGATGAATTATATCTTCGTTTAGATCAAGTACAAGTTACTGTTTTAGTATCAAAGAGAAAAAGGAAATCATGTTTCAAAATTTGGATTATTTGGATGGAGTCTATGGGAGACTGCCTGTTCGTAATTCAGAGCTTTCTGGATAATGGGTTTTCGAATAATGGATCCCATACATGTTCTTTTTCTTTTAGTAATATTTACCCTTCATTAAACAGAATATACTATGAAAACAGAAGTTGGCAGGGGACGTTGTAAGCATGGAGGAGCAGAGAAAAGGTATTAAAAAAATCACAATGTGCTAGCTAGTAAAGTGAAATGAGTGTTATGAGGTGCAGTGGGCAGGAACAGTAGTTGGAGCATTATGTGTTACAGACATCTAGCAGTATTTCACACCATCCTCCAGTTGTAGGTGTAAAAGCAAAGCCTTACCAGAACCAAACTTTGTGGATAAAAAGAAAGCAAAAGAATCATCAGTTGGGTCAAGGTCAGGATAATTGAAAGGACAGCATAGTTGGGAAAGGGCCAAAGGTCAGGAGGGCAGACAACAACATGGATTATCCAACAACAGACACGTCAGTAGGCACAAAATTGTCAATAAAAGTTAGAGGTAAGGGCAGGCAACATAAAAAACAAGGCCAGGAACAGGCCAATATCAGCAACCAGGAATTCAGTGAAAAGTAATAGCACCCAGTAAATTAGACCAAACAGAGACCTACAATCAGGTCTCAAATCAATATAGATGGTGGCAAATACAAATGTGTATTGAAATCACGCACTTCGGCATCCATCACATGACCCTGACAACAGGAAGTGACTTGCAAGGAGGTTTTATATCAAAATTAAAATAAATCTCAAACCCGGTGTATCCCCAGTCAAGCAGTCTAATACAGCTCTCTTTTGCCTTCAATCAACAGTTTCCTGTAAGATTCCCGGTACGTCTCAATAACAAGCAGTGTAATATTTCAAATAATAGTTACACCCGTGGTGCTTGAAAGTTTGAATCAGTGCACGCCAACTAATACATAAACATAGAGCGTGAATGGTGAAAAAGTGTTACATGCAATATAGAAATACAGGTAAAATGAATACCCACACTAGGAACCACAGTAAATCCGGTGGTTGATTATACTCACAAGAGCACCAAATATAAATGGCTTTATTCAGAATACGAGTGTTTCATCGCCGTTTTTAATCTTCTTCTTTTGTGGGCAATATAATGTGACATGTGCAGAAGCTTTTGACAAACTTTTAATAAATAGTTAAAATAACACTCACAAGCGTTTTTGAAAAAGACGCATATAAAATCCAAAAGGCAGTCTCCATGACCAAGATTACATTACACAAGCCCAGGGAACCTTAATAAAACAAAATAAAGTTGTTATATTGCCCTACACATGAGCCTAGTGTATAGTTTATGTGCCATATGTTAGGAAATGTAGGGGGGAATTTACGATCTTTTGCAACCTATGACCCTGAAAAACTGAAAAGTCGGCAGCCTTTTTTTCATTTTTTTTTTGAGGAAGTCCTATCTACTCTATTTATCTCCTTTGCTAGCGAATTTACGCCAGCGCAAATTTTTGCCAGCGTTAGTCACTTCGCTCTTTAGTAAATTTGCCCCCAAGAGCTTAAAATGCCCTGATTAGACCTTTCTTCCTCAGTAGGGCTCATGGTCTTGTAGCTGAAAAGAATACAAATCCAAGCATACAGATCAAGTCATGATCATGTCCATTGGAGCAGTGGTAGCATTATGGAAAGATTTTTGGGATCAGTAAAGCATCAGAGGTGGTTAAAAGGGTGGTTCACCTTTCAGATAACTCTTAGAGGCCTATTTATCATGCTGTGTAAAAAGTGGAGAGAAGCAATACTGGTGATCACTGGTAATCAGCAATTAGATTTCAGCAGTTAGAAAACAAAAGTATAAATCTGATTGGTTGCATGAGTCATTAATGTTTCATTCGACTTTTTACACAGCATGATAAATAGACCCCTTAGTATGTTATAGAATGGCCAATTATTCATTATTTATTTTTTATAGTTTTTTTAATTATTTGCCTTCTTATTCTGACTTTTTCCAGCTTTCAAATAGGGGTCACTGACCCCATATTAAAAAAATGTTGTAAAAGCTGTCTCTTATTCAAATCAATTCACAGTTGCTAGGGTAATTTGGACTCTAGCAACCAGACTGCTGAAATTGCAAACTGGAGAGCTGCTGCATAAAAAGCTAAATAACTCAAAAACCACAAATAATAAAAAATGAAAACCAAATGCAAATTGTCTCAGAATACCAGTTTCTACATCATAGTTAAAGGAAAACTATACCCCCCAAACAATGTAGGTCTCTATAAAAAGATATTGCATAAAATAACTCATATGTAAAATCCTGATTCATGTAAATAAACCATTTTCATAATAATATCATTTTATATTAGTATGTGCCATTGGGTAATCTTAAATAGGAAAATGCCATTTAAAAAAATAGGTGTTGCCCCCTGGGATTGTATGATTCACTGTGCACACAAACATACCAACAAACCATACTTGTTAGGTCACATGAGCCAATTAACAGACAGAGTTCTGTCTTTTGTTTCAACACTTCTTTCTGTTACAGTTAGAGCTGCAGTATTTCTGGTCAGTTGATCTTTGAGGCAGCACACAGATCATCATGAAATGGTGGCTCATGGGAAAAGATGTAAAAGGGCAAGATTTACTTGAATATATAGACCAGTTTGGTAAGATCTTTAATATGCCACTTAATATGATGTAAACTATCTGTTGCTTAAGTGTTCATTTTGGGGGTAACCTTTTCCATTAACGTTAACTCAAAGGAGAACAACCCCTTTAAGAGCAGAAGAAACATCTGACATGTTGTATTGCTGCAGAGCAGCAGGGGGATGAAGCAGAATAGTTGTATTGATATGGAGAGGAGAGATTTAGACCATTATTTGCTTGCAATTTTAAATAAACCAAATATAATACAGATGGGTTGGTTGCCCAGTCAATGGATGCAAATGTAAAAGCTCATTGGTTAGAATTAAAAAGGGCTCGGTACTTCAGGCTTGAAACAGCAATACAATACAAGTTATGAGCAGAAATTCAATGTTTCTATATTTAAATTCTATATTTAAAATCATTGTCCCAGCCTATGAGTAAAATGTCATACTGGGCAATTTGCCCATTACTATAGATAGTAATGAATCACAGCGGTCTAGTGTTTTCTTAAGTTACTTGTTAAAATCAATAGAAATGCTTAAATGCAATATACATGGAAATACCGAAATGATGCAAAACGACTGTAAAGGTCACAAAAGCGATTTTTAGTTACATTAGAATTTTGCTCAGTGCAAGAGATGTACATTTAGAGGTGGTGAAGCAATGTGCAAAGTATAAGGGGCAGATTCACTAAGGGTCGAATTTCGAAGTTAAAAATACTTCGAAATTCGACCCTCGAATTGAAATCCTTCGACTTCGAATATCGAAGTCGAAGGATTTAGCGCTAAACATTCGATCGAACGATCGAAGGATTTTCCGTTCGATCGAACGATTAAATCCTTCGAATCGAACGATTCGAAGGATTTTAATCAAACGATCGAAGGAAAATCCTTCGATCAAAAAAAGCTGAGCAAGCCTATGGGGACCTTCCCCATAGGCTAACATTGACTTCGGTAGGTTTTATCTGCCGAAGTAGGGGGTCGAAGTTTTTTTTAAAGGGTAAGTACTTTGACTATCGAATGGTTGAATAGTTGAACGATTTTTACTTCGAATCGTTCGATTTCGTTCGACTTCGATCGAATTCGATCGAATTTAACCAATTCGATGGTCGAAGTACCCAAAAAAAACTTCGAAATTCGAAGTTTTTTTTATTCTAACCCTTCACCCGAATTTAGTGAATCGGCCCCTAAGTGTCATTTTTTTTTTTAACTTTGCACCCTGCCCTATTGCCAGTGCATAGGTACTATACTTGTGCTGCAAAATGGTGTGGAAGGACCTGAACTTTCTGTATGAGTTCTTGCATTCCAAAAATCCTTATTCATGAGAGGCAGGCTTGGAGAGGAATCCCTTGCTTCCCACCCAGGGCAGAGTACAGAGTTCTCTTGCATTTGGGTCCGTGGCATCTGTAAATGCCCCCTTTTTTTAATCAAACGGAGAAACATATTTTTCACATCACCATCTTTATCATTTATTTCTATAGCTTTATTTCTATACACAGCACATGCATTTATTTATAATACATTTTACAGTAATTAAACAAAGCAAGGTTACAGAATTAAAATGGAATCAAAGCTTTAAAGGGGTAAAGAACATTTTATAGTATATTTCATTAGACTTTTCCGAAGCCCAGCCTTACTGACAGAAGTGTGAATGGTGAGAATTAGTCAAAAGGGAAAATTTTATTTTATTATTTTATTTATTTATTATTTTATTTTGCAGCATGTAAAAATGTGTTTAAAGATGTCCGAATCCCTTTAAGAATGCGTTGTATAGTTTGTTGTGCAATTGTGTGCACACTGAGAAACTACAGGTATGGTACCTGTTATTCAGAATGCTTCCTTAATTTGGATCTTAATACGTTAAATCATGAACAAACACTAAATGAACCCAATAGGCTGGTTTTGCATCCAATAAGGCAGGCATGTTCAAAGTCTGGCCCGGGGGCCAATTGCGGCACGTTTTCAAATTTACACAGGCCCGCAGCCTCCGTCATGAAATTAATAATAATGCGGCCCGCCAGCACAGTGCAATCAGGAATCGCATAGTAGTAGCAGTAATATTTGGACACGTACTGGCACATAGTGACGCGTCGCTCTCAAATACTTCTTTAGTTTACTGTACTGGCACATCAGTACGTCTATTGCACCTTCAGCCCTAAAGAAGTATGCAAGGGTGGCTGTCACTACATGCCAGTAACACCTTCAGGGGCTCGTCTATCTGCGCCAGTATGTGTCTATTGCTTACATCTTCAGCACAAGCAAAGTACAAATACAGGAACAGGGTCAGGGCTGGCAGCAATCAACCGTGAAACAGGCCAATCCAGAAAAATCTTTGGTTGGAAGTTTTGGCTAGAACAGGATTTACAGGACAGGATTCTCAGGACAGCAAACTCATCAGGAATTCAAGGCTTGGACACAGCAGAATGGGCCAATGATCCAGCCTGGATGTAGGAAGCGGTAGGCTTAAAAATACCTTAACTGGGCTGTTACCTGCAGCTGGATCATGAAGTTGGGCCAGGGAATACGGACGGGGGAAAATCTATTTATATTATCCTTTTATCATTCTTGACTCTGCCATGGTCATTTGGCCTGACTACTGGTCTGCCTAATACCTATTTGTACCTTTTCTGACAACTTAAGTGGTTCCAGGTCATTGGTAAAGACCAGTAATTGTAGATGATAACTACTAGCTGCCCACTTGGGGTCTTTGTTTTAAATTGTTACAGTTAGCTTAGGCTGTGTAGTATGTAAACTAGGGATGCGCCAAACCCACTATTTTAGGATTTGGCAGAATACTGAACTAAATCCAAACCCTAATTTGCATATGTAAATCAGGGGGAAAGGAGGAAAGAGAACCACGTCTGCAGTGTGTGGTTAAACGTTTTTCGACGTCCTTGTTTTTGTGAAGAAATTCATGTGATTTTTTGGAATCAGATTTGGTTTGGCCAGGCACTTGAATTCGGCCGAATCCGAATCCCGCTGAAAAAGGCGGAATCTTGGCCGAATCTTGGATTTGGTGCATCCCTTATGGCCACTAGCCTGGCCACTTCACTTCAATTGTAGAAGTCCTGGTTTTATAATGATATATCACTAAATCATTACAGCTAAACTATTTAATAGGTAAAGCAAACACAATTAAAATATTTTTTTTATATTAGGGAGGGTTGTTCTTGTTTAATATTCATAACCGATACACACTCCAAGGCCTGGGTCTAGGGTGGCAGCTTTAGGGGGTGGCCCTTGGATACCTATAGCTAAATAAAACTTTCGGGAAAAACAGTAATTTCCCCTGCTTCCGGATACTTTCCTATCCAATCCGAATGAGCAGTGAGAAGTGACATCATGCAAAGGTGTGTTGCGCAGTGATGTCATGGCCGCTAATGTAATTGCACATGCTCACAGGTCCCATTCCTAGGGCAGCACCAAACCAAAAAAACTTTACTGCGGATAAGTATACCAATCTTAGGTTTTGCAGTTTATTTTATCAGTAAACCCAAAGCCTGAACCTGCAGGGCAATAAACTGGTAGTCCTTGAGTTGAAAGGAAATAATTTTATAACTTAAGTCTTCTCAAATGCCATTCTGCTCTTTATGACTTTGGCATAATTAAGCGGTGTGACAATGGGAAACAATGATAAGAGTCAAGGTAACCAAGAAATCTTGAAGCAATTTTATAGCTAGCTTGTAAAGGGCACTACAGGTTGTTACTCCTACAGCAGCCACTGAAGAAAACGAGTAGCGTATTGAACAAGCATGACTGCAGGAAGAATCTGAGGATTTCCAAAAGTTCATAAAGCCACAGGACATTAACCTACACTTGCACATTAGTAAGAGTGTAGCACCTTAAATAAGAACCGTAGACTCAGGCATACATAGCCTAGCTCTTATTGGCAGGAGCTATACTGTATATACAGTTATGGGACCTGTAATCCAGAATGCCCAGTACCTGGGGTTTTCCAGATAACAGATCTTTCTGTAATTTGGATCTTCATACCTTAAGTCTACTGGAAAATCATGTAAATATTAAATAAACCCAATGGTCTGGTATGGCTTCCAATAAGGATTAATTATGAGATAATTAGTTTGGATCAAGTAAAGGTACTGTTTTACTATTACAGAGAAAAAAGGAATCAATTTTAAAAAGATGGATAAAATGTAGTCTAAGGGAGGTGACCTTTCTGTAATTCATAACTTTCTGGATAATGGGTTTCTGGATAAGTGATGCCATACCTGTACTATAGATCTTGGATGAAATAATAACAGGTAATAAGCAGGGGTTGAGTAAGAACCTACCTTGTCTCAAATAACCTGGGGCCGCCAACTTTCTGTTTATTTCTGTAATAGTTACAGTAACTAGCAACTTGTTTTCTTTTCTCTTTGGATTTTTACTGGAGCACAATGATCAGTTCCATGCACCTTGTCCTCCTCTATGTTATATCTGCGAGGTGTGGGTTTGGGAAGAAGTTACAGTAAATACTGACTGCAGTTCTATAAAAGAGTAGCTGATTCCATGTCCTTTTGCACTGTGCATCATGCTACTTGAATAAGAAAGAAATGCAAAATGGCCACAACAGCAATATAATGCCAGTGTCCCAAAATCTGTCAGCCACTTTCACCACTATTGCTTGCCACAGGTCATTTTTCTAAGGGCAAACAGGACAGTTGGCTAGGGTTCAAAAGACAGAGGGAATATTTTACTTACGTGAAATTTCAAAACGAAAACAATATTGTTACATTTCAGTCCATTTACATCTCGGAAACCTATTCTGGAAAAAGAGTTTATAAGACGCTATGATGCTCACACTGATAACTGTTATGTTATTGGCCCATGTATGGCTTTTAAACGACAGTTCTACAATAAATGTCTGATCTGGGCTAATTCTGATATCAATCAGAAAGGCTGGAAAATCTTGTTGGTTTAGGATGACATCATGTGATCAGTAGAATCTGCCTGCATGGGATATGAGTTTGTATTTTATAAAAGCAACTACACAGCTTATGTTAATTCCACATCTTTACTGTCTCTGGCAATACCAGCACATGCAATTAAAAATAACAGCACCCCCCTAAACCATTCTATGTGCTGGGCCACAGAAGTATTCAGAAGTTCAACTCTAAAAATTGTATCTTGCCTGTAATATTAAGATGGGTTATAAAGCTTCCCATTTTCAGCTTCCCCCGCAGAGGGGTGTTTAACCAAAGGTACAGTAATGTCTGATTTCTTTAAAACATTTCCATATGTTTAGATTAAACTAAGTTCAGATGAACACTCTGATTTACACGTAAATTATTCTTTTATGAAAACAGGAGGTGCACAATTTCCTAACTGGCCTGCACAAATTCTTTATATTTATGTACAGTATTTACTTTACTATAATTTGATTTGTTCACTTTTAGAAAATGTGTTGTACATTTTCTCATTTTATGTTTTTGTTTATTTAGGAAAAGTTTTCCACTGTGTCTTATACAACATGTTTTTGTTATTGTAGGCTTGAAGCTGTCATGTTGTTTATTTCATGTCTATTGCAAGACAAAATAAAATGTTTAAACAGAGAGTTTGCTCACAGACCCTGCCCTTCATTCTCAGAGCATCTGAGCCAATTTTAGTTTTATTAGATCCCTAATGACAGAGAATGTACTAGTGTCATTACATATGTTGAGATCTCACCATAAATAAAAGAAAAGCCTTGACGTTTTTGCAGAAGCATTGAAGCAAGTGTGCCTTTGTTCCAGTGGCGGAACTACCGGGGTAGCAGGGGGTGCGAGCGGGCCAGGGCCCGCACCCCCTCAGGGCCCCCCGGCAGTCCGTTCGCCGCTGAAAATGTGGCCGTACAGACAGGGGTGGGGCCCGGATGCGCGTCACGCACCGGGGCCCGCCCCCCTCTAGGATCGCTACTGCTTTGTTCCTATTTTTGTGTTAACGCTACATACCAGTTAAATCTGCAGAATGTCTGTGACAGTTAAATCTCCATCTTGCTATTGTTTTCCTCCCAAGGTTAGATGATCACCAATGATTATTGGCTTGGGGGTAGGTGGTATAATAAGGCAGGCGCTGCTAACTGGACTTGACTATACTCCTGATAGGTCAGAATAAATTATAGCAGTTTAATGGGCTTCAAGAGTTTATAAATTAAAGTGGGACTAATAGGGTTTTCAGTGGAGCCTGTCATATGATAATAGACATCCTTTGTGACAAAGACTGCCCTGCATATAAAGTTTGCAATCTCTACTGGAAAATGGAGTATCTACTGTATCTGGGACCCGTGTATAGGTTTTTATTGTTTTTCTACCTTCCTTTTACACCTCTAATTAATTGCATTGTGGTTCACCTTAAAGTTAACTTTTAGTATGTTATAAAATGGCTTTTTCCTAGTAACTATTGCTTTTCGTTATTTATTTTTCTAGTATTTGAATGATTTGCCTTCCTCTTTTGTCTCTTTCGAACTTTCACATGTGGGTCACTGACCTCGGCAGTCAAAACTATTGTTCTTCGAGGCTAGAATTTTATTGTTACTTTTTTATTACTTTTGTTTCTATTCAGGCCCTCTGTTTATATTCCAGTCTCTCGTTCAAACCACTGCCTGGTTACTCGGCTAAATAAGACCCTGTAATACCAAACTGGGAAGCTGCTGAACAGAATACATAACAACTGAAAAACCATAAAGAATAAAAAAAAGTAGACAAATTGCAAATCGTCTTATCAATCAATATCAATGTCTACATCATAGTAAAAGTTAACTTCAAGGTGAACAACCCCTTTAATAATCAACATCAGAATTTTTTTTAATAATAGAAAAAACAATAAAAAACAATGTGATGTATGCATAGTAATAATGCCAGGTTCTGTACCTGCCATCTCTTGACTGCTTAGCAAAGCTAGTAAGCCTCAGTGTTATTTAGCCTGAGCTTGCGAATTCATAACGGGGTTACAGGCAGCAGGCAACATACAGTGTTTAGGGTTACAAGGGTAAGATAATTGTTCTGCTGAAAATAGATGAATATGATGTAGAGCTTACTCATTCAGCCAGGATAGTTTTGGAATTGTCTGTTCACCTCTAGGTGTACTATGGACAACTTTTATATAATAAATGTGCATATGGTACACAAACACATGGATACTCACTGTGGTGCAGCCAAGTACTGGATGTAGGTGGAATACTGTTATAACTGACACAATAGTTGCTAATATTCCACAAATGTGCTGAGAAATGTATTAAATAATGGAGAAAATTGCAACAGTTCAGAGTCTGTGCCTTCATCACTGAGATGCCAGGCTGAAAAGCTATAGGGAGGAACATTAAAAGGTTTAAATTACATTTTAGAAAAAACAAAATAAAACATTGAAAAAGTATTTGTGGTGTACTGTCTGCAAACACCTGAACATTTGCAAGGTGAACAGCTCCTTTAACAAGATTCAGCACATGATAAATGCCCTTTATCGATTACAGTAATAAACAAAACAATATGAATGGACTGGAGAGGTTATTTTTAGTTTCAGAGGCTACAGTGTCTGTGCATGGAGTCTGTAATCATCCTAATGCTAATAAATCTTTATTGCAACACAAATGTTTTTTGAGTAAGCTATCCCAAAATGGTAGTTTGGGTTGCGATAACGAATTAAATAATTCCTGGTTGTTCTGGAGTTTGCTATTTGAGTTCATATGGAAATTGGAATTGACTATTCTTGTCCAATGAGCACCTGGTATATGATGACAGTTGAGTGCTGTGCAAACATGGTATAGCCTTCTTTGGTATTTAAACAGATGATGATCAACTAAGGGTTAATTCTCTGATAGAGAGACCGTGACCAACACTGAGAAGAGAGTATACAGTGGGCAACAAAACAATATGGAATTGGGAAGCAATTTGCCACATTACAGGTATTGAGACCAATATGGACAAAAAAATGCATGGTTGGTTAAATGATGTGATGGAAAGAGCCATAGAGATTACAAAAATAGAAACCAAAATGGGATTTAGTTTCCACTGGTACACAGAGCTACTTTAAGTCCTCGGTGGGCCTTGGACCAAGAGGCACTTGGTGGGCCCAGATGACACTGCCATTTTTTAAACCACGTCGACTTCTGCCCACACCCCTAAACACAACGGCCATTTTACTAAGATCACAGAAAAATGTTCAGTAAGCACTCCATTAACTCCACACATGCCAGCAAGTTCAGTGAATAGATTGAAATCATTACATTACCCTTGCACAAGCAGAATACCAGTAGTGATGTTTTCTTTGTGCTCCCATGGCTGTTTGGTGCCTGCATTATGTCTGTCTGTCTCCTCTGTACAGAGATGGCCATGCATTCCATAGTGGAATTCCACACACAAAAAATAAAATAGCTGCGGCCAGTGGGGGAAAGTGCTGGTGGTAGCAAATTGCTTTCAGCAGATGATGACATTAATGGCAAAGGATTGGGGGAAGGTGTTATTTCCAGATCAATATAATGATTGCTGGCAAACCAGATACTTTTGTAGAAACCACATCAGCCAAAAGTTGACTGGGCTACAAGAGAGTCTGTTGAAACTCCCTCCAGGAGGCTCATACAAGAAACTGTAGTAAGGCAAAGTTCGCCAACATGGGTCAGGCTACACCAGCATAGTGACATGCTTTCAGGAAACCCCCCTGCAAAAAAAACTGTATGGAGGGGCCCAGGGTGCTGCCTGCACAGGCAGTGGGTGTGCAAATTCTTAGTTAATACCATGGCTATAGAGGAAGCTGATTCCATTGTCTGGGCCCCCCATTAACCATGCAGTGTGATTTATCTATAGTTACGCCACTGCCCCAGCATACCACTCTGTGTATGGCTACTTCAGATTTTCCTTTTCCCTTTCATAGCTTGTGTTTATTGGTTGTATTTTTGTAAATAATCTGTATATTCAAGGTATACACCCATTTGTTGTACAGTGATACTGAATATGTTGGCACTTTATAAATACATGGTTATCATTATTAAAATCATCGTCTGGAATACAGAATCCTTAAGCTATGAATTTTCTTTAGTACATATAATGTGAAATAAAGTCATTCTGTTGTTTTGAACTAACTGCTAAATTACACCACAACTTCTCATGAAAATGTTATATTGTGGGGATTTTTCTGCTAAAACCATAGAATTGTCTCTGTAAATCTATCACACTTGGCAGCTTGGTAAGTGTCCTTGATATCATGGCACTGCTTTCCACCATATCACAGTGACAGGGAACGGTAAACAACACTTTACTCATTGTTCAGTTCCTATCTGTAACCAGCTCCCTCATACAGATAATTTCAGCTCATTTAGATACCGGGGGTTAACCACGCCTCACTTAGTTGTGAATGAAAACAGTCTAGTAGGAATAAAGTTCAAGGGAATTTTAGCACACGCAGTCACATTACTGTTCAACTTGCTGAGTATATAAAAGATCCCAGCACCTACTGGTTTGGCAGAACTACTGCTTTTCTTTATGTGTGAGACACTGTATATGAGCTCATGTGTTTCACCCCCCAGTGTATGCAACACGGAAATGGCTTGCATATCTGAACAGTTAGGAAAATGTCACTGTAACAGAGATCCAGTCAACAGTATTCTTTTTCAAATGCTCAACAAAGGGATTCATTCAGACACTAAGAGCCCACATGAGAACCGCAGTCACATCTGTTCCTTGGCTAGAGAATGCCCTTGTGAAGGCAACAGGAGAGTTTCCCTGAAGAACCCTGAAGTGACTTGCAAGAAAGCATCAGAAATATTACTTAAAACGGTGGCATTCATTAGAAATGTACCATCCTTCTATCAACTGCCCCAAGAGGATCAGATTCTTCTTGTACAGAACTGCTGGGCTCCACTTTTTGTTTTGGGTCTCGCTCAGGAAAGAGTGCATTTTGAACTACAAGAACATTCTGTTCCCAGTCTGCTAAAAGAAATTCTCCTAAATCAGTATGTGAATGTCAGTGACATTGCACTGAGATCTGACAGAGGAGTTCCATCATTAGAAGTACAAAGAATTCAGAAATTTTTATACAGACTCTGGAACGTAGACATCAGCACAAAGGAATATGCCTACCTCAAAGGGATGCTTCTGTTCAACCCAGGTACGATTTCATTACAAACTAAAAAAAAATTATACTTGGGATGGTTAGAAAGCCACTGTTTTTTTTATTTGCTCACTTCTGCCACAGTCCACTATAACCCAGTTTTCTCTATTCATTTGTTCATGAACTCTTAAAGAATTATATAAATATATATTACAAATATATAAATAGAAGAATATTTAAAAAAAATACATTATTTTCTAGTTCTACCTTTACTATTCCATTACTGTCAGTTCTATCACCAGTGCCTGGTTGCTCAAGGTACTGCTATTTACAATTGGCGTAACATATACAGATATGTGACCTTTTATTCAGAATGCTCGGGACCTGGGGCTTTCTAGATAAGGAATCTTTCCATTATTTGGATCTTCATACCTTAAAGGGGTTGTTCACCTTCATAACACTTTTTTCAGTGCAGTTGTTTTTAGATTGTTCCCCAGAAATAAAGACTTTTTTTCAATTACTTTCCACTGTTTTTCTAAAGTTTAAAGTTGAATGTTCCTGTCTCTGGTGTTTGAGTCTGACAGTTCAGTTATTCAGGCGCACACTATTACAATTTTGCAACATTTAGTTGATACATTTCTCAGCAGCATCTCTGGAGTATTAGCAACTATTGTTTCAATTCTAACAGCTGCCTGTAATAAAACCCAGAGATTCTGCTCAGCAGGGACAAAGATAAGAAATGTATCAAATAAATGTATCCATTTAGAACAGTTTACAGGGTCGCGACCTGGTGATCTATCTGAAAACAACTAGTTGTTTGAAGGTGAATCATCCCTTTAAGTCTACTAGAAGTCTACTAGTCTTCTGTAAAAATTCAACAAACCCAACAGGCTGTTTTTGTCTCCAATAAGCATTGATTATATCTTAATTTGGATCAACTTCAAGATACTGTTTTATTTTTACAGAAAAACGGGAAATCATTTTTAAAAATTTGTATTATTTGGATGAAATGGAGTTTTTGGGAGACATCCTTTCCGTAATTCTGAGCTTTCTGGATATTGGGTTTCTGGATAACGGATCCCATACCTGTATTTTAATGAACTTTCTTCTTTCATACCAAGACAAATATATGATGTTATGCAATCATCTAAAGGGAGATGACCTTTCCTTAATTCTGAGCTTTCTAGATAAAGGGTTTCTGGATAACGGATTCCATTCCTATATTTTGATGAACTTTCTTCTTTCTTAACAAGACATGTATATGATGTCATGTAATTATCTTTTAATTGTCTACATCAGGGGTGTCCAAACTTTTGGCTCGCCGGGCCACATTGGAAAAAGATAAAATTGTCTGGGGCCACACACACGCCAAAACATGTTTGATTTGTAAGAGTAAAGGAAATACATAGAAAAGAACTACAATGTCAGTTGGATAACCAGATGGAGCTATACATTGGAATATGGGACACCTGGATATTAAATAGACATATTATTATATTATTATTACTAACTGGGCAATGGGCAGAGTCCCCCCTCCTCCTATTTCCTCGGCAACCAAGCGTTTCAAGCTGGGCCGCATTCATATGCATCCTGGGCCGCATGTGGCCCTCGGGCCGCAGTTTGGACACCCCTAGTCTACATAAAACTTACAGGAGTTATCATTTTTAGGAGCTGCAATGTCACTAAAACCATGTCATTTTTCTAAAATACAAAGTGCTTGTAAGTAGGGCCTTCTGATCTTATTTTTATGCTTTAACCCTTGTTTGATAAATCATTGTAAGACCCCAGTTTCAGCAGCAAGTATTTATAAGAGGTTTTAGAAGAAAAAGCAATATTTTAAAGGGGAAGTATTTTATGTTAAATAAAAATTTAACATAAACTTTATCTCATGGAAATCTCAGATAGCTGTCAGCATAATCTGATTATATTAAGAACATTTTATGAACTCAAGCTCATATTACATTTTTATTTTCGTGGGGCATTATTTTCAAGGCTTCTTTGCACTTTCCAAAAAAAATGTGAATAACGTAAATAACATGAATGGGTTATGAGGCTTGGAAGCGTAAAAAGCTTGCCCACGTGAAGTTCAGTTTAGCAAATGATTGGAGCTGCTGTCTCAGCTGTGAATGCTACTGCTTTCTGTGAGATTAAAGTGGTAGTTGACCTTTAAATTACCTTTTAGTGTGGCATAGAATGCCTCATTTCAAGCAACTTTAAAATTGGTCTTCATTTTTTATAGTTTTTGAATGATTTATCTTCCTCTTCTGCCACTTTTCAGTTTTCAAATGGGGGTCGCTGACCCAGGCAGCCAAAAAACTATTGCTCTGTAAGGATTTTATTGTTATTGTTCCTTTTTACTGTGTATCTTACTATTCAGTCCCTCTCCTATTTATCTTTCGGTCTCTCCTATTTATCGTTCAGTTGCTAGGGTATGTAATAAAATACCAAAGTGAAGAACTGCAAAACAAAAAAAATAAATAACTGGAAAATCCACAAAAAATAAAAAATGAAGACCAACTGCAAATTACTAAAAAATGAATTTAAAGGGGAACAACCCCTTTAATGGAACTTGCCTTCACCTGTATGATTGAGTCTGCAATGCATTCACTAATGAAAGAGTGTCCAAGCCTTTGCCTCATTGTCTGGGGGCACACCCTGGCTGTACAGTGCCTAATGTTTGAACAGATCCAATTATAATTAGCTTACGTCACATTGGGTGACTAGTACATCATCTATTTATTTGTATAATCACCTTGAGAAACTGCAAGTGAAGGAGACTGGTAGAGCCAGGAGTTTCTTTTTTTATCTGGGTTCAGCAGGAGCATAGTCATAAAATAAATTTCGTTTATGGTATCGAGCTTCCTATCATGCTTACTGATAATGCAGCCTGATTTCTCTTTGTATGTATCCTCTTTTAGAAAGTGAGCTTTCTGGCGTTACTTTCATGTCTACGTGCAGTTTAAAGCATCAAGCAGGAAACAAGTGTTAATATTAATTACTTTTCCCTTTTATATTCATCCCAAGAAATTAACCAAGGCCTGCATTATTTTCCACTATAAATGGTTTTATTATCAATACTGAAAACTTTTATATAATGACATGAATTAAGGAAACTTTCCCCTGTTCAGTAGAAAGTAAAGCAAGCATGGTGCCATTTAGTATCCAGCAACCATTTAAAACCCGAATTAGAAAGTTTAGGCTATATTCCAAATACCTTATAATAACTTTTGGATTTACTAAAAAGTCCATTATACCCTTATACAGGTATGGATCAGGTTTTCCAGAATGCTTGAGGTTTTCCAAATAAGGCGTCTTTCCGTACTTTGGATCTACATACCTTGAATCAGCAAAAAATTATTTAAACTTTGATTAAACCCAGTAGGACTGTTTTGCCACCAATACGGATAATTATATTAATATAATATATTATATATTATCTGATATATTAATAAATAATTTATATATATATATATATATATATATATATATATATATATAGATATTAGTTTTGATTAAGTACAAAGTACTGCTTTATTATTACAGAGAAAAAAGGGAATCATTTTTAAAAAAATATGTATTATTTGATAAAAATTGAGTCTATGGGAGATGGGCATCCTATAAGTTCTGGATAATGGGTTTCCGGATAATGGGTCTCATACCTGTTCTAACAGAATATTGCTGCAAATCAACAATGTCTAATTAGTTATGATGTACTATAAGGCCTTTGCTTACCCCAATGTAACACATTTTTTCATTTTTGTTTAATATGGTTAAATAACACAATTCACTAACAATTGTCTTATTGTTTTACAGATGTTTGTGGTATGACATTCCCTCACTATGTTCACACTCTGCAGCTGGAAGCTCAGCATACACTTATGGAATTCACTTCAATGATGCACAGCCAGAGCCTTGCTCGCTTCAACTGGATGCGCCAAGCACTCAACACTGTAAAAGAAGTTAACCCCTCAGTTATCACAAAACTCTTTTTCAGTCCTATCTCTGGAGAGATAGATGTCGAAGAACTGTTGCTGGAAACATTATTTGTGAAATAGAACAGCCTGCTGTTATGTCAATAAATGTCTCCAGAATTGCAAAAGCAAGTTGTATCTTGAGAAGTGGAAACCATATTAACTTGAATATCGCTTGAAAGAGAATGCTGTAATAAAACTTTTCCCTAATGCCCCTTTAGAGTTTACATACACTCCATGAGCTAATAAAATGGCACTTACATAGGAAGAAATGCTTTCAGCACAGTGGCCCCACTTATTATTATTACATCTTGATTGTTCTACAGTACACATGCAATAGTAGACCTCTCCTGTTAATAGGGATGCACTGTATCCACTATTTGGGATTTGGCTGAATCCTTGGTGAAAGATTCACCAAATAGCGAACAAATCCTAATCCTAATTTGCATATGCAAATTAGGGACAGGAAAGAGAAAAGTGGGACATTTTTTTTCATCTTTTCTGATGAAAAGCGCTTAATTAACATATGCAAATTAGGATTCAGATTCAGTTCGGCCAGGCACAAGGATTCAGCCGAAATAATAATGTAGCCGTCCACAATTCCAGACATTTAATAACTTTTTTTTCGATAAACCTGCACAATTCTAAAAATTCCATACATTATTGCCATAATAGTGCATTACTGAAAATACACTACCCAATATGTGATATTTCTTAGTGAGCTTTCTTAGATACAAACAAGAAAACAGTGCAATTTATATCATTCATAACATGCAGAAGTTGTTCAAACAAAAAGTACCCAGCATTTATGATTACTTTACACCTCATAAACTGTTTGGGATTACTTCACAGTGAAATCATAGAAGTTTATTATAAAAATTGTATTATTTAAGCATTTAGAACCCCCGGGATCCTGAAAGGTTAAAGATACTTGCCATATAGAGGAGAAAATATCAGAAAAAGACACTTCATTGTCCTTGCCTTTTGGGTGACCGAAGGCAATTCTAATCTACAGTGAGATGCAAATCTTACTATGTCAAATGTATGTGCAGCACTTAATCTATACATTGGTTGACTGTTTAAATTTGATATTTATTTATTTTTTTTTGTTTGCAAAAAGTTACTTTTCTCTAAATGGAAAAAAAAATAAATGTACTGTTTTGAGTTGCTTGTATTTATCATTTGTGTGCTTAGCCTGCTATTACATAAATTATATTAAGGGGGTTATTTATCAAAGGTCAAGTTTTAGAGGTTTGCTATACCTAGAAACTCACAATTTGAATGTTTTCTAAATTAAGAAGAAAAGTGAATTTGGGGTTAAAAACACGAAAAACTCGAATGAATCAAGTTTTCCTGCAGGAAAAAAAAAACTCGAATTGTTTGGATTAATCGAGTTTTCGAGCGAAACCCACCGAATACAACCTGAACATCATGAAGGCGATTAACATCTTCAAATGGTTAAAGGGTATATTGACTTCTACATGACCTTGACAGGTTTTAGCTGGAGTATTTTTTTACAAATGAAAATTTTTTAGTTTTTTTTTATATAAAACCCCCCAAAATTTGGACATCCACAGGCTTGAGCGTGCTACACGTCCACAGCCATCACATGCTGTGAGTTCATTTCCTTTGTAGATTCCATTAGCGTAGCACCAGGAAGCCGGTTTAAAATGGTAAAAAAGTGAACATTTATTTGAAGCACATTAAAATATCCTAAATTACAGCAGCATACCAAAAAACGTTGCTGCCGCTTGATGCGTTTTGCGGCCCCCAGCCACTTCATCAGCCCCTAAAGCTGCCATACAGGCCCTCGAGTGCCTATATCGTAATTATGGCGCAGCACAGTTTCGGGTGGTCGGGAGAGGTTCTGTGCATGCGTGTGACATAACTTCCACTGACAGCACGTCCAGTGACATCACAAACTTGGAAGTTTTACGGCGCGTGCTACACGCAACAAATCCCTCAGCTACACAATACAGTATATGCTTATATCGTAAAAATATGCTTATAGCATAAATATGGCCCTGCTCACATGGTGTGGAAAAATGGCATGCCAGCTAAGGTTGGGGAGGCCCAGGTACAGGATTTGTATACTGTAGTGATGTGCTGCTCCTCTTGTGGGGCGTGGGCTGGTTAGACCTTAGACTGTCAGGTTCTGACTTCCGGCTTCCTGTTTTATGGGCTTGCACCTGCCCCACACCGCCCCTTTTGTGACATCATTGACTGTGTGGGTCTATAAATGGAGGGGGTAAGCCGGGTGTGGGTCAAGTTTTTCTCGACCCGCACATCACTAGTATACAGTTTCAAATTCCCCTATAGACCTCAAAAGCTGTTAGCCTCAGCAGTTACACCACTGAATGTAATAATAAGAGTATAATAATTTTTTTTAATTTGCAGAACCAAATTGCTACCATCAAGGTTTTAAAAAAGCAATATGCAAAATAAAACTGTTCAATTCAATAACTGTCTATTGACAGTTGCAATATAATAAAATGCAAATGTTTCTCTTAGTTCTGGAAAATGTTTCAAATCCATTTTTGCCTTTTATTATATCCTTATTAGATTGCAAAGGACTATTTGCTCCAATATTTAGAATGTGTTAAATGAATGTGACGTACAAAAAGTGCCATCTAGTGGCTCATTTAAATTATGCAAAGCATACTTTGATAGTCCCTGTAGATACCATCATTCACCATATTTCAAACAAATTCCGGGTGCTTCCCAGTTGATTCTGCTGATGGTTAGGACAACCGAAACACGTTGATGTGAATTATTTTCAATTGCAAACTGAAAAAGGGGAAGGCAAATCATTACCCATTTAATGTTTCAGGCAGTTCTTTTTTGAGGAGAAAAGAAAGGGTCCAGTCTGCTGTAAAAAAAAAATAAATTGTCATGGTTAGGTCTGTTAACAGTTACCTTCAAGACAGCAGGGTTTACATGGTTGTTCACCTCTAACTGTATGAAGAAGAAATTCAGAGGAAGGAAAGGAAGTAATAAAGAGCATGATAGAAGAATGAAGAGAAGTAATGAAGAGGGGAACGCAGGGCTGCTTTAATGAAGGTGCAAAAGCAGAATCTGCCCAGGGCCCACTATTTATTTATTTTATTTAATTTCTTTCCATCCCTCCCTGATCACCTTACTCCCCTGCTGTGGCAGCTGCTGTCCTCCTCACCTGGCTGCATTGACACTTCTGTTTGGAGAAAACCATGCATAGAACTGTCTTGGATTTTTTTCATAGGCGTTTAAGCAAGCCAGGTTGGGAGAGTGAGAATGAAAGCGAGTGTGCCAAGTAGTGTGGGAGCTCAAGGAAAGAGGAAAACTTTGTTACTGGTATTCTGTTTGTGCAAGTGTAGGTAATGCTTTGAATCTACCCATTGTTCTTACTGCATGTCTAGAGTTAATGGAGTGCTAAATGACTATTTTTCAGTGACCTTACTGGCATGTGTTGAATTGTGGAGTGCTTGTTGCTCATTTTTTAGTGGCCTTACTGAAATGTTTGGCGTTCATGGAATGTTCATTGGCCATTTATAGTGATGTTATTTGCTTGTCTGGGATTAATGGAGTGTTCATTGGTCATTTCTACAGTGATTATACTGGCACAGCTGTGGCTAATATGGTGATCATCCATTTTCTGTAGTAATTATACTGGCACGTCTAGGGTTAATATGCCAATTATCCATGTTATTTATGATTATATCGGTATGCATTGGCTAATATGCTCATTATCCCTTTCCTGTATTAATTATACTGGCATGTCTGGCGTATGTTTTGGTAAAATGAGTGTGGTGTGTGGACAAAAAGTGGGCATTTTTTTCAATGCTGGGTGCAGAAAGATAATATGGACCCACCAGTTGGATCTTTGCCAAGGGCCCACCAAGGCCTTACTGCAGGAGTGCCATTGCACCAATGTGTTCTTCTTTCTAAATCTTTTCTCTGTTCCAGTCTGGGTATAAATATATGCAGCAGTAGAGTGAAAAGCCAAACTTAGAAGCAAAAAGGCAGTTTTTCCTATGTGCACTGGACTGGGGGACACAAAGAAGAATGAAAAAGCAGAAGAGGATTGCAACATAGTCCCCAGGCTGGTGCATTTTTCAACGTACAGGGATAAGTGATTATAATTACTGCGGGAAACAGCAAGAGTAAAACAGGCAAAAGATTTCAGAGTTAATTTAAAGGAAACATATAGGATAAATTAACAAAAAAACCCCTAACTGTGTAGGCAATAATGTATACTATATGGTGTTGGTTTTACTTTTCACTGTAAATTAATATTGTCTTTAAAAAAGGCCCCTTTATTGGAGTTCCCCATAGATGTTCCCTAGTCCCTGATAATGATGAAAGAGAAGGGTGTGCGTGTCGTAACGGTCCCTGCCAGAAGATGGGGATGGCCAGTCGCAGCCCTGCAGTCACACAAACAGACAGGCTTCAGTTCCCTATCAGGTCAGCCTAGCTGACCTAGCTCCTCTTCTTTGGGGCGACTAATCTTCCTGAACTGCCTCCCGTTGGCTAGAATGTAAATCGCCGGCGGGATGACACTCGGAACACTTCGTTTTCCGAAGTCGCCCTGAAGTTTCCTCGTGAGGCAAATCCAGTTTTTTTTTGCAAATAGTACACCATCCATGTCTTACATTTTGTCGTTTGATTTTATCAATATCTGGGGGGTGGGGGCGGGAGCTCCCCAACTACCTAAACACCAGATGGAGGATTTGAAACAAATTCAATTTTTAAACAGAAAAAATGCAAAAAACTGGAAGCAAATACACAGACGTCATTATTTCTGATACATTATTCTTCACAAAAGGTTTGGAACGGGAAACTTAAATAGCATTTGTATTTCGGGTAGAGACGTGCATAAAGACAGTTTTCTTAAAGGGGAACGCCACAAAAACATAACCTAAGCTTTTTGAAAAGAAAACATAACTTCAAGCAACTTTGCAATATACATCAATTAAAAAATATGCAGACTTTTCATGATTTTTAGTGGTTTCTGGCAGTTCCCTAAGCCTACTTTGCTGAGCGGGCTGACTACTGTTACTTTGTATCAACAGCCTGCATCCTCCAAACCCCACAATTCCTTGCACACGTGATTTCAATAAGGAAGGAACATCATAGTGCAATGCATTATGGGATGTGTACTTCCTGTATGCTGTCTGTAAGCTGTGGAGAAGTTGTTACAATTTGTAACATCAGTGTTTAGTCCCTCCTTCCCTGCCAGGATCTCAAATGTTGCAGAAAGAGAAGAACTGTTAAACAGCTGGATTTCAGCATAGCAAATGGCATTTATTCATACTTTTTGAAGTAACCTGTAACTGTGATGGGTATATTAGGGGTTTCTGTGTTATGTGGCCTCTTTATCAAATTTTGGTTTGGAAGCTGGAGTTCCCCTTTAAAGACAGTAGTCTACATCCTCGACCCGCAGCTCCCACATATCGAAAATACGTAGAACTGTCAAATCTGGTTGAACCCAAACATATGCTCACCTGTCACACTGAAAACGAACGTCTAGTGACGTCACTGATAACTCAGCGACCCGGCCTACCAGCGGGATTGCAGGATTGGCGGGGATAAACCACGCCCACAATTCTATTCCTACGTTGCAACCAATGGAAACAATCCCGGTGTTTTAACGCCCCTTAAAACCGTAAGGGCCGTTCGATTAGACATGGCGGCGCTTCGTGTTATTGTGTCTCGGGTTGGGGAACGGGTCGCTCAACACGTGCAGCAATGGAACGGAAAAGCTCTGAGGGTTTCGAGCAAAACGGTCGCTCACTTTACCTTCCAACCAGACCCGGAACCCGCACAGTATGGTGAGAAACCGGGCAGGGTCTGTGTATAGACAGCGAGTTATGTCTGCTTCGGTCAGCTGCCCAGCGACGTGGGGGACAGAACTGTACCAAGTCACGTCTTTCCATAGGGGATATCCCTTGTGAGTTGTGACCTGTGTAGAGGGCACCGTGACTTTGCAAGGCAACAACTTATTCTTTACTGTGTGTTTTCATTGAAATACACAAATATCAGCAGCATTCACCCACAGTGTCACGTGTGTTATGTAAATATACAGGATCCAAGCTTACTATATTATAATAATGTGATTTCATTCAAATACCAGTCTTGTTTCACTGCGTCTCTCACATGACATCCATACTGCAGCAGGTGACGTTGAGATATAAAACACTGAAAATGGCCAACAGTTTTCTGCTTTGCCCAGTTTCTTATCAGTGACTTGCTCATGTCAAAATATCCCCCCCCCATGTGATCGCCCAATGCCAGCAGCTTGTAATTAATAGCAAGCCTCCAATTTGTCTGACTTTTCTGTTAACTTAACCTTCATATAGAATAATGTAATAACTGACCTGTGCTTATGTATGTATGCTGAAATGTACCTTCTTGTGTAACTTGTTGGCCTATAGTCACCTTTGGTAAGTCCAAAACAAATTGGCCCATCCTCGCCTAAATGTCTGAATAAATTTTGGGTAAAATTTTAAACTTTTTCCTCTGAGTTTTTGTTCACAGATGATGCTTGGATAGCAGTGGGATAAATGATTCTGCTGTGTAAGCACAGGTGAAGCAGTCAGACAAGCACAGTAACTTGTAACTACGTAGACCCCCCCCCAGCCTAGCTGCTAACCCGGGGAAATATCCCTAACTGCGTTCCGAAGATGGCTGCCGTCCCGAAGATGGCTGCCGTGAACTGCGATCCCTGAATCTGCACCGAGGGCTAAGTAAAATGTTAGGGGCATTTCCCTGGGTTAGCAGCTAGGTTGGGGAGGGAGGGGGATCTTAAAGGAAGGTTGAATTCTCCTTTAAGACTGCCCTGCTAAACAAATGATGTCAGCTTAGACTGGAATATGAATCCTAAAATGCTAAAACAGCAGTAATGCCCTTAACCAAAATGTCCAAACAAGTAGGTTGCTACAGATTACAACTTTATTTTTTTTAATTTTGTTTTGTTACCTTGCTAAATCTTGTACAGAAAATTGTACTGAATCCAAGTTTATTGGGTCCTATAATAGTGATGTATGGGTTCCTTTGGTTTGAAATTTGGTAACCATTTTGGATTGGGTGTGTGTCAGATTGGGCAAGTACACTCCTCCTCTGCTCCCAAAGACTCTGTCTTGGAACCAGAGGCACATGCAGAAGAAACGTACAGAGTGGGAAGATGATGGTATGGGTTGGGTGCAGATCCTACAATAGCAACATTTTGTGTGCTATGGTCTGGTGCATCTTTTACTGTCCTGCACATGACTATCTTATAGGCTGCAGTAACCGTGTAAGCTTTCTGTCCACAATTCAGAGTGAACTAATTGACAAAAAATCCTTCAATATAATAGTCTCCCACTCCCATTTTCTACGTCAGGTGTTTTTCACCTAAGGTAGGACAGGTCAGTGCATTGTTTCATGTTTTTAGTCAGGGCCTGGTTGTTATGACTTGAAGAGAAAGTCAAAGGATCTTGCAGCATGGAGTGGGTTATTTCCCTGTGAAAAAACAGGGCTGTGTTGTTATTTTTATGATGTCTCCTGGTGTTTCAACCACATCAAATTGAGGTCTTCCTGCTCCAACCACCCAGTAAACACAATGCGCCTAGACCAGAGATGGTGATATTGAGGACTCCATAAATTGTAGAACTGACAAGATCCAGTGAATAGCCTCTCCTCTGTGTGATGCACAGCATGTTCAAGGGGTGCCAAGCTACAATTTCCCTGACAGTTGATGTTGGTTTGTAATAAAATGGAAGCTTATTGATGGGTGGAAGTGGGCAATCATGAATTTTGGTCAAGCTCTCTGAAAAATAAGTTATAGACAAATTATTTATATAGAAGAGACCCTGATACATCCTATACTTTTCCAAAAAAAAATCACAAAATGCATTGGTGTGTGTAAATTTTTTTTTTTTTTTTTAATTCCTTTTTGTTTATTTTTTTTGTGCCAGAAATATGGCCTTATTTTTTTTTTCCCCCCACTTGAGTGTATCTATTCCCAGGAAAGGTTTTGCAAAAAGTAAATGAATCTGTTTCTGCTGAAAATGTTTGGTCATCACTGGTAGGAAACCTAACCTGATTAAAAATTATTGACAAAGACTGGGGATTTGGATAGCTGTAAAAAGGTTTGTGCATATAACTTGCAGTCTCTAAATAGGAATGGGCATTGATTTGCCTGTTGGTAGTATGGGGGGGGGGGCGACTCCCTGTTATTGCTGCCATTGGACTGAGCAGACCTTTTGTTAAAGGAATAGTTCAGTGTGAAAATAAAAATTGGGTAAATAGACAGACTGTGCAATATAAAAAATGTTTCTAATATAGTTAGTTAGCCAAAAATGTAATGTATAAAGGCTGGAGTGAACAGATGTCTCATAAAACAGCCAGAATCCAACTTCCTGCTTTTCAGCTCTATAACTGACCCTCAGCATTCAGCTCAGATTCAAAAGCAACAGTTATGACCCATGTGGCCCCCCCTCAAGTCTCTGATTGGTTACTGCCTGGTAACCAGGGTAACCAGTCAGTGTAAACCAAGAGAGCTGAAAAGCAGGAAGTAGTGATCTGACTGACATGTTATACATCAAATCACTCCAGCCTTTATACATAAAATTTTTGGCTAACTAACTATATGAGAAACATTTGTAATTTTGCACAGCCTATCTATTTACCCAGTTTTTATTTTTACACTGAACAATTCCTTTTAGGGTACATTTATGTATTTCATCCTCTTTGCAGATTTCAACTGCAAAGTCTTAGAGTCAGACTCTGTAGCAAGACCACAACATAGCATAAACTGTTGCATGTATATTCTTCCATTTTGCCCTAGGTGTAAGCCGCATCATATTTCCACATTAGGCTAATGGAAGATACTTATACATAAATAAAGTCTCTTATTAAATTAAAAAAAAAGACTAAAACAAATTCTTTCTTTACAGGAACCACTCAAAAGATGAATCTGTTCCAGTCTATACACAGTGCTTTGGATAATACTCTGGCCAGGGATTCAACAGCAGGTAAGACCCTTCCTTCCCTTTTGTGCATTACTATATCTAACCAAACTTTAGGCTGACTGTTAACCAATGGGCTAGAGATAATGGCATAATGAGCCATTGTTTATTTTTTCGAATGTTTGTTTTAGTTTTGCACTGTGCTCAAGTGATTTTTGTTGAGTTATTCTAGGCAGATTTAATACAGGTTTTACAGATAAATCTGCAGCTCAAATTTCAAATCCACTGGGTTGAGGTCAGAACTTTGCCTGGCCATTGTAGGAAATTCAAAACACCTTTTGCCTTTGTGTTAGTATCGTTCAGCTGAAAGATGAACTTGTATATAGCAGACAGACCAGTTCTGTTGCAGTACTTTCCTGTATTTTGTACTTTTTGCATTTGTCTATTCTCTTGTCAAGCTGTGTAGTTCCTGTAATAAATATCTTCCCCACAGCATAATGCTGCTGCTGCCACCACCATGCTATAATGTATGCATGGTGGTCTTTTATTGATGTGAGGGGCAATGTTTGGTTAGCACATGGATTTGAAATGAAGCCAAAAAGCTTAATCTTGTTCACCACAAAACCATATATCACATCACAACTGGTTGTTTCTTTGGCAAACCCACAATTATTTTTTTTTCTTGCATTTAAATAATGGATTTTTCGTTTATGTCCAAAGGTAGCACTTACTTGGAAACACTCCTTTTCCTTTAGGTAAGAGAAACCCATAAAGCTGGTCTGGGCTTACTGACTTATTTACTAAACTCCGAATGCAAAAATCCCGAAAAATTAGATTTTTTTTTTTTTTTTTTCAATAAAAAAAAAAAAAAAAAAATCCAGATTTTTTCGGAATTTATTAAACGAAGAGGATGGAAAAGTCCAAATTAGAAAATCCGGCATCAAGGTTGCATATAAGTCAATGGGAGAAGTCCCAAAACGAAATCTGCGTTTTTGAGTGAAAATTCGAAAAAAATCATGAAAATCAAATTTTCGGGCGAATGTAATAATAAATAAGCGTAAGAAACCTGAGCGGATTTGATCAGAGTTTGTAGCAGAAAATGTTGAGATAAAATCGGACTTTAAATAACTCCCTTAGTGTCTTCTTCCTAACTTCATTTGGAAACCATTGCTCTGTGTACTTTACCATCACAGATATTGTTTCTTGGTGCCATGCAGATGTTTGTGCACCATATTTACTGTATACTTTAGATTGTCATGCAAACACCATTGTGCTACTAAAGCAGTCACAGACCCCTTTCTTATTTTATGAAGGCATAATTGGGCAGTTTGGGACTCTGCATGCTCTGGGGTATAATGATATCTGCATTTTTTCCTGTGGTGCGTCAGTACAACTAATTCTAATAATTGTTGGGTTGACCGATGGGATGACATTAACGTTAATTTCACATAAAAACTTAAGAGTAAGCCCACAGGCAGCACTGTTTACAGTGTGGCTGGTGCTGCCCCTGTGGGCTCATCCCAATACTTTGCCTTCCTCTTTTTGCCAGTATGTGGCATTACTATGGCCAAACTTTTACAAAAAGTCTGGCTATTTCGTTCTACTGCACATGCTTCTGCACGGGGAGGATCTCTCTGTAGTGCTCGCTGGAAGAACCCCGGGCCTGTGCAGTTTTCTGTTGATAGGAGCACTTTTTAACTGTGTAGTATGCAGCTGAAATTCATGCAACTCTCCTTGCAGTTATTTTTAAAACGAATGCCAAAAATATGCATGCCACTGTGCTAGTACTCTAGGTGTGTATTTTATGATTACACTGAAATCAATACAATATGCATCAAAACTACCTGACTATGAAGATTTTCATTCATCCAGGTCATAGTATATCTAGTATAGGTCAATTTAAAAACAACTGGACTTGCTGAGTAATCAATGAAGACGTTTCACTACTCATCCGAGCAGCTTCTTCAGTTCAACTGACTGGTGTGGGAAGTTCTCGGCATATAAACTCTTCCACTAATCCATTTACAATGGCACATTGTAACTCTTCAAAGAGGTGACAACTGAAGAAACTCACAGAGGTGTTGATTCTGTGTAGTTGTGATAGGATTATCCAATGTGTCATGCAACTCCTAGATTCAGGTGTTACTTCTGAGAGTTGCATGAATGGATGTGTGAAGTGTTCTGAATCCGCCGGGGTACAGATGTTAGAACAGCATTGTATTTAGCAGACAGGTGGTGTCGAAGGCCCCCACCTCTGTTCAGAGATGGTCTCTCCACCTTGACATGAATCGCCTCTTTCACGCCTCGTTCAAACCAGCGGTCTTCTTTATCCAAGATTTGGACCTTGCTGTCTTCAAAGGAGTGTCCCTTGTCTTTTAAGTGTAGAAAGACAGCTGAGTTTTGCCCTGTAGAGTTCTCCCTCCTGTGCTGAGCCATTCGTTTGGAGAGCAGTTGTTTTGTCTCCCCGATGTATAGATCTGTGCAATCCTCGCTACACTGGACTCCGTATACCACATTGCTTTGTTTTTCTTTTGGTGTTTGATCCTTTGGGTGTACCCGTTTTTGTCTCAGTGTGTTGCTAGGTTTGAAAAACACAGGGACATGGTGTTTGTTGAAAATCCTCCTGAGTTTCTCTGACACTCCAGCTACATATGGGATGACTATGTTTCGCCTACTATGTGTCTCCGGGCGGTTATTTCTATTGGTGTTCCTCTTGGGCTTGGTTGCTGCTGTTTTGACAAAGGCCCAGTCTGGGTAGCCACACGCTTTCAAAGCTCCTCTGAGATGTTTTTGCTCTTTGTCTTTGGACTCTGTATCAGTTGCCACTCATTCCGCCCGATGGTGCAGGGTTCGAATGACACCCAGTTTGTGTTCCAGTGGATGGTGGGAATCAAACAACAGATCTTGATCCGTATGAGTGGGTTTCCTGTATACTTCAGTCTTCAAGTTACCCCCCTCTTGGATACATATCAAACAGACCAAAAAAGCAAGTTTGTTCTCATGGACATCTTCCCTTGTGAACTTGATGTTATTGTCCACTGAGTTAATGTGTTCTGTGAAGGCCGCCACTTCATTGGATCTGATTTTAACCCAAGTATCATCCACATACCTGAACCAGTGGGTCGGTGTAGTTCCCTGGAAAGTAAGTAAGGCCCTCCTTTCCACTTCCTCCATGTACAAGTTTGCTACAATGAGAGAGACTGGAGAACCCATTGCACAGCCATGTTTCTGTCTATAAAAAAGGTTCTTGTACTTGAAGTATGTGGTGTTAAGGCACAAATCTAGCAACAAACAAACTTGGTTGGGACTGAGCTTCGTTCTGCTGCTGAGGGTGTTATCATGTTGCAGTCAATTTCTTACAGTCTCAATCGCCTCTGTAGTAGGTATACATGTGAACAAAAGTGACATCATATGATACCATTGTTTCTTCTGCCTCTAGTGTAACGCCGTGAATCTTGGTTACAAACTCTTTGGCATTCTGGATATGATGCACTGTATTGCCTACCAACGGGGCTAAGATGTTAGCCAAGAATTTTGCAATGCTGTATGTCACTGAATTTATGCTGCTGACAATGGGTCTTAGTGGGGCTCCTTCCTTGTGTATCTTGGGGAGTCCGTATAAGCATGGTGTGGCTTCCCTGGGATACAGACGGTGGTATAAAATTCGATCAATGGCTTTCTCCTTTTCAAGTTGTTGTAGGCAACCAATCACCTTTTTCTTGTAACCACTGGTTGGGTCTTTCCCTAAGGGTTCGTATGTATTGCTATCACTGAGCAGAGTGGTTATCTTGCAGTCATAGTCAGTTGTGTTGAGCACAACTGTGCATCTCCCTTTATCTGCTGGCAGGATAGTGATGTTTGGGTCCTTACTCAGAGAGCTGAGTGCTCTCCTCTCTTCTGTAGTAAGGTTAGAGGGAGGTGTTCTGGCACTTGACAAAGCAGCTGACACTTTTAGCCGGAGTTGTTCTGCTTCTTCATTTTGCAAGTTATTATTTTTGATAGACTCTGTGGCTGTGATGAGTTCAACTACTGGTATGTGTTGTGGTGTCACTGCATAGTTTAACCCCTTGGCTAACACATCCTTTTCAGGCTGGGTTAGTACCCTATCTGATAGGTTCCTAACCCAAGTGTCTTTGGTGTTCTTTGGTGTCTCATCTTTCTGCCTCCAGGTTAGTTCTTCAGTCCTTTTCCAACTGCTGCTTCGTGACAGTAATGTGGTGAATTTGCTTATTTGTCGCTCCTTACTCTTAATGTGTTGGGCAATCTGTGCATGTTCAACGAACACAACCACCCTTTCCAGAGTTCCATCAGGCAGTTCTTTTGTCAGACTACATTTTAGATGTTCTACTTTCTGCTTAAGGGCATCAATGGTAAAGTTGATCTGTCTGACTCGTTCATTTAGTAGATGTTTTTGGGCTTTTTGTAAAACCGAAGAAGTTGAACTGAAGAAGCTGCTCGGATGAGTAGTGAAACGTCTTCATTGATTACTCAGCAAGTCCAGTTGTTTTTAGATTGACCTATACTAGATATCAAAACTACCTGTAATCTGCCTGCAGCAGGTTGGTTTTAAAGTGCTGTGCTTCAGTAACATAATAAGAGCATAGAATGGTATCTTCAGGCTCAGACTGGGGGGCCCAGGGCCCACCGGGGCTGCTGCTTCAGGCCTCCCACACCGCCCGCCCGGCCCTCCACCCCAGCTGCGAAGACATGTTGTCCTTGCCCCCCCTCCCTTTCCGCAGCTGCAACCTCCCTCTGCACGCAAATAGCGGTTCTGGGCCGGCAGGGCCCACAAGGGCTGGGGGCCCACCGGGTATTTTCTGGGTTTTTGCCAGCTCAGTCCGACCCTGGGTAGCTTCGATCTTCAATCAACATCTGTTAAACAGTAGAGCATTGTTAAATTGAGACTCTTTGTCTTAGCTGGTAATTTTAGATGTTGTGACAGTAGAAAAGAAATCAATGAATAGGTACCACTGGTCCTTTACCCCGATAGTAGAAGAGGAGTCGATGGCGGAGCTCTCCCCGCTCCTTCCATTCTCCCTCGTCCATCACAGCTATCGCGGGATCTCTAACTTTCAACAGAGTACTTGAATGCATACAAGAAGATATCCACTGGCAGCGCAGGTGGACATATCCACGGGAGGCGGTAGGATTTAATATCAATAAGCGGCTTTATTTAAACATACACAGTGGTATATAAAGAGTGGGAGTGCGAAGAACTAACGCGTTTCATGCCCCAAACACTGGGCACTTCCTCAGAGTAAAGGGGAAGTGTCCAGTGTTTGGGGCACGAAACACATTGGTTCTTCGCACTCCCACTCTTTATATACCACTGTATGTTTAAATAAAGCCGCTTATTGATATTAAATCCTACCGCCTCCAGTGGTTATGTCCACCTGCGCTGCCAGCAGATATCTTCTTGTATACCACTGGTCCTTTACTTGAATTGAAGGTTTATTAAATAGAAAATTATACTTTCTTGGTACACTGGAAAAGATAAGGCAATAGATGTAGAACAGTGACAGGCAGATGCAATGATACCAGAACTCTGCCAAATAGGATGGAAGTATAGTGAAATGGATTCCCGTGGAAGCCTCTTAAGGATAAGCAAATATCCAGACTCCATTTCCAGCTGTGGTCTCTAGAAATTGGGGGGGAGGGGGGGAATACTGTAAACTCAGGATGTTAAAGTAACTTATTCTTCCAGTACATATTCACTTTTTAATCTATAATTTCACTGTAGTAAAAGGCATCATGTGTGACTACTCAAAAGTTGCAGTTTTTGCAACTTTCTGCGCCTTTTCCCATACTTTTTCAGTTCAGATTTCTTCATAAATTTAATGACATTCATGGTTTTAGAAAATGTGATTTTTAGTCTGGTTTCCAAAACCTCTAAAACCATGAAAATGAGTGTTGATAAATGTTCTCCTTCTACGGGCCTTTGTAATATGAAGCTATTTGTGACTCATACCCCAAAAAGAATGTGGTTTTAATAAGGGAGTAGTGGTAAAATTACCACCTCTCCAGACTATAGGTTGTCCTATTTAAATGTTGGGGTTGATGGTATATTCTCATGCCCCCTCCCTATTTATTACATCCATCTTATATTTGCTAGAATTGTATGCACTGTAACTGTTCTGTGCCTATGACGGTCAAACACATTTGAACATAAACGTTTGACCAATTTTACTTTCTGTAGTTCTACCTTTCTTGATTTTTAATTGTTTGAAAAATATTTGCTTTTTTTCTAGTGATATTTGGTGAGGATGTTGCTTTTGGAGGTGTGTTTCGATGTACAGTTGGACTTCGAGATAAATACGGTAAGAATGTAAAAGCCCAAACCTTTCTTTTGTGTGCTTGAGAAAAATGTTTAAAATTATAATTTTAATACAGGTCCCCCTTAATCAATTTCTGTGTAAGCTGTATATTTGATGTATATACAATTCTGATGAAGCATGCAGCAGACTAGGTTGGGGCTTTATAAATGCTTAAGTATAGTAAGGTGATTCTACATAGAACTGACCAGTTACAGACTAAGTTTACTTGGAAGTCCGCTTGATGTTGGCTCTAGTGATTCATACTTTCTGCTAGCCTATGAAATCACCTAGGACAGATTACTTCTATTTAGAAATATGTGTTTTCATATATCCTTTTGGGTTTATTTAGGTTTCTGAGAGTTTGGGTTTATTTTGGTTTCTGAGAGCTGCATCTTTAAACTGCCGATACAAGGCTCAATTCAGTTAACTGAATACATGAATATTACCCAATATCCCAGAAATAATTCAAAATAGAAAATGAATATAAATTGCAAAAGTGCTCAGAGGACTACTCTAAGAAAGTTACATGAACTCTTTCTTGAATATAGATCCCCTTTTAAATGTTAGCATTAAACAAACCACAGTACATGTATACAAATATAATGGCAAATTCAAGATGAGGATCAGGATTAGATGTGTCTTCCAAAGGTCTTTTTTATGGATGTTTACAGTTATGGCTCTGCACAGATATGCATGAGCTCATTCAACAAGTAACGGCTTGATACAACTAAAACTGTTTGCCAGTCTCAATATCTTATTCTGAGCTTATTTTGCCTTTTTTCTTGTACCACTAATTATAGGGAATCCTCCAGTTATCATATGTCTCAAATGTTTTCTTGTTCTTAGTCCGGTCTGGTGTTGACATAAATTCATAGTTCCAATTGGAAACCTGCACCACTACGTTTTGACTGTACCATTGAAATTTGATTAACTGCATGTTTAGATTAATTTTAAGATACGTAGATTTTATTTATTTATTTTTTGGCTCATTTTAGCTTTAAGGGTTACTACTGTGAAAATTATAATTTAATGTTTGTTTCTTTTAGCTGACACAAACTTTATGAATATAGTTGAAGAAAAATTCTGTACAGTTTTGGAACAGATGTATACTCTTCACTGTTTGCCTCTCCTCAGTCTGACTCTTTGTGTAGCAATACATAATTGCTGCTCCCTTTGCCTAGTCTGTGGCATAGTAAATGGTTTTTCTCTCATCTATGTAGAAATGTAAGCGGAGAAAAGGCCAATCTGCAAGTGCAATATGTGAGATTGATATTCTATGTGGAAATCTTTTGTTTCTGTAGTGCCTTCTTTTCTCGGGCATAAAAAAAATGCCTGGTGTACCACTGGTCATAGAGCCAACTGACAGCTTTTATTTATTTATTTTTTATATGAATCTGCATTTAGAGAGACAAATTGCTAGGAGGGGAATAGAGAAATGTAATCAGATTTCATAAACTGTACACAAATTGTAAATAAATCTAGCATGTTTCTTCTTTTCACAAAGCTTTTGTTACATTTTAATTTCCACAATGGTATAATATAGTTTATGTAGTTTAGACCCTGTTCAACACAAGTTCATTGTTAAGGGCTTGCACTGAATATACCGCTTGCCTTCTCACAGAATGGTTTTTTTTTTTTTTTTTTTTTTTATTATATTATTTTTTTTTTTTTTTTTTTTAGCTACATGGGGAAACTGAAGCTACTCCACATTTGGTCCATGTGAGGTAGATAATTAGATTTCCAGTGCACAGATAAACAGTAGTCTGTTTTGCAGGAAGATTATATTTGCACTGAAAATCTAATAATCTATATCTTATCACAATGACCAAGTGTGGAGAAGCTTCAGTTTCCTCTTTTAGCAATGTGTAGCTAAAGAAATCATTAAGTGCATTTTCTGGGATTAGGCAAGGACCAAAGATGGAGTAGCTTCAATTTCCCAGTTTAAGTCTTTAGTAAAATTAGATAATGCTTTTGGGTTCTTTCCAGTATTCATTTTATTAAATACAATTTATTTACTACAATTTTATTACATCTGAGGTGGTAGAACTATTCCTTCACTAACAGTAGACCTCACACTCTGTTCCTCTGTCTGCCTGGCCTGAGGGCGGACTTACTGGTGCCACCACCCCTCACTTAACGTTGGACACTTCTGCACAGGTCGAGAGATAGCTGCACTCTAGTGCATAATTGTGATCTCTGCAGTAGAAGAGCCAAAATTCTAATTTTAAATCAGAATTTTGGCTGTAAAAGTTACCAGGGGTGGCCTTTTGCTGACCCTCTTAGTTTAAACTTGTCAGCAGCACCCATGCTCACACACTGGTTTGTGTGGGCACCCTTATACTGTATTGGCAGAATCTTAAAGGCTACAGTTGTAGAATCAATTTGCACTGTTATTATAGTTGTATACATACAGTATAATGCTGACATTCTGCAATGGTTTTACAGTCTGAGCCCTATGAAGTATATTAACCTCCCTGTAGTTTTGTGGGTGGATCTTTCAATCGTACCCCCCTCCCCCAGAATATACTGTAAACTATGCATTCCTGACTATATTTACTAAGACCAACTTTCAAAGGAAACCTAGCTGTAGTGGATGTTTATGAATCTGTTTTATGCTAAGCCCCAAACTAAAATGTGCTCTTCACGACTTTAAACACTGGATTATCTTAATTTGGAAAGTATACATTGTTAGTCTGCCTCTTAGCAAGGATATTGAAATTGGCATGCAAATTGTATTCAAATCCTTTTCCTAACATGAAAACATTTCAAGTTTATCCACGAGACATAAACTTACAAGCACATTTAGTCCCTAATGTAACAGTGTATTAGATCTGTGTTCACATGAGAATCTTCTGAAACTTGAAATTGTGTTTGTGTTATAATTTCAGTATATCACCAGGTGGCAGGCAAACCCAAAATATTGCCTCCGACAAGGAAAAATTTTTTTTTTTAAAAGTTTCTTACAATGTAAATAACTATTGTATCTATTGCCTTGTACTCCTCAAGAGTTTTAAAATAAATTTGTCAGTTTTTAAAATAATATTCATGATTTGTGAATGTGTTTATATACTTGTATCTATAAGTAATGGATATTCAATTATTTCCATGAATACATTATCCATCTTCCTGTGAAAACAACCACCTCCTTTTATTTTGCAACTTGTCAAAAAAAGTTTTTTCCATTTTTGGATATATTTCAGGTTCTTATTGCGTGCCTACCTAAAAATGGTACAATAGGTATAGGCAAGGAAGAGCCTTAGAGGCAGAAAAACTGCTCAAGTGAATTTTATTTATGTTTCACACAACATGTTTCGAGCCTCCTGGCTCTTTGTCAAGTGTAATACACAGAATGCTCAATGAGACTTTTAAAGCATACAAACAGGAAATGACATCCATGTGATCCTCATTACCAACTTTCACCCTCCCCCTAAAGGTGAACATTAAATCGAATAGCAATGTCCATAAAGTCCATTTAAATAGTCCAATGTACAAAAAGTGTAGTCCAATTCTGAACCCTGTGAGAGGTGCTGGAAATAAAATTAATCATTAAAACCAATTAAAAACATTGTAACTTTGTGTAAGTAAGATTTACATGGTACTGTTACAAAACTGTTAACCTACCACTTACTCATTATCAATTTTCCTTGCACAAATAGCTATCTAGACTCTTCAATTAAATATTTCAAAATTTAGCAGAAAAATAACCCATACTTTACCATTAGAAGTACTCTAATTCTGAATGGGCAAAAATTCAAGGCCTGCGAAAGGGGATAAACAGCAATTGATATTATAGAAAACATTTTACACTCCAATTTTCATTTAGACCTTTAGGTGTAACCGTATCTAATTTCTTAATCCAATACATTTCTCTTTGTTGGATTCTTTGGAGTAAGTTTCCACCCCTAGATGGCGCTCTAATCACTTAAAATGGTGTAGTGATTGCAGTAGCTGCTTTTATGCCAGTACTCCTAAAATTAATACAAAGCTTGATTAAAACTCTGTTTATTACATGGGAATACCTGGCAGTCAGACAGCAATGTGGTTAATTGTATTACATTTTTTTTTAATTTTTATACAGTATGATAAATAGGCCCTAACTAATTCAGTGCAAAGTAAATACAATAATACCCGTGGCAGTTGTTTGTTCCCAGGACACAAGGATCAAATGTTTCCGGACAATAGTATACCCTACCTCAAGTTTAACTCGCCATAGAGATCCCAACCACTTCAATACCATACAGTGTGGTGGCACCTAGTGAAGTATCAACATATTAAAAGACCACATACAATATGTACAATGAACATAAAATCCATTTTTCTTCAAGTCCAAAGTATTCTCTCCAAGTCCAAATGTGTATCCTGCATATAATAGCTACATTTATATCCCAAAAGTGTATAAAAGTAAAACTTTCAATTCTAACTGAAGTCCTTGAGGTGTCAAATTTACCGTAGTTCTCTTACTATCAGCAGAGCAATGCAGGGGGGTTATGTAATAAAAGGCACTAACTTTGCCCACGGACAGTAACCCGTAGCAACCAATCGGCAGGTAGAATTTACTGGTCACGTGTTAAAATGCAAAGCTCTTTGTTGCTATGGGTTTCTGCTCCTGGGCAAACTTGGCTCATTAAATTACACATAGGTGAAAATGTTATATCTTTCATCTGTATTCTTCTTCACTGTAAAATAGAAATAAAGTTAGTTTACAGAATGTAGTAGTTAACCTCAACCTCCAACACCAACCAATGCAATTGTGAGTAGGGATGCACCGAATCCAGGATTCGGTTCGGGATTCGGCCTTTTTTAGCAGGATTCGGCCGAATCCTTCTGCCCGGCCGAACCGAATCCAAATTTGCATATGCAAATTGCGTGACTTTTTGTCAGAAAACAAGGAAGTAAAAAATGTTTTCCCCTGGCCGAATCCTTCGTGAAGGATTCAGGGGTTCGGCCGAATCCAAAAAAGTGGATTCGGTGCATCCCTAATTGTGAGTATTTACATTTTGCCCAATGAGAACTAATAGTTGTTTGCTTTGTTTTAACATTGCATATTGCACTTCTATGTTCATTAAATTTCAGACAGATCATTCCGGTTTTGCTGACATAAGCAAGTCTATATGGAGAGTACATTACATTTTTGGACTGCAGTCTCGGCTGGGGGGCCCAGGGCCCACCCGCTGCAACTAAAATCACCCCTTCTGGGCCCCCTTGTGCGAGGCAGGTAGGGAGCAGCAGCAATGGAAGCGGGTCAAGGCCGACAGGGCCCGTCGGGTTTTTCCCATTGTACCATACAGGCATGTATAATAAATACCCTGATAATTTGATCTGTGTAAGTTTAAAAATAAAAAATGAACCAAAGCCCTGAAATGTTGTGTTTCTTCTTCAGGTTTTTTTTTTTTTTTTTTTTTTACTTTAAAATTTAAAAGAACAAATAATTGTGCTGTTCTATACTGGAGAAGACTCCTCATTTAAACTAATATCTGAAAAGGAATGGCTTCATATAAAAATGTCTAAACCTAGGGTCCGAGCATCCCAAAATATTTTGTGCTATAAAATGCCCATGAAACAATAGCAATTGCCTTGCCTTACTAGATTACAAGTAGCTGTTTGTTACAGGTATTCCATATACTATGACTTAATACATATTTATAGTTCTTAATCATGGCTATAACTGTCTGCACTTCTTTTGTATTTGTGTGGAAATCAGAAATGTTAGGTTAGAACACTGTATCTATATAGAATGATAAAATCCCTACAAATCATCTCTAATCTAGAAACTTTTTATTCGGCAAGCTATTTTCTCTGCAGGTTAGGAGGCCCCAGCAATTTACTGTATCAACATAAGCAGGTTAATTGAAATTGACAGCACTACACAGTCTTCTATTGATGACGCAGATGCTTTCATGTATCCTGGCCTTGTGTATTCACCTGTAGTCAAGCTTGAAGAATGTATGCATGCTGGATTCATCTGTTCTTTTGACGCAGGCATGAAGGCCATCTAATGTAGAAGCTTAAATCTTGTTCAACATGCAGATGAAACCGTATTAAAGTTCTGGGAGCTCTAGACCTCTTGTTGTGCCTGTTATGAACTGAGGCTGAAGGATATTCCACTAAATTTAGAATGTATAACTCTGTTTTTATCATTATTGTGTTCTTGTCGAGTACTGATAATTTTTTTTTTTTTTTTTTAAAAGGTTTTATTTTTGTATTTTCAAAAAAGAAAAATTTTAACCATTACAAAAGGGAAAGAAATTAAAAAGAATAAAACATACATAGTACAGTCTAAGGTTCAAGTACAAGATAAGTAAAGCATAGTGAAACGGTCACACTGTCAATCAGTGCAAAAGAAAAAAGCTCGTACACAATGACACGGATGAAACAGCAAAAACCACCTAGGTCACTCCATAAGTTAGATCATCCAGTCTTGCATTAGTCGTGTATCGGGAGTTATATTAGGGAGCAGCCGTGGGAAGCAGATCAATCCAGGGACCCCAGATCGCGTGGAATTTCAGGACAGCCTCTAGCTAGGTAGACTGCTTTGTGCAGTGGCAGTGTGTCATTAATAACTTTTTTCCAGCGGGTAAGTGTGGGAGGGCTGGTGTCCTTCCAAGTGAGAAGGATGTATTTTTTTTTTTTGCATAGTACAACAACTGTAGGTAAAAGAGCCTCTGATATGACTGTAGCACTAGGGGACCCGGGGAACCTAGCAAACACAATTCCGGCGATCTTATAAGTGGAAGGGAGAAATTTGTTGCCAGGAACCAAAGGATTTGGTCCCAGTACCTTTGAATAAGAGGACAGGACCAGAACACATGCATGAGGGTCCCCACCTCTGTCCCACACTTGTAGCAGGTGTCTGGGGTGCCTGGATAGATCTTTGCCAACTTTTGTGGAGTCGGTATGTTCTATGGAGAAATTTCAATTGAATCCATCTAACTCTGTTGGAGATAGTGAGATCAGGGACCTGGTCTAAGACGTCCTCCCAAGCTCCCTCTTCCATTTCAGGGATATCTACAGCCCATTTTAATCGGAGCCCGTTTAGGTGAGACTTATAGGAACTGCCCAGAATCGAGTATATCATAGTGACTGGTTTTGGCAGGGCTGGTCTCCTGAGGTGGAGCTCCAGCTGGCTCTGTGAGATGTCTAGTGGCATGGAGCGGAACTGTGCCTTAAGGGCATGTCTGAGCTGAATGTAGCGGATCAGCATGTGAGAGGGTAGGTGGTGCAATTCTCGCAGTTCCTGAAAGGATTTGAGCTGCCCCCCCCCTCTTTTACTTGGGCCAAGTATTTGATTCCCCTCTGGGCCCAGAGTTCAGCCTGTGAAAAATTGCATAGATGTGGGAAGTTTCTGTTTCCCCATAGAGGGGTACCTGGGGACCATGTGCTAGGTTGAGGGTAAAGACGTTATAGGTAGATCCCAAAAATCCGTATGACTGACACCATTGAGGGAGTAGAAGGAAACATAGAGCGCTCCCCCCTCTATAAGTGATTGGCTGGGGCTTCTAATGAGGTGGCACTGGCTGCCTCTGCCAAAAGAGCAGGGTTGGATAGGTCTTGGGTCAGCCACCAATGAGAATAAACCAGTTGTGAAGCATGATAGTATAGCAAAAAATTGGGTAATGCTAGACCCCCTTTTGTTGTCGGGAGTTGGAGGGTTGCAAGGCTAATACGGGGTTTCAACCCCGCCCTTAGAAAAGCAGTGGTGATTTTGTCAAGTTGTTTGAACCACGCTCGTGGGATATAAATGGGAGAATTATGCAACTTATACAAAAACTTGGGCAAGTAGATCATTTTTATTAGGTTGACCCTCCCTACCAAAGACAGTGGGAGAGCCGCCCAGATGGTCGTTTTCCTTAGATAATCTTGCAACAGCGGGGCAAGGTTGTCTGCCATAAAGTCCCGCAGCTCAGTGCGGACTTAAATACCCAGGTACTTCAAAGAGCGGATTCTTTGTAGCGGAAGAGGGACTTGGGTGGGAACATTATCTATTGGGAGGATGACAGACTTTTTCCAGTTCACTTTCAGGCCAGAGTACCCCCCAAATGTATCCACTAGTCGAAGCAAATTACGCAATAACTCCTCTGGGTCTGCCAAATATATCAGCATGTCATCCGCATATAACGACACCTTTTCCTCCAACTGCCCTAGTCTGAGCCCTCTAATAGTTACCTCATCACGTATCTGTATAGCCAAAGGCTCTATTGCCAAGGCAAAAAGGAGGGGGGGCGGGGCATCCCTGTCTAGTACCTCTGTGCAGCTGAAAGGTGTCTGAGAGGAAGGAGTTGACCCTAACTGCTGCAGTCGGGGATCTATACCAGGCATGTCCAAAGTGCGGCCCGAGGGCCAATTGTGGCCCTTTATTAAATTTACACTGGCCCTCAGCCTCCGTCATGAAACTAATAATAATGCGCCAGCATAGTTCGATCAGGAATCACGTATATGTAGCAGTAATATTTGGGTACACTAGTGAAGTGATCTGCCACTAGGTCAATACTGCTGGCTGTGTGCTGAAGGTATTAGTAATAGACACGTACTGGCACATAGTGATGTGTGCTCTCACATACTTCTTTACTGTACTTGCACGTCACTACTTCTATTGCACCTTCAGCGCTAACGAAGTATGCAAGAGCGGCGCGTCACTCCATGCCAGTATGTGTCTATTACCAACACCTTCAGCACACAGGCAGCAGTATAGACCAAGTGGCAGATCATTTCACTAATGTGCCCAAAAATTACCGCTACGCGATTCCTTGTTTAGATGAGTTAAGGGTTCAAAGAATGTCGGGCTAAATGGTCGGCCCCCACACATTTTCACCTCACCAAATCTGGCCCTGGTTGCAAAAAGTTTGGACACCCCTGATCTATACAATGCTTGAATCCAGCCTATAAACTTGTCACCTATCCCAAAGCGTCTCAGGACCTCCCAGAGATAAGAGTACTGATATTTTTAATAGTTTGAATAAGATATAGTGAATAAAGTACCCCCTCTTGTAAAATATAAGGATATTATAAGTTACCGAGGAGTTCCATGACCATATAAAAACACGAGGCCGAAGGCAGAGTGTTTTTATACAGGTCATGGAACTCCGAGGTAACATCTAATATCCTCATATTTTGCAACTGGGGTACTTTATTTATTATAATACACAAGTTTCAGTGAGCAATGTGACAGAAATGACATCAGAACTCACCGTTTATAACTGATGACATCAGAACTCACTGTTTATAAGGATAGAATTTACAAGATATTCATGGCTTTTGTGTATTATATAGGGTTATAGTTTGTTCTATGCCAACTGAGTTTAATTTATCTGCAATTTTTGATATAGTAATAAAGGATTACTAAAACCTTTTATTTTGTTGCGATGTATTGTCCTTTCGGAATTACATCTATTATGCTGTACTACTCTTTCTGTATCTGCAGCTTCTGTATATTTCCCATTCATGGATGGCAAGTTTTAGCACAAGGGAAGCTGCTTAACATCTGAGTATAGTTCTCTGGATCTTTTATGTGTCCTTCAACTTTGCTTTCATGTTCTGATCTGATTGGTTCCCTAAACCGACGACCCTTGTCAAGATTGCCGCAGTCAAAGTTGATTCTACAGAAAGTATGTTTGGTATACAGTGAAACTTCAACATTCTATAGAATTTGTACAATTTGTACAAAAATGTATTCTTTGCTGGGTTACTTTAGTGTTAGGGGGCTTTGAGACGCAAAAGGTTGACAGTGGGTTTGTTATGGTGAAGTCACTACTGCCAAATGTATCCAAACACTCACTGCAGAGTTGCAAATTGTCTCTGGAAGCAATGTCAGCACAACTATTTAAAGCGAGACTGATGTTTTTATGGGTAATCAGAGGCAAACAAATCTAACATCACCATGTGCAAAGCCAAGTGTTGGCTGGAGTGGTGCAAGTCGTTGCCATTGGATTCTGCAGTGACTAATTGCATTTGTCACTTTAAAGCTGGCTATAGATGTGCAGACCATGTGTGGGCTCAAAATAATCATCCATGTCCGTACCACAGGTTAATTTTGTATAATCCATTGGTGGCTGCCACTACCATTTCCGGGACATAACTTTCGTATTATGCAGTCTGTCAATTAATGGCCAGCACATTATCAGATTTATTTTTCCTGCTTAATCCTACAAATTAAATCTTACCATGTTGTTTTTTTTTAATTTTATTTTTTATGTCTAAGTTATTGTTTACATGTCCATAAAAGGTTTATCATGTCCCTGACCTAGTGCTTCTTGTCCACAGTAAGCCAACCCAAAACTTTTCTTGGCACACTTTGTAGAATAGAATCATAATCCACAGGGTGCTTACTTGCTGCAGTCAGACAAACCTGGGAACTCTTCACTGAATTAGGTGGAAGCACTGCATTGTGAAATATGATGTACACTTTCATGAAATCCGGTAATACCACAAGGAAATATCTTCCCATACACAGGTCCTTAGTGCCCTTTGGTAAATAAAGGGTACTGGGAATTTTTCTCAATGGCCGTGCCTCCACCTAGTTGGATCCAGGGTTACACATACGAGTTGCCCCACTAGGAACAAATAATTAACCATACCATTGCAGTAACAAATAAAGCTTTATATAACTAGGAAGGTGCAGAGAACCATACAATAACATATCAATAACCCCTGCCCTGGGGAACCCGTGTGGTAGTCGAATCCTGGCACAGTCCTTACTAGGCAAAGTCTACCTCTCCACTCCTGGCGGATAAAAGAGCGTCAGTCACTTTTCTGCAAGAGCTCTTAATTTTCCCCAGGCAGCGCTACCTGCCCAAATGCCTCTCCTGTTGGACAGAGATAGTTGCTCCCACGTAGCGGGCACACAGGCAACACCTGTCTTTACACCGGGGACACATGCTGGAGCCTTTCAATACCCTCCCTTAGACAGACTCACCGGGGCTCACATACAGGCCCCAACATCTTGGCTACAGTGCCTGCACTCCCGACTGGAGTGAAACCAGGAAGTAGACTGACCTTGAGCACATGGCAGCTCAGCTATTTGAAGAAATGGCTCACCAGTGGCACCTTCTGGCCAAATCTGGCAGGGCACACTGCACAAAGACAAAGTACTCACTCTCCCTCCTTTATCCAATTAAGGGACAACAATTCACTGGCCATAGCATTTGTTATATTAGTTGGTAAATGTGTAGTTGAAAAACTGGCAGTTGCTTTCATGTGATGCCATGGACATAAGGGATATACAAACTAATCCAAAAAAGTCCAGATAAAATGTGTCAATCTCTTAACTATTGTATAGATTTTTAGTTACCGTTGGGTACTTATCTCCCATAGACTTTATTTTAATAAAATTATTCAATATTTTAAAACCTATTTCCGTTTTCTCTGTGATAGTAAAACTTTATCTTGTTGGGTTTTATATTTATTAGCAGACTCTAAAGGAAATAAGCCTTTTTAATATCAACTGTGTTTTTATTTGAAAATCCAAAACTATAAATTGCATCAATATAACTTCTCCTATAGCAATGTTTTTTACTTTGTTCATTTGTATTTTTGGAGGACTGTCTTATTAGTGAGGAAAAAATAACATTTCCATGGGATGACTACCGTAGGGAACACTGACCTATTTTGGATAATCGCTATACTTCTGAAGTGATAAAATATTTTCATTTCCTATTGTAAGGTATCTGTAACACTCTGAAAGGTGTTTTGAGGGACATTATATTTGTTTTATTTCAATTATTTATAAGAATCATGTTTTTCTCCAAAAAATATTTTTGAAAAACATGAGCATTTTGTAAAAGTCTGATGCCTTAACAACAAAAACAGCAAGCAACAATTAGGGATGCACCAAATCCAGGATACGGTTCGGGATTCGTTCTTTTTCAGCAGGATTTGGCCAAATCTTCTGCACGGCTGAACCGAATCCAAATCCTAATTTCCATATGCAAATTAGGGACGGGGAGGGAAATCGCATGACTTTTTTTTTCTCACACAACAATGAAATTAAAAAATGTTTTCCCCTTCCTACCGCTAATTTGCATGTGCAAATTAGAATTTGGGTTCGGTATTTGACAGAATCTTTCATGAAGGATTGGGGGGTTCGGCCAAATCCAAAATAGTGGATTTGGTGCATCCCTAGCAATAATATTTCACATGTTTTAAATTTTAGTTGTGTAATAATGATGGGAATTCTATTGAAATCATGTAGACAATTTTTGGATCTTGTATTAAGTTTTGAAACTGATAAAATGGCAACACAATCTTTTTTTGCCTTGATTAGCACATTTGTAATTTATGATACGTTTTCTTTCACAGGCAGAACATGTATATACTATTCCTACATATTTTTTTTTTTTTTCTGAAAAACTCAAAAGTATAGCTCCATATTCATGGCTGGTTCTTCCCAAAAAATACTTAAAATGTCAGGTTTAATTAGTTTATCTGAATTTTTTTTAAACTTATTTTTTAATCCAAAAGCATATACACTTTTCAACATTAATACAGTGGGAGAACCAAAGAGACAGTGACACCTGTATCTTGGATTCTATGCCAAATGGACCCAACAGTCAAATATTATCTATTTTAGCAATACAAATTGTTTGGAAAATGTATATGCTAATTTGGTCTCTAGCAAAGTGGTAGTGGTACTACTAATTCATGTGTAAATTAAGTTATCAACTAAAGTGCTGGGCATTCTTTTTAAATGTTTTCTTTGTTGTCTAATTCCAATTGAGTTATTTGAAATGGGCTATTCAATAATCAAATAATGAAAATCAGAAGTATCTTCACAAGTTTTGATGATCCATGAATGAAATAGTAGCAGCAATTTTATAGCGGCTTTGTTAGCTGTATTTGTGTCTTTTTTTTAATTTTTTTTTTTTTTTAATTTTTTTTTAATGGTTTCAGAGTTGATTTTACCAATAGAGACGAGCAAAGATTTTTGCTGTGAAATGCCAATAGACTCTAATGTATAAATTAATTAAATAGATTACACCCACATCATGTGACTCTGTCTGTGACATCACGTGCATTGTTCAGACGAGTATCCGCACTCCAAAGTCAATCTTAATAGAAGGAGGGGTGCCCGGTAAATCATGTATACACCAATAGTTTCCAGACCAGCACTCCCTTTTGTGTAAAAAAAAAAAAAAAAAAAAAAAACGTAATCTTTTATTATTGTATCAATGCCTAAAGTTTCGGTCCCTATTGGGACCTTTTTCAAGGATGATATATATATATATATATATATATATATATATATATATATATATATATATATATAAAAACACAAAATGCTGGAAAAAAGGAAAAAACATACTCACAGGACTTGTAAGGTGCAAAAACAGAAAAGTTTATTACAACGTTTCGGCTCTAATACTAGCGCCTTCCTCCGTATTCCTACCTGAGGAAGGCTCTAGTATTAGAGCCGAAACATTTTTTACACCTTACCAGTCCTGTGAGTGCGGTTTTTCCATCCAGCATTTTGTCTTACATAATACCATTAACCAGCACCAAGGCAGTTGTCTCACATGGTATGAGTGCTCCAGCTTGATGAACAATATATATATATCTATATCTATATCTATATAGACATCAAAAAAGATGGACGGCACTCAGATACGTGGAATATACTTTTATTCCAGATTCATGCAAGGATCCAACGCCCTACGCGTTTCGGGAATCACTCCCTTAATCATATGCCTATGATTAAGGGAGTGATTCCCGAAACGCGTAGGGCGTTGGATCCTTGTATGAATCTGGAATAAAAGTATATTCCACGTATCAGAGTGCCGTCCTTCTTTTTTGATGTCTAAGTGAATTCCAGCAGTGGGGACGCTGCGGACTGAGCACCCGATTGGAGCAGCGAATAGGGAGTGTGAACTTGGAGCGGTCCCTCTCTCGTGAAGATATATATATATATATATATATATATATATATATATATATACACACATATATCTTTCATTTTTTTTCAGGTAAAGACAGAGTCTTCAATACACCCTTGTGTGAACAGGGAATTGTTGGTTTTGGCATTGGAGTTGCAGTTGCTGGTGCTACCTCTATTGCAGAAATTCAGTTTGCGGACTACATTTTTCCAGCATTTGATCAGGTTTGTGAAATTCAGTTTTTGCATTTCATAGCTTTTCATTTTTAATAGCATGTATTCAGCTTTTAATTTTTGGTAAATGTTTTTATAGGATTCAGCGTTGGCCCTCTTGGGCCGCTGACTCCCCTCCACCACGGCCCCCTGCACCAACCACAATCTCCTGCCAAAACCTCCCCCCACCCCCAGGGCAGTCAGAGAACGCAAAGAGATTCCCAAGTTATGAAGCTGCCACCTCTAGGCAGACCTAGTGCAGTTGCTAGAAGGACTCCGCCTAACAGATTGCTTATTTGCTTTGTTAGATACTCCTAGCTCAGTCTGAAAATCCTTTAGGAACAGATTTGAGATAGTTACATAGTTAAATCGGGTTGAAAAAAGACAAAGTCCATCAAGTTCAACCCCTCCAAATGAAAACCCAGCATCCATACACACACCCCTCCCTACTTTTAATTAAATTCTATATACCCATACTAACTATAGAGATTAGTATCACAATAGCCTTTGATATTGTCTATCCAAGAAATCATCCAAGCCACTCTTAAAGGCATTAACTGAATCAGCCATCACAACATCACCCGGCAGTGCATTCTACAACCTCACTGTCCTGACTGTGAAGAACCCCCTACGTTGCTTCAAATGAAAGTTCTTTTCGTCTAGTCTAAAGGGGTGGCCTCTGGTACGGTGATCCACTTTATGGGTAAAAAGGTCCCCTGCTATTTGTCTGTTATGTCCTCTAATGTATTTGTAAAGTGTAATCATGTCCCCTCGCAAGCGCCTTTTTTCCAGAGAAAACAACCCCAACCTTGACAGTCTACCCTCATAATTTAAGTTTTCCGTCCCTCTAACCAATTTAGTTGCATGTCTCTGCACTCTCTCCAGCTCATTTATATCCCTCTTAAGGACTGGAGTCCAAAACTGAACTGCATACTCCAGATGAGGCCTTACCAGGGACCTATAAAGAGGCATTATTATGTTTTCATCCCTTGAGTTAATGCCCTTTTTTATGCAAGACAGAACTTTATTTGCTTTAGTAGCCGCAGAATGACACTGCCCAGAATTAGACAACGTGTTATCTACAAAGACCCCTAGATCCTTCTCATTTAAGGAAACTCCCAACACACTGCCATTTAGTGTATAACTTGCATGACCTCTTTATTTGGTTTGCTAGGTATTCTGCTATGACTGAATGACCGACACAGCAATAGTTTAACAGTATATGTTTGTAATCTTATGAAGTAAAGGGCGCCTGAAGCAATGTAGACATCAAATGGGTGCTTGACCCACAAAGACAGGCAACCAGTGAGGTATAACCATGATCTGAGGACCATATCTACAGCAAACTCTCATGATAAAATATTTCTTACCTTTCGGGTACAAATGTTACAAAGCCCTGACTCTGCCTCATTTTTTAACCTAATAAATAACGAGTAACGTCTTGCATTGATCTTATTTTGTGGTTCAAAGAATACAAAGATACAGCTATACAGAATTTTGATTACAAATAAAGAGTACTGAAATAAAGAGCTTACATTCTGATTACATTTCCAAATCGAAAAAGTTAGCGGCCTAGCGATCATACTGTATAAAGCTATTAATGCCAGAATAACTTTGTAAAAAAACGGTGTGAAATAAATGGCAAATTTATTAAAGTGTGTTTTTATTTTACGCTGCCTGAATTCCGGATTTGATGCCATTATTTTACACCACTTAGACTTTATGTAATCCCTGAAGTCAATGGAAAAATTCAAACCCCAAGTAATTTCCAGCAGAAAAAAAAGTGCAGATTAAAGATCGACAGGCCCCTTAATGTATTCCACTGTAAACCTTTATCTATGAGATTAGAAGTATTCAAATTTGTTTTCCATTGCTGGTAAAATTGCATCTTTTTTATCACATATTTGCTTGACCTGAAATCTCCGTTTTATACATATGAACTGAAGAATCCTTGTGAACAACATAAAATTTTCATTATAGAACATCAGCTACTGTGTTACCATTCCAAACAGTATGAATACTGCATGTCTTCTCACTATTCTTGTTGATTAAAATATAGATTTTCCTTTTCCTCAACAGCAGATCAGTTGAAAAATTGGATCTCATTATATTTTATGGGTTTCTTCATGTTTAACATGTGTTTTTTTTTTTTGTTTCAGATTGTAAATGAAGCTGCTAAATATAGATATCGTTCTGGAGACCTGTTTAATTGTGGCAGTTTGACAATTAGAGCACCATGGGGCTGTGTTGGTCATGGTGCTCTTTACCATTCCCAGAGTCCTGAAGCCTTTTTTGCTCATTGTCCTGGAATTAAGGTATTCGAATAAACAATACAATTTCAATTCACTGTATATTAACTGTATACAGTTAATAGTTCAAACATAATTTACTGTGATGAGTAGTCTTCAGTATTTTATTTGCCACATTGTTCCACTTTTTAACATTTGGCAGAGGAGGGGCCCTGTACTGAAACTGTGTCTAGTTTTCTAGCTGTCCATAACTATGTATTGGAAATCTCATGTTTAATAAAGCCTGTCAACATAGCAATATGCATTTTAATCTGCAAACCTCAATTAACTAGGGGTCTTATCACCAACATGTGTATTCCCCGCACCTCAGGTCACTGGACAGGAAAGGGTTAACTCAACACCCTATAAAATCCGCTCTACACCGCCCCCACCTTGTCTTTTTCCTGTCCAGGTAACTAGGATGGCTTATCGATTCCAGGGTCTGTGTTCTCTCTCTCTCGACCATGATGCATCCCTTATGCTCCCCGGAGGGGATTGCGGTGGAGAAGGACCGAAGGCTGGGTCATTTTCCACCTAAATTAGCCCACAGTTTAACTGGCCGTGCTGTTGGTGGTGAAGTGGCTTCTTGTATACCACTTCTTACAGATGCAGTGAGGCAATAGCGTTCTGGCTCTATGTTCCGGACGCGTGTCATTGGAGTTCCCTTCCAGACCCAGGCAGCCTTGGGTTTGCATCGGCCGAATGAAGGCGTAATTTCCAGACGCGTTATTTCTGAAGCGACTGACGCATGCGCCGGCGTCCTGACGTCACGACACGCGTCGGTAGTTGGAAGTGGATTCTGGTGTGTCGGTGAGCATGTGGAAAGATAGATTCTTCTTTTTTGGATGCAGAGGTGCTTACTATTGCCTCATAGGTTACAGACAAGATGGATCAGTCTGGCTCTGGGAGAGGAGTGCAGCCAAAAGTTTCTAGGTAAGCAGATGATAACGGAGTTATTATATGAGAGAGATTGGAAGGCTTATAGTGCTTGTTTCTTTCCTGTTTAGCCTCTCTGCCTCTACCGAAGCACAGAAGGTGGAACGTCAGCAAGCAAGAAAACACCCGGTAGTGGAACAACCCTTAACGGCTGAGCCTCAAACTTCTTCAGCACCCCAATTGGATGCTTTAGTGTCCCTAATAAAGCAAGCAGTGGTACAGGGGGTACAGGAAACATCGTCCTCGGGCAGGAGGCCTAAGAGATCTCGGGAAGTGCTATATGAGTCCCTTTCTTGACATTTCAGAGGATGAATATTATGACCCTGCGGATGTCCAGACAGATTTATCAGAGGAAGGAGAAATTCTCTCTGAGGATGAATCTGCTTTTGATTCCTCAACAATAGAAGGTCTAGTGAAGGCAGTAAGAAAGACATTAAGAGGAGACACCAAAGAGTTCTTCACCAAAGAGTTCTTCAGCGGACAAATTGTTCCATCTGTGAAGAAACGTTCTTCTACTTTTTTGGTTCATGGCTCAATTAAAGAGTTAATTAGATCAGAGTGGAAATAGACTGAAAAGAGAGTGGTTATTCAGGGGAAATTTGCAAAGAAATACCCTATAGATGAGCCTAATGCAAAGCTGTGGGATAATACACCTAAGGTGGATGCAGCGGTGGTTCGCTTGGCTCGAAAAACTACCCTACCTGTTGACGATGCGGGTGCATTTAGAGATCCGATGGAGAATCTAATGCAGTTTGATCTAAAGAAAGCATTTGTCTCTGCCGGAGCATCTTGCAGGCCTGCAGTTGCACTGACTATGACTTCTATGGCAATGAAGATCTGGGTTAATAATCTAGAAGATGCCATTTCTTCAAATGAGAAGAGATCAGTTTTGCGAGATATGATGTCTGATCTGAAAATAGCTATTGATTTCGTGACAGAAGCCTCCATCAACTTAGTCCGTTTGGCGACAAGGTCGATGGCTCTTTCGGTGGCATCTAGGAGGGCATTATGGCTAAAGTCATGGTCAGCAGACACTGCCTCCAAAACCAATTAATTTCAGTTGCCCTTTGAAGGAGACAAATTGTTCGGTGAAAGTCTGGATTCGATTATTAAAAAGGTGTCTGGGGGGAAAAGTGTTTTGCTCCTGCAGGAGAGAAAATTCACACAAGGGTCTTGACTAGAGCATAGTCGGCAAAAAATAGAAATTTTCGGAATCCAAGACAATACAGACCTGGTAGGTCCCAGAGCAGACCGTCCCCATGGAGATCTTCTAGGGGGGGGAGCCACGGCAGCCGGCAAAGAAGGCAACTGGGTTTGGCTCTTCCTCAGGTAGAACACAATGAGATCAGGCCGGCTCGAGACTGTGCAGTAGGAGCTCGTCTGGCACTCTTCGAAGAGGTTTGGGCCGAGAATATTCAGGATTGTTGGGTTATAGAGATTATAAAAGAAGGTTATCATCTGGAATTTTCCAGGGTCCCAAGACACTATGTGTATCGAGTTTCTTTGGTTCCGAAGGCTCAAGGGGCAAAATAAATATTTCAGGAATACGTGGATCAGTTGTTAGAAACTGGTGCTGTGGAACCAGTACCTCGGGAGCAACAAAAGAGTGTATTTTACTCCAAACTCTTCCTATTCAAAAAATCCTCAGGGGCGTTCAGACTGGTGTTGAATCTTCGGCCCTTAAATCAGTTCATACATTGCAGAAAATTGAAAATGGAATCCCTGGCATCCATAATCGCAGCGGTTCCTCCTCGGGCATGGTTAGTAAATCTGGATCTCAAAGTTGCATACTTCCATGTTCCAGTGTACAGTCCACACAGAAAATATCTGCGGGTTGTGTTCCAGGAGCAACATGTGTAGTTCACTTGCCTCCTATTCGGCTTATCTACCTCTCCGAGGACTTTCTCACAGGTCTTCGTGACAGTAATAGCCTTCTTGAGAGTGGAGGGAGTTCCAGCCTTTCATTATTTGGACCATATCCTTCTGGTGTCCAACTCAGAGGGAGAAGTTGTAAGAAATTGGAGACAAAGCAGTTGCAATTCTACAATATTTCGGTTGGGTGATAAACTGGCAGAAGAGTCATCTAATGCCAACTCAGAACATAATTTTCCTGGGAGAAAGTTTGGACACTCTTCAAGGGACAGATCTCTTCCAGAGCTGAAAGTCTCAAATATCATAGACCGAGTGAAGTCTTTTCAATGATTCACCAGAGTGACAGTCAAGGATTGTATCTTGGGACTATTTTCCTCCACCATTCAGATGGTACGATGGGCGAAGTTGGCACATGAGACCTCTTCAGATCTGTTTTCTGAGAAAGGGGACCACCAATCTCATGAATCTGAAGAAACTCCTTCATATTCCACAACATGTGATGGCGAGCTTAAACTGGTGGTTGGTTCCGGGGAACCTGACCAGAGGAATGCCGTTAACAGAGCCGGACTACGTCACAATTACAACAGACACCTCTCAAGTAGGCTGGGGAGCCATGTTGGATGACCTGTTGGCCCAAGGTCATTGGGAAGTCTCTCATCTTCCTTCCAATATTTTGGAGTTGAGGGCAATAAAGATGGCTCTATCTGCATTTTCGGAGAGGATAACGCACAAGTGGGTGAAAATCTGGTCAGACAATGCCACGGCTGTGGCCTGTGTACGCAGACAAGGAGGTGCCAAAAGTGCTCGGTTGATAGAAGAGCTGTAAACGATCATGTGATGGGCGGAGATAAACCTCAGGTTTAGTAGCCTTTTATGTGCCAGGCAAGATGAATGCAGGCCGATTTCCTGAGCAGGAATGCCTTGGAGCCAGGAGAGTGGTCTCTGAATCTCTCTGTGTTCCAGACCATTACCCAAAGATTTGGCAATTTAGAGATAGACCTCATGGCCTCGGATCACAACCACAAGTGCAGGAGGTTCTTTTCAAGATACCCATCCTGGATATCCAGTGGAGTAGATGTTCTAAATCAGAACTGGGAGATGTTCGGTTATGTCTTTCCACCCTTTTCATTAATTTGGAGGGTGTTGAAGAAAACAGACAAAGAAGGGACACAAGTGATTGCAATAATTCCATTTTCGCCCAGGTGTCCCTGGTTTCTGCTTTTGAGGCAGATGTCAGTGGAGCCTCCAATGAAACTACCGGCTGTGAAAGATCTGCTGATGCAGGGTCCATTTCCCTTTCAAGAGGTGTTCCACTTGTCGTTGAAGTTGAAAGGCAGAGGTTCTCAGATATGGGCCTCGAGAAAGACCTGATAGAATTGCTATTGAAATCTAGGAAACACTCAACATCAAATCAGTATTATCGTGTCTGGTCGTGTTTTGTCAAGTTTGTGGAAGATAGAGGATTTAATCCCAGATGTCCTTGTGCGTCGGAATTGGTGCAGTTTTTCTATGCTGGGTACCAAACGAAGCTTAGTGTCAAGTACCTTGAGAGGACAAGTTTCAGCGCTTTCTGCATTAACTGAAAGGTCATGGGCTGAGTATCCCTTAGTCATCTGCTTATTTAATGCACTGAATAGAGTGTGTCCAGTGAGACGACTCGGAATGCCTCCCTGGTCCTGAAGGGTTTAACGGCAGCTCCTTTTGAACCTTTAGAAGAAGCTTTGGATGTTACTTTATAAGCTTATATCTGGTGGCGATCACTTCAGCTTGCAGGGTGGGCGAAATTCATTCTTTCTTGGCAAAGGAACCTGATACGATTTTGTTTTCTGACAAAGTTGTCTTGAGACCAGCATTTGAATTTCTTCTAAAGGTTGTGTCACAATTTCACATGGATTTGGAGATAACCTTACCCTCCTTCTGTCCGAATCCAAAAACAGAGCGTGAGCAGCAATGGCATATGTTGGCTCTAGTTTGAACCCGTACACAGTCATGGAGGAGAATGGAAAGACTCTTTGTCATTCCAAGAGGCCCTAAAAGAGGTTGTACTCCGTTTAAAGGGACTATTAGTCTATGCATCAATGGTTGCATATTGTTCGCCTATCACAAGACAGGCAGAGAGGTACCTAGAGACTTGAAGGCTCACTCTACTAGAGCACTGGCTGCTTCCTGGGCAGCGGAGGTCAGATTGCCACCAGATGTAATTTGTAAGCCTGCAAGATGGACCTCCTTACGTACATTTATCAAACATTATAAGTTGAATGTTTTTCTTTCCCAAGAGGCTAAATTTGGGAGAAAGGTTTTGCAGGCTGTGTTGCATTCATAATAAATATTAAGCATCAGTTGTTGTCCTCCCTTCTTATGGGCTTTGGAAATTCTCATGTTGGTGATAAGCTGCCATGGGTGGCTTAAGAAATAGAGAAATTATTATTACTTAACGTAATTTCTATTTCCAAGTCACCTACCATGGCAGCACTCACCAACTTCCCTCCCTTCTGAAGCTAGAAAACATAGACCAGGTGGGGGCAGTGTAGAGCGGATATTATATGGTGTTGGAGTTAACCCTTTCCTTTCCAGTGACCTGAGGGGCGGGGAATATTCATGTTGGTGAGTGCTGCCATGGTAGGTGACTTGGAAATAGAATTTAGGGTAAGTAATAAAAATGTATTTAAAAAATGTTTTTTTATATATAAAGTATTTTCTTTTAATATTTTTGTTTGTGCTGCTGGGTCTGGACGGGTGCACCTGCTGGGAGAAGGCAGACAAGGCACAGATGCTTGCAGATCCAGTGATGTAATGGCTTGCCGAACCTGGCCAGGCATATAGAACGCCTAGATCTGCATGCATCTGGAACCAGCAATACCATAGAAGGGGGTCCAAATATCCTAGCAACCATGCATTGATTCGAATGAAAGGCCCTGAATAGAAAGAAGAGTAATAAAAAAGTAGCAATAACAATACATTTGTAGCGTTTCAAAGAATTTGTTTTTTAGATGGGGTCAGTGGCCCCATTTGAAAGCTGGAGAAAAAGTCTGAAGAAGGTGAACCACCCCTTTAAAATCAAACTGAAGATTGCATAGACATTTATATCCAATATTGCCAAGATGCAAAATAGTGAATTTGTTGTAAACTTGTTCAACATTACTAGAAATATTTTTAATCAAAACATGCATGCTGCATTAAATAAATTTAAAGCAAGGGTATCACTCTGCCAGCATTACCCGTGTGCCAGTGAATCCTTTGCCCTATAATATAAAAGATGATCACACATGCTCAGGGTTCATTTTGTTAAGCTCCTTACCTGAGCAAGCAAGAAGAGTAAAGTGGAACCTAGACAAGGTCAGGTCTAGTAAGAACAGGCTAACTTGCTTCCATAGGTCATGCTAGGAGTAACAGATAATTAGGCTATTTAGCCGAGCAGCCAAGGATCCACTTTTTATGATCCCGGGTACCAATTGCCCAGAATTAGGGACTAAGTGTTAGAGTGCTATCCACTTAGGGTAAAGGCTGAAAGCTGGTTATACCTTCCTAGACTATGTGTATGCTATTGTCCCACGTGGGGACTTATTGATGCTGTGAGTATATGCCTATCCACTGTTGTTCCCATGTTCCTGCTCCTTTCTATTTGAACTCACTTGTGGATTACTCTCTTCAATAAATAAGTCCTCTGTATACGTTGCAAGAAACACTGGCATCCAATTATTGTGCACTGCATACAGTTAAAGTTGCACAACACCCTGCCTCCACACCATTCTGAGGGCTCAAACCCAGGGAATTAAGGTCTCATCTGGATCACATTATTGGGGTAAGCTCATAGTTAGAGCAACTGTGCCACTCCGTTTACTATAGGCTTAAATAGTAGTGCTAAATAGCTCAAGTTGTCCATGTGAAATATTAGCTTTTCATTAGCTTTTTGTACCTTGTAGTTGACCAGAACTCTTGTGATATTTTGCACATTTATTTATAAATAAACCTTTTTATTTTGCTTCAGTAGCAGTTAGTGGATTCTGTGCCCAGGTAGTTGTTTTGCCTTGACAAGAATTTATCTGCACAGGGTTGTACATTTTTAATTAATATGATGCATAGTTATGTTAAACTGACTTTAATCATTATTTCACTACTTCAATAATCAGGACTGTAAATGTAATGGAATTGTGATACCCTTTATCTGAATGATGTATAATCAGAATATACTTTTCCTATATAGCAATAAACTTTTTAATTATATCGCTAATTTAAAGTATATGCTTTCCCCTTTCAGATTAATGTAATCCTGTCCTGCAAACCCTAAGCTTCTTTTACTGCTTTCTGCTCTTTATTAGAATGTAACTGTGGGGTATTAATGGTAGGAAGTGGCCTGTCATCTTTTATTTATTTTATTTTTGTCCGCTTTCTGATTACTTTATAACACTTTGTCAAATAGTAATAATGAGTAAGTGGGTTCTGGAATGTAATGAATTTTATAAAAAAAAAAAAAAAAAAAGTAGAAAAAAAAAATCAATGAGATAGGTTAACCTTCAAGGTTTTAGAGTAACTTGATCGTATCCGTGTAGATGAAAGGGAGATTGTTCTCTGTTTTGCAGGTGGTTATTCCAAGGAGTCCAATCCAGGCGAAAGGCTTGTTGCTGTCATGTATAGAGGATAAAAACCCATGTATTTTCTTTGAACCAAAGATACTGTATAGAGCAGCAGGTAATGTAATGCAAGGCTTCTGTGTGCATTCGTGTCTCTATTCACATTTTGGCCTGACGAAATAAATGGTTTGGCTAAACCCCTCTTGCTGCCTATGACTGTCCTTATGAGAGCAAATGGTTTCAGTTAAAGCAATAATTGTATGCTTTGGCCATAAGGCCTTGCTTTGGCTTTTGCTTATTCCTTAAATTTTTTTTGGCTGTCTGCACAGATTTAGTCATACCCATGCTTTTGTAAATTTAAATTCCAATTCCATATGCTGGCCATAGTTTAGTTTGAGTTTAGGCAATAGTGTGTAGAGCTTCTAAGTAGACAAAGCTGCTTTTTGTTTGGTAATTCCATCCGCTCTTTTTACTGCAAGCAGATAACAATCTGAGCTATATTAGATAGTACTGGTAACTCTGTAACTGTGCTTGTTTCTGTGGGCCAGACATCTATTGCTGACAGTGCATTTGACACAGCTCTTATGTTTACAATGGCAGAAGCACAGATGGCTGGTCTAGATGGTTTTATGCAGAAATGCAAGTTATTGGTGTAATCTGTAAACCTTTTGGTACATCTGAAAATTATATGGAAACTGTAGGGTAGGTCACTTTATAATTACAGTTTAAGGTGGCTTAGACAGTTATAATACAGCTTGCACTCTGTCATTTTTGTGTCATTTTTTTTTTTTATTTTCAATTTTATTTATGCAGCCAAAGTTATCAGATTCCTAGGGTCTAAGAAACCAGTCAGTTGATTGGAAGGTACATGAAAGATAAGGAAAGGCCAGGAGCAGAAAGATCGCAATAATAAAAACAAAATGGAAGCCACAGTCATTCTGTCTTTGTTACTGGTGTCAGGAACCCTGATTACTGCATTGTATTTTCAATTGCAGGTTGGGAGGAGGTAGTGTAGGAAGCCCAATGCAATTGGAAAAACCATACAAAATAAAAATAAAGAATGAAAGCTTGATTAGAATAGGTCCATCTATAACATACTAAGTTATTATTTAAAGGGGACCTGTCACCTTAAATAACTTGAAATAATTCCAAATACTATTTTATGATGTTAGTCAAAATAAACCTCCCTTACACTATAAAAATTTAGATTTTTTTTTTTTTTTTTTTTTTAGTCTTGGAATTCAAAATCTCAGCAAGCAGGTAGGCGCCATTTTTGTAGACACCATTATTAAGGCAAGCTTTTTTAACTTGGCAAAATCTGCTGTTTATGTGTCAAAATGGGTGAACGAATACACCTGATCATGCATTGGTTACACAATTAGATTGTTAGGAAGGAGGGGAATGTAAGGAGTACAGTGACATCTAGGAAGTGCAGAATGGAAAGTAATTGCCTGCCCCGTCAACGGTACAGAGGAGAGGCATGCGAAAAAATGATTGACAGCTGAGACTTTTAAATGAGTTTATAACAGGTATGGATGTTTTAATAAAAGAGGAAATTGTGTTTCATGTTTAATTTGCAAAGGACTTTATTATACAGCTTTGTATGTCTGGGTGACAGGTCCCCTTTAAGATAAATAGCCACACAAGTGTGCTCTAAGGGTGTTCGCATCAGTTAAAGAGTTCAATATATCATTGCTAAAAATTCCTCATGACAGCATATGTTTAAAACCCCCTAGTGGCCACGGAGCATAAATGTTAACCATCGCACAAGCCTCTTGCACAAACAGCCCAATTTCCTGCTTCCTGTGATTTTTACCTACATGAGGTTTAAATTTTTGCAATTGAAAAAACCTCCTGAAGTAACCAGAGATACAGGCAGCATTGGGTAGAGCTGGCTTTGACAAATTGGCTATGGGCATAACGGGCATGTTAGGACATTGCCAAAACACACTCAAAGAAAGCTACCAGGTTGAACTCTAAGGAAGGTATAATGCTGTTAAAAGCACCTTTACCATTTTATAGTGTTTTTTTACTTTTTTTAACTTACAATCAAAATATATATTTTTGTTTCACTTGTATGGATTGGTATTTAGTTATTATCTTATTGTATTTTATCTATTTATATGCTAATTTAAAACTGGGGCTTTTTATATATTTTTATATTGTTAATATTTCATATCTTCTTATGCTTTCAATTATTTTCTGCCCCAGTTTAAAGTCCCTGCAGCTGCTGACTGTTGAGACCCAGCACAAATCATGTTCAGCCCCTTGACAAAGCAGTTTCCTGGATTATTAATTAAGTAGTAATGTGCATGTTAACCAGATTTGCTGTAACATTGTGTTTCACTTATTAAATTGGTTTTAAACAAGTTATGTGCAAACACAAAAGCAAAATTTCTTTTATCATTTTGTAAGCAAGGGGAGAAGAAAGGTCACTGTTATTAGCACTGACCTTTGATAAATTGATCTAAGTAATTCACTGGTAGTTTTGATATTTGCTATTCATTCAGTATGGTAAAAGGCTTTTGGAAGCTCATGAGAGGAATATTTATCGCAACCAGATTTAATATATATATCAAATAATACATTTTCAGAAATGCAGCAAAAATTAACCATTAACTATGCATTTCGTTTCTTACATGATAAACATTTCCGGAAGTATAAATTATTGTCAGGAGCACTGTAGAAGAATCTTCACTAAAATATTTTAAAGTATGAAGCCATCTAATTTTGTAATGTTAAGACAATATAGTTTTGTGAAAGAATGTACATGTCAAAAGCTAATGAAACTGGGTAATAAAATAAAAGTTAGACAAAACAGAAATATGGACGACTATAATATATGCAAGTCCCTGCTTAAAATAAATAAATAAAAAAAATCTGGTTTGGAGACCAGATTTATAGTCACAGCACCTTCCAGAACTCAACCTAATGCTAATCACTCTGGGATGATCCATTTTACATATTCCATTGATACCATCTGTTTTATTTATTCTTTTTTTCACACCATTTATCTCATAACATTGGAAGGTGCTCCCTTTTTACTATATATATTTGATTTCACAAATCCTGCATGTAGAGAGACTAGATTTCTGGTGATTTTAAGAGTGAGCTCTAATAAATCATCTTAAGTCTAATATTGCCTTTGGCGGTCACATTTTGTCTTAACTGTCAATCAGACTCCATAGTCCTGCATGAAGAGTGATTGAAGAGAGACAGATGCTGAGAAGGGGGTTAGTAAATAGTAACTTAAATGCTTCAGAAATAGGTCACAATTTTTAGTTAATTTATATTTTGAAAATTCAGTACCATAAAGCTTATATTTTTATAGTTCCCCTTTAACTGTTTGGTAGTCAGTCTCTAGAATTCTGTAAATATAAAACTTTGCTTGAAGTCAGATGATACATTTGAGGTCCTGAAGTATAGAAAGTTTAAAAACAAAAAAAAAATAGATTGATCTTTAACGGAGATTCAAACCAGTACTAGAAAAAAAACTACCCCCCTACCCTGCGTAGACCAACCTCCCTTCTCCCCCACAGCCTAACTGCCCCCTCCCCCGGGCAAATGCCCTTAATTTTTTACTTACCCCTCCGTGCAGATCTGGCATCGGGAGTTCACGAGCGTCATCTTGTTTTTTTGGTCTTCTTCGGAATCTGAGAGTTTCGGCGCATGTGTACAGAAGTTGGAGTAAATTTCTGGTCACGAACGGCTGCGCATGTGCGGAAAGTCACGAAAATTTCCGGAAATTTTCGTGACTTTCGATGCATGTGCAGTTGTTGTTGTAGTGAGAAATAGTAGTAGATGTGGATTTCCAGAATCTGGCGATAGTAATTTTAGTGGCAAGGAAAAATAAGTTATCAGTATTCTTGTATGATTGTATATGTTGGAAGTTTTTATTCAATAAAGATTTCTGCAGCTCTTCTCATTTTTTGTGTGCGTGTGAGCAATACTATACATTCTAGACCAGAATCATTTAACTTCTGGTCAACCCCACTAAATATGCTCCATTGTACTAGCTTGTCCGCATTATCTAAAGCAATCTTTACTAGTTGGGAATTAATTTTGTTTAGAAAAATCTAGATCACTTTTGCAATTATTTTACTAGCCTAACCTTGTAGTCCTCTCTTTACAGCTGCTTTATTTGTAGCTAAAAGAGAATGTTGTAATTTTTCTTCTGGAGCATGCTCCGCTATTTGCCGTAAGGCTTGATAGTGGTTGAGAACATTAAGAACTGAAAATGTTACTTAAACTCACATCAGAGAACTACATTATTCATACAACTGAAATGTCAGCTTTCTTCAGATAACTGTTTAAGTGGAAAATGAACTAAAGTTTGCATTTGAATCCCTGTCAATAAGGATGTAATGATAAAGAATCGGGAGGAAAGAATTAGTCATCTGGACATTTGCAGGCTCAGGCGGGTAATGGAGAACCTTCTGTGATGTATTTTGACCTTTTCTGTTTAGTTTTATTGTATCACATTTGGCATGCAGTAAGTGATGTAGGAATGAATATCACTTGCTTCAGTGGTTGCTATAGTGACAAAGGAGAACCTGAAAGACCTAAAAATGTATTTTCAAATTTCATAAGGATATAAACCACCATTTACAATCATAAAGAAATAAATGACGGAACAGAACTGCTTCATTATACATATTCGTACATTCATATTCTATTTTGAGGAAATCTCATTTTGTTTAGAATTATGGCTTCCTTTGCGGATTTTAAGCGAGTTCCCTTTCAAAAGAAACTAAATTACTTCTGATCTACATTTCATTTGATCTTTGCTCAGATTCTCTAAGTGTACCATTCAGCCAATTTTCATTCCTCCTCTTAATCAAAACTTAAATATAAATAATTTGTATTACAGTGTACTGTGGTAAATTGCAACGGTCTTTATCAAAATAAATTACATAAAACATTTAAATTTGCATTACTTTATTCTTGAATAAATATTATTTACAATAATATATAGGAACTGGCATATCTACAATTGAGAAAGTATGTTTGCATAACAAGGCTGTAGTAGATTTATCTGTATGTTTTAATTAAAAAAAAAAGGTTTTAATAATCTGAATTCATAATACACGTTGTATTGTAGTTGTTGCAAGTTTTTTGGGCACCTTGGTGGCACAAGGAGTTTGTGTTTTTTTCGGGTACTCCAGTTTCTCTCCTACACGCCAAAAGCAGACAGGCAGGTAAAATTTGCCTTAGTGTGCATCAATCTAATAAGGACCTTAGATTGTACATGTGACTGTATATGATGTATAATCTGAAAAGTATTATTTGGATTAACAAACGTGTAAAACTATTCTTTTAATTATTTTAGAAGTTTTTGTGTTTATTTCAACATTGTCTTGCCATAGTGGTAAACCATAGTCTAAATGACTGTAGCAATTTAGCTTCAATATTCATTGCTTTTTTTTTTTTTTTTTTTCTTCAATATAGTTGAGCAAGTCCCCGTGGAGCCATACTGCATTCCTCTTTCTGAAGCTGAAGTACTTCAAGAGGGAACAGATATCACACTACTTTCTTGGGGTACTCAGGTAGGAAGAGTTCCTTTTTTATTTATTTTTTTATGATAATACTTGGATATAATATACTGCAATTATAAATAAAGCCCTATATTTCACACCTCTGCTTCAAACTGACAAGATGAAGATTCATGTGTCTACAATTTACAATTCAGTATTACTGAAATACATGACATGGGGAGCTTGCAATAACGGTCACCCCCCCCCCCCAGAACAAACCCACCCTATTTCATCCCAAATACAGACACCGATCCAAAATTATGGGTAGAAAGGCAGCAGCTTATTAACATAATGCAAATCAGTTTGACCAACTTTGATATCAGTACTCTTTACACAAACAGAAAATGTAAAAATTGTTCATTGGTCAAATTTTGTTTGTGTGTTTTTTTTTTGTTTTTTTTTTTGTACCTAGGGGAACTGATTTTCTACACAGTTCCTACTTTATTTATTCTAGGAACACTTGTCAGTTAATTTTAAGGGAAAAAATACACTTATTCAGATGAAGCTCATCAGTTGCTTTTATCACACTGGAAAAAGAACATCACATTTAGAACATCACAGAACTGTTGTTTAATGAACAATTAAAATGGTGTAATTTTTTCTAGAATTAAGAGTGTGTAGGTCAAAGAGGAGTTTATTTTAGAATCTAGAATGTATCTAAACTTTTCATAAGGGTCATGTCTTGAAACACCCCTTCAAGTGATCTCTTTAATTAAAGCCAAAGGCTTTAACATACCACAGAGCGTCATCTGGCATCACCCTAAAAGCTACTATTGTACTGATGTGGTAGGGTCTATGATTCCAGGCTTCCTTTTGAGCTTCACGGCGCAGTGTTTACCTGGAAAACATTGCACAAGAGAGTCAGATTGACCCTAGCACTGACAGGGTTTAAGGACCCTTCACAACCTTTGTTTTTACATCCCATTTAGGGTGCAGGCAAAGTGCTTTTATAAAGTTAATTAAACTCCATGACTTCTATATGTCAATTGCGTTTATTTCTTTTTAACTTTTGTTTTCCTTTGAAAGTTTTTCTGTTTTTCTCCCCCAAAAGGTCCACGTTATTCGTGAAGTTGCAGTTATGGCTCAAGAAAAGCTAGGCTTGTCCTGTGAAGTGATTGATTTAAGAACCATTTTGCCCTGGGATGTGGAAACAGTTTGCAAGGTAAACCACTTGATCTACTGAAAGTTTTAAGTACACAGATGGTGATAAATATGTTCTTCATATTCATTTCTACGTGGGTTTATATATTATTCAAAACACCTAGTAAAGATGATGATTTATTTATAGTGACGCCTAAATATTCTGAATGTTTTAATTTTGACCTACAGTTAGAGCTAATGCTACCAGACACAACAACTTCAACTTGTGACCCAGACAGAATATATAAAGGACTAGTAAAATACTCATAAAATGATGCATTTAAATTGATATGCTAGTTAATGTATTCATATTTTTATTCATTGTTTAAATGTTATATCATGTATTTATATTAATAATACTATTTCTGCAATATGTTACTACACTTAAATTGCAAAATCAATCTGGGCTGTTTCTAGCAAGGAAAGCAGGAAAGGAAGGGAGAAATGTTGAATCTGTGATCTTGGGCTGTTCATTATGGGAAAAACAATTACAATTTATATTGCTTTTAAAACAGAAGATGTTAGAAATGTAACAAATGACTAAACTGGTACAAAGTGATCAAGGTAAACAGTCATTGTTAATTTAGTATTGTAACATATAAAGGGTTACATTAGGTTGCTTTTGTCAAATGAGGTGTAAAGCTTTGTACTTCACCTGATTTCCAAATGATCTTCTAGGTACCCTAAATACTCAGATGTTCTGCAACTTTATAATGTAATTAGCAGCTAGATATGTTACCTCTCTCTTTTCCCGCAGGCTAAGTGATGGCAAAAGCTGTATTTTGATTATATCTGCTGCAATTATTTGCAAAATTTGTTTATTTTGTCTTTTGGTACCTTATCTGATTGGATTTGTGAAAAGGGCAACCTGGGGCGTTGTGTTTGCCAAGAACCATTTCTATTATCCTGAGCAGGTCTAGAATCTCTGGACAATCTCACAAGTCCATGGATCTGTGATCACGGTTCCTGATTTAAAAAAAAAAAAAAAAAAAAAAAACGGAAAAAAAACCCATGTTCTCAGAACTTTCCATTTGGACTTTTTACCCTATTAAGGACCAACATCTCGGTGAGATGCTGAGACTGACTTGTGAGAAATGTGGAGATTGACAGGACAATTCCAAGAATGATTTGGTCTGATAAAATGAGCAATTTTCCTGTAACAGAAATGTTCGCTCCAGTCCCCCCCCCCATTCATCTTCCTGATTTATACATTCCTCTTTTACATTTCTTTTTAGGGTAACCAAGTTGACCTCACTATTCTTCAGTCATTTATGGTCAAAGATCTTTTCACATTTGCTTTAGTTATTTCTCTTTTCTTTCCATGGAGGGCCTTTCTGCAAGAATTGTGTAATTTGCAGGCATACACACATTTCTGTACACCCCTACTTTTTATGTGCCTTTGTGCAGAACTTGCTCACTGTGTTCATTATGGCATATACCAAGACATTTGGTAAAATGTGTTACTTAAATTGAGGTGTATACATTGGAACCCACATTTTATTTTCAGGGGATTTGAAAAAAAAAAGTTGTGGAATCATGGAAATGCATTATTGATGGTACCAGGAAACCATGTAAAATAAGGGAAAACCAGGGCATATACTATTGACAATTAACTGTATTTGTGTCAGGTATATTTTGTTCTAGAGGAATATTTTTGCATGTACATATAGTAGATTGTCAATTGCTTTATCGAAAGATCAAGCTGTTTAAGTGTCTGCCTACATATGAAAGAAAGCCTAAGCACCAGATTTATCAAAATTTGAGTTTATAGCTTAATAAATAAATATTCACCCCTGTTGTATTCATTCATATGGGATTTTCAGAAGTTAAAAAGTTAGCAGTCACCCAGTGATTTAATACAATCCTAAAAAATCCCATAGGAATAAATAGAATGTGGGTAAGTTTTTATTTATTGAGCTTTAAATTTACATTTTGATCTGCCCTTAATTTTCTTGAATCTAATATATTGCTACTAGTATTACACAATGCTGGAACTTGCCATGTAGGGCCTGATGCAGAGATAAGTTCAAGGGGAAAAAAAATCTGTTGAGCGATAAAGAATATATTCTAGGCCTCCTTGAACTAGTTGCTGGAGTTAGTCAGTAGTCATGTGCATGCCCTCCCAATTCCTGTGGGTTTACCTCACTGCGCAGTTTGCAGGTCGCGGGTGGTTCGGGGTCGCGGGTGGTTCGGGTTGAGCTCTTTTCCCTGCGACCTTAGATTAACGGCTTCTGGTTTTATAGGCGCACACCTGGCGGTCCCTTTTGTGGCGTCATCAGTGGGGCGGGTCTATAAAAAGTGGAGGGAAGCTGGGTCCGGGTTGGGTGCGGGTCTAGGTTGCATGATGAATAGTATACCACTGGCAATATACTGGGTGTTGCTCATCTCAATGTATCAATCTACAACTAACCATTGAGATTAAATAAAGTAGGAAAAACAAATCCAACATGGCCATTAATTGACCGCAATCATAAAAAATTTATGTCTAAAAAATGCTAGTGACCATAACAAACCAATATCACCAAAGAGGCAATATATGCAAAAATATTATTGCTAGCCGACTGAAATTATCTAAACTGTACGAACAACTAATCGCCATGGGACTTTATTAATGTTCCGGCATAAAATGCTGTTTTTAAAAATTCCATGCTTTTCTTTACAACAGTTATGCGTTTCTTGGGTTTTTAGTGTGTTTATTTTTGTCTCGAGTCATTTCTCTTGTCCTGTTCTTACACTGAATTTTGTAGATGCAGCAGTAGAATGTTTATGGCTGAAGACGAAATACTGGCTGCTGACTGCTTAGATTGGTTGAGTTCGAGTTCAGCCTCCATGTATATATATATTTTTTTTCTTGTGTTGAGTTTATTTTATACTTTGGCACTCTGTACAAAGTCAGCACTTCTTGCCATGTTTTATTTTGCCTCTGATCCATTCATTCCTGCTGCTTTGATCTTTTACATATTCTTCTCATGCCTTATTTGACATTGGTATTCGATTTGCTTTTAATATTTCCTGTTCTTCCTAAAATAATACTTCAGTTACAAAAACATTGTAATATGTTTGCTTTATATGGTGTCTGATGAAGGGCATTATTTAAAAAGTCAATATTGAGCACAAATAATTTTAAATTGTTGTACATCAGCAAGTTCTTTAACCCATAATACACCAGCAGCATTTTGCTTTTCATTTGCTTTCAGTGCCAGAGGATTTTTGAACTCCTTTTTGGGGCATTCTTGGGAGCTAACTAGTTTACCAAGGAAAACGTGACTTTTTTTTCAGGACAGCCTGTGCTTTCTAAATCCAAAACCATGTTAACATACTGTACTAGTTGGGCCAAGGGCAAATATCTTATTTGCGGGCCCCCACCGACACAAGAAAGGTGTGATAAAGCTAACCTCAAGGAGGTGAATCTAAGTTTACTGTATTTAGCTAGAAAGCTTGTGCTTACTGAAAAACATCTGACATCAGAATGTGCAGGAAAGTAGCTAGATCATAAGAAAAAAAAAAGTTTTCACAATTTGCAAAATAAAACGGACCTTTATTAGAAAAATTACTTCGGAACACAATTGAGTCCTAAAGTTTACATATAGCCATGTTAAATAACTCAATTGTTTACTACTTAGCACAGGCAATAAATGATAACATAAGAGTACAGTCAAATAAAGCAGATAACCTATTTCTTTATATTTGATTCTCCTGCCCTCCTCACTCCCCAGCCATGTTGACTCTCTGTGTTAGCTCCCTGCTCCTTGCTGTATCTCCAATTGTTCCGTGATCTTTGTAGAAAATATAAGATGGCTTTGTGTTTCACTGTTGGATGCATGACCATCATTTTTTATCAGACGTTTAACCAGGCAGAAAGCGTGCATGCGTGATGAAAAATTTGCTATTGGTATTTTGCTTCCGCAAGTACAGGTAATGCTTTCAATCTTTTCATTGGTCTTACTGGTATGTCTGGAGTAAATGGATTGCTCATTTGCTATTTATCAGGGACCTTACTGGCGTATGGTGTTCATGTAGTGCTTATTGCACATTTCTTTACTGATCTTACTGGCATCTGTGGTATTGATGGAGTGTTTATTGGACATTTTTCAGTGATCTTACTGGCATGGCTGTAATAAATAGTAATTTCTACTGTGATTATACTGGCCCAGTTGGGGGTAATATGCTGATTAGCCATTTTCTGTATTAATTGTACTAGCACCTCTGGGGTTAGTATGCTGATTATTAATTCTCTATAGTATTATACTGGCACAGCTAGGGTTTATATACCCATTATCCATTTTACTTAAGGATTATGTCTGGGTTTAATATGCTCATTAGAACCATATTGTAGCAGATCAGGCACTCAAAGAGCAATCTTCTAGAAAGACGTGTAAGCGAATTGGAAGTTTTTAGGTACACCTGGATGTAGCCTAATGCGTTTTGTCTATCACAGACACTTAACCACAGGCCTGTTAGACATGAAATGCGTAAGGCTAAACAAACTTTAATTCACCAACACTACTGTCTGGAAGATTGCTCTGAGTGCCTTCTCTACTACAATAGGGTTCTGATCAACTCAGTTGAAGGTTCAGAGGCAGTGTACCTCGACCTCTTCCAATAATTGATGAGTCAGTACCTTGAGATCTCATTTCTTACATCTAATACGCTTATTATACATTTTGTATAGTAATTATACTGGTGCATCCGGGTTGTATTTTAGTAAAATGGGTTTGGTATTTAGGCACTGCAAGGACTGAGACTTCTTTTATTGTGTCTTATTCTATCCTGTGTTGCAGAAGGCCCTTGAAATATGCCTGCTCTTGCCGAGCCAGTTTTATCAGGTTTTGATTTGCTGGTTTATAATTCACTTATATTGTTTGTTTTATTTGCGTCTCACCTACAATACAGATTTATGTCTGGTCTAATGCACTACACAGACAATTTTCACAATAGTTCAGAACTCCATTTTGGGTGTGTGGATCTGACCTTTATTTTATACCATGACTGTATTGGGGTGTAAATGAAAGTTACTCTTTTATGTATGTTAACAAGCTGCCGTTTACCAGGGTAGTACTCCTTTATATCAGAACACTGCGCAATAATAATAAAAGTCAATTCCTATGTTTCTTTACAAGATATTTTCTGGGTGCCCAGTACTAATCAGACATTACTATGAAATCAAAATAAAAAATGTACATATGTAAGAATCTTGCACTGGCCCAGGTCTACAAGTTAAAATTTAAAACGAGGGAGTTCTGCTTCTCCGTTCCCTGCTGTGCGTAGTATGATATCACGCCAGGTAAATGTTGCGTCCTGTTTCGCCATTGTATTGTTTGTTTGTATGTAGTATATATTCTATTGAATTCGTTGGTATCACTGGGGAAAGTTGCAGATCATCTAGAACACACTGATTGAACATTTAAGTTTAGCCTGGATTGGGTAAAACTTGAGTATGTTAATAAGCTGTTTGTGACTACTGATTTTTATAAATGTAGGGAGCGCTTGTAGAATGGTGTCCGATTGCCAGTACACATCGTCATCAAGTCAGATGTAGTTGCATGGGTTGAAATATTGGTTAAAATATAATGGAACCGATAGAAAAATCTGATGTGTAAACTACATGAATCCAACACACCATCTGAAATGCCTGTGTATTGAGTTTGAGTATGAATCTAGTATTACTGTTAAACACCCAGTCTGCTTGTGAAACTCTTTAAAGAAAGTCTGCCATAACTTGAATCACACTGACGAAGCGATGAGTTGTTCCTGTGTTTTCATCTGAACATTGGCAATGTTGTTTTCATTCCATTTAGATTAGATGCCATAACTCTCATGTGAAGACATGGATACAAATGTTCTAATAACATTGATTGCTGTGTTATATTAGTAATGCTTACTTTTCGTAACTAATACAAAATTTGGCTGCCCTATTCCACTAGGCCATAGATTAAACAAATCTGCTGCTACTTTTATTACCCATTGACGTATTAACTCCTAGACTTCATTCATTTTAAAAAATCCAGATTTTCAAAAATAATAATATAATTATAAAACCTTGTACTTGATCCAAACTAAAATATAATTAATCCTTATTGGAAGCAAAACCAGCCTATTGGGTGTATTTAATGTTCACATGAATTTTTTTGTAGACTTGGGCACATTTACCTAGGGTCGAATATCGAGGGTTAATTAACCCTCGATATTCGACTGCCAAATTGAAATCCTTCGACTTTGAATATCGAAGTCGAAGGATTTAGAGCAATTCGTTCGTTCGAACGAATAATCGTTCGATCTACGATTAAATCCTTAGAATCGAAGGATTTTAATCCATCGATCGAACGATTATCCTTCGATCAGAAAAACCTTGGAAAGCCTATGGGGACCTTCCCCATAGGTTAACATTGACCTCGGTAGGTTTTAGGTGGCGAACTAGGGGGTTGAAGTTTTTTTTAAAGAGACAGAACTTCGATTATCGAATGGTCGAATATTCGAACGATTTTTAGTTCAAATCGTTCGATTCAAAGTCGTAGTCGAAGGTTGAAGTAGCCAATTCGATGGTCGAAGTAGCCAAAAAAATCCATTCGAAATTTGAACTATTTTTCCTCTATTTTCCTCTATTCCTTCACTCGAGCTTAGTGAATGGGCCCCTTAATGTATGAAGATGCAAATTATGGAAAGATCTGTTGTCTGGAAAACCCCAGGTCCCAGGAGTATTGTGGATAAAACGTCCCATGCCTGTATTTGCATTATTTTATTTATTTATTTTAAGCGGTCAGGTTAGTTTTTTTCTGCAAAAAATAAATATTTTAAGAAAGTTAAAAATATGTGTGAGCAAGGCTATGATTAAGTGTCAGATGGACCCAAAACAAGTAAGGCTTTTTGAGATGACTATTCAATAAAGATTTTCAATTGTCAAACACCGTATTTTTCCTTCCATGTACCTTGTTTATCTGCTCCCCTGAGCGGAGGGCCTGGGGCTAGTGCACCAGGGTCACTGTTCCATACTGGTGAGTTCTCTACAAAGGTGAATGTATTTATGCTCACATTTGTATTTGGATTGTTTGTACATATGCCAAATTGTAGTATAAGGGAACTTTCAGTAACTTGAATGTTGAAACCAAGTTTACTTAAAAATAGTTTAAATCTGAAATAAGCCCAATAGGACCTTTTGCCTCCAATAAGGATGCAATTTATGTCCGATGAGATCAAGTACAAGGTACTGTTTTATAATTACAGAGAAAAGGGAAAATCATCTTGAAATAAAATTTTGAGTTATTTGATTATATTGGAATCTATGGGAGATATGGGTCTTCCTGTAATTCTGAGCTTTCTGCACAATGGGTTTCTGGATAACTGACCCCTTACCTGTATGAGAAAGTAATAAATTAAAAACTTTAGGTTTTAAATTACGCTCATGTAGGATGGGCTTGTTGACCTAAGGGTTCAGAGTCCTCTCTGTACCGAAATCTGCCACTGCCTCCTTTTAATCTCTCCTCCTGCCTATCCTGTGGCTGGCCAAGAGATGTGTTGCAATGCCCAGGAGAGCATGTTTCACTCTCTTATTGTTTGTAGAGTTAAACCTTCAATCCGATCACGAAACAATATGGCTGCTGTTTCTGATATTAAAGATGTATGAATTAATTATTGACTTTTTTTCAATTCCCTTTAATTATTGCTGGTGGTGGTGGGGTTTGACATTGCATTGCGGTGAGCATATTAACACACCCTGCAAGCACCTTTGCAGGGCACTGCAATAAACATTATACAGGTATGGGATCCGTTATCTGGAAACCTGTTATCCAGAAAGCTCCTAATTATGGAAAGGCTGTCTCCCATAGACTCCATTATAATCAAATAATCCAAATTTTTAAAATGCTTTTCCTTTTTCTCTGTAGTAATAAAACAGTACCGTATACTTGATCCCAACTAAGATATAATCAATCCTTATTGGAAGCAACCCCAGCCTATTGGGTTTATTTAATGTTTAAATGATTTTCGAATAGACTTGCGATATGAAGATCCAAATAACGGAAAGATCCGTTATCCGGAAAACCCCAGGTCCCAAGCATTCTGGATAATAGGTCCCATACCTGTACAAAGTAATATAGATACTAAGTTAAAACCGAGGTTCCTGCTTCTGTCACAGTTTAGTGGTCTACTACCTCTACAAATATTCATTTTTTTAAACCAGTGCATCTGCAATTGTCAGCCATTGGGTTGTAACATTTTCTATTTTTTTCCCCTGCAATTAAGAGTAGAGTGCATAGCTACGAACGGTGATGAGTTGCCACCAGCTCAAAGTTATAGGGATTACTGCTCAAAGGATTACATATATATGACAGCCTTATATGCACTTTAAATTATGCTATTCTGGGTGATGTCTTCACTGCCATGCAGCAGCAGTATCTACTCTGCTAGTAAAGTAACAGCATTGGGTATAACTACAATCATTTGTAACCTTAATTTTTTTTTTTCAGGCATTATTGGCCTTGTAAGCCCATGACTGTTCAGTGCTTTTGTTATTTACATTCTCTAAATCATGGTTTGGTTCCAAATTTTTAATAGCTTTTATCCACAAATCTGTTTTCAAAGTTCCAATTATGAAAGGCAGAGCCTGCCTAGTTTTGCATAAGTTTCAGTCAATCCCGGCTTTCTCTGTCTCATCAGATCCAGCTGGACCCCTGTGCCCCAGTGGGACCTGCTTGTATTTCCATCTTAACCAGGTAGTGACAGAGGTACACTGGGACTTATAATGACCACGTAATAAAAGTTGAAAGATAGCCGAAGCTATCCAAATAAAGTAGATTATTTAAGAAGAAAACTCTATAAAAGATTTTTTTTTGTGGGAAAAAGGTTGCAAGCCAGTGAGAATCACACTGTTAAATTCGACTGAAAATCTCAAATGTTTTAATACATTATGAAAAAAAGTTTAAAAAAAAATTCCCATTGACTCTAAGACAAGCTTGCCAGCTTTTACTTGCCAGGTTTTTTTCTGGTGATTTTCCAGTTTTCACTTTTTTTTTTTTTTTTTAATAAATCAATCCCATCCATTTGAGGTCTTGGAAAAACCTTGTACTTTTTAATTTGTTTTTTTTTTTTTTGCTGCATTTTTCTCAAATCATCAAAAAAATCAAGTTGGTGTGGCAGGCATTGCAAGTTTTAAAAATGTATCTGCTGTATTTTGAAATGAAAAGCAAAGTCTAATTTTAGCTAAGCGATGGGCAGTTATTGGCAGGATTGCCGCTTTACTTGGAAGGTATCTGTTAACAGGCTCTCGGTTGTTCCATTTTTAGCTTTTTTTTTCCCCCCAATCTTTCTAACCAAAATACATAAACCAAAACTGTGAACTGTGCCTCTTTTATGTGGCTGGTGTAATCATCGCAGACAAAAACATACTTAAAATATGACTACTTTTTAAGCACACGTCCTCTACAATTCTGGTTTTTGAATTATTTTTTTTTTTTTAATAGGGGGTTGTATTAACTTGTACTACAGATTCTTTATTGGAATGAGATTAGGTCTTTCATTTGACCTTGGTATGATATAAAATGTTATCGCACTACTTCAGTGTTACTTTGGCCTTGTGTTTTGGATAATTTTACTGTTAAAAACATTTGTCCAATTTCCAGGTTTTTTTTTCTTCTTTAAAGCAAACTAATATAAGTTCTGTTCTAATTTTCATGTGTTTTGCACTATAGACTTGTCCTTCTTTTCTAACAGGTTTCGTCCACAAACAGACTTCACTGTGGATTAAAGGTTTAGTGTTAAATTTGCACAAGATGCTTTGATTTGAATTTTGTCCAAAAACTCCTTTCTTGGTCCCATTTGACCACAAAACATTTTTCAATTTGCCTCATTTTGCGCTTCTTTCATGCCACCCTACTACAGGTCAATGTTAGTCAGAGCTCTTGAAACCATATATTTGAAACCTACATAAAGTGAATATATTCACAGAATTTTGTTCTCTCTCAAGGTGTAATGCGGTGGGGCTGCTTTTCAGCACGGACTGGGCACAATGTTTTAAAAGGGTTATGTATTAACTGAAGTAGTAATTATTGGCCTTTATAAAGCAATTGTATGTAGTGTAGTTTGGGTTTCTAATATGCAAAATAACATTGTTGTGTTTATGAATATAGGCTGCTACTATTTACATGGAAGAAATGGCACGGAATATGTCTTTATGCTTGCTGTGCTTATAAAAAGACCATAAATGAGCTATTTGGTACTTTGCTTCAAGTAACCCTTTTTCAGGGTTAAAAAAAAAAAGTTTCTTGTTTTTTTTTATAACTGTAAGAATTCTTTAGCTAATGTAGATGATGGCATTCAAGAAAAGGCATGATATATTTTGTTATCAAGAGTGAAAAGACCAGGCTGCTGCCTTTAGTACTTGTAATGCAGTATCACTTCATGGACTGCTATTATCGAGTGAAGAAGGATTGATTCCCTCTTCAAAGTTTTCTCTCTTCTGGATCAGTTAGAATTTAGGAAGAGTTTCTTTGTGTAAAGAACTTAATAGATATTCAGGAGCTTGCGGTTATAAATGTACCGCAATGTACATCTATTAAGTTCTTTAAACAAAGAAACACTTCCTAAATTCTAGGTAGGCAAGGGCTTTTAAAAGTAATAGTTCAGGTAGGTTCTTACAGTGATGTACAGTATTGGGCTACAGACATACCACAATAATATCCCAGAACACACATGTTGAATGTGAGCTTGAGGTCTAAAATGTTCACCATCTGATTTTGAAACACTTATGTGATGTGTGCTCTGGGATTTTATTGGGGGTATGTCTGTATCACAGTAAGAACCCACCTGTGCTATTGCCGCATTATCAGTGTCAGGTCTCAAAAAAACATTCTCCTAGGACTCCTGCTTGCCTTGCACCAGTTCCAACATTATTGCTGCACCAGAAGACACTGTTAAGTAATTGTGGGGTGTTCTGGGTTCTTCAGGGCGGTTTCTGAATCGATATTGGCTGTGTCTTTAAAAACCCAGAGTGTGTCAGTGTCAATTCATACCTTCCTGAAGGTTTTCTATAATTTGCACTATATTGGAATATAATGTAATATATTCTATATACCATATTAGACTATAATGGAATATTCCACTTGTTTAAAAGCAATTATGCAATAGGAAAAAAAGCTCCGTATCGGCGCATGCACAGTTGGGAGTATTCCCTGGTTCGTTACAACTATACATGCGCCGAAAATGTTGGAAATTACTGAATCTCCGGAAGAACACCCAAAGTTTACCGAAGCTGCTAAAAACAAAATAAAATCGCAGATTCCGAACTTAATTTCCATCAGTCTACACAAATGAGGAACCAGTTAATGAAGGTTTCCTTGTTAATAGTCCCAATTCTAGTAATACAACTAATAATGCGTGGTTCACACATAAGGACATTCAAAAGAGACTAGAACATGTTAAGATTAACAAAGGTCCGGGGCCAGATGGTATTCATCTCAGGGAGCTTAGCTCTGTGATTGCCAAACCTCTTTACTTTTTTTTTAATTACTAATTACTCTTTACTAATATTTTAATTTTTGAGGATTCATTGAGGTCTGGCATAGTGCAGAGAGACTGGCGAATTGCTAATGTGGTATTCAAAAAAGGATCCCGTTCTCAGCCTCAAAACAATAAGCCAGTTAGTCTGACTTCAGCGGTTGGAAAACTTTTTGAAGTGTTAAAGGAATTGTTCAGTGTAAAAATAAAAACTGGGTAAATAGGCTGTGCAAAATAAAAATGTTTCTAATATAGTTAGGCAAAAATGTAATGTATAAAGGCTGGAGTGATTTGATGTTAACATGTCAGTAAGAACACTACTACCTGCTTTTCAGCTCTCTTGGTTTACACTGACTGGTTACCCTGGTTACCAGGCATTAACCAATCAGAGACTTGAGGGGGGCACATGGGTCATTTCTGTTGCTTTTGAATCTGAGTTGAATGCCGAGAATCAATTGCAAACTCGCTGAACAGAAATGTACCATGTGGCCCCCCTTCAAGTCGCTGACTAACTCAGAGTTATAGAGCTGAAAAGCAGGAAGTTGGATTCTGGCTGTTATATTAGACATCTGTTCACTCCAGCCTTTATATATTGCATTTTTGGCAAAATGTTTTTATTTTGCACACCCTATTTACCCAGTTTTTATTTTTACACTGAACAATTCCTTTAATAAAGCATAAGATACTGGACTTTATAGCAAATCATAATACTATGAGTGTGTGCCAGCATGTTTTTATGCGTAATAGATCTTGCCAGACAAACTTTATTTTTATGAGAAGATAAGCAGGGGCCTCAATTCTGGGATGGCAGTGGATGTGATTTACTTAGACTTTGCTAAAGCATTTGATACAGTGCCACACAAAAGGTTATTGGTTAAATTATATATAGTATTTGTACCTGGATAGAGAACTGGCTAAAAGCCTGCAAAGAGTGGTGGTAAATGGAATATTGATTGGACCAGTGTTGTTAGTGGAGTACCGCAGGGCTCTGTACAAGTTCCCTTGCTTTTCAACTTGTTTATTAATGACCTGGAGGTGGGCATTGAAAGTACTGTTTCTATTTTTGCAGATGATACTAAATTGTGCATAACTATAGGTTCCATGCAGGATGCTGCCACTTTGCAGAGTGATCTGTCTCAAGTTGTGAAAATGGGCAGCAAACTGGAAAATGAGGATCAATGTTGATAAATGCAAGGTTATGCACTTTGGCAAAAATAATATAAATGAAAGTTATGCACTAAATGGCAGTGTTTTGGGAGTTTCTGTAAATGAGAAGGATCTAGGGATGTCAGACTTCAAGGACTGTAATTTCCATGGTTATTTTGTGATCCACTTTCCTCCAAACCGTAGTTACCATACCTGATAAAAATTAGTTTGAGAAAATACGACCATTGTTTTAATTATTTTTGCATAAACATTGAAGTACCATTGACCACTTGCTTGAGCCGAGCCATGCACACCTTTACAGAGTGGGTCTAGTGTGGAAAAACTAGAGACTAGTGTCTCTTCAAGTTGTATACATTGAGGAAAAGCACTGCTAAACACATTTTGATTTTTCAGCTTTCATTATAAGGTTGCTTTAGCAGGAACCATGGGTGGTGATCTGCATTCCTAGTGTGGTCACTCTCTGGTTTCATTTCTTACAACTGCATAGGGTTAGAGTAATAGAGCTGCCTGGGTGCCTCCAATAAACGTCTTGTCTATTCAGATTTACAGGAAATCATTTTACCCATCTCGAATGGTTTCTAATTTAAAAAAAAAAAAAAATTTAATCCATGCACAGTAGTTGGGTTTAAAAACTCGAATACTCAAATTGATTAAGTATTCGGCAAAAAAACCTTAAATCTCTCGAATTGATCGAGTTTTCAAGCAAAACTCACCGAAAAAAACTTGAACATCATGAAGGCTGCAAATATCTTCAAATGGTTCAAGGACATCTGCCATTGACTTCTACATGACCTCGGTTTTAGATCATGTATCTTTGGATTAAGATATTTCCAACTTCGGGGTATAATAGTTTTTTTTTTTTTAAAAAAACTGGAATTTTTCCAGTTTTCTTTTTTGTAACCAGAAGATTCAAGTTTAACTTAAGAATACCCTCAAACTCAAATTTGACTTTTGTCCCATAATTTACATTTTTGCCTGTGTTATATTTGTTATACCTTCCATAATAAAATACCCAAAAAGCCTGGATGTGTTGCAAAATAAGCATGATCTGTATTTTTAAATATGGTTTTATTAATTTTCCTGTAAGTGGTCATATATAAATGTACTGAACAAATTTCATTTATGATTTTGGCGGCTGAAAGCAAAACATGCACCAGGAGAATTGGCACATTATAATTCTTGAAGTCCAATATACAGTATAAATCTACTATGTGAAACGGATCGGCGCTTAAAACAACAAAACACATGAAATAATAATTTCCAGTCTGGTTTTGGCAAATTTCAATATTAATCGAGAAATAAGTGAAAGAATATGATGAAAAAGAGAGAGATATATAGATATGTATTTTTTACTTATTTTTGTATCTTCAGCTTGCCATTCAGTGGCAGATTTATCTAGGCAGACCAGGGACAAAGGAGCTTGGTGTCATAAATTGTTTTGGTGGTAGGACACTTATTTGAAGCCTAGCTGCCCCCGGGGGAAATGCCCCTAACTTTTTACTTACTCCACGGTGCAGATTCAGGGATCGCAGTTCACGGCTGCCATCTTCCGGCATGCGCCGCCACGCCGGTCTTATTCTCAGATTACTGAAGACCCGGAAGATGGCTGCCGCGAACTGCGATCACTCTCTCCAATGATCCTTGAAAAAGGTCCTAATGTGGACCGAAACGTCGGTTTGATACCATTACAACAATAAAAAATATTACATTTTAAAAGGGAGTGCTGGTCTACTGATAGATATATATTATTTTGCACAGCCTATTTACTGTTTTTATATTTATATTGAACAATTTCTTTAATGCTCTAATAGTTTCTGTATTTTGTTCCTAAATTTGTTTTGCCTAAGATAGCTGCTTAGTATATGTTCACTGCTATGCCTGATAGAGAACACTGGTCACAAAACACAATTCCAATTTCTATGCAGACAAATCATAGATCATATTTGTAGCTGTGGAAAAGTGGAACTAGATCTGCTTACCTTCAGATGTTTCATGGGCTCATATTTTAATATTGTGAAAATGGCAAACTTTTGTGTTTCCAAAACCATAAAAGTTGAATGACATTTCATTTTTCCCAGGGATCCCCAACCTTTTTAACCCATGAGCAATATTCAGAAGTAAAAGGAGTTGGGGAGCAACACTAGCATTAAAAATGTTCTTGGGGTGCCAAATAAGTGGGGTGATTGGCCATTTGGTAGCCCCTACGTGGGTTGTCAACCTACTTTGAGACTCTGTTTGGCAGTGCACCTGTTTTTTATACAACCAAAACTTGCCTCCAAACCTGGAATTAAAAAATAAGATCCTGCTTCGAGGCCACTGGGAGCAACATCCAAGTGGTTGGAAAGCAACTTGCTCACGAGCTACTGGTTGGGGATCACTGATTTATCCAATTGGTTTTGTAATTGTTTTGTGTATAAACCTGGGCTCAGGTGCTATTGCACCACTTGCTGTTGACTTTATCATTGTGGTGCTTACATTGTCTAGGATTTCCAGCTGTGATTTATAAAAATTGTTTGTATTCAGATATTTTTGTAATGCTCAAGTTGATTTATAACTGTTGACATGAGAAAATCTTGTGCAGTCCAGTTATTGCCGTCATTTTGGCTGTGGTTTTATATTTCTACATGTGTGAATTACTGGAGATATAAATACGATGAGTATACAAAATTGTTTTATTTTAAATTCCTCTATATGACCTAAATCTGTCTTGGTTGCAAGTAATGTTTACTTCCCAGTGCTGCTAGGAAACAAACTCCTTCCTTCCTCCTCAGTGGATCCTCCGATCCTCAGTTAGCCGGTCTACTCAAAGATCTCATCAACTAAGGTGAACTCAACAGAAGGCACCCCCTGGCCTATTTAAATGATGTTGAATTATAAGACTTTCACCTTGGCAATTATTTGAGGTATTGATCCTTATACGCTGGGTTTCTTGGGTTCTCCACAAAGTTTGCGCTAACTACTACTACTACTGCTGCTACTTTTTTTTATTTATAATATTTCTTGCATTATAGAAGAGATTGACATGTGAACTCATGCCTTGTATTTGAACTTTGCAGATTTAATGCAGTTAGTTGGGTTTCTAATTAAAGGTGACTAGCCACATCTGGATATCATATTTGGAAGGTTACCCTATACTTTTGAGAACCCGGAAGATATTGGACATCTTATGGTCATGTACTGTGTAATTAAAGGTTTAAGGATACAGGCAGATAGATAATAATGCATTTCATTTTTAGAGGTTTCTGGAACTTTATATTTTTACCCCCTCTCTCTAGGCACTGTAATTACAAAGCGATTTACCATAATACTTTATTGCAGCTGTGGAAATCTTTTATCTCATGATAGATTAAGAATTGACATTTTTGCAGATCACCATACAGCCGGACATTATGGTATTTAGGAAAATTGCTATATAGCTTTTCTTTTTTTCCCTCCATGTTTTGACCTATTCTGCTTCGATTTTAAGCTTTTCTGGGAATTACATTTAACACATTTTGTATTGCATATGTGCAGTTTCTCTCTCATTCAGTCTTGCTTAGACCAAGAGCAAGGTTGAGCACTGATTCTAAGCCATCTCTCCTGATTTGTACTCATCCCATAATACAGGTTTTCATGGCTCTGTGCGCAGCCACTTGAAGTTCTTCTGCTCCTACTATACTACTATCTCAGCAAATGCGTTCTGCTTGGACATTTGTGCATGGGGGTATAATTACCTAAAACTGTAAGGGCCTTCCTTAATTTGATGGAACACACTATGAAGCACAGCTTTAACACTGAAGTTTTAAGTTTAGTTTTATTGGAACCTGTCCCAAACCATGGGAAAACTCAGACCATTATTCTTTTGCCAACACCATGTGCTTGTGGCATTTCACATACAGGCAGGTAGTGTTCTCCTGGTATTCACCATCCATCACTCATATGTTATACTGCTAGATGTTGGTAAATCGCTCCAGAAGACGCGTTTTAAATTCAGTAATGGCAACCTTTACACCACTCCAGCTAATGCTTGTAATTGCAGATAGCTCTGATAAGCTTTATTGCTGCGGTTGCTCACCCATATAAAATAAACATGCTCCAGATGAATAGTTCTTTGCGGATACTGCTTCCAGAGCTAGTTTGAAACTTGGAAGAAGGGTGGCTCTGATACTTTTGGCCATACAGTGTGTTCCAATACTTTTGGCAATGTAATGAGTAAGAAGTTTTATTCTGTACATTGCACATGGTGTGAATTAAATATAGATTTTGCAAACCCAGAAAGGATCTCCTGAAGCACCAAAGGTAAAATTGTTTGCATAAAGCTGTCATTTTTTATATTGCAAATTTTATTTTTCTTTAAAGATCATTACAATTCACTAGTACGCAGTTCAAGTCATTATCTTTATCCTTATATCCTCTAATTACATTTTATACATGTGTGTCCACTGTGTAGGGCTCAGACTCCCAGCTGGGTGTTCATTTTGTGAGCCACCCACTACCCATGGGCATATTACACAGACTTCCAGCCCCCAGGGGCAGTGGCTGTAGATTTCAAGGATCTGCTATATTTTGTTCTCTGAAGGGGATACTACAGTTAGTGAGGAAAGGGAATTGTAGTCATGCCCGTTTGATACATCATTATGTTAAGGGAATTACATTTTTGGTGCTAATTTTCTGTCTGTAATGCTTAAATCTAGTAACAAACTGAAAACTGTTTTGATATGGAGACCGTCACTTGTCATACTGCTTGCATTCTGCTTTTGCAGCTCAGTTTTTCATACAAAACCACAAAACCTGCTGACTCCATTTCAGATGTTCCCAATGTCCAAGCTTGAACCCACTGATAGCTGAAACTCTGGTGCTCCTATGTTATTGTGGTTGTATTCACAATTCTTTATCTCATGTTTTTGTCTTTTTCTGGAGAAAACTACATTAAATAGTCTTCACAACTATAAAACATAAATCGAACTAGCATTTTAATGTTCTGCAAACATTCACTTTGTTCAGATGTCTTATGTTGGCTTTTTTTGGGGGAGGGGTTACTTATTTAAGTATTCCATGTGAGGTTAGGGAAAGTTTATTTAGTAATTAAACACTGAAATTCTAAGTTGATACCAAGCAGGCAAGGTCAATCATGATAATTTAAATGCTAGTAGTATAATGTAATAACTGGAAAGCTGCTCAAATACTAGAAAATGCAAAACAGAAGTAGTTTGGTCACACAATCTGATTTCAGCATCTGTACACACTGCTCAGATTTACCTAATTGAATTAGTCTTAGATTCTTTGTTTTTAAATTACATCTTTGGTTAAAGGAAAATTAGTTAAACGGCTACATTTCTACAGTGCTGGAGAGATCAGACGCATCTTATTACAGTTTTGTCCACTAGACCAGTTAAAAGAAATGTATGGGATTATTCCGGGATTACTTATATACCTCTTAGTCTGTCTTTCTGTATTTAATATATTTAAAATAAATGTTGTTGCATTGTGAGTTTCATGTACCCCTCTAGCAATGGGGTAATTTCCATTCTTTTTCTTTTTCTCTGTTGGGCAGTACTTACTGTATTTGTTGCCTAATGCCCTTAACGGACATGGTGAATAATTTCATAATCTCACTTGCATTGGGGACACAGTATGCAGAATATTCACCTTCCTAACATAACCTGTTGTATTTTTTAAATATTGTGTGTTTGTGAATATATATACAGGCCTGCCAAGGACCCTCCACACCATATATGTGCTCTATGACTCTGTGTGCACCATGGTGTGAGTTAAAGTTCAGCAAGAACTATTGTTGAGCACTCAAACAAACTAGGAGACAGAATTTTTTTCTATATATTTCTCTCATTGGGTCTATTGACCGTATACACAGAAATACTTCTTGTGAACCATTCCTGGCATCCCAACAGAGATATTACAACAATACTGAGTTGAGCCTCCCTTTTGCAAAAGTAACAGCCTCTAGATGCCTCCTATAGTCTTTAATGTCTGGATGGCGGTATTTTTGACCATTCGTACATTCAAAATCTCTTCATTTCAGTTAAATTTGATGGCTGCCGAGCATGGACAGCCTACTTCAAATCATTCCATAGATTTTCGATGATATTCAAGTCGGGGGACTGTGACAGCCATTCCAGAATATTGTACTTCTCCCTCTGCATAATGCCTTTGTAGATTTCGAAGTGTGTTTAGGGTCATTGTCTTGTTGGAATATCCAACCGCTTCGGTTTCCCAAGAAATACAGCCAGGGGTGCAGAGACGCACAATCCTTCTTCGGAGCTCTAGCTCAGCGGCAAGTGATTCTTCCAGGGTCTCTCTGCGATCTGACTCGCATACAAGGGACCCTTTGCGAACTGCCCCAGTAAGAAGGACGCACATATTGGGCGCGGAGGAAACCCAACAACCCGGCTCATCGGATTCACTAGAGAGTCAGTATAAAGACATAACGGGTCACACAAAGGCATAGCATGAAACCTCTCTGAACCCCTTCCCTGCTCCCCATAGCGAGGAGACACCGCCACAGGCCACGGTCCTTCTCTGTGCCTACAGCTAAAGCGAAGCAGCGAGCCTGCCCCGATCCACAGAAAGCTCATGCTTGAAGTGCTGCCGCACTTTGCAGCCATGTACTGGAACGGCCCGTTTCCCAAGAAATGTAGCCAGGGGCACAGAGATGCACAATCCTTCTTTCTTAGAAGAATAATGTTGTGCATAGGAAACCATTTATACAGGGATTGGTTCGCTGACAGTAGAAGGGAAAGTGGGAGCTAAAGTATCCAGCAGCAGATAGCCAGGGAGGAGAAATCGAGCGCCACTCAATGGATCATTACCTTTTCTGAAGAGGAGTAGAAGCAGAGTTTTGGTAAGTAAGACTTTGCGATTTTAAAGTATAATTTGTGGGGTTTTTTCATTGTAAACGAACGAATTTTGTAAAAAAAATTAATACTGGTCCTTTAAAGGAGCTTTATATTAAATAAATTAGGCAGCATAATGCAAAACAATATTGGGGTATGTCTTTATGAGCCTAACTTTTGTCATGTGGTTCATTTTATGCATTTCCCCGCATGACACTGCATGTGTAGCTGTCACGGTCGGCACCCAACACCAGAGCAAATGGCAAGCACCCTGGTCTCTGCTTGTGCTTCACCTGTAGTGTGACCGCCTTTGGCCTCGGGAGGAGCCCTCAGCTACTTGGATGCCACCAGGACTTAAACGAGAGGTGCAAGGCTAGAAGTTCTGGATAGACAGAGGGGCACGACTGTTAGCTAGAGTCTTTAGGCTGAAGATTGAGGTACAAGACGTAAAGCAAAAGAGTAGTCAGATCAGGCCGGGACGGGGCATGCAGAGAATAACGTAGTCAGGCAGGCAAGGGTCAAACCAGGAAGTCAATCAGAAGGGTTAAGCAGAATCAAAGTCGGTAATCGGGCAAAAGGTCAGGATATAGAAGTCAGGATAGTCGAATAGCCAGGCAGGGGTCACAACAGATTAGAAAGAAGCTCTAAAGCACAGAAGCACCAGGGACAAGATCCTATAACGTTCAATGTGCAGAGATGCTTTGTCTCTTTAAATACTTTTCAAATTTCGCACCACTGCGCGCTGATGCCACACGCCAGCACACATGCGCAAACAAACCAGGAAGCAGCGCACCCTAACTATTACTCTTTTGCGGCCCAGAGGAGCGGCAGCGTGGCGGGCGTCCCCGCCGAGGAGGCTGCAGGCGTCCCTGCAGACCTCCTCCCACTAGACCACCAGGGTGAGTTATCACAGTAGTGCAAAAACTACAAAAAATAAAAAATTGCAAAATGTCTCGAAATATCACTCTCTATGTCATACTAAAAGTTAACTCAAAGAAGAACAACCCCTTTAATGGATCATGGAAACACCAGAGATAACATTGGGTGCCCACCTAGTTTTATACTAAACATTTGCTTGTGTCAGGGGGAGAAACCCACTGAGCGCACTTTGACTTTTTGAACCCAGATGTCTCTGGAAAGCTTGTTGCTGACATGTGGAACTGGTCTCTGTGTTTGCTTCAGCACTGTACCATATGCTCTGACGTGGCTTGGAAGGCTCTGGCTATTTCTTCTTTTTAATTAAGAGAGTGATTGTGGTGTAGTTTGCTGTTTATACCTTCTTTTCTGGGCACTTGTTTGTCAATCCAAATTCATCATGATCATTTCTTTATTTAGCACTAGCAAGCTAGCCAGCACTGTCTAATAATATTTCAAACAAACAGGGGACTTACAATAAATGAACAAACATGGGTTACAAAATTGAACAGTCAACTTCCTTTTTAACCACATTTATTAGTGTTTTGTTTAGTAATCCAGAAACTGAAGAAACCACTTCTGGTTGTGGTATCTTATTTTTTTTTTTTAAGGCTATGAACAAACCATGTCAGTTGATATGGAGTTTTTTTCTACATATAATTAGAAAAGCAATTACAGTTAATTACAGTATGCTTATCCTCAATATGAAAATTAAGCCATATACTAATTGAAAACATTGACATTTTGATTTATGTGTTATTAATGCAGATGACATTAAAATATTTTAGGTTTATTGCTCTTGTACTATGGATACTTACAAAGAAGAAGAACTTTATATTATCTTAAAATCCTTGAAAGTCTGACAAAATTGACAAAAAATAAAATGTAACCATTTCTGGTGATTTATCATTACACAGCATGGATCTTACAGCTAGAGGGGGCCAGGGGTACCTGAGCCTATGAAGGAGGTGGTTGTGGGTGGCCTATGATTTTTGCATGGAGTGGTCTCTCGAGTTACGCCACCAGGCCTCAAGTAGCACTGCATTCATTGGAGGAGCAGAGGTCTCTGCATTCCAAAACTGAGTTTTGTAGTTCATCTATACTGCAAGTCAGGTCTTAAATGGGCTGCCTCGCAGGCAGGGCTTACTTGCAAAACCATGGCAGACTACAAGGATAATGAGCCATAAGCATTTTAAAGGATATGACCAATATATTATAGTTTTAGTTTAATGTTAAAAACTATGTATCCAAGAGACTGCAGCCTTGGAATTATACATAAAACATTTATTTGTTTGTGTTTTTAAAGCTTTTATTAAAACTTTTAATAAAGCATTGCTACAATTAAGTCCACATTTACCCTGTAAATTGTTAGTTAGGCATGTTGTGAATTGTGGTTAAATGCTAAAATGATTGTGCTATGATACTACAACTGAATCCTTTGTTTTTTTTTTTTTAAGTCTGTGGCTAAAACTGGGCGATTACTAATTAGTCATGAAGCTCCAGTGACCGGTGGTTTTGCATCTGAGATAAGTGCTACAGTACAAGTAAGTTGGACTGTGTGTGTATATATAGGTATATATACTGTATATTGTGTCAGGATGATATTAGTATAGAGTGACCTTTTTGCCATGAGTGCTTTCTGTGAGAAAATGGGGGAGTGTGCCAGCTGAAGACCCTTGGAGAAAAGTTGCTGAAGGCTACCAGCTTAGACCGTATATTTTCAAGGCTATGGACCTTGAACCGGGGTTAAAGCCTTACTTGTTTATTGATGAAAGTTTTGCATACCACTGCATCTAACTGTGATTTTACCCTCCTAATAAAATCTCTCCACAGTCAAGATCTAAAGTAATAAATGCATTCCATCACATAATCAAGAAAAAAGTTTTTTTTTTTTTCTCAGTGTCATTTTTCTTGTCATGATTTTTATGGTATAGTTTTTAGTACTAAATTACACTGTGTACATTGCATGTAATTCATTCTGCTTCTTAAACTAGTTAACGTCTTTATTTATTTAGATGTAATATTGGTGTGTTGGCAGCCATCTCAGGTCACTTTGCCTGGTCATATGCTTTCAGATCCAGCCAGCACTTCACACTGGAACTTCTTTCAGATAAAATATGATTTCTCCTACTCAATATAACTGAAGGTGTCGCAACTTAGCCAGACTTTGATTTTTACTGTTGAGTGCTGTTCTCATATCTACCACTAGGTGGGGCATGGGAGCCTTTTTTTTTTTTTTTAGCAATGCAGGTGCGCAGTATCAGGTGTAGTAGATTTTATGATTATGCAGGAACACTGGTACTTAGAATCACACTCGCCACCGCACTTCAGATCTCTCTTGCTGAACAGTTACTTGGTGCTCCATTGCCTCTTGCTATTAACGAGTCAAAAGGCACACCAATGGCGTTCTTTGTCAGGAAAGCAATTCGGGTAGACATACAAGATATTCAAGATATTTATTATACTAACATTATAAAAATGTATTACAGTTAAGTTCCAGGACTTTTTCCTGGCACGTCTTATGAATGCTCTCACTTCATCAGAGGATTGCAAATCACTTTCACGCTATTATTTTTAATGCTATGTCATAACGTCCTTAATCATATTGATTGACAAGAAATGCTGTGTTTGATATATCTGCATCTAAAGAGCTGTAGAAGTGGTGGGGGAGTGTGAGTTAATATACCAGATCTTTATACGGAAGCACAACTTTTAATTGACATTTTATTGAACTTTGTGTGTGGAATCCCTTAGTGAAAGCATCTGTTAATTTTGAATTGCACAGGTTATAACTATTTGTTATTGCTAGCTGTCAGGAAGCTGTTATCTGATTACCTTCCTATTGTTCTGTTGATTGGCTGCTGGGGGGAAAGGGTAATATTATTCCAACTTGCAGTGTTGCAGTAAAGAGTGACTGAAGTTTATCAGATCACAAGTTGCGTGTCTAGGGGCACCTGGGAAACTGACATGTCTAGCTCCATGTCAGATTGCAAAATTAAATATAACAAAAATCTGTTTGCTCTTTTGAAAAACTGATTTCAATGTAGGATTCTAGTGAAGTAGCAATATTAACAGATACATTTTATGCTTTCCCTTTAACTATGCAACAAAATGTCATACTCGGCTGACTGGCAAAATTACTGCTCACTAAAAAGGATTGTCTGCAGTTCACCAAAAAGCACCTGGATGTCTTTTCAATCCTCTGTGATCTAATAAATCAAAATTGCAATTGGTACAATTTTCTGCAGAATATCCAATACTGCATTTGCCAGCAAAAATTCCTTTGCTAAAATGGTGGCGAGCAGTTTTGCTGTTTTCTCTGCACCAAGACGTTTCTTCCTTTGAAAGGAATTACATATCCCTCTTGTTTTAGAATATTCTAATGGAGAGTATTAGGCCAGTTTGAGATCACCAACTTGTTTGCAAAACCCATCAAGCAATAAACAGAAAAATGGATAATGAACACAAAAACAAAGTTTTAATTATGGAATGACCTTGCCAAAGTCTTGGATGATATCCCCTACCTAATTTTGTTAGTTGGATAAGTGTTTTTGTGCTAAAAAAAACTTCAGAGCTAAAGCAGGTCTGCATGCTCCATTAATTACTTGGAATATATTTGTACCCCTGAAGCCTGAACCATAGTGTAGCTTTATTTTTGACAATTTTATTGCTGAATAGAGCTCTATAGAAGTAAAATGTTTTTTTTTCTCCAGCAATAGTTAAAATCAAATGGTGTTAATTTATTCTAAAAATCAGGTCTGAATTTGCAACTTTTTGTCTTGCAAATGCAACTATTATGACCAAATAATATTATTGCATCTTTTTCTTTGTACTCATCTGACCACATATGTTTTGCAGTTGTGTTGAAGAAAAGATGTCTTTCCTTTAAATGGCAGTTGTTACAATAATCTCTGATGGCACAAGAACTGCATCTGTTATGTCTTGAAAATGGTGGCAACTTTTTTCATTTTGCCTGGTGAAGATAAGCAATATATTGCATATTAACAGCAGGCTGCAGTGTGTCAAGGGAATTTGTGATTTAGTGTGTAATGTACAAACACATTTATGTGTTTTTTTTTTTTAAATAAATACATTTACAGATGAATGTTTTTCTTGGGGCTTAAGTTAATCCTTCGACTGAGTAATTATAATTGAAAACACATTAGCTTGAACAAATAAAGAGTGTACTGCATTTACGCACTAAAACACAAATAATAATCTCTTAAGCAATGTAAATATTTTATTCAGAAATTGCTTGTGTTTGCAGTTTAGTGATTATTCATTCTGGTTAGTCATAGTCGGTGAAATCTTACATGGCTACTATGAATGTTCCCAAAAATGAAAAATAAGTAAAATTCTTTTCTCCCAGGATTAAGTGAATAATAAAAGAGCCAAAATGTTAAAAAAAAGTGGTTGCATTTTCTATTTATACATGTGGAAATAATAAGGCTCAAATGAGGAATCCAGTTGGAGTGAAGAGGAAGTTTCCATATTTTCTATCCATCTTTACAGTGAGAGCCTTTTACCCATGCAGCCATGGAATATAGTTTGATGAGGAGGCCTGACTGCTTAGTGCATTTTAATGCATCCTTGATTTAAAACCATTATGCTTTAACATAGAGGGAAAACTGTCAAGACATATAAAGAAGTCCTTGAAAGTTAATTTTCTTTCTTTACTATTATTATTATTCATATTTATAAAGTGACAATGGAATCCACAGCGCTGTACAGTAGAAGAGTGTACACATCTAACATCAGATTACAGAGTAATTACATAGTTAAATAGGAGTGAAAAAAGTACAGCCCCTCCAAAAGAAACCCAGCATCAATACACACACCCCTCCATACCCTCACATAAATTATATATACTAATATCTATACTAACTATAGAATTTAGTATCACAATAGCCTTTTATTATTATGTCTGTCCAAGAAATCATCCAAGCCACTCTTGAAAGCAATAACAGAATCCGCCATCACAACAACATCCGGCAGTGTATTCCATAACCTCACAGTTCTCACTGTGAAGAACCACCTACATTGCTTTAAATGAAAGTTCTTTTCCTCTAGTCTGAAGGGGTGGTCTCTGGTGTGGTGATCCTCTTTATGGGTAAAAGGGCCCCTTGTCCTCTAATATACTTGTAAAGTATAATCATATCCCCTCACAAGCGCCTTTTTTCCAGAGAAAAAAAACCCAACCATGAAAGTCTACCCTCATAATTTAAGTCTTTCATCCCTCTAACCAGTTTGGTTGCACGTCTCTGCACTCTCTCAAGCTCATTTATATCCCTCTTAAGGACGGACTGGAGCCCAAAACCGTACTGCATACTCTAGATGAGACCTTATCAGGGACCTATAAAGAGTCATAATTATTTGTTTATCCCTTGAGTTTATGCAAGACAGAACTTTATTTGTTTAGTGGCCACAGAATGACACTGCCCAGAATTTGACAACTCACCCCTAGATCCTTCTCCGCTTAGGAAACTCCCAACACACTGGCATTAAGGGGCAGATTTATCAAGGGTCAAATTTGGTCAAAAGTGATAAATTTGGTCAAAAGTGATAAATACTTCGAAATTCGACAATCAAGTGGCTTTACTTCGAATATTAAAGTCGAAGTTTTTTTCACCGAATTTGTCAGTTTTGCGGTCAAAGTAAAATCGTTCAATCGAGCGATGAAATCCTTTGAATCGAATGATTTGAAGGATTTCATCCATCGATCGAACAATTTTTCTTCGACTTCAAAAAACGTAGAGAACTGCTCTAGAAGGTCCCCATAGGCTAACATAGCACTTCACCAGGTTTAATTTGGTGAAGTATTGAAGTCGAATTTTTTTAAAGAGACAGTACTTTGATTATCGAATGGTAGAATATTCAAACGATTTTACTTCAAATCGAATTTGAAGTCGAAGTCATAGTATCCTATTCTATTCGATGGCCGAAGTATCCAAAAAATTTGAATTTCGAATTTTTTTTACTCAAATTCACTTCAACCCTTGATAAATCTGCCCTTATGTGTATAACTTGCATTTATATTATTTTTGCCAAAGTGCATACCGTAACCTTGCATTTATCCACATTGAACCTAATTTTCCAGTTTTCCAACTTGGTCAAATTACTCTGCAAAGTGGGAGCATCCTGCATGGAACCTATAGTTCTGCAGAATTTAGTATCATCAGCAAATGATGAAAGAAACTTCAATGCCCTCCTCCAGGTCCTTATAAACACGTTGAAAAGCAAAGGACCAAGTACAGAACCCTGCGGAACTCCGCTAACAACACTGGTCCATTTAGAAAATGTTCCATTTACCATGCTCTTTGTAATCCATATTTTAGCCAGTTCTCTATCCAGGTACAAATACTATGTCCCAGGCCAACATTCCTTAATTTAACCAGTAAACTTCTGTGTGCCACTATATCAAATGCAGCAAAGTCTAAGTAGATCACATCCACTGCCATCCCAGAATCGAGGTCCCTACTAACCTTCTCTTAAAAAGAAATTAAGTTAGTCTGCAAGATCTATTATGCATAAAACCATGCTGGCACAAACTCATAGTATTATGATTTGCTATGAAGTCCAGTATCTTATCCTTTTTTAACCTTTCGAAAAGCTTTCCTACCACTGATGTCAGACGAACTGCATGGAACCTATAGTTCTGCAGAATTTAGTATCATCAGCAAATGATGAAAGAAACTTCAATGCCCTCCTCCAGGTCCTTATAAACAAGTTGAAAAGCAAAGGACCAAGTACAGACCCTGCGGAACTCCGCTAACAACACTGGTCCATTTAGAAAATGTTCCATTTACCATGCTCTTTGTAATCCATATTTTAGCCAGTTCTCTATCCAGGTACAAATATTATGTCCCAGGCCAACATTCCTTAATTTAACCAGTAAACTTCTGTGTGCCACTATATCAAATGCAGCAAAGTCTAAGTAGATCACATCCACTGCCATCCCAGAATCGAGGTCCCTACTAACCTTCTCTTAAAAAGAAATTAAGTTAGTCTGCAAGATCTATTATGCATAAAACCATGCTGGCACAAACTCATAGTATTATGATTTGCTATGAAGTCCAGTATCTTATCCTTTTTTAACCTTTCGAAAAGCTTTCCTACCACTGATGTCAGACGAACTGGCCTATAGTTTTGAGGCTGAGAACAGGATCCCTTTTTGAATAGCGGCACCACATTAGCAATTCTCTAGTCTCTTGGCACCATGCCATGCCTTAAGTAAAAGGTTTGGCAATCACAGAGCTAAGCTCGCTAAGTACCCTGGGATGAATACCATCTGGCCTAGGACCTTTGTTTATTTTAACATGTTCTAGTCTTTTTTTAATTTCCTCATGTGCGAACCATGCATGATTAGTTGTATTGCTAGAATGAGGACTATTAAAATGGAAACCTTCATTAACTGGTTCCTCATTTGTGTAGACAGATGAAAAATAACAGTTCAGAATCTCAGCTTTGTTTCTGTTCTACTGAACCAACTGACCCCCTCTGATATTAAAGGAACAGTGACGTCAAAATAAGTCTTTTAAAGTAATGAAACTATAATGCAGTGTTGCCCTGCACTGGTAAAACTGCTGTGTTTGCTTCAAAAACACTACTATTGTTTATATAAATAAACTGCTGTGTAGCAATGGAGGCAGCCATTCAAAGGAAAAAAGCTCAAGTTACATAGCAGATATAAGATAAGCTCTGTCTGTCTAATGGTGTTATCTTTATCTATTCGTTAACCTGTGCCATATAGCCGTTTTTCAATTTCTGCCATTGCTCCACAGCAGCTTGTTTATATGAACTATAATCGTGTTTCTGAAGCAAATAGATCAGTTTTACCCATGCAGGGCAACACTACGTGATATTTTCATTACTTTAAAACACTTACATTTTTTGTTGTTACTGTTCCTTCTGTTACTGTTCCTGCTTCATTTATTTACTTATTTAAAAAAAAATTTTGGATTCTTGTTACTGCTTACTGCAATACCCTTTTCCATATTGATTTACGCTTGTCTGATAGCTTTTCTAAAAAACAGCAGTTCAAAAGAGATGTGAGGACCTCCAATAATAAAGCAACAGCTAATTAAAAAATAATTAGAAAATTTTATTAGGACACTTACTCATAGGTTCTTTTTGCATGATTTATTTTTGCACTGCCTCGCTCTTGTACCTTATAAATGTTTCGGCTGTCCCAGCTAACTTGAAAGCCTTAAAAGCACGTATTTTCTTACCCACCTCAAAACCAACACTTCTATTGAACCAAAAAGGTTTGGCTTTGCAACAACATTCCTTGCTTATAAGGTGAATATACTGACGTATATTTATTATGCAACAATTTTAAAGACTTCCCACATTTCGTTCCATGTTAACCTGTGAAAAGCATTTCCCACTTAATTTGTTGCAGAGATGCCCTTATACTGTCAAAGTTTGCATGTCTGAAATTTAGTGTTTTAGTTACTCCCTTGTAGAATTCCCTCTTCTACAGAATCTCAAAGGAGACCGTGTTATGTTCACTATTCCCTAAATGCTCCGCCCTTTAAATGCTAGAGATTAATTACTCTGTCCCTCTTAAAAAGAGTGTGACCATTTAAATTCACAGTCCAGTCACATGTTTCATCCCTCCAGGTCTAGGTGATACCAATTATATCATAATTTTTAGAGCATGCAATTAACTCTAAGTCTCCTGACAAACTCTGTGCATTTGCCAGCATGCAGCAGATGTTACTACATTTCCTTTTGAAATTTGCATTACTTAGCAAAGAATTATGTCTTGAGTTAGTATTAGGCTGTTTTCCTTGTAACAGATGGACCTCCTTAGCTAGTAAACTGTATGCCCCCTCAATCCTCCCCCATGAATCCTTACCAACCCCACTGCATTGTCTATCCTAGCTTTCCCATAATTCTTTATCTCACCCCCCCTTACCTAGTTTAAACACTCCTCCAACCTCTTAGCCATTCTTTCCCCTAGCACCGCGGACCCCCTTCCATTGAGGTGCAAACCGTCACGACTGTATAGGTTGTACCCCAAGGAAAAATCAGCCCAGTGCTCTAGGAACCCAAACCCTTCCTTCCTACACCAAGATTTGAGCCACACATTTAGCTCCCTCAGCTCCCGCTGTCTTCCTAAACCTGCACATGACATGGGCACATTTTCTGAATAAATGACATTGGAAAACCTTCCCTTAATCTTAGAGCCTAGATCCCTGAACTCACTCTTTAAGGTCTTCCATCTACCAATTAATTTGTCATTAGTACCAATATGTACTAAGAGAGCTGGGTCATGCCCAGCCCCGCACAATAATTTGTCTACCCGATCAACCACATGCCAAACTCTGGCACCAGGAAGACCGCAATCTGTTCGGTTGTAGCGATCCGGATGGCAGATTACCCTATCCACTTTCCTAATCATAGGCAGCAGAAGTTGGTTTTGACAGGCGTGGCCAGGAAGAAGCGCACATGTGCCGTGCTTAGCGCAGCGCCAACATTTTGGCCACGCCCCTTTTTGGTCACTCCCTTTGGACTCAACCCCCTTTCCTGTGTGCTTTCACTGAATTTTCAGGAAAATCAAACCATAGCAGTAAAGGCAAAATGTGCTTAAAGTCTGGCACTGCAGGAAAGGGGGTATTAACACCACATGTACAATTTTAACTGAGAGCTGTGAATGCCTGACTACAAGCACATTATGGGGAAAAGATTCTGGCACCTAAAGTACATTACATGCAGAGACTGTGGGGTACTCAAAAGACACAAAGGAGCAGTAGGTACTGATCTCCCAAGAACATATTATAGAGAAGGCACCACAAGATAGATATAGATATATGTATATGTATATATGTGTATATATATTATATGTTATATATATATATATATTATATATATATTATATATATTATATATATATTATATATTTTATATATATATATTATATATTATATATATATTATATATATTATATATTATATATATATTATATATATTATATAGTAAGAACTGGCACACCAAATACATACATATAGAGCAATGGACAATGGCCACACAAGCAGTAAGTTATAGAGATTACTGACAGGCCAAGCACGATAAAAAAAAAGTACAAGAATGCATTATATATTAAGAATCAGTGAGCACAGGCACTCCCCCAAGTTCTAGCACCTCCCCATGCACTGCCTCACTCTATTACTCTGCCAAAATGCAAGGTATGAGGAACTGTAGGCCTGGAGCAGTGTGTAACCTGTAGTAGGGAAAGCCATGAAGTGACTGCAATTGTAATGAGAAAAATCTCTCACTACATGGATACCTTTTCTGCTAGTTAGACAGCAATGTTTTATTATTATGGGGCAGTTGTACAAATTTTCCAATCCAACAGCATCAGCATAATAATTATATATAAACATAGTAATTTAGGTTGAAAAAATAAAACATGTCTAGCCTTTTGGCCTAAGTAAAACCTGTCTAACTTCTAGCTAATACAAAGGAAGGAGAACAGCCCCTTCTAAAGCTTATCCAATTTGCTTCAAAAAATATCTATTTAAATTTCATCATTTTCTGTGCACAAATTTATCGCTCTGTATTTTATTATTCTTCATGTTTGAATGTGTTAGAATCGCACCTATGGGACCATAAACAGTAGTTTTATGGACCAGACATGATTTTAGTTCAACAAAACTGAAAGCAGCTGTTAATTTACGAGACATTTCTTCATTGCAGCTCTTTAATTTCTATAATGTCTCTTCATTCATTATATAAACTTTGATCTACATACTGTAATTAAACTGTTGGGGATTATTTTACTTTTTCACTTTTTCACTAGTTAACTTTTTATTAAATTATTACATTGGCTGTGAATAAAACCAGTATTCCCTTTGCATAATGTATGAGTATAATGTGGCTGTTTACACAACTTTTCATCATGTTTGTTGATAAAATTCAAGACCTATTTAAAAGACCTTAGCAAGGATGTTTTAAAGGGCATGTGGACAGGGCCTTTTTGCCTCTACCTTAAGTTGAATTTTTAGTTTGATGTATAGGCAATGATGTTGGGAATCTGTAGTGTATACTTCTTCATTTGTATTACTCTATGCTATGCTATGTTTTGCAGCTTGGAGTGTGAAATTATTTGGTTCCTGGGAACTTATTATGACAATACTGTATCATCCTTAAGTTAATTTTTAGGCGATTAATTTTCCTTGAATCATATTCGCCACTTTGTGTGTTGTTGCATAAAGTAATAACCCCTTTGGCATAGATCACAGCTTTCACATTTTTTTTGTACCCAGGTAAGTCTTTCAGTTCTTGTTGAAGGGATTTTTTTATCTTTCTTGCAGATCTATTCTTATTCTGAGATCTTCTTGGGCCATCTACCCACAGATTGTCAGTGATGTGTAAACCAGGGGACCGCATAGGCCATTCCAAAATATTTAGCTCACTTTTCTACAAGTGGCTCATGGTGGCTTTTGAGGTATATTTAGGATCATTGTTTTTGTTGTAGGAGCACCCACTTTACTTCAGTTTATAGTCTAAATTTTTTCACTTTGGCATCCAGAATATCCTCCAAGTTAGTGAAATACATTTTTCCCTCTACAATGTTTCCAATGCCACCAGAGGTCACACAACCCCATAGCATAATGAAACCACCCCCCAAGAGTTAGCAAATAAATGCTGTTAATTTTTTAGCTCCAAACGAACCAAGTCACTGGCTTGTCTAGATTCTGTTTTGCATACCATAGATGTTGACATTTCAGATGAGGTTGGGGGTAAGGCTTCCTCCACCTCCTCCTTCCTCCTCCTTATAACTCTTCCATGCAGGTCATGTTTGTGCAAGAAAAGCGCCACTGTGAAACAGTACAACTACTCCCCTATTCCTTGGTTTACAGATTTTGCCTTGACTCTCAGATCTTCAGTCTTTCAGGTGCCCATGGTTATTGTATAACAGAGTTTGGGGTGTCTGATATTATCTACCATTGTACACAGCTGTTGTTATGGCTTTTAAGGCCTCATGAGGTAATTACAGTATATATTACTACATAACCGGTTGCTCTCACATTATTTTGAAACCTTAAACAACACCTAGGGAGGGAAGCTTAGGGTCTGGAAGACTGTCGACCCAGTGATGCCAGATTTATGTATATTTGTGCATCTGTCCCTTTTCAGCCAATATGGTTTTTTTTTTATTGCTGCCATGTTGTTCACGACATGTCTTTCAGTCTTATCAAAGTGGTGAGGTGTAGCCTTACTCTTGAGGTACCCCACTTAAATTTAGTGAAGAGTTAGTTGATATTGGTGAAAACTGTTATGGGGGTACGAATGGGGAATGCCAGAGGGTGTACAGCAGTTTAGGTAGCACAAACATTATAATCAAGTAGATTCTCCACACTGGCCCAATAGGGAGTGTTTCCAAGGCCTTAAATTTATTCTGGGTCCACTGAATTCTGGTGCAGGATCTGGGACACTTGTATTCTTAGATAGGTAAATTTATTAGTTACCTGTATGGAGCATGAGAGCAATGCCTCTTGACTGTGTTGTTCATCAACTAGCGGCAGCACTGACTTGGTTGTACTGCTTTTGACCCCAGAAATCACCCCAAAGGTACATGTGAGGTCAACCACTGCTGCAAGTGACGGACCCCTATCCCAAAGGTAAAAAAAATTGTGTTTTTTTTTTTTTTTAAATAGAAAATCTGACTTTTAAAAAATCAGGAATTTTTTCGGTATTTGTTAACCCTGAGAATGGAAAAGTCTGAATCTGAAAATCCGGCATCTCATGCCTTTCAAGGTTGCATATAAAACAATGGGAGAAGTCCAAATGTTTTTTTGATGTGTGCTGGGTTTCATCCAATATCCCTGTTTTCGGAGGGTGAAAATCCAGAAAAAAATCATGAAAATAGGATGAAAAAATCCAAAAAAAAAAAACCGTGAACATTTGATTTTGTTTTCACACAAAGCTAATTTTTGGGAAAATGTAATAATAAATAAGTGTGAAAAAACCTTTGCAGCGTTGTTCGGAGTTTGTAGCAGAAAATATTGAGATAAATTCGGACTTTGATAAATAACCCCCTAATACTTTATCAGCCATGGAAGAGATAATCTTTGGATATCCCGCTCTTCTAAATTACTAAAGTTTTCTGGCACTATTTGATTTACTCTTTAGATGTGATTGTTATATGTATGCATGTTATAGGTGCTTGCATACTGGTTATAGAATGGGTTCATTTTGGAACTGAAAGGACAAGGGGCGACCGTGTCGATCTTGCAATAAGAATACAGACTGAAGGGTTTTGATTTTAATGGGTGCTACACCATGATAGAAGAGCTATAACCTAGCGTATTGCCTTGTTTTACCTACAGAAACACCATAGGCTGTATTCTAATCTAGAGTGGTGTTCTCTTTACTAGACCTGATTCTTGTGCTTCTTATATTACTTCCTCTGCATAATTTCATATTTTTGGCAGTACCACAATTTACATTTGAAAAGCAGAAAGTGTTGCTTGCAATAAAATCAGAAGGTTCCCTTGCAGCTTGATGTGGCATGTGCTATCAGTAATTTGGTATACCTATAGCAACTTTTTGGGGGCTCAGATGTAGGCCACACTAATAAATATATAAATAAAAACTGTTCCATGTTCTGTGGCTTGTATGTATTGTGCAGTTGGCACGGTAAACTGTTCTAAACTGATACATTTAGTTGATACATTTTTTATCTTTGTCCCTGCTGAGCAAAATCCCTGAGTTTCAATAAAGGCAGCTGTTAGAACTGATACAATAGTTGCTAAAATTCCACAGATGCTGCTGAAAAATGTATCAACTAATGTAGCAAACTGTTACAGTTTACAATCTGCCCCTGAATTTCTGTGTTGCCAGACTGAAACACCAGAGACGGGAACATTAAATCGATAGAAAATGGAAAGCAATAGAAAAAAGTCTTTATATCTGGTGAAAAAACTGAGTAACGTGTTTGAAAGGTGAGCAACCCCTTTAACTTCATTGGGCAAAGGGAAAATGAGAATAAAATGATAGTGTTCCTTTCTGGTTTTAAACCATGCATTAAGATAAAAAGAAAGCTATCAAAAGATCTTGATAAAATAATAAAAATGTAATATGGGTTGGATGTATGGAGGATCAAAGTATTGAACTGAGATACTAACTGGGTTTTAGTACCATCTAGATATCAGGTTGATAAAAAAAAACAACCTTAAAATGTTCCATTAATCATGCATGTTAGTGAATGCAGCAGCCTCTCCAGAGTGCAAAGGAGCAGCAGATGTGGAATACAAGGGTGCCTGCTTGGAGCTGGTGATTTTTTTTTTTTGGTGGAACTGACTACATGGAGGAATTCTAGCACTGATTTGTGAAAAATAATTCCCTGCTGCCGAAACCGCAAATTATGCTGTAAAAAAAAGTTTTTTTTCACTCATCCCTTTTAATCTTCATTTGTCAAATTACACAACCCATGGCATGCCCATGGCAACCAATCAGCAATTAGATTTAAACAGCCACAGCCAAGTTAGAAAACAAAAGCAAAGATCTGATTGGTTGCTATGGGCAACATCTCCAGAAATCTCTCCAGATATTTATCTCCAATGTTAGTAAACATGCCCCTTAGACTTAATTTATTTTGCTGGACTGTCATTTTAGTGACTTGTTTTAGCAGCATATTGACTCTGAACTGTGAAACCTCAAGCCTAACATATCTTAGTAGCAGTGAGGAATTGCAGTCGATCGAAATCCAAGAGGAATACAAGAAACAACTTTTGTGTGCACTGGTCCAAAGGCAGCCAGGCTGGTGTTCAGAGCATAGGACATATAATGAGAAAACTTCATGCTTTTGTTGGAAAGCTGGAATGATTGAATCTAAAAGTATTTGAAGATTGGCTGTTGCTAAAATCCAGCCAAACCTTCATTGCTCAGTATTGACATAGAATAATGTTAGCTATCTGCAAGCCTAAGTTAATTAAATCTTGGAAGGCCCTTTGGGTGGCTAGCACTGCCTGGTGTAATGTTGTAGAAAAGATGCATATGTGTCACATGCAGATAAAATGTGCACGTTCAGATATGCTAAATAAGTTCACTGCAAAGCCATCTCCACAATGCATTTATATGTAATGTGGTGGTTTACCCAAAGACATAATTATTTACAATTGTTTACGTCTAATTGCTTCCATTGTTTAAATGTGATCCGTCTGAAACATCTTGAATTTGTTTGTCTCCTGTTATCACATTTTTTTTTTGTATACTAACATTCTATACATTTTAAGATTTTAAGCTACCCAAAATCAAACACATATGTCTTGTGGCTTGCAATATAATTGAATCCGGCTCATCATGATGATTTCACTAACCTCTATAGTCGTATACTGGTCTTTTCAGATTTGCATAATTGTGCATATTTGTGTATAGGAGAGACCAGAAACATAGCAAACTTGCCATACTCACCTCAAAAAATGACATGCATAACCAATAAATGTTTTTTGCTGCTTGTTACATATCTCAGATAAATACTTTTTAAAATCAATCCTGATTTCTCATATTCCAGCATTATGCTATAATTTTTTACCTTATCTAATTTAGTCAGGTCTTTTATACAAACCGCACTTTAGAATTTTTTATTAAAATGCTTTTAAGAAAATATTTTTCCTCAAATCCTGACAATTTTTTTGACTACTATACAATTGGATTTCTTAGGTATCATCACCAACATAGTTATTATTCATAATAATAATATAATACATTATTATTATAATTACTTATTTATAAAGCACCACCATATTTTGTAGTGCTGTATAGTAAATTGGTTTATAGCACTATATAGAATTCATTGAAGATTTTACATATTGTTTAGTTTTTTTTTATCTGGTATATTCAGCTTGCTGTAAAGGCAGCTACTGTACGTAGTCCACTTTTTCTTTTTCTGTTAGAAGTCCGCTATATCACACCTGCAGCAAATCCTGATTTAAGATTAAGAAAGAGTGTATGAAATAATCTTGAAGGAAACAGGAGATCGGTCTAACTGTACTGGCCGAATGAGTTAGTTTGGAATGAAGGCAGTCTTACTTTTTTATGATAACTCTGTATGTCATAAAATCATTGTTCCTGAATGTCTTTTCCATAGAATTGCTTGCAGTTTGTATATATCTCCATACCGTCTGTACAGAATTAAGAAGGTCTGAAGCAGTAGATTTTGTTTTGTTTTTCTGTAGTATTCAGTAGAAAGCCAAAAGCTGGTAAGAATGTGGATTTTGTGTAAACGTTAGTGATGGAATTATGTATATTAAGATTTCTTTGTGACAAGATGAATCTAAATATTTGCCTTAACCCTTCAAACAGTACTTCTGTGTGTTAAATATTGGAAGGATAAATGGATAAATCCTATTTCAACAAAACAAAAATTGCTCTTGTATTAAACTTTTTTTTTTTTTGTTTTTTTTTTTTAGCATTCTCCAAAAACGGAAAAGCTGATTTTTTTTACTTTTGAAAGTGTATTTGCTTTTCAGCTATTCGGTAGAATAAGTTTTTTTTTATTAAAGCTCAAATTTTTCTGGTCTGCTTCCAAAGGGGAAAATTAAAATTTCTAAGATTTATTATACCCCGAAGCTGCTAAAAGTCTGAATCCATAAAATACTCCATCTCAAACCTGTCAAGCTCCTGTAGAAGTCAATGCCAGATGTCACTTTTCCAATTTGAAGATATCATGGTCTACGCTGGGTTTTATACGATAATCCGAAAAAAACGGGGTTTTCGGAATTTAACTCGAAAAAATTTAGCAATTCGGGAGTCCGTTCCTCCAAATTTGTACTATTAAGAGTTTTTTCACGATTTTATCAAGACTTTTCACCAACTGAATTTTTAGAGTTATTTTATTACAAAGGAAGGTAAAATCGTGGATGGGAATTTAGTCGAGTTTAGTCGAGAAAAATGTAAGTTTTAGTAAATAACCCCCTAAATGTTTAAAATGTGAACCAAAGGCATCGTGTTTGTACTGGTCTTTCATAAAACTAGAAGAAAGGATTTTCTTTCAGTGCTGCTGCTGATAATTTAAATACACAATATAGTCCATTGTGGGAATGTTTTTTTTCTTTCTCTCTCTCTGAATACTGTAGTATTTGACTGTTTACGCTGCCTTGATCTTAAAACAAAAAAGTTATATGCATTATGCATGCATTTTGTAAAAACCTTGAAATGGTATTGAAAGCCATCTGTGATGGAAACATTTGTGTGCGCGTATTTTTATATATAATATTACACTTCACTATCCTTTTCCAATTTACAGCTGTTGTAAAAGTTTTTTGTTTTTTTTTCCAATTGGCGCAGCAGCAAACCTGGAATAAGTAGGCTCAGAATTATGAATTTTAATAGCAGAGTGTATTCTAAATTACCCTATGCTACTTCAGATATAGGGTACTGTATTAAAACTACAATAGAGAGGTCTCTGTTCATCAATGGTTACGATCCAAAAAGGAACACAATTTTAGTTGTTTCCTTAAGTAGCACTACAATAAAATCAGCTAAATTAAGCAAATATTTGTTGTTGTGGTTTCAAATCAGTCAAAAAAATTGCACATATATAAAAATTGCTATTTATTAACAAAACACTGTTAATGCAAAAGAAATTAATGCTACTTGTCTAGAACTAATAAAACCTATACTTAGACTGCTTTTTATGATGGTTTTAACCTGCTTTCTTACCACTGGAAAATGAAGAAAAATTTCTAGTAAATCCAAAGAAAATCCAAAAAACCTCTGAATTATTTTTATAAATTTAAAAACACTACTTTTCTTGTTTTCTACGCTTTGCTTACTCTTTGGAATCTTCAAAACTTCCCCCCCCCTGAAGTCACATTTATTATAAAATATTTTATACAGAAATATAAGCAGCATTAAGACAATATGAAAATAGATCGTAAATATGGTAGTGAGTCACCATAACAGTGTGTGCTTTATTTTAAGCTAGTTAAAGCTGCAAGTACATTATATACTTTTAGAGGATATGTTTATGGGCTGGAATATGTCAAGCTCAAGAATGTGGAAAATTCTTTTCCGTTTTCTTTTTCAGAGTAGTTAAAATATTTTCAAAACGGAAAATTATATGACACATATATAAAATTCATTTGAGTCTGCCTGTTCAATGAATGCAAAAGTTAACCAACCAGTTGCTAATATATTTAAGTACTGTATTCGATCCTCAGAGAGCCAGACGGTAACTTGGGGATTGGATAAGTTTGCAGGCAACGAATGATTCATACTTTGTAATTTTTTCACGCTAGTCTGCAAACCTTGAAGTGGTAATAAGTTTAACACTATATTATAAACACGTTTCAGTTCTAAGTCATAATAATAAAAATATTGATGTGTAAAAAATAACCTTTTTTTTTTGCTCTTTTTCAATGTGATGAACGTAACTACAGACAGATTTAAGAGTGCTTCAGTAGGTACAATAGTGCACAGCAATCCGGAGTGTGCACAGACTTTTTTTAAGCATTACAACCAATTGTACAATTTGCATTAAAAATTCAGAATTCTTTTCACAATACAGTAGATAAACTTGACCAGTATTACTTTGCTCTTGTCACTCCATTGAAGTCCTTTTTTTTGCAGCTGTATAAACCATTTATCCATGATATAGAAGCCAAAATATTTTTCTTTGTTTAATGTATGCATTAAAAGACTTGCCTAATAAAAGGGAAAATATAATAAAAGTTGTTAATAGATAAAATATGCACAATATGAAAAAAATCCTTTGTGAGAACAATCTTATGTTTGCATAAATTAAATATAAGCTTTTGTAAACCCAGGAATAACTTGCCTTAGTGTATGTAATAAGCATTTTAATTCGTAACAACATAGCTGTTTAATGAAGAATATATTTGTTCTTATTTATGCAAATTATTTTCTGTTAAAGACCATTCCATTTCTCCCAAAGGGTTAAAACATATTTACATGGTGATATTATTGCGGTTACCAGTAATGTTGCACCTGTTGTTTCGAATTGGCCTTCGCAGGATCCCTGTTGCATAGGCGATGTCTGTTTTTAATAAGCTCATAGAAAGATTGACAGAAAGAGGCTTTTAGTAGCTAGAATTATTGGCAGGAGTTATAGAAGAAACTAAATCTGGACTAGGCCACTTTTTGATGTTTCATACAATTTTTTTTTTTTCTGAAGTTGAGTCAAAGTATGCATAATCCAATCACTAAAGCTGGGCTCATCAATCAAACCTTGTTCTGCGTAAGTCGCAGTGAAAACAATGTTTCTGTTAGAATGTTGTTTGTAGACCATACAGTTAAGTAGTTTCCATTTTATGTGCAGTGACGATAAATGCCAAGTATCAGTCATGCATTTTTTTATTTCTGCTAAATAAATTTGATTCGAAAATATGTGTATAAATAATTGCAGAGGAAAAAAATGGATGGATTGCTTGGTTCAAAAACCTAAATCTTAAATTGACAACACATTTGACCATTTTGACAAAGCTTTCTTTTTCATCTCTACAAATGAAGTGCCAAACTATCTGCTTGTTTCAGTCAACTCTATAACTCTGAATGAGCTGTGTTTGGCCTATATCACATCCTAGCCTTTTATGCAGGCCCGGATTTGTGGAAAGGCCACCTAGGCCCGGGCCTAGGGCGGCAGGATTTTAGGGGGGCGGCATGCTGCCCAACCAGACCCATATTGGTTCAAATCATTTTTTAAATTTCCTGTGCGCCAATCCCCATTGCTCCAGTCCAGATAATTTTTGCACGAATAAAGAGCAGGGGACAGGGGCGAGGAACGGCAGTGGGCCTAGGGGCACCCACTATGTAAATCCGGCCCTGCTTTTATGACAAGTGCTGGAAAAATGTTTACCTGTGTAATAGGGCCACATAGGGTGGCAATGTCCTGAAGGCTTTGTTTTATATAAGAAAGAGAATAATATTTAATTACGTGTTTGGCCATGCTAATAGCAGAATATTTACAGGAAAACGTAGTTCTTAACAATCAGTTTTAATGATTTCCAGCAAAGATTTGCAGATGAAAAAATTCACAATGTGCAAGATGTGATGTACCTATGTCTCCATTGTGTCCTTTCATAACTCTTTATTCACTGCTTGCAACATAGTTGACTAATTAATTTTATGCAAAATATACTGTTATTCTCAAAAACAAATTTCCTTTTGAATTTTTCTCTAACTTTTGTGAAGTGCAAAATAACATTAGGCTACATTTTGTTTGGAGGGATATTGTTCAGGCATCTGTATAATAAGTTGCTTGGCACAATCAAAGTGTTTCAAAAAGGGTCTGTTCTATGAAGAATTGCTTATTTTACCAAGCAGAAACTATGGTTTAAGAAAAAATAACCCTTATGAACTTGTATTGTGTTAACCTTAAGGCAATGCTGCTTAACTTTTAGAATTACCAGTTTGCCCCTGATCAAAGCTTTAACACCTCTTATAAAATAATGGTGTTTGCTTAACAAATTTGACACATTGGTTTGCTTTGATACATTAGGCGTTTGTTCCATGGATATGCAAACATTTTAACTTTTCCGTTATGTTTACAAATTCTAGCCTGCATCTCCTGTCCATGAAAGGGGTGACTCACAGGTCCCTGTTTATGTTCCAGCTAGACTCCGACATTCATTCATATTTAAAAAATGTTTTTTTTTCTCACTAGATTACAAATCTGCACCTGTTTTGCTGTTTTTTGTCTAGGCCTAGGGGTTTCCAAAGTTCTTTCAGATCAAACCTTTTTTTTTTAGATGCAACCTTGGATCTTGGCCAACTTTAACTTCTAACAGTTTATACATATTTTAAATATTGCTATTTCATACATTCTGCCTTAGTTAAAAATATCTAAGGGTACAAATAAAGGTTGAGTCCACACTATTGATTACAATTTGCATTTGTTTCCTTGAAAGTGTTATTCAATTTACGCAGATTAAACGTTACAATACTTTCCTCTTCTATTTGTGGTTTGTTGATGGGAACTCCACAAAATGGGAACTCCACAAAAACATAACTTAAGCTTTAGTAAGCATAATTTAAAGCAACTTTGCATTATACATCAGTTAAAAAATATGCAGACTTTTCATGATTTTAATGGTTTCTGACAGTTCCCTAAGCCTAGCCCCCTGCTCTGCAGCAGATCTGTCTTGACTACTTTGCTGAGCTGGCTGACTACTGTTACTTTGTATCAACAGCTATCTGTTCTCAGCCTGCATCCTCCAAACTAGGGATGCACCGAATCCAGGATTCGGTTTGGGATTCGGCCTTTTTCAGCAGGATTTGGATTCAGCCGAATCCTTCTGCCCAGCCAAACTGAATCCGAAACATAATTTGCATATGCAAATGAGGGTAGGGGAATCGCGTGACGTTTTTTCACAAAATAAGGAAGTAAAAATGTTATCTTCTTCCCACCCTAATTTGCATATGCAAATTAGGATTCGGATTTGTTTCGGTATTCGGCTGAATCTCTCGGGAAGGATTCGGGGGTTCGGCCGAATCCAAAATAGTGGATTTGGTGCATGCCTACTCCAAACCCCACAATTCCCTGCACATGTGATTTCAATAATGAACAGAACATCACAGTGCAATGCATTGTGGGTTATGTAGTTCCTGTATGCTGTGGAGTAGTTGTTACAATTTGTAACATCAGTGTGTAGTCCCTCCTTCCCTGCCAGGCTTTCAAATGATGCAGAAAGAGAAAAACTGTTAACCAGCTGGATTTCAGCATAGACAACTGCATTTATTCATACATTTGAAGAATCCGGTATCTGGCGTGGGTTTCTGTGTTATGTGGGCCTTTATCAAATTTTGGGTTGGAACCCAAAGTTCCCCTTAAAGTATTTTACATATGTTACATGTCTATATAAACTGAATATCTGTTTTACAGGCTTAGTTAATCATCCTGCTTTCATGCGCTTGAACAGAGAATAACCCTAATTTGATCACAGAATGTACTTTGGAACTTAAGATATGTGATTAATCCTACAGTTATGCTCTAGTAGAGATACTGGGACCCCTTTAAAGCACTCCGTAATATGTCCTCTGGCTGGGAATCAAGGGAACTTGCATCAAATTAGTAATAACTGGATCACTTTACTGTGCTGTGTACAAAAGGAAATTAATAAGCATGTGGATATAAAATCAGTCCACCTTACTTTTCCAGTCTTCTATTCATAGGTGACTTCATAGCTAAAGATTAAAACGAGATTCAAAAGTCGTTGCAAACGTCTGTAATTTTTCTTTAATGCAAGAAAATGATTGCTTTATTCATGTGAGACCAGGAAGGTTTTTTTTTTTTCTTGAGGATTCTGTGTTCAACTAGAATCTCCAAACAATTGACATGAACTGGCCGTGTCCCGCTTGGCAGCAGAAACAAAGTTAGGTAATGAACATGTAATTAAAAAGCCAAGCCCAAGTACATTTTACCAGATTCAAAGACATTGTTCCAAATTTGTTGCAAAAGTGAGTAATCCTTTAAATATATTTTCTGCCACCAACATGACAAAACTTACTAAATGGTTAGGAAATTAATTTTATAGTTTTTTCCAAAATATGAAACATTTGTCTTATTAAAGTAATTGACATATTTTGTTTTGTATTAGGTGCTAGACATAGAAAGGATGTACAGTCGTGTTACAAGCAACAAAGAGCAGATGTTTCTGCAAAATTAAGGTGTGCGATTGCCTGGGGTGTAATGTTAGTAGACAACATTTTAAAAACCATATTCCTCACTTTTTATCTGCTGTATGGATCTGTGGCTCTGCAAGAGAAGCTATTGTTGGTCTTACACACCAGTAACTTTAAAATTCATGCACAGCCTCAAGAAAGAATTGTTAAGTGGAAATGGTGTTTAACTCTACAGAACATAGCTGCTAATGTGAAGTCACATGTTTTCTCTTTTGGACCTCTCATAGTTGAAATAAAAAGTTGTCCAAGACATTTCTGATGCCTAATAAATAAAGTACATCTACTAAACTGAATAACTTACAACAGTTTCTCTGTTTTTCCAAACATTTCATGACAATGTCCAAGATCTACACAAAAATTGCCAATAAAAATGTACAGAATATTTTATACAAAACCAAATATGTTGCCAAATTATGTTTCTTTATCAATTTATTCTTTAATAACTGTGGAGTAAAACATAACGATGATCTTTCTATTCAATAATCAGAGGATTGGCTACATAATTCAGTTTTGTATTGTCTATTGGAGCTGTGAATTTATTGTCTGATTCTACTTCCTTTGCAGGAAGAGTGCTTTTTGAACCTTGAAGCGCCAATAGCGCGAGTATGTGGATATGATACACCGTTTCCTCACATCTTCGAGCCTTTCTATATTCCTGACAAATGGAAATGCTATGATGCCGTCAGAAAAATGCTTAATTACTAAGTTTTATTACTGGTTATTTTGTGTAAGTATCTTGGTTTTTTTAAAAAAGAAAAATGTACATTTTCTTTTAACATTTCCCTTTAGACTAGTAGACTATTGTCAAGTTGTTATCCTTTAGATATTCTTACCTACAACACTTAGGGGCACATTTACTAAGGGTCGAATATCGAGGGTTAATTAACTCTCGATATTCGACCCTCAAAGTAAAATCCTTCGACTTCGAATGTCGAAGTCGAAGGATTTCAAACCGGGGTACAACCCCTGGTACGTTTATTGCGTCACAACGTTTCGGGGGCGTGGCCCCTTCGTCAGGTGATGAAGGGGCCACGCCCCCAAAACGTTGTGACGCAATAAACGTACCAGGGGTTGTACCCCGGTTTGAATAGCTGTGTGTGCCGGCTTGCAGTGTTTTTCTACTAGCAAAATTTTGGGAGGGCCGTCTCCCTAAGGAGCTGTGCACCGAGCGTGATCTCGCAGAAAGGGCCTGAGAGTGCACGTGAGTTTGTATTGAAGTCGAAGGATTTACCATGAATACTTTGATCGAAGGAAAAATTGTTTGATCGAACGATTAAATCCTTCGAATCGAACAATTCGAAAGATTTTAATCCATCGATCAAAGTATTTCCTTCGATCAAAAAACCCTTAGAAAACTTATGGGGAAGGTCCCCATAGGCTAACATTGTAGCTCGGTAGGTTTAAAGTGGCGAAATAGGTAGTCAAAGTTTTTTTTTTTTTAAAAAGACAGTACTTCGACTATCGAATGGTCGAATAGTCGAACGATTTTTTTTTTTTGAATCGTTCGAGTCGAAGTAGAAATCGAAGGTCGAGGTAGCCTATTCAATGGTCGAAGTACCCAAAAAAAACTTTGAAATACAAAGTTTTTTTACTTTGAATCCTTCACTCAAGCTTAGTAAATGTGCCCCCTGATCTTATGTAAACTTTGTTTTCCCTATATTTCTGTGGTGTTATAAAATGTTTTTTTCGTGGTATATTATATTTGTACACTGTTTATTATCCCATAGCAAACAGAAGTATGTTTTCTGTCATATAGGTAGCCAGTAAATGCTGCCTACCCTTTGGTTTCTGTGTGTTACTAGACCAACTACAATTTTTGTCAGATATAGCCCCATGTATTGAATGCACTTAGGATTTAAAATGAATAACTAATGCTAGGACTGGAAACGGTCTAGCAGATTGCTTTAGAAACTGCATCCCAAGTAATTCATTTTCCAAAATGTTAGATCTTGACAAATGTGTCACTGGGTTGACGGTTAACACAGAATGCAAATGTTGTGCTTGCTAATGGCTGCAAAAAAAATAATCTACCCATTATCATTCACATAGTGCATCTCATCACCTGCAGGGAACTCAAGCAAAAGGTACATGGCTCCCCAAGTACCTTGCACCTATAGGTATTCCTTGTAGCATCTAATGTAGTATTAAGAGCTGTGCATATGGACATCTGTTGGAAGTGCAGGTGCAGCTGACTTGCACTGATTTAATCTCAGGAAAAATTCTTGTAACTCTGGAATGGAGCGTGTGGTGTGTTTCTCCTGTTTTTTTTTTTTTTTTTGCATCTTCTCCTTTTATCAGGTGTATAGATTAGGGTTCCTTCTGATTTAGCACCAACACTACTTCCACTTGCACTGCTTGCTAGTTTAATCACAAGCAATTGAAGGTTGCTAGATGAATGTCCCCCAAACCCTACCAAGCAGGGGAAAAGGCACATTTGTTCTGCTGTCTTATTTCACTGGAATTCTGGGAAGTAATGTTAAACTGTGAGTAAATATAAATGTAAAATAAGATAACTATATTGCTGGTCCAAACAATACTATGACCAGTTAATTCATGCATGGTGAGGAAATGCCTAGTTCTTATGAACAATCAACTAAATGGGAGGCCTATAAAGCAGAAATGTCAAAATTATGTATTTATATAGCACAAATGATTAAAATCTACTCACAGGCTAACTTCATGCCAGATTATTTTCCTGGCAATACTGCATTCTGCTCATATATGCCAGTGTAGCATATGACATTTATTCTTGCATTCAGTTGATTTTGCTTTAATAGTCCATACAATCCCAGTTTCTAATAAATCTGTGGAATTTGTAGAATCTTGACAGCCTGTGCCATAAATTCTGTATGCAGACAAGCTTTTCAGCACCCTGGGAGTCCACCCCATAGGTCTGGGAAGCTCTGCTTACTTACATTGATAATATTTTCTCATATCTTGAAATGTGTTTTGTTTCAGAACCTGAATGAAGCAAAATAATGAAGTGAATATGCTACTAAGATGTTTCTACGGATAACTCTCTTTAATAAAAATGGGTGATCTCTGACTAGAAACACGAGGATAACAAACCAAAATATTGTTTGATATCAAAGGCAAAATATGGATTTTAACAACTAGAGAGCTATGTTTTCATGAAATTTAATTATAATTTTTTTATGTTCTATGTATAGGTCAATCTAAAAAACATATTGAAAATAACATAAATAAACTGGTTAACTATCTTATAGAATTTTATTTGGGTTTGTGTCTTTTTATTTTGGCCTGGAAAGGGGTTATGCAAAACTTTATCTATCTCTGGATTGAGCCAGGACCAACAGATTTACATGTCCTCAAATTCAGGTGCAAAATAATGTTCCTTAGGCAGGATAGGTTAGAGTTAGACAGTAGTTCACTAAGGGGCAGATTTATCAAAGGTCGAGGTGAATTTTCGAATTAAAAAAATTTGAATTTCAAGCTATTTTTGTGTACCTCGACTAGGGAATAGTCCAAATTCGATTCGAATTTGAAAAAAAAAAAACAAAATTCGAATATCGAAATTTATCATGTACTGTCTCTTTAAAAATCAACTTTAGACCATTTCCCATCTAAAACTTGCCGAATTGTTGTTTTAGCCTATGGGAGACCTCCTAGAACCTATTTGGAGTCAATTGGTGGTCTTTTTGAATACAAATTTCAAAGTTTTTCAAATTTGTAATTCGACCCTTGATAAATCTGCCCCTAAAAGTAAATAATCCTTTGGAAATATTGTAAAAAAAAAACCTTGCTCTTATGGGGCCAAAAAACTGGCTGCAGTTGATTTAAGTTTCGGATTCTCATTGCTGAACCGTATCAAGCTTTATGGGTACCATTAATATCTCCATTATAATGGCAATATTCAAAATGGAAGCCAGTTTAAGTAGGAAGAAATATAGCAGTAAGTTTTACATCTGTGCTTCTGTGAAATCTTTTTGAAAAAAGATTTAAAAATAAGATTAAAGTACATTTTTTCCGAAAATTCTGTAAAGTTTGGGACCACTGGTTGGATGATGCACAAACTGGGACTGCAAACCAAGAATAAGAGACATTGGTTTATCGCAAAAGACTTGTGGAATCTGAGAATTTGCACTGGGAAAACCCATCTTTCTTTTTCTTTCTTTCAGAATTACAGTCCAAGATATCCAGGATTTATGGCCTAAAATATGGAAGGCTATACATAGGGGCAGATTTATCTAGGGTCGAATTTCGAAGTGGAAATTCGACATCCGATTTTTAAGATCGTTCGATTCATATGATTTTAGATAAAATCCTTTGAATTCTCAAAACTTAACCAAACATTGGCTATAGGTTCTAGGAGGTCCCCATATAGGTTAACATGGCAATGCGGCAGGTTTAAGGTGGCGAAGTGTCGAAGTCTAAGTTTTTTTTTATAGAGACAGTACTTTGATTTTTGAATGGTTGAATATTCAAAGTATTTTCAATTCGAATCAAAGTCGAATTTGGCCTATTCGATGGTCGAAGTACCCAAAAATTACTTGAATATGAAGATTTTTAATTCGAAAATTCACTTTGACCTGTGATAAATCTGCCCCATAGTGTCTCCCAACATCGGTGTTAAAGAAACGGCTTACAAAGTTTTATATAGGTGGTATATTACCCCTCAATTATAAGATGCCATAGTGTCAATGACTTCTTCTTTGTGCTTCATAGTACAAATGTATGGTGGCTGTGTCCTATTGTGAAGAACTTTTGGTCGTGAGTCTAATTAGCCACAAATATCTTGGATGCTCCTATTAAACCTACACCTGAAGCACAAACTTTTTTTTTTTTTTAAAGGGTTGAATTCTCCTTTTACAGCTATGCTGATACACTTTACACTCTTATTGTGCCATTTGGTCATCTTGGGACAAATATAAGAAAAATAATTTGATACCTGTGGACTGATCTCACTTAGCTGTGGTCTTAAGATTCTTAATTTCTCTTTTATTACCCTTCAAAAGTGCTGTCAATATTGCTTGAGCCAGATATCTTCTTTGTGTGATATCGTTGTAGCGCTACCCATATTAGGTTGTTTTATTTGTTTTCTTTTTGTTTTTCGTAAAATATAATAGAAAGAAATAAGAAAATAACATTAAAGAGCTTGTTCAACTTTGACAACATTTTAGAATGTTATAGAATGCCCTATTTTTTAGCAACTTATTATTCATTCTTCATTTTTTATTTTTTTTGCCTTCCTCTTCTGCATCTTTAACACTTCCAAAATTGGATTTTTTGACCCCAGCAGCCCAAAGTAGTGCTGTGAGACTATAATTTTGCTTTTCTATTCAGGCCCTCTGCATTTTATCATCCCGTCTTATTCAAAAACTCCTTGGTTGCTAGGATAAAGTGGACCCTAGCTGAAATTCTGGACTTGGGTTCTGCTGAACAAAAAAGCTTGATCATTTTAAAAACCAAGAAAATTGAAGACCAGTTGCAAATTGTTTCAGAATATTACCGTCTACATCATACTAAAATTTAATGTGAAGCTGAACTCCCCCTTTAACTACAAAAAATAAGGTTTCAAAAGAACCAATAAAGGCACCTCCGAAAATTTGCCAGCAACAGCTTTGCTCACATCGCCACACTTTGCCAGGCGAAAATTCAACAGGAAAAAGCTTAATCACTAAAATGCGAAGTTGTGTCCAGGGCGCTGAACGATGGCAAAGTTTCGCTAGCGTTAATTTGGCAAGCAAAGTGAAATGGCGCTAGCGTTGGCTAATTTGCATATGGTGGGAAGTTAAATTTCAATGGACGTATATGTTGCAGCAAATACATTACACTACACAAGCCTGGGAAACCTAAATTAAATAAAATAGAGTTGTTATAATGCCCTACACATGAGCCCAGTGAATAGTTTGTGCCATATGTATGGAAATGTAGGAGGGAAGCTGGGTACCCTGAAAAAATTTACAATCTTTTGCAGCCTATCACCTAGAAAACTGAAAAGTCGCCAGCGTGTTTTGGAACTCCTATCTACTCTATTGCACTTCACCTGGCCTGAGGTGGCAAAGGCAAGTCTCTGACGCAAGAGGTAATGTTCAGTAAAATCCTCATCTTAGTGAATTTGTGTAGTTACGGCCATTCATCAGAGTGAAAATTTGCCTGGGTTTAGAATGTGAAGTAGCGCTAGAATCTATCTCGTTAGCTAGCAAAGTTAAGCCTGCCCCCATTAGTAAATCGGCAAAGTCCCGAAATGACGCCATGCTGGTGAATTTTCACTAACTCTAGTCACTTCACCCTTTAATGAATTTCCCCCTTGACCTGTTGGCTTCATTAAACTGTGGGTTTACTAGAGTATATATAGCCACAATAACACTGTGCTTATCACACTTAAAACATGTAGTGTACACTCGCTGGTAAAATAAACATTTGCTGCATCTGACTGAATTAGTATATTCTGTATTTAGTTAAAGTATGTACTACTTACAGTTTGGAAGATTGGACATAAACATCTGGTAGAAAAACGGAATATATATTGTTATATTACATATAGCGAACGTTGAAACTCCGCTTAACCAATATTTAATATTTTTCTATTTTCTTGAAATTTCCTTTCTGGGTTTGAATAAAAAAAACATATGCATGTAGTAATGCAGGGATCAGTGAGGTTTATCACACAAAGGCATATGCTATGTTTTAACATATTGTCTGTCTAGCTTGGTCTTTCAAGCAAAAAAATGTTTACCCTCAATGAAGCTGTCTTTAAATAAAACAGGCCTGCATAAGTCTCAAATTCTATATAATTTGGCATAATTAAAAGTAGCTATTTTGTACTACTACAATTTACTCTTACTTTGTGTACCTACAATTTAAATGCTCAGCATGAATTCAGATGGTTTATTTAAGTCAAGGCTAGCCCACACATACAGGATGAAGATTTGCAATTATCATTTACACTAAAAAAAAAATGACTGTGCATAAAAGTTCATGCAAAGTTTGCTAAAAGGTTTGGAAACTAAGCAAGTTGTGAAATAAACATAAACCTATTTAAATAAATTATTCAGCATATGAATCGGTTGGCAGACAGGGAAACAATATATTCCAAGGCTTGTCTGCAAGACAAAAACCTAAACTGTTTGTAATTTTGTTTTTATTTGTTTTACATTAAAAATACCCCTGAGACTGCAAACCACCAAAAATGTTGAATAAACAAAGTCTCATTTGGCTAAATGCATTTTGATAATGTGCAAACCGCTGGTTGACATCTGACTTAATCCCCAATGTGTGTGTTACATTTTCTTGCATCCCCTCAATGATTAGATGTTATCTGCATAATTAGATTAGATTCAACTTTATTGTCATTACACATGTATACATACAGGGTAATAAAATGTTGTTTAGCATCCAATCAGTAGTGCAAGAAGCAGCAAATGCAATATATATATATATATATATATATATATATATATAATATTCAATATAGTACAATATACAATGTTTATTGTGTGAGAAGAAAAGAGAGGAATCATGAGAATTTAAAATACTTGGAGCTTCAACGCGGAACAGAGTTCAGAAGGGACACTGCTGTGGGAAAAAAACCGTTCCTAAACCTGCTAGTTTTGGTGTGAAGGCTCCTGAAGCATCTTCTGGAGGGAAGGAGCTGGAAAAGTTTATGGGCAGGATGTGAGGGATCACTAAGAATACTGTTAGCTCTATGTAAACATTGTTTCTTCTGGACATCCTCAATAGTAGGTAGTGGAATCCCTGTGATGTATTGGGCAGTTTTCACCACCCTCTGCAATGCCTTCGGATCAGCGACAGAGCAATTCCCATACCAAACTGTAATACAGTTGGTTAGGATGCTCTCAATCGCACAACTGTAAAAATTACCCAAGATGTCAGCCGAAAGATGATTCTTCTTCAATGTCCTCAGAAAGAAGAGTCTCTGATGGGCTTTCTTAACAAGGCTGGAGGTATTAATTGTCCATGACAAGTTCTCAGAGATATGGATTCCAAGGAACTTGAAGCTGGTGACATGTTTAACAGCCATACCATGAATATGGATGGGTTTGTGTGTTTCACCCTTCTCCTTCCTAAAGTCCACAACAAGCTCCTTGGTTTTACTAGTATTGAGGAGCAGGTTATTATCAGTGCACCAAACAGCAAAGTGTTGAACCTCTGCCTTGTACTCTGATTCATCGTTGTTCCTGATGAGTCCGATCACCATGGTGTCATCCTCAAACTTAACGATGGAATTGGATCCATACAAAGGCTTGCAGTCATGAGTGAAGAGGGAGTAGAGAAACTGGCTCAGCACTCAGCCTTTTGGCACACCCGTATTGAGTGTGATGGTAGTGGAGAGGTTACGTGTAAAGCTTTTTACATGAGTTATAATATTCACATAGTTTAGCCATTTTTGATGTAACTGACAAATCATTGGTCCCAGTCAGGACACTCAAACATTGCCCTCGAGATCCACTTATTCACCCAACTAGTCATTCAAAGATGGAATGTTAATTAAACGCTTATATCTGGGTATTATTGGGATAGCATATATGCTGCTTATTTTTGTAGTAGAAAATACAGTATGTACCTGAATATACAGTAACACACTTTCAACAGAAACAGTACATCATATCTCTTATATAAACAACCTCTTCTGTCTGAATAATGGCAGCTTCTCTCTTCAATGACACTCTTTCTTTATCTCTTGACACCCTTGCTCCTTCCACCAACACATCGACTAGCTAAACCCCAACCCTGACATACTAGCTTAAGTTGAAACCTCAGAACATAAAGTAGATCAGCTGAACCTCTGGAGAAAGTGTCAAAACTGACCCCGACTTCATCTACTTCATCCAAGTTCATTCTCTCCTGCTACAATCAAGTTCTCTCAATAGCGAAAAAACTCTACATCTCTTCTTTAATCTCTACTCTATTCCTCTAAATCACGACATTTGCCACTTCTAACTCCCATCCATTACTGTAACGGCTCAAAGTCATAAGATGACAATCTCAAATTAACTTGCAGTACAGTCACATCCACTTTACACTCTCTCACCCCTCCCAACTCTTCTACCAACTAACATCCAGTTTCTCTTCTTTATTTTGCATCAAAATTGCTAGAAAGGCTTGTTCACAACAGCCTGTTCCAGGATCTCACTCACAACTCATTTTCGACCTCCTGAAATTTGGCTTCCTCCCATCACACTCAACAGAAACTGAACTCCCCAAATAAGCCAACAATCTTCTTCAGGTAAAGTCTAAAGGTCCCTATTACATACTCTTCTAGATCTCTCTGCAGCGTTTGACACAGCTGATCACCCACTCCTCCTAGACATTCAATGCTAAGATTGCATTTGTGACCTTGCTCTTTAATGGTTTAAATCTTTTGTTGCTGATTGTTCCTTTAAAGTTGTTTTCTTTAACTCTACCTCCATGACATTCCCTCTCTCTCTGTTGGAATTCTCCACGGCTCTGTCTTGGCCCTCTTCTGTTCTCCCACTATACTACATTTATAAAAAATGTATTGTCATTTGGACTTAAGTACCAACTTTATTCTGACACCCAACTCTACCTGTCTACCCCTGACTTCTCTTCTTCTGTTTTTTCCCAAGTGACACTGCCTTTCTGCACTCTCCTTCTTGATGTCACAGTGCCAACTGGAACTCAATCTCTTTGAAACAGAATTCATTATATTTCCTTTAACATCTTCCCTTTCATGTCTCTTTCAATTACTCAACATCACCTATCAATCACACAAGCACACAGCCTAGAAATTTTCTCATCTGCCTTTTTCACCGCACATCCAAACATATCAATAAATATCTTGTTGTATTCATCTGCGCAACATACTGATACTGCCCAAATATAACCTACCAGTAAGGTGTTCAAATAGCGTAATGATTCATATTTCTATTCTACTCACAATCTAGGGCAGCAGCATCAAGACATTCTCACTAAAAGAAAAGATGGTACAAGTTTAGTTAATATCACATAAAGGAAAGTAGAATTAAACTTCCAATTTATAGGAAGCATGCTACACTCCATTGATCATTCATACCTGCTGGGTACAGACTATTCAATTTTTTGATCCATATTGCTTCCTTCTGTAATAGTAATTTTCTGATGTCTCCCCCCTCTCTGTGGTACCTAGATTATCTAGTACCAACCACTTTAGCTGAGACACATGGTGTTTAATTGAGTTGAAATGACATGACACTGGGGTACCAGATGCTGTTTCTTAAAGTTTCTGATGTCACCTTATGTTTCTTTATCCTCTCTTTTACTTTGCGGATAGTTTGGCCTATGTATACTATTTCACAAGGGCATTTTAGCATATACAGCGCATATTCAGAGTTACAGGTTGCATAATCATGTATATGGACCTTAATTCCCCAATTTACTTGCACCCTATACCGGTATGGGGGTGGGGTTAAAAGGATTTAAGTACCTGAGATAATATGAGCACTAACTGACACTTGATAAAGAGCCACACTAGCTTGAAACATGTTGCAGCACAATATCTGCGGTTTCTGAGCCTGTTTTCCAAACATATTTTGTTCGATCGACATTTTGGGACAGAAGCAGTGGAACGGACACTCTATGAGCTACTGGGGCAAAATGATTTGTTTTCATACATATGAAAAGAATACATGCTGCGAGGAGGGAGCTTGGCGGCGGCCAGTGGAGGGGGGGAATGCGTTTAGTTCTCCTTTAATGTTTTCACAACTCACCAATTTTTTTCTATAATCCTTATGTTTCAAATGTACACAAACCCTTTAGATGGTAAGCTCATGCAAGTAGGGCCCTCTAATACTATTCTTACTCTGTAAACCCTCATTCTTAAATTCTGTGGTTTCAAACTCATTCTGTGCTTTCAAACTATTCAGAAAGCAGATAAGAAACTAGGATAGGAAATTTTGTAGGGATAGCTAAAGTTAGCACATTTACAGTTTTATAATTTGGAGTATAAAGGCATATTGACTTTTTTGAATTCAGTATATAGCTAAAAATATAACGTTTTGTGAGGTTCTCTCAGAGTTAGCCTGGAGTTTTATTTGCATCAATCAAAGCTCCCTATTTACAAATCATAGTCTCTAGGAACCATGCATATTTGGTGCACTATAAATATGTAGTATCACTCAAATACAGATGTTCAGTGTGGGACTGGCCCGGCGGAACATCAGGAAAAAACCCAGTGGGCCCTGACACTCATGGGCCCCTGCTGGGCCAGACCCCTTCTCCGGAAGACAACTCTCTACAAAAAAAACAAACATTTTTTTCGTCGCTGCCCAGCAGTCAGTGCATGCGTGCTGAGTGGTGCCGTCCCAGTACAACCCTGCAGATGTTCCCTTATTTTTTTTTTTTTACTGTATACATTTTGTCTTTTTACCCAATACCCAATTAAGTAATGTTTGACAACTGTGTTGATTCAAAGATGTTGGTAAAATATATTTATTTTTAAGAGATTTGGGAACATTTATTGTACTTTAGTGAATTTGCAGAGTTACGCCTGGCGAAAGGGTTGCAAAACTTTGTTATAGCTGAGCTCCTTTTCAAGCCTATTGTACTCTATGCATGTTAGTAAATCTGTCCCTGCAGATTGTCTTTCTGGCATATTCTGGCAAGCGATTGCCCCTTTGTCTGGCATGCTCTTTCATTATTACAGGCTCTGGCCTGGATATGAATTCCAGCTTAACGTTATATAACAATTGCTATGCAAGTTCAAATAGTTTTACTTTTTGCTTATCCCTTTATACCATTTTATTTGACTAATGGGTGGACTTATTTCAAAACAGAGTAGTGTCTTGGCTTCCTAAAAGTTAAGGCAGAATATAATACGGATATAAAGGATGTCAACCGTTGGATAAATTCCTTTGGTTAAATGGAACCTATACAAGCCTACTGCTAACATGGAACAGATTATGCCCCCTGATCCAGAAGGTATGACACGATATGTGTTTTTTTTTGCAGTCGTATCATTAACATGCAGTAATTATGACTGGGCATCTGCCAATTTAAGCATGATTATGCTTGTCCAAATGGCCATTCAAGTTCTGTTTACCGTAAATCCAGATACAGATGTGCCCCAACTGGCTGACAATAAGAGATAAAATGAGTGATTATTTTACAGTAGTTTGGACAAGTATGTCAAGGACTGAATTGGTTCAGCCAAGAGCTGTTTAGTGTTGAAATCAATTTCAAGAGCTGGAATATCTACCCTTAGGAAATCCAGTAGCCAAACAAAAATTGGGCATAAGCAGGAAAGGCTTTTTAGATTCTTCTGTTTTATGACGGAAAACTCAATAGCTGCTTTTTGTAAAAAACCTTTCCATATTCCACAAGAAATCAGAAAAGAACCAATGGTTCTAAGCCCAGAGACAATTTTGTATATAACACAATACTGAATAATTATTATAAGTTACTGCACAAGCTTAGATCCCTATAATACAGTGTCTATTGCATCTATCAGTGATTTATTTGCACTGCCTTTTTTTTGTTCTGCTTAAAATGGTCTATTTTTTAGAACGTACCTTATAGAAGGAGTGTAACCCTATGCTTTAATGAGGCATGGAAATCTTTATTTCTAAAAGCAGCATTTCACAAGTATCCCTACTATACAGCTTTAAAATGGGGTTATGCAGGGAAACTTTAAAATATATGATCAGATAACTTAAACTATGCTTATTACTTTTCAATTATCCTTAAAGTAAACATTTCTCACCTGTTTCTTTAAAAATATTTCTCTTTCTGTTTGGCTGAGTTTTTAGCACTGCTGCCGTGTAGCACTGGGGTCCTCAAATTAATTCCAAACTGAACCCTATCAATAAGGGCCTACTCTGAGTATTCCAGCTTCCTCCCACAAATCAAAAACATACAATCTTTTTAATTGGCTCTTAATTAAATTGATTTTAGTGTTTTGTTTAAAAGTGTTTTGGACCTTGGATTGTAAGCTCTACTATGACAGGATAGAATATGAATGAAAAAAAAGTACTGTAAAGTGGTATGTAAAAGTGCTATATAAATGAGGGATAACCATTTTTAAATGTGGGCAGTCCCTTTTTGTTTGGACACAACAAAAGGGACTGCAAATTTACTAAGGTTCATATTGTGTTTCCCAGGAAAAATTCAAGTTTTTGAGATATTTTTGAATCAAAAATTAATTTTTCTGGTAAAAATAAATAAACAAATAAGCAGTAGAATTCTTAATGTATCAGATGAAAGTGTAGGACTGACCACACCAGGGATGACTTTGATGAAGTTGGTCAGCTTAAATATATTGCAATATATGGACAAACAATCCCTGTTTTGTTTAAAGGGTAAGGCATTTTTTAGTAGCTTAAGGCACAAAATGTCTCAACGTCCTTAATATATTGATAATGGGTTGAGTGCAGAGGACCACTTGCACTTGCCTTTCCAGGGCAGAGTAATTTGCTCACAGATCAGGAACTGCCCAGTGGATGACAGTGTGTTATGATCTAAAAAGGAGAGCACACATGCTTGATGCCTTTTTCCTCATAGCCAAACTGGCGGGCCGTGGGTACCGTATTGGGTCTGGGCTGGTGCCAGGCGCAGTTAGGTAAAGCTACCATTAGGTTTGTCACCTATCAGTATGTACAAGGCTTATCTATTACGTGTACATGTCAATGGCAGATGTTCCTGAAGAGGCTTCTTGACATCGTTATCTGCGATGGTTTTCGTCCAATAATCCGATAAATTCAAGTTGTTGCAGTGACCATTCGATAAAGTCATGTTTTCAGAGCGTCCGTTCAATAAAATTGCACAATTCAAATTGATGCACGATTTTACTGCAACGTTTTCACACCTACTTTTTCGAGCAAATTTTTTGCTAAATGAGTTAATATCGTAGATGAGCGTTAGATAAATGCGAGTTTTAGTAAATATCCCCCCTTGTGTATGTAAGAACAGGCTTCACCTGTTCTATGTTGCACACATTGAGCACTTTAGTACTGGCTGCTACAGTTAGCAGTGTTGGGGAGTATGGATGGAGGAAAGGGGTCACAATTAAGTGGCCTAGGGATCATATATTATAAATAAAGCTGTATTATAAGCATGTTTCCTTGGTGTGATGGTGAAAACTGTAAATCCTTGGATTCTGTTGATGTATGATGTCTATGTATGTATATGCTAGTAAAAATGACAGCAGTAATCCTGCAGTTATTTACTGTACATCCCTGTGGAAACTGCAGAAGCAGTCAAGCAAAAAATACATGCTGGGATACTTGGTGATTTTATTTACATATTCCCTCTTGATTGCTACTCCCTGCTCCAACTCCTGGCCTTTCAGGAGATGAGAGGAAAGAGAAGCAGCCAAGCTTTTCACTTACAGCCATGAAATCTGTGCATCCAATCTCCGCAGCATGACACTTACTGAGATTTACTGTAAATTCCAGCCCGGGCTGCAGCACTAGAGGAGGAAACCAGAGAAGCCTAGAATTTTGAACACAGGACTCTATCTGCCCATACACATGCTAGTTTGCTTTGCTATCTCTTCTTCCAAGGCGCTGCTGTATATTTAGGAGCAGATTTATGAAGGATAGAGTTGAGTTTTTCACAAGAATTCAAATTTTTGAGCTAATTTTCAGGTTAAAAAAAGCTCAAAATGTTTCAAGTGTTTTTTAAACTCGAATTTTTCAATATTTATTATACCCGACCCTGGAAATAGCTTGAATTTGAAAATAGTCAATGGCAGAGGTTGAAGATGTTAATAGCCTTCATGATGTTCAAGGTTTTTTCAGAGGGTTGTGCCCAAAAAATCCATCAATTCGAGCTTTTTTTTGCCGAAAAAAAAAAAAATTGATTAATGTGAGTTTTCAAGTTTTGCAATTCAAACTTGCCGAATTTCGAGTTTTTTCTTAAATAAGAAACTATTCCAGTTGTGAGTTCATTCAAGGTAAAAGTATAGCATACATTATCTGGAACCCCATTATCCAGAAAGCTCTGAATTACAGAAAGGTTGTCTCCAATAGACTCCATTTTATCCAAATAATCCAAATTTTTAAAAAAAGATTTCCTTTTTCTCTGTAATAATAAAACAGTACCTTGTACTTGATGCAACCTAATATAAAAGTAATCCTTATTGGAAGAAAAAACAGCCTATTGGCTGTACTTTATGTTCACATGAATTTCTTGTAGACTGGGAGCGCAGTATCGGATTGGGATGCCAGGGGCCCACCAGAAAACCTTAGACCATGGGCCCACTTTCCAAACTATTATTCCTCCTCTACTCACTTAACCTCTTTATTCTCCTAGTCTATTATATCTACTTACTATATTCTATTGTTCCATTGTTAAGCCTAATTTTTCCTAAAAAGAAATAGGGAATGACCATGAAACAGGCCAAATCGTTAGAAGCAAGATACCCACTGACACCTGGGGACACCGGGAGTTTTCCTGCTATCCCTGTGGGCCAGTCCAACACTGCTGGGAGGCCCATTTACCAAAGTTTGAATTTATGTAATTATTTTCTGAAAAGTACTCCGGTCACATTATTGCACCAGCGCAGATCAAGATATCTTCGGGACTTCTCACATTGATGTATATGCAACCTCAGCAGTTCTGAGATGCCAGATTTTCAGATTCTAACTTTTTCTATCCTTGGGGTATAATAACTTCCGAAAAGTTTGGGATTTTTAGTAAAAAAACAAAAACTTTTTTTTGAGGTTTTTGGCATTCAGAGTTTAATAAATAACTCCCTTAATGTATGAAGATCCAAATTACAGAAAGATCCGTTATCCAGAAAACCCCAGGTCCAGAGCATTGTGGATAAAAGGTCTCATGTATAAAATGTACAGTACCTGTATAAAATACTCTAAAATTCGACCTTTGATAAATAACCCCTTAAATCTGTTATGGTAATAAAGTATTGGATAAGAGATCGCTGATTGGCAACCTGTAGAAATATATGTTATGCAGGTTCCTTCTACTGCAATATATAATGGGCAAAGAATATGATTATAATATGATAAGCAAAGCCCTCTTTCCCAATTACAAATCGGGTTGAAAAAAGACAAAGTCCATCAAGTTCAACCCCTCCAAATGAAAACCCAGCATCCATACACACACCCCACCCTACTTTTAATTAAATTCTATATACCCATACTAACTATAGAGCTTAGTATCACAATAGCCTTTGATATTTTGTCTGTCCAAAAATTCATCCAAGCCATTCTTAAAGGAATTAACTGAATTAGCCATCACAACATCACCCGGCAGTGCATTCCACAACCTCACTGTCCTGACTGTGAAGAACCCCCTACGTTGCTTCAAATGAAAGTTCTTTTCTTCTAGTCTAAATGTGTGGCCTCTGGTACGGTGATACTCTTTATAGGTAAAAAGGTCCCCTGTTATTTGTCTATAATGTCCTCTAATGTACCTCTTACTGTAAAGTGAAATCATGTCCCCAACCTTGACAGTCTACCCTCATAAGTTAAGTCTTCCATCCCTCTAACCAATTTAGTTGCATGTCTCTGCATCTCTACAGCTCATTTATATCCCTCTTAAGGACTGGAGTCCAAAACTGAACTGCATACTCCAGATGAGGCCTTACCAGGGACCTATAAAGAGGCAGAATTATGTTTTCATCCCTTGAGTTAATGCCCTTTTTCATGCAAGACAGAACTTTATTTGCTTTAGTAGCCACAGAATGACACTGCCCAGGATTAGACAACTTGTTATCTACAAAGACCCCTAGATACTTCTCATTTAAGGAAACTCCCAACACACTGCCATTTAGTGTATAACTTGCATTTATATTATTTTTGCGAAAGTGCATAACATTGAACCTCATTTTCCAGATTGCATCCCAGTTTTCTAACTTAGACAAATCATGTGTGTGTGCTCTGCATATTTAATTCCTATACCCTTCAGTTGTACAAAGATGCTGAAATGTCTTTGTAGAAAACACAGCAATGTGGGCCCATATACCAATGCCCCTTAGCCCTTTGGGAGATACATAAATTATAATTGATTGCATCCATGCAGTTAATGGAAGGATAATTTTCTTACCCATTGATTAAGTAAGCCAAGCATTCAGTAGACTGTTATAACACACAGTATGTTTTTGCATGTTTTGTTATTACCGTGGGGAACACTGCAGCTTTTCCGGATTTGTGTTTAAAGGGATACTGTCATGGGAAAATATATTTTTTCAAAATGAATCAGTTAATAGTGCTGCTCCAGCAGACTTCTGCACTGAAATTCATTTCTCAAAAGAGCAAACAGATTTTTTTATATTCAATTTTGGAATCTGACATGGGGCTAGACATATTGTCAATTTCCCAGCTGCCCCAAGTCATGTGACTTGTGATTTGATAAACTTCAATCACTCTTTACTGCTGTACTGCAAGTTGGAATGATATCCCCCCTCCCTTTCCCCACCAGCAGCCAAACAAAAGAACAATGGGAAGGTAACCAGATAGCAGCTCCCTAACACAAGATAACAGCTGTCTGGTAGATCTAAGAACAGCACTCAATAGTAAAAACCCATGTCTCACTGAGACACATTCAGTTACATTGAGAAGGAAAAACAGCAGCCTGCCAGAAAGCATTTCTCTCCTAAAGTGCAGGCACAAGTCACATGACCAGGGGCAGCTGGGAAATTGACAAAATGTCTAGCCCCAGATTTCAAAATTGAATATAAAAAAATCTTTTTTATATTCTCTTTTGAGAAATGGATTTCAGTGCAGAAGTCTGCTGGAGTAGCTCTATTAACTGAAGTGTTTTGAAAAAAAAACATGTTTTCTGATGACAGGATCCCTTTAACTTAAAGAGATTTATGACTTGGTGTTACTAAGCCACACTTCCCAATATATTTTGTTGCTGTGAAAAAAGTTTTCTGATGCAGGGTAAGGAGAAAAAGAGAAAGAGGGGTTTATGTTGGTGCCACTGGAAATGAAGAAAAAGAGGTAATCTTGGCTTATTTAAAGGGGAAGTAAAACTTTAGTATACTATGGCATGCCCAATTTTAGCAGCTTTTTAACAATCTTATAAAATACATATTTTTAGACATGCGTTAACTTCCGCATGTGTTACTTGACCGACGGACTGTAATTACGTTATCAATTTCACGTAATTCTCGAGAGACGTATCAACACGGAAGCCTTAAATTTGCATGTGAAAGCGAGCAAATCTACTTTTGCCTTGACAAAGCCCAGGCGAAAAGCGCGTTGGCAGAACCTTTAGCATTTAAAAGACGGCATTGATTCTTAACTCCGATTTTAAAATGAATTCTGTGGATTGCGGATAATCTTACTTTAGCTTACCGCATTTAATTCTCTTATTCTCTTTTTAACACATGGCACTGAGTGATTTGGGGTTTTATAGGGAAGAAGATCATCTCTCCTAAGATATAGAAAGGTAGTTTTGAGACCACGGACCTACTTTCTCCCCGTGTGTGGTCCCAAGGCAGGCCTGGACTGAGAATTAAAATAGGCCCTGGCATTTCAGGTACATAGAGGCCCACTCAGCCAACACAGAGGCCCAAACAGCCCCAACAAGCCCACTAAATACTGACTTTCTATGGCACCTTATAGCAGCCCCTCTGGCATTTGCCAGAACCCACAGATTGCCAGTCCAGGCCTGTCCCAGGGCCTAGAAAATACAAACCGGCAGCAGTTTATTGGAACTTTTCCACCTCTTTTTTCATTTTCTCACTTATATTTCTTAAATGTTGGTTTTGGTAATTGTTTTTAGAAACTAATGAATTTATCTTCCATTATCTAATAGCAGTAGCTAAATAATTCCTCTCCTCTCCAGCATCTGATGTCAGAACACTTTATTTATAAGGATATCATTTATAGTTTGTCCCATAATATATAAAGATAAACACTATGAAAGAGCAATTCTGCATGGTCAACATTCCCAGGTACAGGTGAAGAAAATATATAAAGAAGAGAAGAAGTACTGGTTTCAACAGAATCTTCCCAAAAATGTTTTTGATATCATGCAAATTCCATATTTCTATGTATGTGTGTGTGTCTATACATCCACATGTCATAGTGTGGCATTCCATCACTACAAATTCATAGCCAAATTCCTTTTTATATACAAAGGATTTTCTGGACAGTAAATATGTCAATACATATGCATATTTTCCATTAATATGTAAACTTGGCCAACGCAGTTTAATTTTATCTGCAATAAATTTGCCAACCTAAACTTGGATTTTAATTTGTAAAAAGATTGCACTCAGAACAAAAGATGATGTGATTATTTAGCGCTGTCTCAAGACCAAAAATGTGTCATGTATCCTATTTTTCCTCCATCTGCTTCAAATTCTGTTTATGGAGGTTTTGTGATTATCCTCAGCTTTCCTATGTGTGCAATTAACCATATGTGGATAAAATCAACTAGTTTTATGTTCTGGAAAATTAGGCCAGCACACATTTTAAAGCAATGTGTTTATTATGTGTGTGGAACAGAGTCATGACTTGGCACCAGTCGTTGTTGCAGCTGATAGGGAAATTCTTTGGTGGCTGAAGTTACTCTACTGGATCCGTGGATGCAACTGGTTGAGGTGATTATTATATCACTTATACACAACATTGTAAAACAATATCAAGTTGTACATTCTGATCACTAAAAATACTTGAAAGAACATGTGTTGAGTGCAAAAGTGTTATGGGGATATTTATCAAACATGTTAAAATGGCAGCTCTTTTTAATATGAATTCTGTGCAGCAATAAATAAATAGCTAAACGCAAAGCCACAGATACAGTGGATCAAAATGCACTGCTTTTACATTTTTTGATTTTTAATAATTTTAATAATCTAATAATTTTATCAAACATTTAAATTACAATCATCTTCACAATATATTTTAGCCTGCTATAAAAATTTGTCTTTGTTCCCAGATTTATCTAGATTTTGCCCTGCTGCAATCAAAAGGAAATTTATTTTTTATAGACAATAATATTTTGGGTGCCAATATACAAAGATAAAAAAAGTTTGAACATTTCCCTCCAGCCCAGGAAAAGCATGGGGTTGGAGTACAATCCAGAAGCAGGTGCCAGTTACATTTATTTGGTATGAATAATTATTAGCGACATGGATCAGTTATCTGGAAACTTGTTATGTAGAAAGCTCCAAATTACGGGAAGGCCGTCTCTTAAATAATTGAAATTTTTAATTTTAATAATAATAACAACAACAACAGTACATTGAACTAAGATATAATTGGAAGCAAAACAAGACTATTGGGTTTATTTAAGATTTAAATGATTTCATTTAGTAGACAAGCTATGCAGATCCAAATTACAGAAAGATCCTTTATCCTGAAAACCCCAGGTCCCCAGTGTCCTGTACCTATATTCTCAATTAAACATTCAATTATATCTCCAACCAACCCAGGCAACAGCAATGTTGAGTTGAGAGGCCTATGTAGGACTTGTACTTTTATATTACCTTCTGATAACTGCTGCCTGGCTAATTAAGTCATAGCAACCAAATAGCTGTTGATATTCTAAACCAGAGTACTGGAGATAAAAAAACTGTAAAGAATGCAAATCCACTGGAGAGCTTTTTAGATGCAATCACTGAAGATTTATTTAAGGTAGCATAGCACTGTGTGGTCCGAAATATGTAGTGTTATGCTACTTTGCTTATAATAAATCTACCCTGATTGCATCTATAAAGCACTCCAGGGGATTTGTGTTCTTTTACGATACTGGTTTGGAATCGGCTCTTCCACCTACTGTTGTTGAGCCTCCATATACATTTTGGTTTGATTGCAGTGATAATACTGGATGTCAACTAGCTACCCAGAAAAAGTCTAAATTCAAATTGCTTTAGAATACTTCTGTTCACAAAATACTAGAAAAATAAGTAATAGCCCTTTTAAACTTTTTTTTAGATCTATAACATTTTCTTTGAATGCTATTTATAATTTTGCCTTAAAAGTATCTGCCTGATGCTTTTACATTACCTTTCTTACCACCTTTACCCTATGAGGGGGCTGCCATATTTGTGCAGAAGGAGTCTGTTAGCATTAGAAACTCATCTTAGTTGAGCTGGACAGCCAGGTTGACAAAACAGTTAGGTCTAGGAACCAGGGAAAAACTATAAACATGACCTATATGTGATTTTTCATGTAGATTTATATTTTGAAAATATAATTTTTAGTGTCAGTATCACTTTAAGAGGCTAAATATCCCTAAATTTGGTCACTATAACTTGATTCACAAATAACTTGATTCTCACAGGCCACTGTGTTGCTTCCAGTGACTGACTGGTATAGAAAAGTTATATGAAAAAGTTATAGAACAGTTATATGAAATACAATTAATGTTTTGACATAGTCAGGATGTTTTGTCCATATTCAGGATAATTTTAGATGACTTGAATATTGTCCTCTAAGTGAGCTTTTTGAACACTAGTGTGTGTGTGTATTTTAGAACTGTTTATGTAACATCCTACAGTATGTGATATAATAGAAAAGGCTTGACTGGTCAATAGGAATGCACTGAATCCACTATTTATGGATTAAGCAGAAAAATATAATAAGAAGAATATTTTATAAAGGAACCAGATCCAAACCATCTTTTACATATGCAAATTATAGCAAAGGGGAGTTAAAAACAACCACAAACCCAGCATGTGGAAACCCCCCCCCCAAATTCCTACTGTGACCGACCCTTGTGTGTGACATACTCTGCCTGCCCTATGCTCCCTGTGTGTGTCATACTCTGCCTGTCCTATGCTCCCTGTGTGTGCCATACTCTGCCTGCCCTATGCTCCCTGTGTCTGTCATACTCTGCCTGCCCTCTGCTCCCCATGTGTCAAACTCTGCCTGCCCTATGCTACCTGTGTGTGTCATACTCTGCCTGCCCTATGCTCTCCGTGTGTGTCATACTCTGCCTGCCCTTTGTTCTTCGTGTGTGCACTACTCTGCCTGCCTACTCTGCCTGTGTGTGCCATACTTTGCCTGGGGGAGGTGAACCTGGTAGGGGTTTGTTCTGGTGGCATTTGGAAATACTTGTTAGCGGTCCCTAAGGTGTTTAATCATGTAATGGGGGTTGATGTGTTATACACAGGGGAGGATGAGGCATTTGGATTTAAGGGCATTTCTTAATATGACATAATAAAATGTTTCACATATGAGAGATGAGTGATAACACTGCAGTGAGCACAAACCATTTGGTTTTTTAGTGTGCTGCCACCATTAATGTGGACATGCTCTTAAAAGTTCTTGTGGTTTAAAAACAGGGAGTGGTTACCACTGGCTTCCATTATTGTCCCTCTACCACGTAGACCAGAAAAAATGCCAGCCCTCTGTATCACCGAAGTTGGACAGCACTGGCCTAGGATATGCCTGTTTATGATTTACGTTAAATAACTTAGGGGCACATTTTTGCATTTCACTGCAATTAGCATGATTCATGTTTTTTCTTACAAGCATGGCAGATTTTAAATGTATATCTAAATACACACTCTCATCTCTGGAAATATATGACCTTTATTGTATATTTTAATATTTTTATTGGTTGTTTTTAATTTCCAAAGTGCACCCATTTCCCATTGCTGCACCAGATGAACAATAAGAGTAAACAGCAAACATAAAGTGATGGACTAACACAAAGGGTCAGAGTGCCCTGCTCCATGTCACTTCACATTCTAGCTCTGCTGTAGGTAAAGATATGAATAGGAGTTTTTTCTTGTAAGCAGAGCGTTTGTTTTCTATGAGCTTTTTGACCAAAGATGGCAAGTCAGTTAATGATATTCTCTGTGCTCTGATCATATTAATATGACTCAAGGTTTCTGTTTATATAGGCCCATTAACTGATACAATGACAACAGGTTAAGCTCTTGCATATATTTCCTTAAACATAAGAAACAAAGGGGTACATTTATCAAGTATCATGAGATAAAGTATATCAAATAAACTTGAATATTCACTTTTTTGTGCAACAAAAACATCAGTTATCTAATTTCCAATATCAGAATATCCACTTCCAATAGATTTCTATGGCATCTCATCGTTTAAACTTTCAGCCTAAATCAAAAGGAAAGTGTTGTAGGTCACATGAGCATTAATAAACACAAATCTTTCACCTTGACCTTAAATAAATGTACCCCTAAGCGGCAAGATTATTTTAAGGTAAAAGTTTCACGGTAAAGAAGTTTCACCCATAAAAAGGTTTCCTTATACTGACGCTGATATATAGACGGCTGATACTTGCTGCCCGTCATTACAGCTGAGTGAATGCACTGATATTTAGTTTTTTTTTTTTTTTGCATTGCTGCTATTGATTCATAGAAGATATGTACTGTAATTATGTGAGCAGAAAATGGATTTGGTGATTTAAATGAGTTGCTGTAATTAAATGTCACTTACACTGGGCTGCCTGTAATGCTAGTGCCCCCCCCCTTTATGTATCTATTCTTTAGTGCGTAAGTAGAATTACATGAATCACCTGCACACATATCTACTAGAAGCTGTACCCAAGGAGATCTTAAGAAAGGTCAGCGGAAAAAAAAATCTCTGGACTCTTTTTACAACTCATTTTCCTTGTTGTATGTTGGAAGCATATAATGAAAGCAATTCCAGAAAATAGTAAGTTGTTACTGAGGGATGATGCTGTAGAAGAACAGAACACACAAACAAAATATAGTATAATCCAATGATTGCTTTTTTCAATCGATCACAAGAGGGATCAGCAGCAACAAAGTCCTCACTGTATGTCAAAAGCATCAGCTGCCACTCAGTATTGGCATGTAAAAGGATATGTAAGGTAAGCACTGTAGTACTTTACGGTTTTCAATTTGACTTGCATTTGGCAGTTCATTTCCATGAACCGCATACAAATGAAAAAAAATAAAAGATGGCAACATAAGCAGGCAAAAAGTTCCTGGATGTGCACAATAGGAGCTGTGATTGTTTAGTTTTAGCCACTATGTGGACAAATACAAGAGGTCCTCTGCACTCAACCCATTATCATTATATTTAAGACATTGAGACAATTTGTGCATACAGCTACTAAAATGCCTTACCCTTAAAACAAAACAGGGATTGTTTGCCCATATATTGCAATATATTTAAACTACGTCAAAGTCATCCCATATCTGGCCAGTCCTACACTCAAATTGCATCTGATTCATTCATAATTCTATTGACTCATTATACATTTTACAAAGAGACTGTTTTACCTGCAACTTACTAGCTGCTTTCAAGGTTATAACTCCCAAACATAGCTGCCCTTTTATTTGCCAACACTGGGATCACCTGACTATAGCTGGGAAGGGTGGGAGATACAACAAGGAGCTGGCCACTGCTCCTGTATAACTGTAACAAACAAGGGAAAGTTGTGCTCACCACTTATTTTTAAAACCATTAGGCTGGGGTGCAATGAGGCTGTGACCACAAAATACATATAGACAAATACAAGAGTCCTCTGCACTCAACCCATTATCAATATATTTAAGACAGAGACATTTTGTGCATACTGCTACTGAAAAATGTCTTACCCTTTAAACAAAACAGGGATTGTTTGTCCATATATTGCAATATATTTAAGCTGGCCAACTACGTCAAAGTCATCCCATATCTGGCCAGTCCTACACTCAATTTTCATCTGATTCATTAAGAATTCTATTGCTTCATTATACATTTTACACAGGGACTAAGTCACTATGTGAACTGGCAGTCTTTTAACTTTCTCCTGCCGATCTTCACACAGTCTCTTAGCTGTATCCAAAAAAATCTCCAAAATTTATAAATAGATCAGCGCCTATGGCAACTGAGGAGAAAAAACCCAAAAACCCAAAATAGTGCAGTATATTTGGATATTATGATGACACTCTTTATAAGATGTGCTTCCCCTTTAAATCTTTAAATCTCATTGGTTGGGGATCACTGCACTAGTTTGTAACAAGTTACAGGTAATGCCTTTAGTGTGGAATGTTCCAGTAGGAGGTGTTTTCAGAGGAGGGGATTAACCTGGGAAAAATATAAAAGCTATGGATGAGTGCCCTAGTCCTTTTGGCTGCCATTCAAGGTTGATAATAATAGCGATGAAGAAGAAGATGATGATGATTATTATTAATATCTACATATTCCCCAACACTTTATTGAGTTTATGCATCATTTAGTACCTGCCCTATACAGCCAATTCTATCGCAATCATAAACAGTATGGTTAGTAATAGTATAGATCAGATGCTATTTACCCTTCCTGTATGTTTAATGCATGAAAAAAGTGCCTGAGTAAACCTACTTCAGATAAAGTGTGTAGGTGAGAGCTAGAACCATCTATACATCTCAGGCTATAGACATCAAAGTGTGTGCGGGGCATGACGTAACATGGCCGGCCAGGTACCTGGGGTGCCAAGCAGGTATTGCCTGGCACTGCCCCACATGTTTTATTGATATGTAAATATAGCTTTGTGTTCATAAAAGATACTCAAAGGCAAAACATGAATGCATGTAAAACATTATATGATTGATATAGTGGGCAAGTTGCCCAATCTAAGCCTGAAAACTAAATACCTGTTAGTTTGACATTGATGGTAGGAACGTTTTTGGAGGTGGTAAGTTATTGAACAGATGCATAATAGATCTTGGCAGACACGTTTCATTGCCTTCTATGAGGAGGTGAGCAGTAGCCTAGACATTGCGGTGGCAAAGGATGTGATGTATTTTGCTAAAGCATTTGATACAGTACCACACAGAAGGTTACCGAGACTAAAGAATATTTTGTACTTGTAGAAAATATTTGTACTTGGCTTTGTGCTGTACATCACCTGGGTGATGTCTCTATATTTCTATAATGTGCCTTTTGTACTCAGAAGATGTAAAAGGACTTTGTGCCTCAGCTGTTTTTGTTTTGCCTTAATAAATATGGCTGGTTGCCTACAAAATAAACTCTAGGCAGAGACTATGCAACTGTTTAGTTGAAGATGATTAAAAACAGCTCTGTTTACAGTTGTTTGCACAATGGTTTCATTTGTTGTGTTACTTTCTATCAACAAGTGACTAGCAGAACCAAATGTAACACTGGACAAAATATGAGATAACTCTTGAAAACAAAATTTTTGCCTGTTTCAAATTTGTGAACTTGAATTTATTGTACATTCAATGTATTTGTCAAAATGTTGGTTAGTAATCTGTATTGAAAAGTCACAAAAGTGCTTCTTGTAGGCAGAATTAAATGTTTGTCATAAATACAGTGAAATTTTTTTTTCCCAGGAAAGACATCTGTATGTCTTAAATTCAGAACAATTTAATTTTATAAAGTGTCCATCTGAAATGATCCTATTTTTACAGGGGCACAGCATACCTTGTAATTTCTGCATTGATGCATTGCATATTTCCTTTGTAGTAGAAACTTTTTCAAAGTGCTAGTTCTTCATATGCATGGTTTTACATTTCTGGGACAAAGCCAAAGTAAGGTGATGCCTTTCCATGTTGGCACAGAGCAGTTACTGGAAAGAACAGTGGTTATGAGACAGAAGGCACAACTGTGTTTCATTTATATATAGTATATCTCTTAAAGGAACAGTAACATCAAAAAATAAAAGTGTTTTAAAGTAATGAAAATATAATGCAGTGTTGCCCTGCACTGGTAAAACTGCTTTGTTTGCTTAAGAAACACTACTATTGTTTATATAAATAAGCTGCTGTGTAGCAATGGGGGCAGCCATTCAAAGGAGAAAAAGCTCAAGTTACACAGCAGATATCATATAAGCTCTGTCTGTCTAATGGTGTTATCTGTTATCCATTAGTTAACCTGTGCCATATAGCCGTTTTTCAATTTTCAACAAACACACCAGTTTAACCAGTGCAGGGCAACACTACATGATTTATTCATTACTTTAAAACACTTACATTTTTTGGTGTTACTGTTCCTTTAACCCTGATCAGCAGGAATCATTTTAATGAATCTTAATCCTTAATGTGCCAGGGTCTTTATCTTGAGACCTACATGGCCAGTAAACATGTTGCATGCCATTAATCAAGGTATAGCAAAAAGAAGTTGGTCAGTGGTGGGAATGAGGACTCTTTCCAGCCTCCAATATCGGATGCAAACAGGTTTGGACTGGAGCCTTTAGGGCCCACCGGGCTGCAAACAAAGGGCCCTCCTTGCAGTCCCCTGTGGCCCCTCCTGACCTCTGATTACCTGGTCCACCGCGCAATGTGTGAACGCGGCGCACAGTCTTATTTCTTTATGCAGCAGCCAGGGGGACCAGGTCTGACACTGGATGCAAGAAGGTAGATATAGTATCACCAACTAACCAATGAATGGCTGTTTGTGGAGTAACTCTGATATATATGGCTAATATATTTATAAACTTTTTGGGCCAACAAAGCCCCTTGTCAAGTGAACTAGCTAACTAAACATACATGCATGTTCTCTATTATCTCTATAATCAGTTGTCTCATACTTTAGGAGAACTAAAACTTAACTAAAGAAGTAGGCTAGAAATGTTGTACATTACGTTTTGGGCTTCTGTACCAGGCAAGGCAACTACAGCCCTTTATGTATCTCCAAAGATGCCCCAGTAGCTCCCCATCTTCTTTTCTGCTGATTCACTGCACATACTCTGTGCTGCTGTCACAGATAATTACTACATGACAGCACAAAAACCAGTGCAACTAGTATGAAAATGTAATGATCAGCCTTGTAACATCAACTTATATTACAGACAAACCTTGAAAATTTGCAACAACTACTAAGCTTAGCTTCTCAACATCTGCTCAGAGCCAACTGAGCATGTGAGTGTCGCAGACACTTTCCAAGATGGTGACCCCCTGTGACAAGTTTGAAGTTCTGGATCATTGCTGCTATTGAGAAACTTTAGGCTGGTGCAATAAGTTCAGTATATAAAATATGGCATTTTTTGCCACATACATTTTTATGGTTTAGTTCTCCTTTAAAGTCAAATTACTTTTAACCTCATATATAATAAAAGGCACTAAGCTTGCCAAGGAGCAGTAACCCATAGCACACAATCAGTAGGTACAATTTACTGGTCTCCTGTACCAGTAACATCTCAGACATTACCCAACCCTACCTGCATGGGGTTTAGTTTATCCCGACCCGGAAACTGAAAACAAGATAATTAGAAACGGAAGACCAACCTATTCTTGCGGGTTCCCAGTAAGACCAGTCCCGGATCATCAATTACAAAAATCTTGCAGAGGGACATAGTGTTAATCTGCTAAGAGCACTACTGTTCTCACCTCAGTAACAATATCTGAGAATCTGTGACCTTTTTGTCACCATACTACAATATATATATATATATATATATACACATATATACACACAGTATTAACAATTTTTTTTCAAGTTTATTGTTCTATAGTCTTACACTTTATTCTGGAATCAAATATTCTGCAGTGTGCATAATGCATTGGACCAGATTACAGATGTTTCATACAGATTTATTTCATAATAATTTTCTGAATTGATCTAATAATTTTTCATCTTAGTCAATCCTTCATACCTATCCACACATTTTGTAGCGTCTTCTGAAATCATGAGTGATGTGGTCAGCATGTTTTACCAATTTTGTTTTAAAATAATGTTCTTTCCCATGCATGATGATGTTCTGTCTACCATAGAGCTGTTCAATCATCTGTCCACCAGCATGGGGATATTAGAAGTGTTAACATTTTAGATAAATGTGGTTAAAACAAGAAATCATAGATAGAAGTTGCATAATTTTGCATAACTATATGAAGATATATCAGAGATTGCATTATTCTTCCATCAGGAATATACCTGTCTGGCTACACCTCTGATTCACCCAAATCCTGCCCCTTTAGCATAACAGGGCATATTTGCACAGTGTTGGAGTGTTAGCAAGTGAGTCCTAGTGTCTTTCTGTTGTCTGCACATGTTGTGTTCTCATTTGTCCGTATAACCCTTGGTTGTCACTACTTTCTATATAGTGTGTCAGGATTTCACTCCAACACACGCTGCACCTTCTGAAAATCAGACAAACCTGAGAACCCACCAAATTATTGGGGTGGAGGACTGGGAAACTTTATTCTTGCATGGTGTTTCTATTTAATGAACTAGAAGAAATATACAGTCTAATCAGGAGTAAAAAACAAACAAATGGTAAAGTATATTTATAATAGTAAGCTTTATACTGTATAAGAAAAAGAACAAAACATGGGTTTGTACAGTAATTCCATAGAACTGTCCATGCAATTAAGACTCATGGGGCTAAGAAACTGCACATGATGGCTAACTTAAGTTCAGTCTTTTACATGACAGCTCTTTTATAATCCACAGGTAGCTTTTACTGAACAAAGGCACACCCAAGGAGGGGGAGATAGGTTAGTATTTTGATCTTCAATAGACATTCTTATTTTGATGCTCTCTTGCATGGGTCTCTCACCTTAGCTTAATATCTAATTGATGATGAAATAAATAATGAAAAAAAAATCATAATTTGCTTCTAGTTGGAAGTATGTATCTGGGAAGTTTATATCCTGGATACTTCAGTTTGTTTGCATTGCAGAGTGTTTTTCTTGTTTGCTCTTCTGTTGCATATTCATTTCCTGTGGTATCAATAAATAACTGTAGAGCTCGATCCTCGGAGACAGCTCTCTTCAGCTGTGACTCTACATGCAGATGTCTGATGTGCTGTCATTAATCATCCATGATGTTATCCAGTAGTTTGATGATCACCAAAATAGATAATTAAATTTTCTCTTTCCTTAGTTTTGGATCATACTTAAGAATCTATTTGGCGGTAATTTCATGGCTTGACTGCCAAGGCTCAGCTCATTCGGTATAATTTGAGGTTTCGCACTTACATATTATTTTAGCAGATAGATTCAATGTGCTTTGCTAAACAATATGCAGCATTGATGGAGTGCTGTACTTGGCACCAAGTAAATGAGCTTGGACCATAGGACATCCCGTTCCCCATGATTCCAATCAAACTGTGGGAATAATGTTTCAATACATTTACCATTATGTCATCACCATGCAAATGGCAGCACTATTGGTTTTCTACTTGTTATGGAATGGAAGGTAAGTGTGCCTATAAAGAAACTCAAGGTATGTAAAGTACACAGATCCCACAAAGAAAGCTTCTAACATCTCAAACAGATAAATGCAAATTACTCCTGATAACAGGAGTAGAAAGGGCAAATGTTAGAGCTGATTGTCATCTCCCAAAAAGCAAAACCAAATATGTTCATCAAAATAAGTCCAAACCCCATATTCCACAGGTAAAACCATATGCAATAACAAATTTTATTTCTCAAAGAAAAGCTCATTTACCCAAGTCAATAACATCAAATCATGAAGAACAAAAGGAATTGTTTCTTAATTTGGATCTCCTTAACTTAAGTCTACGTAAAAATTCAAAATTAATTAAGCCCAGAAGCATTGTTCTGCCTCCATTAAGGATTAATTATATCTTCCTAAGTACATATGTACCTTCCTAAGTACATATATTTTGGAACTGGGTTTTCTGGAGAAGGTGTCTTGTCATAATTTGGATCTCCATACTTTATGGCTGCTTAAAAATCATTTAATCATTAATTACTCCCAATAGGATTGTTTTGCCTACAATAAAGATTAATTATATCTTAGTTGAGATCAAGTACAAGGTTTTATTATTACAGAGAGCATTTTTAATTATTTAATTAAAATTGAGTCTATGGGATATGGCCTTCCCATAATTCTGGGCTTTCTGGATACAACAGATCCCATACCTGTATGATTAATCCTTATTGGAGGCAACATATTCCTATTGAGTTTATTTAATGTTTACATTATTTTTTAGCAGACTTAAGGTATGAATATCTAAATTCTGGAAAACCCCAGGTCCTGAGCATTCTGGATAACTTGTCCCATGCCTGTATTTTGAGTTTAACTTAAATTATAATAAGAAAAACCTCAGGCACTTCTTTTTATTGTAAAGAAGATGCATTTTATTATACACTCCATTTAAAGGGGTAGGGTGTGGTGCCAAAGATGCATTGCAGACCAAAGAAAATGGACAAAAAGACAAGTCATGGTTTAGGCAATATTTCATGATAGGCTGCTGAAAAAGCAACTAAAAGCAAACAAATCAACTGAAAAGTATAAGTATTTGGTATTTACTGTTATTTTATAGTAAGGTTGTCTATTTAAATACTGTGGATTCATTTTCTATAGTTTTTTTTCTCACTTGGGAGCTAAATAGCAACGTTTGGTGTGCTAATGGGCTTACAGCAATTTGTCACAACCAGCTTCACTTTGCAGTTAGTTTTCGCTCAGTTTGAGGGGGTGGGGTTTGATTAGTTGCACCTGAATAGACTGTATAAATAGAACCCCTGGGGCTCCAGTGGAGCTTGCTCTTGTGTTTAGTTGCTCTTAAGTGTTTGCTCTTTAACTGTTAGTGGAGTTACAAACACCAGAGTTAGTGGGGGATCTGTAAGTGGCGTTATAAACACAGGAGTTTCAAACTAGGTCAAAAGTTTGTTCTAAACCCTAATTTGCACAGTCTGCCATTTTATGCAGATTTGGAACAAGAATTCCAAACTGCTTACCTCTGTGGTGGTTTTAAACAAATTGCCACTTTGGAGGCTCGAGTTAGAGCACTAGAGCAACAAATTGCAACACTGTGATCCACTGACAGTCTTGAAAGGAGTCTCTTGCTCAGTGAGCAGGACCTAGTGGGGTCAGATATCTTGGGGGGAACAGAACATGAGCAGGAAGATGAGGCAGCTAGCTGGGTGACAGTTAGAAAATCTAATGTGGGCAAAAAAAAAATGGAGGCTGATTCGGAGTTTATACATCTCAACAGATTTGCCAGATTTTGTGAAGAAGATGGAAGTGTGGATTGGCAATTCTAGATGGGGCTGATCTCTCTAAAAGCTGGGAGAGCAGTTTCTCTAGTAGTGGTGGGGAGGAGAGCAGAATCAGGCCTTAGCAAAATGTGGTGGTAGGGGATTCAATTATTAGGAGAGTGGATAGGTTATAGGGAAGAGCTTTTGATATGAAACATAACAAAAGTGGTGTAAAGGTGATACCTTTATTGGCTAACTAAGATGATAACCACAGCAAGCTTTCAGAACATTGCAGTTCCTTCTTCAAAGCTGATTACAATGAAGCTCTGTTGGCACTGACATATATACAGCATTTTGTTTACAAAGAAGACTGTGAGGGACAAAAGGAGAAACAACACATAAGAATAATTTGTATTACAAGCAAGGACAGATTTACAGAGAGGTGGGTTATGCAAAGTAGTCCAGACTAGGCACAAATTAGACCTACAGTGTGAAATAGATAACAGATTCCCATAGTAGTTTGTTGTCTCAACAGAAAAAATGAATGTGTTTGTTGCTAGTCTTGGTAATTTGCCATGAATCCATGGCCTAAATTTAGTCCTGTCTCCAGACTCCTGAAGGTTTGCATAAGTTTGTATTCCCATACTTTGCGTTCATTTTCTGTTTTGAAATTGCCTTTGATGACAGAAATTTGAAAGTCTCCCAGACTGTGGTTGGGGCTATTAAAATGTTCACCTACTGGTGTGTTCAATTTTTTATTGTTTATTGTGAACCTGTGGTGATTGGTTCTTTTTCTGAGGCTTTGTCCAGTTTCTCCAATGTAAATGCCTCTAGTTGGGCATTTTGTGCATGTTATTGCATAAACCACATTGCTGGATGAGCAGTTGTAGTGGCCGTGTATATAGTATTCCTCTGTTGTGCCAGGAATTTGTACTCTGTCTGCGGAGAGGATGTGTGGGCATGTCTTACATCTCTTTCTTCCACAAGGGCGGGTCCCATTGTTCGTGGGTCCTGAAAGTGAGCTTCTAATAAGGAGTTTCCTTAGGTTTGGAGGTTGTCTGAATCCCAGAAGAGGTGGATCAGGAAATATAGTATGTAGTCTGTTGTCTTTTTCAAGTGTGCCTTGTAACTCTCTGGCTATTTTTCGAAGGGCCTTTAGCTGTGGGTTGTAGGTTGTAACAAGTGGTACCCGATCTGTATATCTTTTTTGTTTGTATTTCAGTAGTTGGCTTCTAGAGACTTTGGTAGCTCTGTGTATGTTGTGGTCTATGACCCTTGGTTTGTAGCCTCTGTCAATGAAATCTTTTCTGAGGGTTTCAAGGTGCTGATCCCTTTCTGAGGTGTCAGAACAGATCCAGTTGTAGCGTAAGGCCTGGCTGTAGATGATGGCGTGTTTCGTATGGTCTGGATGGAAGCTGTCATACATCAGATAGGATGGTTTGTCTGTGGGTTTCCGATATATGGTGGTATGTAAGGTGCTGTCTTTGATATAAATAGTTGTGTCTAGAAAGTGGATGTGGCTTGAGGAGTGGATTAATTTGAAGTTGATGGTGGGGTGATAGTTATTAAACTGCTCATGGAATTGGATGAGTTTTTGCTCAGTATCTGTCCAAATGATGAGGATGTCATCAATATATCGGAGATATGCTAGGGGTTTTGTGGTGCAGGAGGCAAGGAAATCTTGTTCTAGTTTTGCCATGAAAAGGTTAGCATACTGGGGTGCAAATCTGGTTCCCATACTTTTCCCCATCTGCTGTAGGTACAGTTCTTGGTCAAACAAGAAATAGTTATGAGTAAGTGTAAATTCAATCAGACTCACGACAGTATCAGCTGGTAGACTGTGATTTTGTAGGAATTCCTTGCATGCTGCTGTTCCATTTTTGTGGGGTATGTTGGTGTTCCACATCCATTGTTGCCAAAATGGTTCCCTCTGGTAAACCTCCTATGTTTGCTAGTTTGTTTAGGAGGTCTGTGGTGTCCTGTAAGTAGCTTGTGGTATTTTTTACAAGGGGTTTGAGGATTTGTTCGACCCAACCTGATATGTTCTCCGTCAGTGTTCCGATACCAGAAACAAACTTATGCAAACCTTCAGGAGTCTGGAGACAGGACTAAATTTAGGCCATGGATTCATGGCAAATTACCAAGACTAGCAACAAACACATTCATTTTTTCTGTTGAGACAAGATACTATGGGAATCTGTTATCTATTTCACTCTGTAGGTCTAATTTGTGCCTAATCTGGACTACTTTGCATAACCCACCTCTCTGTCCTTGCTTGTAATACAAATTATGCTTATGTGTTGTTTCTCCTTTTGTCCCTCACAGTCTTCTTTGTAAACAAAATGCTGTACATATGTCAGTGCCAACAGAGCTTCATTGTAATCAGCTTTGAAGAAGGAACTGCAATGTTCTGAAAGCTTGCTGTGATTATCATCTTAGTTAGCCAATAAAGGTATCACCTTTACACCACTTTTGTTATTTTTCATATCAAAAGCTCTTCCCTATAACTTTCTCAACAGGCTAACACGGTGCAAAAAACTTTACCGAGAGTGGATAGGGTAATCTGTCGTCTGTATCGCTACAACCAAACAGTTTGCTTTCTACCTGGTGCCTGGGTTTGGCATGTGGTTGATCGGGTAGACAAATTATTGGGTGGGGCTGGGCATGACCCAACTGTCTTAGTACATATCGGTACAAATGACTAAATAAATGGTAGATGGAAGACCTTAAAGAGTGAGTTCAAGGATCTAGGCTCTAAGCCAGTGCTCTAAGTTCCTAAAGCACTGGGCTGATTTTTCCTTGGGGTACAACAATACAGTCATGACGGATTTCACCTCAATAGAAGGGGGTACACAGTGCTAGGGCTAAGAGGTTGGAGGAGTGTTTAAACTAGGCAAGGGGGTGGGTCAGATATAGGAGGTCCCTCTGTTACAAGGAAAACAGAATAATACTAAATTAACATATAATTTTCCACTAAGTAATGTAAAATTCAAAAGTAAAAGTAGTAACCTCTGCTGTATGTTGGCAAAATGTGAGACCTAGAATTAATTGCATGCTCTAAAAATTATGATATAATTGGTATCACTGAGACCTGGTGGAATGAAACATGTGATTGGACTGTGAATATAAATGGTTTCACCGTTTTTAGGAGGGATTAAAAAGGGTGGAGGAGTATGTTTGTATGCCTGAATTAAAGGCATGCACTAAACAAATAACCATAGCTGGCACTAGTGAGGGTGTGAAATCCCTCTGAGTAGAGATTTTGACTGGGCAAAAGGTTACAGAAAGAATTATCATTGGTGTATGCTATAAACCACCTCGTATAAGTGACGAGTATGAAGCCTAGCTACTCTTATAAATAGAAGCGGCTTCACAACTAGGTCAAGTTATTACTATGGATGACTTCAATTATCCAGAAATTGACTGGGGTAATGGGGTTGTGAAGACAGAAAAAGCTAGTAGGTTTGTAAATATGCGAAATGACAACTTTTTATTCCAACTCGTTCAAGATTAACTCTCTTTTGGACCTTGTAATAATAATAATACTGAACTCATCTCTAGCATTTGTGTGGGTGAGCATTTAGGGAATAGTGATAATAACATGGTCTCCTTTAAGATTCTGTAGCAGAAGCAATTCTATAAGGGAATAATTAAAACACTAAATTTCAGACTTGCAAACTTTGGCAGTATAAGGGCATCTCTGCAACATATTAAGTGAGAAATTCTTTTTACAGGGTTAAACAGAACAAAAATGGGACATCTTTAAAATGCTGCTTAATAAATTAACATGTCAGTATATTCCACTTGTAAGCAAGGAACGTCGTTGCAAAGCAAAACTTTGTTGGTTCAATAGAAGTGTTGGTGTTGAGGTGGGTAAGAAAATACATTCTTTAAAGGCTTTCAAGTTAGCTGGGACAGCCAAATCCTTTATAAGGTACAAGGAGGCCAATAAAGCATGGAAAAAAGCAGACTAGCCAAAATCTATATGGAAAAGGATATTGCAGCAAGCAGTAAAAATAATCCAAAATGATTTTTTAAATACGTTAATAGTAAAAAATGAAGCAGGAAGGGGTGGGACCTTTAATATCAGAGGGGGTTCAGCTGGAATCTGAATTCATATTTTTCGTCTGTCTTCACAAATGAGGAACCAGTTAATGAAGGTTCCTTTCTTAATCCCAATTCTAGTAATACACTAATGATGCATGGTTCAGACATGAGGAAATTCAAAAGAGAATAGTACATAGATATAAACAAAGGCCCAGGGCCAGATGGTATTCATCCCAGGGCACTTAGCAAGCTTGGCTCTGTGATTGTCAAACCTCTTTACTTCATTTTTCAGGATTCATTGAGGTCTGGCATGGTGCCCAAGAGAATGGTGAATTGCTAATGTGAAGCCACTATTCAAAAAGGGATCCTGTTCTCAGCCTCAAAACTATAGGCCAGTTAGTCTGACGTCAGTGGTAGGAAAGCTTTTCGAAGGGTTAATAAATGATAAGATACTGGACTTCATAGCAAATCATAATACGAGTGTGTGCCAGCATGGTTTTATGCATAATAGATCTTGCAAGACTAACTTAATTTCTTTTTATGAGAAGGTAAGCAGGGACCTCGGTTCTGGGATGGCAGTGGATGTGATTTACTTAGACTTTGCTAAAGCATTTGATACAGTGCCACACAGAAGGTTACTGGTTAAATTAAGGAATGTTGGTCTGGAACATAGTATTTGTGCATGGATAGAGAACTGGTTAAAAGACTACAAAGAGTGTGGTAAATGGAACATTTTCTAATTAGATCAGTGTTGTTAGTGGAGTACCGCAGGGCTCTGTACTAGGTCCCTTGCTTTTCAACTTGTTTTATTAATGACCTGGATGTGGGCATTGAAAGTACTGTTTCAGATGATAGCAGAACTATAGATTCCATGCAGGATGCTGACACTTTGCAGAGTGATTAAGTTGGGAAACTGGGCAGCAAACTGGAAAATGAGGTTCAATGTTGATACATGCAAGGTTATGCACTTTGGCAAAAATAATATAAATGCAAGTTATTAAATGGCAATGTGTTGGGAGTTTCCTTAACAGAGAAGGATCTAGGGGTAAATTGTCTAATTCTGAGCAGTGTCATTCTGTGGCCACTAAAGCAAATAAAGTTCTGTCTTGCATAAAAAGGGCATTAACTCAAGGGATGAAAACATAATTATGCCTCTTTATAGTTCCCTGGTAAGGCCTCATATGGAGTATGCAGTGCAGTTTTGGACTCCATGGAAGACTTAAATTATGAGGGTAGACTGTCAAGGTTGGGGTTATTTTCTCTAGAGGGGAGGAGACATGATTACACTTTAAAAGAGGACATTATAGACAAATAGCAGGGGACCTTTTGACCCATAAAGAGGATCACTGTACCAGAGGCCACCCCTTTAGACTAGAAGATTAGAAGCAACGTAGGTGGTTCTGTTAATGCCTTTAAGAATGGCTTGGATGATTTTTTGGACAGATATAATATCAAAGGATATTGTGATACTAAACTCTATAGTTAGTATAGATATGCTTATATGTAATTTATGAAAAGGTATGGAGGGGTGTGTGTATGGATGCTGGGTTTTCATTTGGAGAAGTTGAACTTGATGGACTTTGTCTTTTTTCAACCGATTTAACTATGTAACTAACAATTTAACTATGTAAATGAACTGAACAGAACCTAATGAATGTATAGTGTAACAAGCAGCTTTTAAATACCAGACCGATTAAATCAAAATCTCTGCACCATTTCTTCTAACATAAAAGAGGTTACACTCAAAACTATCTGTGTAGCCTACACTTCATGATTTTTGTTTACTGCGTAACATTATCTGAGCAATAAAAAATACATTAGAAAACAGCAGTTTGCTTTCAGTGCCAAACCATCTGGTGAGGATCTCATAACTCTCAAAAGAGTTTAATCAATCACAAAACACAATATGACGCTGGGGACAGTTTTATTCAAAACATACCGTAAATGCATAAAATATGTCCATAGTTAAAGCCTAAGGACTCGTTACTACTCATACTGAAATGTGTAAAGAGATAGAACCTTGTACTGTGTTCACCCATTTTTGCCACAAAATAATACAAGTACCATTATGCATATTCATTTCTGTTTACAGCACTTGCAATGGTCATTGGCACACAGATAACAGGAAAACAGGTGGTGTACAAAGAAATCTACACTAAATAAAAGAAAACTGTGTTCTCTAAATTGATGAAGGTAGTTCAGGTGACACACCTACTTCCTGACAAGTATGGATCCCTTACAGCTTATATGTGTTCCTCAGGCTTTTTTTTTTGCTATATTTTTAGTGATTTTGCCGTGCCTGATAGCAAACTGTCCACTACAGCTGTTGCCTAATGGAGGTGTAATCTGCAAGTTGTCATCCTGAGGGAATACTCTGATAGCTCTGCAGCATCCTCTTAAGGTTTAAAAAGGCAAGAAAATTATTGCCATAGTATTTTTTTCTCTTGGGACTCAACAACCAGTACATGAATTTTACAGCAATCAAGGCATCCATAATGGGTATGCTAGAGCACCAGGAGATTACATTTAATTCAATTTAAACCTATATTACATAAAATAGAAATTGTTTGGGCAAAGAAATACTTTTTTTGAATTGCAACTTTTATTACATTCCCCTTTTAGTATAAATGTAGAGAACTGTGTACACGATAGTGTTATAGATACACATACATACATGTTTCATTCATTTAAACATTAACTACACCCACTAGACTGGTTTTGCCTTAGTTTGGATCAAGTACATAGTACTGTATTATTAATACAGAGAAAAAAGTAATCATTTTTAAAAAGTTTAATTATTTGATTAAAATGGAGTCTATGGGAGATGGCCTTCCTGTAATTCCTTTCTGTAGTTTTCTGGATAAAGGATCCCATTCCATAACCTTTTCACTGTTGACTTTAAAATCTTGCATAATAAGTAGTATTTATAAAAATGCCTTTGTTGCATTTTGGCTAGAATAAGGCGTAACAGCAACGTTTCCAATTCATCAAATTTTAATGTATGCCCTCTAACATTTTTTTTTAGAACCTTATATATGTACTGTGTCTAGAGTGGTGATAGGCGATTCTACACCTGGGCATTGAAGGAATATGCACATAGCAAAACGCATTTGGTACACCTCCCTGATAGGGGTAGATTTACTAAAGAGCGAAGTGGCTAACGCTAGCAACTTTTCACCAGCGTTGCCACCCACAGGGACATCGCCAATTTACTAACAGGCACAGGCGCCAATTCGCTAGTGAAATGGACTATCGATATCGCTCTGACAAATGGACGTTACTCTGCAAATGCGGATTTTACTGAATGTTACCTTTTTTCGTCAGAGTCACTTACATCATATCCTGTGAGCCGAAAATGCATCAAAGTTCAAAAAAAAACACTGTTGTGCCCTGCCGGGAGATACTGTGAGTTCATGTTCCATAATGCCTATAAGAAAGCTTTGGATTTCTTTCCATACCAAACCAAGGCCCTTACAACAGCGATAATGATAAAAGAAAAGTCTTATCGGGAACCCATAAGAAATTCTTATTAATATGGCAACCATAGGCATTATGGGCTACAAGTTCGGATTAAGTTTAACTACACTTTCAGCATAAGATGAATTGTTATCATATTAAGTGAGATACCTAAAAGTGATGGGCAAATTCGTCCTGTTTCGATTCGCAGAAAAATTTGTGATGTTTCCCGCTACATCAGCGAAACAGCAAAAAGTTCATAAAAACGCAAATTTTGATGGCAGTTTTGAGAATTTATTCACCAGCGGCGAAACACGGAAATTTGCCGTGTCGAATTTATTCGCCCATCAGTAGGCACAATGTAACTGAAAAAGTAGAGTTTTCGTGAAGAGAAAGGTCAATTTACGGATTGGAATGCTGTTCAAGAAATATAAGGGGACTTCCATGGTCCCAACTACAAATTGTTAGTCATATATTGCTCCCTTGATAGACAGCGTTTAAATTTAAAATCTGAGAAAATTAAGCTGTAAAAAAAGGAAAATAGGCAATACGTTTAGTTAAAATTGTTAGTTTATTTTTGTCTTCTTTATACAAATGTTTTACTTATCATTTATGATTATTGATAAATATACAGAACAACCATAGTTGCGCCAGCGCTGGCTTCGCTGCACTTCGCCAGACGAAGTTTCGCCAGGGCACTCTAATTAACTAAAATCTAAAGTTGCGCTCAGGGAGGCGATAGGTAGCAAAGTTGCGCTAGCGTTAATTCGTCAAGCAAATCGAAGTTACGCTAGCGATTCCTAATTTGCATACGGCACAAGTTAAAGTACAATGGACGTATATGTAGCAGCTAAATACATTCCACTACACAAGCCTGGGAATGCGCCATAAAATAAAATAGAGTTGTTATTTTGCCCTATACATGTGCTCACTGTATAGTTTAGGTGCCATATGTTAGGAAATGTAGGGGGGCAGGAGGGTACCCCCAAAAAATGTACGATCTTTTTCAGCCTATCACCCTTAAAAAAGTAAAAAATCTACACAGCTCAGATGTGATCGCCTATTCTTTCCGTAAAAAATAGTGCTTATTTATCCATACGAGGTCATATTACTGCATGGTTTATGTTTCTTCATCAATTTCTCTAGGTTTACTTTTGCTTGTTCTGCTTAAAATATGTTTGCCAATATTAGCTATTCATGCAGGACTTTGGATTTAACCAGCTATTGCTTGTTTCTATCTTGGGATCACTTGAATGTAAAGTAATTGAAGTTAAAGACTTTACAAAGTTCATACGTGTTAAAGATATTTGCAGGACAAGCAAGTTTTCCGTATTTGTAAGTAGAATTAAATACTCTCTGGCAAAATGGAAAGCTGATTGAACTATCGAGATAGCAATTCCTGCATACCTTTTAAAGCTTTAGCTGATAAATGTGATATTTTACAATGTGGAACTCTATCTCTGATGTCAACAAGTGGTGCATCACTCTGTCTCCTTTCCAGCAATTTGGTTTCCCTTTAGTAGAATCAAGCCACATTATTGTATTGCCAACTGGCTTATGTCTTTGTAAGTATTCTTGGAATTTAGCTTGATCTTCTTCTTAACAATAAAACATACGGTTATTTTACATTGTTTTACTGTTTTCTATTTAATAACGTTCTGATTTTTTTCAAACATTTAGTTCAACAAATCTAGATCATAAAGTAAAACCAATAAAATGTTGGGTCCTGGATTTTGAATTAATACAGTCATCAAATAAGCTTCCTAAGGCTCAAAGAGGGAAATTTAATTTAAAAAAAAGGAATAAAGTGCAGAAATAAATAAAAATTCACATTTTGCAGTGCCATATTCTTCATGTGATAGTTATTACATTGCAGTAGAACCCCAATTTTACCAAAAAAATGGTGTATAATATGTGAAAATGTAAAAGCAGGGAAATGCAATATGCATTATATATTGGTGGAACCACAAAAACAGTGGGAAAACTTAAAACCAGAGCATGAAACATGTAGGTTTTTCTGTGACACATTTTCAAAGCTTGCTTTAAAGGAGAACTAAAGCTTAACTAAAGAAGCAGGTTAAAATGTTGTACATTATGTTTTGGCCTTTTGTACCAGCCGAAGGCAACCACAGATCTGTGTCTCCAAAGATGCCCCAGAAGCTCCCCATCTTCTTTTCTACTGATTCACTGCACATGATCTGAAAAGATACTATGGGGTAAAAGCGCAAATTCGCCAGCGTGACGTCATTTAGTTACTTCGCCGATTTACTAATGGGTGCTGGCGTAAATTCGCTAGCGAAGTGGACCTACTCTAGCGCTACTTCACACCCTTACGCCAGGCGAAGTTGCGCTATGACGATGGGACGTAACTACGCTAATTCACTAACTTGCGCATTTTACTGAACATTACCTCTTGCGCCAGACTTGCCTTCGCCACCTCAGACCAGGCGAATTGCAAAAGAGTAGATAGGGATTGCTTCAAAAAAAGTTGAAATTTTTTCTAAGTCCCAAAAAACGCTGGCGTCTTTTCCTTTTTTAAGGGTGATAGGCTGAAAAAGATTGTACATTTTTTGGGGGTACCCTCCTTCCCCCCTACATTTCCTAACATATGGCACCTAAACTATACAGTGAGCACATGTATAGGGCAAAATAACAACTCTATTTTATTTTATAAAGTTTTCCCAGGCTTGTGTAGTGTAATGTATTTGCTACTACATATATGTCCATTGTACTTTAACTTGGCGCCGTATGCAAATTAGGCATCGCTAGCGTAACTTCGCTTTCCTTGATGAACGCTAGTGCAAATTCGCTACTGTTCGCCTCCCTGAGCGCAACTTCGGATTTTAGTGAATTAGCGGCGCCCTGGCGAAGTGTGGCGAAGCCTGCGCTAGCGAAACTCCACAGGTTAGTGAATTTGCCCCTAAATATATAGCATATAAATGTCACACTATAATGCTGAATTTAATTAGTAAATAAATGTTGGTACATTGCAACTCAGTAACCAGCACAATTAGAATCAGAATTTAATAATCAGCCCTGTAGCATCAGCTATTATGAAGGCAAATCTTTTTTTCTGCTTTGATGATTTGTGACAACCCCTAAGCTTAGCTTCATAGCTGCTCAAAGCACACTGAGCATGTGCAGTGTCACTGACACACCTAACAAAATCCAAGATAAGAAACTCCTATGACAACTTTGAAGGCCTGGATCATTACTGCTGTAGAGATGCTAAACCTATAGACTGGTTCAATAAGTTCAATATATAAAATATGGCATATCTATCCATATTCATTTTTGGATAAAATTCTCTATTTAGTGTTGTATTATTTTAATGCAAATATAACAACACAGTGCTTCTTGCATGAACACTAAGGAGCACTAAGGGGTGTGTTTTCAATGATACGCAATTGCTTACTATTACAAAGCTAATCTTACCTCTTTCAGGGGGAAATATTTTCAAAATTACTCAGTAAGTCCAGAATTGGGGACACTACATGTTTTAAAACTCTGGCAACTTTGCCCAAGTGCAGTAACTTATATAAATCAGCCAGTCATTTGCTGTTATTTTGTAACATGAAGTAGATTCAAAAGTATTTGCTGATTGGTTTCTAACTGCTATGGAGCAAAACTTCCCAGCGTTTGTAAATGAGCCCCAGTGTCTTGGTTTACAGTGTTAAACTAATAGTAAGACTATTCCTATGGCTGTACAAATAAAATGTAATAGATACTGGAACACATACAACACAACACATCCGTCTTTGTGCTGAGCTGACCCTTTCTTTCTTTCTTAATTTTTTTGGCTACTTTTGGTTCTTTTCATTGCTTTATGAATTATATAGTACATAAGTCAGCACATGAAAAATTAGTGGTTTCATTTTAATGCTCATAGAAATGCACCATGCTGTCAACTTTCGTTTTCATTTTTTTACATTTTAAAAGCCTGCTGAGTATCTCTTTATTAATAGTATTTATTTTTAATCAGATTACATTTGTACAGTACTTTCACTGCCTGCAGAGTTAATCTGCTCTGTTCAAACATTGTTCCAGAAATACTTCATAAATCAAAACCAGTTTGCTTGAACACTGCAGATGTGAACCTACAGTTGTGATGCATTATTTATCATTTATTTGTGTTCCATGATTGTATTCTTTACCTTGAGGGACAAGGTATGAAATACCTTGAATACATTATTGGTTGCATGTCAACCAATCAGAATGAGTAATGTCTGAGACAGACATGTTCTTATCCACCTAAGACACACATACTGACAGGCAATAATACAGAATGTGCCGAAACATGCCTAAAATGAGTCACAAGATGTCTTCAATTCTTTTTGATATTACAGATTCAGTGTGCATAGCACACAGATGATAAATACAACATGAAAAGAAAAAGAAAAAAAGAAAGAGTCCCCATGATCAACATTAATAAGGCCATTACTTACCCTGATGCAGTGAGAAAAGTGCATCACCATGTTTTTTTTTACACAAAGCACCAGTTTTGCACAAAATTCATGTGTTATTCCACATGCAATGCAGGCATTTAATTGGACTGAATTGTGTTGCTTCTCAATTGTGTTTGGCATATGAGTAACATCTGCAATTGCAGGGTGCTAAGGGAATCCTGGAGCTGCCACCTGGTCAGAAGGGGCACAGTAGCTCCAGGGTTTGCACAGTGATGTCTGTGTGCCAAAAAGTGCAGTTGTGCAGTTTGGAATGGAAAGCAGGAACAACTGACTGATGCTGAGCACAAGTATATGGAAGAGTGCATATGGCCCCAAGTACCTTTGATAAAAGTGGTTTTAGATGCAACTCACTGCAGGGAAAAGTGCAAGTTGCTGACTGCATCTGTGGACATAAAATATCCCTTTTTATGTAGGTTAAGTTCTAATGCAGCAGTAAATATATTTAAAAACTTTTGGCAACAGGGTTGGAGGCAGAGCTTAGTAAAACCTGCCATGCACAAAGCTGTATCTGAGGAATTCACTGGGTTACCAGCTTACACCTTTAGAATGGTAATGTATGTGGTGGTGCTGCCCAGTGAAAGCACCATGTCAGACTCTGGCACTCAGCCACAGGCTGGAAAAAGTGATACCATACACTAAAAAATAATATGGAGGGCTCTGCAGTTTATTTAGTGAGCTCCCTGCCTTGCACAGTTCAGTATTTTTTTAAAGTTAAAGTAAAATCTAAAATAGAATAAGGCTAATAATGCTGTATTTTGTATACTAAACATAAACATGAACTTACTGCACCACAAGCCTAATCAAACAAATAATTTATGCTTTCAAAGTTGGCCACAGGGGGTCATCAGCTTGCAACTTTGTTAAACATTTTTGCAAGACCAAGACCACCCACATGCTCAGTGTGGTCTGGGCTGCTTAGGGATCGTCATAAATGTTCAAAACAGGGAAACAAACAAAGCTGCTTGAGTTCTGCATGGCTGAGAAGTAAGGCGGGGGTTCCCCCTGCTGTTCATAAGTCTGATTGTTTCCCTGCTCAGCAGTTAGGGACCGTCTGACAATTCCTATCCACAGCAGTAAATGAAGGGAAAATTTCACTGCATACAGTCAGGTTTTTTATAAAAATGGAGCACATTTTTTTAATTAAAGTATATTGGAGATATGTTTCTTTTTCATTAAGAAAGTAAAAATGGGATTTTATTTTTTTTTGCCTTTACATGCCCTTTAAGTGATAAGCAACATCTTTTTGTTCAAATTAATGTAGTGCCTCTCCCATTAACAATTACAGCTGAATGGAAGAGAGCAGCACAACACCACTTTGTTGCAGGTGGGGAGCTTCCCCATTTATTTTTCACCACAAAAAAATCATCGTTTCGGGGGGTTTTCACCCACCCTTCATCAGGATGAAGGGTGGGGGTGAAAAATAAATGGGGAAGCTCAACACCTGCAACAAAATGGTGTTGGGCTGCTCTCTTCCATTCAGCTGTAATTACTATGATTGATGAGTGCCGACCGTCTAGAGAGTTTTACACCATCTAGCAGGAATTGTCATAGGAAAGGCGAGGGAGGTGCGGAAATTTTCACATTTGGATACCAATTTTCTCCCATTAACAACCCAAAAGAAAAGATGGCGAGGGCATACTCACAGATAGTGATGCGCGAATCTGTCCCATTTCACCATGCTGAAATATGTGCAAAACTGCTGAAAATATGCAAAACTTTTTTTGCTACGAATATTTTGTTGCACCTCATTTTTGCAGCAAACGACATTAAAGTCTATGGGCAGTTTTTCAATTGCACCTTGTTTCTGCTTTGGAGCTACCAATAAACATTGAGAAGGCAAAATCACATGTTTCACTCAGTATACTGCTACACACACCTGCCCTACATTGTTAGAGGACCTTCTATCCACTAGACTACAACTACTTTTTCAATTGAAAAAAAGGCTCCTGCACTCTTTTTTTTTGGCACACAAAAAATTTCCAGCAAAATGCAAAAATTTTCACCAGATCTGTACATTGCAAAAATGTTCCCTCGTCATTACTGACAGGTGCAGTTTCTTGCTGCTAAAATGGAATTCTTTAATGCATCTTCCACTTGTGTCTTGGAATATATTTTCAAACTACATTGCACTTAGAAAAACTGATGCACTATACCTGCTTGCATAGAGTAGTACATGTCTTGGTAGCCATATACAGTATCTGTATCTTTTCATATGATAAGCTTAAACTACAGCACTAAAGGCAAGTGTAAGTAACTATAGTCCATTCTGTAGTCTGTTGGCATTACTTTTACATGCTTTTATAAGCTTATAAAAATAGAAATGAGGTGATGTTACCATATTGTTAATACATTGCAAATTACAAATATTTTGTATTGGTTTATGTGTTACACTTCCATGTTCATTGTGGTCAAACTTCAATGTTTACTAGTTATTTTTCACATGAATTCATTGCAAGATGATTTCTTTACAATAGTAAATACACTTTTATGATGAAGCAACAGTTTTTTAAAATGAAATTAAATATTAGAAAAAGATCACAACAAAGGGAATCTCATGCTCTCTCTGACCCACAGAAATATTGCTGAGAACTGTCTGAGAAAGGAAAAGCAGAACCCACAAATTCTAGTTTTTTCCTGGCTACAAATAGGATTACCACAGATTGAAGGGCTTAGCAGACTGCATATAAGTTTCAGCAACCACATCAATTACAGTATCAAAATCACAGATCCCAAATCTAGCGTATCTATAATGTGATTCTACCGAAAGCCAGGTTATGGCACCACTTTGTGCCACCAAATTATAGACTAGTTGTTGTTCAGGGTACTATTATTCTAGCACCACTTTGCTTTTGTTTCCACTCTGCTTTAAGGGTCTCATGTATGTAGCAATTTGATGCATATTTTGGTGGTGATGTAAATACAGAAGGATTACAGCAGATCACAGAGATAGAAGAATAAAAAAAATCGCTTTTTCTTTCTTTTTACAATTTTGCCTGTACCCATTTAATGAAGCTCAGAGTATTGTTCTAACATTGCAAAAGGACGTATTTCTTGAAATCATGAATATACAGCAGAATACATAAGGTATATTTTGCTTTACGACACATTTTTGTAACACCCAGCATTTTCAGAAATGTAAAGCTGATTATGAGATGAGCACATGCTACATGTTATGTGGGCAGGCCTGGATTTGTGGTGAGGCCACAAAGGTCCAGACCTAGGGCGGCAAATTTTGAGGGGGCGACATGGCGCCCAACTGCATGTAGCCAAACACTGGGGAGCCTATACAGAAGTTTCTCATTTATCAGCTATGCTGTATGTCATCATGCATATTACTTACTTTCCGATCTCCAGGACTCCCAGAGTGAGCTACTTCTGTAAGCATGAAAATCTTACTGTTCTAAATGTATTAACATAGTTAAAGATAGAATCCTCATATAGTAAGGTGAAATAATCTTGGGCTTAGCTAAGCTTACCTTCTCAACATTAGCACAGACCTTACTGAGAACATACAGTACTGCCAGTAGGGGTGTAACTACAGAGGCAGCTGGGGGCCCAGGAGGTATAACGGGCCCCATGAGGCCCTATAATTAGCAATATGTATATTGGTAAAAAAAAAAAGGACAACCTCTGGTTATGTTGGGGGCCCTACAATTAATTTGCTGTGGGGCCCAGTAACATCTAGTTACTCCACTGGCTGCCAGCTTGCAAAAGATGCAAAACTAACATGATCAAATATACTTTGAGAACTTTGGAAACATACTGTATACCATTACTATTATTGGGTTGCTGAATCTCTGAGGCCAACACAGTAGGTTCAGTATATAAGATGCTTATACCAACAATAGTCTTTTTTAGGCTTGTTCACAAACAAAGCTTTCTCCCCAATTAAGGAATTATTTTAAGTAGATGGCTCCTATTTTAAATGTAAGATTATAGGCCTCATTTGTGAAGATGAACATTGTGCAATGTGAAGCAATTGGCAGGCATTTTTTTTGCATTTTGCAAATTCTGATTTGGTTCGGCCGAATCCTGCTGAAAAAGGCAGAATCCCGAACCGAATCCTGGATTCAGTGCATCCCTAGCAATAATATAAAAAAGGCCCCCAAACATACAGTGTTCATATAGAGTGCTGTACTAGCAGTTCTGTGGATGCCTTGATTTCACATTTCAGTTCATCTAGGTTTCAGTTGTGTATTCCATATATCATAGTTGATAATTTGTTTTCTTTTTTAGAACAGCAAAGATCTGAATCTGTGGTCATACATTGCACAATGTATGATTTATATTGTCATAAACTCAGGTCAAATATTTTTGGTCCCTGTTCCTTAGCAATATCACTTTGCATTTTATGTTGATGAAGTATAACTATGGTAGCCCCATCATGACATAATCGAAGCTATATAAAGCTTTCAACACCTCTGAATAATGTGCTGTTGGAACCTGTACAAAGTGCTTACATCAAATAGTAAGGCCTGTAACAAGACAGACGCACTCAAATATTCTCTATTATATATATGAAAATAAAGTTCCCTGGGTGTCATTTGGGAAGGCAGTGCCTCACTAACACTGCTATTCTGTACTGTGCCACCATGATTTTCCTGGCAGACAGGGCTTCTACTTCTGGCATGTCGAGGCTTCGCACCAGAAAGAATTCGATGCAAGAGGTAAGCAAGCACTAATCCTCTTAAATAGAGCAATTTCCTTCTAATGAGAGCATCTGGAAGCATTTAGCACAAGTGTGTAGACAAGTTTGTATGACACAACAGTGTAGTTTTAGAAATGGCGTAATACATGCCTTCCACATCCGACAAAAAAAAACAAAAACAAAATAGCAGGAAATTTACGCACCCTCTCTCCAATGATGTTTTGTGTAAACCTGAAATGAATGGGTATTTTCATTCTGTGAAACATTCATTTCATATGTAAAAGAACCACTAACAGTGGTTTATAAAACTCTGTGGCAAAATACAAAATTAGTGGTTTTATGCTTGACAAAGGACATTATTGTTATTCTTTATATAGAACCAACATAGTCTGTCGTACTATACAAAGATATATATATATACTGCACTCAACCCATTATCAATATATCTTTCTACTTACTAGATGCTTTCAAAGTAAAACTCCCAAACTTGGCTGCCCTTTTATTAGACACCAGTAAGTTGCAGGTAAAACCTAGTCCCTTTGTAAAATGTATAATGAAGCAATAGAATTCTTAATGAATCAGATGAAAATTAAGCATAGGACTGGCCAGATATGGGAATGTCAGGGAGCCGGGAGCTCCCTCCAGGGAGGTAGTCAGGATCAAGGAGGAAGCCCTCTTGAGGGAGCACGGTCGCGGTATCTGAAGGGTTAAGCAGAATCAGTAGTAGTGGTCACAGGCAGGAGTTAACAAGGGCAGGCAGATCGGAATCAAATATCAAGAGTTCAGGCAGGGGACTGGAATCAAGCTGGAATCAGGAAACAAACAGGAACCCAGGATCAATGGCAGCAAATCCTATTCTTGGGCGTCGTCACAGTGTTTTGGGCGCCCTTTTATGACGAGATCCCGGCACCAGTGATGACATCATCATACAGCGACGCTGCAGCCATGTGTTCAGCATGGGCGCCGCCATCTTGGATCTTCACTGTGACCGCCGGGAATGTAAACAGCGCCGTTGAGTACTTCTGGGTCGAGTACTTCTGGCAGTCCTGACAGGGATGACTTTGACGTAGTTGGCCAGCTTAAATATATTGCAATATGTGGATAAACAATCCCTGTTTTGTTTAAAGGGTAAGGCATTTTTCAGTAGCAGTATGCACAAAATGTCTCTGTCTTAAATATATTCATAATAGGTTGAGTGTAGAGGACTCTTGTATTTGTCTATATGTATTTTATGGTCACAGCCTCATTGCACCCCTGCCTAATGGTTTTAAAAATTAGTGGTCAGCACAACTTTCTCTTGTTTGTTTGTAAATTATTATTGGAAATATTATTTTATGAGGAGCCTCCTCCCAGATGAGTTTAAAAGGAAATATTAGTTCTGCCCCCTATTTGTCAAGCTGGCCTGGGTTCAAATGGAGATAACGCCGTACAGTATATCACACTTATTTGGCTATATGCTGTCTACATGGGACAAGGTCAGATATAAATCTAAGCTGATAGTTTACTATCTCCTGAAAGCTCCTATACTATGAAACCTACAATTTCTCATAAGCAATTCAATGGTGAACTGCTAACAGAATTAAATATCATTCAGTAAGCACTTGTTTTCAAAATAAGAGGCCATAATTTCAGGCCATAATTTCCAACTCATTTCAGCCCTTGCAATCATATGCACAGGTTACAGGCTTATCATTTTTATACACAAATACTGTATTAATAAAAGTGCCAATAGCCTTAAGTTGAAGTTAAACTAGAGTAAAATGTTTATTGAGACAATAAAATGTTTTAAAACCAACCCCGGTAATTTAAGCTGCTTTAAAGTAAAATACTTATTTTAAAATATTTTGTAGGGACAGTGAACTCCCTTTTTCAACATTGGTTTATTTAATTGGGCTTCCACTGATCATACTTTTTTATGTAGGAAATATCAATGTTTGTTATTTTTTGCTCTAAACAGGGCAAACAGATCAGCAGTCAACTGAGAGGCCTTCTGTATAAATAAAATGTTCTCTCCCCCCCCGGATACAGCTTGTTATCTTTTTAGATGAACAGTAGCTCATTATACATAGAGCTTAGCTCTGAGCCAACTAGCCCAACTTGCTAATGCCTATACCTAGCATACACTGATGACAGCACTGCTTATTTTAAGAGCCAATCTATTCTCGTTTATTCTACAGTATCTTTAGTGGAATACCCACTGTTGTGGTTAGTGCTCTTCTACTACAACCCTTTTGAGATGCAGTTACTAGTCAGTAAATCATTGTTCTACCGGTGCAAGTGGACATTCACTTATGGTATACTGTGAGTGGCAGAGGGCAGGAGTGACAACTTTACGTCAGAATTTGAATGGCATAGAAACTTATATGGGCTCAGATACAGGACAAATATCTGTTATGTTTTGGGTAGCCGAGGATGAGGAGAGTATAACAGTGCTTTATTAGCAGGCTCGTGCAGGTATTACACAACAGTATCTTTCACTTTTAAGCTCTTCAGGAAGTATGCACAGTATAAGTTTGAGCACAGTGACATCTACAGGCCATTTGTATAAACACCACATGTTCCCCCTATAGTAGCAAAGCATTTGGACAAATATAATAAACAGCAACAATTAAACAGTATGCATTTTAAAACAATATTATGCATTATTCACATCACATTGTCCTTGGTCCATGCAGGTAGTTTTCTGATTCTCTCAGTATGCCTTATATGTTCACTTTCTTGAGGCCTATTGTAGTTGGCATCAGGAGTAGGAAAATTTCCTTCTGTCAAGACCGGCGGGAGCGCGAGGAGTCGCGTCCGCTCCCGGCGGCGAAGAATCCAAGATGGCGGCGCCCAGGCAACCCACGTGGGTTCCGACGCCGGCGCAGTGACGCCAGCACGGTGCGCCGGTCGCAGGTGCGCTGACGCTGGTGCAAGGGCGCCAAATTCAAACATAAAAGGACGCCTGAGGCGCCAAGATGGCGCCCGAAAATAGGATTCCGTTTCCTAAAAGTTTCCTGGGTTCCCTTGCTGTTTTCCCTGCTTATATCTGCCTGATTCCTTGTTGTGACCCCTTGCCTGGACCTGGACTTCGCTGATACTCTGCCTGCTATAGACCCCTGCCTGAACTTGGACTTTGTTTGTATTCCGCCTGCCTTTTGACCTGTGCCTGGACCTTGTTTATTCTCTGCCGTACCCCTGGATACCACGACCCTGATCCCTCCTGAGGGGCTTCCTCCTAGATCCGGACTACTCCCCAGAGGGGGCTCCCGGCTCCCTGACATTATTTTCGGGCCATGGATCCTTCTGAGGAAGCCACACCTGATGTCGGACGAGCGCTCCGCGGACTGGCATCCCGCATGGAGGACTACGAAAACCAGCAGGTTCGCATTGGGCAAGCACTCGATATCCTGCTTGCTCGAGTGCCTTCTGCGCCCTCCGCTGCTCCACCTACTGGAGATCCCCCCATGGCGGCAGCCTCTACGAACGCAAGCTACCCGACAGGTGAGCCTCGCATTCCACCTCCCCTTCGCTTCAGTGGGGACCCACAAGCCTGCAGGGGATTTGCCACACAGTGCCAAATTCAATTTGAGTTCCAACCCACGCAGTTTCCAAGTGAGCGTTCCAAGGTGGGGTATGTGATGTCTCGATTGGAAGGCAAGCCACTGGAGTGGGCAACGTCTCTTTGGGAGAAGAATTCCCCGGTGACTTATGCTGTTAAAGACTTTCTCCAAGCTTTTCGCATAGTCTTTGATGCTCCAGGTCGGGTCACGAACGCCCCTGCCCGTCTTTTGCAACTCCGGCAGGGAAGCCGCAGTGTCAATGAGTACGCTATAGACTTCCAAACACTGATGGCGGAGACTTCCTGGTGTGATGACGCTTACAAGGCCGTATACTACCAAGGCCTATCCATCCGCATCAAAGATGATCTCGTCTCCAGAGAGACTCCTGACACCCTGGAAGGACTGATCGCTCTATCTATTAAGGTGGACACCCGCCTCAGAGAACACCAGGTGGAGAGAGAGCGCAGCAGACGATTTTCTCCCATGTTGGCCCCTCGCTTTCAAAGGCCGATTCTGCAAGCTCCCGCTGTCCCTGTGACTCATGTGTCCACGTCTCCCCTGGAGGAACCTATGCAAGTAGGAAAAGCTCGCCTCTCCGAGCAGGAAAGATTCCGAAGACGAATGGCAGGTCTCTGTTTGTACTGTGGTGGGCATTCCCATTTTGCCAACGCCTGTCCTGCCAAAGCCAAGAGTTTTGTACCCCGAGGTATGTCTCAGGTTTCTCATGTAGGGGGCATCACTCGAGGGCCTCAGGAGAAGTATCAAGAAAATTCACGCAGACTTCTCCTTCCTTTGCAGATTCACCTGGCAAGTAAGACTATCTTCGAAAGGGCCTTCCTCGACTCCGGAGCGGATGGCAATTTCATGGACGCCTTCTTTGCCGAACGCATGAAGATTCCCCTGCTCCCATTGTCTTCACCCCTGCAAATTACCGCCATAGATGACAAACCCCTGGAGTTTGAATTCGTCACAATGTCCACGGCGGAACTATCTGTACAAGTTGGGGCGCTGCATCAAGAAAAACTTTCATTCTTCATCATCCCCTGTCCTTCTACTCCAGTAATATGGGTCTTCCGTGGTTACGTCTGCATAACCCCACCATAGACTGGTCCACTGGGCAGATCTCTCGTTGGAGTTTATTTTGCCTGCAACATTGCCTTCCGCCAAAACCCCTCGAGAAGGTGAATGTCTCCACTACGGAACTAAAGACTTTGCCCTCCACTTACAAGGGATTTTCCGATGTGTTTTGTAAAAAGTCTGCAGAGTTCCTTCCCCCACATCGCTCCTACGACTGTCCGGTTGAACTCCTGCCAGGAGCCATGCCCCCCAGAGGGCGCACTTACCCTCTCTCTCCTGCAGAGACTACCGCTATGAAGGAGTACATCCAAGAAAATCTCCAGCGGGGGTTTATCCGCCCTTCTACCTCTCCTACAGGGGCTGGGTTCTTCTTCGTGGAGAAGAAGGACGGAGGCCTTCGGCCTTGTATAGACTATCGGGGCCTGAATAAGATCACCGTGAAAAACAGGTACCCCCTGCCCCTGATTGCCGAGCTCTTCGACCAGCTGAAAGGGGCAAAGATTTTCTCCAAGTTGGATCTTCAGGGGGCCTACAACCTCATTCGCATCCGGGAGGGTGACGAATGGAAGACGGCATTCAACACTCGGGATGGGCACTATGAATATCTTGTTATGCCCTTCGGCCTATGCAATGCCCCTGCCGTCTTCCAGGAGTTTGTTAATGATGTCTTCCGAGATCTCCTAGGAAGGTTCGTAGTCGTATATTTGGACGACATCCTGATCTTCTCCAAGGACCTTGAAAGTCATCGCTCCCAGGTGAAGGAGGTACTCTCTCGTCTGAGGAAGAACTCTCTCTTCGCCAAGTTGGAGAAGTGTGTCTTCGAGGTATCCAAGATCCCCTTCCTAGGGTACATTATTTCTCCAGAGGGATTTGAGATGGACCCTGTGAAAGTGTCGGCCATCCAGGAGTGGCCTCTCCCACTGAGTACGAAGGCAATCCAGAGATTCATCGGATTTGCTAATTATTATCGACAGTTCATCCGGGGGTTCTCTTCCCACATCGCTCCTATCCTGGCCCTCATCCGGAAAGGGGGTAAACCCAGCTTGTGGCCTCCATCTGCCATAGAAGCCTTTCAGTCCTTGAAAGAGGCCTTCACGTCCGCTTCTGTTCTCCGACATCCCAATCCTGCACTACCCTTCTGCATCGAGTTTGATGCTTATGAAGTCGGAGCAGGAGCTATCCTGTCTCAGAGACACCCCACTGATGGAAAATTGCACCCCTGTGCGTATTTCTCCAAGAAGTTCTCATCCGCAGAGCAGAACTATGATGTCGGAAATCGAGAACTCTTGGCAGTCAAGCTTGCCCTTGAAGAATGGCGTCACCTCCTGGAGGGCTCTGAAATTCCTGTCCAGATTTACACAGATCACAAGAATCTGGAGTTTATACAGTCTCTCAAGAGGCTAAATCCCAGACAAGCCAGGTGGGCCCTTTTCTTTTCCCGATTTAACTTTGTTTTGACTTATCGCCCAGGTTCCAAGAATCGGAAGGCCGACGCCTTGTCTCGTAGCTTCACTCCGGTGGACCGTGACCCTGAGAGGCAGGAACCAATCATTCCACCAGTCAAGATCATTGCCTCTCTGTATCCCCAATTTGCCGACCAGATCCTGGCTGGGCAGTCCTCGGCTCCTCAAAATACTCCGATTGGCATGGCCTTCGTCCCTCCGGAACTTCGCCTGGCCATCCTGCAACAAACCCACTGCTCCAGGCAAGCAGGACATCCTGGTCCAGCCAAGACTCTTGAACTCTTGAGGCGCCTAGTCTGGTGGCCTGATATCCGCAAGGATGTAAAGGACTTTGTGGCGGCTTGTAATGTCTGTGCCACTTCTAAGCCTAGCCATTCCCGCCCCAGCGGGTTGTTACAGCCTTTGCCGGTTCCCTCTCGTCCTTGGACGCACCTCTCTATGGACTTTATTGTCGAACTTCCTCCCTCCGGTGGGAATACTGTGATCTGGGTTGTCATAGACCGCTTCAGCAAAATGGCCCATTTCATCCCTTTGAGAAAGTTACCCTCTGCGGTGGAATTATCCCAACTCTTTATTAAGTACATCTTCCGCCTGCATGGTTTCCCGGTGGAGATCGTCTCCGACAGAGGCACCCAGTTCACCGCCAAGTTCTGGCGTTCCCTATGTAAAGACTTGGGAATAACCCTTCAATTTTCGTCCGCCTACCACCCGCAGACGAATGGGGCAGCTGAACGTGTGAACCAAGCCTTAGAACAGTTCCTGAGGAACCACGTGTCTCTTTGCCAGGACGATTGGTCTGACCTCCTCCCGTGGGCGGAGTTTGCTCATAATAATGCATGTCATTCCTCCACAGGAAGGTCTCCATTTATGGCGGTGTATGGACAGCACCCTCAAGCCTTTCCTCAGGACTTCGTGTTGTCGGATGTCCCGGCTGCAGATGATCTGGCAGCCCATATGTCTGCTATTTGGGCTGCAACCAAGTCTAACCTGCAGAAGAGTGCTCTAGTCCACAAGACTTTCGCGGATCGCCGTAGAAGGCCCTCTCCTGCCTACAAGGTGGGTGATTGTGTCTGGCTCTCTTCCAGGAATATTCGCTTGAAGGTGCCATCTCCCAAGTTGGGTCTGAAGTTCCTGGGTCCGTTCCCCATCTTGGAGATAATTAACCCTGTAGCCATCAGACTTCAACTCCCACCAGAGATGAGAATCCCCAACGTGTTCCACGTCTCCCTGGTGAAGCCCACCGTCTCCAACCGTTTCTCTGGTGTCCAATCTCCTCCTCCTGCCATCTCTGTGGAGGGTCAACAAGAATTCGAGGTGGAGAGAATCCTTGATTCCAGAATCTCCAGAGGGTCCCTTCAATACCTCATCCATTGGAAGGGCTTTGGCCCCGAAGAATGCTCTTGGGAGGGACACCGTGATGTGCATGCTCCTCGTTTGGTAAGAGACTTCCACTCCAAGTTTCCCCAGAAACCAAGTCCCGGTGGTCCTGAGGCCCCCCGTGAGGGGGGGGTACTGTCAAGACCGCCGGGAGCGCGAGGAGTCGCGTCTGCTCCCGGCGGCGAAGAATCCAAGATGGCGGCGCCCAGGCAACCCACGTGGGTTCCGACGCCGGCGCAGTGACGCCAGCACGGCGCGCCGGTCGCAGGCGCGCTGACGCTGGCGCAAGGGCGCCAAATTCAAACATAAAAGGACGCCTGAGGCGCCAAGATGGCGCCCGAAAATAGGATTCCGTTTCCTAAAAGTTTCCTGGGTTCCCTTGCTGTTTTCCCTGCTTATATCTGCCTGATTCCTTGTTGTGACCCCTTGCCTGGACCTGGACTTCGCTGATACTCTGCCTGCTATAGACCCCTGCCTGAACTTGGACTTTGTTTGTATTCCGCCTGCCTTTTGACCTGTGCCTGGACCTTGTTTATTCTCTGCCGTACCCCTGGATACCACGACCCTGATCCCTCCTGAGGGGCTTCCTCCTAGATCCGGACTACTCCCCAGAGGGGGCTCCCGGCTCCCTGACACCTTCATCAAATGGAGCTTCTCCAAAGTCATTCCTAACAGGAGCAAGACGATTTGCATTCCATCAGACAGTTCATATGTGTATGGCCCTCGCTGGCGTCTCACTTGAAGTGGTGTAACAAATTTAGATTGTCCTTGTTTCAGTATTCCTGGTTTCTTAATTCTGACTAAAGATCCAGGCTGAAAGTGTACTTCTCTTGCACCACATTTTCTGTCAGTACAAGCCTTGCATTTGGCTTGTTGACATTTCACAATGTCAGCAGTAGATGATTTTGTAGGCACAGTATTTTGTGGAAGTTTGATGTCTGCAACATGTAACTTAGTGCGCATCTGTTTTGAGTTGTTGCATGGCACATTGCTCTGTAGTTATGTAGGAACTCTGTTGTAAATATTTTCCAAGATTTCCCAGTAAGATTAGCTGTCTGTAGTGCTTCTTTCAGACTTCTGTTGAATCTCTCGATTTCTCCATTTGCTTGTGGGTAATACACTGAAGATTTCCTATGCACAATATTCCTCTCTCTCAGAAAGAATTCAGACTCAGATGAGACAAACTGTGCTCCATTGTCTGATATTAACTCCTTTGGATTACCTTCTCTGCTGAAGACTGTAGACAGAAATGCTATTACTGTAGCTGATGTTATATGTGAACACAAATACTCCCCAACCATCAAATTGTTTCTTTTAGAAGTTGGTTATGGTGTTTTACATGGATTGGGGAGAGGCATCCTTTAATAAACACAGCACTCCAGAAATTTTTGGAAACTTGGGAAATCTTTATTGAAATCATACCATAGACAATGAAAAATAATATTCATGCATACTTTTAATCCACTGACTGGTACGTACATAGGGTCATAATCTCCCTGCAGATGAGATAAATAGAGTATGAGTTGTAAGTCAACTGTATTTCACGAACAACACTACAAAAGTTGAAAAGTTAATTGAACCAGAGAGTTTTGATTGAGATTGTTCTTTTTTGTTTTCCATTTTAATTTACTTATGGTTATTTTTGTTACACCTATAAAAGGTTTACACCTCTTTAACTATGAGCAATACAGCAATGGTCACACTACTGAGATTTTTCTTGAGGTGCGCCATATCTCTGAAACTATAATGGCAAACGATGAAGAACATGTACAGTGAAAATCCAACTATACATTGACTGTGCTACTCTGCTGAACCTGAACCATTGTAACACTGTAATCATGCCTTTAATATTGTTTTGCTAAGGGGATTTCTAAATCCTGTTTGTTCATTGCTCAAATAAAAATCATTAAAAAAATGCTCAGTGAACAGCAGCAACCAACAGTGTTTGAAACATTAAGCATTAAGTAACAGTAAGCTTTCCTTGAAAAAGTTAAAGCTACCATAATGAATAATAAAAATAACAATAATAATGCTGATTCTCTGGAACATCTATGTTTTAGTTATTCCTAATTTCTCCTTTTACATAATTTCACCATGGAAACAAGCATGCAGGCCTTCACCCAAGGCCGAACCTCTTGCAATGTTATAATAGTTATATTTTATCTACCTTGTGCAGGTGACCTTTATCTTCTCTACTGACTTCTAACTCTTAGCTGGGCTTTGTATCTGTATATGTGGTCCTGACTGTAAGGATATCATTTTATAAAGGAAAATGATTATGTGAGGGTCTTAATAATTGAGGAGCAAAGGGTTCTGGACGAGCAAAGGGGCATGATTATTTTAACAAGGAGATAGGATGGAAGACAACACAGTTCGGAAAACAGGCCAGATGATTGTCACGATCGCCGCCCGGAGCAGGTCCAGGAGCTCCGGGCAGCGCGTCCCTCCTTGCCGGCGTCGCTCCCAAAATGGCGGCGCCCATGGCCGCCACGTGGGTAGCGGCGCCGGCGCAATGACGTCAGCGCACCGACGTTGGCGCAAGGGCGTCAATAACGTCACAATGGCGCCAAATTCAAAATAAAAACGCCAACTAGACGCCAGAATGGCGCCCAAGAATAGGATTACTTTCCCTATAGAATCCTGGGTTTCCTGTGAAGCTTTATCACTAAATCTTGTTACTGATTTGTATTCTGACCCTTTGCCTAAACTTTGGACTTTGCTGATTTCTGCCTGCCTGTGAACTCTTGCCTGGATCTCGACTACTCTTTTGATTAACCCTTTGGACACCGCGAACCTGCTCCCTCAAGAGGGCTTCCTCCTCGAGCATACGAAGCTCGGCAAAATTATGTCGGATGCACGCTGGAGGCGATTTTGGAAAAGTTATCCATGCTAACGCCGACTACTCCCACGCCGACAATGCCCACGCTAGTTGCTGCCGATATGGCTACACAATCCTCCACTTCTGGTCCGCGAATTCCTGCACCGCCTCTCTACAGTGGCGTCCCTCAAGCCTGTCGTGGTTTTGTGAATCAGTGCCAGATCCGGTTCGGCCTACAACCTGCGGAATTTAACTCTGAACGAGCAAAGGTTGGGTTCGTGATCACTCGCCTGGCGGGGAAAGCGCTCGAATGGGCTTCTCCACACTGGGAGAAGGAGTCTCCCTTAATTGACGATTCCAAAGCATTTCTTCATGAATTCCGGACGGTGTTCGATGCTCCTGGTCGGGTGGCGACTGCTGCTTCTCGTCTGTTCCAGATCCGCCAAGGTAATCGCAGTGTAGCGGAATATGCCATTGAATTCCGCACCCTCGCTGCTGAGACTTGCTGGAACAATGATGCCTATCACGCTGCCTTCTACAATGGTCTCTCTATCCCCCTCAAAGATGACCTGGTCTCCCGTGAATTACCCACACAGGTTGAAGACCTCATTGCTTTGTCTGTCAAGGTGGACACTCGTCAGAGAGAACATCAAGCTGATAAGGACAGAGTCAAGAAATTCCCACCCATGTTGGCTCCTCGCTTTCAAAGACCTCTATTATCTCCTGCCTGGAACCATGCCTCCTAGAGGTCGCACTTATCCTCTTTCCCCAGCAGAGACCTCTGCCATGAAAGAATATATTCAAGAAAATCTTCAGCGGGGGTTTATTCGCCCTTCCACTTCTCCTGCAGGGGCTGGATTCTTCTTCGTGGAGAAGAAGGATGGAGGCCTACGTCCTTGCATTGACTATCGGGGTCTAAACAAAATCACCGTTAAGAACCGGTATCCCTTGCCGCTGATTGCAGAACTTTTCGACCAACTGAAGGGGGCTAAAATCTTCTCTAAGTTGGATCTCCGTGGGGCGTACAACCTTATCCGCATCCGGGAAGGTGACGAATGGAAGACAGCGTTCAACACTCGTGATGGGCAATATGAGTACCTCGTAATGCCCTTTGGTCTCTGCAATGCCCCCGCTGTCTTTCAGGAATTTGTGAACGACATTTTCCGGGATTTCTTGGGAAAGTTTGTGGTCGTGTACCTTGATGACATCCTGATTTTCTCCAAGGACCTTTCAAGCCATCGTTCCCAGGTGAAGGAAGTACTCTCTCGTTTGAGGAAGAACTCTCTCTTTGCCAAACTGGAGAAATGTGTGTTTGAAGTGTCCAAGATCCCGTTTCTGGGCTATATCATCTCCCCAGAGAGTTTCGAGATGGATCCTGTGAAAGTGTCTGCAATCCAGGAGTGGCCCCTACCGCTGAGCACTAAGGCAATCCAGAGATTCATTGGTTTTGCCAATTACTACCGGCAATTTATTAAGGGATTCTCTTCTCGTATTGCTCCTATCCTGGCCCTCATCCGAAAAGGGGGTAAACCCAGCTCATGGCCCCCGCCTGCTATAGAGGCTTTTCTATCCTTGAAGGATGCCTTCACTTCTGCTTCGGTTCTCCGCCATCCTGATCCGGAGTTACCTTTCTTCATCGAGGTGGATGCTTCTGAAGTTGGAGCTGGAGCTATCCTGTCCCAAAGACATCCCTCTGATGGGAAGCTGCACCCATGTGCGTATTTCTCTAAGAAGTTCTCTCCTGCGGAACAAAATTATGATGTAGGAAATCGAGAACTCCTGGCTGTTAAGCTTGCCTTAGAAGAGTGGCGCCATCTCCTTGAAGGTTCCTTGATCCCAGTCACAATCTACACGGATCATAAGAATCTTGAGTTCATTCAATCTCTCAAGAGGCTGAATCCCAGACAAGCAAGGTGGTCCCTCTTCTTCTCTCGATTTAACTTTGTCTTGACTTTTCGCCCTGGCTCCAAGAATCGGAAAGCCGACGCTCTGTCTCGAAGTTTCACTCCTGTGGATCGTACTCCTGAAAGACAAGAGCCTATTATTCCTCCTGTCAAGATCATCGCTTCATTGTACCCTCAGTTTGCTGATCAAATCCTGGCTGGTCAATCTTCTGCCCCTCCTGATACCCCAATTGGAATGGCTTTTGTACCTCCTGAACTTCCGCTACCTATCCTGCAACAGACTCATAGTTCCAAACAAGCTGGACATCCAGGTCCTGTTAAAACTCTTGAACTTTTACGTCGTCTAGTTTGGTGGCCGACAATCCGTAAAGATGTCAAAGACTTTGTTTCTGCCTGTACTGTTTGTGCCACTTCCAAGTCCAGTCATTCTCGCCCCAGTGGGTTACTACAGCCGTTGCCGGTTCCCTCTCATCCTTGGACGCACTTGACTATGGACTTCATTGTTGAACTTCCTCCCTCCGGTGGGAACACAGTGATCTGGGTTGTCATTGACCGCTTTAGCAAGATGGCCCACTTCATCCTTCTACGGAAGCTTCCATCTGCAGTAGAGTTGTCACAGTTGTTCATTCAGTTCATTTTTCGCCTGCATGGCTTCCCGGCCGAGATTGTTTCTGACAGAGGGTCCCAATTCACGGCAAAGTTCTGGCGTTCCCTGTGCAAAGATCTGGGTATTAATCTTCAGTTCTCCTCAGCTTATCATCCCCAGACGAATGGAGCGGCTGAGCGAGTGAACCAAGCCTTGGAACAATTCTTGAGAAACCACGTTTCCCTTTGTCAAGATGATTGGTCTGATCTCCTCCCATGGGCGGAATTTGCTCATAACAATGCCTGCCACACTTCCACTGGAAGGTCCCCATTTATGTCGGTGTATGGTCAACATCCTCAAGCCTTCCCACAAGACTTTGTGTTGTCTGATGACCATGCAGCCCACATGTCTGCTATTTGGGCTGCAACCAAGTCCAACCTGGAGAAGTGCTCTGATTCATAAGACGTTTGCAGATCGTAGACGTAGACCCTCTCCTCCCTACAAGGTCGGTGATAAAGTCTGGTTGTCTTCCAGGAACATTCGGTTGAAGGTACCATCTCCTAAGTTGGGTCCGAGGTTCGTAGGTCCATTCTCTATCTCGGAGGTGATCAATCCTGTGGCTGTCAGACTTCAGCTTCCCCCTGAGATGCGAATTCCCAACGTATTTCATGTCTCTTTGGTGAAACCCGCTACCTCCAACCGCTTTTCCGTTGTCCAGCCTCCCCCTCCTACTATCGCTGTGGATGGTCAACAAGAATATGAGGTGGAGAAGATCCTTGACTCCAGGATCTCCAGGGGCTCTCTTCAGTACCTCATCAAGTGGAAAGGCTTTGGCCCTGAAGAATGCTCCTGGAAAGGACGCTCTGATGTCCATGCTCCTCGTCTGGTGAGGGAGTTCCACTCCAAATTTCCCCAGAAGCCAAGTCCTGGTGGTCCGGAGGCCCCCGTGAGGGGGGGGTACTGTCACGATCGCCGCCCAGAGCAGGTCCAGGAGCTCCGGGCGGCGCTTCCCTCCTTGCCGGCGTCGCTCCCAAAATGGCGGCGCCCATGGCCGCCACGTGGGTAGCGGCGCCGGCGCGATGACGTCAGCGCGCTGACGTCGGCGCAAGGGCGTCAATGACGTCACAATGGCGCCAAATTCAATATAAAAACGCCAACTAGACGCCAGAATGGCGCCCAAGAATAGGATTACTTTCCCTATAGTATCCTGGGTTTCCTGTGAAGCTTTATCACTAAATCTTGTTACTGATTTGTATTCTGACCCTTTGCCTGGACTTTGGACTTTGCTGATTTCTGCCTGCCTGTGAACTCTTGCCTGGATCTTGACTACTCTTTTGATTAACCCTTTGGACCCCGCAAACCTGCTCCCTCAAGAGGGCTTCCTCCTCGATCCTGACAACCTCCCTGGAGGGAGCTCCCGGCTCCCTGACAATGATATACTGTTTTCAGGCAGGCCCGGCCAGCACAAGCAAAGTTGAGAATAGTCAGACAGACTGGGTCGGTGCAGGCAGAGTTCAAGGAATGGTCAGACAGGCTAGGATCAGGATTGGAGAGCGTAGAATAGTCAGCAGGCAGGCAAGAAAAATGTCCATTCATTTACTGGAATGTCTGAAAGCACATCTTATAAATTGAGAAACCGTCCTATTTGATGGCCTATATTAGAATATCAAGCTTCAAAAAAGGGAGACCAAATCAGTTTAAAAGAGTCAATAGAATTATTTCCTTTGGTTTTGGTAACACATGTATTGCACTATTTATTTGCAGAAAAATCCTACTTACTGATCCCAGCATGTAAATGTAGAGTTGTTTAACCTCTTTTGTTTAGTAGTACATACAGGTTTGCAAAGTACTGTAGGGGCTCATTTATTAACTACACTTCTGTCAAAATGTGTCAAAATAAATGTTCCTGCGTGTATGCAAATTTATGGATAATGTTCAAGTTGCAGCTAGCATTCTCAGAATTTGCATTGACTCAATTCCAGTTTGTTGCTTTAATTCCAGGGTTCCCCCGTATCAGTATGCATACTAGCAAATGGTTCATTGGGGCTTAGTGTACTTATTTAGAAGTGGAAGGAGTCTCTTTGAAAGCAAGCACCTTTATTGAATCATGTCAATAATCGCACAGCTTTGCATTCATTTAAACATACCTGCAGTTGTTCTTACGATAAGAAATTAGAGTTTAGGGGGGCATATTTATTATGCTGCATAAAAATCAGCGGGCTCATACACCACACACCGCCTGGCTTTGCCATGTAAGGCGTAACATTTTTGCACGTCCGCCAGAAGCATTGTAAAATAACAGCGGGAAATCTGTTGTTTGTATAGTGTAAAATTACACGCATCTTAATAATTTTGCCATTTATTATACACAGCTTTTTTGCACAGTTTTTTTTGGTGAATTAAATTTTACACAGCATAATAAATATGTCCCTAAAGTCATGGTTTGTTCCAACTACTTCCTTCCTTATTCCTCTCTGCCTATTTACTGAATATGCTGTGGGACCACTGTAATCACTGGCACATCCAGGGTAGTGGTAATTCATCAGCAATAGATGTTCTCCAGCATCAATAGACCCATAAGTGCACAATTAATTAGTGCATAATTAAGTGGTGGGACAGAATAAGCAACAAGCGAGTTTGAATGCAATGACCTTCAGTGAACCATTTCAAGCCATGCAAAGTTTTGCTTCTATTTTATCATGCCCCCACGTGTGCTTGTGGTTGAAAATTAAGATTCTAATCTCTCTTATTACTTACTCCAGCCCCCTAGTTTATAATCACGACCTAATCGAATCAGTGTATGATCTGCTATGTTCTTTTTTTATTATTGCTGTATCTGTTGCAGTTAAAGTTGATGACTTGGGTAATAATCTATATTACTGAAAAAAATAACATGTTTCAATTTACTCACCACCAAAAAAAAATTGTACTCGTAAATGTAACAGGCATTTTACATCTCATCAGCACTAAACTGGTCTTATGGAGATACCTAAAGCTTTTGGACATATAAAATTAATGTAATGCAACAATACTAATGGAAAAATATCTTGCTCGGGCAGATGCCAAGCTCTGATGTTTCAATTAATCATGGTCATACTGGGTGACAGTTAGATGAATGAAATTTGTGGTAACAGAATGATCTGCTAAAGAAATTTTCTGTAGAGACCTTCAGAAACAAATCAAAAAGAATAAAACTGCATGTTAAGCAAAAATGTTAAATTGTATAAATATGCACATCTACCACGCAATAAACGAATATATAGTGAATAAAGTACCCCCTCTTGTAAAATATAAGGATATTATAAGTTACCGAGGAGTTTCATGGCCATATAAAAACACGAGGCCGAAGGCCGAGGTCATTGTAAATGACTTTACAATGAACCCGTGCACCTTCCAAACCTTTCATTATCAAACGGAAACAACATGCTGTAATATTAATATGACGTTTTGAACTCTTACCTACTATAGGTGTGTGTTGCCTTACTTTCTTGCTGTATCTTATGCATACTACCATCCTTAAAGCAATATTTTCACATCATTAGCCCTATACCAGCTAATAAGTAGAAGGCGTTTCCTCTTTCATGCCCCCCCACCATACATGTAGCACATTAAGGGGCACATTTACTTAGCTCGAGTGAAGGAATAGAAGAAAAAAAACTTTGAATCGAACGATTCAAACTAAAAATCGTTCGACTATTCGACCATTCGATAGTCTAAGTACTGTCTCTTTAAAAACAACTTTGACTATCTACTTCGCCAACTTAAACCTACAGAGCACCAATGTAAGCCTATGGGGGAGGTCCCCATAGGCTTTCTAGCAATTTTCTGATCGAAGGAATTTAGTTCGATCAGTCTATTAAAATCCTTCGAATCGTTCGATTCGAAAGATTTAATCGTTCGATCTAACAATTTTTCCTTCGATCGATCGAAGTATTTGCGGTAAATCCTTCGACTGCGATATTCGAAGTCGAAGGATTTTACTTCGACCATTAGTAAATGTGCCCCTAAATATGTTCAAATATGTTCAAATGATTAACAGACATGTATAATGAGGTGGCATAGGGAAAGAATGAAATCTGAGCTCAACAGGTATTACCCATGTGATGAAAGAATGTGGGACCATTGTCCATTTATTTATCTAGTAATACCACTGAGATAAATTAAATATTTTGGTATGTTTTGCTGTGAAAAAAATGCCCTTAGACTCCAATGTATGTTTAAAAAAATGTTGTACGGTTTGAATAAAGAACAAAAATAAATATACTTTTCGGTGACTTGAAACTTGCCCATCACTAAACACCACTAAATGAAGTGGATCTGGGCACATCATTGAGTCATATTTACCCTTACAAGCATGACCATTTACTCTAAAATGTGATTTTTTTAAAGTTCACATGGAGGATTGTAATTCAACAAAATATTTTCTTCTTTTTCAATTGTGTTAGAAATAAAGAGTGAACTAGTCAATTTCTTTAAAGGAGCAATATGCCGCAATGACAATGTTTACTGTAAAGATGAGGGCTCTTGTTAAGAATGTGTTTATCTTATTTTTAAACATGGTTCACTCTAGGTTTAGAGGAGATAATAAACTGTCTTTAATAGGTTTTCCCCTTCTAATGTTATGCTGACTAGCCCAAGCATAATTGATTACTGAGTGATTAAATAACTTCTTCCAGGAGACATAAATAAGATGAAGTAATTCTTAATTGTTATGGTTTAGTTCAAAAACAACAAACCCATCATTTTTAAAATTACACCATATTATTTATTAAAACAATTACAAGAGCAGGCCAAAAACATTTGTAACTGAAACCAAAGGACATTTTAGTGCAATTCAGATTTATTGGGCTCATGTTTAACATATGTATAAAGGATCCCTGAAAGTGACCCACAATATCTCCAAAATTATAATTATTGTCAGTAAAAAAACTAAATTCAAAACATATATTATCTCGAAACTGAGTTTAGACGCGATCATTGGGAGGAAGGTAAGTACTCACAAACCTTTAAAAAAAAAATAGTGATTTGAAAAAAATAACCTAGTCAAGTACAAACACAGATATACAAATTAAAGCACATTATGTGGCAGATATATAAATACTTCGACCATGGAATGACTTTACTTTGACTTGGAATATCGAAGTCGAAGTTCCGAATTCACCATTTTGCCGGCGAAGTAAAATCTTCGATCGAACTATGAAATCCTTCGAATCGAACGATTCGAAGGATTTCATCCATCGATCGAACAATTTTTCTTCGATTTCAAAAAACTTTGAAAACTGCTCTAGAAGGTCCCCATAGGCTAACATAGCACTTTAGTAGGTTTAATTTGGCGAAGTATTGAAGTGGAAGTTTTTTTAAAGGGACAGTACTTTGATTATCGAGTGTTCGAATATTCAAACTATTTTACTTCGAATCAAATTTGAAGTCGTAGTATCCTATTCGATGGTTGAAGTATCCAAAAAATTACTTTGAATTTCGCATTTTTTTACTTTGAAAATTCCCTCGAATTCACTTTGACCCTTGATAAATCTGCCCCCAAATATTTTACTTCCACATCTGGACTTTTCTGCAATAATATCATGTGTATCAATAAAAAGGGTTACCTGTGAGAGAAATATTGTCTTCTTAATCTCTCATGTACTAGAGATTAAGATAAGGCTGACATCACTGACAGACTGGAAGGCAGATCTGAATAGGGATGTAGCGAACTGTTCGCCGGCGAACTAGTTCGCGCGAACTTCGACTGTTCGCATCCGCCGCAAGTTCGCGAATGTCGCGCGACGTTCGCCAATAGGCGTTCGCGTCAAAATCGTTCGACCATTCGACCATTCGACCGCTAAAATCGAAGGATTTTCGTTCCAATCGAACGATCGAAGCCATTGGATTGAATGAAATCATTCGATCGAATGGCTTCGATCGTTCGATTCGAACGAAAATCCTTCGATCGAACGATTACAATCCTTCGATCGTTCGAATCGAACGATTTTCGGATGTTCGAAGTTCGCGAACTGTTCGCAATTTTTGCCAGTGTTCGCGAACGGCGTTCGCGAACACATCAGCGGCGGTTCGCTACATCCCTAGATCTGAATCGATTGGAAACAGGTTGAGGTCAGGGCAGGTAGCTCAAATGTGATTCTAGGAAACAAGATTTAAAATCAGGGATGCTGAGTTTCCCAACATGTTTGCTCACAGAAGTGTCAATAGCAGCAGAAGGCTCGGCATCTATATCAATGACAAATGCTAACTTTGTGTAAAGCAAGAATTTTTAGATCCCCCAAAAGATGCTTGTACGACATAAACATGAACATATAGAAACACTCATAATTGCTAACAAAAATTGAGGTATACAGTATATCAATATGTTGAACTGGGAACATGCTAGCATTACTGTGCACCTATCCCCTGTGCCAAAGATGAAGCAAAAGATGGGGCAACACCCTAAGACCTTTATATAAAAGTGCTTATTGCCATCATGTTGACTTCTTGGTTGGTTTCCAGTGCATAACTTCTTGTGCTGCATCTAATGAACATTCATTTGCTGTATTCAAAATGCTTTTGGCTCAATCTCAAGATCAGCCAACTGGGAAGTGCATGACATATATTGATGTCTTTATGATCAGCAACTGTCCAACTATTGATGTCTTTGTGCTTCTTATGAACTTGTTTAATTTTTAAGTGTTTCCACGTTTCCTCTTCTTATGATGTATGATTGCACTTTTAGAGGCCAATGAATTCATTCACACTGGACAGTGAAAATATATGTCAACATGCAGAAATGGTTCATTTAACTTTAACACGGGTTCTACTTCTAAAACCAAGTCATCGGCAAGCAAATTACATGTCCCAAGGGTAAATAATAATATATAATGAGACTTTGGAAAGATAAACTCTGAACTAAACACTCACTTAATCTCTTAATGACATTTTCATTCCATATTACTCTCTGCGTTCCCTGCTTTCTGTCTTTTTTGCATTCTTCTCCTTTACTCTATTGATTTTTGTCTCTCTATCTTAAAAGTGAGTCATTATGTTTGTCTTTATATTCTTTATCCCTTTACTCTTTTCTTATTACTACCTTTTCTCTTTCACCCATCCTTTTGTATTTCTCCACTTCTCACCCCCTTATAATCTTCTATTTCTATTTGGTTCTGTATTGATCACTGCTTTCTGCCCTTTCTTACTCCATTCCATATTTTGCTCCTGTTTTCCATACTCCTACTCATATATTGTAAACATTAAATTTTGCTTCTGAACCAAGCTCTCCTGTGATTTGATTCATCCTGCTCATTTAATATCATTCTTGACATTACACAACAACACAATTCAGAGAACTTGGTTTTAACTTTGATGTTAATATTTATGTATGCTAAGCATTTGGTATGTGTAGGTTTATTAGTTACAGCAGATGGATAAATAAAAGCACTAATAGTATCAGATCTTGCATTTCCTATTCAGACACATTAGAAAAAAATCAAGTAAAGAAACAATCATGTTTTGTACACTGTATGTGTATAACAAAAGCTATTGACCCCAATGTATTTTGTATGAATAAAGTTGACTCCATTGACTTTTGCCACTGACTTTCAGGACATATCTGCTCATCACTAATAACCAAAATACTGTATGCAGATGATATTATTTATGTGATAGCACACACACTGATTTGTAAACATTTGTTTCTGACTTGAATGAATACTAAATTAAGAGATAATCCCTTGAGTAGAGCTGGTAAGATGTTTGTTACTTTACACTTTTTTCAAGGAGGAAGGGTTACCTTTTAACTGATGTATATTGTAACCATGCGGAACAAATTCATTAGTCTTAACCAGTAGCCATCTCCCCCCCCCTCTAATTCATGGAATACCAGTGGGACAGTTCCTGCAATTGCACAGGAATTGTGGAATCAATAAGAAAGAGTTTTGAGTATCAAGCAATCAATCTTGAATCAGGAATTCTAAAGAGATTTCTAACAGCAAGGCTGATGAGGCAATGGATGTGGATGGTGTAAAACTTCTGTACATTCCAAAAATGGAAAATGTTATAAAATGTCTAAACTGCCAGATTGTGGGAGTTTAATTTGTCTTAAAATGTTCTTGTTGTCAGGATCAGCCGGTAATCAAACTCTGATGACCATGTTTCTATTCTATTGCTTTGCCCCTTTGAGCCACTGGCGGCTTTTAGCTCGCTAAGTTCCAGAACTGGCTTCTAACATTCCTTTCCATGCAGTGCCCTCCTCCTGACTCATTTAACGCTTTTGTTATTGAGGCCTTTATAAGCCTGCTTCCTGCAACTCTAAGTGGCTTGATCATTGTAGCCCACAAGCCTGATTCAGCCTGTTACTCTGTTGTTCTTGCTTGTTCCCTGCCTGATTCCTGTTTTGTTCCTTCCGTGATTCCTGGTTCCTGATCTGAGTCCTTGCCTTGTTCCTGTGCCCTTGTTCCTGAGCCCTGCCTGTTTTTGACTCATCTCCTGGTACTGACTTTGGCCTGTTTTCTGGTATATCCTTTGTCTGCAACCTGATCCTGACCTTGGCCTGCCTACTGGATTTCCCTTGCTTGTTGCCTGTCCAGACCTCTGCCTGTTTAATGAACTCTGAATGCTTGCCACCTGCCTCTGACCCCTGGCCTGGTAAAAGGATTTTTGTTTATCTTTAACCTTGCATTTAACCTACGTACTACAATTTTCTTTATTTGTTAATAATAAATCCTCTTCATACATAACATGTCATGCTATTATCATGCTCCATTCCTGCATTACCCTCGTTATACATAGGCTCCAACCTGCCAACCACACACACCTGTGGTTACTCCTTACACTTGTTTAGCATTATATATATATGCAAGATATTTTATAAATTAGGGGAAGACAGGTGCTTTGCACATACTAAACCATTAATTATTTACTTAACTGGAAGAACTTGTGAAAAGGATGAATGGCTGTCTATACTACACTATACTAAGGGGGCTATTTATTAAACCTCACATTTTGTGGTTGGGCTTTTTGGGGCAAAACTCAAACTTTTGTAGAAAAGAAAACTTGACTTTTTTGAAATGTATTATACCTTGATGCTACAAAAAGCCAGAATCTGAAAATCCACCATCTCAAACCTGTCAAGGTCCTATATAAATCAATGGGAGAGGTACCTCTCTCAATTTGAAGTTACAACTTTTTTTGGTAAAAACACGAAAAAATTTAGCTTTTAAAGAGAAAAAGCCCCAAACAATTGTACAATTTCGATTTTTTTTACCATTCCGATTAATCCAAGTTAATGTATTAATAAATAAGGCAAGATCGGGCATGGGAGTTTGGTCAAGCTTTTTTTATTGGGACAATGAGATACATTTGGATTTTAGTAAATAATCCCTTTTGGGTGTGTTTTATGATTGCTCGAACCTTTTGCTCAATCAATCATAAAGGAAACCCCATGCTAGCTCACGCTGGGTTTCAGGCTGAAAAAGTGTGGCAATTTCCGTAATTTACCCGAACCGCCTTTTTTGATGAAGAAAACCTTTTTTTTTTTAGGAAAATTATGGAAATTGCAGAGCTTTTTCTGCTTGAAACCCAGCGTGAGCTAACAAACTCAAGCATAGTTTCCTTTATGATTGATTCATAAATTATAAATTCAAAGATTCTAGGGTCCTATTTATCAGTGATGTGAATTATAGTTTCAAAAACTTGAATGTATGGTATTTATTAATCTCAAAAACGTGAAAAATTTGAATGTAAAACTTTAGCCTCTAAAAAATTGCAAGTTCATGTAGATGTCAATGGGAGTTGCCCTAGGCAAATTCAAAGCCTTTTTTTCGTGTAAAAAATGGATGAGTAGAATTTTAAATGAATAATGATTAGAATATGATTTCTATGCATTTGAGTGTGTGTTCATGGTTTTATTCAATCTAGTTTTTACATTAAAAAATAAATGAATTAATAATTAAGCAAACATTCAAGTTTTGTACAATTTTAAGTTTATTCAGCTTCCAAAGCTAACATTTTTACTTGTCAGTTGTGGTCTGTTTGATCTTGCTCACGTGTGATGCGTTTTTTAAATCACCTTTTTAAATAAAGGTATTCTTTATTTTTGACAAATGAAGTTTAGAAAAATCAAAATAACATATACTGTATGAAACAGTGAATGTTCTACATATTGAGTCGTCTGCCCCATCAAACCAGTAAACATGCCATTTATAATAATTATGAATTATGTTTTTCCTTCAAGGCAAACTGTAATAACTTCAAATTCTATATAACTTTATATTAGGCCTATAACTGACGGTACTGTAGATGGTGTCCATGGCCACAATTTCAGATTAATATACTACAGGCTACAGCAATGAAGCAGGGAACTATCCCTTGTTCCTTACTTCTCCAATTTACAGTTTGCATTATCACCTGCTGTAATAATAATAATACATTTTTTATTCACTTAAGATTGTTTATGTGAAAGCTTTAAAATAAGGACACAATATGACTTTATAATAAAAGGCATCTTAACATAATTTTATGAAAAATCATTCATATATATGTTTTTCATTGTGTAAAGCCTTTGGTTTAACTAAGAGTGCCAAGAATACCAAAAAGTAATCTTTCCTGACACATGAGAAGATTTCATTTCCCTGCAACTTTCTTCTGCTATTACCATGGCTCATTGTAGTTTTCACATGCAAGAAATATAGAAAGAGTTAACAAAAGCAAAGGAAAATTGCTTATCATGCAAATTTGAATTTGGATATAAATTATTTCAGCCTGCAAATGTTAAAGAAATTGCCAATATAAATCTGTGCAATAGGTCACCAAAATATTTCATACAGTAGCTGCAGGACTTATGTTTCAACATTTCCCCATTGAAGGAAAAGGAAAATTTCTTTTGAAATATGTTACCCATATTTTTTTATTTGGAAAATGAAGAGAAACAGAGAACTGGGGTCACTGCGATTTGTTGAATTTGCTTGGGTGAAAATGGAATTTATATGACTGTACTCTAGTATATTCTTTGAAAGTGCCTCCAGATATAAAGCCTGCATAGCTATTTTATAATATATTAGCTTTCAAAGGTATAACAGATATTAGTCCAGCATTTTTCCAGATACTTTCCACCTTTCAACATATAGTTTAAAAATAAAAACAGTAAATTAGCCTTAAAAATATAAGATCCACAATCATTTTTGAAGGTTTACATATGGAAAAACTGTAGAGTAGTTCAGTTTGCTCTGATCTGCAATTAGACCGGAATATGTTTATACCAAAAGGAACATCCACATGCTAAGGGGTTAGTAGTTATTATTTTAATATGTATCACATGGCTGCAGAAAACAGTGCTGTATAGTGAGCTCTGCAGGTTTATTCTTTTATAGGCACAGTATTATCAGGATGTTGAACCTAACTTGCCATTCAGATTACTAAATGATTATTAAAGGGATCCTGTCATCAGAAAACATGTTTTTTTTCAAAACATATCAGTTAATAGTGCTGCTCCAGCAGAATTCTGCACTGAAATCCATTTCTCAAAAGAACAAACAGATTTTTTTATATTCAATTTAGAAATCTGACATGGGGCTAGACATTTTGTCAATTTCCCAGCTGCTCCTGGTCATGTGACTTGTGCCTGCACTTTAGAAGAGAAATGCTTTTTGGCAGGCTGCTGTTTTTCCTTCTCAATGTAACTGAACTCAGTGAGACATGAGTTCTTAGATCTACCAGTCAGCCGTTATCTTGTGTTAGGGAGCTGCTATCTGGTTACCATCCCATTGCTCTTTTGTTTGGCTGCTGGGGGGGAAACAGGGAGGGGGTGATATCACTCTAACTTGCAGTACAGCAGTAAAGAGTGATTGAAGTTTATCAGAGCACAAGTCACATGACTTGGGGCAGCTGGGAAATTGACAATATGTCTAGCCCCATGTCAGATTTCAAAATTGAATATAAAAAAATCTGTTTGCTCTTTTGAGAAATGGATTTCAGTGCAGAATTCTGCTGGTGCAACACTATTAACTGATTCATTTTGAAAAAAAAATTCCTATGACAGTATCCCTTTAAACTACAAACAATTTGGTTTTTATACATTTGTATAAAATTTTAAATTTTCATTCTGCTCAGTCTGGATATTTGGAATTTATTAGAGTAAAAAAAACCCAAATGAATTTGAAATTCGATCTTTAATAAATGGGCTTTTAAATGGCAGTGTGTCGGGGGGATCCTTAATTGAAAAGGATATGGGAATTTGTGTGGATAAAAAGTTATCTAATTCCAGGCAGTGTGATTATGTGGCTACTAAAGCAAATAAAGTTCTGTCTTGCATAAAAAAGGGCATTAACTCAAGGGATGAAAACATAATTATGCCTCTTTATAGGTCCCTGGTGATGCCTCATCTGGAGTATGCAGTGCAGTTTTAGGCTCCAGTCCTTAAGAGGGATATAAATGAGCTGGAGAAAGTACAGAGACGTGCAACTAAACTGGTTAAGGGGTTGGAAATTTTAAACTATGTGGGTAGATTGTCACAGTTGTGGTTGTTTTTTCTGGAGAAAAGGTTCTTGCGAGGGGAGATGATTACACTTTAAAATTATGTTAGAAGCCATTATAGAAAAACAGGGATTTTTATTCAATAGAAAAGATAATTTGTAAGGGTTTGCAAAACAATACAGACTCACCACTTCTCCCTTAACTGGAGTTAAAGATGGACTGTTGCAGATTGGGTGTGCCTATATGAAGGGCTTCTCCAGCTGAAATTATCCAAAACCAAAAAAGAGAAAAATTGAAGGCACACCTCCTCATAAAGTAAAAACCACTGTTTATTATAACATTAAAAAACAAGTGGCTGCTGTGTGGTGGATGCCTAACACATTTTGGGAACACCCCTATCAGCCTATGACTAATGAGTTAGGCATCCACCACGCAGCAGCCACCTGTTTGTTAATGTTATAATAAACAGTGTTTTTTTACTTATGAGGTGGTGTGCCTTCAGGGTTTTCTCTTTTTTGGTTTGCATAGAAAAGATCAAATAACCAGAAAGCACCCATTTAGACTTGAAAAACTGAATTTTTGTTAGGTCTTCATCAATTTTTAGCTTCATGAGGACAGTGAGGTTATGGAATGCCCTGCCTGGTGATGTTGTGATGGCTGATTCTAATGCTTTTAAGAGGGGCTTGGATGATTTTTTGGACAAGAAAAATATCAAAGACTATTGGAATACTAAAATGTAAAATTAGTTTAGATATTGGTATATATGTGAGTGTATAGATAGGCCAGTATATGTGTGTGTGAGAGTGTGTGTGTGTGTGTGTGTGTATGTGCACTGTGGTTCATGTGGATTGGTGGAACTTGATGGAGTTTGTTTTTTTTTCCAACTATTTGTGACTTTTATTACATTATCCCAAATTATTCGACTAGAATATAGTGGCCATTGGTGCAGAGAGACACAAGTAACTATGGAAAATAGAGACTGCAATTAACTCCTGGCATTGCTATTCAGTACAGAACTATGCATTGTTCTTATGGTTTTGTAGAAACTCTGGGTGCTACAAACATCATACTTACTTGCTCAATGCAGTTATTGTACATGGGATTATGTAACAATACTTTATACTGCAATCGTCAATTAGGAATTATGTTTTGAAGGAAATACTTTACTATTGGAAATAGGACCATTGTCTGAATGATGTCCTTATAATGTAAAACTAAGAGCTTTTTGTCTTTACTAGATGTTCTTTTCTGTTCAGTGAGCAATGCAGTGCTTTGAACAGAAGCCTTATTATGAAACAGTAAACCATACTGTAAGTGGCTCTTGTACTGCTTAGATCCAAGGGAAAACCATTACAAAAAAATTCACAATGTCAGTGCACAGTCGTTTATGCATTTCTTAGCAGTGATTCAAGTGGTTGTGTGGAATGCTTACCAAAAGACACAATGTTCTTGTCCTCTTCCTGCACTGACTTGCAGAGCATAAGTATTTGCTATCAGCTCCCAAATAAAATCACCACATAACAAGCAATATCTGTGCTAATATGGTAAAGGACGTTGTTACTAAAAGATTAAACAAACAACGTATTTCCTATTGAGTAAAGAGAAATATTGTTTGCAGATACAAGGGTATACTTCTAGGTGCAGTACTAAAAAGTCAGGCATAGTTGCAACGATTAAAAGGCCAAAATGCCCCAAGCCTAATTTTGCGCTGTATACTTACACTAGTCCCTTACACTGATGGTGCAAGTTAAGGTGGTCATAGTCGGCAGCTTACAGTCCAGTGTATGGGGCCCCCCGACAGGCTTTCTTGGTCTGTATTTGGCAGAAAAAATTGGCCATATGTCGATCGGGTAGGCTTAAAATTTCTGTTTGATCAAGGACCACATCAGTTTGTTGATGCAGTATTCTTTAATATGTTTTAAATGTGTATATATATATATATATATATATATATATATATATATATATTTATTTTAAGTAAATAAAAACTAATACAATATACTCTGCATGCCCAAAAAGCATTCAGGCACATTATATGGCCACAATTATCCACCCCTTCTAAATCACGTCCTCAATTAAAAAGATAACTACCACATTTCTAACCATCTAAGAAAACCACATTGACACAAGGACACTTGTTTAGAGCATGGGTTCTTTTTAGGCGTGTAGCCATTGCCAAGTCTCTGGTAATGTGGTGCAAAGGTCACTGACACTGAAATTTAGAGAAGTGTAAATATATTTTAAAAGTGAATGCTGGCATTATGAATGTCATGTCTGCCTCAGTGTGAAATGTTAGCTGTAAAGTTTGATGCTGAATAATGGTCCAGCTGTTTGTCATGGTTTGGGATAGTATCTGGTTCTAGTTAACAAATTCATTAATTATTATTAGTGTACAATGATATTCTAGATATTCTTAGAAAAGCCCTTCCCTGCTTCACCATAATAATGGCCACGGATCGCCCCTGGTCACACCTCATTAATGCTCCCATGACTGATAAAAGGCATTGTTTTGTCCATCTAGTATATTTGGATATGTTTAGATATGTATCTGTTATCTAGTTTGAACATCTCGTAAAAAGTCTTCCCAGGAGAGTAAAGGCAGCAGAAATGGAAGGGCGAACAACAATAATACCACCCTTGGTTTAGAGTGAGATGTTAGACAGTCAGATATCTGACTACTTTTGGTAAAATAAGTCCTTTCTATCAGAGCTGCTCCATGAATTATCATTTTTTATTTTTTGGCCCACAATATCCATCCTCTCTCCAAATGTCAATAACTGTCAAATACTGACCTCTGTGACAATATCTTACTTTTATTCCTGAACCAGCAAGTGCAATTTTTTTTTGTTATATTGGGGTGTAGGCAGCCATCTCGGGTATTTTGCCTGGTACTGTGCTTCAGAAAGAACCTCACTTCATGATGGAACTGCTTTCATTGATGGAACTGGAGATGTCATAATGGGGCTTGGATTTTCACTGTTGAGTGTAATTCTCATATCTACCAGGGATCTGTTATATTGTGTCAGGAAGCTGTTATCTTGTCACCTTCCCATTGTTCTGTTTATCTGCTTCTGGGGGGCAAAAGAAAAGAGGTGATTTCACTCCAACTCCAACTCACTTCAACTCGTGTAGCAGTAAAGAGTGAAGTTTATCAGAGCACAAGTCACATGACTGGGGCCACCTAGGAAACTGATGTCCTGCCCATGTCAGATTTAAAAATGAAATATAAAAAAATCTTTTTTCGCTTTTGAAAAATTTATTTGAGCGCAGAATTCTGCTGTAGCAGCACTTTTAACTGAGTTTTGAAAAAAAAACACAATTTCCCATGACATAATCCCTTTAATTTAAAATGTGTGGTATTACAATAAATAAAGCCCTTATGATTTTCTTGTCATTAAAATTACTTATATACTTGTAGTCAGATTTTCTAGGTTGATATCAGCCAAATTAGCACCTTTCTTCTTGTTCATGGAATGTTAATGTGTAATAGTAAAGATGACTTCAAAATAATTGCTGAATTAGTATTCATCTCGTTAAATATTAAAATACACTTGGGGGCACATTGTCAGGTCCCAGCAGGTCAGGTTCAGTTTGAACCAATGTCTCCTCTAGCCCATGTCCCCACGCCAGCGCCTGTTGCTAGCGCAGGCGCATGTTCTAATGCTCATGCGCGCGCGTTCTTGCGCAGGCTCGCGTCCTGACGCAGGCGCGTGTTCTGACGCAAACGTGCGCCCTGGGGTTAAAAGGTCACTCAGGCCTAGGCTCAATGTGAGGTGATCATCTCTACTGACACTAAGCGTTTTTACTACTGATGATTTATTATGACTACGGCTTGTTCCTGACTATTCTTCTGATTATCCCTGGATCCCTGTGTTTGTTATTCCTGATCTCGACTTTGGCTTCCCTGACTACTCTGCTGGATTTTCCTCAATTGGCACCTGCTTCCTGATCGTTCTCTGTGTATGACCCGGCCTGTCCCTGACTTCGTCTCTTCAACTGCAGATAAGTGCTGAGTCCTTTTTACGAACTGTTATTCTGCGGGCTCACCTGGCACTCCTGCTATTCCTTATCTGGGACCATCCTGTACCAACTTTCAGGGCGCAGCTCAGTGGGAAGGGTGGGGGAGGCTCTTACCTTCAGACTCTCCTTGATACCTGACACACATTTACTTAGCTCGAGTGAAGGATTAGAAGGAAAAATACTTCGAATTTCAAAGTATTTTTTTGGTTACTTCGACCATTGAATTGGCTGCTTCGACCTTCGACTACAACTTCAACTTCAGATCGAACTAAAAATCGTTCGACTATTTGACCATTCGATAGTCAAAATACTGTCTCTTTAAAAAAACTTTGACCACCTACTTCGCCACCTAAAACCTACCGAGCACCAATGTAAGACTATGGGGAAGGTCCCCACAGGCTTTCTAGGCAATTTGTGATCGAAGGAAAATCGTTCGATAGATGGATTAAAATCCTCTGAATCGTTCAATTCTATTTTTTCTTCGATCGAATTGCGGTAAATCCTTCGACTTCCATATTCGATGTCGAAGGATTTAACTTCGATGGTCGAATATCGAGGGTTAATTAACCCTCGATATTCGACCCATAGTAAATGTGACCCTTAATGATTATAATAAGAGGATGGAGAAAGGCGCCTAATGGGAAATTTCATTCCATTCTACAATAAAAAGAAATACAAAAAGTTCTAGCACCTGTAAAGTGCAATGTTGTGTTCCCTTTGTATGAGAAATGCATACCTGATAAAAGTACAATGTGCTGTTTAGCTTACCATATGCTTGTACACCTGTGTGAGATGCATCCCTATAAAGAGCATCTGGACTGGAGAAGAAAAATGTTCTTGTTTCATTATTAAGAGTATAGTAGCTAAAAGGGTGATAGTGAATAATTGTACAGATATTTTCTAGTTGCTGCTAAAATATAGGTAAAATAGTTCAGTACCTGGAATATTTATAACGTGACAACAATACAGAAGGCTGAAGAGTATTTGGCAAGAGCACTTTCAAAAGTGCGGTCTAGCAAATTGACAGTAGGTGGTGTTGAAGGTGCATTTTTCATTCCTACCCAACATAGACCACCTGCTCTCCAGAAGCACATGCTAAAGACATGATTATTCTGAGCCTATTTTTTTTTACATATTTGAAAATTAAAAAAAATGCCCACAGGTCTGCTAAAAGAATGTACAATTCCAATGTTCTAAAATTTCCATTTAAATAGTCTTCAACATTCTTTTGCCAAAATTTGCTGTTAAATGTTTATTGTTTATAATAATTTAACAATGAGGGCTGGAGCAAATAATTCAGATGGCTTGAGTTGTAGTTCATTACAATCTGCAGAGAAAAAGGGATTCTATGGCTAATTTAATAAAGTGACGTTTAAAACAGGATAAGATATATTAAACAAAAGCTATGGCCACAATCAATGCCCTGCTCTTCTGCGGTTAATGAGTAGTCAAACCACAGGCTGATCATTTTGTCTTATAGTTATTTACAGGAAATGTTTGTGACAATGGAATAGGTCAGTGTCTCTATTTCAGCAGCTACAATTAGATCTGCCTGTTATGTCTGCATTATTCAGTGTGTGCTTAATGCAAAAATTACACATCCAGCCTGCAGTGGAGATCCAGTTCAGTTCTCATTCCGTCTCACTGTATCCTAAACATACATATACTACACTGCCTAATGTTACAGTGATAATGCTATGTAGTGTGTATGTTGGCCCAACAAACAGAAGTTTAGAGTTATTTTTTTTAAATTCCTTGATCTTTGTGATGTCATATATTTACAGTATATTATTAATTTAATGTATTATATTACTGTGTCTCAGCTAAGCTTTGTTCTTGACTTTTGTTTCTCCTTGTTAAAGTAGCCACAGGGACTCCAAACAGCAGCGTAGTAAATGGTAATTAATAAACATATTTCGTGAAATTAAAATGTTCTACATCCAGTGCCTTGCCTAGTTCACTGCTTACCACTTTGCAGACACCCATTGTACAGAAATCTTCAACAGTACATTGTACTTGATGGTAAATAAGCTGCTCAATCTATATTGGTAACAACATCTTACTGGGGTTATTAAAGGAGTTGTTCAGCTTCAAACAACTAGTTGTTTTCAGATAGATCACCAGAAATAACTTTTTCCAATGATTTGCTATTTTCTATGTGTGACCAATTTTCTAATATTGAAGTGTAAAGTTTAACTTTTCACCTTCTAAAGCAGCTCTGGGGTCGCCGACTCTGTAACTGTTCTAAATTGATACATTTAGTTGATACTTTTATCTTTGTCCCTGCTGAGCAGAATCTCTGGGTTTCATTACAGGCAGCTGTTAGAATTGATATGATAGTTGCTAATACTCCAGAGATGCTGCTGAGAAATTTATCAACTAAATGTTACAAAATTGTAACAGTTTAGAGTCTGCGCCTGAATTACTGAGCTGCCAGTCTCAATCACCAGAGACAGGAACTTTCAACTTTAAACTTAGATTTTGGAAAAAGAGTAAAAAATAAATAATGGAAAGTAATTGAAAAAAATCTTTGGAAGGTGAATGACCCTTTTAAGGGGTTATTTATCAAAGTTCGAGTTTTTATTTCTTATTTTTTAGAAAAACTCGATCAATTCAATTGATTCTAGTTTTTTTTTTGCCAAAAAACTTGATCAATTATATTTTAATTTATTTTTGTTTTTCATCCCAACTACACAGATTTTAGTTTTTTTTTAATTAGAAATCATTCCAGTTTATTCGAGGTTTAAAAAAAGCTGGTAAACCCCGTGTCCCAAGCATTACAGGTAATAGACTTGTACCATGTTAGTTGAACATTAGGCTCGTGATGCATGATTAACAGGAATATGGTAAAAATGCTAGGTTTTCCCCAGATTGAATAGAAAGCTGTATTCACCGGGCATATTCATCAGACATTATGATTTACATGATTTACACCAGTACTGGTTCTTGGAACTAATCAGTCTATTTGGGAAATAAATCATCAGTATCTATGAGTTTAACCACAGGTAATTCACCACTCTCCACATATCCTTTTCATGAAAGACTTGGTTTACTCTAAGAAACATGATCACGTATCCTTATTATCCCCTAGTTAATATGTACTGTACATGAAAATACAATCAATTTACACACACACATACACACACACTGTTATGGTTATGCCTATGTCAATCAAAAACCCATAGCAGTATACTTTATTTCAAAACATAAAACCAGAAATACGATCACAAGAACAAAAATGTCCCTAACAGCAAGGTGACCCCAGAAACATGACAATAAAAAAAAAAACAAGTCAAAGCTTTCACACTACTGCAACTAATTTCTAGTGCTGAGTCAATTTTTTCACCAGGCATGGATTTACAGCAAAATTGCTTGTTTTGCCATCAGCTATTTTTTTCGCACAAGAAAACTTGACTTTATTTTACTTTGCTTAAAGAAAATCCCACTGACAAGCCGTCAATTGACTTCAATGTTGCTGCATAAAAAAGGCCATGAAAAAAATGCATATTTACTTCAATGCATTGTAAGTAAAAAAAATTCTATGCAAAAACACCCATTGACCAATTTTTGTCTGGGAAAAAAATGCTGCAAAAAAAGAGCCCATTGACTTCAATGCATCATGCAAATTCTTCCTCAGTTTTCACTACTTATACCCGACATTATACATATGAATGCTATGGTCTGGCATTTTGATGCCCAATAGTTTGTGTCATCTAGTGCATAAAAATAGTGCCATACAAACTGTCATGGCAGATAATGCAAGAACAAGCACACTACCTGTGTTATGTGGGATAGAAATCTTTATTATTTCACTCACATGCCCACATGTACTAAGATAAAACATTAAAACATGAATGCCAGGGTCTTCTTTTGATGCTCGCTATACATAGGAAAACCAAACTGTGAAGCAGTTTTAATGGCAAAGATTTTGGCTGCCTCAAACAAGCACACTACAAACATAAAGCTTACAACACTATAACTATTTTTTTCCACTAATACTCCTGAATTCTAATTATGCTTTCAAAACTGATTTCAACTGAATTGTAAAACTTTGGCATCTAAAAGCTGCTTAGTTCACGTAGAGGTCAGTGGGAGCCAGCTATGGCAAATTTAAAACTTTTTTTCAATGCGAGTTTTGACCCTTTGAAAAAGAAGTAAATTAGTAAAAAAATTTTTCACAATTTGATTAAAATTTTTTATTTTCAGATCTTTTCATAAATAAGCACACATTCAAATTTGATAAAAATTGGAGTTTATTCAATGTAGGCAAAACCTTTAATATTACATTACATTGAATTATGTTAATCTTACAGTGTAATCAAACACAACTAGTGTGCTATATACTGTATAACACATGAAGAGTCCATACCCTTTATAATACCAGGGCCAGACCTGATATATCCACGCACCCAGTTTATATACGAGTACTTCCTATTAGTGCAAGTGGCAATTTTCAGACATAATATACATACTTATATACATGCAGTATATATAATGTATGAGCAACAACAATACATAACAGAATTAATTTCCCAAATATGAGAAGAAAAAGCAGAAGTTGAGTGGATTGTAAAGTGCATTGTAGTACAATTCCACATTTTGGCTGGCTGTCAGTTGTATCATACAATTGCATGCAAAATTTATTTATGTATACTAGATCTGATTTTCAAAGGTTAAATCATTCCTATGTAAAACCATAGGACAGATTTCTCAAAGGCCAAATTGTAATTTCTTGGAAAATGTAACCCAATTTTAATCCCTTCCTTTAGTACAGGATATACACATACACACATATATCACACATGTCTTACCATATACAGGTACTGAATTCCCTTTGCCAAGTGAAAGGGTAGTGGAAATTTACCTTTCATGGCAGTGTTTCCACCTAATGGCATCTGGGAATACACCGACAGGTGGCCCCACTAGGAAACAATAATCACACACCACATTTTGCAGTAAAACAAATAAACTTTATGTAAGAGTAAAAGAGCAAACTAAAAATACAAGTTACATATTATTACATAATACTGGTAGATCCTTACCAGCAAAGTCCCACACTCCACTCCTGGTGGACAAAGTCCCACACCCCACTCCCAGTCCTTTTTTCCCAAAGAGCTCTTAAAGGAACAGTTCAGTGTAAAAATAAAAACTGGCTAAAAAGATTGGCTGTGCAAAATAAAAAAAATTATAATATGTTTTCCAGACAGGGGACATGCTGGATCCTTTCACTACCCTCCCTCAGGCACAACTCACCCGGGAAGCTCACACAGATGGGTCAGGCATCCACAGTAATGAAATCCTCCAGCCAAGCACACAAAGCTTGCTTTAATCTTCAGGGTACAGTTCCTAACACTCTCCACAGTGCGAGCACACCAGAAGTCCTCCTTACTGAACTCCTAAACCCTGCATGGTTGCGCTTACAAGGCTTTGGGATCCCTTACCCCAAGCCCTTCAGTGAGCGCTGAACCTTTTCATCTGGTAATATTTTAAGGGGGTTTTGTCACCAGAAAATGTTAACAAGTCTGAGCTAGAATTTTTCCATGCACTGGAAAAAGCAGAAAAAATGCAGACCATAATTATCTGCCCCTGCCTTCCACAGCAACCAATGGGATTAGATTAGAACCCTCCAACTGTCTATATAACAAGATGACCAGACTCTATGTTTGGAAGGAAGTGGCAACATGGGAGCCTTTTTATTCTATGAAGAGCATAAGCCCAAAGGTTATGACAACTTGCTATGTGTGATAACAAATGCGTGAATTTGTTTGCAGATATCTCCCTGGCCACTTTGCCCACCAATATAACTTATGTGCCAAAAAAAAAAACAAAATGGAGTCTGTACTTGTTAAATGCCAATATGGGGTGTTCCAATTTTGATTGAAGGTGTGATTACAAATGCATGTGGCACAAAGGTTTCAGGCCTTCCTCAAGTGATAATTGCCACAATTATTTATACAAACCTGTGGTGCTGCAATCTAGTGGCCAGTTGGGTTAACGTCCCATACATAAGGGGGGTTATTTACTAAAACTCAAATTTAACTCATATTTTTATTAAATCAAGCTCAACCAAACTCCCATCCATGAAGAAATCTTATTTATTAATAAAATAACTAGAAAAGTTGGGTTATGAAATAACTCGATAAAATCGAGCAAAAACCCGAATCATACCAATTTTTCAGATTTAATGCCTGAATTGCTTGATTTTTTTTGGTTATCACCCAAAAACCCCACATTTTTTGGATCACTGGAGGAAACCCAGCACAGAACATGAAATCTTCAAAATTGACTTCAACATGATCTCCGCAGGTTTGAGATAGCCGATTTTCGGATTCAGACTTTTTGCAGCTTTGGTGTATACTACATCTTGAAAAATGCAAGTTTTTTTCCCCTAAAAATTCAAGAATTAAAGATTTTGCCCAAAAAACCCCAACCAGAAAAATCGTGGTTCAGTAAATAACCCCCAAAATGTCTTTGCTGTAGTACAATTAATGTACACATTTAAATTGTCCATTTTTAAAATTGCATAGGTTTACTAAACTCTATTTTTTTCTCATTTTCAAATCCAAATGATTCTTTAGTGTTTTTAAAATTCCATCCTCGCACAATTTTTTCATATTTTTCCCCCAAAAAATACAAATTTATTGAACTGAATCTTATGAATAAATCAGTAGACTTTCCAGAAAAAAATCAAGGAGTCTGAGCTGTTTCCTTGGAAAATTTATGATTATGAGCTGTTTCCTTTAAAAAAAATGAGGATTTAGAAAAATTTAAACAGAAGTTCATTTCCATTCTTCCTGTTTTTTTTTTTAAACAAACAGGAAGTCCTCCAGCAGCCTTTTTAGGAGGATAGACAGACATTTTGAGCACTTTCTATTTGGAAAGCAAAGGAGAATTTGCCCAAAATGTTTTTGAAAATGGCCCACAGGGGGAGAAGGCAGGTCTCTCAAGCAATTCCTGATCCTCAGGGGCAGAGGTTAGGTAGCGGGAACACAGTTAGGGAAGCCAGTAAAGGGAGAGGTGAGGAAAAAGCATCTGGGACCCCTGTGGGTCCCAGAAGTGGAGGGTGTGGAGGGCAAGGACCCCTGAAGACTTGAAGGAGGAAGATTTCTCATTGCCCTTACATGAGGTCCCCTTGGCTGGTAGTGGGTCCGGGGCAGGGTAGAAAGTAGGTTGTTAGGTGGGGGGGGAGAGTACCCCATTAGTTAGGAGAGGGGACCGAGGAGGGAGAGCCCAGTTGGGAGGGGATAGGGACCCTGTGGGGCAGGGCCGGACCAAGGTATTTTGGCACCCTAGGCAAGGGCTTCAATCAGTGCCCCCCCACCCGGTCCTACATTACCATTTCCCACCTTACCATTCATATTGCCCTTGTACCTGTGCCAGTAGCCATTATGTTGCCTCATGTACCTGTGTCAGCACCTAACATATTACCCCCATTTGTACCTGTGCCAGCAGCAGTTAATCCCTCATATTGCCCCAAATCTGAACCAGCCAGAAAATCCACAATATTGCCTCCGAATATATACTTGTGCCAGCAGGAGCCAAAAATCCATCATATTGCCCCAAATATGTACCTGTGCCAGCAGGAGAGGAATATCCACCATATTGCCCACAAATATGTACCTGTGCAAGCAGCTGCCAAGAGGGAGGTGGGGAGTACCTGCAGTACAAATCACAGGCAAGAGGGGGTTGGAATAGGCAGTTTATAAAACTGAAAAACTATTAAAGGCCAAGCAAACCAGGGTTAAAAAAAGAAAACAAAAGCCCCTTAAAAGTACGCCCCCCATCATGATTGCGCCCCTAGTTCCAGCCCTGCTGTGGGGAGGGGGAGGAGAGAACCTGGGGGGAGGTTGGCCAGGAAGAGGGAGGAGGATGGGCAACACCCATTAGGTAGTGGTGTTAATCAGAGGGCCCCACTACCAGCTGCAAAACCCAACAGGAGGAAGGAGGAGTAAGAGGCAGAGGAGGGACCAGCCTTCAAATTAGTCCACGTTTCACCAGTGAGGTGAATACAGTGTTAGTGGATGAGAAGCTGCAACAACGGGAATTGTTATTCGGTGCTCAGTCCCATCAGCGTGACATACAGTAAACACAGTATACAAGAGCTTCAGGGACCTGAAGAGGTGCAACAGATGCAAGGTTGTGGCCCAGAGGGGGAAGTTCTAGAAGCCTGGTGGAGGGACTCTACCACCCCTCCAGTTCAAGCTCTTTGAGTGCTGCTTTCTGGACACCATCGGTAAAGTGGTATGCCGCAGGTTGGCAGGCGAATATCTGGACTCATATAGGATGTATACGTTTACATTTCTTAGAACAATCTTTAATATATTAATAATTTTTATGAATTTCTGTACGTAATTTTTTTCCACAATCAATGGGTAATCCTGATTGTGGTTCACATGTTTGATCTACCTCGTTGGATTTGTCTTTAGATTCACCCTGGGGAATTGTCAGTAAATCTGTTTTGTTTGTGTAACCCTTTTTTCCACCAAGGACTAGCTTCCTTAAATAGTTTAGAGCATTGGTTTACATCAGGCCCTCAGTCTCAGCTGGGCCCTTGCATACTATATGTGTGGAGAAAGGAAAGGTGTTGCAGAAATATTCAACTGCTCAAAACCGTATTTATTTTTAGATGCTAGGAGCAGCAGCTTTTTCAATACCGGCCCCACTCCGCACTTTCAACATTTGGTGTCGGAGTGGTTCCAGGGGGGACGGTGCAGCGAGTGCTATTGCTAGCAGAGTGCATCCCATACTGACACCTCTTTGGAGGCAGACTTGGCAGGAATCCCACATCACCTCCGTCACACCCTTTAGTGGACATGGATCACCTCCAGTGGAACCTTTAGGGAAACCTTCTAACCTGATTCCCTATCCAATATGATCCCTACATTAACAGGCAGTATCATCTGGAAGAGACACCTCCAATCCATTCTCCTGCATTTGAGCTCAGAACTGCTTTTTCTATCTCAAGCAGTCTAATTTCTACTTGAATGTATTATGACAGGAGCTACACCTCCCACCATCTAATACCTCACTCACGGGGCCCTTTTCCCTAACTTCTCCATGGTTCACCATACTTGGGGCGTTACATTACTGGGCCCATGCTCAGGCTCCCAGCAGACTTCCTCCTTCCTTGGCACGTGGTGCCAAAGAAGAAGAGCATGTGGTGCCTCTGACTGACATCTCCTTATTAAATCTGGAACTTCATGTGAACACTTTAACTTGGAAAGGAAACCCCCCCGTTCCATCTCTAAATTAGGCCCAGCTCTCAGCTGGCTATACCAGGGAATTTCCTAGACTTAGGGGAAGTTAACCCTATGGATCACTAAAGTTTTTTTTTGCTGAAGCAGAACACTACAATTTAGGTCATCACTAGTAAAAGATGATAGAGCTGCCCCTGCATTGCATGGAAATCCACTCTCATTCACAGTCATTTTATGGGATGAATGGACACAAGAGTCTGCAAAATTAATCTAATTACAAAAATGCTGCAGCAGTCTGAAACTCATATAAGATTTGAGAGACAGATGTAGTGTTAATAACAGTACAGATGCACTGAAACTAAGATGTAAATGTGAAATTAAGAAAGGCTATAATTAAAGGAAAATAAACTCATAATAACATGTTCCATTTCATAAAGATTTTCACAAATCACTGCAATAACCTTTGTAAAGAATTCATATTTTTGGATTTACACAGTGGAATGGGACCTTTGGCCTTTGTATATTGGCAATTCATAATCCTGTGGCTATTTCATGTTGGCATCAGGGAGGCCAAGGGATCATGGGAACAAAAGCTGGCGCGGGATCTAGCATGATATACATTTCAGGGAGAAAAGGGAAATAGAAGGAAGAGAACAGAGATTAGAACATTAAGCCTTGGTACTTTGCCAGTGGTCTGCCAAGGCTTTGTGTGTGCATGCGTGTAAAGGAAGAGGGGGGGGGGTAATAGGATAAAGATTTATCTATTTTTCTATTTAAAGCCAAACTTAAGAAAATAAATATTTGGCTTTACAATTCATCAAAGCTACATTTGATCTTCCTACCTACGTTAATAACATGTGTTGATAGGAAATAATCTATGACGCTGCACATTTGTCTGACATTTAATGCAAGTGAGTCACAAAGTACATGTTCTACTTGGAGCGTTCCTTTCCTGGAAAAAAAAAAACAATTAAAATTAGTTTTAGTGCCCATTAACCTCTTTTTCCCCATGAAGTTGCAGGAAGGCTTTTTGATTCATGTTATGATAAAACTCTATAATTCATGCTGTTACATTCTAAAGGCAATGGAACAGGTGGAAATGTCACCATTCATTTGCTTTGTCTCTCCTAATAGTGACAATAACATCCATTATTCTGCTCTGTGTCTGTGTTAAAAAAGTGTGCAGAATAGCCGAGTTGCCAGTGCCTGCTGACTGTGCACCTGCAGTGCTGCCAAAGATAGAAATAGATTTATTAGGTTTCCTATACATTTAGATAAAAATGTAGAATCTTGCCTGAAGCTGTAATTGATTTCTCAGGGAACGTAGTTGATGTCGCAGCAGGATGAATCATCTTTTAAAAAATGATCCTTTCCCATTGTGTATCCTTTTGAAGGACATGCATTCCTCGTGGCTTTATTTTTATTTTGGGTATTTTTTTTCCATCTCTCTAGCAAACATTTACTATGAAAAATGATTTCCTGCTGTGTATCCATTAGCCACCACTGCTGATGCTAATGACCAAATGGCAAAGAAATGAGATAGCAAATTACAGTGACTCACAAAATGTACTTAGTAGGAGCTTCCTGCTTTCACTGGTGCGTCAATGGCAGAGGACGTGTCCCTTAACAACAAAGGGTAATAAGCTGAAAGACGATTGATAAAAACTCAGGTTTTATAGGCGTTATATTAAAAGATTAACTGATTTCTGCTCAAGTGAATCACCGCTGCCTGTTGCTTCCTTCTTTTGAATCACATCTGCTTCTTATTTGTAGCCATTTAACAATGGAAGTGAAATAGATACTAAAAGCAAACTCTGCTTGGAATGGCTCTGTTTAGGGGGATTACAGAATGAAGACTCGGTTGCAGTAAGTGTATTTGGTGGGAAAGGACAGAATGCCTCCAAGTTTAATAGATTAAAAATACTTGAGTTTATTGGTAGTTAACTGGACACTCAGCTAGTGACTTCAGTCACTCATTCCTTATTCATGCCTTGCTGAGATGGAGGAAGTATGCGTGCTGCATGTGTCTAAGGAGCACCCAGCTGTTCACAAAAAACCTGCAGGAGTGTGTAATATGTATATATATAATTGTATATATACAGTATAGTGCTACTTGGATGTCCAGCACTGTACATTTTTACAGTAAAGTAAAGTACAGACAGAGAGGACAGTCATTGTAATGAATAAATAAAGAGAGAGAAGTTAAGTGCTATGTGGTAAGAGATTAGAAAGAAGGAGTTCCCTGTCCTGTAGGGCATACAATCTATTATGCCTATTATGTCTATATGTCTGTTTGTAATGCCCCCGTAAACTTGAATTCGGTGTGCAGGGCACTGCAAAAAAGGCTATGGATTTTGCTTGGAAGCTATACTAAAGTCAAATGAAATATATGTTTTTGTTTTTATTTTATTTTTTATTTCATCATTGTTTTTTTAACTTTTATTTCATCAAAGTTTCTAATCCCAAATCACAATTGGTGGGTCCCAATGTCATGAGTCCTTGGTATGATGCAATTGGCCATCGCAAAAATAGCACTTTTCATACTGTTGTAAGGCTATAGTAAAATGGGCCTACATGGTAACCCCAAGACCATTATCTTTACAGGTATTGCCCCGGATGAGACTCTCTTTTCCCAGGAGCAAGCCCTCGCTATGTGAACTGCAATTATCGGGTAGTACACAATAAATGGGCACCAGTGGTTCTTAACTTAATTTATTAAACAGGATACACAAGAATAATGCAGTAACACAGATCATTGTGGTTAGGCATATACTCACAGAACCAATATCAGTAAGCATATATCCCTATAGGGTAAGCAATGAGAACAGAGCAGCATATACAGAGGCACTCCCAGCTTTCAAGCCTTATCGTAAGTTGAACCCAGATATAACTTCCTAGTCCTTGAGTCTAAGTTCCCTACTTCTGGGCAGTAGTACACCCACTAACACTCTTTGGGCTACTTGGCTAAATATCCCTTATCTATCTGACACTCCTAGAGCGACACTTTAAATAGGATAGCCTACCGCTTTCTAGACCTGACCTCTCTAGGTTCAACAAGATCCTTTCTGCCTACTTAGGTAAGGGAGGCTACTCAGGTAAGGGAGGCTACAAAATGGACCCTGAACACGTGTCCTCACTATGTATAATTTAACATATTTGCACTGAGTGGCCAAATTAAACAACTGGACAGGTCACCATTTGACCCAGCAAAAGCTTACTTTCCTTCTATGGCTAAGGCCCCCCGTAGCTGTCTGAATTTATACTGTGGTCCACGTGGCTGGCTAAACTTTAGGGGATTACTCTTTTTACGGGGAAACTACCAGTCCCCTCCACTGGACATGGGGGTCATGTTCCCCCATGTATGCAGAAAACACAATTCAGCTGAAAAACATGAGTGTATAGTGGCCCTTTATGTTTTATGCTTGTAATATTCTGCCAAAACGATTGAACTTGAATATCAACAATGCAATTTTTATGTAGGTGGGATCCAAAGACTTTGTGGCTCAAAATAGTCAGAAATTGCTACAAGTAACTTTCAATGTCAGTCAAAGGGAATCTCAATGCTTTTGACATACAGGAATGATTATTAGAAGACCCAGACATCCATGTTTCAGTGCATTATGAATAGATTAACTAAGCCTGTATAATGTGACTTGTAGGCAGTCCTGGAATTGGGGAGGGATGCACTTCACTTTTTTATTTCTGTGAAATTGCATCCCCTCAGTGGGGATGCAAGAGTTTTCAATCCCAGAACTTTATTTTGCTCCTACTCACTTTTGCATGCAAATAAAATGAAGAGGTAAAATACAATATATTTAAATATAAATTGAGGATAAAAGGAGAGAAAATAGCTCTGGGAGAGGAGTAGAGAAGAGATAGAGTAGTGTTAAACAGATAAAGGAGGTGGAGGCATCCGAGAGAGATATAGAGAAAAGGAGAGAAGAAAAGAGGGGAAACAAAAATAGAAAATGAAGGTATTAAATAGAAGCAGATTAAAAAATAGCGAGAGAATGATAAATATGAAATAATCTCGGGTAATACAGAATATCAGGGTTGGACTGGGCCGGGGAACATCGGGAAAAAACCCAGTGGGCCCCGAATCTTTTGGGCCCCGCCGACCCAGATGCGCTCCCTGCAAATCTCTCTCCTTACCTCCCTGACGATCGCTTGAAAGAGGTGCACATGCACGCGCTAGAGTGGGAGGTGCGCGCGCTAGAGAGAGAGGTGCGTGTGCAGGAGGAGAGTAGTGCAGAGACTGAGGACTTTGCGACTGGGGGGCCCGGAGGATGGTGTGGGGGCCCCTGAGGCTTCAGGACCAGTGGGCCCTGGGCTCCCCAGTCCAACACTGCAAAATATGATGGGGTTGAGTGTCATTTTATGACACACAATACACAGGCAAGGTGCTGTGTTTGCAGAAGCTGAATTGTCAGCCAAGCAAAAGCCAAATTCACAATTTTAATTTTGGGGTCCCTACAGGTCACATACTTACGTAAATCTATGCATACTGGGCATCAAATTGTGCGTTAGAAGGATAGCAATATGGAAATAACAAAATGGTTTTGCTTTAAAGTGGGTGAAACCAGAAAGTGTTGATGTGTGATACTTATTATAACAATGGGTGTGGCTTTTGGTTATGGGAGGGGCTTCTTTTAGCATGCCATGCTATGCTCACCACCCAGAGAATCCTTCCACTCTTTTTACTCCAATTCAAGCACTGCTTGTATGTTTTTCAGTTTTCAGTTGTGGGCTCGTAGTGGCCACATGTGCAGTGCAGACATGATAATAATTTCTAGTCTGCAGCTCGTCACTGCATCTTGTCTCCAGTTAAAGGGGTTATCTGACCAGCTTACTTTATTTAATATAGTAAATCATAATCAAGTAGCAAATTTATAGTGTTCTTATTTAAATAAATATACAATGATTAGCAAATAAACTTACTTGGTGCATCCTTAAATAATGTAACACCCAAGTTTCCTCCATGGACATATTAAAAGTGGCATCTGTACAGTATCTGTGCTCATTAGTACAGAGCTTCATTTTCTTATGCTTTCAGCGTTTTATAGCGTGCACTGTCGTTCTTCAGCCAGTGCAAACATTTATATATATTTATATATACAAAAAACTGGGACAAATATGAACACTTTAGTGTTTTAAGTCCTTAAAATACAGTAGCTTCTTTCTTCCCTTTTTTTTGGGTACGTGAATAAAAAAAGAGGTAAACAAACTCAGAGTAAATAGAAAAAATAAATAAAATATTTCTTGCAATACATTTAAATTTGGTGCTGAATTTACTACAAAAATCTAACAGGCTTCCTGGAATTATATGTGTAGACATGTGTGCCTTTTGAGTCATATCCTGTGCCTAGGAACCTGTAGTACCAGAGCTCAGTGAATTTTCTACCCTTTGGGAGGTCATGCAATATCTTAGACTTTAGATCATGTTTAATGGCATATCTTGTAGAAAGCGCAATTTTCATTTTGTGAATAGATTTATTGCATTGCATTCTGAACTCCCTTTCACTCAACCAGTCTTTAGAAATGCGTCTACACTTTACCTGTTGCCACCTATCCTGTTTTGACCCGAACATCCCGGTTTTTTTAAAGGCCTGCCCAGGTCAAAACTGCCTGCCTGATTTTCCATATTAGGAAAATATGATTGATGCATCGATCAGGCAATCGCTGATCACCAAGTCACAGCCCTGCCTCTGACATTACGACTTACCCAGAGTCAGATCGGGCAAAACGTGGCAACTCTAGCTATAACTTAGCAGATAGCAGTGTATCAGGCAGACTGTGAGGAATAAAATGTAAATAAGGTGATGAAAAGCAGCTGTATGAACATCCTTCTTTATTCCTGCTGTTAGAAAAATGAAGTCGCTAAGGTCAGCCATTTAAGGCTATACATTGGCCCACCAACTAGCCTGCCTCAAAATTAAGCAGATGTCTTTCAAGCAGGTTTGAAAATCCTGTTGGTTGTGGACTGCATCAGCCCGTTAATGCCACCCTCAACTGATGGGTCTCCATAGGCCCTACTGTATCATCTGATTGTTGACTCCAAGTCCAATGATTGGATCAGCAGGACTTGGCCCAGCATGTGTAAACTACATCATTAAAATGAAAATTGGTCCCAGGTCCTACATATATGGCACAAGGAGGGGGTGGTGTGAGCAATACAGCTGTACCCTCTTATTTAGGAATGGGGTACAAAGCAGCAAATTTTCCCAGGGGCTGATATAAACTTTAGCTCTATTGTTCAATGCTATGGAATGGATAAGTGCATTAATACCTAATCTCTGATTAAGGGCTTTAGGCCCAAATCGCTTAAGGCCATGTTTCCATGGCTTTTAACTAGAGTGTATAGAATGTACAGTATATAAAGAGTGTGACTACGGTTTGGACGCCGGTGGCTAAGCATCTCGGAAGATCATGGTACGAAATACATAAGAGCTGTGAAAAGGAGAGATTTGGTGAGAGACTTCAATGACAATCGTCCTGAGAGCCCTCACTTCCCCAGCGCTGACATACCTATGGAGGTGTCTGAGAGTGCGGTGGGTACCAAGATTCCTATACCTTGGAGCTGTTGGCTATGAATGGGGGAGCCCATCCTGCTCTGGCAAAGCAATGATTAATGTGTGAGTACTGGACTTTAATGACAGCAGTCTGATGTTTGAAAGAAACACGGTCACGGTTGAGCTCATGGAGGGTGCAGCTGGACCTGAAAATCCCCACAGCTCATAAGCAGCACGATCATAAAGGTGATGATCGTGAACCAGAACGATAGCTCGCCTGTGATCATCCAGCCCTGTTCAACAGATCTGCAGAAGTCTAGAGCCCTGCAAGACTTTTTGGTCATCCAGATGCTGACGAAGGGATTAACACTGGGCTGACCTATAGCATCACAGACAAAGACAGACTTTCCTGGCCACCTCAGCCACCCCACCAACAAACCCCGAGTTCATGCAGCCAAGTACCTGGGAGGAAAAAGTGTGGGATGTAGCACTGACCACTGAAGCTCCCACTATAGAGGAAACCTTCAACACCTGTCTTTACAACCTGCAGAAGTGAACACAACACTAAGAGGGAGGTGAGGGTCTCTGGCATTCGTTTGCGTTTTGGAAGGTGGTGGGGACAATATCAGCAGGCATTTCCAGTTTGTTACCACTCTTTACCTCTTACAGAATTATAGCCCAGCTCCTGTCTTCAGCAAAGACACTGGTCCAACAGTAACAGTCTTGAAATGGCACTTGTAAAAATTGTTGTGGAAATAAAAATTGTCCCGCATTAAAATTAGTTTGCTGCCTATTGACTGAATTGGTTTGCAAATTTTTCACAGTTTCAGCAAATCTTCTCACTGTTTCGCAAATTTTAAGGCAAAGCGAAACAGGAAAAATTCACCCATCACTAGTGAAAGGTGATTCTGGAGCGGCCTTCTCTCATTAGCTTTAATACCTAATAATGGTAATACTAGATGGATACCTGTAATGCTGTTCTACCCATTCCTGTAAGAATGTTAAATGTTTATTTTAATATGCAATAGCAGCTTAGCACTAGGTGGAGTAAAGAGAAAGGCTGTGATTAAAAGCAGCCAGGAATAAAGCTGACTTCTGTCCTGCAGTCTGGCATCTCTGTGTGCATTCTCCTAGTTCTGCTACACTCTGCACTGGGTCATCACTAGTCTGTTAAGAAATATAGAAACCAACCAATTGCTTTTTACAATTCTTTAGTAAAAGAAGCCAGATGGATAAGTTGTGTGATGTATCTGCAACCTCAGATGAAAATATACATGAGTTTACTTACTTAGAAGCAAATAATATACTGCAGTTATAATAGTAGTGAAATACTGATCATATTTGCGAAAAACACATTTTTCTTATTGTTTTAACACATGCCACTATATATATATATATATATATATATATATATATTTATTTATATTTATGTATATATAAATACAATTATTTACTCTGTTCAACATCCTTATTTGTATGTGCAAAATGTCATGTCTTTTGCTTGTGTCACCTACTCAGTAAAGTGGTGCAATTAACAATGCTCTCAACGAACATGCTTGAACAGTGGTGTAAGGACAGGGTGTAATACAGGGGCATAACTACAGAGGAAGCAGACCCTGCAGTTGGGGGAGGGGCAGGAGTGTAGGAGCTGCAGTGAGGCCCTAATTAATGAGCAATTTTAATATATATAATCTTGGTAAGCTAGGCCACCTTATCAATATTTTGGGGGCCTAAATTGAATTTGCTCTGGGGCCCCGTAGCATCTAGTTACGCCACTGGTATCTTAACTCTGTGTATCCAAAGAGCAGGTAGGGGGAAAGATGCTTTTGTGCCTTTCCTAGGCTGCCCCTCATGACTACAGCACTACTGAACACTGGCAATGCTGTATTCTTGGGGAGAGTGCAGGTCTTTGCACTCAATTCTAAAGGAGACCTGCTCCCATGATGCATTCAGATAGTATACATAGTTCAGAAGTATATTGTATCTTGAGTCGATAAGACATGCATCTATAAAAACAGGAAGCCGGGGAGAGCAGGGAGAAGAGCTCAACCCAGACACGCCCACAGGTAAACCCACGGGTTCCGCTGGTATAGGGCCAGACCTTCCATCCCTATTGGTTAGCAATCCTTGTACTCATAGCTTGCAACCCTGCCCTCAATGTTAAGACATTAGCTGTGTCTCTCTTACAATATTCTGAAGCCTCTTTTCATTACAAGGGCTTAGTGAATCTCTAAATTAACCATGCTAGCTTGCATGTATTACTATATATCCCACTCTTTATCTGTATCTGTAGATACCCTGACTGCAACTATAAAAAAACAGAATTAATTAATGTAATACTGCTATAGGTCCATTTCAACAATGACATTTAAAGTGGACCTGTCTTCTAGACATAAAAAGCTGGATAATCAAAGTCCTTTCCAAATCAAACATGGAACACATAGTCTTTTTTTCATTAAAACATCCATACCTGCTATAAAGGTGTTTAAATATCGGAGCTGTCAATAATATATTGCTTGCCCCGCCTCTATGCCGAGGCATAGAGGTGGAGCAGTCAATTACTTTCACTTTCCATTTAGCAATTCCTACATCACTGCACTTCTCACATTGCCCTTTCCCTCCTCAGGCACAGTAATTGTGTACGGCATTGCAAATGGGCATTAGGTCCCCCATTCTGGTGCATACACAAGATTTTGGGGTGATACACAATTTGTCTTAATAACAGTGTTCACAAAATGGCTCCTGCCTGTATGCTGTGATTTTGTAATAACAAGACTGAAGGAAGCAAAATTTAAATAATGAATATAGTGTATTTAAAGTTTATTTTGCTCAACTAACAACTAAAAAAATTGTAAATATGTCTTAAGGTGACTGGTCCCCTTTACTACGTTTCCATTTATTCCAATCATCAATTTATATCTTCTTAAGCATTTTGTGGAATGTTTTTAAAAGTGAACACATGAGATATACTTAAGATGTAAATTCAAATGTTCTTTCCCTTTGTTCAGGTATTGAAATCTGAAAACCAAAGAATCATTTCAATGCCCTCGTAACAGAGATGTGTATGAATAAAGTGTGTATGTGTAAGGCAAAATGTGTATGAAAGAAATGTAAATATTTTTGTGAAATACAATATGCCTCTACATGAGAAACATTTTATAAATCAACACAGCAAGGAGTAAATGTGTTTTGCATTTTGCATTGGAATTATGGAATATATGTTAATGGTGAATCCTGCAGTGTATATTTGTGCAACTCTAGCAGCTGTTTCTAGAGTATTCTTTGGATACTCGAATTTGGTCTTCGAGATTTGTTATGTGCCCCAAGATTCTGAACAATAATTCTCACCACCGCACACCTGTTCATTTACTCCTCTGCTTCCAGTGGTGCTGGTTTTCATCCTGATGAAGGGTGGGTAAACCCCCCCGAAACGTTGATCTTGTTGGTGGCACAATAAACTTGGGGTAATCCCCATCTGCTTGACGATAAAGTGTGTGCGGATCCGTATTTTCACTGTATCTTTCCCCAAGATTCTGAAGCACTGTAAAATCGGAACAATTAATATCTGCAAGGTTATTAGGATCTGTGACATAGAACAAGCTGGATATATGTTTGATGTAGATCTCTACGCCATTTGTTGCTATTCCTATAGGAGATATAAGTTGAACCTGATATAAAAATAATGTAATGCTCCCAAAGGCTAGCTCTGGCTACATCAGAGTTGTAGGCATGGAGCTAAAGAAGCTATTATAACTGGTCTCCACACATAACACTCCTGAATATAGTCTTTGGGCAGTATGGCTGCCATGTGTTTAGCATCAGTGCCTTGCAGAACTGGAATCCCAGGGCTGATTCCCATTAGGGCGCTCCTTGTTGTTTTTGAGAGTTTTTCTCTGTGAACCCTAGTCCCCTCCCCACACACAAAAATACATACAGGAAGGTTAATTGCCTCTTGATAAACTGATTGTAGTGTGTGTCCACTGGGGAAAGAACTGATGTCACGTACAGTATAATCTTCGTGAAGGGATGTGTCTTATCTCGGCACTAAATAAAGGGTAATAATTTGCATTTATTGTGAACAGAACAACTTGTAGGGAAGTGGAGAAATTTAAAGTCATTCAAATTTTGCTAATATTTGACAATAGAGACATGGGATTCATTATCCAGAAACCTATTATCAAGAAAGCTCAGAATTACAGAAAGACCATCTCCCATAGACTCCATTTCAAATAATTAAAATTTTCAAAAATGTTTTCTTTTTTTCTCTGTCATAACAAAACTGTACCTTGTACTTGCTCCCAGCTAAAATTCACCAATGCACTGATCTGAGGGGTAGCGAGTCCTTAAGGCAATGGATTGTTTGGAAGCAGACAGACTGGAGCAAGACAGAACAGAACCAAGGCAGGACTGTAAGGGGAGCAGAGTGGGTGTAAAGGCAGCAACAGGTCTGGAGCAGAAACAGGATTGGACCAAGGCAAAAAAGGGCGAGAACAAAGAAGAGCTAAAGCTAGGGGCAAGCCACAGTTCTCCATCCAAAACAACCTTAATGCTTAGGCAAGAAAGTGATGTGGGAGCTGGGTTTATTTAGGGCGTAGCTGGCTCTGATTGGCTGACCAATAAGGCTGTGAAGATGAGTCGGAAAAAAGGCAGGGAAAGGGTAATGAGGGAACTAGTGATTGGCGAATTTATTCACCAGGCGCGAATTTGCGGCGAATTTGAGCGATTCGCCGCCAGCGAAAAAATTTGCCAGCGTCAATTTTTTTTTCCGAAAAAAACGAACACTGGTGTCAAAAAAACGGGCACCGGCGTCGAAAAAAACGGGTGCCGGCAAAAAAAACGTGCGCCAGCGTCAAAATGAGATGCCTGTGCAGTTTCGCTAATTTTTCGCCGTTTCGCGAATTTCGCGTGAAATTCGCGAATTTTCCCGCAAAGCGAAACGCAAATTCGCCCATCACTAGAGCCGCTCTACTGACCTTGTGGTTAAGGAAAGCAGAACCTGGAGGTTCCTGGCATAAATCCCAGTCTAACAATCATTTTCCATATGATTGCTACTGCAGATCTTAAAAGGGTTACATTTATCAAGTATTGTTAGTGTTTTGTGTCCTGATTGTATGTACTAAATGTGACCATGACTAACAGTCTAGATAAGTATAGCCCAGACAGTTTCAGGTACTGGAAAGATTTACATGGATGCAAGATTTTGCATTAGAAAATGGGATTCAATGTCTTGGTACAGTCAAGATCTATGTTTATTTCTAGGTCTATGTAAGATCATTATTTAGCAGTTTTGTGTATTCCTCTGGGAAATGTAACAATGTAAAAACTAGTGATGGGCGAATTTGCGCCTTTTCGCTTCGCCGAAAAATTTGTGAATTTCGCAAAACAGCGCCAGCGTCTCGTTTTTGACGCCGGCGCCCGTTTTTTTTGACGCCAGCGTCCGTTTTTTTAAAATTTTTGACGCCGGCGAATATTTGCCGCGAATTTTCACGGGCATTTCACAAATTTATTCGCTGGCGGTAAATCGCACAAATTTGCAGTGAATTTGCATCTGGCGAATAAATTCGCCCATCACTAGTCAAAACGATTTTAGTTGATTAAATATCAGTAAATATTTTCCTTTGTGGATTGTCAGTACTCTTCTATTTCATACACTCAGGATATTCTGCTTTATAATCTTATCCTGGCTACAGTTTTTTTTCCTGTTATCAGCTGTTATGTGAATGTCCCTTTAGGGATATGGGGTATGGCCACAAACATATGATTAATGCATGTTTATAACATCACTTTAATTTATTGGAATTCTGTTGGTTGTGTTGAAACCTTTCATTGTTGCTGATGGATTTTGTCTCCCCTTGTCAATGCATTCTTTATGAAAAGGACGGATTTTCTCATTTTTATGAAGTAAAAGCCTATTTCATCTGACCGAATTTTATAAACCGCCGCAGGAGTTTTGAATCACCACTGGCACTTGAATAATCCTAGCCTAGTTAATTTAGTAGCTAATATTTGATATATAGTAGGATTCCTTTTTTTTCAGGTAACCATGGATACCTTATACAGAGGTCAGGTATTCGTAGGACAATCTACCTATTGAGAAGATTAAAAGAAAAAAAAATTACCTTTTCTTTATCAAGAAAATGATGCCGATTATACCCAAGTAACATAATCCAACAGCAAAAGGAAAAGGTAAGCATTTGATGAATAAAAGTAACAAAACCAACATAGGATCCAATTAGACTCTCTTAAAATCAAAGCTCCAACCTGGATTAAAGTGAACCTGATATTTGTTAATTTATTGAACTAAGGCAGACAGGTATAGATGGCATGGTAAGTACAAGTGTTTCTGGCTGGTGCTAGCAAATGGAATGTTACATTGGTTTCAATTAGATGTGCTTTTTCCACAAAGTAGAATCAAGTTAATTGTTTTAGAAATATCTTAATATTCTCTTCTTACTGTATAGTGAACATTAGATACTGTTCCAGGGCTAAAGTTCACAATCATAACATTTCTTTAAAGACGGGAGAATTGCTCTTTCATGATTTTCTTCTATGGAAACATTCAATTCACTGTACTTCAAATCACTTAAATTGACCTTTTCTGGCAGAGGTTATAAAAACAAAGTTTCATTGTAGAGGAGTTCTTTATAAATGGAATTGTTACTTATTGTATAATATTAGAGAGAAATAGTTCTAGGTAAAAATTGCATTAGAAAGTACTATATTTGGAGAAATTAAAAAAAGACAAAAGCTGATCTTCAAAGGCAACTTTAGCCCGGAATGATGATGCATGTTTTATGCTATTACTGGGTCAAAACAGTACAGAAGTCATAGGGGCAGATTTCTGAAAATCTAAGATTGAGATTTGCTGCATTTTCCCCCTTTAATCATGATTTCTTCCCTTAGTTGAAAACTGTATAAATGCATCCATTACTGATCTTCCCCTAGAACCTTTGTGGAGCTACTGTAATTAGTTTCTTACCACCTATCATCATCATTTATCATCATCATCATTTATTATCATCATCATTTATTTATATAGCGCTGTCAAGATACGCAATTTTCTGAAGACGAGAAGCTTTTTGGTGAAAATTAATAAAATTAAATAAAATGCGTCTCAAAGAAAAGTGTTATTTTGCCTCATGATATTCAGGCGATATGATTAAGAAGTTATGACTACATCTTGTTTATACAAGGATAAACATTTATTTTGTGATGATGTGTGTGTGATTTTTAAGATGTTCTGCAATACTAGGTTGCAATCCTAGATCAGTGGATGTTAAGTCAGTGCTCCAAGATGGGGTTGAGCTTGTTCTCTTTTAAAGATTCCGAGCTCACGTTTATTTCAGATCTCTGAGTATGAAAACTTATCCTTCACAGGCATTTCTTCAAAATTCAGTGCAAAAGACTGACATTAAGGTGCTGTAGAACTGTGTCCCATTCAGCCAAGATTCGTTTTGCAATTTTTTTTTTTGTACAGATTAGCTCATCACTACCTCTGAACTATTTTTCTTTGCCACCACAACCTTGCTCGGTGGTTTAATTGCAACACATGGAATCTATTGTGTATGCTTATATTGTGTGTGCAGTTACAGGCAATTCAGTAGTTTTTTTTCTTATGTGTAGTCATACTGCATCAAAATAATGGTGCCATAGAATGAATTCATTAATTTCATTTAGAAAAACTGACTTGTAAACTACTGCCTAGTTAAGGTAAATATACCAACGCCACTAGAGAGACGTTTTGTTGTAGAACAACAACATAAAGAATATAAATAACAAAAAAATAAAAAGGAGATTAATTGCAGATTGAATTCCACTGTCTACATCAAACCCAAAGTTAAATATAAACTACCCTTTCAAGTCGTAGGATGGTTTCATTTATAGCATATACATAGATCAACACATAAATGCAGACACATGGAAACCAATGTTTAAGCTGTGCTCACAACATTTTTTTAGTGCAGCACACAATACATTAATATTTTTAGTGAAAACACATCATTTTGTATTTATTCTGAATTATCCTTCTCTGTGCATGCAGTTGTGTGTACACACCGTTCTCAAAAGTGTGCACAAAAGACGAATTTTGAGCACAACCTTCCCCCCAAATTAGAGGGAACATTGATGCAAACCATAGACACATAAGGAAGGAGATGTCCCAGAAAATGTAGTAATGGCATGTAATGACTGTTACATATGGACATTTTTCCTGCATCTTTACATATAGGGTTGACAAGGGCAGTCTCTCAGTCTGTGCTCTTACAGATTGCTGCTTGTTGCTCTGAAGGCAATGCATGTCTCCATGAGCCAGAAGTACTGTATAGGGTTGGCCATCTTTATTTGTATTCATTTAGTAATATGCATTAACAGAAGCAAACTAATTCCATATAGCGTAACACACTAGTACAAATATTGATGCCATATACATTGATATGGTGCAACTTGTGCTCAACTTACCATAACAGATTCTACATTACCATTGCATTGGAAAAAGCATGCAATCTATAGTGCACACCATTTTCACTTGTGCACTATGGTCCATTTTCACACTTTCCCCTTTTGCAAAAAGAGTTTTAGTATACTAGAAAAACCTTTTGTAGGGGATAATGAGGATTGAGAAACAAAGAAAAGAACCTACTTTACGTTGAAGGCACATGGTGTCCTAAAGGTATTTTGATGACATTGCATGGTTAACTTTATGTTTCTTTGAATATAAGAAATATGTAATCTTGGACAACCAAACAGTTTTGGACCCACTCCCATCCAAATACAGAATAGTATACTGACATAAAATAAATAGTGATGGGTGAATTTATTTGCCAGGTGCGAATTCACTTGAATTCCTGCAATTCGCTGCTGGTGAATAAATTCCCGAAACCGCCAAGAAAATTCGGCAGAGAAAATTTGTTGGCGTCAAAAAATGGACGCCAGCGCAATTTAGTCAAAAATGGACTGTTAAGTGAATTTCGCAGCAAATCCGCCCATCACTAACAATAAACAGACACACATCACAGGACCAAGAATCAATACACATCACAAGGCATATCATTTCTAGTCTAATCCTTTAACCAGGATTTCATTCTTACTTAACTAATTGGTGAGGGTTGGGAGTTGAGTAACTCATAAATGCCCCCTCCCATTATTCAGATGTGCAAATTAAGGAGCAGTACAGGACAGAGGTCCCCCAAGGCCCTGTAATTAAAACTTGCCCTAAGACTGGCAGTAAGGACAGGGCAGGCCTGTTTCCTCTGTTGCTGTCCTCTGCACCTAGAGATTTTCAAATGCATTGTATAAATACTGTATATTTTGTGTTGGTCTCTAAGTTCAGATGACAGCAGCCCTGAACAAGAGCTATGAATTATCAAAAAGAAAGCAGAGATCTACTAAGATACCTTTTGAGGCATACTGCATAGCTTCAATGCTAAGGGGCTGTGATGGCCTTCAGCTGGTAAAGAGGCCCAAAGCATAAGATGAAGCATTTCTACAGAATTATTTATTGTTATTTAATTATCCATTAAGAATGTTCAGACAATGATGAAATATTATTTAAATGGGCACTACTGCTAATTAAGAGATCTTCTACACTCAAAAGTATCTTCATGTCTGTCTTGGAGTGCCTCAAAACTGTTTGGCCAAGAGTCACAATCATAGAGAAACTCTTTCTGAGCTTTGCCAGTTGCAATAATTGGATATGAGCAAATGTCAGTTACACCCAATGGATGGATATGTTGGTCAAAAATGTTGTTCTGTTTGCACTGAGGAAGCTCAGTATACAGTATATATTGGCCTATGCATTCCTCATGCAGAATTGTGGGCTTGGGCTTATAGCTTTCAGTGTGTAGGAGGTCAGCACTCGCTCTAGTTTTTTATTTTATCACAATCATATTGTTATTCACAGTTTTTTATACAATAAAAAGTTCGGCATTGTCACACGTCAAAAATTCGTTGCACAATTTTTCACGCATCAAAAATTTCGAATGCGTTTTGTTGACTTTTCGCTGTTTCGCAAAAAAAATTGACGGGCGCCAAAAATTTTTCGTGCAATTTGTCACACGTCAAAAATTTTGAATGCTTTTTGTTGACTTTTCGCTGTTTAGCAATTTTTTGGCAAAGCAAAACGGGTCAGATTCACACATCACTACTCTTAATAAACGCATGTGCATTCAAACCTCAAACAGCATGCATAATTTCATTAATCTAGTGAGCAGGGCCGGACTGGTCCGGCGGGACACTGTCCCAAAATAAAAATGTGTGTCGCAGTGAGCGCTGGCCCCCAGAATTTTGGAACCCGGTGGAACCCCCAGTACTCCAGTCCAACTCTGCTAGAGAGCCACTGGAGGCTTTTAGAGCTCGTACTGCTCAGTTAATCTAACAGGCATCCAGTATCCTTTCTCCACTCTATCCTCCTCCTACCTTGTCAACACCATGCGTCCCCAATCTTTCAGTTAAAGCAGAATGAAAATGTGACTCATTGGGGGCTGCCAAATGTTAAGCAGCTCCCCAGTGATTGTAATTTCTTACCTGATAGCCAGGCTCAGGCTCCTGCACCTGCCCAGGGTCATTGTTAAAGAGCATCGTGGAGTGATCATCTTCTTCCTTTTTTTCTTACTTCAATGCCTAGGGCTGATGCATGCACAGTAGGATGAAAAAGTCGGATTTTTTGTTGAAGTTTGGTTTTTCACTCTACTGCGTATGCGCACCAGTGAGAAGATGCAGGAAAAGAATTGCTTTGTGGAAGTGCAATTTTATGCTAAGAGGAACACTGGCATGTCAGTTATAATAACTGGGGTACCTAAAATTTGGCACCACCCAGTGTTTTACACGTTTGTTTTGCCATGCAACTCCTCCTTGGTTTATTATTAAAGCCCCCCTGCTTGATCCAGGATATTTTTACTGAAGCTTTGGTGATTCCCAGCCTGGTTCCTGCTTGTTCATAAATCCCTGTCTGGAGACCCTACCTTGTTACACTTCTCCAGTTTCTGTGCCTTACTTGATTCCTGTGATTTCTCGATTGCCCTCTGACCCTCGACTGTTACATCATGCTACATCACGTGTGCATCTTGGTATTAATTCACAATTGAAGAAAAAACAAAAGAAAAAAATGCAAACACAAATATACTGACAAATAGTTTTAGAATAGCCATGATTAATCAAAGAAAAAACATTGCAAAAATATAGAAATGGACCATGTGGACCCATGTGGACAAAAAAGTGTAAGTTTTTGTTGAGTTTTTTTTCTCAATATTGTGTTTTTTTTCCTTCAATATTAATAAAGCTGTCCCTATAATATATATCTTTTACTTTTCTGGCAACCATGCAAACCAATAGACTGAATTAATTACATTTACCACATTTATTTCTGTCATCACTACTAGGGATGCACCTAATCCAGGATTCGATTCAGGATTCAGCCAGGATTCGGCCTTTTTCAGCAGGATTCGGATTCGGCCGAATCCTTCTGCCTGGCCAAACTGAATCTGAATCCTAATTTGCATAGGCAAATTAGGGACAGAGAGGGAAATGTCATGACTTTTTGTCACAAAACACGGAAGTAAAAAATGTTTTCCCCTTCCCACCCCTAATTTGAATATGCAAATTAGGATTTGGATTCGGTTTGGTATTCGGCCGAATCTTTAGCGAAGGATTCGGGGGTTCGGCCGAATCCAAAATAGTGGATTCTGTGCATCCCTAATCCCTACAGACTGACCGAAACATGACTAAGACGGAGACTGACTAAGTCATAACCAATCCATATGCAAATATACACAAAGATCAATCCCTGGTACAGTCACTGTATGGGCATGTTTGTTCTGGATGACAACAGGTATTTAATAAAGACTTCATTATTTTAATTATAGTTCAAATTCAAAACTTTTTTTAACCAAGAAGCTTTTATGTAATTACATATCATAGTAGATTTAATGCCAGCTGTTTCTAACAATAGCCAGCTGTCTGTCCTTTGAAACTTGCACATTTGCTGCACAATCATGCAGCTTTAAGATGTTCAGAACAACAGGAAAAATCTGGGAAATATAATTCCTTAAAATTAGTTTTTTTTTATCCCCCCACATCAAAGACCTGTGATTTTTAAAGATTATTGTGAGTTAGCCCAAAATGTGAACAAAATGATAAAACTAGGTCAGAAATAGTTACTGAGATATTATAGTTTGTTCATCATATATGATGCAGGGATAAGCTCACTCAAATGGAGTCCATTACATGCAGATGGGCATCAACATTAATGATTTCAACAACAATTATTGATTGTTATAACACTGGACTAATTCAAGCCTGTTTTCTGCGTGGAATATATGCAAACACATTTTGAACTCTTGAGCAGTAATGCCATTCACCGACCCCTTCTGTCCTCCTGCTGTTTACTAATCCGTCATCAAGTTAGACCTCTCTTAGTAAACAGGGTCAGCTTCTTTCTTTCTTGCACATGCACCAGCTTTTCTGCTCTCTTCCTGACAGTGAGCTTTATTGGCTGGCTTGCTGTTACACTTAAAAGCCTATTTATAAAAAATGTAATTTGTGTAATATTAGAGTTTTTTTTCTACTTTGAATAAACGGCCAGATTCAATTCAGTGAGAAAAAAGTTTTTCATGTGAAAAGTCATGTACGAGATTCAAGTTGAGATGCAATTTGATTCAGAAAAACTTTTCTCAGGGTTTATCATGTGAAAATTCTGTTGAAGTCTATGTGGAAAAAACAGGAACTGAATTTGGAGAAAAGTTTTTTCTCCTTGAATCTTGTCCACGAGATCCATTTTTTTCACTGAATCTGGTCTGATTTTTTAAAAATGTGAATGTTTGCTTTTTTATTAAAAAATCTGAACACAAAAATGTGAATACAATTGTGAAAAATAACTTCAATAAATCAAATTTGTACTCTATCATTTTCAATGGGGCAAATAATTAAAAAAACTCACATTGAAAAAAAAAAGCTTTATATTTGCCATAGTCAAATGCCATTGAGTTTTACATGAACTTGCCAGCTTTTAGATGCCAAAGTTTTGTCCTTAATAAATTCATTTCTGAAAGCATAATTCAAATTCAGTGCAAATTTTTTTTTAGAATTGCAACAAAAATTTGAATTCAAACTAATAACCAGTAACATCAAAAAAAAAAACATTTGTTGGTATACTAACGAAAAAAAAAAACACCAAGACCTAAATCCTTTATTAAGAAATAACTTACCGAAACTTCACTTCTGCTCCTCTTCAGAAAAGGCAACAGGGCTCCAGCGCTGCTCGATGAATCACTTGATCACATTTTCTGAAGAGGAGCGCAAGCAAAGTTTTGGTAAGTTATTCCTTAATAAAGACTTTGCAATTTTAAAGTTTAATTTGTCTTGGTGTTTTTTTCAAAGTATACTAATGATTTTTTTAAAAAATGTTTTGATGTTACTGGTCCCTTAATTAGATGGGATGCTGTGACACAATTTTCTGTGTTAAATGGCATAAGTGGGTTAAATGTGTTTAGATACTCTATGTTAAACACACGAACCAAAGTGGCTTCATACAGTATATACTTTGGTTTTAGCATTTAGAAGGTTTATATGATGATTAAAGTAGTTTTGATATAGTATTTTTCTTTTTTGCCTGCAATTTTATGTCATTAAGAACTGGTTGATAACCCAAGGCCATTAGTTCAATTCAAGAAGTTAATTTTATCTATAAAAATCCATTTCAAGGTCCATTTTTTTTCAAATACTATGGGGCAGATTTATCAAAGGTTGAATTTCGAAGTGAAATATATTTCGAAATTCGGCCATCGAATGGCTATACTTCGACTTCGAATATCGAAGTCGAAGTTTTTTTTTACCGAATTTGACCGTTTTGCAGTCGAAGTAAAAGCGTTTGATCGAACGATTCGAACGATTTCATCGATCTATCGAACAATTTTACTTTGACTACAAAAAACTTAATTTGCCGAACTATTGAAGCTGAAGTTTTTTTTAAAGAGACACTAAATTCAAAGTCGTAGTATCCTATTCGATGGTCGAAGTATCCAAAAAATTACTTCAAATTTCGAATTTTTTTACTTTGAAAATTCCCTCGAATTCACTTTGACCCTTGATAAATCTGCTGCTATGTATGTGTGAAATGTTTTATTCTGTTGCTGGAGTCCTGTATAGACTTGCATTGCATTCAGTTTGTCACAACTCAAAAACAAAAACATTTTTTTGCCACTTTTCACCTCAGATAACTGCTAGAATTTGGTGCAAACTTAAAAAATCAAGGTTTTTGCATTGACACTTGTGGCATTATGTCACTGTCTATTTTTACTTAATATGATGTACAGTAATTATATGAAATAAGGAATACAGTTATATCATTGTCAAGTCCATTAGTAAATCTTCTGTAAAGTGTGGTCCTAGGAATGCAGGATTCAAGACGTCTTCTGGCATTCTTTAAAAATAAATTATAGTTTGACTTAGAGTATAAATGACTACATAATAATTGTTCAATCATTGGAAGTTCACTCTATGGTAATTTCACCAGATTTTGCCTTATTTGGATTAAGAAATAATATGGTATGTCTTTTGCAAAACAGTACGGTTTCCATGCATTTATGTACTAACTACTAAGCTAGAATGAAAATATGTGCTTTTATGAACCACAGTAGTTATTAGGGTTAGTAAGTCTCCAGAAATAAGTGACATTTCTAGATTTGATTAATGTTGCTTTTTTAGTAGACACATCTGTCATTCTTGTATCCTCAAAAAAAGAGTAACATAACCACGTTTTGAGTAATGCCACATACAGTATACCACGTGTTATAAACCAAACGCATATACTCACAGAGCAACAGTTTATGTCTATGGCATGCCGCTAAGTGATAGTTCTCCACTTACTGCTTTGAAGTAAAAAAATTAGAATATAAGTACGCCACTGTATCTTGCTACGTCACAAAGATTGTTACACTTGGAACATAAAAGCCGTCAATCATAAAAACGGTCTGGTAGCTATCTCACCCGATTTCCTTTGTCCTTTACATCCACTTCTTTACAACCTCTGAGCAGCATTTTCCTCCTGCAACTTGCTAGAACGCTGTACTATATACAGTGGGGCAGTGAATCCAGCTGAAGTACTTAGTGAAGAAGAAGTTCTTTTAGTGTTTTGAGTCTAGATTCAATGAATAGTAGCTCCACAGTTCAAATCACATATTTGTCTACATCTGTGAGAAATACAGTGACTATCTGATTTAAACAAAAGAAGGGTACAACACATGTCGTGCACTCTGTTTTTATAATAATAAAGTAGGCAAATGGCTTCCTGATCATTAACCATATGTGCCCAGAGACAGGACTTGTTCACCAAATATATAACCATTTTTATGCACATACATTTTATATTTAGACGGAGTTCTTTTAGATAATATTTCAGCTAAACCCACTTCTGTTAATGGAATCTAACACCATACTTAAAGTCACAATCAGCGTATTCAAAGATATTTAGAAAGGGGATGTAGATTATCAATTTGTTTTTTGTCAAATAGCTTGTGCAATTACTTCTAGGCACTAGGCATAGAAGATTTCTGCTTTAGAGAGGTAGACTCAACATATTCAAAGGCCATGACAGATTCTTGGCATTTTACCTTCAAAGGAACAAGAACATCTGCTTTGGTTCCATCAGATTCTGCCTCAGCAAAACAAGAAGACCATCAATATTGAGACTGTAAATGCACCTGGCATGTCGAATAGTCAATGGCAGGATTGTGTTTCCTAAACTGTGGCAGAGCTATGGTTTCTGGGTAGTCAGCTGTAGGGACAAGATGAAATGGCAAGCTTTCTTTGTTATCTAGATGGTAATATAATTTAATGAAATAGCCTTTCTCCTGAAAGGTTTAGGATGAACTAAGGATCTGTTACCTTGAATTAAATGTGTATAATATCATCTGCTTCATTGGAATACAATCCACATTCAGAATCGCACACAGAATGTACATATGTTGACTTTTCTGAGGTAGACTCTTGTTTGTGAAAACATTAAAGCTTAGTCAGTTGAATATATAATAAATAAAGTACCCCCTCTTGTAAAATATAAGGATTTTATAAGTTACCGAGGAGTTTCATGACCATATAAAAACATGAGGCCGAAGGCCGAGTGTTTTTATAAAGGACATGGAACTCCTAGGTAACTTCTAATATCCTCATATTTTGCAACTGGGGGTACTTTATTTATTATAATCAATAAGTTTCATTGAGTCATGTGACAGAAATGACATTAGAACTCACCGTTTATAACTGATGACATCAGAACTCACCGTTTATAAGGATATAATTTACAAGATATTCATGGCTTTTGTGTAATATATATATATATATATATATATATATATATATATATATATATATATATATATATGAGATTCTAGCTTCATATTGTACGAACGATCATATGACGCAATCTTCTGACCTGCAACTAACCATTCATATTAAATAAAGTAGTAAAAGAACAAATCAGACGATGTTCTGGATATGACATCAATCATACGAAAGTTATGTCCGACAAATACTAGTGACAGTCTCCCATTGATATTGTCAGATCGGCAATACATTCAGAGATATTATCGTTAGTTGACAGAAATCGTCTAACCTGTAAGATCGACTAAATGACCGTTCTCTATGGTACGAAAAATGTTGGGACACTCCATACACGGTCCGAAAATCATACAAAATATATTTTGGTGCGACTTTATCTTTGCATCTATGGCCAGCTTTACCCATGAAAAAAAGTTTTATTTTTTCCACAGATTTACTTTAATCCTCTCTTTGAGAGGCAACCACACATAGCTGGAATTGACTCCTAAAGGAAGGGAGGCAGAATGATGTTTGTAATTCATTGTGCTCCTGTCCTACTTGACCACTGCAGCAAATAAATATCCAGTGTACCACCATTTATATGTGTTTTTCTATAGTAACTACAGTGTTTGCTTGTGAGGAATTCTAGAGGGACTATTAGGCTTTTGAAAAAATGTTGAGGCTTTCTGCTTGCCTTCTTTGGGTATGGAAATGTAGTGAGCATGGTATTTCCAACCACACAAGGTTGCCTCTCACATAGATGGTTCATGTATATACAAATATATTGCCAAGGTAGGTCTGTGGCTACAATTAGTTGAATATTGTCAGGAGAAAAACTTTTATCTACCTTTATAGATATACCCATCTGAACAGTGAAATATACAGAATTGGTCCAAGTAGCTTCCTTTCAGATAAGTAGCAGTAGATAATATTACTGAACTAAACAAGTTTATTGGAAAAAATTTTTTTCAGTTCTGCCATCTACATACCATAATTATTTTTCACAGATGGTGTTTGAACTTTCTGTCAACCATCAACATTAAAAACAGAAAGTTCATGGTTTACTTCAATTTTAAACTTATACCAAATGTTATGTTTCTTGATGTCTGGCCAGACATGATGTCAGATCAAACAAAGAATTTTATGGCACCGCAATATCTGCACTACTTGATAATTTGCAATATGGGAGACAAATAATTATCAGATTGCATAAATATCAGACTGCCTAAAACATGGTCTTTCTCCAAAAAAGAAAAAAGACAGGATTGCATTCATATTCATGATGATAATAATAATGTAAACATGGCATTTTAAAATATGACAGATATACTACTGTTTTGAAATGATTTTGAGAAATGGAAAAAAATGCATCCAAAAATGATTTTGACATTCTTGTAAACCCGATAGATAATATCAAGTTTGCTATGGTGTCAATTTGCATTGATTGTTTGGAGATAAAATGGAAATTAAAGTAATTATAGAAAGAATGGCAGAAATAAGAACAAACATTTTTCATTTGTATATAATGCTGTAAAAAAGGTTTATCACGTGAAAACTCATGGACGAGATTCAGTTTGAGAAGCAATTTAATTCAGCAAAACTTATCTCATGGTTTATTATGTGGAAACTCCATTGAAGTCTTTGGAAAAAAACTGGAACTGTATATGGAGAAAAGTATTTTCTCCTCAAATTGATTCTCGTCCATTACTTCTTTTAACTGAATTGAATCCAGCCCAATGTATTTTATTACATTCTATCGTTAGACTCCTTAATACCATTCCTCTGCCCAAAACAGTATTTTGGACAATGAAAGAAAAGGTAATAATAAGCAGTTTAGAATTAATTTTAATGTAAAATATAAATGTATAGTTATTGTTAATGTAGTTGCAGGTGAAAGTATTTTAGGGTTTTGGGTCTAACAAAACACAATGTAACAGGAGTAACAGCAGTATAAAGGTAGAGAGATACAGTATTTGTTATATAGGTGTATTCTTTTGTTCTGAATATAGTACAAATAAAATACAAAAAATAGCAGTACCACCTTTATTAAATGCATGAAATTGAAAAAAAGGTTCTTACCATATCAAACAACAGGTTTAGTATCTTTGTGCTCCATGGTCCCTATGCTTCGCTCTCCTAAAATGTTTTGCACCATTGGGTACTTCATTGCCTGGCTTACAGCGTTGTTTTAGGAGTCAGAGTTAGGAGAATGTAATAGTCAAATAGATCAAATCACTAGGGTGATCATGACAGAATGCAATTAAGAACTATACCTGAGTACCACATGACAGATGCTTCATTTCAATGAAGGGTTGCATATGCGATGAGATATTTGGTAGTTTACTCATCTGAATGTTCACTAAAGGGAAAATTTTGGCATGAACGCTCCACCACACTTCATGCCAATAAGATAGTCGTAAATTCGTTACCACTACGTTAATTCACTAAAATGCGAAGTTACATCTCAGAAGCCGAACGCTGGCAAAGTTTCACTAGCATTAATTCATCAGCGCAAGCATTTCTTAGCGATCTTTCGCTAGTGTTCAATTCTGCCTAGCGAAACTTCATTAGTACTCTTACGCTTAGGTCAATTTGAATAGAGCGAAAAAATAAAGGTTGTATATACGTCTTTATATACGTATATATATATATATATATATATACAGTATATATATATCTGTATATACGTCTTTATTAGAGATGTTGGTTAAAATGCTTGAAGTGGCCACTTATTATTACAAATTTCCAAGGAAGCAAAATAAAGACTAAAGAGATCCTCTATTGCCATAGACACGAGCAAACCCTAAAACAAATGTGGCATGTCCCTCAAATTGGTTAATAGTTAGTATTTTTGAAGCCAATCCTGCTTTAAAAAATGAAAAAACGCATGGCATACAGGATATGATGTCACTAACATACGATTGAGGAGGATGTAGCTTTATCTTATCAGCGCCTGGTCTAAGGTAGCAAAGGAAATGCTAGTGAAAGAGGTAACGTTCTGTAAAATAATTGTAAAAAAATAATTGTAAAAAAATTTGCAGAGTAACAACTGTGCGAAAATTCGCCTGGCTATAGGGCGCAAAACTGCGCTAGCAACAGTTTCTTTCACTAGTGAATTGTTGTCTACGCCTGTTAGTAAATTGGCAATGTCCCTGTGGATGAGATTTCTGGCGAATTTTCGCTAGCGACGGTCACCCCGCCCTTTAGTAAATCTGCCCCTTAATGTTTTATTCTGCTTAATGTTGAAAATTGAACTGCTATTATTATTATACACATGCACTGGGAAACTTCAGGCATAACTGGAAGCATAAAGTGTCTCCTTGTGTGCTGAAAGACCTGGAGGCCTTATTCCATCTGTACAAACATAAGAAGGGATAAATCTGACATTACCAATAACGAGCCAGATTCAATCCAGTGAGAAAAGGGTTTATCATGTGAAAATCATGAACGTGGTTCAATTTGAGATGCAATTCAATTCAGAAAAACTTATCTCAAGGTTTATCACGTAAAACTCTTACCCTATTTGAAAAATTTGGAACTGAATTTGGAGAATATTTTTTCTCCTCGATTTGAATCACATCCATGATTTTCACATGCTAAACCATTTTTCTCACTGAATTGAATATGACCCAATGTGTATACAGCTAATAATGTGCAAATAAGTTTCATGCCTCACCATTCCTTCAACTTCTATCTAACCCAAATAAAACTATTTTTGCTCAGTTACAGGTGTCAGGGAGGCTGTATCACACTGCTGCAGATTACATCTAACTTTAATGACGAATTGGTCAAAAACATGAAATTATTAACAGATTCCTATGGAAACATATTGTATATAAAGATGTTGGGGGGTTATATTATAAATCTGGAGTTCAATTCCTAATTTTTTCAATCTTTATTTTTAGCCCTTCTAATATTACAGAGATTACACAACAAAAATCACCAAACAAGAAAATAAATAAATGGAAAGAGAGGAGAGGTATCTAACAAAATCGAATGCTGTTGCGTGCTGTTGTGTGACAAGATTTTGTGGGTCATGACTAAATTCCACAGGAAATTGGTCAGAATTTATCTGATCATGCCGCAACACCATGCGACAGCATGAGATTTTGAGGGATCCTACAAAGGGCCAGAGTCAATTCAGTGAGAAAAAGGTTTATCACTTATGGTCAACATTCAATTTGAGATGCAATTCAATTCAATCTCAAGGTTTATCACGTAAAACTGTGACTCTATGCGAAAAAAAACTGGAACTGAATTTGGAGAACATTTTTTTCTCCTCTGTTTGAATCTCGTCCATGAGTTTTCACATTATAAACCATGAGATAACTTTTTCTCACTGAATTGAATCTGGCCCAAAGACTGATCCCGATAATTGTAATATAAATTCAGATAAAGTGCCAGATTCAATTCAATAAAAAAAATAGTTTCATGATTTATCAAATGAAAATCATGGATGAGATTCAGTTTGAGGAGAAAAAACTAATTTATTCAGTATGAGGAGAAAAAACTAATTCAATTCCAGTTTTTTTCCCATAGAGTTTTCACATGATAAACAGTGCCAGATTCAATTCAGCGAGAAATGGGTTAATCACATGAAAAGTCATGGATTCCATTTGAGATGCAATTCAAGTTAGAAAATCTTATCTCCTGGCTTATTATGTGAAAACTCTAATGAAGTCTATGGGAAGAAACTGGAACTGAATTTGGAGAATTTGGAGATTTTTCTCATTGAATTGAATCTCGTCCATGACTTTTCATGTGACAAACCAAAAGATTTTTTTTCACTGAATTGAATCTGGCCCACAGTGAGTTTTCTGAAATTAATTGCATCGCAAATTTAATCACGTCCATGACTTTTCACATGATAAAACTTTATACCACTGAAATGAATCTGGCACATAGTTGTGTTTTGCTCATGTACCTACATCCAACATTCAGTGTATTTCAATGAGAAGAAAAAGTCAGTCCGACACCATCAGATTTCATCTTGTCGGATGAAGAGGCAGCATGCAGCATTCTCATTTGACAGGTGTGTTGCTTTGGATGACAAATCTTCCATGGAGTTTACACATCAGATTTTTCAGTCCCGTTATATTTTGACCCATGCTACTACTTGTAGGATACATTCTGTTGATCTGACACCATCCTACAAAAACTCCCATGTAGTTTAGCCCAAAAGGGGAAGCAAATTAACTTCCAGATCAAAAGCAAATTAGACCGACTTACTGTAGATCAAATTCATTTACCAGGGCAGTCCTTGTGAAAACCGAGAGCCCTGCCTTGTACCCCAATGGTACTGATACGCCATTAGTTTTAGTCACTGCCACAGGTTTATTGTTTAATAACTTTACCCAGGAAATAATATGTATTATCAAACCTATATGTTTCCAGTACTGAGCATAAATAATCTACGGCATCGAATGCCTTAGCCACATCAACCATGGAGATAATAATTTGGCCCTTTGGGTATCTTTTTTTAAATTGGAGAAATTCTGGTGGACTGATTAAATTGCTGTTTTATCCTACAAATGTGTCTCAGTGATAGCGCATGAGATAAATGTCACTTACGTATCTTTGCCCTTGTTTAAGGCAGGGTATTACTTCCTCGTTGACTGGTTGCTGGAATAGACATTTCTTATGACAAACTCAATTCTGCCATTGGCCTACTTTTTAAGTTACACATATTTTACTATTAAAACTTTCCATTTTTGATGTTTTGATTATATAAACACACCCTGAATAGATTAACACTACACTCCTTTAATATTTTACCATAATTTAATACATATGAGCCTTAAAACTCAAACTGTACACTATAATTGTGAACTATTTAGCCTGTGCCTGTGTTTCTTTTCAAAGTGATATGAGTTTTATTAAAAGAGACATAGGAATGGAAAGAAGCCAGTTGGCAGACAGAATAGGAATGGAAAACTCCATATTTGTGCTACTTGTTTTAAATCATGTGATCTGTTGTACTGCTGATGTGCAAACATTTAACCTAGAAAGAAATACAACAGTTTTGTTGCACTGCCAAGTTTGTTTCTCTTTTTTCTTTCATTAGGTTTTTATTGAATTTTTTGTTTCTTTTTGCAAATCTGTTACAAATATCATAACACAATGACAATAATTAATAACAAATAATAAATAAAATAAACAAATGCAATGAATACATAGATTATAAAATGTGAAATAAAAATGACATAATTGGAAACAAAAAGTTGGTCTCTCTCTAACGGAAGTCCCACAATGATAGCAGGGTGGCAGGATATGTATCTCCATATCTGATAGAAAAACCTCTCTGGAAGCTAAGCAAAATGAAAGGCAGACAGACAGTCTCTGTGGTGTGGCTTTCTTACACAGCTATCAACAACAACTTTATTTTAACAGAACACAGCAAAAACAGGGAACTTGTATGTCGCATGACTATCCCTTACAACACTGCCATCTACTGACAATAAAGTATAACAGATGTTACATTGATATGGTTGTTGCTAATACATACAAACCTGTATTCCAACACCCCCACTCAACAACTACTATCTATGTCAGTCCCATATCTGATCTAAGATCCACAAATCTATTTTTAGCGAGTGGCTTTGTCATGGCATCAGCAATCATTTTTTTCAGACTCACAATATATCAATACAATCACTTTCTGATCAACTAAGTCATGAATGTAATGATGTCTGACGTCGATGTGCTTGGTTCTTGCATTCATCTTCTCACTTGTTGCAAGCTTAATGCATGCCTGATTGTCCTCAAATATCACAGTAGGCTCTGATGTCAGCTTTCCAAGATCCTTGATTAATTGCTGTAACCATACAACTTCTTGACAAGCAAAAGCTGCTGATATGTATTCAGCTTCTGTAGAAGACAATGCCACTGACATCTGTCTCTTGCTTGACCAGGATATAGGACTGTTTCCCAATTTGAATAAGTAACCACTTGTGGATTTGCGTGTACTGTGATCACCGGCCCAATCCACGTATCCACGTATCCTGTGAGGTTCAAGTCATCACTTGCTGAAAGTTTCAAACTTAAGTCCTTTGTCTGTTTCAAGTATCTCATAACTCTTTTCATTGCATTCCAGTCTCTTTGACGTCGTTTATCAACTCGTCTGCAAAGAAGAGACATGGCGGCTGCAATGTCTGGACGAGTAGTGGTTGCAATGTAGAGAAGTGCCCCCACTGCTTGTCTGTATTCTTCATTGGATGTGAGAAGATCATTTTCTCCTTCTAACCTTGAGTAGGCTGTATCCATAGGTGTAATTGCTCCTTTGGCTTCTGTCATGTTGAATTGCTGGAGGATTGATTCAATTTTTGCATCTGGTTTAACAGGAAACTTCCATCTTTTTCACACTGGATGTCAATTCCGAGATAATATGTCACTTCTCCAAGATCTTTGGTTTCAGAGTGCTCATTGAGTACTCCTGTTAACTTTGCAATGTTATTGCTGCTTTTGTGAACAATAATCAAGTCATCTACATAAACTAGCAGATACATCCATTCAGCATCTATTTGTTTAGAGCAGTGATCCCCAACCAGTAGCCCCTGAGCAACATGTTGCTCTCCAACCCCTTGGATGGTGCTCTCAGTGACCTCAAAGCAGGTGATTATTTTTGAATTTCAGGCTTGGAGGCAAGTTTTGGTTTCATAAAAACCAACTGCACTGTCAAACTGAGCCTCAATGTAGGTTGACAATCCACATAGGGGCTACTAAATGGCCAATCACATCACTTATATGGCAGCCCAAGAATATTTTTCATGCATGTGTTGCTCCCCATCTCCTTTTACTTCTGAATGTTGCTCACGGATTCAAAAGGTTGGGAATCCCTGGTTTAGAATATAGACATGGGTCAGCTTTGCTTCTTGTAAATCCCTCATTCAATAGAACTTGGTTTATCTTTAAGTTCCATGCTCGGGCTGATTGTTTAAGGCCGTAAAGAGATTTTTGCAATTTGCATACAAGATGCTCTTGTCCCTTTTTATCATATCCTTCTGGCTGAGACATGTAAATTTCTTCTTCTATATCACCATTAAGAAAATCTGTCTTAATATCGTGATGTTTCACAATCATCTTATGCATGGCAGCCACCGTCAAAAGTGTTCTAAAAGTACTTTGTTTAGCAACAGGAGCAAAAGTAGCATCATAGTCCTCACCGAACTTTTGTGAGTAACCTTTAGCAACCAACCTTGCCTTGTAACGACAGATCTTTCCTTCAGAGTTGCATTTGGCTTTAAAAACCCATTTACATCCTATGGCATGTTTAGCTTGAGGTAGCTCTGAAAGTGTCCATGTCTGGAGATTAGAGATGGCGCGAACTGTTCGCCGGCGAACTTGTTCGCGCGTTCGCGCTCGCCGGAAGTTCGCGAACGTCGCGCGACGTTCGCCATTTTGGGTTCGCCATTGTTGGCGCTTTTTTTTGCCCTCTCACCCCAGACCAGCAGGTACATGGCAGCCAATCAGGAAGCTCTCCCCTGGACCACTCCCCTTCCCTATAAAAACCGAAGCCCTGCAGCGTTTTTTTCACTCTGCCTGTGTGTGCTGAAGAGATAGTGTAGGGAGAGAGCTGCTGCCTGTTAGTGATTTCAGGGACAGTTGAAAGTTTGCTGGCTAGTAATCGTTTTGATACTGCTCTGTTATTGGAGGGACAGAAGTCTGCAGGGGTTTGAGGGACATTTAAGCTTAGGTAGCTTTGCTGGCTAGTAATCTACCTTCTACTGCAGTGCTCTGTATGTAGCTGCAGTGGGCAGCTGTCCTGCTTCTGATCTCATCTGCTGACTGCTGCAATAACAGTAGTCCTTGTAAGGACTGCTTTTATTTATTTTTTTGTTGTTTTACTACTACTACTACTACTACTACTACTACTACTACTATAAGAGCCCAGTGCTATTAGTCTAGCAGTGTTGGGGAGTGGGACTGGTGTGCTAATCTGCTGCTCCTAGTAGTTCAGCAGCACCAACTGTAATTTTTTTTTTTTAATATTCATTTTTTTTTTATTTTACTTTTTTTTATTTTACTACCGCTGTAGTAGTGTATAAGTTGACCTTTTAGGCATTATTTGCCCTGTAGGCATTTTTTGCCCAGTGTGTTATTCAACCAACAGCCATCTAGCTGTGTGACCTTGTTCACATTCTGTCTAAATATCCATAATATTACCGTCTCCAGAAAAAACACCGGAGTGACTTTTTTCAAGCAGCCATAATAAATTTTACGTAATCCGTATCCATCGCTGTAGTAGTGTATAAGTTGACCTTTTAGGCATTATTTGCCCTGTAGGCATTTTTTGCCCAGTGTGTTATTCAACCAACAGCCATCTAGCTGTGTGACCTTGTTCACATTCTGTCTAAATATCCATAATATTACCGTCTCCAGAAAAAACACCGGAGTGACTTTTTTCAAGCAGCCATAATAAATTTTACGTAATCCGTATCCATCGCTGTAGTAGTGTATAAGTTGACCTTTTAGGCATTATTTGCCCTGTAGGCATTTTTTGCCCAGTGTGTTATTCAACCAACAGCCATCTAGCTGTGTGACCTTGTTCACATTCTGTCTAAATATCCATAATATTACCGTCTCCAGAAAAAACACCGGAGTGACTTTTTTCAAGCAGCCATAATAAATTTTACGTAATCCGTATCCATCGCTGTAGTAGTGTATAAGTTGACCTTTTAGGCATTATTTGCCCTGTAGGCATTTTTTGCCCAGTGTGTTATTCAACCAACAGCCATCTAGCTGTGTGACCTTGTTCACATTCTGTCTAAATATCCATAATATTACCGTCTCCAGAAAAAACACCGGAGTGACTTTTTTCAAGCAGCCATAATAAATTTTACGTAATCCGTATCCATCGCTGTAGTAGTGTATACGTTGATCTTGTGGGCATTATTTGCACAGTGTTTTCTTCAAACCGCCATCTAGCTGTGTGAGCTTGTTCACATTTTGTCTAAATATTGATAATATTATCGTCTCTAGAAAAACCACTTGAGTTACTTTTTTTCAAGCAGCATTCTTATATTTTACGTAATCCGTATCCACCGCTGTGTATACGTTGACCTTGTAGGCATTATTTGCACAGTGTTTTCTTCAAACCGCCATCTAGCTGTGTGAGCTTGTTCACATTTTGTCTAAATATTGATAATATTATCGTCTCTAGAAAAACCACTTGAGTTACTTTTTTTCAAGCAGCATTCTTATATTTTACGTAATCCGTATCCACCGCTGTGTATACGTTGACCTTGTAGGCATTATTTGCACAGTGTTTTCTTCAAACCGCCATCTAGCTGTGTGAGCTTGTTCACATTTTGTCTAAATATTGATAATATTATCGTCTCTAGAAAAACCACTTGAGTTACTTTTTTTCAAGCAGCATTCTTATATTTTACGTAATCCGTATCCACCGCTGTGTATACGTTGACCTTGTAGGCATTATTTGCACAGTGTTTTCTTCAAACCGCCATCTAGCTGTGTGAGCTTGTTCACATTTTGTCTAAATATTGATAATATTATCGTCTCTAGAAAAACCACTTGAGTTACTTTTTTTCAAGCAGCATTCTTATATTTTACGTAATCCGTATCCACCGCTGTGTATACGTTGACCTTGTAGGCATTATTTGCACAGTGTTTTCTTCAAACCGCCATCTAGCTGTGTGTATTATCGTTTCCAGAAAAACCAACTGAGTTTTTGTTGTTGTTGTTTTTTTAAAAATAATGCCAGGCAAAGGCAGGCGGCCACGCAGAGGCCGTGCTAGGGGCCGTGCTGCTATGCAATCCTGTGGCCCTAGCAAATTGCCCAGTTTTAAAAAGCCAATGACCCTGAACTCCCAAAATGCTGAAGAGGTAGTTGACTGGCTTACACAGCACACCCCATCCTCTACCGTTTCTAACTTTACCACAACATCCTCCTCATCCTCCACTGCTATGGCCACCCCACGTAACACTTCCTCCACCACCGGTGCCCCTTCTTCACTGGAGTCAGAGGAGTTATTTTCCCATGAGTTTCTTGAACTGAGTAATGCGCAACCATTATTGGCAGAAGAAGATGAAGGAGATGAGGACGTTACACCAGATTTAATTCTGGCAGAGAACACGACAGAGATGGACATAATGATGAGTGATGAGGAGGAGGTCCCCGCTGCTGCTTCCTTCTGTGATGTGTCAGAAGAAATTGATGCATCTGAGGAGAATGATGATGAGGAGATTGATGTTTTGTGGGTGCCTAGTAGAAGAGAGCAAGAGGAGGGTAGTTCAGATGGAGAGACGGAGAGTCAGAGAGGCAGTAGGAGAATAAGACTTAGAAGAAGCAGGGAGGACAGCCCGCAGGGATCAGTAGGGCAACAACATGTATCGGCACCTGTGTTCAGCCAGCCAACGCACCCGCCATTGCCGCCAATGCCGCCAACTTCTACTGTTACCGCCAGATCGCACACTTCCAAAAAGTCAGCAGTGTGGGATTTTTTTAATGTGTGTGCCTCTGACAAAAGCATTGTAATTTGCAATGAGTGCAGTCAGAAACTGAGCCTTGGTAAGCCCAACAGCCACATAGGTACAACTTCTATGCGAAGGCACATGAGCGGCAAGCACAAAGCACTTTGGGAGCAACACCTCAAAGGCAACAGGCAAACTAAAAGCCACACTCCTTCTGGTCCAGCATCTTACTGCTCTACCTCTGCTCTCCTTGACCCATCTGAACCACCCTCCACTCCGCCTTCCACCTTGACCACCTGTTCCCATTCCCAGTCATCTGCCACCAGCCAAGTTTCTGTGAAGGCCATGTTTGAGCGTAAGAAGCCAATGTCTGACTGTCACCCCCTTGCCCGGCGTCTGACAGCTGGCTTGTCTGCACTCTTAGCCCGCCAGCTTTTACCATACCAGCTGGTGGACTCTGAGGCCTTCCGCAAATTTGTAGCAATTGGGACACCGCAGTGGAAGGTACCCAGCCGCAATTTTTTTTCTAAAAAGGGAATACCACACCTGTACCAACATGTGCAGAGCCAAGTTACCGCATCTCTGTCACTTAGTGTTGGGCCAAAGGTCCATATGACTACTGACGCATGGTCCTCCAAGCATGGTCAGGGCAGGTATGTCACCTACACTGCCCACTGGGTGAACTTGGTAATGGCTGGGAATGGGAAGCAGGGAATGGGTAGCTCAACAACAACAACAACAGTGGAGTTGGTGTCACCGCCACGGATTGCACGCGGTTCTGCCACCACCTCTACTCCTCCATCGCTCTCTACCTCGTCTTCTTCCTCTTCTTCTTCTTACTCTGCTGCTGGGTCCTCCTTCTCCTCCTCCACACCTGTGCACCCCCAGCTCCCCCTAGGCTATTCGACGTGCCAGGTACGCCGGCTGTCTTGGGGATGACGTGCCTGGAAAGCAAAAACCATACCGGATCTGTACTCCTGTCATCTCTGCAGTCACAGGCCGATCGGTGGCTGACCCCACACCAACTGCAGATCGGAAAAGTGGTGTGTGACAATGGAAGCAATCTGTTGGCAGCGTTGAGACTGGGAAATTTAACACATGTGCCCTGCATGGCACATGTGTTAAATTTAATAGTCCAACGTTTTGTCTCCAAGTACCCAGGATTCCAGGACGTTCTCACCCAGTCCAGAAAGGTGTCGGCCCATTTCAGACGTTCCTACACAGCCATGGCACGCCTTGCTGACATTCAGCAGCGCTACAACATGCCAGTCAGGCGTTTGATTTCTGACAGCCAGACTCGCTGGAATTCAACGTTCCTTATGTTGGAACGTCTGCTGCAACAACAAAGGGCCGTCAACGAGTACCTTTTTGAACTGGGTGGTAGGACTGGATCTGCAGAGCTGGGGATTTTTTTCCCCCGTTACTGGGTGCTTATGCGCGATGCCTGCAGGCTCATGCGACCTTTTGAAGAGGTGACAAATATGGTCAGTCGCACCGAAGGCACCATCAGCGACCTAATACCCTTCGCTTTCTTCCTGGAGCGTGCCGTGCGACGAGTGACAGATGAGGCTGTAGACCAGCGTGACGAGGAGCTGGAAGCGCACGATTTATGGTCGGAATCACCAGAACGAACCCAGGCACCTGCTGCAACGCAGGGAGAGGTGCCAGAAGTGGAGTCAGAGGAGGAAGGTGGCTTTGTGGAGGAGGAGGAGGAGGACCAACAGGAGCAGGCTTCCCAGGGGGCTAGTGGTGACCTTTTGGGGACCCCTGGTCTTGTACGTGGCTGGGGGGAGGAGACCGTGGATGATGCAGTCCTTGATAATGAGGAAGCGGAGATGGATAGCTCTGCATCCAACCTTGTGAGAATGGGGTCTTTCATGCTGTCATGCCTGTTGAAGGACCCCCGTATCAAGAGGCTTAAGGAGAAGGACCTGTACTGGGTCGCAACGCTACTAGACCCTCGGTACAAGCATAAAGTGGCAGAAATGTTACCAACATACCACAAGTCCGAAAAGATGCGGCATTTACAAACCAGCCTGCAAAACATGTTGTACAATGCTTTTAAGGGTGATGTCACTTCAGGAACTCATCAACATTCCAGGGGCAGAGGTGCCAGTAATCCTGCCACGAGCACACCTGCAAGGACAAAGCCCTTTGGCCGGTCTGTAACATCAGACATGCAAATGTTTTTCTGTCCAAGGCAGCGCCACAACCCTTCTGGATCCACCCTCAAAGAACGCCTCGACCGGCAGGTAGCGGACTACCTGGCATTAACTGCAGATATCGACACTCTGAGGAGCGATGAACCCCTGGACTACTGGGTGCGCAGGCTTGATCTGTGGCCAGAGCTGTCACAATTTGCCATGAACCTCTTGTCTTGCCCAGCCTCAAGTGTGCTCTCAGAAAGGACCTTCAGTGCAGCAGGAGGGATTGTAACTGAGAAGAGAACTCGCCTAGGTCACAAAAGTGTCGATTACCTGACCTTTATTAAAATGAATGAGGGGTGGATCTCGGAGGGTTACTGCACGCCGGAAGACTTGTTCTGACTTCTATGCAGATGTCCTTCTCTTCAAGCCTCATGACTCCACACACAGCTGTCCTTTAGCGTCCTCCTCCCTCCGCCACCGTTACAAACTAGGGTGCAAACCCTACTGGTTTAATTTTTTCTGGCCTCTGTGCTTCAGTGGCTGCAACCAAAAAAACTGGGCAAACAATGTCTACAAGGTCAACGTATGGCGAAAAATGACTATTTTCAGCATTTATATGGCATATTTTTTCTGGCAACTGTGCTTCAGTGGCTGCGTCCAAAAAAATGCATATTTTCTGCATTTATATGGCATAATTTTTCTGGCCTCTGTGCTTCAGTGGCTGCAACCAAAAAAATGCATATTTTCTGCATTTATATGGCATAATTTTTCTGGCCTCTGTGCTTCAGTGGCTGCAACCAAAAAAATGCATATTTTCTGCATTTATATGGCATAATTTTTCTGGCCTCTGTGCTTCAGTGGCTGCAACCAAAAAAATGCATATTTTGTCCATTTATATGGCATAATTTTTCTAGCCTCTGTGCTTCAGTGGCTGCAACCAAAAAAATGCATATTTTCTCCATTTATATGGCATAATTTTTCTAGCCTCTGTGCTTCAGTGGCTGCAACCAAAAAAATTTATATTTTCAGCATTTATATGGCATAATTTTTCTGTCAACTGTGCTTCAGTGGCTGCGACCAAAAAAATGCATATTTTCTGCATTTATATGGCATAATTTTTCTGGCCTCTGTGCTTCAGTGGCTGCAACCAAAAAAATGTATATTTTCAGCATTTATATGGCATAATTTTTCTGGCAACTGTGCTTCAGTGGCTGCGACCAAAAAAATGACTATTTTCAGCATTTATATGGCATATTTTTTCTGGCCTCTGTGCTTCAGTGGCTGCGGCCAAAAAAACTGGGCAAACAATGCCTACAAGGTCAACGACGTTGACCTTGTAGGCATTGTTTGCCCAGTTTTTTTGGCCGCAGCCACTGAAGCACAGAGGCCAGAAAAAATATGCCACATAAATGCTGAAAATAGTCATTTTTTGCCATACGTTGACTCAACGTATATGGCAAAAAATGACTATTTTCAGCATTTATATGGCATATTTTTTCTGGCAACTGTGCTTCAGTGGCTGCAACCAAAAAAACTGGGCAAACAATGTCTACAAGGTCAACGTATGGCGAAAAATTACTATTTTCAGCATTTATATGGCATATTTTTTCTGGCAACTGTGCTTCAGTGGCTGCGTCCAAAAAAACTGGGCAAACAATGTCTACAAGGTCAACGTATGGCGAAAAATTACTATTTTCAGCATTTATATGGCATATTTTTTCTGGCAACTGTGCTTCAGTGGCTGCGTCCAAAAAAACTGGGCAAACAATGCCTACAAGGTCAATGTATGGCAGTTGTTTAAAGAGAACAGTAGATTACTAGCCAGCAAAGCTACCTAAGCTAAAATGTCCCTCAAATCCCTGCAGACTTCTGTCCCTCCAATACAGAGCAGTATCAAGCAGATTACTAGCCAGCAAACTTACTATCATCTGTCCCTGAAATCACTAACAGCTCTCCCCCTACACTATCTCTTCCAAGCACACACAGGCAGATTTTTCAGATAAATTTTTGCCCTTGATCCCCCTCTGGCATGCCACTGTCCAGGTCGTTGCACCCTTTAAACAACTTTAAAATCATTTTTCTGGCCAGAAATGTCTTTTTTAGATGTTAAAGTTCGCCTTCCCATTGAAGTCTATGGGGTTCGCGAACCGTTCGCGAACCGCTCGCATTTTTGCGCAAGTTCGCGAACTTTTTTTCCGACGTTCGCTACATCCCTACTGGAGATCATGAAGTGATGTCATCTCTTCATCAGCGGCTTCATTCCACTTTTGCTTCTCATGCTGAGGCAGTTGTTGCATTTCTTTCCATGAACCAGGTTCGGTTTGGACAGCTCTGCGAGCCATGTAGGATAAACGTTCAGCTGGAACACCTTTATTGGTTCTGGTTGATCTTCTGACTGAAGTTTCCTCTGATTCATTTACAGTTTTTGAACTTTCTGCTGTTATCTCTATTTCTGTGTCACTTTCTTTGTTTTCTTCATGATGATGATTGATGTAGATTCTTTCTCACTTTCGTCAGATTCTGTTGGTTGTTCAAACTTTAAACGCACAGTACTTTCATCAATAATGACGCTTTTGCTGACTGTAACCTTGTTTGTGTTTTGATGCAGAATTCTGTATCCTTTCTGAGATTCACTGTAACCCATAAGAATTCCTTCTTTTGCACATGCATCCCATTTTGTACGTTTTTCTTTTGGAATGTGTACTGTACATAGGCTTTACTTCCAAAAATTTTGATATGTCTTAAATCTGGTTTCTTTTTGTTCCACTGTTCATATGGAGTTTTTGTTGTTGCTTTTCCTGGCAAACGATTCTGAAGATAACATGCAGTCATAATAGCTTCTCACCAGTATGTTGTTGGCATATCAGCATCAAATAGCATGCTCCTCCCACTTTCACACAATGTGTGGTTCATCCGCTCTGCAACTCCATTTTGCTCTGGGTTATATGGAACAGTTGTCTGGAACATAATTCCATGTTTTATCAGACTGGCTTGTGTTTTACCACTTGTATATTCCGAGCCATTGTCTGTTCTTAGTACTCTGGGCATTCTGCCAAATTTATTACTTACTTGAGCAAGATACTCCTCTATTTTCTCTGGGACTTCATCTTTACTGTGAAGTAGGAACACTGTGGTATATCTAGAATAATCATCAATGAAAGTAAGAAAGTACCTTTTCTTTCCTGGAGTTATATTTTTCATTGGACCACAAAGATCCGAATGAATTAAGTCCATAGATTTATGAGCTTTGCTGCTGCTCTGCTTTGGAAAAGGTTTCCTTGTCATTTTCCCTTTAATGCAGCTGGTACAGGTCATTGTCTGATCACATGGATTGATCTGAATACCACTTGCATAGTTGTTCTCAACTATTTTCTTTATTATATCAGGACTTCTGTGCCCGAGGCGTCTGTGCCAAGTGTGGATGCAGTTGGAATGTTTATCTTCTTTGGCAATATTAATCATTTCACTGCAATTCAGCTGATATAGTTCATCTGTAATTTTAGCCTTTGCGAGTAAGCAGTCCCCTTGTGTGATGACACAACTATCACCATGAAATGTGACTATGTTGCCTTGGTTAGTGAGTTTCTTCACTGACAAAAGGTTGCTTTCAAGATCTGGCACATACAGAACATTCCTCATATGGATCTTTCTGGTGATATCTGGAGAGATAGGACAGTACAGAACGCCGTCTCCTATTCCCTCTGATTTCATTAATTGTCCATTAGCTGTAGTTATATTTTCTGATTTGCTTTCATCAAGCTGAGTGAAGAAATGTCTGTCATTAGTAGAGATGGCGCGAACTGTTCGCCGGCGAACTTGTTCGCGCTCGCCGGAAGTTCGCGAACGTCGCGCGACGTTCGCCATTTTGGGTTCGCCATTGTTGGCGCTTTTTTTTGCCCTCTCACCCCAGACCAGCAGGTACATGGCAGCCAATCAGGAAGCTCTCCCCTGGACCACTCCCCTTCCCTATAAAAACCGAAGCCCTGCAGCGTTTTTTCACTCTGCCTGTGTGTGCTGAAGAGATAGTGTAGGGAGAGAGCTGCTGCCTGTTAGTGATTTCAGGGACAGTTGAAAGTTTGCTGGCTAGTAATCGTGTTGATACTGCTCTGTTATTGGAGGGACAGAAGTCTGCAGGGGTTTGAGGGACATTTAAGCTTAGGTAGCTTTGCTGGCTAGTAATCTACCTTCTACTGCAGTGCTCTGTATGTAGCTGCAGTGGGCAGCTGTCCTGCTTCTGATCTCATCTGCTGACTGCTGCAATAACAGTAGTCCTTGTAAGGACTGCTTTTATTTATTTTTTTGTTCCAATACAGAGCAGTATCAAGCAGATTACTAGCCAGCAAACTTACTATCATCTGTCCCTGAAATCACTAACAGCTCTCCCCCTACACTATCTCTTCCAAGCACACACAGGCAGATTTTTCAGATACATTTTTGCCCTTGATCCCCCTCTGGCATGCCACTGTCCAGGTCGTTGCACCCTTTAAACAACTTTAAAATCATTTTTCTGGCCAGAAATGTCTTTTTTAGATGTTAAAGTTCGCCTTCCCATTGAAGTCTATGGGGTTCGCGAACCGTTCGCGAACCGCTCGCATTTTTGCGCAAGTTCGCGAACTTTTTTTCCGACGTTCGCTACATCCCTAGTCATTAGTCATATGACTTGTAGCACCACACTTGTCCACACACCATGCTTGCACAGAGGTAACATTATTTCTAGAATGAAATACATACTCCTGTGTTTCAGTGGCATTCTTAGCTTGTTGCAATCCACTTTGCTTTTGCATTCTAGCTTTCCAGATTCTGCAATCTGCCTTTAGGTGTCCTGGCTTTCTGCACACAAAGCATTCCCGCTTTTCTAGCTGCACATTGCTGTTTTTGGTTTTAGGTAGAGCTGCAATATGAAAGTCTTTTATATCTTCTCCAATTCCTCTCAGTCTCTCCACCATATCTAAGGTTTGTCTTATATAGTCCTGCATGTTCTGCTCTTTCTGCAGCTTAGTCTGATTAGTCTGATTCGTTCGATTCGAAGGATTTAATCGTTCGATCGACGGAATTATCCTTCGATCGTTCGATCGAACTATCTGCGCTAAATCCTTCGACTTCAATATTCGAAGTCGAAGGATTTTAGTTCCTAGTCGAATATCGAGGGTTAATTAACCCTCGATATTCGACCCTTAGTGAATCGGCCCCCATGAGTCTTAATGACCTCCTGGACCTTTGTATCTGTGATATTTGCGTCCAATTGTGTTTGTGGGTCCAGAGGGAGAAAGGGCAAAAACAGGCTTTTGAAGGAATGAAAACAGTTGAAAGTTGAAATTTCGTCTGGAATCTTAAATAGTTTTTTGTGACTCCCATTACTTGACCAGCTGATTTTTAAGAGCTGTGATAGGGGGATGGAGTAATCTACAATTTAGTCATCTAGCTAATAGTTTACCTGGTTTGTTGGCTTGTCTGTAAAATCTCTGTTGTGTCCATCTATGCACTTTCTCAGATATATCTGTCAGGGCCAGGTCCAGTTCAGTTCTAACCTTCTGAAGCTGGGTCCCATAATATATGTTAGGGTTTTGAGCCTGTGTTGTAGTAAAGTGACCTAATTCTGTTTTTATTCTAGTGATCTCAGCTAGCTGCTGTTGAGCTCTGGATTCATTTATCCCTGATCAACGCCTTGTGGGCAGCTCAGAGGGAGAGGACGATTTGCGTGTGTGTCCTGTATTGGCTTTGATAGAATGGTAGTACATAAAAGCTTTTCTACATTTTATAGGGGAGCTAAACATTATGGGGGTTATTTACTAAAACTCTAAATAATCTCATCTTTTTATTAAATCAAGTTCGACCAAACTCCCACGATTTTATCTAAAAAAAAGTTGGGAAAAGACTCAAAATCTAGTGAAAACTCAAATAATATGAATTTGTTGGATTTGATGCACAAATCACTTTATTGTTTTGGGTTATCGCCTGAAAACCCAGATTTTTTCAAATTATTGGAAGAAACCTAAAACAGATCACAATATCTTCAAACTGTGAAAGGGACATCTGCATTGACTTCTACATGACCTCGGCAAGTTTGAAATGTTTGGATTCTGACTTTTAGCAGCTTCAGGGTATAATACATCTTGAAAAATTGGAGGTTTTTTTCCTATAAAAATTTTTTTGCCCAAAAAAACCACGATCAGAAAAAAATCAAGGTTTAGTTTATAACCCCTATGTGTTACAACCCATCTGAAATTGCTTCATTACCTGATAATGATATAACTAACATTGCATAAATATTAGAGAGTACCTGAGAGAGAGGAACACTATTGAGAGTTAGCCAGGAAAGTAATAGATATGTATTAGGCCTGAAACTAGAATCGTTGGCAAAAAAGAAAGTGGACTGGTCTCTTTGGGAGTGGGACATCCACTGTATTGGGGGAAGCCAGGCAAACCCACACTGCCCATCTCAGTCCATCATGGGATATTGCAAGAGGGTCAGGGCATCGATTAAAATTCAAGGGAAAGGGAGAAGGGGAGGGGAAAAGAAAAAAACATTTAAAAAAGGGGGGGTTAGGAAGGGGATATAAGTTGAATTGTGTGCCACCTAGAATACATTGTATTGAAAATAAGTAGAATAAGTAGAATAAGGTATACGGATACCAGTCCCATAACTATACAATCGATGTGTCTGTTTCCCATATTATTATTCCTGAAAATAAGCCCCAGTATCGAATGTCTGGTTGAGCCCAGTAACAATAGTGACCATAGGGTGTCCATATCTCATTCCGATGTGATATCTGGTTGTGATCTCTCGGGTATCGTATGTAGTGATGGGCCAATAAATTCGCCTGACACAATTCGCTGTGAATTTCCACTTTATAGAATGCTTCCTACAGCTGTTCTTGGGCTTCTAAGACAGTAGTGATATCATCTACCTTATGTTCAAGTAGATCGGTGTGCTGTCCTAGTTTGTGCAGTTGTTTTGAAATGTCTGTTGTTATAAATACGTCGGTAGCCGCCAGCTCCTGTTGTAGTAAAGTTTTAACCTTGCAGAGGAGAGCTGCATCGCCATCTTGTCAGTACAGTTGTGGTGTAGGCTCTATTTCTGAGCTGCGTATGAACAGGGAGTCATCTTGGGAGGCCATTTGTGCCAGGTCCGGATCTTGAGGCCTAGTCAGCATGGCTGCGATGCTCCTATCCAGACCGGTCGGCCTGGCAAGTGGGCCCTTTTGCTCCTGTTTGCATCTCAGATTTGCCATATAGGGCTTAGGGAACTTTGTGCGATATCGTCTGTCCTCTTGGTGATGCTGCAAGGTGATTATTGGGACAATTAAGGCCGTGCAGGTGAAGAGCAACCTAAAGGTGCGGCCATCTTGAATTGCTTCTTACTCATGCCCATGCAAGTTTGTTTCTCTTTATTTATAAATGTTATTTATGGCAAAATATCAGTACTTGATAAATTGTTTGCAACAGATGTAATTATCCATCATTTAAAAATAGTTGTATTGTGGTATCACTTCATTTTAAAATGATTCTGAATGTACATTTCTTTCTTTCTTTAATTATTTATATATGCTTTATAAAACTCTTATCTGCTTTGCCCCATGGTTTTTTACTTGACTTGCTTAGATGTATTCAAATTCTACAATATTTGTGAATATTGATTTTTTTGTTAAACAGAGTTTATCTGCAGCATACTCTAGCAATCTTAGTTTTGTTGGACTCTGCTATTGATTGTCCATTTATTAACATTCTTCACCCACTATTTTTATGATTGAGAATGGAACCATCTCTAAGATCTAAGAAAAAAAACAATACGGTTATCCAAAAAGACGATTTCCACATATCTTGGGTCAAAACTCACAGGGATGTATATTCTGATCTTGTGTTCAGCCAACGGGAAACATGAGTTTGGTTTTGTGAATGAAAATAGACTTGCTGCATTCAGCATTTTGTGCAAATTTAGAATTGTAGCTATCTTGTTACTACTTCTCGACACTTGGAGAAACAGGAATTGTATTAACATTCTTTTGATCAATGGTAGTTTCAGATGCTCATTAAAAATTTGAAGAGGCACTATTGGTAGTGACCAAAATCTTGTGCAAGGAGTGGATTACAACAGCAATAGGGAAGTTTATTAAAATGAAGCTGAATGTGTAGATGAACAAAAATAATGGCAAGGATACAATACAAAAAAATCTGAATCAACAGTATAGTATGCAGAATTATTTGAGGAGATAATAGAGAGTGCAGACAGACAAGCTATTTTAGTCAATGTCACGATAAAAGCAGAAGGCAGCTAATAAAGGTAACATATACAGGATAATCAATTATTTGTTGAAGGGCCAGTCTCTCCCTTGCTGTTCTGGAGAATAAGCAGAGAAACCTTTATTCAACCAAAAAGAAGGAACAAAAATACTGCATGGAATACCTCAAAGATGTTTGAACAGACACCACCCTCCAAACTGCAATACAGAATGCTAAAACAGACTTTGAGATATAGCAAAGAATCACCACAGAACCACCAGAAAGAGAAGATATTACAACAACAGAGGTATCACAGTCGTCTCTACAGTATACAAGATCTTAGACAAATTTGTCATACAGCCTGTATTTGGATACGTAAATGTAAACTTGCAAAGGAATGTACCAATAAATTCTTCAAACTGGGCAACATCACAGAACATTGCATGAAGTGGTATTGTCTCAAGTATGTCAACTTAAGAAAGCTTTGGTGAGCATTCACAGAGATGTCTCTGAAGAATTCTGAGACAGTATCCTAAACTTTGCACAACAATTTGACAATGAGCATTGATTGCATTGACAGCAACTTTGAGGTGAAGACAGTTGTAGGTTATATCTGTATTTATTTTTAACCTTCTTGGTGGCTGGGAAGATTCCTGATGTTGCACCAGAAGTATCACACTGGCTCTTCATTCGATAGAGACCTGGGCTTTGCAGAAGATCTAGCTTTATTGTCCCATAATCACTGTCATGTGCAGGAGAAGATAGATCACTTGTTCATCGTTGACCAATGAAGGTTAATGGATAAGACCTGCCATTCACAAACACTTTTACATTTCTTGGCAGTACTGCAAAGCCTAGGTCTCTAGTAGGTGCATCAAACTATGAACAACATGAAGAGGTCATAACAGTACACAGTTTCCTTTAGATGTAGGTACACACTTACACAAATGTATGACACAGCACAGAAGAGCCAGCTCCTCTGGTCAGGACTCAACTGTGTACCTACATCTATAGGAAAAAGGACACATGTTTCAAGACTGCCAAAATGACAGTCTGAACAGGGAGGATTGGTTCAAAAGAGGGGTCAAAGAAGCCATGTATGTGAAAGCAGAAAAACCAAGTTTAAATAGAGGCCGGAGGGGGGTGCGACATCTATTGTCTGCCACATGCAATGCTGTTTTGGCACATCTCCCTTGACGGTTTAATAACAACACCTCATGGCACAAATCATGCTATACAATCAACACCTTGCCTTCATGAAGTCTCTGACCCCATGCAGGTTATACTAAAAAGATTATGCTGATTGGAGCAAGATTCCAGGGTATTTAACTCCCTGAATTGAGAAAAGAAAGTCGGATGGCTAGTGAAAATACAAAAAAATACAGCAAGTCCAGTTGATTTGACTATAGAAATATCATGAGTTGGATGAATGAGAATCTTCACAGACACATTCAGTAGTTGATCTGATCAGCAATTGCCCCATCCTGCGAGTAAGCCTTTGCCTATATTGTATTCTTATATGGTGTTCTTGGATTTCAGTATTCCTTTTACTTTGCATTCATATACAGTATGGAGAGGGTCTCCATGCTAGAAATGCTCATATATATATGCCAGTCAGAAAGCCCCCCCTACATTGGTAGCAACAACAAGGACAAATGCAGACTATAGTTTGATTTGATCAACAAGTGCGATGTATGACTTTGCTTTTAAAGCCAGTGAAAACCCTTGAAAATGGAAACTTCAAGAGTAAATTGTGCTTTCTTGTCCAGAATGCCTTGCATAAAAACATAGAGAGGATAGCCTCACTCAAAATGCTTATATTATATATTATTCAGATATTTGTTTATGTTACTAAAGAAAATATATTAAATAATTACTTAGTTATTAAACCTGGAAAATAACAGTGATCAAGGATCCATCAATTTCACCCTTTAATATACGACTTGCCAGTTTAGATTTAAAAATGCAGGAGTATTATCAGGAGGCAACATTCTTTCGTAGCTCCTGCAATGCAGTTTTACCTCTTGATACTGTTCTTTGCTTTATTCAAGTCATGAATGCAATGATTGTTTTTGTTTGTATACACACACACATTTCTAAACACTGGTTTTGTAGGAAATTACTGCTTTTACCTCCTTTATCAATATTATGTTTTAATTTTATTTATTGCTTTAAAATCGTATTTAATGACAGACTGTAACATATGGGATTCAGTTTAAGTCCTTCAGGTATAGGAACTGATTCCTTTAAGTGCCTAGCAATGTACTGATTTTTTCAGCAATAAATATTGATTTATTGTATATAATTTGACATACTGAATTGCGCTACTTGACAAAAACATTTTAAAATTCATAATATAGGATATTACCCAGCAGTCTAGAGATATAGATTTCATAAATTTACTGCAGTACTGTCTTTACGTAGGAATCTCCTAGAGGGCAAAATTTTATTCTGCAATCATTTTGTCACATAGAATGTTAATGTCTTCTTAGCACAAAGGTGTAAATGATTTACAATAGTGTCCAGGTGACTGATATGTAATAATAACAGACTATACTATACTGTCCTTCAGGCAGTTCATGAATTACTACTCCCCTTATTCTTAGCCACCATACACCCATCAGATAAATTCAGGCCCGGGTTATGGGTTTGGGTGCCCCTAGGTCACTGGGTCCTAACGCCCAGCACCCTAATGAGTGCACAACCCACCCCGCACCCCTGCTTGTGGAGCACTGGGGATTATGCGTACAGGACAATGTGTCCTCAGTGCTCCTTAGGTTGCAGCTGGGTGGCATGCTGCCCCCGAAAAACTTGCTGATTTAGGTCAGGGCCTCTGTGGACTCGCCAGAAATACAGACCTGATTAAATTACTGTATTTCTTTTCCATCATGAATCATGAATAACTGACAAAGACAGATGGGACAGATTCATTAAACATGAAACTGTTGAATGCAAGAAGTTCCCAGCAATTCAAAGTCTAAATTCACATTTAACCATACTTTCCTAACTGTCAGGAAAAATCCCTGACAGTTAGGAAAGTGTTAACAAACTGACACATATATCAAAGCTGATTGATGTGTCAGTTTATTTTCAGTGGTTGGCAGTATTCGGCAGTGCGCAGCAGCAATGCCAAACCCTAGCATCTGTCTAAATCCTTGCTCATATACTGTACTTGGGGGGGAGTAACTGTGAATATTGTACAAGCAGGGTTAATGGTAAGGTTGCAACTTAATTGATGATACGTTTTTCTAATAGAGACTGACACCAGAAATGAAACCTTTATTTTACTTCTATCATAACATTGTCTTTGCATGATATTTATAATTTTCTCATAAAAGTATTTGCCTAATGCTTTTACATTACCTCTCTGATCCCCTGTTTTTGAGGAGGCTTCCATATTTGTGCAGCAATATTCCATTAGAAACTCTGACAGGTTGTTATGGGACAGTCAGATTGGGAAAATATGCCAGCACCAGAGTGGAAGATAGACAGGTTTTTAACCTCTCAAAGGCTCTCTGCTGCTTGTAGGTACAAAATGTCAAAACTTTTCTCTGCTAAAACTTTTACAATTTTTGTATATTGACAAGAGGTGCTTAATGTTAGCTCTACTGCAAAAAAGAGCTTTCATACAGTATTCACAAAAATAGAAACAAAAGGCACACTCTCTGCTGCTCGTATCCAAGTCCACTGGGCCACCTGGTGTTTCTTTCCATTTTCTGTGACCTGCCCCTCCAGTAGCTAGGTCAATGTGGCTGCCAAGCGGGCACAATTCTTAACATAGCACCGATAGTCTCCAGCCAGGCCCATGAAGGACCTCAGTTGCCCTTCATTTGTGGGAGGGGCCAACATTGGACGGCCTGCACTTTACCTGAGTCAGGAGCCACCCCATCTTTGCTAATAACGTGTCCCAATTAGGCCAACTGCTTCTGGGCCAACCAACACTTGGTGGGCTTTGACTTCAACCCAAACACCTCTGTACACGGCTCAGTACAGCGAGTTTAGGACAGGTACGGGAGACGATAACAATGTAATCTTGATCATAGTTCATGTCTCCCAGGCACCTTTCCATTAGTCTTTGAAAAGTGCTCGGGGCATTTGTCAAGCCAAACAGCATTCGGTTAACTTGGCCCAGTCTTCCAGCCACACTGCCACTTGCCAATAACCGCTGGCCAGGTCCAATGAGAAAAAAACAAGTGGCTCGCCGCAACATGACCAATTTGTGGCAGCGGAAATGCATTCCGGCAGGCGCAGGCATTTAACCTCTGATAGTCCACACAGAACTGGAGGGACCCATCCTTCTTTCGGACCAGGACAATGGGAGCTCGCACAATAAGCTCTTGACTTCCTGGTACAATGCTGGGGGAATGTTCCTGCACCTTTCTTGGCTGGAGGGGATGTTCCAGTCTCGATGGGGTGATCAATTGCAGAAATTAAATCCATAGTCCTCATCATTACAGGCATATACCCCCCAGTGCCACAGCAGCACAGCCCACAGGGCCTGCCGCTGCGATCCTGTCAACTCCAAGCGAGCCACATCAAGTTGCTGAAGGATCGATTGTTGGGACTTATCTGGAAACTGTTTGGTTCCTGTGGAGCCCTACGGGCAGTAGCTCCCCGCGGGGGCATCCACCAAGTCATCTGGAGTAATTGGAAACACCTCTGCCACAATAGTGTTGGTGGGCATAGTCACTGGTGAAGGGCCCGGGTTCATTATCCTTACAGGCACCCAGCCATCTCACACCTTTCCCACAGAATGGGCAACTAGCCATTCTCCTCCCCACCCGCCGCTGTAAGCATTGCAAACTGAGTACCAACCCGCATGGGCACCACCACTTCGTGCCCACTTGGAAGGTGAGGCAGCTGTTTAGGGGGGTATGCATAATCCCTGCACAGCCTCTGTAGCACTTGCTTCTGTTCACACCTCCGGTCCACTTGCCACAGTAGCAGGTGGGTCTTTAAGATGGCCGGGACCCGATTCTAGTATTCCGGCCCCACATCGGCCAAGAGTAGTCCATCCAGTTCTTGCAGGACATTCATGCTAATGAGAATATGCATGTAGTTTGCATGGTTGACTACTATGCTGATACTATGGAATAGTGCAATCTCATTGTTGAGATGGGCAAGATTTTATGGAAAACAGAAGGCAGACAGATACCTTTGAAAATTCTCAGAGCTTGTTTTGTTGCATTTCGTTATATGGTTTGTTAAGATACAGTATGGTTTTAATATATAACAGTATATTTCAATGATAGACCCACATAATTGGCTAAACAAAGCTGCAGAACTAGTAAAAATGCATTGCATTCTTAATTGCCACTGTCATTCTATAAGGCAAATAACCCCATCCATTGAAAATGATGCTTTGCCTAACAAGATGACTAGCCCCAAACAAACATTAAAGTACCAACAAAAAATAGATTCTGTTCTCCTTCTCACATACTATAGAATCCCTCATAGAAAACACTTCAAATATCACCTTATAATTATACCAGATTAAATATCTGTCTATTCTTCTTTCTTAATATCTCCAATATTAGCCAAGGAAGGTCAAACTCATCTGCTATTTGGAATTGTAACTGCATTGTCTTTCTTGTATAAAATGTTGAGCAACTGCATATCCGTCTCATATTGGACCTTTATCTAAAGCCATCTAATAATTTTTTAGTATCTTCTATGAAAATTGTGCATTTTTAGGTGATCTTTCCAATGTAAACCCTGGCACAAGGCCACCAAAAAATGAATGCAACATGATCCAATTCCCTTAATATGTATCTACTATGAAAGCACTAGTATATACTCTCTAGGCACAGCTTTTACCCTTTACAAATGTCTATGAATCAGGGGTAGCTTAAACCCCCCTCTGGGTGAATCTCAAACCCAGATGTTCCCCATGAAGGTTCCTTTTTCACGCACTGAATAATTAAGTATTATATAATAATATTTGATTTTTATGTTTTTTTTAAGCACCAAAATATTGATTAAATGACCAGGCAGTACAAAATGTCTATGAACTCATTATTTGGTCTATCACCAGATTCCATAACCAAGCTCAAACTGTTCCCAGGGCTTGGGACACTAGACAATTATATGACTACTGGGACTTCTCCAAGCTCTCCCTTTCTCCTAATGTAACAAACATTCTGCAGGTATTATTATTATTATTATTATTATTATTATTAACATGTATTTATATAGCGCCAACATATTGCGTAGCACTGTAAAGTAAATGTGATTATACAACTACATCACACGAATTACATATATAGAATATATGGAGTAACAAACATCACAATCAATCCAGGTACAAAAGGTGAGGAAGGCCCTATGCATAGGCATACAGTCTAAAGGGAAGGGAGTAATACACAAGGTGTGGGAGTGGGCAAGATCGAAGTAAGTGGGTGAGAAATGTGGTACTGTATGTGGTGTTGCGTTTGGTAGGTAAGCAGAGTGAGGGTAGGCTTCTCGAAAGAAGTGCGTTTTCAGAGATTTTTTGAAAGCAGAAAGGTTGGGAGAAAGTCGGACAGACCATGGGAGAGCGTTCCAGAGGAGGGGTGTAGCCCTTGCAAAGTCTTGAATGCGAGCATGTGAGGAGGTAATAAGAGAAGAGTTGAGTAGCAGGTCAGTAGAGGAGCGTAGTAAGCGAGTGGGTGAGTATATAGAGATGAGTTCAGAGATGTAGGGTGGAGCAGAGTTGTGAAGTGCTTTGAAAGTCAGTGTCATTAATTTGAATTTGATTCTGAAAGGTAACGGAAGCCAGTGCAGGGATTGACAGAATGGTGAGGCAGAGGAGGAGCGGTTGCTGAGGTGTATGAGCCTCGCAGCAGTGTTCATTATGGACTGGAGAGGTGACAGTCTCTGGAGGGGGAGGCCAATTAAAAGAGAATTACAGTAGTCTAGACGCGATATGATGAGAGAGTGAATAAGAATTTTGGCAGCATCTTGGGTGATAAATGATCGTATTTTGGATATGTTCCTTAGGTGGAAGTGACATGATTTAATAAGTGACTGGATATGAGGAGTGAATGACAGGGCAGAATCTAGGATAACCCCAAGGCATCGGGCCTGGGGAGAGGGGGTGATACTGGAATTGTTAACTATGATGGATACTTCGGGGATGCTACTGGTGTTAGTTGGAGGAAAGAGAACCATTTCAGTTTTAGAGAGGTTTAATTAATCCAGGTTGCGACATCCAGGTTGCGACATCCAGGTAGAGATAGCGGACAGGCAGGAGGAGACGCGAGTTAGGAGTTCTGGTTTGAGATCAGGAGATAAGAGATAGATCTGAGTATCGTCAGCATAGAGGTGGTAGTGGAAACCATACAAATTTATTAATTTATATAAATAAATATATATATTATATATAAATAATTTATTAAGGTAGTGTCCTTATCAAATATATAGGGGTGCCATTGTAGTGCAGATAACCTCTACATTATATATACAGTAGATAACCTCTACTCTATATATAGATAACCATCTATTACTGCATACCTTTACTGTATAACCCAAATAGAATTTTCATTATTATTATAACTGCAGGGTGTTATATGGTGTTATATGAATAAAGATGATACAATTGAACCGTAAAAGCAAATTAAATGCTAGATTACACATATTATTATATATATTATATTACATGAAATATATTTGAAGGTTCTTACAAAAGATATCTGAGGAAAAGCTTTTGAAGACGGATACCTCTTTAAACACATACAATTTTGTCCATTTTTCTTGATCATTTTATCATACGTATTAATGCTAACAATGTGGAAACTGTAAAACTGGAGCAATACTTTGGATACTTCAAATGCTTGGATATTGCCCACTAAAATAACAGCTTTACAGCACTTTCTTCTATTTAGAACAAGAACATTGGCTTTTATTATTTTTATGAAGTGAAAACTGTAATTTTATATTCATGTAATATATCACAAGCACGTACTTAACTTGGTGTGAATATTTAGTACTGAATACAATAACAGTTTTTTGTATGAGTCATGATTGTAAAAATCTTTCACAGTTTCCATTTATGATAACACCAGATTTTTGTATTCATCTGAAAATACATATTGATTTGTGAATATAATTTTAGAGAGAGAGAGAGAGAGAGAGAGAGAGAGAGAGAGAGAGAGAGAGAGAGAGGGAGATGGCATCCCTTATCTGGAAATCTGGTACTCAAATAGCTCTGAATTTTTCTCTGTAATAATAAAAAGTAGCTTGTACTTTAGTTTTAGAGGCCCATTTATTAAAAGTAGAATTTTAGTGGTATTAGAGCTTTTTGAAACCACTATTAAAAATTTTTCTCTAAAACCACACATGAAAGTTATCAAAAGATCCAAAAGTATGAATGGAAAAAAAAGCTTAGCGATCTGAATTAAAATTAGGGATGCACCGAATCCAGGATTTGGTTTGGGATTCGGCCAGGATTCTGCCTTTTTCAGCAGGATTTGTCCGAATCCGTCTGCCCGGCCGAACCGAATCTGGATCCTAATTTGCATATGCAAATGAGGGGCAGGGAGCGAAATTGCGTGAGTTTTTGTCACAAAACAAGGAAGTAAAAAATGTTTTCCCTTTTCCACCCCTAATTTGCATTTGCAAATTAGGGTTCGGATTTGGTTCAGTATTCGGCTGAATCTTTTGCGAAGGATTCAGGGGTTTGGCTGAATCCAAAATAGTGGATTCGGTGCATCCGTAATAAAAATAGAAAAACCTCTGAAACCTCTAAAAATTTTAATTTTTCGGACAATTAGCAAAAAAAATCCAAACCACTCTACTCTATCGAATTTCTACTTTTTTCACGAGCCTATAAAATTTTTTGATTTTTCTTGATTTATTTAGTCCGATAATCAGAAAAATTTTGGGGTTTTTCTAGAGACAAGCTGAAAAAATTGAGCAATGTAGGCGTCAAATCCAGACAAAAATTTGGTATGATTCGGATTTTTGCTTGATTTTATCGAGTCTTTTCCAGACCCAACTTTTTCTGGTTATTTTATTGATTAATAAGATAAAATCATGAATGGGCGTTTGGTTGAGCTTGGTTTAGTAAAAAGATGGGATAAATTAAATTCTTTGTAAATAACCCCTGAAAAATTTGAGATTTATTAAGCATAAAAAAACATGAAATATTCTAATACAAAAATGTGGCAGGTAAAAGTCGTCAAGGTCCTATAGAAGTCAATGGGAGCTGCGCTGATCCTGTTGTCCCATTTTAAATCAATTCAAACTTTTAGAGGTTTTCGGATTTTCTTTTCTTTAGGAATTGTCTGAAAAACTAAATTTTTTTGAGATTTTAATGGTATTCATATTTTTTAGAGCATTGATCTTTTAATAATTTTCATGGCATTCGTGGTTTTAGAGAAAGCACTAAATTAAATTATATCTGCTAATAAATAGGCCTCCACAAGTCTAAAAAAAGGTCCAATAGGATCAGAACAGCTTCCATTGACCTCTGTAGGACCTTGACTGCTTTTTACTTGCTGTTTTTGTATTAGAGTTTTTTGTAGGTTTTTACACTTAGGGTCGGGTTTATGAGTTTTTTTCTACCTTGAATAAACTCACAACTCGAATATTTGCTTATTTTTTAAAAATCTCAATAGAATGCAATCAGGGAAAAACTTGAATACCTTGAATTTATCAAGTTTATAGGCTAAAACCTCTCCGAAACCTCGAATATATCAAATTTTTGAGTGCAAGCCACTGTAAAACACCCAAAAATCATGGAATGGGAGTTTGGTCAAGCTTTTTTTTTATTAAAATAATGAGAGAAAATTGAAGTTTAGTAAATAACCCCCTTATTATGCCCCGAAGGTGCTAAAAGCTTGAATCCGATCGAGGTCATGTAGAAGTCAATGGTAGAGGTCCCTTTAACCATTTGAAGATGTTTTTTGCCTTCATGATTTTCGGGTTTTTATGGTGCTTTGCGCCCAAAAACTTGATAAATTCAAAGTTTTTTAGCTTATAACTTTATAAATTTGAGGTATTAGTGTTTTTTTTTGCCTACAATTTTTTTCATAAATAAGCAAACATTCAAATTGTGAGTTTATTTGAGTTAGAAAGAACCTCACAATCTCGACCTTTCATATATAACATAACCCCCTAAAGGGTGAGTTTTGTTTTCTCTAAAAATGTTACTGTTTTTTTTACTAAAAAAAATTGAAATTTATTATGCCCCAAAAAGTCCAAATCCAAAAATACTCCAGCTAAAACCTGTCCAATTCACGTAAAAGACAATGGCAGGGATCTCTTTCACCATATGTAGATGTTTTTTGCCTTCAAGATTTTTGGATGTTTTGGGGTGTTCAACACTGTTTTTTGCTCAAAAACTCAATAAATTCGAGTTTTTAAGACTATAAACTCCAAAAATTTGAGAAATTCATAAAAACTTGAATTTTTCGATTCATGAAAAAATAGAAATCTGCATGTTAGTAAATGGGCTCCTTAGTCTCCTCATCAACTTAGCCATCTAGAAAATAAAAACCTGTTGATATGTCTCAAATGCAGAACGGATGCACAAATAGCCAATGAACCTGCTGGTTGGTGCATTCATTCATATTCATTTTATGGAGGAGCATGTTGTTGGTTAGCAACTTTGCTGGTTGTAAACTATAACCTGTTATTGTATTCACCCATTGTATATTTCTGAAATGCATGTAACTAATATATTTTCTAAGCATTCTCTTTAAATAAGAAAAAAAAACTTTGCTCCAATTACCAGCCTCCCCTTAAAGGGATTCTGTCATGGGAAAACGTGTTTTTTTTTCAAAACACATACATTTTTCAAAAGAGCAAACATATTTTCTTATATTTAATTTTGAAATCTGTGGCTAGATATGTTGTTACTTTCCCAGGCACCCTCAGTCATGTGACTTGTGCCCTGCTAAACTTTGTCACTCTTTACTGCTGCACTGCAAGTTGGAGTGATATCACCAGTCCCCCCCAGCAGCCCAACAGCTCCCTGACACAAGATAACATCTACCTAGTTGATATGAGAAGTACTCAATAATAAAAAATATCCATCTGTGACTCCATCAATTACATTAAGTAGGAGAAACAATAGCTTAATCTGAACGCTCTTTTTGAAAGCACATGACTCCACACCAATATTACAGCTAAAACAATACACTTGTTGGTTTAGGAATAGAATTTGATGTGGTAGAGTAAATTACTTGTAATGCAATCAGTGTCATTTTGAAATAAAAAGAACACCATAAAAATCATGACAGAATCCATTTAAATACCATCATAGTAAATTTTCTAGATGGAACAGGAATTTTGGAAGAAGCAAGGTGACTATGCCTGTTCAGTGAATAATTATCCTGAACCTTGGTATCAGCAACGTATTAAATAAATATTTTTATGCAGGAAAATATGTACAATTTTGCCCTAGATTATAATGGCATTATACATGCAACAACAGAGCATATAAATCCTAGTAAATTTAACAAAAGCTTTAAACAAAAGCAAGAAATTTGAAAGCTGTGGCCCATGTCAATAGACATAGAGTACTTTCTCCTACAGAATCAAGTGCAGACGTCATTTTGACACATAAGCCTGTTAAATATTGACTTTGAAAAGTTTTAGCACAGTTGCTTCCTGACTCCAAAAGGGTAAACTCTTTGAATTATTAATATAATTATGCATAACTCCTCTGTGCATATTAGAAGGCTGTATATGCAGTAAAATACATACACACATACAAATTACAGGCAGTCCCCAGGTTATGTACGAGATCTGTAGGTTTGTTGGTTTGTTCTTAAGTTGAATTTGTATGTAAGTTGAAACATATACATTTACCTAATAAATGCAACTTAGACAGATGTTTGTCTTAAGATAGTATTTATTTTAACCATTCTGTGCAAGTATGAGTAGGGATGTAGCGAACTGTTCGCCGGCGAACTAGTTCGCGCGAACTTCGACTGTTCGCGTCCGCCGCAAGTTCACGAACGTCGCGCAACGTTCGCCAATAGGCGTTCGCGTCAAAATCGTTCGACCGTTCGACCATTCGATTGCTAAAATCGAACGATTTTCGTTCGAATCGAACGATCGAAGCCATTGGATTGAATGAAATCATTCGATCCAATGGCTTCGATCGTTCGATTCGAACGAAAATCGTTCGATCGAACGATTAAAATCCTTCGATCGTTCGAATCGAACGATTTTCGGATGTTCGAAGTTCGCGAACTGTTCGCGAACTGTTCGCATTCTTTGCCGGTGTTCGCGAACGACGTTCGCGAACACATACACGGCGGTTCGCTACATCCCTAAGTATGAGTTGTATGTAAGTCGGGTGTATGTAACTGGAAGACCCCCTGTATACAGATGTTCAGTAAGTAGAGGGCCTGACGTGCAAGCTAAAAGGAGAAGGCGTTATGAGACCTTAACCCCTCCCTTGTATTTCTCATTTCTACCTGTCTCTGCTTTCCCCAATACTTTTCTTGTGCTTATTAAAGTGGATCTAACACAAAAATAAAAAATGTAATACTGTAAAGTTTTAGCTCACATACATTTTTAATTGTTTATATTTAGAAATATTATTTCAGTGAGCTGAAGCTTAAATGAAATTTTCATTTTCACTATAGTTCTCCTTTCAGCTCTCGATTTTAGACTTTCCCACATTTGCCTTTCCCCTTTCAACCCATTTTATCCTGCTCTTCATTTATATCATTATTGCCTTGTAGTACAAATTGCAAACTTTTACTTGACTTGATATATTCAGTGCCATTTAGTATCCTATGTTAGTAATTGGTGGGATGAAGGTGCTGTCATTGGTATAATACTTTATGGTTAGAGGATAAGGGAGGTTCAGATAAGGGACTAGAGAATGTGTTGGAACTGTTACATTTCATTAAAGGGGTTGTTCACATTTGAGACAACTTTTAGTATGATGTAGAGAGTGATATTCTGAGACAATTTGCAGTTTGTTTTAATTTTTTATTATTTATGGTTTTTGAGTTATTTAGCTTTTTATTCAGCAGCCCTTCAGTTTGCAGCTTAAACAATCTGGTAACTATGGTCCAAATTACCCTAGAATCCATGCATTCATTTGAATAAGAGCCTGGAATATGAATAGGAGAGGCCGGAAAAGAAAGGATCAGTAATATAAAGTAACAATAACAATACATTTGTAGCCTTACAGAGCATTTGTTTTTTTAGAAGGGGTCAGTGACACCCATTTGAAAGCTGCAAAGAGTCAGAAGAAAAAGGCAAATAACTATAAAACTATAAAAAATAAATAATGAAAACCAAATGAAAAGTTGCTTAGAATTGGCTTTTCTATAACATAAAGTTACATTAAAGGTGAAGCACCCCTTTAATTTCACGTAGTGAAATAGGATCACACCCACTAAAATGGTGCAATTTATGTTCTAAAAAATATGACACCGATAAAAAAATGCAGTGGGCCACAGGCCTCATTGGACCTTTCAACCCAGACCCGAACCCTGTATGACACTGTAGGCGATCCCACGATCATGGCCACAAGGGTACACGGTACATGTTGGGGGTAAGACTTTGGGGAGTTCTGAGGTCGCAGCCCTGGTAGGCCGCAGACACCCCAGTCCGATGCTGAGCATTTTTTACTGAAATATCAACTGCAACACATGATCTCCAATGTGTAGTCTTATGTTTCAGCAGATACACACATACGATTGACACCTTTTCTGGAATAAAATACAATGGAACCTCAACTTTACATCCCCTGATTTTAAGTTTCCCCTCATTTTACATTATTGTTTTGAGGTCCCACCTATATATTATTCATAATACATTTTCCTGGATTTTACACCATTTTTTTCTGGTCCCCTGAAAAGTGTAAAATGGGGGTTCTACTGTACCGGCTTTCCAATATTTGGAATTTTTGGAAGGAAACACTGGCTATAGAGGAAGTGGACCTGGAGCCCCCCACAGGGACTACTTCCTCTATAGATATGCCACTGGCCAAGTGGCATCTCAAAACATGCATGATTATTTTATATGGATTGATGATATTTCTATGTGCAGGATGTTTACTCAGCCTTGTTTTTATGTTTGTTATTGACCTATTTAATTCTTTCTTTCTTTTATTGAAAGAACTAATGAAAGATGAGTAATATATATAAATGCAAGGGTGATCCTGTCCCCTTTGCCACCTGGGGTGGCTTGCTGTTGCCACCCCCCATACTCACATTTTTGGCACTGGAGGGGGTCCAGGGGGAGTCAGGGGGGGGTCCTCCAAAGCATTTTTGCCGCCAACCAGTGAGGCGCTGCCACTTGTTTTTCAACTCGCCTCACTGGTGCAGCGCTCCTGTATGTTTTTCTACCATGGATGAATACTCAAGCTTAACTTTTAGGGGCCTATTTATTAAACCACAAACCTTTTTGGTAGAGTTTTTAAGGGAAAAAATCTGAAAATTTTAAAATACTAGAGCTAAAACCTGTTGAAGGCATGTAGAAGTCAATGGCAGATGTCCCTTTTACAATTGGAAGCTGTTTCTTGCCTTCATGATCTTCGAGGGTTTTGGGCATTTTGAAGCTGGTTTTTGTTCGAAAATCCAAAAAATTTGTTGTATTCGGGTGAGAAAAAGTCACATGAATTTGAATTGTTGCACAATTTTGTTGAGACTTTTCCTGCATGTACAATTTTTGTTTGTTTTTTCTAGTCGCTTAAAGGAGAAGGAAAGCTACGGATGCATTTTATTGCCAATAGATTTGTTGCAATAGTGCAAGTTAGAATGCTATATTTATTCTGTAGAATGTTTTACCATACCTGAGTAAAAAGCTCTAGAGACTCTCTGTTTAGGATAGGAGCTGCAGTATAACCATGTTGTGACATCACTTCCTGTCTGAGTCTCTTCCTGCTCTGGGCTCAGATTACAGTAGAGAAGGGGGGGGGAGCAAACTGAGCATGCTCTTGCCCAGGGCAATGAGGTTGAAGCTGAAGGCAGGAAGTCTGATACAGAAGCCCATGTGTACACAATAGAAGGAAAGAAATGCAGTGTTTCTTTTGACAGGGGACTCAGAGCAACATTACTTTAGGGGTTTACTGGTATATTTAGATGGACCTTTCTGATAAGGCTTACTTAGTTTTAACCTTTCCTTCTCCTTTAAGCCAAATTGTGGTTGGGCGTTAAGCCGAATTATTCTTTTTAAAATAATGAGATAAATTTCAGTTTTAATAAATACCCCCCTTAAAGTAAGTTTTACATTTTAATCAAATCATTTAAATATTAATTTAAATTAATTTTGAATATCGTGTTAAATATCAATGTGGAATATACAAATCAGTAAAAGACGTTTGAAGGTCAGCTTGACCCCAAAGGAAAGTCCTGCCTAATCAGATAGATCTGTTTCGGATGATCAGATATGAAGCAACAATAAACTATGTACAGTTAGGCCCATAAATATTTGGACAGACAACTTTTTTTCTAATTTTGGTTCTGTACATTACCACAATAAATTGTAAATTAAACTCAGATGCAGTTGAACTGCAGACTTTCAGCTTTAACTCAGTGGGTTGAACAAAAAGATTGCATAAAAATGTGAGGAACAAAAGCCTTTTTTTAACACAATCACTCAATTTCAGGGGCTCAAAAGTAATTGGACACTGACTTAAAGGCTATTTCATGGGCAGATAAAAGCCCTGGAGTTGATTTGAGGGGGGGGGTGCTTGTATGTGCAAGATTTTGTTGTGAACAGACAACATGCGGTCAAAGGAGCTCTCCATGCAGGTGAAACAAGCCATCCTTAAGCTGCAAAAACAGAAAAAAAACCAATTGCTACAATATTAGGAGTGGCAAAATCTAGTTTGGTACATCCTGAGAGAGAAAGAAAGCACTGGTGAACTCAGCAATGCAAAAAGACCTGGATGTCCATGGAAGACAACAGTGGTGAATGATCGCAGAATCATTTCCATGGTGAAGAGAAACCTCTTCAGAACAACCAAACAAGTTAACACCACTCTCCAGGAGGTAGGTGTATCAATATCCAAGTCTACCATAAAGAGAAGACTGCATGAATGTAAATACAGAGGGTGGACTGCAAGGTGCAAGTCACTCATAAGCATCAAGAATAGAAAGGCTAGATTGGACTTTGCTAAAAAAAACATCTAAAAAAGCCAGCACAGTTCTGGAAAAAAGTTCTTTGGACAGATGAAACCAAGATCAACCTCTACAAGAATGATCGCAATAAAAAAAAGTATGGAGAAGGCGTATCCAAAGCATACCACATCATCTGTAAAATGGAGGAGGAAGTGTGATGGCTTGGGCGTGCATGACTGGCAGTGGCACTGGGACACTAGTGTTTATCCATGATGTGACACAGGACAGAAGCACCCGAATGAATTCTGAGGTATTCAGAGACACTGTCTGCACAAATCCAGCTTAATGCAGTCAAATTGATTGGGAGGTGTTTTATAATACAGATGGACAATGACCCAAAACATACAGCCAAAGCAACCCAGGAGTTTAAATTAAAGCAAAGAAGGGGAATATTCTTCAATGGCCAAGTCAGTCACCTGATCTGAACCCAATTGAGCATGCATTTCACTTGTTGAAGACTAAACTTTGGACAGAAAGGCCCACAAACAAACAGCAACTGCCGCTGCAGTAAAGGCCTGGCAAAGCATTAAAAAGGAGGAAACCCAGACTCTGGTGATGTTCATGAGTTCAAGACTTCAGGCTGTCATTGTCAGCAAAGGGTTTTCAACCAAGTATTAGAAATGAACATTTTATTTTCAGTTTTTTAATTTGTCCAATTTTGATTTGAGCCCCTGAAATGTAGTGATTGTGTTGAAAAAAAGGCTTTTCTTCCTCACATTTCTATGCAATTTTTTTTGTTCAACCCACTGTATTTAAGCTGAAAGTCTGCAGTTCAACTGCATCTGAGTTGTTTCATTTAAATGTGGTAATGTACAGAACCAAAATTAGAAAAAAAGTTGTCTGTCCAAATATTTATGGACCTAACTGTATAGAAATAAACAATATTAAAAGTAAAAAAAAAAGTATAATAAATTAAGAGTGCAACATTTAGCATATGCAGTGATCACCCCTGTTCACAAGTCTTCATTATAAAGATGTTTACATCTTATACATCACCTATTTTAGTAGGTACCATACTGTTATTATATAGACATCAAGGGGCACACTTACTTAGCTCAAATGAAGGAATAGAATAAAAAAAATATTGGATTTCGAATGATTTTTTTGGCTGCTTCAACCATCGAATTGACTACTTCGACATTCGACTACGCCTTTGAATGATTCAAACTAAAAATCGTTCGACTATTCGACCATTCGATAGTTGAAGTACTGTCTCTTTAAAAAAAACTTTGACCAAGTACTTCGCCACCTAAAACCTACCGAACATCAATGTTAGCCTATGGGGAAGGTCCCCATAGGCTTCCTAACAATTTTCTGATCGAAGGAAAATCGTTCGATTGATGGATTTAATCGTTCGATCAAACGTTTTTTGCGGTAACGAAATGCGGTAAATCCTTTGACTTCGATATTCGAAGTCGAAGGATTTTACTTCGACGGTCGAATATCGAGGGTTAATTAACCCTCGACATTCAACCCTAAGTAAATCTGCCCCCAAATGTCTTGGTAAGGTTCCTTGATATCTGTAACCAATCCAAGGTTGCCAGGTTGCACAAACAGATTGATATTTACCTAAACAATGCTGGTCAGTTTTTCATTGCAAAAAATTTGAATGTATGAAAATTTTCAGTAAGAGCATCCAATAAATTGTTAAACATACAGAGGTAAACCCATTAGAAATTGAGACTTACTAGGTGAGAATATAGGGTTGCCCAAAATAGGAGCTGCTGACCTGTATAGGGTAATCATTTAGTTGCCAGCCTTGGTGTATTTCATTGAGACATTTTTTTAGTCTATTATGTATTATTAAAGTAATATAAAACGGATGAAATGCTGTTTGGCACAGTAACATAATAACCTCTTGTTAATGCAATTATTTCTCTTTAATATGTATTAATGTTATCTGCTGCACTGGAGATCCCTCTGTTATTTAATTGTGCCAGTTGACTGACAATTTTGTACCCAATGAAGCTCAATCAGTTGTCTACCCATATTATATGAACCCTATATTTCAAAAATATTTTCAAACATGTATTTGGAAAGCCAGGCTTGTCTTAAAAAATAGCTGCAGTGTAAATGTCTTTGCATAATGAAAATGTTTTGAGTGAATTCTTTCTGAACAGCAGAAAGCTGTAAATTGACTTGGATGTGCCAGATGTGTCATTTTACCATTATTCTACAAAGAAATATGGCAGGTGAATAGAAACATTCACACACAAATCCTGCCTGCACTGCAATATCTTCAGGCACATGTACATTTTATTTATTTTTTGCTGGCTAGGAGAAACTATATATCTAGCAATGCAGGTGTAATGAAATGGTTTGTTTGTTTTTTTTACCAAAAACAGGTGAAAATTCATTTAAAAGAATACAAACTTTGTGTGTGAGTCTAAGGATCTGACTTTAATCTAGGATCACATAATTAAAAATGATACACTTTGCCATTATTCAGGTGTCCAATTACCAATACTTACTTTTTACCAGGTGGTATAGTTATCCATGTTGGTTATTGATACAGCCAAAATGACTTTGCATCTGTCAGTTGGACCCCCTTAGGTCCATATGGTCAAGCCCTCCTCCCAATTTAGGTGCACATCAACACACAAGTGTGCACATGATTATTCTTCTGATCCTCATTGCCAACTTCTCCCTATCCTTGCTGCCTGCCTCTGACCTAACCTGAACCCACTATTCCTCATAACCGGATTTGGAACTTTATCTGGAGCTGTATACCGACGGGGGTTATTCTGCCAAAGAGTCCTTCCACCAATGTTTCCTCTAAGGTCTGCACTTGTGTGAACGCACACCGGAGCGTATTTATATTAAGGGCGGCAGGGTTTAGGGGGCGGCCCTCGGGTTCCTATAAATTAATTTTTTTAAAAAAATTGCCCAGCTTCTTCCACGGATTTCCCTAGGAAATCTGGTGAAAGCGCTGGGGTTGAGGAATCTGGAGCCGAACTGGTTGGCGGAAGCCACATCACGTGAACATGTTGTGTGCTGTCACATCCGTGGGGAGCGTGTAGGGGACAGTCCGGCCAACTCGGAGTGCACACAAGTACCTGATGATGCAGAGGAAAATAACATTTTTCTCTGTTTGGCAGAAATGACTGCTGAGGCAGGGCAACTGTGGGATAATAAAGTGTACCTTTTTTAATGTGGATCAAGTGAGGGGGCTTGGGTGTGTAGATAATCTATTGGGCCCTCTTACTGCTTCCTTAAATGAGAACTAAAGCTTAAGTAAAGAAGTAGGCTTAAAATGTTGCACGTTATGTTTTGGGCTTCTGTACCAGCCCAAGGCAAACACAGCCCTTTAGTAGTAAAGATTTGTGCCTCTGAAGATGCCCCAGTAGCTCCCCATCTTCTTTTCTGCTGATTCACTGCACATGTTCTATACTGCCGTCAGTTACTGAACTTAGGCACCCCCTCAAAATATACAGTACTCAGAATATTAGTGGCATATTTATCAAGGGTCGAATTTGAAAAACGTCGAAATTTGAATTCAAAAGCACCAACCGAAATTAAGTTGAAGGGGTTTTTTTGACCAAATAGGTCAGTTTTTGATAAATAGGTCCATTCGATCAAATTCGAATCAAAGTTTTTCCCAAAAAAACCTTGATTTTTCAAAGTCCACCAATTGACTCCAAATAGGTCCCCCACAGGCTGAAATAGCAATTCGGCAGGTTTTTAGATGGGGAATGGTCAAAGTTGTTGATAATACCAAGCCCATATACACCCATATGCTCTGACCATGCGATTAAAGTTTATGCTGTACTTTTTTGATACAGTTGTACCAGAAATTCTGTTTTTTGACCCAAGAATTGGTTTGGGTTGAATTATGCCCTAATGTTTATTACTTTTGACTTTTGTTGCAGGACATTTTAGTTTATTAAAGGGGATCATATAGACCAGGGCTGTCCAACTGGCAGCCCTCAGGCCCTTTCTGTGCCCCCCCCCATATGAAAGTCTGCCTGCTGTTCCTACTTACCATGTGTAAACTTTAAAATGTATCACTACAGAGATTAATTGGCCCCTGCATTGTTTAAACCTCAAATTCAGACTGTAATCACCTGTATTCACACCTGTAATCCCCCCTGCATTGTTCCCACACCTAGGGGGTACCAGCACTGTATATATATATATATATACAGAGCAGTGTGGATTGCAAATGTGTGGCAGCAGTGAAATTCAATTTTCACAAACACAAAAATGAGTCGGATGAATAAAATAAAATAAACTATCACTTCACATTCAAGGTACTAAATTTCTGTTTTAAAATTATAGATAACATTAAAAAATAGATTTAAAAAATGATGTCAGGTTGAACAGCATTTAACCTGTCTGGCATATAAGACTGTGGTATTTAAAGAATGTTCTTCAGAAGCAAAGATGAGTCTGTTGGGACTTTGAAAAAGTGCACAAGGCATTTACTGTACAGCAGTATTCATATTTTGCCTGAAAAAACACCCTTGAGTAAATGAATATGGAGAAGGATGATACAGAGCATCAAGTCATGGAAAATTTTTCTTAGATGCATAGTATCGTACAATAAACTCAATATTCTGCTCCTAAAATGTATGCACATAAGACAACTGTGAGCTTAATTAAATGCATCTTTTCAGTAGGTAAAACATTAAAGATTGCTTTCATATTCATCTGTTCACCAAGTCATTTGTGTTATAAAACATACCCCAATACTATAACAGAAAAAATGTCATCAGGTACAGCAAATATGGTTTCACCCATTCCATCTCTCTCTGGGACATATGTGATTTAGTGATTTGCGGCAAAATGTAACATTTCACCCTTGGCAAATACTATATTTTCAAATGTCAAGGTTAATAATAAGCTAAGCACCTATGATTCCATTATATTCTGCCTGGTTGTACCAACCAGCATCCAAATGTGTGCTTGTAATGTGAGTTAATGTGAGCTTTTATTTATTAAGATTTAAACTCATATTTTTATAAAGATGTGTCTCATTGTGCAACATCCCGACTGTATTGGGCAAAACACTGATGCAAAACCATGTTAATAAATAAAGCTATTATTAAAGTGGGTTTTCCCCTGAGGGCACCAGAAGGCAATTGTCCTCCATCACCCCCCTCCCTCCCACATGCGCACTCATGCTCATCCTTATCATACCTAGAGCTTAGTGCTCCAGAATCAAGCACATTACCAATATGGCTGGGCAGCATACCATCCCTTAATTTATGCTGCCCTAAGCCCAGGCCATTGTGGCCTCACTGTAAATCCGAGCCTGGACATTATACTAAAATTGTTACTATAAAAGTGAATTAAACTTCATATATTACTCCAATAATACACAATACTGTATAACTTCTAAAAAAAAAAAAAAACATCCCAGGCATTATAACAGGAAAACTTATAGTACAGAAACAGGATTCTTTTTCACCTAGTCATGTAGTCTGGAACATTTTATCTTCAATAAATATTTCCATGCTAACACTGTCTGAAAGAATTGGTTTAGTCTAAGTGGAATTATTTTATCTCTTTTTTCCCAGTTCAAAATTTGGAAGAAACCTAAAGCCATACAATATAATTGTCAGTCCTTCTTTTATATATATATATATATATATATATATATATATATATATATATATATATATATATATATATATATATATATATATATATATATATATTATAATTTTGTTTTTACAAATAAATTTAAAAAACATAAAAATATTTAACATCTGAAAATTGGAAAGTTGCTTAGAATGTTTATTTTTTGATTTTGGGGGTTTTATTGCTACTTACTTTGCCATTGTTTTCAATCAATTGTTGCCTTTCTTGAATCTTGGTTTAATAAAACATGTTACTGATCTGCCTGCATTGATCTCTAACTAATTATGCCAATCATTATGTGCCATCTGGTACTGAACCACTTCCCCTGACATCTACCTAAGGGTTGAAACTGATAACTTTTTTCAATTGGTTCCAGGGCCGGAACTAGGGGTAGGCAGAGTAGGCACGTGCCTAGGGCGCAAAGTTGGGGGGGGCGCCAGGCACGTACCTGCTCTGACGCCTACCCCATTGTCCGGTCCCGTCTCTCCCCGACTGCCACGGATATTTTCTTGTAATTGCACTGTTTTGCGCATGTGCACCAGAGCATGGTTTTGCGCATACGCAACCAAGCATGCACTCAACCGGGGCACCTGGCTGGGTTGGCTGGGTTGACCGGGCTCTGATTGGTACTTATGTGTAGATCTTGTAAAGGATGTAACAATGCAATCAATTAACCTCCCCCCACAACACACATGTAACACCCTCTTGCCGATCCCCCTGTTGCCAAGGTTGTACATTCTTACCAATTCAGATCAGATCCTTCAGATCCTTTGCAAGGTGAAAGCGTACTGGGAAGTTCCTCTCTTGGCAGTGCCTCCACCTTATGGGATCTGGGAATACACCTGCGGATGGCCCCATTAGGAAAACATTCAACACACACTTTGCTGTATAACAATATAATTTTATGCAAGATGAAAGGCAAAGTAAACACTCATTAACATCCATTTAAATGACCCACACCCTGGGAATAGCTGCAGTTCCTTCCTGGCACCTCCTTGCCAAGTCTCAGTCCCTTTTTCCCCCAAGAGCTCCATTGTTCCCAGGTAACACTACCTGCCCAAACACCTTTCCCGACAAGGTATTTGCTCCCACGTGGCAGGCACACACAAAGCCTATATTAATACAGGAGATACACTGGATCCTTTCCTTTTAGCCACCCTCCCACAGGAAGACTCACCCGGGGGCTTACATAGAGCTGGCATGCTCACACAGAGCTGGAACATGCATCCATGTGATGACATCCTCAAAGGCTCCAAGCTCTCCTAGCTTGCTTTCCAAGTTTTGCATTTAAGAGCTTTAGACTCTCCTGGTCTAGCTCCCAGGCTCGGGGCTACCACACCCCAGCCGTCCAGGGGCTCCTGCCCCTACATCTTTGCAGTAGCCTCTGTCCACCCTCTCTCAGTGAAAGTGAAAGCAGGAATAACAAAATCTGAGCAGATGGCATCTCCTATATATTCAAAGTGTGGTGCAGCAGCGACACCTTGTGACACCCTGTGGTATCTGCCAGACATGCTGCACTGGGCCCTCCAGCCCCTCCCAAAGCTCTAGGTAGACCCTGTAGCTACAGGGGGTAAGGGGTTTTCCCAACATGTGGTTCAGATCACAAGGGACTTAAACCTACGGGTCCCTACACACATATGAAATTTGCATGGGGTGTAAATGATAGTGTCCAAAGCTGCTGAACAATGCTGAGCACTACCCTACCCCTTCCCATAGAGCAGAATGGAATTTGACTGCTTAAAGTGTTGGTTCATCATTAAGTTAACTTTTAGTATGTTGTACAATTACCAGTTCTAACCAACTTTTCAATTGGCCTTCATTTTTTCGTTTTTATAGTATTTATTCGCATTCTTCTGACTCTTTCCAGCTTTCAAATGGGGGTCACTGACCCTATCTAAAATCCCTATCTCTGTAAGACTACATATTTATTGTTATTGCAATTTTTTATTACTCATTTTTCTATTCAGGATCTTTCCTATTCATATTCCAGTCTCTCATTCAAAGCTGTGCACAGTTGCTATGTTAATTTGAGGCTAGCAACCAGATTGCTGAAATAGCAAACTGGACAGCTGCTGAATAAAAAGCTAAACAACTAAAAAAACACAAATAATGAAAAATAAAAACCAACTGCAAATTGTTTCAGAATATTGCTCTCTACACCATAATAACAGTTAATCTACAGGTGTTCAACCCCTTTAAAGTGGTTAAAAACTAAAGGTAGAAACTAGCTCTGAAAAATGTATCAATTCATAAAAACCTTGCTGCCAGTCCAGACAGTTTTGATAAATGATGAAGTAAATCAAATATATGTAAATACGTCTGGATTCTTTAGTCTGATCTATAATAAATTTGCCCCTAAATCTATACCCACAAAGTTACACTTACACAAACATAAATTCAAACACATAGTTATTTCCTAATCTGGTACAAAATAATGTGCTTTGGGGTCAAATACTAGACTTGGGAATGAAAGTAGAACAGAAACAGTAATAATAAAACAAACATATACTCCTAATTATTTTGCCAACAGACTTTGATAGTTGTAACAGTAGATGTAACAATATAATATGTTTTTTTGGCCTTAGTGACACTTGAACATCACTTGAAATCCTACTTTTGAATCTGATAACCAAGTCCTGCATAACAACAAAGACAAATCCACTGAAGATAGCAAAAAAAAAATACAATCAAAAATATATAAAAGCAACCGTTAATAAGGCATGATATAAATTAAAGAACCCTCTCAGGCTGCTGCATCATTTATATATTTCCTTTCATGTCTGCAAAGTAATTTCTTTTAAAATAGGCTTTTGAAAAAAAAAACGGGTGCGAGTATAGGCAGTTGAAACAGAAACAATAACCAAGAACATCTGGTGTAAGTCTTAAGTTGAGTATTCTACTATAAAAATAAAGGCTATGTTCTGATTCAGTAATAATGAAGCTGTTTTTACTACCTTTACCATACTTGAAAGAAGAGGTTTTCTGTACAAAACAAGACTCTTGGACTCTAGTAAGTATTTATCTTTAATCCAAACTGAATCCTTATTATATGCAAACAGAATATTTGGTTTCTTCATTTCTCTTTGATAAAAGTACTTATAAGGTCCTCCCTAAACCGTTCACACTTATATTTAGCATCATGATTCCATCAACATAAACAGTCAATCTAGAGAACAGCTGATTCATTCGTCTTACTGTATGTTGAATGTTCTTTTTTATTAATGCGTAACCATCTTGCCTCTGCTATTCAGTAAATATTACATATATTATATATACTGATATGAAGTATTATATATATTATATACAGGTATGGGATCCATTATTGAGAAATCTGTTATCCAGAAAGATCTGAATTACAGGAAGGTCATCATCCATTGATATTTTAAAATAGAAAAACATATTTCCTTTGACTCTTTAATATTAACACAGTACAATGCACTTGATCCTTACTAAAATATAATTAATCCTTATTGGTGGCAATATAATCCTACTGGGTTTATTTAAGTTTAATATACTGTACCCCATTGCACTCATAATATCATTATTCTAAAGTATGTATAGTCTTGCTCTGTTGAAATCTGATAATGTTCTCAGGACACAAGTGTTTCTGTAAGAAAGCTATATTTTTCAGGTTAATGAAAGTAATAATGTGTACTAAGCCATTTCACACCTACATACAGTATGCATTTTTTCTTTTTTAAAACTTGAAAGGAGGCAGGCACCAAAAAATTTTTATATCCTCCAATGGGTTGATGACTGACTGATATTGCTATCTGTGCACTCACAATGTATCAAATACAATCTTTTATAAAATAATTTATGTTTTTCTGGTCACAGTGCACCTGTAACTGCAGTGATCAATTTGTGTGTCTACCAAAAACATTATGGCATAGTATTAATTAATTTATGTATGTTGTCATAATGCATCAGCAACTATATAACAAGCAAAAACATTTACTCATCATGAGTAAGTGAGGTTTAAAATGCTTGAAGTTTACCCTTTCCAATTCACATTGCTTCACAAAAGATTGTGGTTACCATGGGCTTTACTTTACGTTTCCATGGCAACCCTTATATTTTGAGCCTTAATAACTTAATTTTTCACATTTTGTGTTTTTAGAGGGCTGAATCTATCATTATCAGTTGATTCCTTTGTCAAGTTAATACTCCTTGGTAACTGTTCATTAGCCTTTGCTGATACAAACTTGATATCTATTATTATTGACTGGAAAGGGAAGCATAATTAGTAGCCCTCATCCCACAACTGCCACCAAGAAATTCTCACTGGAGCATGTTCTGTTAACAATCAAGAAAATACATTTCACAAAAGAGAATACAAATTTCTGTTTTCATTTTGAGAACTTCAAATCGTTGTTTATAAAAAATAGTTTGTGCATTACCTATATATATCAATAGTTACCGAGAGTTGCCAATGAACAGATGGCCCTTATATTGTAAATAGTTTCCACTGAAGTAATAATTTTCTACTACAGAACTTCAAAATACGTGTTGTATTTCAAAGTACCAGCTGGAAATTATACAATTTATCAGGTATGGTTACTGCAACATTTTTTTAATTATTTTTTAAATTAATTGTTCTGCAAATAACTGCTGCTTGCTACGGTTTGGAAAACTACATTTACTGTGTATTGAGTCAATGCAAACTGTTGTGTGTGAAAAAAACCTTATATCTGAATTTTAATAAAACATATGACTAAAAAATAGTATCAGCTATAACTGAAGCTGTATCTTTTATCCTAGTTTTACAAGGAGACAGATCTCATTTCTTAACATACAGTTACTGATGCAGAAAATATTAAGCATAAAAAACCAATATCCCGTCTCTACTTACTATTCTCTAACTAATGTCTTTTGGGAGACAGTATGTCAAGTTGTGCATGTTTTCCATATCTGCTGGTCAGTTAACTAATAAATAAAAGATGAATTTACAACTGGAAAAGCAGTGTTCGGAAAATCTCTAGAATGTTGTTCCAGTAAATTTATAATTAGAAAAGCAGGTTTACGTATGACTGTAGGTGTTTCTTAAAATATACATGCTTGTGTATAAGGCATCATTATTTGTGTTATTAAATTTTTTATTTCCTTTCTTTTATATGACTTTCATCACTCTGCTTTAACTTCCTTAATTGTGTGCTAAAGGTCAGCAATTTTGGATAATTGTAGTTACTTTGGAGAAAAAAATGCAATGCTTAAATGCGTCTTTTATGAAGTTATGGTAAGATGGCTATGTCCAAAGTTTAACAGAGTATCTATTTCCTACAGTGTTTCATTTATTAAAATAAGAAATAAAAAAAAAAAAGATTGTCTACGAGGAAAGAAAGCAATCTATCTATCTATTTATCTATCTGGAATTTAATTTCTTATAAACACACATCAATAACCTGATTCAAAAAAATAAATAAAATATATATATATATATATATTTTCCCTATATATATATATATATATATATATATATATATATATATATATATATATATATATACACACTATATATATGTATATATATATATATATATGGACCCATAGGGTTAACTTGTCCCCTATGGTTTTAATTCTCTATACTTCCTGATCTCCCTAGTTGCCGGGCAGATGTCCTGTAGCTAGATGTAATTTGCATATCCAATGCTATGGGCCAGGAGGTGCTGTGACCACGTCCTGTCACACTTTGGTATAGTGAGTGACAAGGGGTGGATCTTCCTCTTTGGCTGCTGGATGCTGATTCAGCTGGGTGTGCCCAGGAAAGCCTGGGCACAGCAAGGCCCAGAAAAGCCATGTGCCCTAGAGGGACCAGTACCTCTAGAAGAGAAGGGACTAGAATGAGGCTAGTGAGTGGCAGGGATATATCTGTAATAGACTCTCCAGGAAAATTAAATGGGGAGTACAGATAGTTAGAGCAGCTTGGATCCAACTAGGAGAGATAGCAAGGAGGTAGCTCATCTCTCAGGCAAGACTGGCCTGTAGTATAGGGATACAGCCTAATAAGGATTAGGTCTAGTGAATTTCCAGATCCAGGTGCTGAGATCATGAGAGTGCCTCTATCCAGGTGGATGCTATCGCCTCAGGGAGTCCCTATAATCTACCTTGGAAGCTCTGTGTGAGTAGGTGTGCCTGTATATTCTGCATCTTCCTCTGTAGCTCTGTGTGAGCAGGGTGTGCCTCTATATATGCTGCTAATGCCTCTGTACCGCTGTAAGTAAACCTGTAGATCATTTGTCTTGGACAAATAAAAGTTCATTCTGTTTGACTGCAAGAACCTCCTGGTGCCCATTCTTTTCCTGTTTTATAGCACAGTAGCTGAGTTGTAGTTGCGCTACACCATTCCGGAACTCTTCCATTTAGCGAAGGCCTAACCTGAAGGTGTTTGAGTCACATGTAACTTATGCTATAAGCACTAGCTGGACATTAACCCCTTTTGGCCTGTATAGCCCAAGTTAGCGATACATATATATATATATATATATATATATATATATATATATATTTTTATATATATATATATATATATATATATACATATATTTATGTAGTCTCCTTTATAGTAAGCATAAGGTGTACTTTATTGCAAGAATATTTTAAATTGTTATATCTGGCAAATGGCTGGTAAGTTTTCTAACTAATTTGTATGCAACACAATGTTAATGACAGATGAATATGCCATGAATTCTCTTTCCTAGCCACTCCATATGAGCATTACAACTTAAGGAGGCTTCTCCCATCCTTGCCCATAGAACATACCATCCCTCCCTCCCAAAATCTTTACAATCAAAAAAGGAGACATTTTGTGTAAAAAATAAGAACATACCAGTGCATTATACTAATTTATATATAGAAGAATTGTGCTTAAAAAGTAGTGTTTCAGGCCTAATATCCCTCCCTTCTCTTCCACTTCCTGCTCCCTGAATTCACATGCTATGCAGGAGAGCCAGCAGCTCCTTTAAATGCAGCTCCAGAGCTCACCTACCTAAACTAAATTCTTTCTGTCCTTGCCATAGGTACCTTTACTATTTTGGGTATCAGATTATCCAGGCAGTTATAAACTTCTTTAGGCAAAGGTACTTTAATCTTCCTCCCTTTCTTGTGAAGGTAGAGATTGTCAGGTGTAAGGGGGGACTAGCTTATGGTGTACTACAGTGCTGTCCCAGCTGCCCTTGTTTCTATTATGAAGTTGACTCTTAAGTTGTGTCACAATCGATCTAGTTCCCTATGCTGTGTTTTTTACATCACCATCTCCATTGGAAAGGGGGTTCTGTGCAGCAAGCCCAGCACTCGCTGTGGCTGTGTGTGTACGGGGTCTGGCTTTTAGACATCCTCTGATTGCCAGTGTCTTCTGTTGTTAGAAGCTCTTTTTTAATTTGTTTTTAGGTTGTTTTGGTTTCTCTTGGAATGGATTCCTCAGCCTCAGGTGCTTCTGCCCTTCAAGCTAGGTAGGTCACGCCTTCTCTTTTTTTTCTTTTCTTAATCCATCTCTCTCTCTTTTAATCTTTTTCTTTATTCAGCTTGCCGGAAGATGGATCTTCAAAGAAGAGCAAATTTAAATCTACATTCGGGTCCTGCATGGGTTGCTTTAGCCCTCCACTGGCAGGCAAAACATTTTGCAGATCTTGCTGGAGTGATTTCTGCAGTTCTGCTTCTGTATCTTCTACCTTGATCTCTGGGAATGCAGAAGAGATTCAGAGTCTGGTGGTGATGCCTAGGGAATCCTCCAAGGATGATTGTCTATCCCCTGAGTTACGTTCTGATGCCCTTTTGGACTCTGATTAGGAGGCAGATAGTGCCTAGAATACCATTGATCTCTCCTTGGTCACCCATCTTATCAAGGCTATGGGACAGACTCTAGGAGTAGAAGAGGATGGGGAGGGGCATATGGGGAGGGGCATATTACCCTTAAGGTTCTGCTAATCCCTGCTAAAAGTCATCATGTTTTCCCTCTCTTCTACGAGGTTTCTGACCTTATAAAAGCTGAGTGGCGTAAGGCTGCTAAAAATGTATTTTTTGTCTCTCAGGGGACAAGGTTCTCCAAGTTGTATCCGTTCAAGGATTGGTTACTGCCCCTTCAGTAGATCAGTGGTAATACAGATAGCTAAAGACTACTCTGCCGATTGGCAACAGTTTTGCCCTGAGAGACCCCATGGACAGACAAGTAGAATCGGACCTCAAAAGGGTTTTCTGGGGGCAGGGGCAGCATGTATGCCGGCAGTTGCTCTGGTTTTAGTGGCCAAAGCCATGTTCTTCTGGGTAGATGTCATTGACACAGCCCTTGCTGAAGAAGTGGACAAGAAGGAAATTTCTTCTAGCCTAGCAGAGCTCAAGTTGGCTACAGGTTTCATCTCTGAGGGTGCTGTAAATCTCACCAGGCAGGCAGGAGCCAGGCCGGCAGACATTCTGTGAATATAGCTCTCTACCATCTCGGACCAGTGGGTGCTAGACATCCTAACAAGAGGATATTGTTTCCAGTTTGTTTCCATGCCTTCAGAACATAATTTTTTAATTTCTTCTTATCCCAGCAAAGGGGAAAAAAGAGAAGCTTTGGATCATTATTTGCAATGGCTAATAGAAGAGGATGTTGTGACTCCCGTTCCAGCGGAAGAAGAAGGGTTTTTATTCAGTGTTTTCCTGGTAAAAAAGAGATGGACAGAGACCCATTCTGGATTTGAAGCTGGTCAACGGGCATTTGAGGGTGCAAAAATTCAAGATGAAGTCCATCTTCTTGATCATTGCAACAGAATGGCCTGTCTACCACTCTGAAAGTTTTCTCGAAAGTTTTGGTCACCTTGATTGCAGCCCTCAGCCTGGAGGAAATTTCCATCTACCACTGAATGGATGACATCCTTCTGTCAGCAAGAGAAAGGGAGAATCTGTTAAGGCATTATGATTGAGTCATCAGTTTCCTAGAATCCCATGGGTGGCTGGTGGTAAATGGGGGAAAAAGTCGATTGTGTCCGTCCCAGTCCCTGATCTATCTAGAGGCTTGGTTTAACACCCTGGAAGACTCAGTCTATATTCCTTCTCAGAAGATTGCAGCTCTCATCAACTTAGCCTCAAGTTTCTTGACAAAAGACCAAGTTCCAGCCAGGGATCTGATGTCGTTAATGAGTTCCATGGCATTGACTATTCCAGTCACCAATCTGTCGACCTTTCAAGGATTTGCTTCACTGGTAAATCACGAAGATGAATCTAGCAAGAAATGGAGAGTGTTGGTCACCAATGCTTCAACTTGGGGCTGGGGGGCCCACATGGGCTCGGAATGGATACAGGGGAGGTGACCCTCACATCAGATCAATGTGTCTTCAAATATCTTGGAGTTACTGGCAGCAAAATTAGCTCGGTTCTCATTTACTGAAGTTCTGCAAGGATCCTCAGTCAAGCTCCTTATCGACTACACCACTGCAGTGGCTTATGACAGGAGCCAAGAGGAAACCAGGAGCAGGACTCTTCTTCAGGAGGTCCAGCCTATAAGATGCTTGGCAGAAAACAGCCTGTAATTGCTGAGGGCAGAACATCTCTTGGGGGTAGACAGGAGGCGGATTTCCTGGGCTGCAACAGTGTATCAAGTCACAAGTAGTCCTTGAACCAGGAGGTATTTCAGAGATTGGTGGAGAGATGGGGTCTTCCAGAAATCGATCTCATCTCAATGTGATGCTCCCAGTTTTCTTTTCAATTAAGTTTTGGCCAACAGCGCAGGGGTCAGATACTCTGCTTCAGACTTGGTCCTTCGGGCTGGCTTATGCCTTTCCTCCATTTCCCCTTATCCTGAGAGTCCTTCAGAAGCTCACACAGGACAGGAGCTAATTGATCCTGATTGAACCAAACTGGCCATGGTACCCCTTGCGTCTCAAACTTTCGACAGCCCCTCCATGGCCTCTTCCCTGGAGGGGCTGTCGAAAGTGTGGATATGCTGAGCCAGGGGCCTCTTCTTCACCCAAATCCAGCAGCTCTGTTCCCACAGGCTTGGAGGTTGAGTGCAATAGACTGGGAAATTTAGAACTTCTTCAAGGTGTGATAGTCACCCTTCCACATCAGGCCTATGCCCTTTCAGCTCTGCCAGGAAGATCAAATCAGATGGTCCAAATGTTCTTCAAGGCAGCTCTCAATGTTCGGCCTCCATTGATCAAAGCACCTCTTGCCTGAAGTCTTCCATTAATTCTGAGGTCCTTGTCTATGCTACCATTTGAGCCCCAATTGGGCCAGAAGCCTGGTATTAGATGAGATAGGTTGGATCTGGAGGTGCCTTTAAAGGTTTTGGGAGGGAGGGTTGGTCTGGTCTATGGGAGGGGATGGGAGGAGCCGCCCTAGGTCATAATGCTAATATGTAGAGTGGCCATGAAATGAGAATTCTTGTAAGTATGATAAGAATTCTACCTTTTTGACTTATTCTCTTGGTCTTATGAAAAGAAGGTGCATAAATGCTAAATTAACTACCAATAACTATAACTGTTTTTTTTAACAGACATGCCAATTACCACAGACTAAAAGGAAACCATCATATTTTGTCTGTGAGTAAGAGTGGCCCTCTTTCACTTTGTTTAATTTTGAAGTGGTGGCTTCAAGACTTTAAGACCCTATTCTGTTTTACAGAGAATCTGTGTATCACCCAAAATAAAATGAAGGGGACTTCAAGTCCCAGAATCCATCACTTGTGTGTGGCTAAAAGAGATGGGGAACAAGAAAGGTTTTGGGACAAGTTTCTTTTTAATTTGTGAAATCTGGTATGTCTGTCTGAGCTCACCTGAATGAGGTCATATAAAAAAAGGAGGGGGTATACTTTCCTGTTAAGACTGGCGAAAAGAGAAAAATGGATAAAAGACAAAACATGCGGTGTATTTGACGTTTTCCTGTTCTGTCCAGAGGACAGTAAAGGTACCAAGTGTATAGATTGTCAGGATTTATATTACTTCATGCTCTACCATTAGCAGGAATAATTTTTGAGCTTCTATTTTTAAATATTTCTCAAAATGCCTTAAAGATTTACACATTCCAAACACAAACACATTACAAAATGCATGAGATGTCCTGCCACATTTTAGAATGTTTTGTCATTAGGCAAATTCTTTAGTACATGAAGTTGCTATTTTAGTTCTCAGCAGTGAGTATATGGAGGTGACCAGAGAGGTCAACTGGAGATTTGTATAGCATTCCTAATTATTCTTTTTAATTTTTTTTAACGATTCAATGGAGAAAACCGAAATGTAACTAAAACAATAGTAGCCCAAACATCCCATGGGGAGGGAGTCAGGCTCTGGTGAAGTCATATTGCCATATTGTAACCTGTTATAGTCTGATATTCCTCTCCCCACATACATAGAAGCAGATTAGCAATGTACTTCTTGTAGTTGTTTACATACCAGCAACAGTTAAAGAAGACAAAGCACTGCATGAGCTGTATCAAAACTACAAAATGAAAATCCACAAGCTGTGTCGCCGCGACTTTGCGCCTGGCGAATAAATTTGCCCATCACTAAAAGGGACAGACAGATACTGCTTTGAATATCAATACATATACACATTACTTAAAAACCATAGAAAATGTGTAATGATTATGTATTGCAAAGTTGCTTAGAATCATGTTTTCATTTAGTAGGAAAAAACATTTTGTTGGGTTGACATTCCCTTTAAGTAAGGCACTTTTCTTCCTATGAAGGACTGGAGACAGAATACACACATTCACCTACAACACAGTAAACAATTTTTAGTATTTTTACTGTTAACACAAGCAAAGTTAACGCTGCACAATCCCTTACTTCACTTTTTTTTTTTAAAGGTTCAGACTCTTTTTCTCAGTGGACTCTGTACATTCTCCCCAATACATCATGGACATCATATAAAGAGTGTACTAAAATATATAATTTGTTTATTTCCATAAATTTCATTTTCCATATATAAAAATGGGTTCAAAAGGTTATGTTACATGTGCTGAGAAACTAAAATATATCCTTAAGCAAAGTACAGCAGGCAAAATAGACATGCTTTGTATGGACTCTATTAGCTGCTGGAACTTGAATAGTTGGAATATTTATGTGTTATTATAAAGGTAAGCCCCTTAAGGCGACAGGTAAAAGGAGGAAATTCATGTCGAAGCAATACCTCTATAATCCTTACACAAGCTTATCATATTTTATCAAACTCTATTTTGTTTAAAAAATTATATATATCATAATCTTTAAAGGAACTATAGACGCACATTTTTCATTTGAGTAGTCGTTTAAGACATGACTAATTGATTTAACATAATTTGGTGCCAAAAGGCAATGATATGCTATCTTACAATAGCATATAAATAACATAATAGTTTCCAGTACAGGAGGGTTCGTAATTGATATGATGAATACTCTGGACCATTGTCTACTATGCAATTAAATAAAGGGACAATATACCTCCTTGTTCAACGTGAATTGCGCTGGCGTGGGTGCACCATGTTCAATTGGGCAGTTCCATTGGGCGCCGCTCGAGACAGTAAATAGGTTCAAATCATGCTGCAGAATGCATTGGTTAGTTTGTGCCTTTAAAACTAGACATTTTAGTATTTTATAAAATGCCCTATTCTTAAAAATGTGACTTCCTTTTCTGCTTCTTTCTAGCTTTCAATGACCCCCGCATCCAAAAAAGTATTATTCTGTAAGCCTACAATTTTATTGTTATTATTCATTTTTATTGCTTATCTTCCTATTTAGTCTCTCTCCTATTAATATTCCAGTCACTCATTCAAACCACTGCCTGCTTAATAAGACTGTAGCAACAAGATGCCTGCTTAAACACCAAAATGGAGAGCTGCTGAGCTAAATAGCATAGAAACCACAACAATAAATGTAGTCCATTTGCAAATTGTCTCAGAATATCAATGTCTACATTGTATTAAAATGAGAACTACCTCTTTAAATGGGCTGACTAGCAAATGTTCATGTGTGGTTTTTTTATGGATTACACAACTGCAAGTTGGGGCAGCCAGCTGTAAATGATTTGTTAGAATCAGAAGATATTAGAAGGTGTTTTGGGTGTGGTTGCTTTTGACACTTCTCATAGAATTAGACTAGAGCAGAAAGGTATTTTGGAAGTTAAAATTCCACAAAAATGTTGCTGATTTATCACAATGCATACCACTAAAAATCCTATTTGAGGAAATACGTCCCTTTGAATGACAGGATTAAAGGTTAATGGGATGCTATCATGACTTTAGTATTTAGCAGTTTCCTGAGAATTGTACTTCTTTAAAGATTATGTTTTTAGGGCTATACAGGGAGCATGAAGAAACTATACAATATGCTACTTGGGCAGCTGGGATAGTTTTACAAGGCTGCGGGAACCCAAAAAGTATAACTATTAAAAAATAAAATCAGGGTATCAGGCCCTATGGATAGCACTGCAAAACTATTAAAACTGTGTCTGCATGGCTTTAAAACAGGATTTCAATATGGTGTAGCACACTTGTGCACATCTTTATTTTTAGAGCCTTTGTCAAGAGTCGTAGCATTTGTTAAATTAAGAAAATAGACCTATAGCAGCAAAAGTGCATTTGTCAGAACCGCCTGTGGATATGCAGGTGTTCTGAATTAATCAGAGAATTAAACAAAGAGAATAAGGGAGAACTGCAGAATGTCAGACAGTGCCAAAAGTGGTACTTATACAGTGTTTATAAATGAAAATGTATAGATGGGTTCCAACATGATGCGGTATTATTTTTTGTGGTATTTGTATTAACAAGACTCTCCGCTTGTGGCAATTTGCTTGACCTAGCGCTAGATCAGATAAACTTGTCAAGACCTCTTGGCTTCCAATGCAGTTCCCAATTCTTTGATGCTATTCATTTCTCATCTTAGCCTGAAGGTATAGCTCTTTTAATGTAACCAAAACAAAGACTAGTTTTGAAAGCAATCACAGTTCATCAGTTCTATTAGCGTGGATGCATACCTTTCATCGTTAGCTTGCTAGTTCTTCTCCATTAAATAAATCAGATCTGAACACTGAACCAATATCTCTTAATGTGTTAATATCTTCATCATTTATACCCAGTTCTTAATCATGAACATACTGTCATATGTTTCCACCATCTTTATATACAGGTTTCGGACCTGATATCCAGAATGCTTGGGACCTGGGGTTTTCTGGATAAAGGATCTTTCTTTAATTTGGATCTCCATACCTTAAGTCTACTAAAAAAATTATTTAAACATTGAATAACCCCAATAAACTTGATTTGCCTAAAATAAGGATTACTTATATGATTTATATCTTAGTTTTGATCAAGTACAAATTAATGTTTTATATTATTGAGAGATAGGAATTCCTTTTAGAAAATTTTAATTATTTGGACGCAATGGAGTCTATTGGATATGGCCTTTCGGTAATTCTGGATAACAGGTTTCTGGATAACAAATTCCATGCCTGTACATTAGGCCTTCAAAACATTTCCATTTCGAGTTACTCCAGATAGTGACTAGGAGATATGAAAAGTGACAAGTTTCAAAATTCTATGAATGCCATAACCAATGTTTTTAGGAAACTTCAGACATCCAAAAAAGAGTTTTCAGTTTTCAAGCAGAAGTCATTTTCAAATGCAAACAATGGTGGAAACAGGCAAAATCAGTGGTTACAATTGGGTCTTTGCAAAACTTTTCTTTGAAGTTTAAAATGTCAGCCTAGCCAACCGAAATAAAGCATGAGCAGTTTACGCCCCTTACCATGTATACATTTTGTAACCCAACGTGTATATTTCAACCTAAGATATGAAATTAAATTGAACATGTATACTTCACATATTTTGTATCTTGTTAAAACTGTAAAAGTCATATGCATAGCTAACCTAGTTCACAATATAGAGACGGTAGCTTACATTTTATATGTGATACTGTAAAAAAAGGTAGCATGGTGACGTACTTGCTAACATTGATGTCTTGCATTCTAGCCAGGGTGCCATCTGCAAGGAGTTTATATATTATCCCTGTACTTATTTCCTCCGGGTATTCTGGTTTCCCCTCACACTCCAAAAACATACAGCCAAGTTAAAGACTCTTTATAAAACTGAGCACAGTGTGTGAATGTGATAGGGACCTTAGACTGTAAGCTCCACTGGGGCAGGGGCTGCTGTGAATGATGTACAATCTCTGTTAAGTGCCGATGAATTTGTCACACTACATAATGAATAGAATTACTATAAATTTTTACAAGCTGTATTTTTCATTCTTAGTATGTTCGTTCATTCACTGGTTTCTTGGTGTAGGTAATCTCATTGCGTGAAAGTGGTAACAATTAGAATATTTTATAGCAGTCCAAGAATAACAAGATTGGCTAGATTTTCTTGGCACCAATATGTGAAGGGAGGGGCATTAACATTGGCAAGTGACTCCAGAAACAATGCCAAAACAAACTATGCTATGTCTAAAAACACCATCTGATATGGGAATCCTTCCACTGACTGTAATTTTACAAAAAAGAAAAACTATGTATACATATACAATTCATGTTTTCTTTACGAAAATCTTGTTTGAATTGATAACATCAGCAACTCGGTGGCAGACAGATTGCTTTATTTCACTTTGCAACTAGCTTTATTTATTTCCTCTCTGTTGTGAAGGAAATATAATCCATTGCCTCATTTTCTCAGCAGTAACATAAAAAGAAAGTGTGTATTTTTGCAAGAAGGTTTCTTAGGCATTAAAATCAATACAACATCAAGAATTTGGGCTGTTAGCTATACATACAGAAATTACAGCTTTTATAGTACAAGCTCAAAATGCCTGTATACAAGCTGGGAAGTGTACCCAGTTGAAAGTGGACTCCAGATATTATACTACCTTATTTCTTTCTATACATTCAATTATTGTGTGTACTAGCTGCTGCTACTGCAGTGATAACAATAATGCATGTAAGTATTGTAGCGCTATAATAAACGGGCTTTATTGAAGTCTGTTTTAGCTACTTTCTGTGTGAATTAACACCACCAATAAAACTCTTTTCTCAGGGATAAGCCCTGTAAGGGAGTTTATTAACCAAAACCAGAGTTCACAATGGAGCATGGAACATAGAGTAACACATAGATCAATCAATATAACAAGATATACTCACTGTATTAAACATAGAATGACTCTCTGCAAAGTAAAGAGTACACGTAGAGAGCTAGGCATCTTGTCAGAAGGTATTTCCCCAATCTTCAGGATTACCTTAGGTGGAACTCAGAAGACTACATACTATGGGGATCTTAATCCCTCTAATATCCTCGTCAGAGCTTTGAGCTGCTCAACTACATACCCTATCTATCACTCCAATCTATTAAAGGGTATAACTATCACTTCCTATACTCAGGCTGAGTTCCACCACCCCTAACCTCTGTGGCCTAACAGAGGAAAGGTTCAGCAGCAAATGGCCCTGACCTCATGGTTTTCAAGCCTTTTATATTATACCACAGTGCCATCTAGCCTCCACTGTGAGAACTGCAGGGATTACATAAGCACGAGGTCCCCATAAGGACCCACTTAGGCGTCCATATAACTAGGGATGTGCCTGTCAACAAAGAGTAAGGGTCTCTACATTTTCACATCCCTACATTATGAAAAGAAGTTGAAAACCTTAACTTTTTGTACAGGTATGGGACCTGTTATCCAACATGCATGGGACCTGGGGTTTTCCGGATAATGGATCTTTCTGTAATTTAGATCTTCATACCTTATGTCTACTAGAGAAACCATGTAAACATGAAATACACCCAATAGCCTGGTTTTGCTCCACATAAGGATTAATTCGTTTGGATAAAGTACATGGTACTGTTTTGTTATTACAGAGAAAGTCTACAGAGTCTATGGGAGATGGCCTTTCCATATTTGGAGCTTTCTGGATATTGGGTTTTCAGATAATGGATCCCATACCTGTATTTGTATATTCACAAACAAAAAAAAATGTTCATGCTGGAAATGATGTTCTCCATGTCCACATGGGGAGGCAGCTTTATCAATCTTCAAATTTTTTCACTGGTTGAGTTGCAGAAATCCCCCAATTGAAAATGAAAATCACACTCCATTCATTGACAATGAGTCTTCAACAATTTAAAGAACATATGTGGGTTGTAAAGATGAGCATACCCTTTAACATGTTTAACATGTTTCGCTTCTTCATCATATTGAGCAGTAATACTGTATGATTTTTTTAATGTGGAGCAGTGGTCACACATTTCTATTTCATTCAAACATGTTGACACTGAGATGAAAATGCAATGATGACTTTCTGAAGACAACAACATGGAAATTATATAATAGATTACTCATAGATTAAGTCATTTGATAAATCTGCATTGCACTTACCTTGTGTGACCAGTGAGCAGTCATACTTATCTCTGCATTTTGCTGCAAATCTTTTGCATTAAATTAGCATATATAAGGTACAAAGAAAGCAATGAGGTAATATTGCTATATTCTTCACAAAATATGTTGTTCTTTATTCAACTGAAGCAGACAGAGATGGCTTGTGTGCTTATACTTAACACTGACACATACCATTCATGCTATAATAATAATAACAGACCACTTGCTTGCCTCTAGTGTATATAGTAGCTATTCCTTTTCTTTAAAGCACCCAGATGTGACTATGGCTTTCTGAAAGAAAACTTATCATTTTCTAAATATTTGCACATGTACTTTTTGCAGGCTGGGTGGTGAGATTTCTTTCCTAAGGTCATGAATCAATGACTTAAAATATGTTAACATTATTTTTTATGATTTATCTATATTTATTTACGACTGGATATCAGGGCGATTCCATAAATCACCGGAGAATTACAGAATGTAAGAAATGGTAAGTACAAAATGATTGTTTTTCCTGTCGTCACATGTATCCTGTTGAAATAACTTGTTGACTCCTCGCTATATGAGTTTATGCAGAAATGTCTTCAAACACAGTGTACTGACCTTTACATTAACTAGTGGTCTGGTTAGTTAATTAATAGCTGATGGATGTTTCTTCCTTTCAAATACATCCTTCCCAGGTTTTCTGTGTTCTCTTCAGAAACATTAAAAATATGATGGGGATTACTTTTTTTGTTACAGTTTATTGCAACGTGCGTGCTTTGCATATTTTGACTGAAATGTTTATAGGGCAAAAAAATACATATGATTTTATGTTTCGCCATTTCTTATTCCTTGGGAAAAAGATGGTAACTAAAAAAGACCTGTATATAATACACAAGAACCATGAATATTCTGTAAATGATATCCTTATGAACGGTGCTTAGTGATATCAATTAGTGATATCATTTCTGTCACATGACTCACTGAAACTTGTGTATTAAAATAAATAAAGTAAATTGCAAAATATGAGGATATTAGTCATGACCTGTAAAAAAACACTACTCCACAACTCCTCTGTAATAGTGATGGGCGAATTTATTTTTGCGTTGAATTTGCGCGATTCGCCGCTGGCGAATAAATTCGCAAAACGGCCACAAAAATTTCGCCTGCATCAAAAGAAATGTCGCCGGTGTCCAAAAAATGGACGCCGGTGTAAAAAATGGACGCAGTTTTTCAAATTTTTCGCCTTTTCACAAATTTTGTGATTTTTTTTTTTGGCGAGCGCAACGACGCAAATTCACCCATCACTACTCTGTAACTTATAATATCCTTTTATTTTGCAAAATATTTTGCAATATATCATATATTTATTTGCAGATTCCCTCACTGTTAAGACATGGGGATAGTGAAGTTATCCTTGCTTCAAATGCTGCATTATTGTTATAAACTTACCGAGGGGACGACAGGGACGCCTGTCGCCCCCTCGACGGGGACGCCCGTCCCTCTCCTCTGCCGCCGATGCGGCTAGGCCTCAGGCGCCAGCTCCTATGGAGCGTGCGGCGCGCATGCGCAGTAATTAAAGGCGCAGGCGCTTGGCGCTGATTCGCCAGCGTCCAATGGCGCCAAATTCAAATCTTTAAGTGGCCAGCAGTTCTTTTGTGCCTTGCCCAACGTAGGTTCTGTTTATTGTTCCTGGGTGTGATATTCTGTGATTTTTGTTGTGACCTTTGGCTATTCTTGATTCCTGTTGACTTCCGCCTGCCCTGACCCTTTGGCTTGTTCCTGACTACTCTTTGGATTCCGTTCTGTACTTCGACCCTGTTTGTTGCTGACCTGGCCTGTGACCTCGACTACTCTACTGCTTACCGATTTTGTACTGCATTTCCGATTGGTTTAGACTCGGCCCGCTCCTGGACTTTGATAACTTTTACGTTAAGTTCCCTTGCTCGCCCAGAGTTCTTCCCTCAGTCTCCTCACTATTAAGTCCTGGCGGCATCCGAGTAGCGGAGGGCTCCACCCGACGTGAAAGGCGGCGGTTATAGGCCGAAGCGTGAGCCGTGCCCGGGACATTGGGGTTTACTCTGGGTTGTGGGATACTGAACGTTACATTACGTTGGGCCCTAAACTAAGAAGATGGAGCCAGCTGAAGCTACTGCTTCCACCACTTTACCTCGGAAGCGATTCTGGCGAATCTTCTACAGAGGCTTGGTGAACAAGAGGACTAGCAGGACTATATTGTGCAATGTCTTCACGGTCTTTCTTCCAGACTTGACATGATGCAGCAACAACCTGTTCCTGGTCCGAGTAATACTACTCCTCAGGCAAGCACTTCTCTACCTCCACCTACTGGTAGTACCTTCCATGAGCCCAAGGTTCCTTTCCCCGAAAAGTTTGCTGGGGATCGAAGTAAGTTTTTTACTTTTCAAGAAGCCTGTAAGCTACATTTCAGTTTTTTACCCTAGTCTTTCCCTACAGAAGAATCTAGGGTAAATTTTGTAGTTACGCTTTTACAGGGTGATGCCCAGCTCTGGGCATTTAGTTTGTCTCAAAGGGATCCAGCCCGGCACTCTTTAGAGGCTTTCTTTAATGCTATGGCTATAATTTACGATGATCCTGATCATGCCGCTTCTGCCGATGCAGCCATACGTGCTCTTAAACAAGGCAAACGGCGGGCAGAGGATTATTGTACTGAATTCCGCCGTTGGGCGGTAGAGACGGGCTGGAATGATACGGCTCTTATGAGTCAATTCAGGGTTGGTCTGGCTTCGGCTATTAAAGATAGTCTTGTAAATTTTCCCACACAGTCCTCTCTGGATTCTCTCATGCATCTGGCTATCCAGATTGATTGAAGGCATAGAGAGAGACTCCAGGAGGAGCAGCTCCTTCTGTACACCTCCTTCTGTAAATGTCTTTAACACCCCACAAGTCTTTCCTAGATCTTTAGAAGAACCTATGCAGATTGGTTCTACTCGTCTCTCTTCGAGGAGAGGGTTCGTAGGAGGAATAATGGGTTATGTCTGTATTGTGGGGATAAGGGGCACTTTCGCAACACCTGTCCCAAAAGGCCGGGAAACGTCAGAACCTAAGCAAGTCTGGGGAGTCTTGCTTGGGTGATGTCGTTTCTACTCCCCAATCTTCTCAAATTTTAATTCCGGTTCTTTTGAGTTGGGACAGTGGTTGTGTGCAGAGCTCTGCTTTTTTGGATTCTGGGGCAGCGGGTAATTTTTTGGATTCTGGGTTTATTCAAAAACATGGTATTCCCTGGGAACCACAGGTTCCACCTTTCAGATTATCCGCCATTGATGGTAGATCTTTGGGTTCCGGATTAGTTTCTACTCGATCTAAGGTTATTCACATGTCCATTTCCGATCATTTTGAATCCCTTTCATTTTTCATTACTGAGTGCCCACAGACTCCAGTCATTTTAGGCCTTCCTTGGTTACAAGGTCATAATCCCCAGGTTGATTGGCCCTCTGGTAAAATTTTGAAATGGAGTTCTGCATGTATGTATTCTTGTGTTAAGCCTGTACAGACCCTGGCCGCTACTTCTTTAAAGAGTCTTTCTCCTTGTTATGCCGCTTTTTCCGATGTTTTCTGTAAAAAAGCAGCTGAATCCTTACCCCCCCATAGACCCTATGACTGTGCTATTGAATTATTGTCTGGGTCTTCTCCTCCCAAGGGTAGGACATATCCTCTTTCTCTTCCCGAGTCTTTAGCCATGGAAGAATATATTAAAGAGAATTTGGAGCGGGGGTTCATTAGACCTTCTTCTTCCCCTGCGGGGGCTGGGTTTTTTTTTGTCAAGAAGAAGGATGGGACTCTTAGACCCTGTATCGATTATAGAGGGTTAAATAAGATCACGGTCAAGAATCGTTACCCTCTTCCTTTAATCTCTGAACTCTTTGATAGAGTGAAGGGGGCTGTTATTTTTTCCAAATTGGATCTAAGGGGTGCCTATAATCTAATCAGGATAAGGGAGGGGACGAGTGGAAGACCGCTTTTAATACCCGCGATGGGCATTATGAATACTTGGTAATGCCATTTGGTCTGTGTAATGCCCCCGCCGTTTTTCAAGAGCTGGTTAACGATATCTTCCGTGATCTTTTGGGTCGGTTTGTCGTTGTTTATTTAGACGACATTCTAATTTTTTCTTCAAATTTGTTTTCCCACCGTGCTCATGTGCGGGAGGTTCTATCCAGGTTAAGGCAGAATCATTTGTATGCTAAGCTTGAGAAATGTCTCTTCGAAGTCTCTGCTGTACCTTTCCTTGGATATATTATTTCCCAAACTGGTCTTGAGATGGAGCCCACTAAAGTCCAAGCAATTCAGCAGTGGGCACAACCTCTTTCTTTGAAGGCGATCCAGAGATTTCTAGGGTTCGCTAATTATTATAGGCAATTCATTCTGAATTTTTCCAAGTTGGTGGCCCCAATTACTGCCTTAACTAAGAAAGGGGTTGACCCTAGTATTTGGTCTGCTGAGGCTGTTGAGGCCTTTGGTCTCTTAAAAGAGGCCTTCATTTCGGCTACAGTTCTCCGGCATCCAGACTCATCTTTGCCTTTTATTGTTGAGGTTGATGCGTCTGAGATTGGTGCCGGAGCAGTATTATCTCAACGACATCCTGTCTCTGGTAAAATTCACCCATGTGCCTTTTTCTCAAAAACATTTTCCTCTGCGGAGGTCAATTATGATATTGGCAATAGGGAATTATTGGCCATTAAATTGGCATTTGAGGAATGGAGACATCTCCTTGAGTGTGCCAAGCATACGGTTTCTGTGTTCACAGATCATAAAAATCTGTTGTACATAGAATCTGCTAAACGGCTAAGTCCTCGTCAAGCCAGGTGGTCATTGTTTTTCTCACGTTTTAATTTTCTCATCACCTACAGGCCTGCAGAAAGGAATCTGAAAGCAGATGCCCTTTGTAGAAGTTTTGTCTTCAAGCCTAGGGAGGGTTTGGAACCAGTCTCTATTGTTCCTAGGGAGGTGATTGTGGCAGCCTTGAGTCCGGATCTCTCTACCTCCTTGTCGAATGCCCAGGTAGATTCCCCTCCTGATATTCCTGTGGGCAAGTTATTCGTTCCTAGTAACTTACGTGAAGCAGTTTTTCACGAGACTCATGATTCTAAAGTGGCTGGTCATCCGGGTTGTGCGAAGACTTGCGATTTGTTGTCTCGTACTCTCTGGTGGCCGACTTTAAGACAAGACGTTGCCAAATATATTGAGTCATGCCCAGTCTGCCAACGATCTAAGCCATCTAGATCTTTACCTCAAGGGTTGCTGCAGTCACTTCCTATTCCTGAGAAACCTTGGACTCATATATCCATGGATTTCATTGTAGAATTACCTCCATCGAATGGGCATACTGTTATCTGGGTAGTGGTGGACCGTTTTAGTAAAATGTCTCATTTTATTCCTCTTTCTACCCTTCCCTCTGCCAAGACTCTAGCTGAACTTTTCATTGTCCATATATTTAAGTTTCACGGGGCTCCTCTCAATATTGTGTCCGATAGGGGGGTTCAATTTGTGTCCAAATTCTGGCGGGCTTTTTGTTCATTAATGGGTACTGATTTGTCCTTCTCTTCTGCATATCAACCCCAGACCAATGGTCAGACTGAGAGGACAAATCAGATTCTGGAACAATATCTTAGATGTTATGTCTCCTGCAATCAGGCACGTTGGGTTAATTTTCTTCCGTGGGCTGAATTTGCCTATAACAATGCCATTCATTCCTCCACGGGCAAATCTCCTTTTTTCACAGTGTTTGGTCTTCATCCCAGAGTTTTTTCATTCTCAGGTTCATGTGATCTTCCTGCTGTTAATTCCTTTGTGGAGGATTTTTCTAAGACTTGGCAGGAGGTTCAGAAGTCCTTATCTGCGGCAGTAGCTGCTCAGAAGAGGGCTTCAGACAAGCATCGGAGAGATTCTCCTATGTATCAGGTTGGTGACAAGGTTTGGCTGTCCTCTAAAAACATTTCTCTGAAAGTCCCTTCAGCCAAACTGGGTCCCAAATTTATTGGTCCTTTCTCTATATCTAAGGTTATCAACCCATGTACTTTCAGGTTAAATCTTCCTCCCGAACTCAAGATTTTTAATTCCTTCCATGTATCTCTGTTGAGACCTGGTAGAGTGGTACGTCAGAATCCTCCTCCTCCTCCTATTTCTGTTGAGGGCCAATCTGAATTTTTGGTTCACAGGTTGATTGACTCTCGTATCTCTAGGGGTAAACTCCAATATCTGGTTCATTGGAAGGGCTATGGTCCTGAGGAGAGATCCTGGGTTTTCGCCTCTGGTGTTAAGGCGGATAGGTTGGTGAGACAATTTCATTCTAAATTTCCCAACAAACCTAAGGGTCCAGTGGCCCCCTCTGGAGGGGGGGGGTAATGTTATAAACTTACCGAGGGGACGACAGGGATGCCTGTCGCCCCCTCGACGGAGACGCCCGTCCCTCTCCTCCGCCGCCGATGCGGCTAGGCCTCAGGCGCCGGCTCCTATGGAGCGCGCGGCACGCATGCGCAGTGATTAAAGGCGCAGGCGCTGGCGCTGATTCGCCAGCGTCCAATGGCGCCAAATTCAAATCTTTAAATGGCCAGCAGTTCTTTTGTGCCTTGCCCAACGTAGGTTCTGTTTATTGTTCCTGGGTGTGATATTCTGTGATTCTTGTTGTGACCTTTGGCTATTCTTGATTCCTGTTGACTTCCGCCTGCCCTGACCCTTTGACTTGTTCCTGACTACTCTTTGGATTCCGTTCTGTACTTCGACCCTGTTTGTTGCTGACCTGGCCTGTGACCTCGACTACTCTACTGCTTACCGATTTTGTACTGCATTTCCGATTGGTTTAGACTCGGCCCGCTCCTGGACTTTGATAACTTTTACGTTAAGTTCCCTTGCTCGCCCAGAGTTCTTCCCTCAGTCTCCTCACTATTAAGTCCTGGCGGCATCCGAGTAGCGGAGGGCTCCACCCGACGTGAAAGGCGGCGGTTATAGGCCGAAGCGTGAGCCGTGCCCGGGACATTGGGGTTTACTCTGGGTTGTGGGATACTGAACGTTACAATTATTATTTGCTGCTATTTCTGTAAGTGTTATATTTTCTACATCACTCTCTTCATTATATTAATATCTAGAATTCTTAAATGTATTTTGTTTCTCATTCAGCTTTCCCAAACTATGTACAAATAGTGCAGATGAATCATAGCCTGTTACCTATTATAACTGCAAATTAGAACAATCCTTGGATTTATTAGGGAAACTTTAGAAAAAGGGTACATTTAGCTATTGTTGTGCCAAGTGCTATAAGCTGATTTATAAGCTTGGCTGTGTGATATTTCTATGATGTTTGGAATTGCCATATCCTCCTTTATATTGCTTAGTACACTAAATAGGGAATTACTGGACACTATATTCATGTTTGGTGCCAGCCTCTAGAGAAGAAAACCAAAGCAATAAATATACTTGTGAATTCTTTGCCATTGTCCAAGACTGATTCCACACAGCATTACACGTCAACTGTGGAATCCTCACTCCTTTCAGAAACAGTCACCACGGGATATGCACAGATAATTTGGATATGATGTCAAAAGTACTATAATTATTGCAAACCCTTTTTTGATATTTTACAAATAATTTAAATTTGGCGCCCCGAGTGTGCGCAATTATGCACAGGACTATGCGCAAGTGCACCCACGCAATAAGAAGATAAGGCAGGGTAAAGAAGGGGGAGTGACGGAGGGAAGAAAGTTTACTAGGGGAAAGGGGAGGGGAGCAGCAAGGGAGCGGGCGACCTGTACTAGGGGTAAGCAGAAAATCTTTGAATAGGTACCTGCCCAGTGCCCCCCAAATCTTTGTGCCCTAGGCAGGTGCCTCTTCTGCCTACCCCTAATTCCAGCCCTGGACTTCAGCCCTGTAGTGAGTTGCCAGCGTGTATGCTGGATTGTCAATTTCCCATAAGCCTCCTCGACACCTTCAGTAGATCTCCTCAGGATTTCAGGGAGCATTCTCTTACATGATGCCAGACTCTTTCCCTGCATCTGCCTCACAGGATTTATTTCTCTTTCACTACCACTGACAGTTGGTGAGACTGTTTGCTTTACACACCCTGGGATGCTTCTATCTGGTGTTGAAACACATAACTCTGCTTGCACTACCTTGGTACAAATAGCAATTCCTTGCAGACCCATTGGGGCAAATTTCCTAACTGGTGAAAATCTGCCAGCAACGGCTTCGCAGCCATCGAAACACTTCGCCAGGCATAAATTCTCTAGGTCAACGCATTTACTGAAGTGCGAAGTTTCGTCCAGGGAGCTGAACGCTGGCAAATTTTTCATGTCGATATCGGCAATTAAACTGGAGATGCGATAGCGTTGGCTAATTTGCATACGGTGGGAAGTGATAAAGTTACATGGATGTATATGTTGCAGCAAATACATTACATTACACAAGTCCAGGGAACCTTAATAAAGAAAATTCCTTACACATGAGCCCACATGAGTTTATGTTCCATATGTTAGAAAATGTAGGGGGGAACTACAACCCGGTTGCAGTTCCCGTTTACCCAAAACATTTTTTACAGACCTTTGCAGGCTATCACTCAGAAAAAAGGAAAAGACACCAGCGTTTTTTTGCACTAAAAATTGAGGAAGTCCTATGCACTCCATTGCACTTCGCCTGGTCTAAACTGACGAAGGCAAGTCTGGTGGAAGAGGTAACATTCAGTAAAACCGCATCTTAGTGAATTTGCAGAGTTACGTCCATTCGCCAGAGTGAAAATTCGTCTGGCAATGATCATGATGTGCATGATCACTAGTGTCTGTCTCTTTCACTAGCAAAATTACACCTGCGCCCGTTAGGAAAGCATTAGTCACTTCTCCCTTTAGGGAATTTGCCCCAATGTGTGCACACTAAACGTTCTTAAAGTGAAGTGAGAGTGGACAATTTCCAGGAAGGGGGGGGGGCACTGTTCTATAGACTTACATTCTATGTGTTAATGTTAAAACTGTTATTTCGCTGTTGCACTATAATATATTACAGTTACTACATATTGGGCCAGATTCAATCCAGTGAGAAAAGTAATAGACAAGATTTAATTTGAGATGCAATTCAATTTAGAAAAACTTAGATCACTGTTTATCAGGTGAAAACTTTATGGGGAAAAAATGGTACTGAATTAGGAGAAAAGTTTTTCTCCTTAAATTGAATCTCGTCCATTAGTTTTCACCTGATAAACCAGGAGATAACTTTTTTCCATTGAATGGAATCATTGGGACCATTGTGTGGTTTATTTTCTTTTACACTGAGTACCGTAATCACTGCTACTGCAGTCTCCAGGGATTTGTATGCACACAGTACCTGGTTCTAGCACTTAACCTAGCCAACCCCCCAAAATCTCTCACTTCGCAGAGGCTTGGGATCTATATTATTAGCTCCTCAGTGTGGCCATGGATTTTATGCATTGATCTATCTCTTCAAATATACATCAGAATGAGAGAGTTGACCCAAAATTTCTGATTCATAGTGGAAAATTTACTAAAGGGCGAAGTGACTAACGCTGGCGAAAATTCTCCAGCGTGACATAATTTCGGTACTTTGCCGATTTACAACAGGCGACTGACGCTGGCGCTCATTCACATTCAACCGCTAGGCAAAGTTGCGCTCTGGCGAAGGGACGTAACTGCGCAAATTCATTAAGATGCAGACTTTACTGACCGTTACTTCTTGCGCCAGACTTGCCTTCACCACCTCAGACCAGGCGAAGTGCAATAGAGTAGATAGGACTTCTTCAAACTCTAGTTGAAAATTTGTCTAAGTCCCAAAAAATGCTGGCATCTTATCCTTTTTTTAGGGTGATAGGCTGCAAAAGAGCGTACAAATGTTTTGGGGTAACCGGGTTCACCCCTACATTTCATAACTTATGGCACATAAACTAAACACTGGGCTCATGTGAAGGGCAATATAACAACTCCAATGTCTTTTATTAAGCTTCCCTAGACTTGTGTAATATAATGTATTTGCAGCAACATATACAGTACGTCCCTTCAGCTTTACCTTCCCGCCGTATGCAAATTAGCTAACGCTAGAGCAACTTCGCTCTGCTTGCCGAATTAACACTAGCGCAACTTCGCCAGCGTTTGGTGCCCTGGACGCAATTTCGCATGTTAGTGAATTAGCATTGTCTGAGCCAATTTTCACCTGGCAAAGTGTTGCACTGCCTGCGAAGCCGCCGCTGGTGAATTTTCGCTGCTTAGTAAATTTGCCCCATTTTATGAAGATAATGTAATAGTTATGTCAGTCTTGCTTTTTAAAGACATCAGAACATTACTTTCAGGGCCACCATAGGAGAGGGACAATAAGCACTGTTGTCACAGGCCTGGTCGGGTTTGACCTGAGGTTAGTGCAATGTTATGTAAAGTGCACAGCTTACATAGAAATGTCATCATTTATTAAATGTGTGTGAAAACTTACATATGTGAAGCGTATGTAAAATCGTCATAGCCCTGCCTAATAAACTGAAATGGTTTTAAAAAGTGTTGGGCAAAGCTTTTACTTTTGAGATATTTATATATATATATATGGGACCTGTTATCCAGAATGCTCGGGACCTGGGGTTTTCTGGATAATGGATCTTTCCGTAATTTGGGTCTTCATGCCTTAAGTCTACTAGAAATTAATTTAAACATTAAATAAACCCAATAGGCTGTTTTTTCTTCCAATAAGGATTAATTATATATTAGTTGGGATCAAGTACAAGCTACTGTTTTAATATTACAGAGAAAAAGCAAATCATTTTTAAAAATTTGGATTATTTGGATAAAATGGAGTCTATGGGAGACAGCCATTCCGTAATTCAGAGCTTTCTGGATATCGGGTTTCCGGATAAGGGATCCTATACCTGTATATACAAACTTTCAGGCAGCCGCACTCTGATCTGGATTTGCAGTGTATTTGTGGGTGCAGGTTCAAAAAGGTTGTACTTAATTTGTCACACAGAACTGCACTCCAAAGTTTCTTTAGTGAGTCAAATCACCTTTATTAGCATGTGTGTCCAACGTTCCGGCCCCCCTTGGGGCCTTTCCTATATATATATATATATATATATATATATATATATATATATATATATATATATATATATATATATATATACAATCTCGATGATCCGCACTCCTCTTGGCCAATCCTCTCGTGTACCCGGGTGCTGCTCCTGGGAAATGGTAGATACAAACGGAAGGATTGAAGCGCACTCCTGGGATTTCTTCAAAAACAAATTTGTTTATTAAGTCCTCATTGCAGTAATCTTGCAGTAATCAACGTTTCGGCTCGTGTCCAGAGCCTTTATCAAGATTAATCAATCTTGATAAAGGCTCTGGACACGAGCCGAAACGTTGATTACTGCAAGATTACTGCAATGAGGACTTAATAAACTAATTTGTTTTCGAAGAAATCCCAGGAGTGCGCTTCTATCCTTCCGTTTGTATATATATATATATTTATATATATCCTCCATTGTAATTGGCACTCACCACATTTTCCACTGAGGGCCGGGTGCTCACCATAAATAACACAATTCCCAGTTAGAAAGCACTCAGGGCAAGTCGCTCACATCAGCGATAGGACAAAATTGTATACTTTATTTTAATCACTCATTAAAAAATATTGACGCGTTTCAATCTGTAGGAGATCGTCATCAGGATATGAAAACAGAATATCCTGGATATCCTGATGACGATCTCCTACAGATCGAAACAAGTCGATATTTTTTAATGAGTGATTAAAATAAAGTATACAATTTTATTCTAATGCTGATGTGAGCGACTTGCCGTGAGTGTTTTCTAACTGGGAATTATATATATATCTCTCTCTCTATATATATATATATATATATAGATATATTTAAACATATATTTACATATAATGTAATGCGATAATAATTATAAACACGATATGTATAATATAATATTTATTGCAAATTAGCAATATGTTTGTGTGTGTTTATCTGAAAAAATGGTCTCACAAAACTACCCAAAAAAATCATCAGATTTATAACAGATGCCATAGCATGATCCCCTCAGTACAATTCAGATACTGTATAATTAGTCCTAATTGCTTCATTGTGCTTAGGCCGAATGGAAAAAGTTTAGAATTTACTCTTAAAGACCCAATAAAATGCATCCTGAATGTGTATCACATTCCCTTTGTTCATTCAATCCAAGGACGGTTTGGTTGCTTTCCGTTTGCAGACCATCCTCTAACAAATCTACTCTTTATGCACAATAGAAGAAAAGCTGGAGAGACATTTTTAAAGGTAAATATTTTATCTAGAACTTCAGCAAACTGCTTATGTTATTGAAATATTTGTAGTACCACTGAGTTCAAAGCTGCAAATGTGTTGTGCTCCTAAATGACAAATATAACACTCTTAAAACAGCATAAAACTATCTTTCTATAAAGCCTTCAGGCATCTCTAAAGGAAACTTTATACTAATGTTTGACCATGCAGGCATTTCCTTCCCATGTGCTGAGGTTGAATGGTTCTTTGTGCCTAGGTTTTCCTTTCACCAGTGCTTCTAATTTTGACATTCGGGGAACAGCAGCCAGCAAACAGAAGCTGTTTTCAGAGTTATCCATGGGAGGGGAACATTCCTCATATTTGATTTACTGGCATTATATCAAATCAAACTTTGCCAAAAATGATATCAGCTCTTTTAAACTGAGCATGCTAACAGTTCTCTAGATTGTTAGATGCTCATTACAGCTTGTGTGTTTGGTGTGAATGTGCTTTGTACGTCTGCTGAGATAGATTTAGTCACATCATTTTGTGAATTATAATTCTGTTTGCTATGCTTTGTTTAATTTTTATTCCATTTGTTTAGAAATTGACAGTTAATTCATATAGAATCAAATCACTATAGGTTTTGTACATGTGGGCTGTTGAACCTGGAAGGATTAATGAGGATATTAGGATTAAGATGGACACAGTAGTTATTTTGGATAATGTAAGATTTCCAAGCAAATTCAGTCTCATCTTGTTTCTATGTCAACTACATTACATCAAATGACTTCATTAAAAAGGGTAAGGGTAAGGCTACAAATGTATTGTTATTGCTAATTTTTATTACTTGTCTTTCAATTCAGGCCCACTCCTTTTCATATTCCAGCCTTATATTCAAATCAATGCATGGTTGCTAGGGTAATTTGGACCCTAGCTACCAGATTGCTTAAAATGCAAATTGAAAAGCTGCTGAATAAAAAGCCAAACCCGTAAATAATAAAAAATGAAAACGAATTGCAAATTACCTCAGAATATCATTCTATACGTCATACTCAAAGTTATCTCAAAGGTGAACAACCCCTTTAAGATCCATCACAATTAAAACATAGTTGTAGAACTTTCAAAAAAAGAACATAAAAAATACATACAACTTATTTGTAGGTGTGAGGGGCAGCAAAAACTTACTTTATGTACCAAAAGATGTTTAAACCTTTTCTTAACCTCTATAGTTACTGATAGATAATATCACCTTAGCAGGTATAGGAGGTGCCTCCCTAACTCCTCTCCAGTGACCCCCATTCCTATTCCGTTAACCTATGTACACTAGTACATAAATCACCCTCATTCCTAGTTTAAACACTCTTCAAGCCTTTTAGCCATCTTTTCCAATGTGCAATCCATCATGGCACTGGAGATTGTGTCCCAAAAAAACCCTGCTCAGTGTTCTAGTATCCAACCCTTCTTTCTTACACCAAAGTATGCATCTATCTCGCTAAATTTTTCGGCCTGGTACAGTTTTGGGAGAAACTTGCATTTTTGGAGTTGTAGACAAATCCCCCACAAAACAACGTACACATCATTACTATGCACCCCTTGCCTTCCTCATCAACCAAAGGGATTGTAGTTCTCCCCTTATCAACCTAATGAGCTGCTGGGTGTCATGTTTCGGACAATTTGGCAACATGGGAGCCTTTTTTATTTTTTTATAAAGAAAACTTGTAGCATAGTGAACAGGAGTTTTCTCAATGTACGGCAATGTACTGTATATGCTACTCCAGACCTTGAATGCAATGTTATTTAGCCTACCCTTTGGTCCAAAGGGGACATTTTTTATATTTTTATCCCAAAGCAAAACCAGCACCATATTTATTACTGTCTACAAAATTACAATGAACGTAAGTGCAGGATTGGCCAGAGCAGGAATATAGATGATCTGACAAGCTTTTTGTACCTTGCAATAGTTGGGGTTACTTTTATTAAAGGGTCAGTGACACCAAGAACTGAAAATACTTTAAGTTGTCAAACCTCGATAATTCATTCCTGCATTTTAAAAGAAAACTATACCCCCTGAACAAAGTAGGTCTCTCTAAAAATATATTGCACAAAACAGTTCATATGCAATACCCTGCTTCATGTAAATAAACCATTTTTATAATAATATACTTTTTAGTAGCATGTGCCATTGGTCATTCCTAAATAGAAAATTGCCATTTTAAAAAATAAGGGCTGCCCCCTGGGATTGTAGTATTCATGGCGCACACAAACAATCCAAGCAAACTTTACATGTTAGGTCACATGAGCCAATTAGCAGACAGAGTTGTGTCTTTTGCTTCCACACTTCTTCCTGTTACAGTTAGAGTTGTAGTATTTCTGGCCAGGTGATCCATCATGACCACACAGACCATCATGAAATGGTGGTTCAAGGCAAGAGATGTAAAAGGGCAATAATATATATTCCAGTTTGCTAAGATTCTTTTAATTTTCAATTCTGCACAATTTTTTTTCCTAAAAATTAGCGATGAGCAAAACGTTTTGCCATGCAAAACCACGTTAAAAATTTGTTGCACGGCTCGTTTCTCTTTGTACAAAAAAAACCCAAAAACGCTCTAATAAAAAGAGTGACAAATGCATATGTCAGTTTATCTCTCCCATCCAACTGTCTATATATAGACATACATATACAGTAGATATATTGTTTATTCATTTTAACACCCAGATATCATCTGTTGGTAGTCAGATTTATTATAAGCTGTGTTTGTAAGCTAGAAGTAATATATAAACTATAGATGGTATTTTTTGCTTAAACAGCAACATAGTGTAAAAGTCGATAACAATGTAGGGCACTTGTCTAGTAGTATACTGAGCTGAAAATGCATGTGATTTTTTTTATTGGTAGCCCCAAAGCAGAAACAAGGTGCCACGAAAAACAAAATCCCCAGAGATTCTAATAGATTCTAATGTAGTTTGCTACAAAAATGTTGCATGACCAAATATTTGTTGGGAAAAAAAGGTTTTGTGGATTTTTTCACTCTGTCACAAATTTTTTGGTGATGCAAAACTGGACAGATTCACTCAGCACTACTAAAAATGGGTGTTTGTTCTATGTGAATATCATATTAAGTTTATAATACTAAACACATGCACATCTTTCCCAGGGTCCATATTATTCTGATTTGACATTTTTACAAATTTTACATCTGGACACATACGGCCAGCATTTATGAATAACTTTTCTGTTTTGTATAAGAAACCTTCTTATTAGTGATGAGTGAGACTGCCTCAATTTACTTAACTTTACTTTACTTTCTGCCAAATGCATTTGAGTCCATGGGCATTTTTTCTTGAATCAAAGTCAATTATTTTATTTAGTCAATGGGCATTTTTTCTCTCACCAAATATATTGGTGTTGGTGTTTTTTCTTACGTCAAATGCATTGGGCATTTTTTTTCCCTTTTTTCCCCACGTGAAAAAATGCAATTGTTTTTCAGCAAAACAAATAGCGAAATTGCAGTGCTAATAAATTTAGAAACATGCAAAAATGTGATTTTAATTCCTATACAGAGTATTGTCATAACAGAATTATCAGTATCACACAGCAGGGGTTAGATTAAGGGTAAATATTGATCCAGATTCACCGGGTCTTTTCGAATTTGGTGCCTATTCCCCTGGCTTCATATGCAAGTTTTATAAGTGGTAACATTTTATTTAGAAGGTTTAGCCAGTATGAGATGGTAGGGGGATCAGGTCTCAGCCAGTGCAGGATAGTGGCATTTCTAACATAGAACAGCAACGTTCTGTATAGTATTTTAGTCTTAGTTTGTGCCAGTAGTTCTTCATTCCAAATATAGAAACTCATAACTGAAGGTAAAGTAACATGGTTACTCAGACAGCCCATGACTTCAGGCCAAAATGTTTCCACCCAAGGAAAAAATAGGGCTTATTTATGAGCACAAGTTTGGTGTGTAAAGTGCAATGTTAGTTGCCAGTTGCAATGTTTTTATCCACAATGCAACATTAGTGGCAAAAGTTCCTGGTAATTTCCCACCCTTTATTCATCTTGTTATCCTGTGTGTGTGTGGTCCTGTGTCCGGACTCCGTGGGATTGTGTGACTAAAAGTTCTACCTCCTGATTACTATTATGCATATTCACTTGTGCATCGTCACTTTATTGCTCCTTACTATTCTGGACGAATCATCTGAAGAAGAGAGAAAAATGCTGTTTTTGCCAACCAAATCCCTTTGTATAACCAGCTGTGTAAGTCACAGGGCTAACAGTAGCCTAGGGAAAGGTCATACAGACTTGTATAGTATTGCAAATTGAATTTCGATAATTTATGCAATCACTTCAAGGAAGACTATGCATCCCATGGATGGAATGCCTTCTTTCAGCCTTTGAACCAAGGATGGAGCTGGAATTTCTTGTCAACTTTTTGTTCTCATGAAGACAATCTACAGATGTCGACAGCACCAGTCAAAGATTATGCAGTTTAAAATGTCTTTATTGAGACATGGGTTTCTGGCCCCAATACACTTGGCAACGTTTCAGACCGCCATCGGTCTTTTATCAAGCCAGAAGTTCTCATGAAGACACAATGGGGACACGAAGGGCCTTATTTATATTTAATATTTTGCCAAAAAGTGCAAAAAGTGCAATCAGTATCCACTTTGGAGTAAATATATTATTTAGTAGAAAACACAAATTCACTGCGTGTAAGCACACAGTGCTGGACCGTGTCCATAAAAAACACTTATGCCCCTGAGGAAGCCGTTCACGCGGCGAAACACGTAGGGCAAGGCGGCATGGGTGGAGGATGGTGAGGGAAGCTCCTATTACTCCCAACGTAGACAGGCAGGCATTCTGTGTGGGACTGGAAGGGAGGGGGGCAGTCCATTGCGATCAGCTACTTACTTGACTCTCAAGCATGGTGCTATTTAAGCTTAAATCTTGGATCTGAATGAAGGTCCTGCCATCTGTCCACCTTTGCGGTGTTTTAATGAATTGTTTTTTTATGGACACGGTCCAGCACTGTGTGCTTACACGCAGTGAATTTGTCAGATTGGTTGTGGGGTGTCACAAGGTTCACGCTTTATGAGTTCACACATTTTTAAAATGGAATTATTAAAAGTTAAATTTTAGAAAGCCTTGTTTGTACACAAGACTGGAGCAGGTGTTGTGAACTGGGTTGCAGAGGGGCGGGGCCTGATGCACTTGGCTAGCTGGGTGCACGGCTCCAACCATAATGTTTCTATTTAATATTGTTAGTAAATAAATTATGTAAAACTCCGTAGCACCAAAATTGGATGATCTAATGGACGCGGTAAAGTTCACTGACATTAATTACAAGTAAGCCTAATAATCTTGCAAACAAATTTGCTTCATTTATAATATTGTGCAAATACATATCTTAGCTATTTTACTAACTAGCAGGTTTCTATGAAACATTTCGAGACCTCAGTGACATTTATGCTTTCACTCATGACTGCACAGCATTATTAATTTGCCATTTATTCCATGTATTTTTTTTAAATTAGTAGCTCATTATACAGCAAGAGGATTATTTATCAAAGGTTGAGTTTGTGAGGTGTGTGGGGTTTTTTATACCTTGAATAAACTAACAAATTAAATGTTTGCTTATTTATGAAAACAATTAAATGTAAAAAACTTGAATCAGTGCAATCAAGGGGAAAACTGAATTGATTGAGTTATCCATGTTTTATTTATGATTATCTTAGTTAGCTAATAAAGGTATCACCTTTATACCACTTTGTTACTTTTTATTTCAAAAGGGTTGCTCTGTAAAAAAAAAACATTTGCAAAGACCATTGCAAATGTTAGGGGCCATGTTTGCGTCCTTTTTGACCAATTACAGACCTCAATGACATCCTCACAAAGTTTGCATCCAAATTCGCAGTGTGTGTGTTTAACTGGATTTGAATAAATCCATATGGGCAAACATAAAATCCATGTGGATAATAGATCATTTACTGCATCCAGTCATTCAAGGACTAGATTTGAGTCATGAACAGCTCAGGTGTTTGCTCCTTGTTATTCATTGTAGTTGCTGACCCTATTTACAGCTATTCATTGGACCCACACATAACTATGAGTACCTTTTTTGTTATAAGATTTTATTTTTATAAATTATATTAGAGCTTCTGTATCAATTGAGCACAAATGTGTTTGACACTATTGAAGGTAACAACCAAATGCTTATCCAGACTAAACAAACCATCCCCAAACCACTGAGAATAATTTTCTTATTAAAATGTCACTCAATAGATACCCTGCTCGGTAGTTACTGGGAGCCAAAAAGCATCCATCCTTGTTGTCCTGGTTTCATTAAAGAAGTGTACAATGTTTTCATAAGCATTATCCACATTAGCTGGCTAACATAAAGGAATAATCTACAAAAAAACTGATTTATGGGGGAGTATAATGCAACCCCTTTTCCAAAAAAGTTGGGACACTGTGTAAAATGTAAACAAAAATGGACAGGATGATTTGCAAATCATTTAACCCTGTATTTCATTGAAAATAGTGCAACATATCAAATTTTGAAATTAAAAAAAATGTATTGTTTTCTGAAAACTACATACTGGTTTTGAATTTGATGCTAGCAATACATGTCACAAAAGTTGGGATAAGGGCATGTTTTACCTCTTCTTCTAGCCCAATGGTCCCCGTAGCCTCAAATAAGTTGCTTATATTTGAATTCTAGGCTTGGAGGCAAATTTTAATATAATTTAATAAAGTGTACTGTCAAACAGAGCCTCTTGCAGGCTGCCAGTCCACATAGGGGTAACCAAATAGCCAATCACAAGTTTTATTTGGCCCTCCAGGAACTTTTTTCATACTTGTGTTGCTCCCCAACTCTTTTCTAACTGTTTGGGAACAAAGGAGACACATTGCTATAGTTTTGAAAGTAAAGTGTTGACTCATTCTTGTGTGATAAAGGATTTTAGCTGCTCAACATTTGGGGTCTCCTTTATTATATTATTCATTTTAAAATGCGCCAAATAATTTCAAAGGGTGACAGGTCTGCACTGCTGCAATGCAGACAGGCCAGTTTAGCTCCCAAAATCTGTTACTGTGGAAGCATTTCTGTTGTAATATGTGCAGAATGCAGTTTGACATTGTCTTACTGTAATATGTAAGGCCTTCCCTGAAAAATATATTGTCTGGATGGCAGCATATGTTGCTCCAAATACTTTTTTTAGAAAGCGGGTTGCATTATTCTCCCCCATAAATACATTTCAGTCAGCATAATGGTGCTTTCTCGGATGTGCAAGCTACCCATGCCGTGTGCACTAATGCACCCCCATACCATCATGGATATTGCTGGCTTTTGTACTGTGTACTTTTATCCTCTTTAGCCTGGAAGACTTGGCGTCCATGATTTCCAAATAAGATCAAGGCCATTGAATAATGAATGGCTTTTGGTCTTATCTTTTGCATACAAAGATTTTTCCAGATTCCAGGATCTTTTAATGATATGATAATGGAATTTTGAGCTATTTTTTGTGTACTCTGACTAGGGAATAGTCCAAATTCGATTTGAATTTGAAAGCATTTTTAAAATTCAAATATTCATCATGTACTGTCTCTTTAAAAATTTGACTTCGACCATTCGGCATCTAAAACGTGCCAAATTGCTGTTTTAGCCTGTGGGGGACCTCCTAGAATGTATTTGGAGTCAAATCATATGATTCGAATTCAGCCGAATATGGACCTATTCGATCAAAAATGGACCTATTCGACCAAAAAAAAACTTCGACTTAATTCCGGTCTTTTTGAATTCAAATTTCTGAGTTTTTTCAATTCGAAATTCGACCCTTAATAAATATGCCCCTTAGTGTAGATGATGTAATCCCAAAATTCACTGCAATTTTTACATTGAGGGGTGTTAATCTTAAAAGAAAAGCAACAATCACTGGGCCAAAAATTAGGCGCCGCCCAGTATTTACTTACCTGATGCTCTGGGCCAGTGCTCCAATAAGCATAAAACTGTCCAGGCTGTGGATTATTTTAGTGAGCACTGTGATAGTGATTTTCTTCATGCTTTTTCTTCCTTCACATTGGTGCACATGTGCAGTAGATCGAAAAGCCAAAAGAAAGCCTGCTCTTTCACTCATTGATGAATGAAGAAGTGGAAGAGGAGGATTGCTCCATGGTGCCTGCTGAGAATAACCCTGGGCCAGGGCAGTTTCTGCTAACAGGAGATATGTTGTCTTTGTACTATTTACACTTACTGTAAATATAGTGGTTTTATAATCCCCTTTTTAAACTTATTTTTTCCACAGTGTCCAGACTGTTTTTGGAGACATGGCTGTCAATGTTTCCATTTGGAACAGAGTGATAGCAAACATGTAGTGCAGGGCAGCCTTTGTCAGCAAAGATTCTGGTGTCTGGGCTTATGTGACAGATTCCACTCACAACCTTTCCTACTTTCTTGGTGTGAGGGTTATAAACGGTGAAACCTATTAAACCTCCCTTATTGCTCATTACCTGTTACAGGATACAAGAGCCTAGAACGTTGACTGTCATATCATACCTACCCTCTCATGACATGTTCAAAGCAAAACAATAACAAAATGGAAACTGATTCTCCCTGAATTCTTTTAGACATTTTTAAGATTGAACTGGTGTAGAGGAGGAAATACTTCATATTTAGAAGTCATGAAACAATCAGTGAGCTCAGAAAAATGGGTAGGTGCCTTTTTTGTTGGTCTTACTGACCATTTTGAGTTGCCAAACTAGTCTGAATGCTGGATTGATATTTATTTAGAGGCATTTTGTGCAATTGCTTTGGTTCCTTACCTATTAAGTCACTATATGTGGTATATTATTACAATGACATTTCCCAAATAATAAATGTTAAATATTTTACCCTAAACATACATACATACATACATAAAAATGTTCAGCGTAAACAGCCAGATTATTCTATGCCTGGCCATATATTTTACTTACTTAAAAATGATATTCTAGCAACTACCCTGCTGCTATTTGAACAAAATATTAGACTTCCTGTCTGACTGGAAAGGATTAGAAATATTTTTGGATTGTTACAGCAGCAACATATAAAATGTCACGTTTTCCAAATTATACGTTTTATTTTATCCACTTCCTCCAAAACATCGGAGAGTTTTAACCCCATTTGTGCCGAGTAGGAATTGAATTACTATGACTGAAATGCCTATGGCACATTTGTACCAGAAAAATGTTTTTATCATGAATGCAACCTTATTGCCTGAAAAAAGAGTTATCTGACACATTAAAATTAGTTTAATCTTATTTTTAAGGATGAGCTAAAAATTCCTTGAATGTGATTTCACTTTCCCATTGATACAACAGAATTGCTGCTATGAAATTACAGGCAAGACATTCTGCCATCTGTTACTGTTTAACACTTTCTGAACCAAATATTTCTCTGTAATCAGAACAGCATGTTGCCAAGCAACTCTGTATCGCATACTGAAAATAACAGAATTGGAAATGTAGCATCTACAGGACTGGCAGACAAGCATTTTCATGCCAGTGCTGTAGATTCTACTACAATGTATTGGAGAGGAAGTGTTGACAAAATCAAGCCATTCATTTTAAAAGAGAAGATTTGCCCGTGACTCATGGCAACTACTAATGAGTGAATCTGTGCCATTCTTGAAAAAAAAATGTGTTAAGCGTAAGTCAGTGGGCTTTTTTTTGGCTGGGTTTTTCTCATGCGAAATGAACTGAAGTCAAGTACAGGTTTTTGCACCATTTTTATGGAAAACATTTGCAGCACTCATGGCAAAATGATGAATTCCACCACAAATCCATTCCTGCTGGAATAAAAAATCCTCAGCATTAATGGCAACCAGTTTTTCTTACAACATTGCAGAATTGCAAAACAGTCAATTCAGAAAAAAGCAAAAATGATAAGCAGCTGTCTACAACATGCTAAAACTTAGTTATGGAATAAAAGGCACTGAGTTAGCCCAGGAGCAGTAACCCATAGCAACCATTCAACTGCATTTTAAAGCATTTGAAAGCAAACATCTTATTGATTGCTATGGGTTATTGCTCATGGGCAAACTTAGGGGCAAATTTACTAATGGGCGAAGTGGCTAACGCTAGCAAAAATTCTCCATGTCATTTTGCCACTTTGCCTATTTACTAACGGGCACTGGCATAAATTCGCTAGCGAAGTGGACTTGCTTCAAAAAAAGTTTACATTTTTTCTCAAAAAAACGATGGCGTCTTTTACTTTTTTAATGGTGATAGGCTGAAAAAGATTTTTTTGGGGGGCACCCTCCTTTCCCCTTACATTTCCTAACATATGGCACCTAAACTATACAGTGGGCACATGTATAGGGCAAAATAACAACTCTATTTTATTTTATGAAGCTTTCCCAGGCTTGTGTAGTGTAATGTATTTGCTGCTACATATACGTCCATTGTACTTTAACTTGGCGCCGTATGCAAATTAGGCATCGCTAGCATAACTTCGCTTTGCGTGATGAATTAACGCTAGCGCAACTTCGCTACCTTTAGCCTCCCTGGGCGCAACTTTGGATTTTACTGAATTTGAGCAGCCCTGGTGAAACTACGCCTGGCGAAGTGCAGCGAAGCCATCGCTAGCACATTTTCGGCGCTTAGTGAATTTGACCCTCAGTGCTTTTTATTACATATGGGGGTAAATATTTAAATGCAGCACAATACCTTGCATTGTAATGCTGATGTATAGGGATAAGCAATATATTCGCGAATCTGAGCTAAAATTTCATCATGCCTTTTTTTCCCACCAAAAAAATTAACAGGAAAAATGCCAATGCCATTATTAAAATGTCTCTGTTTATTTCACACTAGAAAAAAACACAGACATTTCCAATGGACTCCATTTGGTGAAATTTCATTTTTCCACTGTATTGCAACTTTTTCTGCATAGCGAAACAAGCCAATTTCACTCATCACTACTAATAAACATATGTCCTTCTTCATATTATACTTTGCTTGGAAAGTATTGGATAATTGATATTATATTTTCTTTCAATCTGCAATATGTTTTTGAAAGTCATGCAGCAATGGCTGTTATGAGTTGGGACATTCTTGGAGAAAAGGAGATAAGCCTTACGATAACAACTACAGGTATGGGACCTGTTATCCAGAATGCTCGGGACCTAGAGTTTTCTGGATAATGAAGTCTATGGAAGACGGCCTCTCCGTAATTCATAGCTTTTTGGATACCGGGTTTCCAGATAACAGATCCTTGCCATGTAGAATATAGTGGGAATTAACAAAGTCATATTTCAATCTGGTATAATTATGGTGGTGTGTGCTGTTGTGTTCATACATATCAATTCATCATAATGTGTCTCTCAGCATAGCTGATCATCTGGCTCCAGAATAACTTGATGCAATGCTGCTGATCATGAGTCTATAGTGGCCAGCAAGTGTGAAAAAAGCACTGACTGACTCTCACTGAAGTCATGATAATTTATACAGAGATTTAGGATAAACCATGTCCAGCTGGAATTGCTATATCACAAAATTGTTTCACTTTAAATGACAGAATCTGGGTGGTGAACTTACTAGCCTCTGACATGAATTTATGATTGTTTAGTTTAAGGCCTGTCAGTCTTGCTGGTATGTTTACTTACGCCCCCATTGCACCAGTGTAAAAAGTTTGTAAATGTAATTAGTGTCTATAAAAGGAAAAACATTGTGTTCCTAAATGTCTTTTTCCAGCCACGATCTCATAACATCTGTTAGTCCCATTGTATATGACATGGTAAATATATTGCCTTTTTTACCTCCACACAGAATCAGAGGAAAGAGTTACTTTTATTATTCACTTCAAATCATTTTATTCCTCATTGTCCTTTTAAGTGCTATGTGAGCATAAAATTACATGGACAGTTATAAAATTACTAATTTAAGACACTTTTTTAAACCCAAAATAAATGTAGAACATTTAATAAATAAAATATCCACAAAGAATACCCCCAAATATCAACAGCCAATATTTACATAATGGCTCAGCAATGACCTTAATCTTAAATTCTTGCAGAAATGCCATCATGTATTAAGACACATTTTAAAACAGAATTGAAAGCAGAAAAATTTATTTTTTCTGCCCATTAAATGCTAAATTCTAGTATTGTTTTAACTCTTTAAAATTGCTTTGTAGCTGTGTGCGTGTTTACATTTCTCTGTTAGTGCTCTCTACATCCACAAAAGGCTGTTGCTTGTTTTTATCACCCTTTCTGTAAAGTAGGGATGCACCAAATCCAGGATTCGGTTCAGGATTCAGCCTTTTTCAGCAGCATTCGGCCGATTCCTTCTGCCCAGCCGAACTGAATCTGAATCCTAATTTGCATGGGGAGGGAAATTGCGTGACTTTTTGTCACAAAACAAGGAAGTAAAAAATGTTTTTCCCTTCCCACCCCTAATTTGCATATGCAAATTAGGATTCGGTTCAGTATTCGGCCGAATCTCTCGTGAAGGATTCGGGGCTTCGGTCAAATCCAAAATAATGTATTCGTGCATCCTTACTGTAAAGAATTTCCTCCCTCCAATTTAATGTACTACGTATGTTCCACTGCTGGAAAAGGCTTTCCTCCTGAACTCTTTTAGTGCCCTTGATATACTTAAATGTTTCTATCATATCACTTCTCTCCTTTCTCTTTTCTAATCTGTACGGCTGGAGCATTTCCTGATATTATATTATTTTGTTGAACATGCATAGATGGCCCAACACATAAAGAGTAAGGCGAGACAAATAAGCAAATTCACCACCTAACTGTCATGAGGCAGCAGTTGGAAAAGGACAGAAGAACAAGTGGGTTAAGATAGGGTAAGATAGGGTACTAAATCAGCCAGAAAAGGACGTGCTAGCCGAGGGGTTGAACTATGCAGTGACACAACAACACATCCCAGTAGTTGAACTCTTCACAGCCACAGAATCTGCCATTAATAATAATCACATAAAAAAGGAAGAAGCGGAAAAACTCAGACTAAAAGTGTCAGCTACCTTGTCAAGTGCCAGAACACCTCCCCCTAACCTTACTACACAAGACAGAAGAGCGCTCAGTTCTCTTATCCTGCCAGCAGATAAAGGTTGATGCACAGTTGTGCTCAACAGAACGGATTACACTAGGCTATATGGCACAGGATAAAATAGTGGATAACAGATAACATTATGTTCTACAGAGCTTGTCTGCTGTGTAACCTGAGCCTTTTTTCATTTGAATGGCTGCCCCCATGGCTACACAGCAGCTTATTTATATAAACTATAGTAGTGTTTCTGAAGCAAACACAGCAGTTTTACTAGTGCAGGGCAACACTGCATTATATTTTTATTACTTTAAAACAACTTCATTTTTTGATGTCACTGGTCCTTTAACTTGATTAAAAGCATCCATTCCATTGAAAGGAGATCATAGCCTTCTTGCTTTCCTCCGTGTCCTCACCATAAAAACATCAACAGATATTGATTTCCTTGGCCGGGCAGTGGTTTTCAGAGTATTTCAGAAGAAACTGATAGATATCTCTATGCACCTGCAGTTTTCTTAATCATGATTGATAGCCTTTATGCCTCTCATCATTTGTATGTAAGTACTGTATATTTTTATTTATATAGAGCTACTTATATACACAGCAATGTACAACATAAAATACAGCATCATTTAGGTATGGAAGTGACAGTATAACATCAATAAAGTATCCAAAACGTATTAGTTCGTTTTCATAATGGAAAAGGGATCTTATCCTGAATACTTTCTTAGATCTCGCTGAGACCTTAAGTACATAAGGAAGCACTGCATATTTTTCAGAAGGACCAGTTTCACGTGTTGTGTTCTTCTGACACTCCAATCCGTCCTTGAAAGAGACAGCTAATATATAAATGATGAGCATGTGTGTTTTTACTGTTGCAGCTGCATCATGAGTCATTTGGGCATCATCAAATCACATAAAATGCATAATTTAATGTTCTCCGTTGCTGTGATTCACATATTTTATTGTTTTGAGATAATTTTAAAGATAAAACAAACACTCAGTCCAAGTAACTTTATCCAAGAACTGCATTTCCTACGCATTACATAAATGAAAGATATTTGCTTACGTAAATGCAGTTTTTTTTTCTTTGCAGTTAGGAGATTTATTTATGGTGATTCTTTTTCCCAAGGCAATTATAGTTAGAGGAACAATGGAGCCTTAGTATTAAATCAGTGTCAACTAAAAAAAGATAAAAGACAAAACTGCCTGTTAGTGTTGTCCACAACTACTAACATTTTTGTGAGGTCACTAAAAGCCTGACCCTAAATTTTATATGATCATGGCAATCCTTTATGAGCAATGGGAACATTAGCTTTTATGTTAGTTCATAGGATTGCCACAATTAGTTATCATAGACCCATTTAAATACAAATTGAGACAATTCAGATACAAGCTGCCATCTGTTTTACCCGCAATGCAATATTTGCATCAGCTGCAAGAGAGAAATGCCCGAGAACAATTGCATCCAATATATAATAATGCACACATCAGAATGGGAATTGAACACAGTTGGGCTGAAAATGTAAGGGTCATTTACTAATGGGAAGGTTGTGTGCAAAATGCAAAAAAATGGATGCACTTTGCACATTGCCTTCTTGCTAAAGAGAATTGTCACAGGTCTCTTGCACAATGGGAGTTTGGATGGACACAGCAGTGCTGAGTTAAACGATGCAGAAATTTAACGAGATGCTTTCAAGACAATACCTTCAATGGCCTCAGTTTGCATAATATTTGCATACATTTTTTGCACCACTATAGCGATTGCACTCGCAGCTGTAAATAATCGGAGAGCCTTTCTTTTAAACGATAAAGCAACTCAACAACCATCCTGTCTAACAGGCTTATTTCTATAGACTTTTTTGGGCCAGATTGAATTTCAGTAATTTTTTATTTCACATTATTAATGGTCCTTAAACTTGTTTATGGACCTTTTCAGCAGACTTTGGGATCCCCCTAGACTAATTTTGAAAATTGTAAATGGTTTAGCTCTGTATGATGCAGTTCTACTAAAAGACTTCCAGATTAAATTGATAACTATAAAATGCAATGCTCAATGCTAAAATTACTTTACCCTGAAAATACAGTCATCGTAAACTGTAGTATACCCATAACAATGGTGATAAAAGGCACTTTGATTCCATACTACAAAGTACTTTCCCTTCTACTCTACCAAAATGTCTTTAACATTATAATAAAGGGAAAGAATACGGAACTTGGATTACACAGAATGAATAATAATTGTGTAGTAAATTGTGCATAACTACCAAAGAAACAGCTGTGGAATTTAGACACATATGATGGGGAAGCCTTAGTGGGTATCATGCTATTATTTATGTGCAGCACCCCCCTTAGTCTGGAGTTCCTAAAAAAAAATGAATGTTATGTTTTGTAAAAGAGCTACAAAATTGGCACTTATAAATAAGTATTAGGTGCAATTTTTAACAAGTGAAATTCACATGTAATAGCTGAATTACATTTTTTCATGGATTTTTACACATAACGAAGGAAGACAACTGCATATTAAAAATGAGGTAAAGAGTCTTATAACCTGAGCTTTTATTTTAAAGTGTCTTTAGAAAAAAAAGTGAAATTTGTTTGTTATATAAAAAAAAATCAGTGTTAACAGCTCATATGGAAGAACAGTAATTTTTTCAGGCTTTAGTACTGGCAGCATGTCCAGCAAGCTGGCCAAGTAAATGATTTTACTAGTGTCCTTTTATGACATCAATCCTTCTCTGACATAGACAGTGCCAAGAGGCCAATCATATGCCAGGCTTCAGAATAGTTTCTGCATTTTGAAGCCTGTGGGGGCTGCTAAGTATTGACCTGGAAAAGGACTTAAGTAAGAACTCAGTTGACCCGGATGGTTTCAGTATACAATAATATAACTTTAAATAGATTTCAGCGAGATCGGTTTTACTACAGAAAAATGTTCTGGTATACAACCGTTTTCTTTTTCTTTGAAGAAACGTACAAATGTATCTTACATATGGAACAATCTGTCTGTCCAGATAGCCTGGGCCAACACTTTCAAAGAGAGCAGCCAGTATGCATGCAGCTTCTATTGTTTTCTTTAAATGCGTTTCTTTGCATTGCCTTATGCAACTTATACGTGATACATTTAATGAAGAAAAAAAAAATGATTATATATGTTAGTACCTGTGGAGAAGTGTACTTGCCTTACCTGGTTTGAGTAGCACAGCAGGTTTGGAGGGCACCATCTTCTGCTGCTTGTCTTCCAATTAATTTTTGAAATGGAACATGGCGACAACTCTTGCTGTGCTACACTTTTTCAGTACAAGTGAAGCAAAAGGGGCAGTACTGAGGGGCAGCAGTGGTACGGTTCTTAAAGGAGAATGAAAGGCTAAAACAAAGTAAGCTTTATCAGAAAGGTCTATATAAATACACCAATAAACCCTCAAAGTAATGTTGCTCTGAGCCCTCTGTCAAAAGAAACACAGCATTTCTTTCCTTCTATTGTGTATAAATGGACTTCTGTATCAGACTTCCTGTTTTCACTTTAAACCTCCAGGTCATGGCTTGAGCATGCTCAGTTTGCTCCTCTCCTCCCTGCTGTAATCTGAGCCCACAGCTATGAGTGAGCAGGGAAACTCAGGTAGGAATTGATGTCACACCAAGAAAATATGGCAGCTGCTATCCGAAACAAACAGAGAGAACTTCTAGAGCTGTTTACTCAGGTATGGTAAAGCATTCTACAGAATAAATAGGGTTCTAGCTTGCACTATTGTGGCTAATCTATTGGCAATAAACTGCTTTGCTAGCTTTCCTTCTCATTTAAGGGAGAGGGAGGCCTCATCAACGATATTCACATAAATAAGTACATTTTGTTCTCCTTTAATAATCAAGAAGCAATTTCAATGCTACAGGTTAGAATAGGAAGACCTCTTAACAAAAATTAAAAACTAAATTGACATGCAAGTCACTACTATGAGGGACCTCACATCAAACATAAAAAAGTAGATTCATAAAAGCAACAAGAACAGATGGCAAACTATCCTATACTGGATGGAATGTTAGTAATATATTGACCAGGCTAGATGGAGTCCCATCAGGCAAGAACCGCCAAGTCATATAAGGCAATAATGTATAATGTCCTCTTTTTATTGTGTGCATTCTTAATATGATGCAAGCATTCCTTAACATACCTCTTGGGCAAGCACGCTTACTTTTTTAGACGCATACATACTGGTTTGTTTATGCAATTTTCTGTTACTGTTTCTGATGCAGATGTTGTAGATGTTTATTGTAGGAGTTTAAATAGATGGTCTTAAATTTAAAAAAAAAAGTGTATATTGCTTGTTTATATTAGTGGGAAATCTATGAATAGACTGACTACCTAATTCACACATCAGTAGTGTTTTCATTAAAATAGTTCAATAAAGGTTTTGTTTTAGGGTTCTTACAGATTAGCATTTGAAGCGGCACTCCCCTGCGTTCCATTTTTATGCGTTCAGCCGCAGGGGAGTGCAGGAGTAGACGCATTCATTTTTTTACAATTGGGCTGTACTTACACAGGTGCATGTAGTAGGGATGTAGCGAACCGCCGACTATGTGTTCGCGAATGCCGTTCGCGAACACCGGCAAAAAATGCGAACAGTTCGCGAACTTCGAACATCCGAAAATCGTTCGATTCGAACGATCGAAGGATTTTAATCGTTCGATCGAAGGATTTTCGTTCGAATCGAATGATCGAAGCCATTCGATCGAATGATTTCATTCAATCCAATGGCTTCGATCGTTCGATTCGAACGAAAATCCTTCGATTTTAGCGGTCGAAGGAATCAAATGGTCGAATGGTCGAACGATTTTTGACGCGAACGCCTCGTGCGACGTTCGCGAACTTGCGGCGGACGCGAACAGTCGAAGTTTGCGCGAACTAGTTCGCCGGCGAACAGTTCGCTACATCCCTAGCATGTAGGTGCCAAACGCAGGTCGAGACGCAACATGCTGCATTTTTCCTGCATTCGACACCTACATGCGCCTGTGTGAGTACAGCCCCATTGAAAAAAACTGAATGTGTCTACTCCTGCGCTCCCCTGCGGCTGAACGGAACGCAGGGGGGCCTAAAGAAAGCAATATATTCTGAATAACTCATCGCTTACACATGGGACTAGTTGGTTAAATGTTAGAACAATTTAACCCGATGTAGTTTGATCACTACACAATATTCCAGTCCTATGTAGATCTTCTGGGCTAATGAACCTGTAAATACAGTTATTAGGCTAATGCCACATGTAACTGATTATTGGGCAAGAATCAGCCCCTCCACTGACATCACTCTTCTCCTGTGACTGCACCTCAAGCCACTGCAAAAGGAGCAGATTTTGGTACCGAAACACGGAAGTATGCATCTTGGCGCTAAAATCTGCTCCATGTGCCTGCAACTATAGTAGGTTGCTGCAGTCGCTCCAGGTGAAGTGGCAGGAAAAGGCTAATGACAGTCTAGGCACTGATTTTCAGTCTGAATTTAGTTTCCTGGAAAGGGTTAATCGTTGTGCCGGGATGTCAATGTTTAATTGCTTAGCTCAGGCCCTGCACTATTCTATTGAGCAACATGCCATCATCATCTTTCTTGTCCCAGTTATCCATTTAGGTTTTACTTAGTTCCAACTTTATTGTATTGTCTATGCATACAGTTCAGGTAGTGATTAACCCTTTCCTTGTCCTTTAAAGTTACATTTTTATTTTCCTTTTGAGCTCAGTATAAAGGATAAAGGTCTATTCTGTCACTAAAACAGTCTCAAAAGCTTTAAGCATGAAACAACACAGAACCACATTGTGTACCACAAAACCACAAAATTGTTTCTGTGACATGAATTATTGGCATTTGCCAAAACATAATTTTTTTTTTTCTGTAGCAAATAGACAAAATAGACAAATAGACATATATAATTGACTGTTCAAATTAAGCAGTGTTATACAGAAAAAAAGTCATGAGGGTTGTGCAGAGTGATATCAGGTACAATGTTTGCCAGCTTTCAAACAGTAAACCTGTAAATGCTAATTCTAATTGGCTGTTATTAGATCTGGAAAAACGTTGCACCTGTTTTTACATAAGTCCACAGCAAGAGTAGATTGGGCTTCACTAGTGGGCTGGGTTCAGTTTCCTTTATAAAAGTTTGTGACATTGGTTAAATACTTTAAGTTCTATATTGCATGGAATGAATTATCCTTTATATTATGTGTGCATATTACTGGGTATGTTTAGTGATGCTATTTACTATATGAAGATATTAAAAAAAAAATATTTAAATACAATGCAGTGTGCTATATTTATTATATATAATATCCATTTTGGCATTATAATCTAATGTTACATAATTATTATATTCATAAAATATTAGGTATTGTGATTGCCTCTGTATAAATCGCAATGTAAAAATGCTTGCCTCGAGTGAATGACATGTTATATGATCTGCGTGCTCGTTTATTTATTATTGAGGAAAACCACAAGTACATTTTAATTAATCATTTTGTCAATACAAGTAACAAAATGAAGGAAAATCATTCATTCAAGCTAGTAAATCTTGCCTAACGAAAGAAGAAAAGCCACAACCATGCTTTTCAGGAAAAGCCTGTATTAAGAAAGAACTTGTAAACATTAATGGAGCAAAGATGCATCATATAAAGTACTATACTACCAAAAAATAATGGTTTACTTAGAAAAGAAATTATCAGAAAAGTTTCCATCATTCTGATTTTCCCCCTTTGGAAATGTATTTAATTATGACAAATTCATTACATGCCAAGCTGATACGCACATTTTCCCATTGTGCCTAAAAAGTCATGTCAGCAAGCTGCCCATTATAACAATATGCACATTATTTTGGCTGATATACTGGACATCTGGGAGCATTGTGGGATTATTTTTTTCTGTTAAAAGTTGAGACATTAGCTGCGGGCTAAGGAATGGCCAAAGTATGATAATTACAGGAACATCAAAATACATATATGAAGATAATATTCTCCCAGATGCAAAGAATATTTGCCTTGTAAAATAGGCATGCAAAAAAGGAACCACAGTATCAGGACTTTTCATTTTTTTAAGTTTTACACAATAAAAAAATAGATGGCTTGGGTTAGTCATCTGCCTTAAGTAAAAAAAAAAGAACAAGGAAAGAAAAGAGGAAGTTTACGGTAAATGCCATAATAATAAATAAAGTCAAGAATGTATAAAAGTACTTTATGTGAATACATCAGATCTCATATACAAGTGACTAGGTTAAGCTTTGTTTTAGAAAAGGACTTACTGCACAAGGATCGAGTACTCGCAACTGGGCCAGGCAAGGGTGCCAAATGCATACTCTAGGAAGGAGTTGGTAAGGAAGGAGCTGGGTGTAGTCAGACAGGCCAGGCCAAAACCAGATAACAGTAGCAGAATTGTGAGAGAGAAACTGAAGGTCAGCAAAAGGCGGGGGTCAGAACTAGGAAGTCACAGAGGGGACATTAACAGGTAGCAGGAGTCAAAGGAACAGCAATCACAGGTTACAGAGCACCTAGGACCATTGACCTAGGGCAGTGAGTTAGCGCAGAGCAGGGAATTATATAGGGAGACTAGTAGCACCTGTAAACAATTCGATTAAAGGCTCATTCGCTGGCTCAATGGTGGGATAGAGATGTACCAGTCAAGGTAAAGATAAAATCCACATTTGTTAGTTCATTTAAAAACATTGGCTTCTGACGAAGCGACCATTATAGTCATAAAACGCATAGAGCCATGCACGAGCCATGCACTCCCCTGCCTTGTTCATCCATCATTGAACTTTCAATGTTTTTAAATGAATTAATAAACGTGGGATTTTATCTTTACCTTGACTGGTACATCTCTATCCCACCATTGAGCCAGCGAATGCGCCTTTAATCGAATTGTTTGCTTCATCCCACCTGACCAGAGTGGAACGCTTGAACTGGATGGAGGGATAGAGTTCTCACCATACCTCGTATGTGGAGGTTGTTTGCATGTGTATGTTTTCTTAGTAGCACCTGTAGCCAGATTAACAACAGCTGAGAGAACCATGACCATAGCTGTCTGCTTCTATAGCTGTAATGGTTGGCAATGGTTGGCACCCTAAATCCAGAACCGATGCCAAGCACCCTTGGCTCGTGCTTCTGCCTGTAGCAGCCACCTTTGGCCTTAGGAGGAGCCCTCAGCTACTCAGATGCTGCCAGTTCTTATAACGAGAGGTGCAAGGCGAAGGGTTCTGGACAGGCAAAGGGGCACAACTGAATGCAAAGTCTTTGGGCAGAAGGTCGCGGTACAAGGCGTTAGACAGAATCATAGTCAGATCAGGCTGGGTCACGGCAGACAGTATAGAGTATAAACGAAGTCAGGCAGGCAAGGGTCAAACCAGGAAGTCAATCAGAGGGATAAGCAGAAGAGGTAGTCGGTTTTCAGGCAAGGGTCAGGATCCAGAAGTCAGAATAATCGAAAAGCCAGGCAGGGGTCACAACAGGAATCAAGAATAGAATAATAAGTAGCTCAACGCTCAGAAGCACCAGGAACAAACTCCTATAATGAGCAATGTGAAAAAATGCTTTAAGGCTTTGAATTCTTTTAATTTTCGCGCCACTGCGCGCTGACATTTCACGACAGTGCACATGTGTAAATAAACCAGGAAGCTGTGCACCGCACACACCTTAACTATTACACTTTTGCGGCCCAGAGGAGCGGCAGCGTGTCGGTTGTCCCCGCCGAGGAGGCTGCAGGCATCCCTGCAGACCTCCTCCCACTAGACCACCAGTGTGAGTTATCACGATAGCACAGCAGTATAAGAACCTGTGCAGCAACCTACAGGTTCAACTCTACCAGGCAGGATGTTCTCTAAAGAAGTTGACCAAAAAAAAACAAATAAGAGCTGCAAGACCAACTGCTGCTGACCAACAATACAATTACAGCTGCAAGACGATTTAATTCTCCCATGAGAATGCTGCTTTCTTTACTAGTATTTTAGATTAATAGATTATTGTGTAAATATGGCTTCATTATAGTACACTGCATTCAAACACTAACTACAGCTCAAGAGTTAAAGCATGCTGATATTTGTAGTCCAACAACAAGTACAGAAGTACCTTCTTCCATCTCATATATGACCCATTTTCCTAAGAAAGTGACCTTTAGCTCCAGTCTTAAGGGACTAATGTCCAGCTTGCCTTAATCTAATGTATAAAACAGACTAGTGCTCACCAAGAGCATAATTTAAACCTTTACTTTCATACGTCCCTGAGGTCTTAAATGGATGCTCTCGGTCTTGAAATATGCCAATAAGTTACCAGTGGCTCAAATATCCCTTTTTTAAGTGTAATTTTGTAAGGAACTGAAAAAACACAAAACAAAAAAAAAAATACAGTCAGAAATTGAGGGTTTAATGCAGTTTTAAAACTAATGGTATAATTACATATTTATTCATATGTCTGTTGTATTGTATTCAATTGTTGTCATACACAGTGGGGTTCATTTACTTGGATGTATTGCATACACATATCCTGAAGAGTCAAGAGAGCACAGTTTATGCACAGTTTATTCTTTCCCCAGAGGTGCACTTTCATACTGATATTCCATGCCATTACATATGCAACAACCTAGTAGTGGTGAATGATTGGGGCTATAGAAGTCAAGTGAAGAATGACAGTATGTCACCATAAAATGGAGCCCCAATGTATAATGCACATTTATGCTGCAACTTCAATCTAATCCCTGTTCAGTTTGGAAGACACCACAAAAAACTTGATAATTTTCAAATAGTGGGCCATATTCAATTTGAATCTTACCCATAAGTTTTTATTGATAAACCATAAAATAATAGTTTCTTATTGCATCTGGGTCATTGTACCGCAAATAATGATTTTTTTCAGTTGCTTTGTATTTTCTGTTATTTTAAAAATCAAGTCAATATTAGTGGTATGCTATTTGAAAACAATAAATCCTGTGAATATGTACAGTACTACCCTGGAAGGCTAATCCTGTAGACTGCTGTATGCTGGGGTCATAGACTACATGGTACTAGAATGATTGTTGCAAAAACTTGGCACTTATTATAGTTTATAATATCAAGAAAAATCAGATAAAAAATCAGATACATAAAAAATAAAAGTTGTGGTCTAACAACTCATAGCTATCAATCAGAAGTTAGGTTTACTAGACTTCTGATGATGTGCTATTGTCTACTAAACATTTTGGCTTTTATTACATTATCCAATTCTGTTATGTCGTCAAATACATTTATGATGTGAGTGATTTGCTTTTCTAGAAGACACCAGCAATACATGTAAAATAAATGTAACCAATGTAGACAGATGTACCATAAACGTGTTGATTTATTATGGCCTATCTTTCTGACTGTTGCAAACATTTGAAATTGCTTTCTCAGAATATTTATTAAATGAGAAATACAACTTGCCCATGTAAAAACTCTAACGCCTAGAAAACTATGTGAAAATATCATATTTCTACAGCAGGAACATTTTCTTCGGAATTTTAGGGACTGGAAGCATAAATGATTTCATAATGTAAAAAAGACACAAAAGTAATACAGGGTACATAGCTAACATATAATGCTCTAGCAGTCTCCCTTCGGCAAAACAATTTCCCATAAGTGCTGAGTGCAAGTACCAAAGGCTAATTGTTCTGCTGAAAGCAAGCTGTAATGAGTTGGAAGTGACACATACAGCACTGGCTTTTGGACCATTCATCTACCTCCAGGTACTTATTGAGCATCCCTGTGCAAGAAACATGTCCAAATTGAAAAATACCTGCCCCAGAGGCACCCACATGAAATAAAAATAAATTGAGAAAAATTCCCAGAAATATGATCTATTTTACAATGTTTGATTGTTAAGGATATATTCCTAATAGAGAGTCATAATTCTCTTATGGAATCATGGTTCCTGGCATTGCTCAACAGCACTATCATTGTAACAATCAGTTACCAATCAGCTTTTATCAATCTGCAGCACATAAAATAATGAGAGTTCATTTTTTTACAGTTTGTTACACTTTATAAATAAACATCAAAATTGGTTAGAATAGCTATAGACTGGTATAGACCCTTCTGTTCTGGATGTTTCATAATCATCAATACTATGTTATTATTTGTCCTACCAATGCCTTCAAAAGAACTACTGGTATAGTTTGAATGAGACCCCAGCCAGCTCTCTTTTGTAAGGTCTCTTTAAGGACAACTGGCAGGTCACTGGTTTGCGACTTAGTACAATTTTATTTAAGAACTAACCCATTATGGACTAATTTCAATTAATTAAAGTTTATGTATAACCTCTTTAGTCTCTGACATAGTTTCTTTCTGACCTGCTTCTACTACTAAATATGCTGATAACGCTATTCTATAATACATTTTAATAATTGAAAGCTATGCTATTATAATACTATCAGGAAGCCTTTGCCATTGTTCAACAAACTGATTTTACTGCCAGAGAAAACATGAATTGCCTAAGATGACGAACAACATATAATGGAATCTACAATAGAAAAATAAATGGGACCAACAAGCAATTGCATTTAAAAGGTAAAAGAAGGTAAAGGTAATAGAAATACAGTCTTTTCACAAAAAACAAAAGGTAATTTCTTGAGCTTGATGGAAAGATTTCCCTTTCTGTAGCTCAACATAGTGAGGCCGGTTAAATGACAACATTATCTGCTAGGTTTGATGGCAAGTAAATGAATACCAAAAAGGCTTGGATTTTGGTGAAAGTAAAATATGCAGAGTCACACAGCCACAGATCTCTGTGCTCAGAAACAGTGCAGAGGCCTGCTGCAACTCATCTAGCATTGAAGGCAAAGTCTAAATACATGTCAGAGTACACCCATGCATGCACTTTGCACCTTCCACATCATAAAGATGATGCAAAAACATAAAATGTGAAATATATAATGTATACAAATATTTCATTTAAAATAACAAAAAAACAAAACAAATGCAAAACAATAGAAAAATAGCTTTCTGAATAGCAGTACATGGTTGGGGGTTGACTAACTAAGGGTGGCAGAGTAGTATAAAAGCAATGGCATTTATAGGGATGGACAAACTGCACATATAGTACAGCAACTATCATTTCTGAACAAAGCATCTAACAGACCAAGACATATGCAAAATAGTTATTATTCAGCATGCTTCAAAATCTTTTGAACTGTACATTAGAAGTGTATTGTTACATGCATCCCCATTCCATGAGTATGCTTACAAAACATTGTAGAGACACAGGACAGAAGTCATAGTAAGGGACAGGAACTCAACGTAGAGACAAAAATCTACTTAGAAATGTATCAGGACACCAAGAGAAAATCAAACAGCCAACACAAAAACCGTGATGTACAGTAGTAGGCTATAAAGAAATATTTTCATTCACTAATTAGAAAATGGAGTATTAGGCACTTAATTGTTCTACAGGTGTGGGATCCCTTATCCAGAAACCTGTTATTCAGAAAGTTCCGAATTACAGAAAGACTGGCTCCCATCGATTCCATTATAATAAATTAATGCAGATTTTCAAAAATGATTTATTTTTTTCTCTGGGTCAAGTAAAAGGTACTGTTTTATTACTACAAACTATGAACTAATGACTCCTTATTGGAAGCAAAACCAGCCTATTGGGTTTATTTAATATTTACATGATTTTCTAGTAGACTTAAGGTATGAAGATCCAAATTACAGAAAGCTCTGTTATCCAGAAAACCCCAGGTCCCCAGCATTCTGGATAACAGGTCACATATCTGCACTAGGCAGCTGCAAGGAGTAACATTACATACAGATATATAGGTGATAATGGAACAACTCACAGTATACAATATATCTCAATCAGTGCAAGACCTAGATATTATAAGCATTGCCATCTTCGATGTGTAGAGACGTTTAGAAGTGGCAAAATGCAGGAGATGCTGAAATATATCATAGCCACTGCTATATTTTTTCAATTCTCTAGAACTGCTCTTTGAATCCTCAGGAAATAATTTCAAATGGTCAACATTATGGATGGTTCTACCATCCATAATGTTGACCATTATGGATGGTTCTACCATCCATAATGGTCAACATTATGGATGGTAGAACTTTGGTTCTACCATCCATGATCCTTATTAGTTAATGGAGGGAAGCTTTCTTAGAATGTATCCAATGACATTTCAAATATAAGCAATTTTTATATTAGTATTTACTGTATATAAAAAGTTTACACCATTAGCTTGATAATACTGAATATGAAATGCCACCATGCAAAAAATTAGATATTGTCTGAATACTTGCAACATTCTATTAATGAGCTTGTTTTTTCATCACCTTGCAGAAAACTCCTTGCTGGACATGTGCAGTTTCTTTCTCTGTTAATTAGTTTATTTTGTGTTTGTTATTTTTTTTAATAAGTAAATTGGTTAAGGTGCCTTCATACAGGAAAGGGAGAAGTGGAATAAGTGCCAAGTGACTACAATTTTAACTAAAGTGTCTGCACCAGTTCTTCACCCTTTCCTGCTTGCCTGACTCTGCTTACAAAGGTGCTCTATCCTGTTTAAGAGATTTCTTGTTAAGGATATGTCACAAACAGGACTGCACTTAAAAAGAGGTACCTTGATTGAAAACACATGGGGAGTTTTGGGTTAATACATTGAAAATGTATGCATTCTCTATGCAGGCTTACATTTTGAAACCATTTTAATTATTAAATTGTACACATAAGAACTGATCTTATGTAAATGAAATATAGGTATGGCTATCCAGAATGCTCAGAACCTGGGGGTATCTGGATATGGTCTTTTTATTATTTGGATCCCCATACCTAATGATTTAAACATTAATTAAACCCCATTAATTAAACACAATGGGGGGAATTCACAAAAGTGTCGGTAAAATAAGTAACCCAGAAGAGGCGGTCGACAAATTTGTAAAATGTCGTACGAACGGCAAATTCACAAAGGCAGATGTTACCATCTCTGAATGTCTCGTAAGTCCGACACTTTTCTAAAATGTCGTATATCTTTTCATCGTACAAACGACATTTACCAAGACTTTTCAAAAGACAATTTGACCGACATTTTCGTTTTGGAGAGCCTAAAGTGTCTGAAAAATTGTCGGTAAAAAAAATGAGTTTACGAGTAATTCATAAAAATGTCGGGAAAAGTGGCGCCGAAAAAACCACGCCCACTTTTAACTACACTAATTCAAAAGTGTCGTACCTGTAGGAAAATTGGCGGAGAAATGCTCTGTGAATTTGTCGGCTGTTGCTACGACACTTTCTACGACATTTTAAAGACATTTTTTCGTTCCCGACACTTTTGTGAATTCCCCCCTAAATCTTACCAGCAGAATCTTCATCCAAGATGTGCTAAGTCTACTCTGCAAAGGTTCTCCAACTAATGACTTTGACTTATTTGATACTGTTGTGGATATTAAATGTTTTGTACGAAAATTGTTACTTATAAAACATTTCTTTGAGCAAACTGTGGATATTTCTACATCTGAATGAACCAAAATAGGCCCACAAGAATTTCTACAATCTAGATTTAATACCTTTCAAGAAATAATCGCTTCAGCTGGAAATTGTGTCAGATATAGGGAAAGTAAGTGCTGTGTCACCATCTGTAAAGGAAAAGGAAAGCTATGGAGGCATTTTTTTGCCAATAGATTAGCTGCAATAGTGCAAGCTAGAATGCTATATTTATTCTCTAGAATGTTTTACCATACCTGAGTAAAAAGCTCTAGATGCTCTCTGTTTGTTTAGGATAGCAGCTGCCATATTAGCTTGGTGTGACATCACTTTCTGCCTGAGTCTCTCCCTGATTACTTATAGCTCTGGGCTCAGATTCAGCAAGGAGGGGAGGAGGGAGGGAGAGAGGTGCAAACTGAGCATGCTCACACCCAGGGCAAGGAAGTTTAAGCTGAAGGCAGAAAGTCTGATACAGAAGCCCATGTGTACCCAATAGAAGAAAAGAAATGCAGTGTTACTTTTGATAAAGGACTCAAAGCAGCACTACTTTGATGGTTTACTGGTATATTTAGGTGGACCTTTCTGATAAGGCTTACTTCGTTCTAACCTTTCCTTCTCCTTTAACCAAAAAATTCACCAATTCTACTAACTTTTACCCAGTTCACCTAACCTAAGGGATAATACTATAATCATGTTTCAAAAACAAGTTGAGTTAGAACTAACCAATCATTTTAAAAATGTAAAAGATGTTTCTACACAAAATAGAAAAAGTTCGAATTTAACCCCTGAAGAATTGAGTGCATTAAAAACTTTAAAATCTGAAAAAGATATACGTAGTCATCAGAAAAGCAGACAAGGGAGGACAAATAGTCATCCTAAACAAGCTGTAAGACAGCTTTCCGACAAGGAATGTTACAAACCACTTACCTTGAACCCAAAAATTTTAAGCCTGAGATAAATAACCTTATTGAAAATGCTCATCAAAATGATGTTATTGATAAAAAGACTGGTGAATACTTACGCGTCGATTTCCCTTAGACTCCCATCTTTCATCACTTACCTAAGATACACAAACAAGATAGGCCACCTCTAGGAAGACCCATCATTGCAGCCATTGGTTCCCTTGGAGAGAAACTTTGTGAACTAATAGACCATTTTCTACAACCCCTAACCTTGAGGTTACCAAGTTATCTAAGGGATAGTGGCCATGTGCTACATGTGTTTGACAATTTCAGTTGGTACCAAAATTACAATTGGGCCTCAGTTGACGTCACTTCCCTCTACTCGTGTATACCTTACAATCTTGGTCTTACCACCATTAGATATCACCTTTGTTGTTACAGTTCCTATAATAATAAAAATACCATAACATTTATTCTAGAATCAATTTCCTTTCTCCTCACACACAACTATTTTCTCTTTAACCAACAATATTACCTCCAATGCTGTGGCACAAAAATGGGTGTAAAATTTGCCCCTTCCTTTGCAAAATTATTTCTTGGTCGGTGGGAGGACATGATCATTTTTAATGAATTAAATATATACAAAATATACATTGTCTACTTTGGTCCCTGTATTGACGATATACTTTAGTCTGATCAGGCACAGAGTCACTCTTTGTAAACGTCATCTCTTTTATTAATGAGAATGATCTAAACTTGAAATTCACTTTTGAATATAACACACAGTCTTTAAACTTTCTTGATATCAGACTTGTTTCTCATAATGATAAAGTTCTCACTATACTCTATAGAAAACAATGTGCCGGCAACACAATTCTATATGCTAAATCTTCTCACTCAAGTGACTTAATTAAAAGTATACCCTATGGACAATTTCTAAGATTGCGTCAAACATGTTCCTCCTTTGATAACTTTATATTAGAATCATGCCAATTGTGTAACAGACTCCTAGAGAGAGGTTACAACATGGCAAATCTAATAAGGACATTAACAAAAATGCATATGAAGTGACAAATGCATATGAAGTGACACAGTCTCTTTAAAAAATATATATCTAATTATATGTGTAATCATATAGACCTTTCCTCATCTCACATTGAATCTTCAAAAACTGAAAATATCAATGTAGAAACGCTGTCTTAATCAAATCAAAAAGAGTGTTAATAAAAATTTGGCCATTTTACGTACTGATTCTGTACTTGATAAAATTCCAGGACCCTCTTGCCGTTTTGTCTCAAGACATTCAAAAACTATCCGTCATTTTCTTTCCCCAAGCCTCATAGAGGATAAAAAACCTACACTTACCTCCTGGCTAACTAGAGTTGGTATGTATAAAGATTCTAGTATTACGTGTAACTATGTCAAGAAAACAACTACCATTTCTTCCTCTGGCTCAGGAAAAATATATAATATATGATTAATTGTAACTCTAAAAATGTGGTGTATTTGATTACATGTAAAAAATGCCTTCAGCTGTATATCGGCCAAACTAGTCGAATACGTAAAGAAACAACATATTCTGAACATTAAAAATGAAAACAGCTCGACTACAGTGGCCCAAAATTTTGCTAGCTGTACAAATAGGTCCCTCAACTGTTTCTCAGTGATTGGTATAGAACAAATTTCATTGCACATTAGAGGTGGAACTTCTGTAGACAGACTCTAAAAACAAGAAGAAAAATGGATTTTCTTTTTAGGAACAAGACAACCCCTCAGGAATGAACTTAGATTACAATGTATCCTGTTTTGTCTAAAAGTCTTTGAAATTCTGTCTAAAAAATACCTCCAACCTCTTGTATTTAAAGTTATCTGAAAAATACTAAAACTGTCACCTTAGCCGTAAAAATATTTAATTTACAATTTTTTGCAAAAAGTATTTCTCTATGGTGTAAAAATATGTTTTAACATGTTGATTCTATGTGAACTATGTTTTTTCTTGACAAAGTAATCACTTATGTATTAACCTTTTTAATTGGCTGTCCTAAATACTTCTCTGATTAGTGTGTTCCCATTTAAATATCACTGACTGTACAGAATACCCCCAGCCTATGACTAAGTGCCCACAAGGCACGAAACGCATAAGGCCACCTCTGAGATGTTCCTTTTTGCATAATAAACATTTTTTTATTTGCATCATATTTTGGAGTGAAGCCCAGTTTTGTGCCAGCCTACAATTGAATCGGGAATGTATGACATTACCTCCCAAAGCTGAAGGTCTGGGGCTTGAGCACCTGGACCCCATGTTAGTGTAGGGATGTGTAAAATAGCCACCCCTAGTATTTTGTACAGGCAGTCCCTCCATGTTATGGACACCTAACTGGGTCCTAAAATACAGTTGGGAGGGGTACTGTTTGCTCTTTCTGCTCTAAGCTAGGCCCCTGCTGCTTCTCACAGTGACCAGCAGATGGCACTGTGCTGGGATATAAAAGTCTCTGAAGTCATGCTTTCAGGGTCCATTTTGTGTTAGCTCTGACCTGAACAGGCAGGCAGAGCTCTGTGGAACCTAGACAGGTCAGGTCTAGTAAGAATAGGCTACTCACCATTATAGGTTATTCTAGGAGTAACAGACAGACAGGTTATTTAGCTGAGCAGCTCCAGGCTCCGACGAGGAGAGTCAGAGGGATTAAGATCCCGGGTACTAATAGCCCAGAAGTAGGGACTAAGTGTATAGGAACAGGGTAAATAGATTCCCCTCAGGTTCCACTTAGGGAAAAGGCTGAAAGCTGGTTGTACCTTTATTGCTGCTGAGCAAGTCCTTTTGCCCGTGGGGACTAATACTGACCACATGGTGTTGTGAGTATTGCCTATTCAATGTGATGCTAAATCCTGTCATGCTCTATTGTATACTCCACTGAGGATTGTGTATGTTTAATAAATCAGTTCATGTTTAAAGTGATACTGACACTAAAAAATGAATTTTAGCATATGAATGCACATTAAATGTTACCTATAGGTCATGTTGATCATTTTTTGCTGAGAGGTTTGTTTTTGTATATAATTGTTAGTTGAAGTTCCTTAGCCTGACTCTCTGACACTCTGACTTTGCCAACCTCACTGTCCCATCTCAGCCTGTTAGTTACAGTTTCTAATGCTAACGGACTTCTGCTGCACAAATATGGCAGCCCCCTCATACAGGAACATGGGGGATCAGACAGGTAATGTAAAAGCATCATGCAAATACTTTATGGCAAAGTTAGAAGTAGCTTGCAAAGCCAATATTATAATAGATGTAAATAAAGTTTAATTTCAGGTGTCAGTATCTCTTTAAGTTATAAGAACCACTGGCGCCCAATTATTATACCCTGAACCAGTTACAGTTGCACTATACCCTGCCGCCACACCGTTGCGAGGGCTCACTCCCTAAGATTACAGGTCTCATTCGGGGCACATTTATTGGGAGTGAAGCTCAATAGTGGTGTACAATACACACAATTTACTATAGCGCTACATTAGTATTGGTAACCTTACTGCTTACAAGCTCACAATACTGGACATTTTTCCCATATTTCTTTTCCCCCTTTTTTTCCCCCTTTTATTAATATGTATTAATTAAACCCAACAGAATGTTTTGCCTCCAATAAGGATTATATTTTTGTTAGGATCAGGTACAAGCTACTGTTTTACTATAACAGAAAAAGGAACTCTTTTAAAAATTGTAATTATTTAATCAAAATGGAATCTATGGAATATGGCCTTCAATAATTTAGAGCTTTCTGGATTATAGGTTTCCACATAATTGATTCCATACCTATATATATATATACACTTATAAAGGGTACATATTTTCAGTTTCAGACTTTCCATACCGGTTTCCTTAACATTAATTAAATTTTTACGTAATCTTTATTTACATTTTCAAACGCAGTAGCATTTTCCCTAAATATGGTATCTTCAATGGCAAATTTTAATTTGTAGTCTTTTTTTCCTTATTCAGAATGCTTCTTATTCGCTTAACAGGTAGCACTTGTTTTGCACAGATCAGATATTTACTTAAGGAAAGAAAAACTAACACTGGAATGTAACAAACCAAAACATCAACAGAAATGTTTCCAGGTGCTGGAGCATGATTTTTTAGGAATTGAATTACCTACATGTTGTTATTTGTGGAAATCCAAACAAAGAAGCTTTTCTGGAAAGAAGCCAATAAAGAAACAGATTCATTAGTGATTTCATTTTCTACAAGTACAATGTGAAACAATCTTAGGCACCCCCTGAATCATTTAAAGTTGACTATTTGAAAATGCTAATCTGAAAATAAAACAAGGCAGAGGTGTTTATTTAATATTTCACCAAGTGACAGAGGTACACTTCCAGTGTAATATTTATCCAAATCAATTTCTGGATAAAGAGAAAGTCAAATATAATGGAAACCCCCAGAAACAGTATACTAAATATGGAAACCTCATAAAATATTCTAAACCAGTCATTATAAGTAAAAAATAAAGTTTATTAGGACAAAGACAAAGGGAATAGAAATGTGTTTCGTGTCTGATGGGGCATTTACTCATAGGCGCATGGGGCACAGTCTATGAGTAAGGGGCACATTTACTAAGCTCGAGTGAAAGATTCGAATGAAAAAAACGTCGAATTTCGAAGTATTTTTTTGGGTACTTCGACCATCGAATAGGCTACTACAACCTTCGACTTCAATTCGAATGATTCAAAGTAAAAATTGTTCGACTATTCGACCATTCGATAGTCCTAGTACTGTCTCTTTAAAAAAAACTTTGACTACATACTTCTGCAGTTTAAACCTACCGAGATACAATGTTAGCCTATGGGGAACGTCCCCATCACTGTTCTAAGCTTTTTTTGATCGAAGAAAAAAAAAACGTTCAAATTCTTTGTTTCAAAGGATTTTATCGTTCGACTTTTACTTCGATCGATCGTAGGATTTGCTGTAAATCCTTCGAATTCCTTGTTTAATTCTTGGAGAGCTTATGTTATACAGGTGACTAACCTTAAAGCTAGTCACATTTATGTAAAGACTGCATGACATTAGATCGTGTCAAGGCATCAGGCTATTTACAGTATCACAGACAACCATTCTTTCATATGTAACAAATGTCCTTCATTGGTGGAGGCTGAAATCTCAAATACATATAGCAGGTTACAGGTATACATTTATGTATTGGTAATATTAGTAATTAATTAGGTAAGTATGTATCAGAGGGCTCAACACGTTTCATGTAGCTCTGAAGTTCGGCATTAGTCTTGACTATTTTAGTTTTGGCAGAAAGGCCCAGTATGAGGATTTACTCATTATTTTTGCTTATAGCAACACACTGAAGGGGTTATTTACCAATCTCCCAGCCACAATTTTATCTTATTTATCAATAAATGAACCCGAAAAAGTTGGGTCGTGAAAAGACTCGAACGAAAACTCAAATCGTACAAATTTTTCGGATTTGACTACCGAATCACTCGATTTTCGTCTGAAAACCCATCTTTTTTTGGATTATCAGATGAAACCCAGCACAGATCACAATATCTTCAAATTGTAAAAGGGACACCTGCCGTTGACATTGGCAGGTTTGAGATGGCGGATTTTCAGATTTGGACTTTTAGCAGCTTCGGGGTATAATAAATCTCGAAAAATACAAGGTTTCTTTTTGAGTATTTGCCCAAAAAACCTTGACCAGAAAAATAACCCCCTAAAACTGTTTAATGATGTAGAACATGAAGTATTGAAGCTGCATGAAACTGCAGGAGACAGGTACTGCAATGGCAGCTGTGTGCTTTTTGTAAAGGGGACACTGGGGTATATGTGTAGAACGATTAATGGGGGTAAACATACAGGAACCAATCACAAAAACTTTGAAAGGTTGTACAGCACCTCAGACTCCCCAGAGATGACTGCACATGGCAGAGCTTTTAAAGACTCAGGATCAGACTACACTTACTAATTCAGTCTCAGCACTTCAGCACTTATTGTGCTTCTGTTAACCATTTTCACCATGGCTTGTTTACACTAGTGTCCTGTTTGCTTTAAAACAAGGAGCACTAAAGTCCGTGGAAAAATTGCCTAATGCCTCTGCATATTTTCCCAAACAAAGCAGCCCTATGACTAAAAAGTACATTTCTCTATTGCCCATCCTGGTTTATACTCAGATTCATTTAACTCCCCGGTCCTGCACCCTCACATTTACCACCTTAGAGCATATATGAGAAGCAGCCTAGAGCAGCGAAGGGCCCCTTAAGCCGTAACATGAACAAGTAAACACTAAGATGCTGTCCTGTCAGTTAAAATACTTATGGGTGATAAAAGGCACACAGTTTGTTTCACGTGTAGTAACCCATAACAAACATTCAGCTGCATTTGTGTTGGTTGCTGGACCTTGATCAAATTTTGCACTTTTATTAAATGTCATCTTATCTAACGTCCATCAATTCTGCTTTAAAGAATAAAGATGCATTCAATATCCAAATTCAAATGAAAGAAAACACAGTAGAGGCATGTCTGGGTATAAACAAAACCCAAAATAAATCTAGCATAAATGATATAAAGTGGATGAAAGATAATAACGCATGGTTTCTATGCTGAAAGTCCAATTAACATTGAACTCAGTAGAGACTGCAGTAAACAGTCCGTAGCAACCATCCACCTGGCGCTGCTAGTAAAATAATGAGTGCCAGCAAAATAATGAATGTGTAGTGTTTTTATTGTATGAATATTGTATAAATATTTCATAAGACAGCTGTTAATTGATGTACCAGACATTTAAATTGTACTGAGAAATTTATAGTGTAATTGCAGCATTTTTCCAGTGAATGATTCTATCCATTTCTTCACAGTGTATTCGTGTTACCCTTGAATATGAATAAGCTGCAGCCTTTGAATTCCTTGAAAGTCAGTAAATATATATTTTTCCAAACAGTATTTTATACTTTATATGTACAACTCCATGCTGCTGGAATCCTGATGGTTCTCTATTGTAGTTGCATAACTTCTGCATACACGTGCCAGATATCCAGGACTAGTGGGGCATACTTTACTACTATACTTCATTTCATTATACAAAATACAGTTTTTGGTTGGAGATCCCCTTTCATTTGAAGTTGTCTGGAGCATAAGGTTTATTTATGAAATAATGACATGTATTCAATAAATACCAACACATACATATATGCTGTATACAAGTGAATCTAAAAACAACTAAATATGAGAAGGAAATCTTAAGTAATTTAATTGGAATGTGGGCTTTAACTGTTTTAACAATTCTGACTGTAGCATATATTTTTTTCAAGTGGGCACCTCAACTGTTCCAAATGTCACATCATCCATGGCTTGAGGACAACTGCTGGCTGGTTCTATTTTCCCTTGCAAAAAACTCATGCTGGAGAAATGCAGTAAAAGTGATCTTGAACCCCAGCCTCAGAAAAATATGATCTAGTGGTACGTGTATGGCTCATCATTGGCTGTCAATTCGTTTTATCAGTTCTGTGAGATGAAAAGTGACAGGAAGTAATACTGGCTTGATAACCTTCTTTAGTGGCATTTGGAAATAACAGAAACCATAGATATTTCTGAAAATAATAGGCAAAAAGTATATTCAGCACAAGCCCTATTTATTCAGCTGATGTTGAAAAGGGGTGTATACTGTCCCTTTAAATTGTATATTTAATATTGCAAAAAGGTACATTAAGATAATATGTTTTGATTTAATGGGAAATCAGTGTCCCTCCTCCTTTATATATGGCTCACTGGCACTAAAATGTGTTGTAAACTTTAGGTAACTGTAAGAAACTCATTTAATATTTCTAAAATGACTCAAACAGGGCCAGAATCAAGACTCATAGGGTAGAGCTGCCTTGCAGTGCTGGGGTCCTAAGCTTGATTCAGCTTCTGCACTTTTCACAAGTAGCTTGTATGTTATAAATGGTCTGGCTCACATAGGCAAGATATGGCACCACATGCAAAGAATTATTATATTTTCTATATTTTTAACTATAAACAGGTATGGGGGCTGTTATCCAGAAAGCTCAGGGGGTTTTCCAGATAGCGTATCTTTTCATAACTTGGATCTTCATACCATACGTCTATCATGTAAAGAAATCATGTAAATATTAAATAAACCCAATAGGCTGGTTTTGCTTCCAATAAGGATTAACTGCTCTATCTTGGTTTGGATCAAGTACAGGGTACTGTTTTATTATTACAGAGAAAAAGAAAGTAATTTTTAAAAAACTGGATTATTTGTGTAAAATAGAGTCTATGGGAGATGACCAGTCTAAAATCCAGAGCTTCCTGGATAATGGGTTTTCAGATAATGGATCCCATACCTGTAATATTTATCTATTATACTGGTAATATGTATATACCGTAACATAGATTCTTCCCTGAGAGCAGAATTATACACACTGAATCAGCTAATAGAATATATAAGACTATCTTTTGCCCACCAAGAGTCTATGTACCTCCATTTTTTTCCCTTGCTGTAATAAAATATGGCACATATGGTTAATTCATGCCATATGGAACTTTTTCATTTAATGAGATAATAACCTATAATTTAGTATAATGACACAAATCACAGATGCATTCCTCTGGTTCATTATATTAGTATTTCATATTTTGCTTACATTTTTTTTTCAATTTGAAAGCATATATTTTGTCAAGTTCCCCAGAGCAGAAACTTCAAATTTGTCACATTTAAGTTTGAAAGGAAAAGGTCAGATTTTCATTCAAAGCATAACCTACACCCTGGAAAACAGTAAAATGATGTCTGGCCAATATTCATTGTCATTGTCCGTCATGAGTTTCGTCGTGACCCAAATGAGTGAAGCTGTTATATGATATTAATAGTCGAACTTTATTGCTTTAGCTGTCCTATGCATTCAGTGGGTAGTGGCAGGATGACAGAATTAAATAAACAAAGAAATGTTGCATTTGATAAATGTTTACTGTGAGCTCCAATACATTTATGTAACAGCCTGGGATAATAATTCAATACTTCCAAGCTGCTCAGTTCTTCTTTGATTCATGATATCTCACACTCAAAGGGCAAATGTCAAAAAGAAATATATAGATGTTAACATAAATTATGTATCAGTATCAAAAAGTAATTTTATTAAGATAAAGTGAACTTTTCCTCCTTACAATTTTAAAAACACCCTTACAAAGAGTAGAGGATGAAGGAGAGAGCAATTTGAAAACAATTAAGTATATTTTGTTCTCAAAATATATAAAATTTTCATTATGCTTCTTGAAGCAGTAACCAAATTAGACACTATGAATAGCTTCCAAATGATATGAACAAGAAGAGCCAAGGCTCCTCCTGAACCAGTTATTCTTGTCCCTGCAGGGTGCCTCATGTTATTCCTTTCTATTAATGGTATATTATACCGGTTGGATAGCAGAGATCAAAATTCCAAATCTGATATAACTCTAAGGAAGTAAGAAAGTTCTATAGATTTCACAAGGGTATACATGGACTTCAGCCCTTAAACTGTGAAGAATTAAAAGAATTAGGTCAGGGGAACCTGTGGATGATTATTATAAAAATGAATACACCAGTGATCACTGAAAGAATGCTTCCCTCACTAAAGGCTTAACCTAAAAAGGAAGCAACAAAATTGTTGGATAAGGGCTTTAGATAAGGTTTTACCATTACATTTAACATAGTAACTCTACTGTGGGCTAATAATCATCTGAAATTAACTGGAGGGCATGAATAACTGCAGAAAAATAGAGAAGGAATTAAGTTTAGACAGGATAACTGACATGCTCACAGAACTTCTTGTGGAGAATCTTTACGGCTCACCCTTTGGTATGGTTCCAAAAAAAGCAATACTGTTTTATTCATCACTATATTGCCAAAAATATTCTAAAGTGAACCAACTCTGAGATTATTTACTGATACAAGAGCGTAATGGCATGGGTGAATATTTCTGAGGTAGTAATCAAAGGAATGGTTGCAAATGGAGATTATTTAGAGCAGTGCTGTACAATTTCTGTAGTCCCGAGGGACCTATGTGGTGGAGGGACAATAATGGAAGCCAATGTTGACCACTCCCCTTTTTAAATCACATCCATTAACAATTTTACAAGAAATGTAAAGACAATACTCACATTGATGGTGGTAGTACACCCTGTAGGGGTATTACTCATCACTCATATGTGTATGAGTATGGCCCACACAGACAGCATAGGGCAGGCAAATAATGGTGCACACAGGCAAAGTAGATCAGGCAGAGTATGGCACACACAGGCAGTATAGGGCACGCAGAGTATGGCACACACATGCAAAGCAGAAGATGCAGAGTATGGCACACAGACAACATAGGGCAGGCAAATAATGGCACACACAGGCAAAGTAGTTCAGGCAGAGTATGAACAAACAGGTAGAGTACAGTAGGCACAGGCAGAGCAGCGTAGTAGGGAGGGCCTGATGTGGCTTGTGGATCGCCAGTTGGACAGCACTGATTTAGAGCATTGTTTTTGTGGAATTTAGTCATATGTGCAATCATCTAACCAAAATACTATTTTTAATTGTGATTATCTGGGTATTGTACAAGCACTTGAATCTACTGCTCCCTTCCTCTTTAGCAGTAATTGGTCTGATGAAATGTTTACTGTGTGGAAAAGACAGTATGGTTTAAAGTGAAACATATTCCATTACATATTAACTTGACTCTTCTTTGTCTTCAATGTTTTATGGGCTTTGGTGTCAACAGCTGACAAAAGAGAAGTGATCACTCCAAGCCATATACCGTATGCTCAACTGGTTTGAACGATTAGCTATAGCATTTAGTCTTCAACATGGCTTATAAAGTGACCCGGGATAATTGGCTGAAATATAACAAAAGGCTAGAGTCAAGTCCAACTGGAAAAAGGTGGACATGCTATTAGCCTCTGAAGAATGTTTTTGTTAAAGAGGAAATATCTTTCTTAACAGTATTAATAAAAATAGGTCAGCAGTAAGCTTTGTGTTTAAATTTTCCTGGGAATGGAATCTTACAAATGAGCTGGGGTAATGATCAGCAGCAATTAGAAAGCTACTTTGATAATGTATTGAAAATATGTATACCAAATACAGTATAATGAAAAACTACTGACACTGGCAGTGGCAAACAAATATTATTAAATCAGGTGTAATATAGCTTTGAGCAATTTTTCCCCAGTTATGGATTATGGAAAATCTACATTTTTCCATTGCTGAATATTTTTGCAAAACCACCTCGAGATTTTGCCATGAAAAAACAACAAAACATCCATAGACCCCAATGTATTTTGCACAAATAGAAGTCCTGTGAAAAAATGCACATAGACTGTAATGTATTCTGCATAATAAAAGTTGCAGCAAAAACTTTTAGTTTTGCTAATTTTTCAGGGTAGCAAAATGGGACATATTCACTCATCACTAGTGGAACACGGGTTGACCTACCTTATTGTAAATGTTCCAAATTTCAGTTTTAAGGGAGTGTTAGTCGTTTATTAGGATGGAAAAGCTTTGTCATTCTATTAATTTTTATCATGGTACAGAAAATGAATCAAGAGAATGGGTTTTGAAGAAATGAACTATGGGACTCATTTTTTACAAAGGTGCACCATTGCAAGTTACTTTGGCAACACAGCCATTTGTAGGACAACCAAATGAAGAAGTAGAGATTGCCTATACAATAGGTTGGGATAGGGCACTTTGTTTGCATTTTATAAAGAGGTTGATGTCTATTATTAATGCTATTAAGGTGCTAAAGCTATCTATGAATCTATAAGAAGATTCCATGGACTGATAAGGCAAACACATAGTCATAGCACCGGTTTCACTGGTAGGCTCCCTAAAAGGTTATTCTCTTGCAATTTGCCATATTTGCCATATTTGCCAGTGGTACTTTTACAAATATTGGAAAATTAATGGATCAGCAGAATTGATACAGATTGATACAGTGACACTAAGGGGCCGATCACAAAGGGTCGAATATCGAGGGTTAATTAACCCTCGATATTCGACTGGGAATTAAAATCCTTCAACTTAGAATATCGAAGTCGAAGGATTTAATCACAAATAGTGCGATCGAACGATCGAAGGATTATTCCTTCGATCGAACGATAAAATCCTTCGGATCGAACGATTCGAAGGATTTTAATCCAACGATCTAAGGAATATCCTTCGATTAAAAAAAGTTAGCCAAGCCTATGGGGACCTTTCCCATAGGCTAACATTGAGTTTGGTAGCTTTTAGATGGCGAACTAGGGGGTCGAAAGTTTTTTCTTAAACAGACAGTACTTCGATTATCGAATGGTCAAACGATTTTTAGTTAGAATAGTTCGATTCGAAGTCGTAGTTGTAGTCGAAGGTCGTAGTAGCCCATTCGATGGTCGAAGTACCCCAAAAAACACTTTGAAATTCGAGGTTTTTTTACTTCGAATCCTTCACTCGAAGTTAGTGAATCGGCCCCTTAGTGTCATATTTATCAAGGGTCGAATTTTGAATCGAAAAAACTTTGAAATTTGAATTCAAAAAGACCAACCTAAATTAAGTCAAAGTTTTTTTTTGGTCGAATAGGTCAGTTTTTTATCAAATAGGTTTGTTTCCGTCCGAACTCAAATCGTACAAATCCAAGGAATAGTGCATTCGATCTAATTTGATTCAAAGTTTTTTCCAAAGTTTTCAAAGTCCACCAATTGACTCCAAATGGGTTCTAGAATAGGCTAAAAAAGGAATTAGGTAGGTTTTAAATGGTGAATGGTCGAAGTTGAATTTTTAAAGAGACACTACATGATAAATTTCCATAATACGAATTTTCTAATTTTTTACAAATCCAAATTGAATTTGGACTATTCCCTAGTCGAAGTACACAAAAATAGCTTGAAATTCAGTGTAAAAATAAAAACTGGGTAAATAGGCTGTGCAAAATAAAAAAAATGTTTTTTTAAAATAGTTACCTATCCATAATTATCCATTTAAAGTTACACATAAAAAGGGGTAGCTTGCCTTTAAATAATTTAAGGTAATCCACAAGTGATCTTTATTTTTAGGATTTACATTTTTACACTGCAGCTTTCATGGTTAAAATTGTCACCTGATTTCTGGTACATATAGTGGGGCCATCTGTAAGCCTGACTATAGCAGTCACTTATTTCCAGGATTTTATTTCATAAGCATGCCAGCAGTTATTAAGTGACAAAGGATGAGAGGTGCCTGTTAAACGTTCTGTATTGGTTTTCCCAATTCTCAGTCAATGCTAAGCTATTTTGGAGGAAATAACCTCACTAGTCAGTTTTTCTGTTTTTAAATATCATTGTTACTGTCTTGGTTCCTATGGTTACTGTATCTGTTACAGAAGTGGGTATTTTCACATATAATTGTCAATGATAATAATAATAATATTAGTTAAAACCACCTCCAATTATTTCTCAAGTGCACATTCATTGACAGCCACTTTCTAGCAATCACATATCCACAATATGGATAAATTAAAGTGCAATAAAAACATTTTTATTTATAACACAGGTATATTGAAGAGAAGGGGGAATAGAACGCACACTCCGGATGGGGGAAACAAAACCCATTCCTTGAAAAATATGCTGGTAGCGAGTACTATACACTCACACTGGGAGGGCGGCCATGTTGGGACACAAGCTCTATTATCCCACATCACCACTGGGCAAAGCAATTTCCCACAATGGGAGCCCTTTAAAGTGATCTGAACAATATCCAAATCTAGGTAAGCAGTGGGAGCACTCACCGATCACTGGCTCAGCTTGTGCTGCACATCCAACCGTGGTCCCATCGGTATAAGTACAACGTCCAATTCATGCATAGATGGAGCACCAAGACGGCCACAAATCGATTAAAAACTTTGATTTTTATTTCATCATGTTAAAACAATCAACAGACAGCATGCCCTTGCAGTCCCCTGGGCCATGTGCTCAACGCGTTTCGTGACAACCCGTCACTTCCTCAGGAGCTGAGCAGAGTGATCTGAACAGAAACATATAGGGCTCTTCTCTCAAACTTTCTCTGATCCCTGTATATCTGATTTTACAACTAACTTAGTATGTGTATTCTATATTGCTAAAGTTGAATTAATGTAATAAATATGTAATATTTTTATGAAGCAGAAATTGCACAGCAGTTAATCCTCTGTTATCCCTTTAATATTTTATACATTTGATCGTAATTTTCTTGTCAGTCAAGTTTATATTAGAACCACAGTGATGGTCCCTCGTAAATTTTACCCTACTCTGTGAACTGCAGATGTAGGCTACAGAAATAGCTGTCGTGTTAACTATAAAACCTGCTTTATTGGTTGCTCTTGCACACACCAAACACACACATACCAGATGTGAAATCCAAATAAGAGAACCCCTGTGTCTTATAAATATCACAATGATAAACTGCAAATATATATATATATATATATATATATATATATATATATATATATACCTCCTTTTAACATGTATTGAATAAAATTTATCTTTTTTAAAAAAGCTACAAAGGATCCCAGTGTGCACCTTACCTCTTTGGATTTTATATATATATTTATACACATATTTATATAGTGCAGTGCCAAAGAAACATAAATCAACTAGTGTTGTATGATGAAGGCAATACATGCGTAAGATTCCTAAACATGTCACCATGCAAGAAGTATTGTGCAAAACCATTAATTTATTTTATTTTATCAAAACTATTAATTTCAGTAAGAAGTTCCAGGGCCTTGTTTACGAACAGTAGGAAAGTGCTAGGCACAGAAATGGGTGAACATTTGCAACCATTAAAACAGTATACAGAAAGGGGCCGATTCACAAAGGGTCGAATATCGAGGGTTAATTAACCCTCGATATTCGACTGGGAATTAAAATCCTTCGACTTCGATATTTTAGCGCAAATAGTGCGATCGAACGATCGAAGGATTATTCCTTCGATCGAACGATAAAATCCTTCGAATCGAACGATTCGAAGGATTTTAATCCAACGATCGAATGAATATCCTTTGATCAAAAAAAGTTAGCCAAGCCTATGGGGACCTTCCCCATTGGCTAACATTGAGTTCGGTAGCTTTTAGATGGCGAACTAGGGGGTCGAAGTTTTTTCTTAAAGAGACAGTACTTCGACTATCGAATGGTCGAATGGTCGAACGATTTTTAGTTTGAATAGTTCGATTCGAAGTTGTAGTCGTAGTCGAAGGTCGTAGTAGCCCATTCGATGGTCGAAGTAGCCCAAAAAACACTTTGAAATTCTAAGTTTTTTTACTTCGAATCCTTCACTCGAAGTTAGTGAATCGGCCCCAAAGCATTTCTCCTGTTTCACTGTACAGATTTTTGTTAACATTAATGCAGGGGTTATTTACCAAAACTCAAATGTATATCATCTTTTTATTAAACCAAGCTCAACTAAACTCCCATCCACGATTTTATATTATTTATCAATAAAATAAATAAATAAATAAATAAATAAATAAACATTTCGGCCGGGAAAAACAGTTACAGCCCAAAAACCCCAAATATTTCGGATTATCGAACAAAACCAAAATCACAATATCTTCAAATTGTAAAAGGGTTTTTACTATAATAAATATAAATCTGGAAAATTTTTAGTTTTTTCCCCTCCAAAAATTCAACTTATTGCCCAAAAAAACATGTTAGTAAAGGTTTAGTAAATAAACCCCTAATTGTCTATAAATACAGATGGTAGTGCCTATTAATTATAATGAAGACTCATATAAAAGTACAAAATACTCTGGGAGAAGGGAAACTCTCTAGTTAGAGCCTGCCTTTGACCAGCTGTTAATCCAGTGTTCCCTTAGCATTATGTGCCTTTACTCTATTACTTTTTTACTGGCTGAATAGAATGTTCTTATCTTAAGAGAACTCTTATGCCAGGCCTGCTTAATTCCATATTGATGCAGTTTACAAAGGACAAATATTTTCACATGTATTTGCTAATGTTGGCTCTGGAATTCTAGGGGGGGAAAAAGCTGCACTTTGGGTAATAAATGGTAATATACACCAACCACATCCTCTTGAGACAGAGTTTTCATATTCATTTCCTTTAAACTACTTACATTATCCATGTTAAATTTTATAGTAAATCCTCTGCGGTCAGTGGACAAAATAGTGGAAAAACCCCACTTGAGTCTTGATGAAAAAGTATAAATTTGTGAAGCCTATAGACTCTACAGATCTGTTGAAAAAGAAATGTTGTTTTAAATAGTGATGGGCGAATTTAGGCCGTTCGCGAAACGGCAAAATATTCACAAAACGGCGCCGGCGTCTATTTTTTTGGACACCGGCGAATTTTCACGAATTTATTCGCCGGTGGCGAATCGTGGGAATTCACCACAAATTTGTGCCTGCCGAATAAATTCGCCCATCACTAGTTTTAAATGTAAGATAAAAAAGGCAGATTTGACTGAATTCAAAAGAGGACATACCAGTGATGCCTAAAGAGTGATGCAAAGCACTACTTTATTTGGGTACCTACCTGAACTGTGTCCAATGTTATGATACCAGGAAAGAAGTAATGACCAAAACAAATTGTGGCTGAAAAGCTGTCACAATTAAGTACATATATCTTTCTCAAAGTGTAAAAATGGGTGAAAGTGTAAATAAAGAGCCATATACAACAGTAACATTGTACTGGAATGCTTCTACTCACTGAAAAGATACTGTTTTACTGACGTTGCTTCTGTTGTAATTGGTTGTTCTACATAGTAACATAGTAAGTTAGGTTGAAAGACACAAATCCATCAAGTTCAATCTTCAAGTTGCCTCAGAGGGGGAGAATTCCTTCCTGGCTCCTAGATGGCAATCAGACCAGTCCCTGGATCAACATGTACAATAGGATTTATTCAATAACTCTGTATTCCCTCGTTAAAAAGCTACCAAACTCCTTAAATCATCTAATGTATCAGCCTGGATCACTAATTCAGGGAGAGGATTCCACATCTTCACAGCTCTCACTGTAAAAAAAACCCTTCCGAATATTTAGATGGAACCTCTTTTCTTCTAATCAGAGTGGGTGCCCTCTTGTCGGCTGGAAGGACCTACTGGTAACTAAAGCATTAGATATTATTAAATGAACCCCTTATATATTTATACATAGTTATCATAGCCTCCCCTTATGTGCCTGTTTTGCAGCAAGGGCTGTGGTTGGAAATTTGGTATCCCCTATGTGAACTGTCAGCCTACAGGAGGCTCTGTTTGGTAGTACACTTGGTTGTTATGCAACCAAAACTTGCCTCCAAGCCAGAAATACAAAAATCAGAACCTGCTTTGAGGCCACTGGAAGCAACTCCCAAGGGGGTGGTGAGCAACATGTTTTCTGATCTATACCTATCCTATACCTATCACTTGCTTTGTTCAGGGGTATTGGGCCTATGGGCAATCCTTGTTGTGCCAGCTGAATCATATACAGCTCAAGCACACAAGTTTCCTCTGAGGTGAGTTGTGTCTTTGGGATTCCAGAATCTGGTGCAAAAACAGTGTGGTGGGGCAAATAACCTGGAATTCTGTTAAGACACATAGCAAAAAGGGCCTATTTTTTTGCGCACAAGAATAAAATTATTGAAAATATTGTCAATTTTCCTCTTAAAGTCTTTTTATGTATTTTGTGGCTCCTTTGGATTACTCATATGTTTTTTTTCTAAGAATAATAAAATGTCATTTTTTTAAATGAGTGATATACTTGGTCATACTCCTAGTGGGAAAAGAGAATATCGCATTCCTTACTTAACAATGTCTTTGTTGTGTTAGGACATCTTTTTCCCAGATGTCAAGCTAGCATTTGTACCAAGTCTGACTACATCTTTCCCCTGAGGAAAAGCCAGAAAAATGTGTGACTAAATGTAATTTCAAATTTCTTTTTTCCAAGTTTAACACTCAGTACTAAATTATCTTTGATAACACAATGTATGTTACGTCTGTGAAATAGAGAGAGCGAGTCCCTAATGTATACAAACAAAATGTTGTACATTCACTTTTTGTATTTTTTATACAGTTGTCATTTTTTTCAAAAGCAACATTCTTGTTTAATATATCTGAGGTGTTGAGGGAAGGAAAATACACATTTTTGTTTCATCATGAAATGAAAAAAAAATCCACGCAAAAGCTACAATTTCTAAGAAACAGTACGTCATAGCTGCATACATTTATCATCTGGTTTGTGACAGCTACCGTATGAGAAAGAGTTCTCTGTGGGTGGCCACACACTGGATATTTTGTATGTCATAAACAATATGACTTATGGAGAAATATTTTTCATAGTGCATTTTTTAATATACTGTAAGCAATATCTTCTGGTAGGCGTAAAGATTTATTTAAGATGAACACAAGTGTACAATTGAATTACATGTAAATAGATTCATTAAGCCACATGTGCATTACACGTGCAACTAAAGTAGGAACAGTAGAAGAAAAACAACCATTTCACCGTGACCCACAATTCTGTGCCCTTCCATGGTCCTTACAGGGTGCCTTCTCCCCCATAGATACAACAACCATTTTGACAAATTAAAGAGGAACTGGCACTCAGACTGTAAAATAAAACTATTTCCAGTCATTCAGGAGTAAGTAGAAATTATTTTCTTATTTTCATCATCATCATCATTTATTTATATAGTGCTGTCAAGATACGCAGTGCTTTACTGCAGTTATAGCAAACAGGGAATAAATGGTGGATAACAAACAAGGATTACAGAGTACAATAGGGTTAGAAGGACCTAGAGATTAGAGTTTACAAACTAAAGGTTAGGGTACAATTGAGACATTATTATTATATAAATACTTTTTTTTTTTTTGTCATTTTTGATACACCAATGATTAATAAAGGTACATCGAATAAGCCTCTTTAAACAGGTGGGTCTTTAAGGAGAGCTTGAAAGTTTTGAAAGAAGGAGAAAGTCTGACAGCTTGTGGCAGAGAGTTCCAGAGAAAAGCAGAAGCCCGAGAGAAGTCTTGCAGACAAGAATGGGCAGAAGTGACCAGAGGAGAAGTGAGGCGAAGATCAGAAGCAGAGCGTATACTAATGTGCAGCCCAACCATGAGCAATCAGCTATTAACTCTGTGTTGCAATTATGATGGAAAAAATTACTTTACTTTTTGATAGCACTGCTCTCTTATTAGTGGTGTCCTTTGCTAAAGATATTGGATTTTGAAACCTTGCTTTGATAAATTCAGGTTTTTTTTTAAAAAAAAAATCAGAACTGTTGAGCAGATATGAGATATTTATGTATGCTAGGGTTTGTGTTCTCTGTTCTGTGTTATTTCAACAATAAGCATTTGAAAAGAAAAAAGTTTACATATGGAAAAGGAAAAGAGGTTTTAGTGGAAATAGACATACTTTATGATTCCTGGTCATGCCACCACTGGAAATGTACACATCCTGGTAAGTTGTAATCCTGTGGCACAGAATGAGCGATTTATCAAGTTATCATCCTTGACTAAGTTCCTGTAGTGGGTAATTATAAAAAGGTGCTGGGTGGTTCACTGAAGGGTTAAAATTGATGACATGGTGTCTATTCAACTAAATTTAATCAGTACCTATCCCTTTTAAAATGATAAAACCCAATATAACACTTCTGCAGAAAGATTCCAGGTTTGCACCAACTGTAAAGTGGCATGTGATTCTATTCTAATGAAATGGGATAAAAAAGGATTAGTGCTTGAACATACGTTTTGCCAGTTGTGTTCATTAGGAAGTATGTATGGTGTTATTTCTTACACTAAACGTGGTATGAAATTGAAATTAAAGTCACATTCTACTTCCTATTCCTAGGAGCAGAATCAAAACAAACCATCAGTCTGTTAATGAGTTGCTCTGTATCTCACAGTCAAACTGGTTGCAGCTGGAGGAAGGGGATTGATTGTTACATACATTTTTTTATCTCTTCAAGATATTTAAAGCATTATGGTTTTTATGTACATATTCTTTATATCACGTTCTCTGCTATCGATATAACTCAGTTTTCATAGTATCCAGGAGAGATGGAGTATGTACATTTTGGTCCATGTAATCTATGTTTTTAGTCATCTAAAGGAGAATTCAACCGTTAACTAAAAAAAAACTTATTTATTCTGTAAAAACCTGTAATTGTATGATATTGCACCTTTTGTGTAATTGGCTTTTAGAAGAAAATTATCTAAGGTGTTGTCCCAGTCCTTGTCTGATAGTAGTCGAAGAGTTCTACTTGTGTATGTTTGCGCCTGTAAAAAAGCAAATATTTAGCTGGCTAGAGTGGGGTATTTGTCTTGTATCTGCATCAATGTGAGTGGTGTGTTAGTAGATGTATGGTTGTGTAGGGATGTGTAAAATAGCAACCCCTAGTATTTTGTGCAGGCAGTCCCTCAATGTTATGGACACCTAAATGGGTCCTAAAATACAGTTGGGAGGGGTACTGTTTGCTCTTTTCTGATCTGAAGCCATGCTTTCAGTCGTCCATCTTGTGCTGGCTCTGACCTGAACAGGCAGGCAGAGCTCTGTGGAACCTAGACAGTTCAGGTCTAGTAAGAATAGGCTACTCACCATTATAGGTTACTCTAGGAGTAACAGACAGACAGGTTATATATGTAAGGAGTTCTTACCTGGTGTCCTAAGATGGCGGAGTCCAAGATGGCGGCGTTCTCCATGTGCTTCCTTCTGGTCGCAGTTCTGTGACATCACGCCAGCGTCAGAATCTCTCTATGCGTCTGAAGGATGATTTGGTCTCCCGTGAGCTGCCGATACGCTGGGAAGATCTTATCGCTTTGGCTGTCAAGGAGGATACCCGGCAAAGAGAGCACCAGGCGGATAGAGGCCGTGTTAAAAGATTCCAACCTCTTTTGGCTCCCCGTTTCCAAAGGCCGCTGCTTCCTAGCACACCTCCTCCTACAGCACCAACAACCCCTTCTGCCTCTTCTTCCACTTCTGCTGAAGAACCAATGGAGATAGGACGTGCTCGACTGTCTGAGCAAGAGAAACTAAGGAGACGGGCAGCAGGACTTTGTCTTTATTGTGGTGGTAAATCGCACTTTGCCCATGAATGTCCAGTGAAGCCGGGAAACGCCAACGCCTAGGTAAGTTTGGGGAAACTTACCTGGGCGGGATTAATGCTCTTCCCCATAATTCCTCTCATCGATTTCTCTTGCCTCTTGTTCTTGTTCAGATTCAGCTCTCCACCAAGACCATTTGTTCTCAAGCCTTCCTTGACTCCGGGGCAGCAGGAAACTTCTTGGATCGGACATTTGCTGAACAACACGACTTTCCCTTGCAACCTTTACCCGAACCTTTTCAAGTCTTGGCCATTGATGACAGACCTTTATCCTCAGCTTTCATCTTTAAATCGTCTTTCAAGCTTCCTCTCAAAGTTGGCACCCTACATTCTGAAGAGATTTCTTTCCTCATCATTGAGTGCCCCTCCACACCAGTGGTTCTGGGACTACCATGGCTACGACTTCACAATCCTGTCATAGACTGGTCAACCTCTCAGATTACTCACTGGAGTTCTTTTTGCCAACAGAACTGCATTCTTGTATCTGCATCAATGTGAGTGGTGTGTTAGTAGATGTATGGTTGTGTAGGGATGTGTAAAATAGCAACCCCTAGTATTTTGTGCAGGCAGTCCCTCAATGTTATAGACACCTAAATGGGTCCTAAAATACAGTTGGGAGGGGTACTGTTTGCTCTTTTCTGCTCTGAAGCCATGCTTTCAGTCGTCCATCTTGTGCTGGCTCTGACCTGAACAGGCAGGCAGAGCTCTGTGGAACCTAGACAGTTCAGGTCTAGTAAGAATAGGCTACTCACCATTATAGGTTACTCTAGGAGTAACAGACAGACAGGTTATATATGTAAGGAGTTCTTACCTGGCGTCCTAAGATGGCGGAGTCCAAGATGGCGGCGTTCTCCATGTGCTTCCTTCTGGTCGCAGTTCTGTGACATCACGCCAGCGTCAGAATCTCTCTATGCGTCTGAAGGATGATTTGGTCTCCCGTGAGCTGCCGATACGCTGGGAAGATCTTATCGCTTTGGCTGTCAAGGAGGATACCCGGCAAAGAGAGCACCAGGCGGATAGAGGCCGTGTTAAAAGATTCCAACCTCTTTTGGCTCCCTGTTTCCAAAGGCCGCTGCTTCCTAGCACACCTCCTCCTACAGCACCAACAACCCCTTCTGCCTCTTCTTCCACTTCTGCTGAAGAACCAATGGAGATAGGACGTGCTCGACTGTCTGAGCAAGAGAAACTAAGGAGACGGGCAGCAGGACTTTGTCTTTATTGTGGTGGTAAATCGCACTTTGCCCATGAATGTCCAGTGAAGCCGGGAAACGCCAACGCCTAGGTAAGTTTGGGGAAACTTACCTGGGCGGGATTAATGCTCTTCCCCATAATTCCTCTCATCGATTTCTCTTGCCTCTTGTTCTTGTTCAGATTCAGCTCTCCACCATGACCATTTGTTCTCAAGCCTTCCTTGACTCCGGGGCAGCAGGAAACTTCTTGGATCGGACATTTGCTGAACAACACGACTTTCCCTTGCAACCTTTACCCGAACCTTTTCAAGTCTTGGCCATTGATGACAGACCTTTATCCTCAGCTTTCATCTTTAAATCGTCTTTCAAGCTTCCTCTCAAAGTTGGCACCCTACATTCTGAAGAGATTTCTTTCCTCATCATTGAGTGCCCCTCCACACCAGTGGTTCTGGGACTACCATGGCTACGACTTCACAATCCTGTCATAGACTGGTCAACCTCTCAGATTACTCACTGGAGTTCTTTTTGCCAACAGAACTGCATTCCTGGTAAACCCATCCTGAAATTATCCTCAGTTACCATGGATCTTCCTTCTTTGCCATCTGTTTATCGAGATTTTGCTGATGTGTTCTGTAAAAAATCTGCTGAGACTCTTCCACCCCATCGGCCGTATGACTGCCCTGTAGATCTGCTTCCTGGTACCATGCCTCCACGGGGACGGCTTACCCTCTCTCTCCTTCTGAGACTAAGGCCATGAAGGAATACATCCGGGAGAATCTCCAAAGAGGTTTTATTCATCCTTCTTCATCTCCTGCGGGTGCGGGGTTCTCCTTCGTCCAGAAGAAAGACGGTAGTCTTCGCCCCTGTATAGATTACTGGGGGTTAAATAAGATCACCTCCAAAAACCGCTACCCTCTTCCTCTCATCTCGGAATTATTCAATCAACTCAAGGGAGCTAGTTTCTTCACAAAGCTTGATCTTCGCGGAGCTTATAATTTGATCCGCATTCGTGAGGGCGATGAGTGGAAAACTGCTTTTAATACTGGTGATGGACATTACGAATACCTCGTCATGCCATTTGGGCTTTGTAACGCACCTGCAGTTTTCCAGGAGTTCGTAAACGATATCTTCAGAGATCTTCTTGGACTTTGTGTTGTTGTCTACCTGGATGATATCCTAATCTTTTCCAAAACCTTGGATGAACACCGTCTTCAAGTGCGTGAGGTCCTCTCCCGTTTAAGGAAGAACGCTCTTTTTGCCAAATTGGAGAAATGTTCTTTTGAGACCTCCAAGATTCCTTTTTTGGGTTACATAATTTCCCAGAGAGGCTTCGAGATGGATCCAGCCAAGACTTCCGCCATTCATCAAAGGTTATTCTTCCAAGATCGCACCTATCCTTTCCCTTATTCGTAAGGGTGGAAGACCGACAGGCACTGGAAGCCTTTCAAGACCTGAAAGACTCTTTTTCCTCAGCTCCTATTTTAAGACATCCTGACCCTCTTCTACCATTCTTCATTGAAGTGGACGCTTCTGATGTGGGGGCTGGAGCAGTTTTGTCACAGAGGTCTTCTAACGATGGTAAACTTCACCCCTGTGCCTATTTTTCCAAGAAATTCTCTCCCTCTGAAAAGAATTACGATGTGGGGAATCGTGAACTTTTAGCGGTGAAATTGCCCTTAGAAGAATGGAGACATTTGTTGGAGGGTTCTTCTATTCCAGTTACCATTTTCACTGATCATAAGAACTTGGAATATATTCAGACTTTGAAACGTTTAAATCCCAGTGTCTTTCATGTATCCCTTCTTAAGCCAGCATCTTCCTCTGAGGATTCTTCATCTTCTTCTTCTTCTTCTAACACTCCTATTGTTGTGGATGGCTTCCAGGAGTTTGAAGTTAAAAGAGTATTGGATTCCCGTATCTCCAAGGGCATATTACAATACCTGATCGAGTGGAAGGGCTTCGGTCCTGAGGAATGCTCATGGGTAAGATCTTCCGATGTTCATGCTCCTGCACTTCTTAAGAAATTCCACAAGCAGTTTCCTTCCAAGCCAAGTTGTGGTGGTCCTGAGACCCCCCGTAAGGAGGGGGGTACTGTAAGGAGTTCTTACCTGGCGTCCCAAGATGGCGGCGTTCTCCATGTGCTTCCTTCTGGTCGCAGTTCTGTGACATCACGCCAGCGTCAGAATATCCGCCAGCATCGGATTGGTCGCCGGCGCCTAAGCACCAGCGTCAGAATAGACGCCAGCGTCAAAACGTCTGCGTGAAGACGCCTGCGTGAAGACGCCAGCATGAAGACGCCAGCGCCATGACGCCACTGCATCTGTTTTGGCGCCAAAGGAGGCCTATAAAAGATGCTGAAGCACTGCAGACTGTGCCCTACTATAGGTTCTTCCTCGTGAGTTCCTGGGTGCGCTTCCTGTGATTATCATTCCTGATCCTGTGTATTGACCTTTGCCTGATTTCGTATTCTGAACCTTTGCTGCCTGAACCAACCTTATTGCCTGGACTTCGATCACTCTCTTTCTATACCCTTGCCTGTACCTCGAACTATTGGACTGGTGCTTCCTCCTTGGTCCGCTACTCCTGGCTGAGCCTTCGGGCCCCTTACAATATAGCTGAGCAGCTCCAGGCTCCGACAAGGAGAGTCCGAGGGATTAAGATCCCGGGTACTAATAGCCCAGAAGTAGGGACTAAGTGTATAGGAACAGGGTAGATAGATTCCCCTCAGGTTCCACTTAGGGAAAAGGCTGAAAGCTGGGTGTACCTTTATTGCTGCTGAGCATGTCCTCTTGCCTGTGGGGACTATTACTGATCATATGGTGTTGTGAGTATTGCCTATTCAATGTGATGCTAAATCCTGTCATTCTCTATTGTATAGTCCACTGAGGATTGTGTATGTTCAATAAACCAGTTCATGTTTAAGTTATAAGAACCACTGGCGCCCAATTATTATACCCTGTATCCAGTTACAGTTGCACTACACCCTGCCTCCACACCGTTGCGAGGGCTCACTCCCTAAGATTACAGGTCTCATCCGGTGCACATTTATTGGGAGTGGAGCTCAATAGTGGTGTAAATAACACACAATTTACTATAGCGCTACAGTTGTAACCCCCTCCCTCCTCCAGTCCTGGCATACCATAAGTGCTCTTCCACTCTGGAAGTCTGGGTTGTGTAATAGAGGTAGGTATAAGTAGTGCCGACTGTTTAGGCTGTGTTGTAATCTCAGTTCTTTCCATGCTTGCCAGGTTGTGTAGAGTAGTGGGTTGTCTACAATTTCCTTCGGGAGTTCTGTTCTGTGCTTATGTAACACATACAACAAATTTAAATGTGGGATGAATTGCTGTTCTTGCACTGCGTTTGTGTATATCTCTGTGTTATGGATCCAGTATTGCACGTGTCCCAGAGTTGCTGCTATGTTGTATTATCTAATGTTAGGGAAGTTAAGGCCTCCATTGTGAGTGCTCTGTTGTAGTTTGTTTAGACTAATTCTCGATTTTCTCTCATTCCTTATACATTCTCTAAAAGTTTGATAAATTTTCTTAATATCTTTTTACGAAATTATTACGGGAATATTATGTATCCTTTATAATAATTTGGGAAATGTCACCATTTTCAGTAAACTTGCCCTATCCATAAAAGAAAGCTTGCCAGTTTTTGGTATTTAGTGTTGTTTCTTGTATACAGTGGGTTACATTCTAATCATACAAATCTTGTGGTTTCTTTGTTATTTATATGCCTAGGTAAGTGAGGGAGTCTTTTGCCCATGTAAAATTATTGTTGAATTGTGGATAGGATATGTGGCATGGCTTGTTTGGGGTTTGCTATATAAAGTAAAAGGTTGTTGGCAAATGCTGTCAATTTTGTTTCATGTGTTCCTATTTTAATTTCATGAAAAGCTGTCATGTTTTGGAGAAATTGTAATAAAAAATCAAGGGTTAAATTGAATAAGAGGGGCGAAAGGGGGCAGCCCTGTCTTTGCTGCTTTATTTTGATGTATTCATAAGGATACAGAAGTGTACATTTTCCATTTCAGATGTTACCCTGTTTAGTGTAAGAAATCCTCACATGCTTTACATTATGATTTATTAGAGATGCCCCATTACCTAGAGATTTAGTAACCAGACCTGGAGCAAACTTTGCACCTGCTACTTAATTTCACCCATAGCTTCTATATATGATGATGTAATCATATCAAAATACAGAGGCACAGAGACTCACTACAATAACTGAATGGCTTTCAGTAACATGTGAATTCGTTCTAAGATTAGAATGTATTTGGCATGTCTTTACAAAGCCTCTTTGTAATGCCAATACTTGTTTGCATTGTGTTGAGGCACGTTTCCAAAGGTGTGTAAAGAGACTATTAAAAAGCAGCTTCTGTCTAAACACATTTCAAATGCATTCATTTCTTTTCATTTCCATAAAGACTCAACAAGCCCCTTCATGGAACCAAATGTATACGTGGTCACGGGGGCCAATGCTAAATAAATGAGAGCATGTACCGTTCACTGAAAATGTGTGAGCAATCATATAGTAACGACCACAGTAGAGATAAACAGGTTTTACATACCAGATTCTTACCATAATGCACAACAAATTAACCATGACAAATGGATGCATTAGCTGCAAATGTCTGACCTATAAACAACATTGCTTGGAACCTCAAGGGAAATTGATTCTAATACCATCTTTATGCTGATAACACCCAGATCTTGCCTGGTCGTACCTGGTCTATCAATTTGCTGTCAACTCATTGATTTCACAGCTTGACCTAAAATTCACTCTCCAAATCTGATTAATAGTATTTCTACGATCTTCTTTACCTGTGCCTCCGATTTAGCTAACATTTCACAACACAGGCTCACTGGTTAGGAGTAGTTCTTTATCTGTGAAACATTGTTTGAATTTAATATTACCCTAGCAAAACAAAACCCTTACCAAAACAATAATTATTCACTTGTATTTCTGATGTTTTCTGGTCTGGACTACAGCAGCTTATTCTACTCATTCCAATCTACCATCTTTCCCAACTTCTGCTTCTAGATTCATCCACTTGTCTTACTGTTCCATATAATGGGCTCCCCTATGCAAATCTCTTCACTGGCTCTCGGTTTGCTCTCAATTTCTATTTATCTATCTATTTTCACCTTTGCTTTGATTCTCTCTAAATATATAATGCCATCCTAAAACAGAAGACTTCACTCAAGCTTCTGTATTCCCTGCTATGATTTAGTAGACTCTCCCCTTGGGGAGACCCTCTCTTCATTAATTTGCAAAACAGAAGACATTCTGAGAAGGAATCAAAGTATCACTCTATCTTCACTGGGAAACTTTAAGAGTGATACTGTGTTTCCTTCCCAGAATTCCTTCTTTTCCCTACCTTCCAAACTTTGAAGGGGTTGTTCACCTTTGGGTTAACTTTTAGTATGATGTAGAGAGTGATACTCAAAACAAAATAGAACATAGGCACACTCCACATACTACTTCTGCAAAAAAAAAATTTTCTTTTATTTGTGAGATCCCAGCAAACGTTTCGGGAACATGCCCCTTCATCCAGTGAATATTCTGAGGCAATTTGCATTTGGTTTCAAGATTTTACTAACTGTGGTTTTTGAGTTATTTAGCTTTTTATTCAGTAATTTCAGCAATCTAGTTGCTATGGTCCAAATTACCTTAGCAACCATGCATTGATTTTGCTAAGAGACAAGAATAAAAATAGGAGTCAACATATCACAGTTTATTTCAACAATATTATGCCCCAATCGTCCCCCACAGGGCAGCCATCGGGGGGACAGGGGGGAGAGTTGTAGGGGGCCCCGAGGGTAAGGGGGGCCCGGCCAAGCCACACTTACTTGATTAGCCGGGCCCCCCATCTTTCTGAGAGCTGCTGACTTTCGGTAAGGCATGGACGTTTAAGGGGCCCTGGCCACCAATTTTCTTATAATGTGGGGGGGGGGCCTGGCCACCAATTTTTTTCTCATGTGGGGTCCTAGCCACCATTTTTTTTGGGGGGGGCCCTGACTACCAATATCTTTTTATTTTTTATTAACATGTGGGAACCCTAGCCACCAATATTTTTTTTGTTTTTTTACTGTGTGGTGGGGGGCGGACCTGTGGGGTGGGGAGGGCGGACCTGTAGGTGGGGCTTGCGGTGGGGGCAGCCCAAGGGGCCCAGGAAATGTTGTCGTATGGGGCCCTGTGATTTCTGATGGCGGTCCTCGTCCCCATCCCTTAAGGCCCTGTTTCGTATAATAGTATTATTATTAGTATAGTGACGGATGAATTTATTTGTCACGCATGGATTTGCAGAAAATCTTCACGTTTTGCCACCTGCAAATGTTTTCACAAAACTGCGGCTAATATTCGCAGGTGAATTGTTGCGCATCAAATTTGGTGCGCGCATAAAAATGGTCGCACGTCAAAATTATTGGTACGCCCATTGACTTTAATGCATTTGGACAAAATAGTCGTGCGTATAAAAATTGTCACTTGTGAAAAAATTGGCTCCTCAAAATAATTTTGAAGCCCATTAACTTCAACATGTTTCGAATTTTTTTCCCATATCGCCAATTGTTTCGCAGTTTCTTGAATTTTTTGGCGAAGCAAAACAAGACAGATTTGCCCATCACTAGTATTGTAAAGTAATGTGTAGTTTCCTGATGCTACTGTATATATATATATATATATATATATATATATATATATATATATATATATATATATATATATATATATATACATAAATGATGATGATGAAATCATAGAGGAATATTGCATACTGATAATGTTATACTAAGAAGGATTGTACTGCTAACTAATGCTCTGTATAATGGGTAAAACATATGTAGATAAAATAATCTATAATGGCATATTATATCTTACACAGTGAAACATGACACACAAATTTCCACTGTACTAAATGATGTTTGTCTGGAAAAATTTACATTTTAGATCCTGTGTTGTACTAATAAATCATTCTTCATTTGTAGTATTATAATTATATTGTCCATACCAAATCCAACTATTTAGAATAGTAGAAATTGGGTAAATTGCCTGACATACTGAAAAATGTGAATGTGTGCACTTTTCATTCTATTCATAAATAACCTTTTCAGGGCTCTGTTTTTTTCCATGCAAACTAAATATGATCTGCATTATTTTATATTTGCAGCTATACATCTTTTAAATAAATAGCAATGTTTTTTTCCATGGAAATGCTTTTATTTCCTAGAGGGGTAAACAGACTTAAAGAGAGAGAAAGAATAATATATAAATAAATTAGAAACTTTATTCTCATTTAAAAAGATGAATGAGTACATTATACTTATAAGTATTCTGTGCATGTATCTGATTTACAGCAGAATAGTAGTTGCTTTAAATCATTTGTTTTTTTGCCATGATTTTCCCATTTCGAAAAATAAAAACTGTGCAGAAGCCAAAAACAACAGAATAATCCACAACCATAGCACATGAGGACAATTGAAATATTCATGATATTTTTTCGACTGCTCTGTAAATAAGCCTTCAGCCTTTCAAGATGTTACAAACGTCAACATGTTCCTCTGCCATGGATAACAAATATGTTATGATTGCTGGCTATCATGAAGAAAGATATACTAAAATCCCAATTAGGAACTTATATTTTTCTAACCAATATTGCATAGAATACTACTAATACTAAAACAGGATTGACATGTTTCAGATTGCAGATGAATCTAAAATAATATCTGAATAGTTCTGAATAGAGGTAACATAGGAAAAAATGGGTATCAGACAAATCCACAAAACAGACCATCAAAAAAGTGAAAACATTTTTATTTATACCATCAAGACATATTTCATTCCCACATACTTTTTTTAATTTTGTTAAACGTTTCCATTACTTTTTATGATGGCCTGTTTTATGGATTTCCTGTGTGCCTGGTACCCATTTTTCCTATGTCATAAAGGTTTGTTCACTCTCTCAAGCTAAAGGTTTGAGGCTGGAGCACCTGGACTACTGCATCTACATAAGTGAGATTCTACCACTGCTTGGAACCTTTTATTTTTTTGTTTACTCTGAACAGGGGTGCACTGAATCCAGGATTCAGTTTAGGATTTAGCTGAATGCCAGCACCAGATTTGAATTCAGTCAATTCAGCCAAATCTTTAGGGTTTGGATTCTGCTTTGTGAAGCCCTTAAAACTGTACAACAATGCATTCCACAGATTATATAATTTTTTTTTTTAAATTCAATGATAATTAAGATCTGGATTCTGTTGTTTTCAAATATTCTGTGGAGGATTCAGAACCTGAATGATTACGAAAATTATGAATTTGTTCTAAATCAAGAACATTAATTTAATTAGATACAAAAATGGTAGGGGGTTTATTTACTAAACTCCGAAGGCAAAAATCAGGAAAAATGTGTGATTTTTTTTTATAAAATCACGGAATTTATTAAAACCAGAGGATGGGAAAGTCTGAATCTGAAAATCTGGCATCTCAGACCTGTCGAGGTTGCATTTAGGTCAATGGGAGAAGTCCCAATGATTTTTTTGATGTGCGCTGGGTTTCATGCAATACCCCAAAATTTTCAGGGCATAAATTCCGAAAAAAAAAAAACAGTGAAAACTAAAATTTCGGGAAAATGTAATAATAAATAAGCGTAATAAACCCAATCGGATTTGATCGGCGTTTCAATGATATTCAATGTAGTAAACAGAAAGGGCAAGAACAATAAAAACATTTAAGTTTTGCTTTTTAATGACTTTTATGAGTCACAGATTAAAGTCAGTCTTAATTTTTTTGGTTGTTTATTTTTTAGGATAATCAAAATATTATTTGCTACTAATTGCTGTTTTAGCTAAAGATGTTTAGCATGCATATTAGCTTACTACAGTAAGGCAATTTGTTGAAGCACACCTCCAAATGCTAATGATCTTGAACTTTTCATCAAATACAGGACACATTTCTTTCCACTTAATCACCATTCATTATACAATATGCAATTTTCATACATTTCAAAGTTTATTTAGAAGCTTCTTATAATCAGAAAGTTACTTACCTACTTAACATTTTTCCCATGATTCCAGCTTAATAGTAGTCACCAGGGTGGGATACATCTGATGCAGTTGTGGCCAACGAGTTAAAGGGCATATAAAGGCAAAAAAATAAAATCCCATTTTTATTTTCTTTAATGAGAAAGAAACCTATCTCCAATATACATTAATTAAAAAATGTGTACGGTTTTATAAGAAACCTGACTGTATGCAGTGAAATTATCCCTTCATTTACTGCTGTGGATAGGAATTGTCCTACGGTCCCTAACTGCTGAGCAGGAAAACAATCATACTTATGAACAGCAGGGGAAGCCCCCGCCTTACTTCCCAGCCATGCAGAACTCAAACAGCTTTGTTTATGACAATCCCTAAGCAGCCCAGACCACACTGAGCATGTGCACAGTCTTAATTAACCCTCGATATTCGACTGGGAATTTAAATCCTTCGAATTCGAATATCGAATTCGAAGGATTTAGCGCTAAAAATTCGATCGAAAGGATTTTTCATTCGATCGAACGATTAAATCCTTCGAATCGAACGATTAGCTTTAGCAAGCCTATGGGGACCTTCCCCATAGGCTAACATTGAGTTCGGTAGCTTTTAGCTGCCGAACTAGGGGATCGAATTTTTTTTTAAAGAGACAGTACTTCGACTATCGAATGGTCGAATAGTCGAACGATTTTTAATTCTAATCGTTCGAATCGTTCGAATTCGATCGAATTCGATCGAATTTAACCAATTCGATGGTCGAAGTACCCAAAAAATACTTCGAAATTCGAATTTTTTTTTATTCGAACCCTTCACTCGAATTTCGTGAATCGGCCCCTAAGTCTTGCAAAGATGTTTAACAAAGTTACAATATGATGACCCCCTGTGGCCAGCTTTGAAAGCATAAATCATTTGTTTGATTAGACTTGTGGTGCAGTAAGTTCATGTTTATATTTATTATACAAAATACAGCATTTTTAGCCTTATTCTATTTTAGACTTTGCAGGCCCTTTAATGACAGGAAGGAAGGGATACTGAGCACAACTATATGGAAGTGCAAGGAGCAATGAATGGGATTTTTCACACAACTGTTTGCTGGGATTGCCCGTAATTACAGCAGCCTTTGTAAATGATATTATGTTGCTGCCTATACAGATAAGCTGAATCTGTATAGGCAGCTGAAAGTGTAAAAATAAGAGGTGTTTTATTAAAGGAAAACTATACCCCCCAAACAATGTAGGTCTCTATTAAAAGATACTGAGTAAAACAGCTCATGTGTAAAACCCTGCTTCATGTAAATGAACCACTATCATAATAATATACTTTTTTAGTAGTATGTGCCATTGGGTAATCATAAATAGAAAATTGCCATTTTAAAAAATAAGGGCTGCCCCCTGAGATCGTAAGATTCACTGTGCACACATACAAACCACATGTAAGGTCACATGAGCCAATTAACAGACAGAGTTCTGCCTTTTGCTTCCTCACTTCTTCCTGTTACAGTTAGTGTTGTAGTATTTCTGGTCAGGTGATCTCTGAGGCAGCACAGATAGAGTCACGAAATGGTGGTTCAAGGCAAGAGATGTAAAAGGGCAATATTTATGTAAATATATATTCCAGTTTGGTAAGATTCTTTAATATGTCATTCAATTTGATATAAACTATCTGTTGCTTAAGTATTCATTTTGGGGGTATAGTTTTCCTTTAACCAGTGGTTTCGCTTTAAAATAAACATTTTCTGTTCTTACTTGGAGATGGAGCTGTGGCATTGCTAGTTGGTTTTCCCACTGTTTCTAAATAGGTGAATCACTTTAAAAGCAGGCAAAATAGCAGTTCATAAAACTCCAGTTTTACCTTATACATAAGGTCCTTTGAATATATTATCAGGGTCATGATCCAGGCTGCTGAGTATTAACACAAAACATTAGGTTTCATCATTTTTAAGCAGACAGATATTTCCTCCATTATATGTATTGACATTTCTATTGTATAGTACAGGTATGAAACCTTTTATCCAGAATGCTCAGGACCTGGGGTTTTTTTTAGATAACAGATCTTTCCATAATTTAGAACTTCCTACCTTGTCGGTTTAGTTATGCATGAAGACAAATATATTATCTTCCTTTTTTTATTAGACTGGTTATTCAGTGTCTTTTTAACAATAGCAAAACGAGTTTATTGCAATAACTACAGAGGCAGCACCCTGAAGCAATGTTCATATCACAACTTGCTCAAGAAATATAACATTGGTCTGTTAATTATTTAATTAACACCAAGAGGAAAATTCACAGTTAATTAACTTAGCACAATGTAGAAAGAAAGAAAAAAAAAGTGGAATGTTATTCTCTTAAAGGAGAACCAAACCCTTGCTACTAAAATCCCCTACCCTACATAGACCCCCTCCCTGCTCCCCCCCAGCCTAAGTGGTACCTTTGGTAAATACCCCTAATGCTTTACTTACCCCTCGGTGCAGATTCTGTCCAGCGGAGTTCACAGGCGCCATCTTCAGTCGCTTTGGTAATCTTAGGGTCTTCTTCCAGCGCTTCGCCAATTTCTGTGAGTTTCGGCACATGTGCAGTTGTCGCAAAACAGAAAATTGCTCCAACTTCTGTGTGCCGATATGCTGCTCTATTCCCAAAGATTACCGAAGAGAAGAAGATGGCTGCCGTGAACTCCAATGCCCTGAATCTGCACCGAGGGGTAAGTAAAGAGTTAGGGGCATTTAGGAAAGGTACCACCTAGGCGGGGGGAGGAGGGAGGGGTTCTATGTAGGGTAGGGAATTTTAGTAGCAAGGGTTTGGTTCTCCTTTAAGACAAGGCATGGATCTACCAATTTTTCCCCTCATATTTATATATTATGCAGAATGAATTGTGGAGTCAATTGAATGAAATGTTCTGTGCTGAGGGGAAACATATATAATAATTATTTGGGGTTATTTTAGATAACAGATTTTGTAACTGTAGATAGGGTCATACGTGTCTGTTAAAGGTAAATATTGGTATGATTTCTTGTTCATATGATTCTATTGGCAGAAGGGTTTATATGATGCGGACATGTTTGATGGTGTCACTCTGGTAATGTTGTTGGATGGTATAATCATCAGTCAATAAAGTTTGAGTTTTGAAGATGCATTTCTGCCCATAAATGTCACAGTAAAAATTGCCATAATAACCGCCATAAAACAAGACTATTTTATAGCATAAATATTCGCAAAAACGTAATTTGTCACCAGAAAATTCGCAACTCGTTAAAATTACAGCTAACGTAAGCTGGTGGTTCGTTAATGTAGTTACCGCAAGTGATCGCAATGACTTAGTAAACTTAGTCGATACAAATATTCTGGCGGAAAAATATTCTCAGCGATAACATGCGGAAACTGTAAAGTCAAATTTACCGCACTTTAGTAAACGGACCCCTAAGAATGGAATTACATTTGTTTGATAAATTCTATTACACATAAAACCGCACTGAACTAAAATTTTGTATTAAGATTCTAAATGTATTCCGAAATATCTTATTTAACTATCCCTTTCAACATAATTACTACCACAGATGTCAAACTAACACACCCTATTTATCAAGATAAGAATGGGATTTAATTTTGAATAATGGCACTATATCAGCAATTATACAAACTCTTGCCACTATGCCAGACATAAATTATCCTGGTAGATTAAGTAATGTTGTTTGGCAAACACAAAGCTAAACACCGTACCCTGGATGTGAATACTTTCTTTGTTTACTTTCACATGTTTTAGTCTCTTTTGAACTTCCTCCTGAGTCAACCTTACATTTATTGAATTGTGTATATTAAACAGTACTCACTAATTCGTTTTTCAGTGATTTAAATGGTAAAAACAAATGGTTCAAACCTTTTTTTTTTCAGCCAATTACCTCCCCCAATTACCTTTTGTTTGGTTCCAAGCATCCCCTACCTTCCTACAAATTTTTTTGGGACTATTTACTTGTATATGTTTACAAACATATCTGTTCTATTAATCTGGTATTAATGCCCTTTTCATTTTGAAAGTGACAGCATATTGCCTTTTTGCTGAGCATGTTCAATTAACCTCCTTGTGTAGTTCTAAATGAAGGTTCACATGACCAGTCTAAATTTAATTGAATAAAAACTGGGTAAATAGATAGTAAGTGCAAAATAAAAAACGTTTGCAATTGATCCTCAGCATGCAGGTTAGATTCAAAAGCAAACAGTTTTTACCCATGTGCTTTCCCCCTCAAGTCACTGATTGGTTACTGCCTCGTAACCAATCAGTGTAAACCAAGAGAGCAGCAAAGCAGGAAGTAGTGTTCTGGCTACTATATTAGACATCCAGTCACATCCTTTATACATTACATATATATATATATATAGATATATATATATATAGATATATATATATATACAGTCCAGCCTTTATGCATTACTTTTTTGGCTAACTAACTATATTAGAAATATTTTTTATTTTACTCAGCCTATTTACCGAGTTATTATTTTTATACTAAACAATTCCTTTAAGAAGGGACAGTCAGGTTGGCAAAACAGTTGGCAAAACAGTTGGCAAAACTGATAGATATGGGCATATATAATTCATTTGAGGGTATGGAGGGGTGTGTGTATGGATACTTCATTTGGAGGGGTTGAACTTGATGGACTTTGTCTTTTTTCAACCCGATTTAACTATGTAACTATGTAAGTCTGGGAATGCCAAGTAACAATTACGTATAAAAGCAGCCCAACCAGCGAAAAAGAATCAATATGATCTATAGGTACATTTTAATGTGCATTAGTATTTTGAAGAATATTTTTTTTAGTGTCAGTATCACTTTAATCACAATTCTGCCATTTTCGTTTGGATTTAATTGTTTTGTGTTGTTTCAAGCACAGGTTTTAATGGTGTAGTAGTTAGGTGAAAGGTGTGTTCTAAGTTCAAATCCATCCCTCGCTCTTTTCACTCTAGCCTCTTCAAAGGTTGAAAGTTGAAAGTTTAGTTCCAACTTCATCCCAAGTTTGTCTTTTTGTGATGGTTTTTTTATAGTTGCCTTGGTTTATTATGAAGGGCAATCTACCAATACATTTGCCCATATGATGCTTTAATTGTGTAGTGGTTAAATAAGCTGCTTTATAAGGTGAAGGTGAATGGTTTCAGTGTTCTGATTTTAAATCCTCCATCACTCTTTTGATTCCAGCATTTTCCATGGTTGGCAGTAGTGATGGGCGAATTTATTCCGCCGCCAGCGAATAAATTCGTGAAACGCCCGCAAAAAATGGACGACGGCATAAAAAATGGGCGCCGGCATCAAAAAACGGGCGTCGGTGTCAGAAACCGGGCGCCGGTGTCATAAACGAGATGCCGGCACCCTTTCGCGAATTTTTCACTGTCTCGCGAATATCGCGCGAAATGTGCAAATTTTTCGGCGAAGCAAAACGGCGCAAATTCGCCCATCACTAGTTGGCAGTTGAGATTTAATTTCCAGCTTCTTCCCACATCTGTCTTTTTGGGATGCTTTGGTTACAGTGGCCTTTGTTCATGAAGGACCATCCATCACCATGCTAAAAATGGCATTTGGGAGCTGCTTTATAAGGAGATAGTTCAGGATTCAATACCAGCATTTTCTATATTAGAGGATTTTATTACAGTGGCCTTGGTTCTATATGAGGTACTATCCAACCTGCTAATCCAAGACTGGCGTTTCACCAGTTTAGTGGTTAGTAGAGCTTCTCTGTAGGAAGCAGTATCTGGTTCTTTAGAGGATTTGGTTACAGGGGCGTTGGTTCTTCATTAAGGACCACCTTTCACATACAAAAACTGAAAAAAACAATATATTTGCATATAATCATATAAAGCACCAGAAGCCAAAATGTTTAGGATGCCATTCCTGAATTGGAGCTTGCCAAAACCTCTCAAAATGAAAGGCTTTCTTGGTATAAATTGGGGTTGAGCCCCTACCCTAAATGAACAGTTGCCATTAGAAAAACTGGCTAAGTTAACAATAATGGGCTCTTCACTGGGAAGGATATGAGGTAAGCCCTGTCTAAAATGAAAGAAGTGGGGATAAAGTTAGTAGGTGCATTGGGGGCGGGAGTGGCAAGGAGAGTTGTTGGAGAAGGCCTGGTGGGTGGGACAAAATAGTAAGAGTAGCCAGGTATTGTAGAGGTGCCTGATAAAGGTGTGGCCAAAAAAATACTAATGTGTTGGTTTGGCTTGAGCCCAGATACTCTTGCGTTGAGTGCTAAGGAAATGGGGAGGGCACAGGTGGAACAGGAGGAGGAACAGAGGTGGCTGATAAATGAGAGAAGGTGCACTCAGTTATCGGGGTAGAATGGTGGATGTTAAGAAAGCAGCATCAGGCACTGGTGGCCCAGTTTAGCATGGCTAGATAGAGTGACTGTTCCAAAAGAGAAATACCCTCATACTTTAAAACCTTTTTTGTTTTTTACAATTCACTCAATTCTTATACTTTCTCCCAACCACTGCATGTTACAAAGGGCACCTAATCTCTTTATTCATTGTATCCCCTCTCTTTTGGCGTTTGCTCTGGGAGTTTTTCTCCATGCTGGGGTACTTCTGCCCTTACTGATACCCACTTAATGCTCTGCTCATTTTTGGTTAAAGGAACCTTGAGATACTGCCCTTACATCTTCTTACAGTCATACCACAGCATAATTCCGGGGGGGCCCTGATTTGTTCACACCAACTTGACAACCTCTTTGGGCTAAACTTTCTGGTTCTATTTATACTGTCTGCTCAGGCGTGACTAATCAAAACTCACATGCCTTAATCTGAGGTCAGTACACCGGTGTATTTCAGCAAAAGGAGAAATGTCTGAAATGCCCCTATGTGTTATGATTGATATAACTCGAAGCTGCCTATGACCACATATGACATACATTTTGAGCTTGCTAATGCCGTATGACCCCAAAATGACATATAGAATAAGTCATTGTGTTTGTGTACTTTTATTTTGCTAGTCATTAATGAATAAAAACATACATTGATAAAAATGGTAGTCTTCAAAATGTTAACATAATACTGTATCTCAAATAAATATATTTATATTTTCATTCAAAATGTTTGACTAAATGTTTGTGCAATTCAGAAATGTATCTTAACACAGTAGATATATTTTGGCATACTAGATGTGTCTACCCTTTGACAAATACAATATCCAGATGGTCTTTAATTACTCAGTAGAGATTAAGACTATGTTTACTGCATAGCTTATTTTATCTTGTCAAGTCCAATTCTTTGTTTTTCTGTCTCATTATTTATATCTGTTTCCATTACATTTATTGGATTTGTCTGAAAAGAATTAAACAAATACCGTAAGAATGAGGAAATATAGCTCAATGCAAAAACATTAAATTTACCCTAAATGATTTTAATACCCATCACTTTACACCCTCCTTCAGACTTCTGCTCTTCTGCATTGAAAATGGGTTTTGTCTTCACTACTGCACTTTCTTTTGGCAGGGTGGAATCTGTTATTCGAGTCCCAATTCAGTATGTAAAAAGTAATAATAGTAGGATAGAAAGGGAAGAATGTGGGAGGGTGTACTCTCTATAAGATGGCATATGTTCCAGCTCAAATACTCGCCAGCTCTTGTGCCAAGAAACCGAGTGAAGCTCAACAAATATGGATTTAAATGTCTCACTGAGCATGCCTTGTCTATGTCTGGAGTTTTCATCCCAGACTTAGCTTGACCCTCCACTGCCTTATTATTCAGCAAACACATCATCTTCAGCACAATATTTGTGTCCCTAAGTGTGTACATAAGCTGTTATTATATAGAACATGGGATAAAGACAAAATAAGAGCCAACGTATGCACTAACTTAATGTTAATGTGAACTGTTGACTGTCTAGTTGGCCCTACCTAGAGTAAGTGTGGATTTGTGCTCTTAGACATAGCCTGACCATCGGCTAACTTAAATATCAAAAGGGTTACTTTATTACCCCTATCCCCCTTGTAAAAAAAGGTATAACTTAAAATCGAAACCAAGACATGCAGAAAAAAAACGAAAATATCCTCTTTGCGGTTTATAAATGGCCTTTATCAAAGGAGAGGACTTCTCAAAGACCAGCAATATTTAAAGTAACGTCATGGCCACTTTAATTACACTTGAAAGTTACACTTTCATGTGTGTGCCAGCAACATTTTGATAGAGCACCCTGCTCTGTCAAAGAAAAGAGTAGGAGGCCAGGATTCTTAGAATATTTACCATGACTGTGATATCAAAGCCCAATTCCACTTTCTGTATAAAAATGCCGTATTTGCTTCCGATTTATTGCTAAAGGAATGACAGACTAAAGTAAATAAATCAGAGTATAAGTAAAACAGATGAATCCAATTACAAAATCTTGAACAATTAAAAAAGGACAGTTCCTATAGTCATCTTTGGTTATAGACACTAACTAAGCAGACACCAAACTTACATATTTACACATCACATCTGCTCTTTAATCTAAAAATAGAAGTGGAACATATAAAACGATATCAAAGAAGGAGGGAAAAGGGAGTAAAACATCAGAAAATGAAAAAGCACAAGAGACAGGAGTCAAAAGTAGAGCACAAGAAAGATGTAGAAACAGGGAAGAAGTAAAGTATGGGAATGGGCAATAAGGAACATTTAACAATGTGGAATGTAGGGAAATACTATTAGATAAAAATGGAAAGTGAAGCAAATGAAGCCAACATTTTAGACAGCAGACTATAAAGAGGAAAAAAGCCAGAAGGGATGAAATGAACCATCAGTGAAAGGCAAAGCACAAGGTGATACCAACATAGAAAAAAGGGAGAATCGAATGCTCTACTTAATTATTATTATTAAATATGCTTAGTATATATTATACTGTATATACAAGGTTTATAGCATAACACAAACCTGTATTTCCTACACTGTATACTGTATATGTGGTTTTGTTAATATAGCAGTAACAGATAACTTTAGGATTATGCTCAAAACATTCTGATGTTCTGCTCATCAAGAAACAACTCAGCAGACATTTTTTTAGAAGTAGATTACATGTATACATTACAGTGTATTATATCCAATTATTCTACATGATAACAGAGGGCTCAGTTGTTCAATTCATTTGAAGGCTTCCTGTCTTAGCTGTCATCATAGTCGAATAATCTTAAATTAGAGTCACTTAAGGACTCAAGATGAGGTTTCTGTGTACGTAAGTATAAAAAGAAGAAAACATCTTGAAATGTACGAGAGAACTGATACTCACAACGGGTGTCCCAGAGAAGAAGGATGAACATCTTTCATTTCAAAATCCTTTGGAAAACATATGAATAACAGAGATTCAAGAAAACAGTGGGGTGTATAAATGTCTTTTGATGAAGCTGTTGTGTATTGTAGGTCTTTTTAAATAAATTAATAACCTTCATAATACTCTTGATACTGTCTAAATCTCCTGAAATTTATAGTGAGTAGTTCTCAGTGACATTTATAATATTTAAAGGAAAATGGAAGCTGCAAATATTGATTTAAAGAAAGGTCAAGGCAGCATTTGCTAAATGGAAAATGCACAAAAAAAGAATGTTTCTTCCAAGATTTAAAGCTGGGAATATGAAATATTTACAAGATGAAGGCCTTATTTCTTATATCTATATGTACAGTATATATAATGATTAGGGTAATTATTATGTTAATAATAAATGTGAGTTTTTACTTGAACAAGTATAAAAGGTATTTGTCACTCCCTTCAACTATAGAATCACAGGCTTGCTCCTATTTTCAAATCATCTTTTCTCTGGACTAATCACAATAAATTTGCAAACTCTTAATAGTGCCAGCATGCTTCAATACATTATTTTTGTCATTCAGTTGCTTAGCTGTATAGTGCATGTGTGGTCCTTGTCTGTCTCATTCCACTGTGCCAGTTTTTTTTTCTAATCTTGGTGATAAACACATCACTCTCCAAATCCTTGGGGTGCCATTTTGCTTTAATTCATCCAATCCATGTTCCATGTGTCTCTTTTTCTTTTCCATTTAACAGCATATTAGAATTTGTACTAGTTTTCTCTAAAAAAGAAAGCCCTGGAAGTAATGTTCATGCTTTCTGCATATTATGTGAAAGTAACATAAAGCAAGGTATTGGTTCTGTAATATTAAAGGGGTACTTTGCCTTTAAGCTAACTCTTAGCAGCTGTGACCAAGTGACCTTTATTTTTTTTTTTTTTCGTTATTTGCCATCCTCTGCTGCCTCTTTTCAGCTTCTATTTTGAAATGTGTTATGGTTTGGTTCACTGTCCCTGAGCAGTCAAATAACAATTGCCCCGAGAGCCTACATTTTTACTGTTACCCTTTGGGGGTTATTTAATTAAATCCAATTTTATCTAAAATAACTCAAATTTATCGGATCGGGAAGAAACTATATAAATATATAAAATCACACAAAATCCTGAATCATACATTTTTTTAGATTTTTTACCTGAAATGCTAGATTTTTCGGGTTTTTGCCGAAACCCCAATTATTTGGATTATCTGGCTAAACCCAGTGCAAACCACAATATCTTCAAATTGGTATAGGGACATCTGTCATTGACTTATACATAGGGTTGCACCTTTACTGAAAAAAAAACTGGCGGCGGGGGGCGGGTACAAAAAGGAGGCGTCCATGATGCAAAAAGGGGCGGGCTATGCAGCGTGACGCAAAATGGGGTGGAGCAACATCCTGGCGATGTCAAGAACACTGCAAAAAAGGTAAGTTCTACGTGAATGGGGGCAGGCTGAGGGCTTTTTTTGAAGGGTATTACCGGCCCCGGCCTTGGCAGGTGTTGTACTGGCTAGGCCGGTAAAATACCAGCCGGGTGGCAACCCTACTTATACATGATCTCGACAGATCTGAGATGCATTGGGTATAATAAATCTCGAAAATGTGGAGGTTTTTTTTCCACTAAAAATTTGAGTTATTGCCCCAAAAAGCCTGACCAGAAAAAAAATCTAGTTTCAGTAAACCATCCCCTTTATGTTAAATTTCTGTTCAGACCCTATTCATGTTCCATTCAAACCACTGATGATGTCCCATGATATTATCGATCTATGTATACAACTTTGCAGCCCTCGTTGCTCTCAGTTTGTACTCACATCGGCATTCAGTAAAGAAAATGAGGAAACAATGATCTATTATTTTTAATTTTATTTCTTTCCTTTGTGGTTTAGTTTAAAGAAAATGGCAATCTTTTCTTAACTATTCATTTGTCCTTAAATAGGCTCTATGGTTTTTTTATGGAACATTTTGTCAATAGCCTTTGCATCTGATACTACTGTATATTATAACATTATATACTATAAAATACTAGCCTATTTTGTGATCTGCAATAGTAATGCATTCCCACTCTCTACTATTAGTAGAGCAACTAATATACCAAACAGCATAATTAATGTACTAAGTTCTATATATCTATATTAGTTAAAAGGCAAAATGCTATATTAATACATTTTTCCCCTCCACGTTCTATATCAGCTAAACCTGGCCTAGCCTTTCTTCCCAATGAAAAACCCTCTTGCATCTTCTGCTTAAAGATGGTTGTGGCTGACTGATAGTGAAGGAACCAGGCAGCTGGTCTTACAACAGAATTTTCAGCTTTGCTTTAATTGGAGTTTGAACATCAAACAATATGCAGCCACTTTAAGACTCACACACAATAAAATGCTGCTCATGTCCAGAGGCTAATGTAATACTATTTTGGGCTATATTAAACAAAAAGAGTTTATGTCTAGCTAAAATAATAGAGCATGGACTACAATTGACGCTAACACTTAAGGCAGAGCCTTCGTGATCTTCCATAGGTTAATTACGAATCAAAACAGGAATTCAACATATGGGAAGATCGATCCGCCCCCAGCCTAGCGTCATGGAAGCAACACAGAAGATCCGTTAGTAGCTTGAGCGATCAACTGCGCGAAGGTGCACAGGGTTGGGGGCGGCTTTGAGGCAAAATATTCCGTGTGCAGCATTTACTTCATACTGACACGTTTCAATGATTTTTATGGGAACTGTGCTACTATGCTTAAAAGTAAAATAAAAGATGCCAGAACGTTCTTGCAGTAACAAAAGTTAGGCCGAGACAGCACACCCGGATCACATACAGTGCAACAATCAGGGAGAATAAATCTAAAGCCTGACACCCTATCCAACCCTTCACTATAGGCAAAATCAAAGCCCTACTACAAATACTTGTTGGAGCACAGACTTCTCATGCTATTTAACCTCTCTATCTTACTCTCCTAGAGAGTACTATGAAAGGGTTAACATGTCTTAGGCTAAGCCTCATTCATGGGGCCCCTGCTCCCCTACTTATCACTACAGTTACCTCTAGGGCAGAACAGCTTTGCTGGGCCTTGATGTATCCAGGCTCCCTGGAACACTTCCAGCTGGGTCAGCAACTGAAGAACAAAGAGAAAGATCCACCCCTAATGTTAAAGTGTGGCAGGAAGCTGTCATAAGGCCTGTAGGCCAATAGGACAAATATGTAAATTAGTAACTAGATACATGGGCATCTGACCAGCAACTAGGGAGATAAGGAAGTGTAGGGATTTATAAATCCTATGGGTCCCAACACAAACTAAATACAAGGTTTTTAGGTCAGCTATTTTGATTCAGGCATAAAACAACGCGTTATTCATCTGTTAAATAAACTGTAGGTTTCCGATCCCAGCAGTTTTTCTGCTGGCAGAAATATTGCTTCTTTTGCCTACAGAATCTCTCACCATGCCACCAGCAGACATACTGTATGTCCACCCTTGTTCACAAGTGGCCTGACGTATTATGTCTGGCAAGGCATATTTGTATCCCGTTGTGCAAAGGGGGTTATCTTTCACCAGCTGGAAACAGGGCTGCTGACTAGAACCAGCGGAGGTTGGTATTCATATTCATTAGTTCAATAAATATTGTTTTATTTATGTAACGCTAATCTGGGCTAATCTGGGCTATTCATAGATAGTTAAAGTGTCCAGCTATTGGTATGAGCATGGGTTACACTGGACTCACACATCATTATCAGGTCCTTCGCTAAGTGGAAGCTATCCCTTTAAGGTGTAGTGCAACTACAACACACAGGCTACTGTACATAAAAATAGATTGATTGGACGCCAGGAGGTTCTTGATGCAAACAAAGTGGATGGTTTATTGTACAAAACAACAATGCAAGTGACCACAGGTTAAATCACGCAGGAGATGATGCAGGTGTAGCATATCACAGAGGAGGGAGGATAGCAGAAGATGATACAGCACAATGAAGACTGTCACTCCTATAAGGCATAGTAGTCAAGTGTACATCAATTCTACCTCTGTGGGGATCGGGATCACCAGTGGAGTAGTTAGGGAGACGAAGTCTAAAGCCTAACACCCTATCCACTGAGTCCCTGCACTAAAGGCAAACAAGAAGCCTTTGGGAAGCTACTCCCTGCTACTATCCTTGATGGAGCACACAGCTGCTCATGCTATATAAAGCTGTCTATCTCACTCTCCTAGAGAGTCTATTAAAGATCTTCACTATGATAGCTAACCTCGTTCACAGGGTTTCCTGGTCCCTGACTTAGGGGCATGTTTACTAACATTGGAGATAAATATCTGGAGAGATTTCTGGAGATGTTGCCCATAGCAACCAATCAGATCTTTGCTTTTGTTTTCTAACTTGGCTGTGGTTGTTTAAATCTAATTGCTGATTGGTTGACATGGGCAACATCTCCAGAAATCTCTCCAGATATTTATCTCCAATGTTAGTAAACATGCCCCTTAATCACCAAAGGTGCTGTCCCTTTGGGGCAAAAAGGCTTTACTGGGTCGTGGTGATCCCAGGCTCAATGGGAAAGACCTAGCTGCACAGACACCAGGAGCCAAAGACGAAGAGGCCACTCCTTTCCAACACTATTTAGGAGTGTGGCAGGAAGTGGTCATTACACCTTTGGCCAATAACTAGTGGTGTACTAAAGGGAATGTTACAGGATTTATACCCAATAACAAAGGATTACAGAAAGAAGATAGGGATTTAACTCTATAGGGGCATAGCAATCCTATAGGTCCCTACATTTCTGAAACATGTACGGATTGTGTTGTCTTTTGCACAAAACAAGATAAGATAAGTAAAGTGGCATTCTATTTCTTCTAAGCTCTTTATATCAGAGCCCCAAATGCTTTAGTTGGGGGTAGGGAAATGTTTGTTTACATTTTTTATATAAAATATTCCAATGCACAGCACATCTACCATGTATTGTGTGGAATCTTTGGTAAAAGGTAAGGTATAAGCAGATAAATTGGGGGCCTGGTCAAGAAATATTACATCACTGATGAAAAGAGTTATTTTAATGGTTATTTAAAGATTAGAGTTCAAGATCATGATTATCTTCCTGGTTATATTAAACTCCAAGAAATCCTTAATTCATTATGTTTCTTTCTTTCTTAATAATGTTTTCTAATAATTTATTTTAGTTTTAATTTTCTCATCCAACTGTTCTGTTATCTAATGTTCCTCTATTTCTCACATTATTACTTACTTTCACTTATAACTTAATTTCAGCTACATGTGTTTAGTACAAAACAAAAACACATTAATGTACAAAACACAGTTTTTTTAAATAAATATAACAGATCTTTTACTGTATGGTTCAAACTCTTCAAGGTTTTGTAAAGAACAGACATCAGTAGGCAGCATTTGAAAAAATGATATATATGCTAACATTTGGCAATGCTGACAGAGTAGAAATATTACTTAAGTAGATGTCAAATGTTTAGGTCATGGCCACCTATTGTATGGTATATACACTTTATATTGTAATCAACCAAAGCTATTGTGCATTTTCCTGTAAACTGTTCTGTACATTGTTGATTCTGTATGCATAAAAGATTGCATGCATTCCTTTCTTAAAAAAAAAATAGCAAGCAGCAACTTATAAAACACATATGTATATTACTTAATTTATTGCTTTTTACTGAAGCCACCAAACATACAACACAATTATTTGTGTAGTATTTTGCACACTTTTTGTATCGCGCAGTGATCATAACAAACTGACAAACTGTTCAGTGTTCATCCTTTTCCGTAGTAGAGAGGACTAGTTCTATCATTCTTATAAGTGTGTATCACTTTAAAAAGTTTTTAAATGTATACCCCACTCCAAACCTTGTTTGTGCACCACATCCAGAAACAATTATTTCTCTACTTCCCACTTGATCTACTACCAGTGATCACAACAAAATGTTCTTACAGTGTTCAACAAGGGGCAAGTGCAATTTAAAGTGATGCACACATACAGTTTGTTGTGATCACTGGGTAATACAAGTGTGAGTGTGAAAAATTCTAATAAAAAATACTTTTTGGATTTCCCTTTCATCTTCTATATCTGTGACTCCATTCCGTCAACTTATCCTTATTGAGACCTGATTTGGTAGTCTGTAAGCAAAGTGGGGTGCTCTTTAGAATTAAAGAAATAATTGTTTCTGGACTTATTGCACAACAAGTTTTGGAGTGGGGTATACATATGCAGTTTGAAAAAATTTGCACTAAAACACTTGAATTGAAATTATACTTTCAAAAAACTTGAATGTACAATATTTATCAAGTGTCCCTGTAACGTTCACAGCGGGAAACCGCTGCAACAGGAGTTAAATTCACACTTGGTAATGCGTGTGGTGGAAGCCCAGGGAAAAAGCCACAAATACTTGAAGCAGGCATGGTGAAATATACAGGATTTAATGGAACTGAAGCAAAACAGGAACAAGTCAAAAATAAAGTCTTTACCAGGCAGGCAATGAAAAGCTGGAACAAAATTCAGGAACTTGGAACATCCAGGAACAGATTCAGGAACAAAACCAAACACATTCAGATTCAAACACATTCAAGGTTTTCAAGGTTTAGGTCAGGAACAAAAAAGCTCAGGGCGTGGTTTATAAAGGGCAATTGATTAGAGAACACAAAACACATGAGGGTAACAAGAAGGGAGGAGACAAACTGGAAACATAACAAGATACAGGATAACTACAACAGGATCAGGCTCACTTGGTAAGTGCACCGACTGTGCACTTAAAGTCCAGCAACCCTAGTCCCAAGTGTTCAAATCCCAGATTGTCTTTACAGTCCCGTTGATGTACAGTATTTGCTATTTTTTACTCAATCAGATTTTTTATATTCAGAAAAAGTAGAAAAAAGTCTCTAACATTATGCAGACTCAAATTTTGATAAATAGACCTTCTAGGGTAGTGTACTAAACTGGCTCACTTCACTACTGGCCAATCATCTGGCTCTAAGAGTTGTCCAGTCCCCAAAGTAGACGCCAGTTTTTCTTACTATTCAATTTTCACAAGCTAAAATGTAAAAGCAGCAGTTTCTAGTGCATATAAGGTAAGAAACACACATATTGAATATATTATTTTAAAGAACAATTAATATGACTATAATATATATATATATATATATATATATATATATATATATATATATACATGTACATAGACATGTGTGTGTATCTATTCATATATATATATATATATATATATATATATATATATATATATATATATATATAAATGACCAGCAACCAAGGGTCTTGTGCATCAAGACTACTGTATTACGTGCATATCTGTGTAACACATGTAAGTCAACATGTGTGTATGTGGTTGTACACACAAAATTGCACCAGGCAATTAAAGGGAAATCGCATGCTGTCCAGATATTCTATATATATGGATGTAATTCTTGTAAAAAGCATCCCTTTGAGTGAATATTGAATCAATGAGTCAGAAACTAAAAAAGATTTTTGGAATAGCACAAGGTATTTTATGATGATCATCTGAACATACATACACCATATTGGAAAACTATTTGTCTTACACATGCCTTTCCTTCAAATATGTCATCTATCAAAGGTCTCTAGTGAGAAGTTTCTGGCAACTGTAATACACGTGGCATATCCCGCAGAAGATTGCTTAAAAAAATGCAGCACAGAAGTTTAAAATGGAAAAGATTATTCTTTCCCCCTTCACATTCATAATTTTTCTCTGAAACTGTAATTATGATGAAGATGAGTGTGCCCTTGAGTAAAACCTAACCTGTGGGAGTAACCAAGCTGTATCTCTACCGGGGGTAGGTTTGCAGACATAGATCCTTCTCATATACGAATGTATCAGTCTGAAAATGAATAGAAATGAATAATACATAAGAACTGTTGCAGCTTAATATATAGCTTGAAATACATTTCTCATGTAGGATTATATTGTTGATTGTTATAAATGCCAGTCAATAGAAGAAGCCTGTGCATATAATGAGAAACACACTATATTGATTTAAGGGGAACCAAAAGCTTCTAAAATATTAAAGTAAACATGCAAAAAGTTAAAAAGAGGCATTAGAGGGCACTGACTCACCAGGCACGGTATGCAAAGTGCAATTTCCTGGCACAAATCACCATGTATTTTACCCCCAGATTTTTTCCAGAATTCCAATATAATTGCAGCCAGTCCAGCCACAATGGAAGTTATGTCAGCTGTAGTTGTCCATTAACATTAACATGATTTTTTTAAAAAATCTGAATAGTATATTATGTTGTATTAGAATCACCAGCAGGGTCACCATAAGGGCTGGCAGGGGGTACTGCAGTCAGGGGACCTGTAGAGAGGGAGGTTCTAAGAGACACAGATGTGCAATTCATGGGATGGTACTTGTGGGGGAGTCAACTGCTACCAGTAGCATGCTACCAGTAGTATGCAGATCCATGACTACTAGAGATTCCAAACTGTTGTAAGATAGATAATTTAGACTGTCCTAATGGCAAGTGTCTCTTTCCTCTTGTGTCTACAAATTTTGTTTTTGTGTTTTGTAACCTTATTTATTTCTTATTACCTTTTACCTCTCGACTATTTACGTTTTCTGTAAAAAGTGCTGTAAACAGCTCTATATATCAAATTATCACTTAAAATGAATTTTAGAAAAACATGAATTCTTATATACAACATTAGTGATGGGCGAATTTATTCGCCAGGTGCGAATTTGCGGCAAATTTGCGCGATTCGCCGCCAGCGAATAAATTCTCAAAACGCCCACGAAAATTTGCGACCAAAATTCGCCGGCGTCAAAAACAGGCGCCATCGTAAAAATAAACGGGCGCCGGCATCAAAAAAAAGGCCGCCGGTGTCAAAAACGAGACGCCGGCACCATTTCGCGAATTTTTCGCCCATCACTATACAACATTAGGGAAAAAGCCCCAGATAGAAGCAGCGTGCCAAAACCCATCAAAACCTATATGATTACAACATTTTTAAAAAGTTCTTTGGAGGCACTTCCCAGGCATTTCCTGCAACACCCACCTTGGTCCACACTTAAAATATATATGACTTTTTTATTGGTGATAGACACTCCCAATTTTAAACAGTTCCTAAAAGATCCCTGATATTATGTATGTTTCTAGTGCAATCCTACACTACCTTTGCAGAATTCTTGGCATTTCTTCAAACATTTATTTAAATATTTGCATAACATGAATAACTGTATTTTGCAAAACTAATACTCTAATAGGCACACTGCTGCCCCTTTGCATGCATTTAAATAAACTTCACTTTAGAATTTGGAGGTCTGTACTTTCTAGCGTGAAACACAATATCTGCTTTCCTGAAATCCTATAGTGGCATGCCTAAGGGAGGAAAAGCTTATAATTGACTTTCTATTTCTGAGCATCAGTGTCTTAAATGCTCCTGAGTGTATTTAATGAACATATAAAAATAAGAACCAAAAATGTTAACTATGTGTGCAATTCTAGTGTTAACTTGCTATATGCTGGGTACATTTACACCATTTATTATCATTCATTTCATATATGTGCAGCGTGATAATTATGGGCAAGAATATTTCAAGAGTCAACCATACCTTTGTGTCACTATCAAGGGAGTATAGCCGATACTGCAGTTAGGGGCCCTACGCTCCACAAGTGCAATTCTTGGGTTGTGAGGGGCTGGCCTTGCAGGTGAGAGATGGGGTTTGGGTGCATCAATGGCAGAGTACAAACATAATGGGGTGCAGCTGAAGTTGATCAGAGGCATGATTGTGAGTGCATGGGTTTTTTCACTAGGGTCCCATTTCACCTCTTGGCAGAGCCCTTTAGCCAGGGCAGAGCTGGAACTAGGGGTAGGCAGTAGAGGCAGCTGCCTAGTCCGCACCCCTCAGTCTTACTCCCCTTCCTTTCCTTTTAATGAGTAGAGCTTCTTGGGGGAGAGGGCCGTGCTAAATTAGCAGTAAAGACTCTAATGAATCATGATGAAATCTGGCAACTGCTTGTTGGTCCAGAGGAGGGTAAAAATATTATGATGGAACCTATTTTATTCTAATTTCAGTGAATGCCATTGAATCTGCTGCAAGGATCTACTGGAAATAAAGCATCAAAGGATTTATTATATGGCCCCCACATATATATTGGTGGTACATCAGCTTTCCTCGAAATCCATAGGCACCATACATCATGAAATTTAGTCTGAAAAGATCTGAAAAAAAAAAACGCTGAAAAAAAAGCCTGGCTAAAACTGACTAATATTAAAAAAAAATATTAGTATAAAGACACTGGTAAAGCTCAGTGTACATACTGTAAAAGTAAAATGTGTGGAAGCTGATGCAATACAAAATGTTTGATCTATTTTCATGTCAAAACAACCAGACTGAATCACAGTAAAAACTTTCCAAATGCTAAATTGTTAAAGAACATACCTAATTTGACAGGGTGTGCAATACAAATATTTAAAGCTTCCTCCATCGCCCTTATTATATACTGTTGGTCCAACTCAAATCCATTTAGAAGGGTTGGCATGTTTTTGAAGTCTACATCAGCTGCTATCCTTTATAGTACACTGACATCTATTATTATAGCATTTATCTGACCGCTCCAGAACACTGCTGACACATGGCAGACTGCCTTATAATTAACTTTAACACAATATATCCAAGTTTGCCTTAAGAGTATACTTTATATAGTTCTTACGTGTTATAAAAAAGACTGCTAAAGATATGAAAATTAAAAGATAGCCTATATTTTTCCGTATATTATATCTTGCATTTTATGTGTCAGCAAATGTCATTTAGCAGATAAAAAATAAGGGAGAAATAAAAAGATAAATAACAAATTATATCTGTTGCAGAATAGTTAGCAACTATCAACATCTAGGGGCAAAATTTTCAAAGGTTGAAGTGAAAATTTTTGTGTAATTCGACAAGGGAATAGTCCAAATTCAATTAGAATTTGAAAAAAATTTGAAAATTCGAAATATCGAAATTTATCATGTACTGTCTCTTTAAAAATTCGCCATCTAAAACCTGCCGAATTGCTGTTTTAGCCTATGAGGGACCTCCTAGAACCCATTTGGAGTCAATTGGTGGACTTTGAAAAATCTAAGTTTTTTTGGAAAAACTGAATTGAATTTGATTGAATACGCTTTTACCTAGATTCGTAGGATTTGAATTTGCTCGAATAACTTAGATTTTTGATAAATTTCTTTTTTAATTCAAATTTCGAAGTTACTTCGAAATTCAACCTTTGATAAATCTGCCCCATAATGTTTGTTTTATTTAAAGTGTTTTATATTTCATTATAATTTACCCTATAGGGGGTGCTGGTTCCATTAGATGAATTTGTACCTCAAAGAAAGGAACTGCAAAGAAGAGCTAACGAGGTTGCACAGCCTTGTTAATAAATATAATTAGATTGTGTGTCTAACTTGGAAACTATTTTTTTTTGATGAGTGCAAATAAATTCATTTAAATTAAATTCATTGTGTCCACACTTTGATGTGCTGTCATTATTATATCTTGTGATAAACAAAGTGCAATAGTGTAAGGGGTGCTCATTATGTAAGCAACAGTTCGCATTCCACTAGTCTGTAGAAGAAGGAATCACTCAATAAAACAACATTTAATAGTTCATTTAAAATCAAAAGAGGGAATTAATAAAATATAAAAACACTTAAAATTATGATGTATCCCGATTTGGTTTCACAGTTGTAAGGATTGCAGTATATCTGAGTAAATAGAATACTGGTCCCACCTAGTGCTGGAAAATTCGCTGCGTCCAAAGAAACGGACGTCGGCAAATTTTCGCTGGTCAATTTTCACGGCGGTTCCACGAATTTATTCGCTGGCGGTGAATTGCAGGAGTTTGCTGCGGATTTGCGCCTGGCAAATAAATTCGCCCATCATTAGTCCCACCTAGATCATTACATCAGCCTATATGCCCTCTAATAGTAGTATGAGTTGGGGTGGGGAGCAGGAGGTTGTCTATAGTAAAAGAAATTAGGTGGCTCCCATTGTGGGAAAAACAATGGACAAACCAACACCTTGTATGCTGGGCCTTGAAGTATCGCACAAAATGGTGTGCACAGAGACTAAACTGACACTTTGTCCTCTCAGGTATATGTAGGTATGGCCTATTCCCTATGTGTTTTTTTTGTGTTAAAGCAACACCAAAAGTTTGGACGTGAACACAATAGGTTAAATAACCAAAGGTAGTGCATACAAATGGAGGACAGAACCAGTGTACTGTACCTTGCAGTATTATACAGACATATATATTTCCAATACGGTGTGCATAGAGTAACTGGCGCTTTGTCCTCTCAGAGGCACCTAAGTAAGTGTGGCCTATTCCCTATCGTTAGTGCAAATGCAACTGGAAACAAGCAAAGCCCAAAATTAAGTCTGTGCGAGTGCTGGTAACAACATCACCAGTCTGTCCGACTCTACCTCCATTATTGGAAGGAAACTGCTGCCACCATTCAGCCTACCCACCCTTAGAACGCTCAATAGAGCAAACGCCTGAAGTACGTTTCGCCTGTATAGGCTTTCTCAAAGGTCTGGTTCCATTAGAGTCTAGAGGGATTATTTATGATGGCTGCCTAAATTGCGGCAGCACAAATCTCCCACAGTTGCACAAAAAACTGAGCGATTGAGCCATTTCACAACCAGGTTTAGTAGCACCAATGCTCCCACTGAGGGCTGTGCCCATGGCTGTGGCACAGTTGTATAAAAAGTATAGGATGCATGTTATCCATGCACTGAACACCAGACGTGATACCAAAAGGACTTTCAGACCAATTGCATCAAATTTACATAGAGGTGCAAGCACAAACATCGGCCACAGTTGTGTCAAATGCATTTGCTCCTGGTAACTGCAATGGGGGGGAAGTTATGCATTGTGGGTAAAAAAAAAAACCATGGAGATTGCACTAAGAAATTGCACCGCACTTGCAGTTGTAAATGACCATTTAGAAATATGGTTTCAGAATCGGAGTAATCATGGCTGTTCCCAGTCAAATGCATACATATTATGCAGAATATTAAGGCTCCAACGTTTGCCAACATATTTTGCTGTGCACCATCATTTAATTGTAAAGTCCACATACCTAACACCAATTTTCTGTACAACACTAATGGACATATTTATCAAAGTAGAACTCACAAGAAGCATGCAAACATTACTGATTTCCTGACTATTCATATTTAGAATTTGACCTTTTCTCACAAGAAATGGGAGAATGTACAAATATCTATTAAACAGATTGTTTTCAGATCAGTGGGGACATTGCTAAGGTTATTTTAATTATGCTGAAATGGTTTGACAGCTTTTAATAAGTTCTTCCAGATACTATATACCCAAAATTAAGAAAGTAGATACTCTGATGACTTTTAACAACGTGCATCCTCTTGACTACAGCAGTAGTAATCAGGTACCTGTATTTGCAAATATGATGCAAATAATAACTCTTAAAGAAATATATGTTTAAATGATCATATGACTTTGCATTATTGGACTCATCTGGTGAGCAAATATATTTCATAGAAAAATAAGGGAATTTCTTGTTCTGTCTATATCCCTCTGCATTTATATAATAACAGAACACTTAAACAACCAATGCTTAAACAGCAGGCTTGGTTTAGCTAAACTAGTAAACTTCATAATAAACAGTGTATACAAATCGCACACACTACTGAACTCTTTTTGGACTAAAATAGTGATTCTGTATTACAAAAAGTTTGCAGTCCAAAAGAATAATACAGGTATGGTATCTGTTATACAGAAACCCCGTTATCAAGAAAGCTCCAAATTAAACGGATACTGTCATGGGAAAAAACATTTTTTCAAAATGAATCAGTTAATAGTGCTGCTCCAGCAGAATTTTGCACTGAAATCCATTTCTCAAAAGAGCAAACAGATTTTTTTTATATTCAATTTTGAAATCTGACAATTCATATTGTAATTTCCCAGCTGCCCCAAGTCATGTGACTTGTGCTCTGATAAACTTCAATCACTCTTTACTGCTGTACTGCAAGTTGGAGTGATATCACCCCCTCCCTTTTCCCCCAAGCAGCCAAACAAAAGAACAATGGGAAGGTAACCAGATAACAGCTCCCTAACACAAGATAACAGCTGCCTGGTAGATCTAAGAACAACACTCAATAGTAAAAACCCATGTCCCACTGAGACACATTAAGTTACATTGAGAAGGAAAAACAGCAGCCTGCCAGAAAGCATTTCTCTCCTAAAGTGCAGGCACACGTCACATGACCAGGGGCAGCTGGGAAATTGACAAAATGTCTAGCCCCATGTCAGATTTCAAAATTGAATATAAAAAAATCTGTTTGCTCTTTTGAGAAATGGATTTCAGTGCAGAATTCTGCTGGAGTAGCACTACTAACTGATGCGTTTTGAAAAAAAACATGTTTTCCGATATCAGGATCCCTTTAAGGAAAGGCAGTCTGCCATAGATTCCATTTTATCCAAATAATCTAAAATTTTTAAAAATGATTTCCTTTTTCTCTGTAATAATAAAACAGTACCTTATATTTGATCCAAACTGAGATATAATTAATAATCCTTATTGCAGGCAAAACCAGCTTATTGGGTTTATTTAATGTTTACAAGATTTTTTCCTTAAACTTAACATATGAAGATCCGTTCACCTGGAAAACACCAGGTCCTGAATATTCTGAGAACCCCATACCTGTAATAACAATTTACTGTGCATGCAGCACCATCCGCCCAAAAACTATGAAGTGGATGACCTTCATTTAAAGCAATGGAAACAGATGGTAAATGCTGCATTGCCTATACTGTATATAAACTAACACATAAGGTCCTTGGTTATTGCAATAGGGAATTCATTTAAGTGACAACCTTTAAATTTAAAGTCCTTGCAGCAAATACGATTCTTGTAATGGTCATGACCTCTTCTCCCTCTCCAACATTGTATCCTTTCATTGTTATAGACGTGTTGTATTATTTACACCTGTAAAACTGATAAAAAGGAGTTTCTGAAATAAAAACTGATGGACTTACAGTATATAGCATAAAGCATTATTTACCTTTTTCTTTTGAGTCTTCAACAGATGCTTTGTAAAGGTGCAAAGGTATTGTCATTATTACTTATTATCTTTCTATTCAGGTCCTCTACTATTTATATTTCAGTCTCTTATTCATATCAAGGCATGGTTGCTAGGGTAATTTGGACCCTGGCAACCAGATTGCTGAAATTGCAAACCGGAGAGCTGGTGAATAAAAAGCGAAATAACTTAAAAACCACGAATAATAACAAATGAAAACCATTTGCAAATTGTCTCAGAATATCACTCTCTACATCCTAAAAATGAATCCAAACTTGGACAACCCCTTTAAATAATGTAAATTGCAAAAGTGCTTAGAAGAGCACCCTAAAGCAATTTTACATACATTTTTTAAAGGTTTACATATCTGTTAAACTGAGTCATTACAAATGCTGAATTCATGTTTGCATCGATTTATGTCCATTTTTACTGAAAAATAATGGCAAATCATGGTTTCCAGCCCAACCTGTATGGCAACATATGCTTTACCCCTAATTATATGTCTTACCTGACACCAGTTCCAACATGTGTGGTTTTTTTAGCAAGGATGATGTGATATTCAGAAGAATGTAAAGTAATGTTTTGATACCTTGTGTAATTTTCCTGGCACTGTCAAATTTTGACTTTTCCTTTCATAGTAGTTTTTAGACTTCTAAAAAATATATTTACCCACCTTGTGGGAACTCTTATTCAATTGCTGTACTGTATTTCTGAATATTACTAAGTGCTTATAAAAAGCCACGTGTGTGTATTTTCTCTCAAACACTGGAAGTCCTAAAATAAAACATGTTCACATGGTTATGTAATATTTTAATGTCATGCTCATTTTGCAATTTAGGTAAAAGATTCAGAGAGAAATGGAGAAAGGGCTGAGCCATTCCTTGTCTCAATTAAGTCTTAGGATTAATAGGGTAGCACAATAATCGGTTCATTCAATTACTATACAGTAGCTGACAAAATATTTCCACTATTAATATTTCAAGTAAAAGTAGAATATAATAAATGGTATTGTTTATTTTACAAGGTACACCTGAAGCTGTGGGAGGAAAAAGAGGCATTTTGCAGAGACTTGGAGAAGCTGTCATCTATAAATCATAGAAGGCTGTAAATTCTCCATTGTTAGCATTAAGAGCTCATCGCAAGGGAAAAAGCTTGTCTCACAGCTTTTCTAAGTAGGAGACATCCTGTTTTTTCCTCTCACATCCAATTTGCATTGAAATGTTGATTTGGGATCTATAATGGGTATTTTTTTTTACCTTGTGCTCCTGTAAAATGTGAAGAACTGGTTTACAGAACATCTTTTTCTCATTATCCAGATAGAGACAGAAATATGCTTTGCTTATGCCCTCTGCCTTGCACTGGAATATATAGAGAAATAAACGAAAGGTTTCCTTGTATTGTATATATCCAGATCATTTATAAATCTTTATCTCTATAAAGGTAAGTGTGGTAAGTGTGTGTCCATAAAGAATAGAGCATTCATGGACTGAGCAAAAAAAATTAATTAGGCGCTCACAGGCACAAAATATCTTTAATTTGAATATTTCTAACATTCATTTTGTCAAAGGCTTTTGGAGCAGACATACAGTTAGGTCCACAAATATTTGGAACTGGTTTTTATGCAACCAAAACTTGCCTCCAAGCCAGGAATTGAAAAAATGCACCTGTTTTACATTTTACTTTTTGAAGAATAAACTTCAGACAGAAAGGCCCACAAACAAACAGCAACTAAAAGCCGCTGCAGTAAAGGCCTGGCAGAGCATTAAAAAGGAGGAAACCCAGACTCTGGTGATGTCCATGAGTTCAAGACTTCAGGCTGTCATTGTCAGCAAAGGGTTTTCAACCAAGTATTAGAAATGAACATTTTATTTATTGTTTTTTTAATTTGCCCAATTACTTTTGAGCTCCTGAAATCAAGTGATTGTGTTTAAAAAAAAAGGCTTTAGTTCCTCACATTGTTATTCAATCTTTTTGTTCAACCCACTGAATTAAAGCTGAAAGTCTGCAGTTCAACTTCATCTGAGTTGTTTCATTTAAATTTCATTGTGGTTATGTACAGAACCAAAATTTAAAAAAAAAGTTGTCTGTCCAAATATTTATGGACCTGACTGTATGTGCTGGGCACTATGTTATACTCTATCTGGGATCCCCAACCAGTTGCTCATCAACCTCTTGGATGTTGCTCCCATTAGCCTCAAAACAGGTGCTTATTTTCAATTCCTAGCTTGGAGGCAACTTTTGGTTGCATAAAAACCAGGTGTACTGCTTAACAGAGTCTTCTATGTGCTGCAAGTCCACATAGGGGATACCAAATGGCAAATTACAGCACTTATTTTGTGCCACCTAGGCACAAATGCATGTGGCTCACGGGTATAAAAGGTTGGGAAAACTGACTCAATATCTACATTGTTACTTTCACTGTTTGCTATTGCTTTGCAACTCAACTGACTATAAGATTGTAGATATAATGTGAACAACTTTGTCATCTCCTATAGATGTCCCAGGCTAAAACGTTTGACTATTCATTGGTTAATTTGAACCCTAATCTTCTTTGTCAATCTTTGACATAAAATGGTAAAGTGGTCTAACAGAGAAACCAAGTAAAGAAAAAAGTAAAAAAAAAATGCTCAAAGAATGCTACGGCTTATAACATGGTATCTGACTCTTTTTATTTGTGTAATTTACCATTTTATGTCAAAATTTGACCTAGAAGGTCAGGGTACAAATATATATATATGTGTGTGTATATATAAATTAAATAATTAAATGCACCAAATAAATAAATAATTACATGACTGAGATTCATTTCATGTAGCTCATACTTTGAATATTCGACTTCATGCTCAGTCTTGCTATGTAAAGCATTCAAAAATATCATACCCTACAGCCAGTGTACAATATTAAAGCACTGTGTGTGTATTAGGAAATCATACAGTAAACAATACTTTTATTTATTTAGTTTTTTAAAAAGTAGCTTTTGACTCAAGTATATTTTAGAGACCTTCAGATGAAACAGGATCAAACTACATGAATGAATGTACAAAATACAGTTTCTTACTTAAAATATGTAACCTTAATGATGTCTATCACATACCTGCCATATATATATATATATATATATATATATATATATATATATATATATATATATATATAAAAGCCACCATACCACGTCAAGGTAAACCCCGAACGGCGGTACCTAACTTGTTTTATTTTTTATTTTTTATATTTTTTTTTAGGGACCGCCATTCGGGGTTTACCTTGACGTGGTATGGTGGCTTATCAATTTTATGATCATAACTTTGTAACAAAATAACCCCTGTTTTGGGTACATATGCAATAGCATTTATTATACTTATATATATACTTTAAAGCCTTTAGAGTGCTCCCACAACCCCCCTGTTTTGATATTGTATCTATATATATATATATATATATATATATATATATATATATATATATATATATATATATATATATATATATCAAATTAAATTGTCTACACCTTTAGAGTGCTCCCACAACCCCCCTGTTTTGATATTGTATCTATATATATATATATATATATATATATATATATATATATATATATATATCAAATTAAATTGTCTACACTCATCGGACTGGTGCATTTGGGGCCCACTGGGTTCCAAATCTCTCTGGCACGGCGTTAGCCCACAATGCGCAAACGCATGCATGAAATCCTGACTCAAGTATATTTTAGAGACATTCAGATCAAACAGGCATGCACGCACAGGTCTTATCAAAGGTGAAAAAATGTAGTTAAATTGTCTGCACTCGTCTGACAGGTGCATTTGGGGCCCAACGGGTTCCCAATCTCGCTGGCACGGCGTTAGTGCACAACGCATGCAAGAAATCCTGAGCACTGCGCCGCACATATATATATTTTTTATGCCTGATTGGGGAGTGGGTCTGGGCCGGCGGGGGCCCATGATGGCCAGCCCTGTCCAACCCTGTCCAACCCTGCTCATCTCCAAACAATCTGTTGAGGTGCAGAGTTGAGCTGCACAGCTGAGAGTGAGAGTGCTGCTCCCTTCTAAAGTGGGTTTGGTACTGGGGGCTATATGTATAAATACTATATATAATGTAAACAAAAATTATAAATTAGCAGTGATGAGCAACATTTTTTTGCCAGACATTGATCTACAGCTGTTCCACTCGTCACCATCTGTAAATTTTTATGCACTGCGAAACACAACAAAAAATGCCCATTGACTTCAATACAGTGTATAGTTTTCCACATTTAAAGACAAGTATTTACTAATTATTATAGTATAGCAGTGTTGATATGTACAATATAACCGTGTTAACCAAATGGTCTGGAATGATAACCATACCAAATGGACATTGTTGGAAGATATGGACATGATCGCTAGAGTTCAGGGGCGTAACTACAGAGGAAGCAGACCCTGCGGCTGCAGGGGGGCCAGGAGATATAGGGGCCCAATATGACTGTAATTACTATATCATTTCAATAAATACTGATAAAACAGGTCAGCCTCTAGATATTTTGGGGGCCTGGAAAATAATTTGCTATGGGGCCCAGTAATATCTAGTTACGCCACTGCAAGAGGTTAAAGTAAAATATAATACATTTATAATAGCCCATTAACATTATTTAAAAAACTAATTTCTCTTTTCATGTATATTGATAAATATGTATGCAAACCATTACAAACAATTACAAACAATTACTTAATGAATTGACAAATTATATCAAAGTATAATTTGAAGAATCATGGAAAAAAATACTTATAAAAGATGTTAATGTAAAAGAGAGGCATTTATTAGGCACTGGAATACTATATAACATGCTGTAAAAAGTGTAAAATGGATATTGGCAAAAAGCTAAAGGCTTATGACTAATCTAAATAGTCTCAGATGGAGCAAGGCTGCTTTTTGTCCTTTGCCTTGCAATGTCTTCTTGGATGCAAAAAGCAATTAGTAAACCAGTTGTGCTACATATTTGCTATGGCATCATTATTGTTATACTGCAATTCTCTTATGTATGTCCAGAGCGCATTAACGATTGTGCACTTTATATAGAAGGTGACTGTACAGCATGTTTCCATTCCATTTGCTACAAATATGGACTTTGCTTTCATATACAAGTGCAGTTCCCCATAGCAACCAATGAGAGACCCCATTTAAGAAACAGTAGCAACAAAGTGCCTGTCACCATTTGGGTTACTCTTTAAAGCAAGAATTTTGAACTCCAATGGGCAAATTCACTAACAAAAATTCGCCAGCGACGGCTTTGCATTGATCGCAACACTTCGACAGGTGTAAATTAGCTACGACAATGCTAATTCACTAAAATGCGAAGTTGCGTCCAGGGCATCGAATGCTGGTGAAGTTTCACTATCGTTACTTCGGCAATCAACGCGAAGTTATAAAGCTGCATTTCTGTATACGTTGCAGCAAATACATTACATTACCCAAAGTCCAGGGAACCTTAATAAAGAAAGAGTTGTTATAATGCCCTAGACATGAGCCCACTGTATAGTTTATCTTCCATACATTAGAAAATGTATGGGGGGAACCCAGTTACCCAAAAACATTTTTACAGACTTTTGCAGGATATCTCTCTGAAAAAAGGAAAAGACGACAGTGATTTTGGGGACTTAGAAAATTTTTCCACTAAAAATTTTGGAAGATCTATGCACTCCATTGCACTTAGCCTGGTCTGAGCTGGCGAAGGCAAGTCTGTTGAAAGTGTTCAGTAAAATCCGCATCTTGGTGAATTTGCAGGGTTATGTCCATTCACCAGAGCGAAAATTCGCCTGGTGATAAAGTGTGAATGATCGCTAGCGTCTGTCTCTTTCGCTAGCGATGTTATGCCTACACTCTTTAGTAAATCGGCAAAGTGCCTGAATGACGTCACGCTGGCAAATTTTCGCCAGCGTTAGTCACTTCGCCCTTGAGCAAATCTGCCCCCAAGAGACAAAGAGATGTGCCTTTCCCTGAGTACATTGCTGCAATTAGGGGGGCATGACCCCTACTTTACATGTCAGGCTAGGTAGCAGCAGGGGACCCAAGGTGTAGGGGAAAAAGCATGTTTTTTCCCTTTTTATTTAAACTTTGCAACTTCAATTTTTGTCCTACTTAAAGTTCACAGTACTCTTTTCCTTTTTCTGTTTCTTAGACTGGAAGAGCTGCTATATTATTTGATTATCTACTTACTGTAAACTTCAAACATAGTTACGAGTATGCAATGCCTTTTCTTCACTATTTATTTAACATTAACTAACATTAGCCTGTGTTGCTGACAATAAATATCCTGCCAACAGTCCACTGCTTTGGTTCCACGCAATGGAGCAAGCAACTTTTGAGATGTCCACATTCTCTAGTCTAATTGATAGTATACTTTTATGTGATCTATTTTCAACTCTATAATTTATCCCTTCTGAGTCAAGAGCTGGGCTTTATCCTGCTAACCCTCCCCTTAATTGGCTAGCCAGTTATTCACTTCCTGTCTCAGCCTATCTGTTCCATAGCTGGTAATAAATCCTTGCGCGAATAAACACAGCACTGTAGAACAAAAATGCTATTTTAGGAAACATGTTTTAAATTAAACAGAGATCCACTAGGAGACAAAGTATAGAAAAAGCCTCCATATAAATAACAAGGAAAAGTTGTGCTCACCACTAATTTTTAAAACACATTAGGCGGGGCTGTGATAGATATATATTCATTTATTTATTTATTTTTTGGTCAGGATTCCCAGTAACAGGGTACCAAATATGAAAATCTTCTTAAGATACTTTACACTTTGCACAGGTATAAAACCTTTTATTTAAAATCCATATTTTCTCCCCCAATTGATACAATCCCATCCCCTCCCCTTAATCAATGCACTTTTAACTTGAAGTAAAGAGAAAATAAGAGTCACTATTGAGCCATTACCAAGCTGACTCATCCAACTTATTATTTTAAATACCTTACAGAATTAGCTGTTTATATTTTCCCATTGTTATGTATACTGTAACTATTGTTTGGCTTCTTCGCTACACCTGCCTATTATTCTCACACTATATTTAGTAAAATATGACCTATATCATGCTTTTCTGAAAATGAATACACATTTGAAGTAAAAACAAATCCATATTGATAGTAGACATTATTAAAAAAAACATTATTAAATTATGTTCTTTATGTTTTCCCTCTGACGGGTACTGTAAATGATCTGGTCTAAGCAAAAGGTATATTAATCTCTCTGTACTAGTAGCGACATGACTGAGTTCAACTATGTGCAAAATATAATGCCTTTAGTTATTGAATATTCTTTAACCAAGGAATGCAACACTCTTTAGTTTCACATCTGGAGGCAATGCATAGCCTCTTAACTCTATAAAATCAATTGAACCCTTGCTTTTACTGAAGGTTGTACATTTGAATGGGCGCCAGTTCTTGAATTAACAGTGATGTTTATTTAGGAGAATATTAATATAGCAGCAAAGCAAATCATTGTATGCAGAAGTCTTACAGGCCATTCACTAAAATCGACTCTGTGGCTCAGATGTGCCCTACGTCTACAAAACCTGAACCAAAATCTAAACCTGACGGATAGCATACTAACCCTATTCTGGACGTTTAGGCTGTTTGGCTACTTAAGCCTAAGCATCTCAGTCTCAACTTCTCTATAACCAGTGGCATTATATTCATATTATTCATTATTCATTATATTTCACATGCCTTTGCCCACAATGGAACACACAGGATGGTCGACCAGTGTAGGATTACCTAGGATTACCTACTCCCTGTATATCCCTACAGGAATATATCCCTCATATGTACCAATTTTACCGCTGTTTTATGTGAGGAGTGTCACCCACCTCTCCATAATCCTCCATGTTGAATTTTGTGGCAAATTTCTTCACCAACTAGAGGACAAATTTGCTGTTTATGTTAAGGTTATTTTCTCTTTGTACTTACTATCCTTTGCAATAAAAATAATTACAAGAGGTTCTCTGCACTCAACCCATTATCAATATATTAAGGACATTGAGACATATTGTGCCTTAAAGAAATTGTTCAGTTTAAAAATAAAAACTGGGTGCAAAATAAACAATATTTAGTTTTAGTTTAAAGTCTGGAGTGACTGGATGTGTAACATAATAGCCAGAACACTACTTCCTGCTTTTCAGCTCTCTTGGTTTCCACTGATTGGTTACCCTGGTGACCAGGCAGTAACCAATCAGTGATTGAGGGGGGCCACATGGGTCATAACTGTTGCTTTTGAATCTGAGCTGAATGCTAAGGATCAATTGCAAACTCACCGAACAAGTTATGTCCCATGTGGCCCTCCATCAAGTCGCTGACTAACTCAGAGTTAGAGAGCTGAAAATCAAGAAATTGAATTATGGCTATTATGTTAGACATGTGTTCACTGGACTGGAGTCACTTACAGACTCCAGTCTTTATGGTTTACATTTTTGGCTAACTAACTATATTAGAAACATTTTTTATTTTAGACTATTTACCCAGTTTTTATTTTTTCACTGAACGGTTCCTTTAAGCTACCATAAAATTCCTTCCTCTTTAAACAAAACAGGCTTGTCCTTATATTGCAGTATATTTAAGCTGGCCAACTACGTCAAAGTCATCACTGGTCTGGCCAATCCTACACTCAACTTTCATCTGATTCATTAAGAATTATATTCCTTTATTATACTGTACATTTTACACAGGGACTAAGTTTTACCAGAATGATTTTCTGCAATAGACATCTGTACTTTTTTAGTGCCATTTCTAGTCCTGGGATATAGAGATCAACTGTTCTCTGCATTCCATATGCTGTTTTTGGCAGGATTCCTCAGTGGATCAACATGAGAAGCCCCCAATTGTTTGCTGTGTAATGCTATTTGCATGCTGGGAGAAAAAAATAACATTAAACTATTACACATTTAAGTGCAATAAATGAGCAAATTTATGAATGGACGAATTATTTATATGAATTTTATGTACAAGTATGTGGATTTATATATGATAATATGCAAGGTTTATCATCTTTAGACTGTGTCTTGTTTGGCTTGTGTAAATTGAAATAATTCATTTTAGGGTTTTTTTAAACTAGCTTTTGAGCTTTCATAAACCAGATGCAGAAGAGTGGATTTTTCAAACATAAACATACACTTTATAAACTTCTTAATAGTCTAAACAATTCGAACATTTATTCAGTCTCATATGAAGCTTGCTTGGCTAAATGAGCAATAGCGTGACTCATGGCAAATCAACACTATTTCTGTCTGAGCAAATAAAATGTGGCCTATGCAGGGAACAGGAACTGGCAGAAATGTTGCTGCTTTCTGTTCAGATTTGTATTGAAGTACATATTTTGTAGTCATTATTCGCTATCAAAAGCCACAAAACCGGATTTTTTTAAAGCAATTTAAGGGGAAGTTCAACTTCTATTAATCCTTCATTCTGACCTCCATACTGTCTGGTTGCTAGGAAAATTAAACCCAAGCAAGCACATAGCCTAAGAGCTGCGCTACTCGTATGCTGCCAGGTCTTATTGTGGGAGAAACAGGGAGAGAGTTCTGGGCAAGCCCGGGAACCGAACTTGTACGGAAGGGACGAGGGAGCAGTCAGGGAAGTCTAGGAACAGTCAAACCAAAACAGGCAATACAGTACCAAAATGGGTAACAGGAGTTGGGGTCACAGGCCAAGGTTATACACAGAGAGGAATCACATCAGCAAATCAGAATCAGAAGAATAGTCAATACAGGACAGGGTCAGTTCAGGCAGCAGGATGGCATAGGGTCAAACACAGAATTTCAACACAAAGAAACTAGAAAGCACCCAGGAACCAGGAAGAACCTTTACATTGGGCAATGCACAAAAGACACCTGCGCATTTAAGTATTTGAATTTTGCACCAAGGCGCGATGATGTGAAGCGCACCAACACTCAAACACGGAAGCAAGCACATTCATCAGTCTTACAGAACACGCATCGGCGCGCATGAGAACAGATGCGCCGATGTGCCCTCACTAGACCACCAGGTAAATCTCTCACAATTTGCTTTTCATGTAGATACATTTTTATTTCACAGCACTGAACACAAATTACCTTTTTTTAATGTGACATGGTTTTATGTTCGAATTAAAAAAAAACCTAAATATGATGTTTGAATGAGTAATAAATACCATAATTAATGTTGATATAGCTACATGTTGATGCAAGACGTTATCCAGAAAGCTCTGATTTACGAAAAGGTCATCTGCCATAGACTCCATTTTATTCACATAGTCCAAAACTTTAAAAATGATTTCCTTTTTCTCTGTAATAATAAAACAGCACCTTGTACTTGATCCAAACTAAGATATAATGAATCCTTATTGGAAGCAATAATGTTTACATGATTTTCCAGTAGGTATGAAGATCCAAATTATGGAAAGATCCATTATTCGGAAAACACCAGGTCTTGTGCATTCTGGATAACAGGTCCCATACCTGTACATTGTTATCAAGTTCCCTTGTGTACTTCAATTTTCAAATAGTGCCAGCACTAATAGTAGCAAGGTGCTGTGAGGGTGGTTTGGCTTGGCAGGAAAACACATGAATGCCCCATGAATCTGGGCAAAGTACAAGAAAATCCTGGAAGAGAAACAATTTCAGTCTGCTGCGAATAAAACCTGAAGTAAAGGTTCCTCTTTCATAAGGACAATGATCAAGATTATTGACTTGGCCATTGATTCAAAAACAAAAAAGTTGAATTTCCTACAAAGATCCAGTCAAAGTCCTGCTCTCAATCCAAGTGAAAATCTGTGCATTATCTGTGTGCACAGTCATTGTTAACCTCATGCAAATTTGCTTGGAAGAATTTTCAAAGATGCTACATTTATATTTTTGAGTTACAGAAGTTAGAAATAGTTTTTTTGCATTGTTTAATATTGACTTTTGCGTAGGTATTATGGTATTGGCATACAGAATTATTTAATGTATAGAGCCCAAAAAATATGGCATCATCTACCCCACCACTGCCAAAAACTTATAATGTTATCATTTGCGCCAGTTCTTGACAGGTGACAGTTGTCTGGAAAGTGCACTGAAGGGCCTCCAGGCAGATATTGATTATTTCAGGTCTATTAAGGAGGTCCTTTAAAGTTGCCCTCCACACAAAGGGAGGAATGTAATATTGGTCGCTAAAACAAAAATCGTTTTCAATTAATTTACAAATGAATAAATGTTCACAAAGTGAACAATTTTGCCTTTGCGAGCACTTTGAGGCAGTAGGATATCGATTGAAAATTTTATCGCTTCCGATATTGTGCAGTGTATGTAATAAAATGCAAAAAGGAAAAGTTGTGAGAGCACTCCATGGCTTAATAAAAATGTACTAAAATACAATGGAAGTGCTACTGATCTGGCCAAATTAACTACAGACATAGAAAAAAAGAAAAATTGATCAATGCACATTCCTTTGTCCCCTGTCATATCAATAATCTATGCAGATGCATGTATTTACAAAGACAGGGGTTTTTTTAGTTACAAAATTATGATCATAAGATTGATAAGCCACCATACCACGTCAAGGTAAAACCCATATGGCGGTCCCTAACTATTTACCTCTGGTCATAATTTCAAATGCTAAAGCCTCCCGGCATAAGAGCATTACCTGAAAAATAAGGTCTCCCGACCTGGGCATTGGTTTTCATCATAGGGCTTAGTCCTCCCCCGCCATTAGCTTTCAAAGGGGAGAGATAACCTAGACCCCAGCATTGGTTCCATGAGATTAATCCTCCCCCGCTTGCGGCTTTTAAGAGAGAGAAACTGCCCAGACCAACACCCATTTCCAAAGGAATTGTTCCACCATTTAAAGAGACAGGTGTGGGGGTGCTACAACCACATGGAAGCCTGGCCTGCAGCATACATTTATTATGTAATAAAATGTATTAACGAAAAGTTTGTTACGTTTGCTCCAAAAGTTTACGCCACCTTCAAATAAATGTTAAAGGTTTGCAATGCGCATTTAAGATTTGCAATGCAATAAAAGCCTAATGAAGAATATTACATTGTGACATGCATATTTTTATTCGCAAATGTGTTCTCTTTGTGAATTTTATTACATTTCCCCCAATCTTAGCACTTAGCACAATGTGCTATTACCATAACTCATTTTATTTTAGGCTTGTGTCAACTTCAATAATTCAGTGGCTGTCTAGTAACAACCATCCTTAGCAACGTTCATTCACTTTCTACAGTGATATAATCCCCTACCAAAAATACACCAGAAGGAACATAAAATCAACCTTGCAAGCAAGACAAAGCATATCAATTGTAGCCGATAGTGGTTATTTCACATGGAGTATTTGTTCTAATAGCAATAACAATTGGAAAACAACTTCTTGACCTTCCAATAACACTGGACAACAAAAGGTTTCATATAGAGGCTACAGCACTAAATCATTTAAAAATGTTAAAAAAACCATCAGAGGTTCTAATGACTAGAGTTCAAATTAAAGCCAACAAATGCATGTTTTAAGTTTTTTTACAGTTGCAAAGAAGCTTCCCAAATATTATCATTCATTTCAGATGGCTGTTTGAAACAAGTATGCTTTTTAATAGCCTTGGCGAACCAACTTTATTCTTCATTTGGATTTGTTATCTATATGTCCCATTTTAAATTGGAAAAGCTACAAAATACTTGGTGATAAATTCATGGAGATCTTTCTATATTTAGACTGTTTAATATGCTCCATGTGTGCAATTTCATTTTCTAGCTGATAATGATTATTACTGGAAAAGCCAAACTACAGGATTTCTCCTCTAAGAAAAGATTGAAGCAGTACATTCTCTCACTGATTCAAGGCACTTTTGAACTACATAAGAAACACAATTTCAGGATAAATCATTCTTCTTGCCCTATACAGTACTCTCCCAAAAGACTCAAAATCAACTGAAAAAAGGAGAATACTAGCATTGGTATATCGAAAGGTGTGAGAGCTTTACACAACAGGAACTTAAGCTATTTCTAAATTCAGCTATTAAAGTGATACTGCCACTAAAAAATTAATTTTAGCATATGAATGTACATTAAATGTTACCTATAGGTCATCTTGATAATTTTTTGCTGAGAGGTTTGTTTTTGTATATAATTGTTAGTTGAAGTTCCTAAGCCTGACTCTCTGACACGCTGACACTCTGACTTTGCCAACCTGACTGTCCCATCTCAGCCTGTTAGTTACAGTTTCTAATGCTAATGGACTCCTGCTGCACAAATATGGCAGCCCCCTCATACAGGAACACGGGGGATCCGACAGGTAATGTAAAAACATCATGCAAATACTTTATGGCAAAGTTAGAAGTAGCTTGCAAAGCCAATATTATAATACCGTAGATGTAAAAAAAAGTTTAATTTCAGGTGTCAGTATCTCTTTAATGTAAAACTTATTAAAATTAAACTCAGGGCCGGAACTAGGGGTAGGCAGAAGAGGCAACTGCCTAGGCACAATTAAATAGGGGCACTGGGCATATACCTGTCTTCTGCCTACCCCATGTTCGCTGCTCTCCCCTGCCTCCCTCCACTCTGGTGCTCTCTCCTGCCTCCCTCCCCTCCAGCACTTTCTTCCACCTCCCTCCCCTATGGCGATCTCTCCCGCCTCCCTCCCCTCCGGTCCTCTCTCCCACCTCCCTCCCCTCCAGTGCTCTCTCCCACCTCCCCTCCAGTGCTCTCTCGCGCCTCCCTCCCCTCCAGCGCTCTCTCCCACCTCCCCTCCAGTGCTCTCTCACGCCTCCCTCCCCTCCGGGGCTCTGCGCATGCATGCACAGTCAGTTCGGGGCGGGGGAATACGGTGACGGGTCTTCTAAGGTGCCAGATTCGTTTGACCTGTCACTGATTAAACTAAATTGTTAATACAATGGAGAGTACAAAAAATAACCTGGCATATACATCAGCCCTTTTATAGATACTGTTATCAAAATAGCATTTACCTAAAATGTATATTGTGTAAATCAGTGATCCCCAACCAGTAGCTCGTGAGCAACATGTTGCTCTCCAACCCCTTGGATGTTGCTCTCAGGGTCTTCAAAGCAGGTGCTTATTTTCGGATTCCAGGCTTGAAAGCAAGTTTTATTTGCATAAAAAAAAAAGTATAGTGCCAGGTAGAGCCTCTTGTAGGCTGTTAGTCCACATCGGGGCTACCAAATAGCCAATCACAGCCCTTATTTCGCACCCCAAGGAAGATTTCATGCTTGTGTTGCTCCCCAACTGTTTTTACATTTGACTGTGGCTCATGGGTAAAAAAGGTTGGGGACCCCTGGTGTAAATTTTAGCTCTAATTTTTTGCATTGAACTTAGCTGGGCATCCTCTAGACAAGTAAACCAACTTTTGTTTGGGAAACACATCATTAATTAGTTTTTTTTCCAGAGGGTATATGCATTGTAGATTTCCAGGTCAACAAAATAGTTTTTTTTTTGCAAAAAAAGATAGCATAACAGTTGGTGATTCACAGCATATTTCTAATGCATTCATGTACAAATCAAGCTAGTTTTGTTTCTTTGGAGTACACCTTCCCTACAAATTTTTGTAGACTTTTCAGAAAAAAAATCACACATCATTTTCCTGTGGCTCCTTATTGAGAGAGGTGTGGGTCAATTGCTGTGTCAACACTTTGGACAAAACACTTAAGCCTCAGGCAACAGACTGGTTTGTAAGTTCTCTAGGGCACAGACTGGTTGTGCTTGAAAATTCAAGTTTACAGCTCTGCATATAATTTGTAGAGCAATATAAGAAAGCCGATAATAAAAATCTGAATTAGATGGGAACAGCTGTAAACATTTCACAAGCACATGTAACAAAATGCCAAAGAGTAAGCTTGCCTATAGTGAACATTGTCGGTGAACATAGACAGAATCAATCTGTTTAGATGCAAAGGTTATTCATTTAGTAATACTTGGCACATTACATAAATACATTTAAATAAAAATCTAATGCATTTGAGTTTTATTAAACATCCATATTAGTGGTCTGCATCAAGCAGTGCGATATCATTGCAATGCAGGTCAAATGGCAGTTTTGGTGGTTTTATACTTACCTTTGTCTTAGCACTACATAAGGCATCAATCATATGCATCCTTTTTGTGTAATACTTTTAAAATGTAATAAAAAAAAACAAACTTACTGTACCAACATAGAAGAACATGATACTTTATGCTCAGGTAGTAACTCTTGAAAGAGTATAATATATAAGCTGATGAGACATGATTACCCTCAATTTGGAGCCTGGACCATATCTGAGTTGTTTTTTCTACTCCTTATATTTATGCATCCTAATGCAAGCACAGTTCTGCCCAATGTTTTAGAGGTGGAGTGCCACATAGCGATATATAATCATAGTCTGCTGAAGTTACAAACTAGTTAATGGAAGTTCATCAAACATACTCAATCCCACTCCTATTCAAACCACCCCTGTTTATTGAACCACAATCATCGGCAGGACTTTTTCCATACTTATTTAGTTCCTGTATATGGGTGTCCTTGCTGTATCTATATGGATATACATAGGGCCAGATGCAATTCAGCGAGAAAAGGTTATCTCCTGGTTTATCACATGAAAACTCATGGGCAGGATTTTTTAGAAAAAAAGTTTATCCAAAACTGTGAGATAAGTTTTTCTGAATTGAATTTCATCTCAAATTGAATCTCGTCCATAATTTTTCACATGATAAACCTTTTTCTCACTGAATTAAATCTGGCTCATAGTTGGGTACAGCAGCCTCCCATGTTTATACATTTTTTATCCTTTTTTTTTTTTTTTTTTTATCCAGTAAACATTGTGACCTTCAAGGAAATCTGTCTTCTCTAAATGCAAAAGGAGACAGCGGGAGCGTAGGGAGATTAATGCGTGGCTGAAAGATTGGTGTAGGGAGGAGGGTTTTGGGTTTTTGGAGACCTGGGCTGATTTTTCAGTCGGCTACAGGCTCTTTGCTAGGGATGGGCTGCACCTCAATGATGATGGGGCAGCTGTTTTGGGTGAGAAGATGGCTAGAGGGTTGGAGGAGATTTTAAACTAGGTGTGGGGGGGAGGGTTCAGTAAAAGATTCTGTGGTAGACAGGTTAGATGAGATAGTGGGCAAAGAAAGGGAAAATGGGGGAGGAGATTTGGCTGGGGATACTGTTAAGGAGAGGGAGGACCACATGTCATATGTTCAATATGGTGCCAGTATTAAATGTATGTTTACAAATGCAAGAAGTCTGACTGGTAAAATGGGAGAGCTGGAGCTGCTGGTGATGGAAGGAAAATATGATGTGATTGGTGTGGCCGAAACATGGCTGAATGAGTCGCATGACTGGGCAGTAAATATCAGTGGCTATACTTTGTTTCGGAGGGACAGAGGCAATAGAAAAGGAGGAGGGGTATGTCTGTATGTTAGGCAGGATTTAAAAGCTCATATAAAGGAGGAGGTTATGTTAGAAAATGAGGGGGCAGAAGTCATATGGGTGGAGTTCTTCACCAATTGTAAAGAATCCAGCAAATTAATTGTAGGCGTATGCTATAGACCCCCTAATGTAAGTGAGGAGGAGGAGACAAAGCTCCTAATGCAAATAGAAAAGGCTACTAGTTTAGGTAAAGTAATGATAATGGGGGATTTTAATTACCCAGATATTGACTGGAGCAACGGTACTGCTAGATCAGTTAATGGGAACAAGTTTATAAACTTATTGCACGACAATTTTTTAGCACAGGTTGTAGAGGAGCCTACCAGAAAAAATGCTATTCTTGATTTAGTGATCTCAAATGACCCAGAACTTATAGCAAATGTGCAAGTCATTGAACCCCTGGGTAATAGTGACCATAAGGTTATATCTTTTAATGTCTGGTGCAAAAAACAAAAATATACTGGGGCAACAAAAACCATGAATTTTGCAAAAGCTAATTTTAGTGCCTTGAAGGCTGCCCTACAGAGCATTGATTGGGGCATTAGGTTTTCAGCTAAAAACACAGAACAGAAATGGTTGTCCTTTAAAATGATATTAAATCATTACTATTCTCAATTTATTCCCTTAAGGACTAAACGTAGAAGCTCTAAGAATCATCCTGTGTGGCTTAATACAGAAGTAAAGAAGTTAATGGGAAAGAAGAGAGAGGCATTTAAAAGCTACAAATCTGTAGGGACAGAAGCTGCATTTAATGAATATAAACACTGTAATAAATGTTGTAAATCAGCAATCCGGAAGGCTAAGAAAAGAAATAAAGAGTTAATTGCGGTGGAGGTGAAAACTAACCCTAAAAAGTTTTTTAAATATATTAATAGTAAAAAGATGCAGGTTGAGAGTGTTGCTCCATTAAATAATGGTACCAGTATGGTTGTAACAGATACAGATAAGGCAAATGTGTTAAATCAGTTCTTTTCTTCAGTGTATACAATAGAGGAGTCTGGGTTCACAGGCTCACTTAATAACTGCACGAATGGTTCAGCTCAATCTAGTCAGTGGCTGACTCAGGATATGATTCAAAAAGCTTTAATACAAATTAATGTAAACAAGGCTCCAGGGCCTGATGGCATACACCCCCGGGTTCTAAGAGAGCTTAGTTCAGTTTTAGACCAGCCCTTATTTCTGATTTTCTCAGATTCACTGTCATCTGGTATGGTGCCTATGGATTGGAGAAAAGCTGATGTTATTCCAATATTTAAAAAGGGATTACGATCTCAGCCTGGCAATTATAGGCCAGTAAGCTTGACATCTGTGGTGGGCAAATTATTTGAAGGCTTGTTAAGGGATCACATTCAAAATTTTGTCCTAATGAATGGCATTATGAGCAACAATCAGCATGGCTTTATGAAGGATAGGTCATGTCAGATGAATTTGATTGCATTTTATGATGTGGTAAGTAAGATTCTGGATACTGGGGGGGCAGTAGATGTGATCTATTTGGATTTCGCCAAAGCGTTTGATACTGTGCCCCACAAACGACTGCTTTCTAAACTAAGGTCTGTCGGGCTTAATGAAGTCGTTTGCACATGGATAAGAAACTGGCTACAGGATCGGGTACAGAGGGTAGTTGTTAATGGGGCATTCTCTACTTGGAGTAAGGTTCTTAGTGGGGTCCCCCAGGGCTCAGTATTGGGTCCACTTTTATTTAATTTGTTCATTAATGACTTAGGGGAGGGTGTTGTAAGTAATGTATCAGTGTTTGCAGATGACACAAAATTATCCAGCCCAATTAATTCCATCCAGGATGTGGCATCCTTGCAACATGATCTTGACAAACTGGCAATCTGGGCAGCTAAGTGGCAAATGAGATTCAATGTTGATAAATGTAAAGTCATGCACCTGGGATGTAAAAATATCCAAGCCACTTATACCCTTAATGGGACTGCACTAGGCAAATCCATTATGGAAAAGGACCTTGGAGTCCTTGTAGATGATAAACTTGGCTGTAGCAAGCAATGCCAGTCAGCAGCATCAAGGGCAAATAAGGTCTTGAGCGGTATTAAAAGGGGCATAGAGTCAAGGGAGGAGGGGGTCATTCTTCCACTGTATAGAGCACTTGTAAGGCCCCATCTAGAATATGCCGTACAGTTTTGGTCTCCATCACTCAAACAGGACATTATTGTATTAGAGAGGGTACAGAGAAGGGCAACTAAGCTGGTAAAAGGTATTGAAAATCTTAGCTATGAGGAAAGATTGGCCAAATTGGGGATGTTCACGCTGGAGAAGAGGCGCTTAAGGGGTGATATGATGACTATGTATAAATATATTAGGGGATCATATAATAATCTCTCTAATGCTTTATTTACCAGTAGGTCTTTCCAGCTGACACGAGGTCACCCATTCCTATTAGAAGAAAAGAGGTTCCGCCTAAATATTCGGAAGGGGTTTTTTACAGTGAGAGCTGTGAAGATGTGGAATTCTCTCCCTGAATCAGTTGTACAGGCTGATACATTAGATAGCTTTAAGAAGGGGTTGGATGGCTTTTTAGCAAGTAATGGAATACAGGGTTATGGGAAATAGCTCATAGTCCAAGTTGATCCAGGGACTAGTCCGATTGCCATTTTGGAGTCAGGAAGGAATTTTTCCCCCTCTAAGGCAAATTGGAGAGGCTTCAGATGGGTTTTTTGCCTTCCTCTGGATCAACTGGCAGATAGGTAGTTAATAAAAAAATTTAAAAAAAAAAGGTTGAACTTGATGGACATGTGTCTTTTTTCAACCTTACTTACTATGTTACTATGTTACTATGTTACATGCCCAGCAAGTGCACCAATCACATATTAAAGGAAGCACTGTTTTAATGACAGGTTAGTTAGTTAGTTAGTAAGTTAGGTTGAAACACGTTTAACAAGTTCAACCTTTTAGCTCTATTTTAACCTGCCTAACTGCTAGTTGAGGAAGGCAAAAAAAACCAATTTGAAGCCTCTCTAATTTCACTCAGAGGGGGAAACATTTCTTCCTGTCTCCAAAATGGCAATCAGACTAGTCCCTGGATCAACTTGTACTATGAGCTATCTTCCATAACCCTGTATTCCCTCAAAAAAAAAAGCCATCCAACCCTGAGAAGTGAATATGGTAAGAGTCTGTATAGTTGGACCTTTCCTCCAGGATAACTATTTGAAACACAGGGTGGATGATTTCAATGGGATAGTGGAGATAAAGAGTGGAATGTCTGTACATTAAGAATGATTTGAAACCTAAGAAGTTGTGAATGAGAATGAGAGACTGAAGAACTTTTCACGGATTGTAAAGCAACAGACAAATGTTACTTACAGACCCCCTCATGTAAATCAAGAGGAAATGGCTCAGTTTCTACCCAAACTACAAACATCCACTAAAAAAATAGTTTAACAGGAATTTTTTAGAACAAAATGAATGTCATTCAAAAATATATTAAAACATTACTGTTCCCACTTTACCATTGCCACTTTATAAAATATAATCATCAGTGGATGCTAGTTAAGTCCTTGCATGAAATAGTAGAAACAATAAAATCTGCACCTAAGGGTCTATAAACAGGGGCTGCCATGAGGCAATTGCGCTCTCTGCACTAGCAATGCGCCCCCCCACCCTCAACCCACTCAAGCACGTGAAAAGGTAAGCACCAGGTGTGAGGTGGGGGCAGCATCTGAAAGGCCACCACAGGCAGCAAAAACCCCAGAAATGCCCCTGTCTCTAAAGTTTGATTTTCATTCCAGTGCCTTTGCAAGAAAAGCTTTCCTGATCGTCTATACCTTGCAAAAATATTTGGTTTCAGTAAATATTTTTCTCTTAACTTCCTCCTTTCAGTCACCAGGGTTTAAGGTTCAAGATCTGTAAATCTGATGGATAGCAGGGACCCTAAATTTAGACATTCACCAGGTCAGAAGTAGTAGTCAGAATTCTTCTCAGTAATAGGAACTAAAAATTTTACTTAAAACCTGAAAGCTCATGGGCAATGGAAGGAAATCATATAACCAAAGTTTGTCCCAATTCTAGGACAGATAATCCCCCAATTCCCTCTCTGGCATGTAATATGAAAAAAACATCTGATCTTTGTACAGGAAGATTTGAGGATTTGGGCTCCATTCCATTTTAGTTCAGTCTCTGCTGGATAAGCATTGATGTCAAATGTAATAGGTGTTGTTGGGCCCAAGATAGCACAAAGTATGTCTTCCTCAACATTGCTAATCTCTTTATAATTTTTTTTTAGCAATGTAAGATACTGGCATTGTATTACATATTACAGCTGTTCCAACAGGAAAAATTACTCTCAGGATGTTGGACTAAAGTTGAGTCTATTCTGCTTCCCAAAATCCTTGAACTGAAAGCTCCTGAAGATCTGATTCACAGCATATTTCTTTTTTTTATATATATGTTTTTATTTAATGCTTTATGAGCAGTAGCGATCCTAGAGGGGGCGGGCCCTGGTGCGTGACACACAGCCGGGCCCCGCCCACCTCCGTTCGGCCACATTTTCAGCGGCGCACGGACTGCCGTGGGCCCGCTCGCACCCCCTGCTCCCTCGGTAGTTCCGCCACTGTTCAACAGTTACAAAAAAAAAAGGTAAAGTGAGGAAGAAGAGTAAAGATAGAAAGAGTAAAGCTAACTAAGCCATTGTGAGTCATATAAATTTATACGGATTGAACATTCAACCAAGTGTCCCATATTGCATTGAACTTAGCTGGGCATCCTCTAGACAAGTAAACCAACTTTTGTTTGGGAAACACATCATTAATTAGTTTTTTCCAGAGGGTAAATGCATTATAGATTTCCAGGTCAACTAAATAGATTTTTTTGCATAAAACAACATCTGAAGATAGCATAACATTTGGTGATTCACAGCATATTTCTGACGCATTCATGTACAAGATAAGCTAGTTTTGTTTCTTTGGAGTAAACCTTCCATCAGACGGCTGATTTTGTACCTAAAGACAGTTGTGTTTTTGACTGCTCCTAAATTTTAATTCGTTGCTTACAGTCTTAAAGAGGTGTATGCCAATATTCCAGAAACCAAACTTGTAGAGGCTTTATTTTTCACATTGCCCAGTTTACAAGCTCTATAATGGGGGTCCAAAATAACATGAATTGTCTGGCAGATGTATTCAAGACTCATTATTGGTGCCCATGTCTGTAACCTTCAGAATTCTTGTGTCTATGCTTCCAAGTACACCAGATTATAAACACCCATATCTCTTCATTTAGTAGCCAGCCCTATTCTTGGAAAACCTGTCTCACTTTTTTGTTTCAAGACAACTGACTGATCTGGTGCTACAAAGAAGAAAAGTGGTGCCAAACTTTGGCTATAACTACCACTACTCCTTTGGTTAATGTTCTTGGGGACTATCACAGTCCAAATCGTAGAAAACAAAACTTCAGATGCTAATGACCTATGGCAAATCTGAGAAAGCAATTATGCACATTGTTTTTTAACCTTTTTTTCTTGGAGGGCTGAATTTAGTTCACAGAATCAGCTATTTTAATAACTATTTTATTTTGTATACATCCAACATTAACATTTCAACCATTTTGAATAGTTGAGTCTTTTGAAACCTGTTGAGTCTTCATAAATCGAAGACTGGACAAAGAATCCAAACCATTTCTGTAGGCTATAACCCAGTGCTTACACTAGTCGCAGTTCTTCATGAAGCTGGTCTTCACCAATGTTCTTTTGTGCTCAAAAAATTTCTCCAATGGAATAGTAAATTAGTCATAATAGAGCAGGCAAGGGGCAATAACCAGAAATATACAAATTAAATGTGGTAAAAAAGCTTGACCAGGACCATAACCTTCCAGTGAATAAGATATTGAGTTTTCAACATCTATGCAACTGTGGAAGATGTGGAAAAAGATAAGACACAGACCCAAAACCTACAAAGAAGAGAGAACGGAAATTCAATAATCAACCTCAACTCTACAATGACCCTCACTACTTCCTAACCTTTACCAACCATCACCAAAGCCCCACCCTTCTCCCCCAATCCCTTTTCCCACTTCATACTCTCTCTATACTTTCTCTTTCTATCCTATCACTTTGCTACTAGTGATGGGCCGTTTCAGTTCGCTGAAAAATTTGCGAATTTCGCGCGAAATTCGCGAAATGGCGAAAATTTTTCGAAACGGCACCGGCATCTCGTTTTTGTCGCGGCGCCTGTTTTTGACACCAGCGCCCATTTTTTTTTGAATTTATTCACTGGCAGCAAATCGCGCAAATTCCCCGCGAATTTGCGCCTGGCGAATAAATTCGCCCATCACTATTTGCTACTGGACATTGGATCAGAACTAATTTAATCATAACATAAAGTCTATAATTTCATAGTACTTGACTGATGGCCACTGTGATGTTGTTTATGAAAGGGTTAAAACAATAAAAAACAAAATCGAATTTAAAAATAAATAAAAAAGATAGAGTTTTACCTATGGGTCATTGAGAATCCATAATATCTTCATTACCACCCAGAAGAATAAAAGGTATGTTTAAGGTCAGATTTATCAAAACGTTTAGAGTTTAGAGCTTAATAAATAAAAACACACTCACGTTCTAATAATTCCTATGGAATTAGAACCATATTTATCACATGGTGAGGTTTGTGCTTGATAAACATAGGACAATATATTATTAAAATCCTGAACCAAAGATTCAGCTGCAGGAACATCAACCTTCATGACAGGAGGAGGAAAAGGAGGCTAACAGCCTCAGCCTTAAAAGACAGAAAACTAGACCAAAGATGTATGCATTAGATTATCATTATAGGCCCAGTTACCATTATTCTGCCCAATGGAGAAGTCCAAACCATTATACTAGTTCTGAGAAATAAAGCATAGAAGAAATATAGAAATTGAAAAAATGATCTCTGCTTTCCTAGATATAGAAGGAGCAGTTGTATTAACCCTGATCCATTCAGTAACAGTTTAATATATCTTCTTGTGCCACAGTAGGTGAAGTCCTAACCTGAGCAGGAGAATTCCCTAAGTATATATTCATTGTCAATAGTGCATTGACAGTATATATACTTTACATAATCCATAACTGAAATTTTATACAATAAAGATACATAAGATATCATCTTGGTGAGACATACCTTGACTATAACTGGTAACATGGATTTTAGACTAAGACTAAGTAGCTACATATTTTACACTGCATGACAACAAGTCTGGAAAACCAATGAGTGGCCGACAGACTAAAAGAGACCTGTTTATATTCCTGTACTAAAGGAAGGAGGCCTGACAAAATGTGCAAATTATTGTACAATATCACATGCCTGTAAGAGTGTGTTAAAGATCATTCAACATAGACTAGAACCCTGCTTTGAAAGACAAATGCCAGATACAAGCTAGTGATATTATTGCTGGTGCACAATGGATAATGGACTACAGTAAAATCTTTGCATTTCCATGTTGACATATATCAGTAACATACTCAGGAAAATGGGTGTATATGAGCATTTAATTTTTTTATTAGAAACCTCTGCGGTAGACAAGAAGCTACTATCAGAACAAAAATCAGACTAGTTCCAGACTGGCAATGGACTTAGGTTTCATACTTAAACTTAATGAACTATAAACTGAACATGTCATTAAAAAAACAAAATCAGAGGACAATAATAGCAAGTATAGCATTCTCTTGCTATCTATGTTAACATTAATTAAGAAAACCAGCTGACATCAGAAAATGAATGGGGGAATAACAATTGATTTTCTGTTGTCCAGATTATCAATATATTAACCTTGAGACATCAAATGCTACAATATATATCCAGGCCCGGATTTGTGGGAAGGCCACCTAGGCCCGGGCCTAGGGTGGCAGGATTTTAGGGGGGCGGCATGCTGCCCAACCACACCCACATTGGTTCAAAAACACTGGGGATGCGCAGGAGATACAATCTCCATGAAAATTTGCATGAATAAAGGGGAGGGGACAGGGGGGACGAACGGCAGTGGGCCTAGGGGCGCCCGCTATGTAAATCCGGCCCTGTATATATCTTTAGGTACTATCTAATCCTTGCCTGTATAAAATTGAGGAAAAGTTTACCAAATGCACCAGTCACTGCAGACCAATATTTGATTCTTTAAAATTCCAAAGTGTATAAGCTTTACCAGAATTTGCTTTGCTAAGTATAACAAATGTCAAGCCTTAAATTAATTCAAAGTTGTAAACAACAGTTCTTCAATACCATCTTCTGATCTTATAAGACCATCTTCTCAGTTTTAGGGACACTACATATGCTATGCTCACAGTGTTCTGGGCTGCTGTTGAGAAACTATGTTTAGCGGTTTATTAAAATCTTTGACATGTTAACAGAAACAAGGCTGATTCTTTAGGGCTGATTATTAATAAGTTGATGCAGAATGCAAGGCAAATGGTAAAAAACAAACAATTCAAAGATTGACAGGCTACTAGAACACTATAATTGCATTATATTATTTCTCAATGACAATTTAAGATTATAGTGCTATGCTGCATTCAGTGATATTTATATATGTCATTTATGTGCCAGGAAGGGTGCAGTGCATTAGGGGTAAAACATTTATCTGATATAAATAGAATATGGGAGGAGTAGGTGAATTATCACTAACTTAAAATCCATACCAAGGGTGGCATAAGAGGGAAGAAGTAAGAGATGACAAACATAGACCCTTCGCTACCGTTCGCCTCCCTGAGCGCAACTTCACATTTTAGTGAATTTGCGTAGCGCTGGCGAAACTATGCCTGGCGAAGTGCGGCGAAGCTGTCGCTGGCGCAACTTTAGATCTTAGTGAATTTGCCCCATGGTTGGGAGTTAGGTCGACTTTGTTTTAAATGTATTATTTATTATTATTTCTATATTATGACAATTTAAGATTTTAGTTACTGCATTCAATGATATATATATCTGGCTTTTAAGATATAAACGTGTATGCATTTAAGAACTGTACAGATATGGCACAATTAAAATGATAGGACTGCACAACCCAGATTCACACAAGCAATGGAGTAACTATATGTTACTGGGCCCCACAGTAAATTAATTTTAGGGCCTCCAACATAACCAGAGATTTCCCTGTTTTGCCAATATATGTTGAAATGGCTCATTAATTAGGGCCTCACGGGCCCCCTATACCTCCTGGGCCCCCAAGCAGCTGCAGGGTCTGCTTCCTCTGTACTGTAGTTACATCCCTGCACGCAAGCATTATTTCACCAGTCACACAAGCCAGAACAGAACAAACAATGTTTTTATAACAGAATTATTTTCCTTTGGTTCTGGATGTATTGGTGTAGCATTTATAAAAGCAGTGGTGCAAACAAAACTAAGCAAAGTCCAAATATGCATCAACTGATGGAGAAATAGAAAATGTCCATTGTGTTAGATTTGTCATCACTAATACTGGTTTTTTATGACAGATTCATACTAAAATAGAACTCCTAGTGGTTTTCCGATAAGTTTAATTTGTTTATTCTTTTCATACTTTCTTCCCCTCCAACATGTAAAACCACACCATTTTTTATTCAATGCAGAGCTTCCACTGGAATTTCTAACTTGCAGCCATAAGACCTGGCAAGAGTTTCATACCAAAGCAGCCTTTTGCTGTTCCCAGACATTTTTCATGGCTACGGCTCAGAGGGAACAAGGCCAGCTCTTGAAGCTATTTGTACCATTTATCTCAAATCTACATTTTCCACTCTCTTTTGTTTTGGATGCATTTCAGAGAGTACAGCAGTCCCATTTAAAGCTGAGAAGAGAAGAAAAGATCTACTTCCAAAAGAAAAGTTGTCATTAAAAGGCAGGGGGTTTCAGTTCACTTGACAGATACTTAACTAGCACGCATACAGGATAAACAGCTTTCATTTCCTCAATGTGGGCTGCCCTTCCAGGGTAATGAATATTTAGCTGCAACATGTGCATTGGCATACATTGCCTTTGGCAGACTACATCTGGCCACAATCTAAAAGGAAAATGAACACATAATTCTTGGGTGTATATTAACATATTTCAAAATGTACACTTCAGCGAATGCAAATACTAATTAAATGGCACAAAAACACTCAAAAGAATACTTTGGAACATTCATATCATTTGAAAGGTTATTCACAGGCCTGTTTTGTTTGTTTAGGTTTAGATTTGTCAGTCACATTGTGTCTCTTCAATGAAAAATAACTAGGCTGGTGACAACAAGGGAATATTTAGTAAGAAAAGAACTTGGCTACGGTCTCCTCTGTAGAGAAGACAAACTTTCTTGACGGTCAAATTTTTATTTTGGCTCTCTACCATTACTTGGTACAAAGATCAAAACCACTAGTGAGTAGTTTAGTGCAAATTGAGACATCTTAAATAAACATGTTAACATGATCAGTAATGATGAGAGATAGTTTTTGCTGAGTATGGATTGTGCAAACTTTTCGCTAAGGCTTTGCACATCACTATTGAACAATCATAATGCAAATGCATGGGAAGACACACATACTGTACATTTAGAAAACAGTTTTAGTAATTCAGTTTAACAAAATTCACAGCTCACCATGAGGTATAGGACCTGTTATCCAGAATGCTCTGGATAAGGAATCTTTCCATAATTTGAATCTCCATACCTTAAGCGGGTTGTTCACCTTTAAATAAACTTTTAATATCTACCCTTGGGATCTCTAAAGACAAAGATTATTATTATTATTATTATTATTATTATTATTAACATGTATTTATATAGCGCCAACAAATTGCGTAGCCAAAGATAATTTGCATAGCCACCAAAAAAAGCTTACATATACACTGAAGAATGATATGGCAGCCTATGACAAAATATGGCTTCCTTGGTTAGCCCATGAAAATGACTCTCAGCTGTACTTGGCCTTACACTCATGATGAAGGGGCATGCACAAGGAATACCCAGCAAATGCAATATTCTAACACTAACAGAGATGTATTAACAATGATACACCACTGTCATATAACTATTGTTATCTTTAACATATGCTAATATTATGTACCCCCCCCTTTTCTTCTCTCTCCCACCTTTCTTTACCTTTTTAGATCTTAATTTTTTATTTATGTATTAATATGTATTCATAGATAACAGGGTATCACAGCCAGTGGATGACCCATTTCATGTACAATGAAAGTTAATAAAACATGTCAGTTTAAAAAAATATATATATAAACTTTTAGTATGATGTACTGAGTGATATTCTGATTTGCAATTGGTTTTCATTTTTTATTATGTGTGTTTTTTGAGTAATTAAGCTTTTTATTCAGCAGCTTTCCAGTTTGCAATTTCAGCCATCTGGTTGAAAAGGTCCAAAATATCACCGATGCATTGATTTGAATAAGAGACTAGAATATGAATAGGAGAGGACCAAAATAGAAAGAGTCAGAAGAAGGCAAATAATTAAAAAAAACTATAACAATTGAAAAAATTAAGGATAATTGAACAGTTGCTTATAAATAGGCATTCTATAATACACTAAAAAGTTAACTTAAAGGTGAACCACCCCTTTAAGTCTACTAAAAAAATCATTTAAACACAATAGGATTGTTTTACCTTCAATAAGGATTAAATGATATCTTAGTTGGGATCAATACATGGTACTGTTATATTATTATAGAGAAAAGGGGAATCATTTTAAATTTGAATCACTTGAATACAATGGAGTCTATGGGAGATGGCCTTCCCATAATTCTGAGCTTTCTGAATAATGAGATAACCTGTGCTTAAAAACAAACCAGTACATAGGTAAATCAAACAGTACATCTAAATGGTACAAAAAGACACACAATACCAGGAAATACAGGTTGCATGAAATGATAAATCACAAGCAGAATCAGTAAAGTGCAACTGGTAACTTAAGACAAGCTGATCAATGAAGGGGCGGGGAACATGAGCTTGTATTCTGTTGGGCTCTGCAACTTTTCAGAGAGAAAAAAAAACCACACTGTGCCTAAAGATCCATCCCATAGTGACATATACCTTTAGATAAACAGGTAATAGAACAGGTGGAGAAGCTTGGCCGTCCACCGGGGGGTGGGGCACTTGCTCTCCCTGGAGTTTCTGGCCTGAACTGAAGCACAGATTCAAGTCTGCTGCCTGTAGATAGAGCTGTAGATAGAGTCATTTAGGTTACTATTTAAATTTACACTATGAGTGTGTTTTTGCAAGGAGATTTGGTTACAAGTACATTAGAGGACATTACAGACTTGGATGGCTATACATATATATACATTGATCACAGGAGCCCTGGTCCAGGGTTTCATTTAGGCATGGGTGTTTGCAGAAGGGGACAAGAGGGGGCAGTTGCCCCACCCTGATTTCGCCAGCTAGTTCCAAGAAATGTTCCAACAACATGGAATGTTTTTTTATACTTCCCACAGCAAGCCTTAATTCTGTTAACTTCTGCATTGTCATGAATAGGTTCATCTTCATTGGGATGCTACCCTATGTGATATTAGTTTACTTGCCCTCCCATGGAAAATTTTCTGCAGACACTAGTAGGTAATTGATTACAATTACTTGAGGGTGCCTAACTTTTTTCTTTAAAGTTGCACTGTATGAAGTTAGTTGTGTAACTGAAGCATCCACTAAGGGAACCCTCTGTCCTTTCATGCTGTCAATAGCTCCAGCATTTCATAGTGTGCCTGCATACACCTGCAGGCTCATTATTAGAATAGGCTAGATGGGCAAATTGGAGAACCTCCAAAGTATGAAGCCACCATCAGCAGAGGGATCATGTTACTGGAGTCTAACAGAATTACTCAAATGTTTTATCATGTAATTACATTTCTTTTAAATAAATACATTGCAGAGTCTAGCCATTTATTATAAATATAAAAAAAAATTCAATTTCAAAGGGCCTATTAAGTGAATTTTATCATCATCTGGTGAACGAACGAACGCTAGCAACGGTCTCTTTAGTGAATCTTTGCTTTAAAAAAAGTTGCTGCAACAAAAAAAGTCACCCATAGACTCTAATATATTTTTCTACAAAAAATTCGCCCACAGACTGTGTTTCTAAAAATTTTTGCAGTTTTTCAGCAGTTTTATGAATTTTTCAGAAAAATGAGGCAGATTCACTCTTTACTACTATTTATATTTTCAATGTCAGAACATTCAAATACATTTTCCATAAACATGATACTAAGGGGCAGATTTATCAAGGGTCAAATTTTGAATTTCAAAAACTTCAAAATTCTAATTTTACCCATAAAGAGGATCACCGTACCAGAGGCCACCCCTTCATACTAGAAGAAAAGAACTTTCATTTAAAGCAACGTAGGTGGTTCTTCGCAGTGAGGACAGTGAAGTTGTGGAATGCACTGCCGGGTGATGTTGTGATGGCTGATTCAGTTAATGTTTTTAAGTTTGGCTTGGATGTTTTCTTGGACAGACATAATATGAAAGGCTATTGTGATACTAAAAACTAAAAACTACAATTAGTATAGATACTGATATATATATAAATAGTTTATGTGAGTATATAAAGTGGTTAGTGTAAGTGTGTGTGACTGGACGCTGGGTTTCATTTGGAGGGGTTGAACTTGAAGGACGTTGGCCTTTTTGAAACCCAATTTAACTATGTAACTGCATTTAGCAGTTGTTACTGACACTGTATGCTAGAATGTGATCTGTTAACTCATACATTACTGTGTGGAACACCTGGGATCACATGAGAAACCCCGGTGGGTAACAGCCTTAGTACCTTCTTATAAATACTACTTTAAAGTTTTTTATATGTATACATTCTCATGCATTTTTCTAATGCATCCATCTTTCTGCAACCTGCATGAAGCATTAGGTTTTTCCACCTATTAAAGGGGTTGTTCACCTTTAAATAACTTTTAGTATGACATAGAGAGTAATATTAAGAGATAAGTTGCTATTAGTTTTAATGCTTTATTAGTTGTGGTTCTTGCATTATTTATTTTTTTATTCAGCAGCACTCCCGTAATTCCAGCAATCTGGTTGGTAGGGTCCAAATTACCCTAGCAACTATTCATAGATAGGAATGAGAGACTGGAATATGAATAGGAGAGGGTCTGAACCGAAAGAGGTGTTATAAATAGTAGAAAAATCAATACATTTCAGCCTTACAAATATTTTTTTGTTAGATGGGGTCAGTGACCATTTGAAATCTGAAAAGGGTCAGAAGAAGAAGGCAAATGCTTCAAAAACTATGAAAAAAGAAATAATGAAGACCAATTGAAAATTAACTTAGAATTCTCATTTCTATAACATACTAAAATTTAAGTTAAAGGCGAACCACCACTTAAATGCTGGCCACAACATATTGCATAGTTTTTCTATGGAGAGCGACTGTACACAGAACTAGTTTCTAGACAGCTATGTAGAATATGTCTTAGCTGTTTATTAATTAGCCCTTCAGCATGGAATTTAATGTGACATGTATACAACCAACTGAATGACTAATTAGCTTTTCAGATGTACCATGTTCAGCAGTATGTATTTTTTATGAATTATTTAACTCCATTTTGCTGGAGCTAACAATATCAAATTCAGAAAGATGCGATTAAAACTTGAGATATTGCTCTATGCCAACAAAAAATTGGTGTGATTGGAGTACACATTTGAATGCAATGAAACACGTATGTTTGTTCTTATGTAAAGAAGGGAGGTAACAATCTAATATTTGACATGGCCAGTTTAACCAAACTTTATCTATCTGATCCTGTTTGGTTAGGAATATATTTGTATATCTGTGGGCACACACAAAAATAAGAGATGCAATAATTAATTCACAGTATTCTATAGAATGGATTTTCATAAGAGATGGTCTGATTATGAGAACCTTTTGGTTTCACACTCTAAACTGCAGAGATGATTTCTAATCGAAATTATAAATGCATGTGTAATGCTTTGACTGACTTATTCCAGTTATTCCAGTTCAATGCTATGATGCACAGCCCCTCAATATATAAAGCAAGCCATTTATTGATGAACATTAAAAAAGTACTTCCCACCCTAAAAACCAAAATAGTAGGAAGGGAGAAGGTGAAAATATTAAATTCTTTAGCATGAAGCATACGCATACATGTGTGTAATAAATGCAGACTTATGATTCATGCTAAGGGCTCTAACACACAAGTGGTTCCTTGTGGGTCTTTCATGTGAAGTGTATGTAGAAGTACAGCCTGTTTTTTTTAATCAGTTTGTACTCACTCTGTTGTATCGCTGATGCACTACCTGGATGTTCAGTCTCAGCTGCAAAGTTCTATTCAATCCAGGAACTGCAAGTCTCCATTAAAATTCAAGTTATACCCCCTTGAACTTGGATTTTAATGGAGAAAGTATTTAGCCTCTGTGTTTGGGACTACGGAACAAGAGGCAACAGAGTGGACTGAAAGGAGAGCCACACTGTGAATTCTATCAATATGCGATCTAAGATTCAGCAATCTTGTGAGTAATAACTAAGCAGGGTGCCTGCGTATATCAATCAACATTTGCGCAATTGTGTTCTTTGTTTCTTCTCTTTATTTGAGGCAGACGGAGTGTTACACGGCGTTGGTGAGAGAGGGAGGTGTGCTGTGGGTCTGAGCAGCTGGATTTTTCTTCTATCAAAGAGAACACTATGGGGCCGATTCACTAAATTCGAGTGAAGGGTTCGAATTAAAAAAAATTCGAATTTCGAAGTTTTTTTGGGCTACTTTGACCATCGAATGGGCTACTTCGACTACGAAAATCGAACGATTCAAACTAAAAATCGTTCGACTATTCGACCATTCGAAGTACTGTCTCTTTAAGAAAAACTTCGACCCCCTACTTCGGCAGCTAAAAGCTACCGAAGTCAATGTTAGCCTATGGGGAAGGTCCCCATAGACTTGCCTGGGATTTTTTGATCGAAGGATTTAATCGTTCGATCGAATGAAAAATCCTTTGATCGATCGATCGCAGGATTTGCGCAAAATCGTTCGACTTCGATATTCGAAGTCGAACGATTTTAGTTCCTAGTCGAATATCGAGGGTTAATTAACCCTCGATATTCGACCCATAGTGAATCGGCCCCTAAGACTTTCCTTTTTAGTCCAGGTTAAGACTCTAACGGGCAAATGCATCAAGGGTCGAATATCGAGGGTTAATTAACCCTCGATATTCGACTGGTGACTGAAAATCCTTCGATTTCGAATATCGAAGTCGAAGGATTTTGCACAAATACTTCGATCGAACGATCAAAGGAATAATCGTTTGATCGAACGATTAAATCCTTCGAATCAAACGATTCGAAGGATTTTAATCCAACGATCGAAGGATTATCCTTCGACCAAAAAAAGTTAGCCAAGCCTATGGGGACCTTCCTCATAGGCTAACATTGACTTTGTTAGCTTTTAGGTGGCGAACTCGGGGGTCGAAGTTTTTTCTTAAAGAGACAGTACTTCGACTATCGAATAGTCAAACGATTTTTAGTTCGAATCGTTAGATTCAAAGTCGTACTCGAAGGTCGAAGTAGCCCATTCGATGGTCGAAGTAGTCAAAAAAACACTTCGAAATTCGAAGTATTTTTTCTTCTATTCCTTCACTCGAACTTAATGAATGGGCCCCTAAGTGTTGTGGGGAGTTCAAGTGACGGGAAGCGCATACAATTTACTTGTTATATTTCTTTTAGGTTTGGAAACCTTTGTATTTGCGCACCCAATTAATTTGCCCAAGGTGTGTGCCTAATTGTCTAACTTTATCTAGAAAACCCTCAGGTCCCGAGCATTCTCGATAAGATGTCCCATGCCTGTACTTTTAATGAATGGTGTCAATACATGCAACATTTGTGGCCATTTTATCACAACCTCACAGATGTGGTCATAATTGCTCCATCTAGATTTGAGCTTTAATCACACTACTCTCAGATTTTCAATGCAAAACTTTAGCTTTCTATCCTATATTTGGTACAATTGTATAAAAAGAATCAGCCCAGAAAAGTCTAGGTACATTTGTTGAACTACACGAAAACCAACTCTCAAAATAAATGGACTTATTAAAATCTGATTTCAGCATATGTTTACATTTTTAAAACATTATCTGTATCCTATTAGTTTCTCAAGCCTAATTTAAGACTGTCTGGTTTGCTGCCAAGGAAAACTAGATTTTTTTTTTAGTCAGACTCCCTGTAGACAAAACCCGAACAAATAATGTGTGTGGTAAAATAGTTCACTGCAAATTTCCACTGTCTTTCAGGACCATTGGGACCAAAGATTTATTGTAAGAGATATTCTGGATTTCTGTAATTATCCACCATGACAAATAAAGAGTGTGAATAGAAGCGCTAGATCGAAAATGATGGCTACATTTCTTCATATTAAACAACATCAAAACATACCGTAGATTTGAGCAACTAATTCTTCTTGCCATGAAGAAGTGGTAAAATGTATTTTTCTCCTTTCTAATATTTTTTTTTATTTCTCCTTGGCTTTTATAACTTAGCTTTGGTATTAAATAATAGTATTACAGAAAGAACATTTGTCACAAGAACAATCCTAGGTCTTTTTGTGAAACTGAACTAAAATATGGGAAAGTAAGAAAGGAAAGAAATGAAATGGGAAAATTTGCAACAGAATCATATACTTTGTGCAGGTAGCCAAGTCCATTAGTTACATAAAAGTAAAAGGGAGGATACAGCTTGTTCAATACTCCAAAATAATTTCAGTCCCTCATGTGAAATTGTTAAGCCAGTCACTTTGACATTGATGTTGAACATCCAGTGCATTGGGAATCAGCAGAGCAGATTTGAAGAATTGGTTCAGCATTATTGTTCTGTTGCTTATGCAACCTCCAGAGTATCATCCACATCATGATGTAAGTTATGTACTCATCATTTGACTACAAAGAATTTTTTGGAACTAGAGATGAGTGAAGTGATTCTTCAGGTTTGTATCCATGAAACAATTTATGAAGGTGCAGCCAAAAAGTGTTGCAGTGTCTTACAAAAAAATAAAGCCAGAAATAGAGAAGACAGGAAATTCATTGTTGGGTTAGTTTCCAATGGATATGCATTTCATTCTGAGCAAGATACAGCTAGAATGGACAGGGGTGCTGCCTTGCTAAGAACAGTTATTGAGACAGGATCAAACACCAATGGTTAGACTGAGAGTGGAACCTATATCTAAACATTGAAACTAAAAACCTATTTGTATGCATGTATGTGTAACTTTATTTATAAAGCACTTTAAGGAAACACAGTGATGTACAATATTATAAGTATACACAAGGAGGACAAGTAACATAAATACAACACAAAACTTAAGTGCCATGTGGTAAGAGAGATAGTAGGAAGGAGGTCCCTGGCCACAGAGCTTACAGACTAAGTGGGTGGATAACAGACAGGCACAATTGGGGGGCAAAAGTGCACAAGGCTAAGGTATTGCATTTACATGCCAAGACTTTACTAATGTTCTAGTGCTTCAAAGGTAGAATCTGAGTCTTTTTTTAGATATTGAGAGCTCTCCTTAAAGGGCATGTAAAAGCAAAAAAATAAAATCCCATTTTTACTTTCTTTAATGAAAAAGAAACCTATCACCAATTTAAATGTGTACCATTTTTATAAGAAACCTGACTGTATGCACTGAAATTCTCCCTTCATTTACTGCTGTGGATAGGAATTGTCAGATGGTCCCTAACTGCTGGGCAGGGAAACAATCATACTTATGAACAGCAGGGGGAGCCCCCGCCTTACTTCCCAGCCATGCAGAACTCAAGCAGCTTTGTTTATGACGATCCCTAAGCAGCCCAGACCACACTGAGCATGTGCATAGTCTTAGTCTTGCAAAGATGTTTAACAAAGTTACAAGATGGTGACCCCCTGTAGCCAACTTTAAAAGCATAAATTATTTGTTTGATTAGGCTTGTGGTGCAGTGAGTTCATGTTTATATTTAGTATACAAAATACAGCATTTCTATCCTTATTCTATTTTAGACTTTACATGCCCTTTAAGGATGAAATCAGGGATGAAATTCCAGAGGTAATGAGCAGCAAGATAGAAAGGTTTAAGACGAGAGATGGCAGTGGATGTGGAAGGTGTGAAAAGATGGCGACTCTGAGAGGAGCATAGTGAAGAAGGAGCAGGAGTGAAGAAGGAGCGAAGGGCTTTGAAGTTTTTTTGTTTATTCAGCAAGGATTGTTTCATTAAACAGACAGTAAAACAACAGCACAACAGAGTATATTAAATTAGCTAGTCTAATGTTTCAAACAAATAGATAATTTCTTTTTAATTAATTAATTGCTACTGATGAGTATAGTTATTTTGCATTTAAGCAAACTATTGTTTTTCTTGCAATCTGCTGCAATGAACAAGTCTCTCTTATTTTGCTCAGTGTCCACTTCAGTGCTACTCACTGTCAAGTATATCATGCAATCCACTTAACAAGGGAAGATCCGTTATATATATATTATATTATATATATATATATATATATATATATATATATATATATATAAATACCTGCAAGTTTTAAATATGTAAGCAGTTGTTGGAGGGTGTTGAGATTATTGTGCCCTTGACAGTATTGGTTTAAAATCAAAAAAGAGAAAGAATAGTCAGCACCAACCATTAGATTCTCTTTTTCAAGGTCTAGTCTTGGTCTAGTATAGTATATTAAGGTATTACCATATGCACAAAAGAGAAATGTGTAAAAAATCTATAGTTCTTTTATATTAAAGGTGTAAAAGGTGGTTTATCAATTGCTAAAAGCTTGGCAATTTACAATATACAGTTCTTTTTATAGACATCAGAAACAATGGAATCACTTACTTGTAAAACCTACTTTAACGTGAAATTGCTAATATCAATGTCCTTCCAAATAACATTGGTAGTAAAGTAGGATAAGCCGGGCATATTCTCTATGTATAAGAAAGATTATCTTGACAAAGTGCAGTGGAAAACATGCCGGTGATGAAGTACTGAACTGCCAAAAGTAATGAGGATAAGCTAGGAGATGCCTGGATAACCATCAGTCTTAATTATCTTGCATTAGTCTAAAGCAAAAGAATAATAGTTTTCTTCCCATCTCTATGTCTATAACTATTAAAACAAAAACAGAAAAAATGGTTCAACAAAATGTTTTCTTAGGAATTTAAATATCTGTTGAGTACATCAAATTATTCTGGACACTTAATAGAGAATTTCTTTCAAGGCTGACGGGAAGTGTGTACTTACCCCATTTGTAATGCTGATGTGAAGTGCTTATCTGTTTGTTTTTGCAGCCAAGTGCTAAACCAGATGAATAGGCTACAGTGCCAGAATGTATGTGAGCAATCTGTTTATGTTGACCAAGTGACCCTGGGCAAAAATAGCCTAACAGAAATATATATATATATATAATGACTGCTAGGAGATATAGCACCTGTTTATGTAAAATCCTAGACTTTCACTTTAATAATATTTGGTGAGTTGAATACAATAAAAATGCTCCATAATTAATTGTATGACAATGTTTTACTCCTCTTGGAGTATTATATTGTTGTATTAATTAGTCATTTAAACATAAAACATATTAGCAGTGTTACAAACAAAAGTATTTTAATGTATACATAGCACAAAGTGAGGATTAGAACAGAATAATAATTTGTTTATTGAATTAACTATGTGAACATTACCTATAGCCTTTTAAGGTAATTGATATTCCATGCCAGTCATTTTTTTAGTTGGTTTGGAATAACAAATCCAGAAGGCTCGGACAATGATAAATATCAATATTGATGACTATTTATGGATTAAATTAGTTGTTCACCTTTAGTTAACGTTAAGTATGATGGAGAGTGATACTATATTTTGAGACAATTTGCCATTGGTTTTCATTTTATTCGTGGTTTATGAATAATTTAGCTTTATATTCATCAGCTCTACAGTTTGCAATTTCAGCAATCTGGTTGCTAGGGTCTAAATTACCCTAGCAACCACATATTGCATTGAATAAGAGGCTGGAATATGAAAAGGAGAGGGTCTGAATAGAAATATGAATAATAAAATGTAGCAATAACGATACATAAATAGCCATACAGAGCATTTGTTTTTAGATGGGGTCAGCAACCCCACTTTGAAAGCTGGAAAGAGTCTAAAGAAGAAGGCAAATAATTAAAAAAACTATACAAAAGAAATAATGAAGAGCAATTAAAGAGTTTATTAGAATTGGTCATTCTATAACATGCTAAAAATTAGCTTAAAAGTGAACCACCCTTTTGATTCCTAAAAATTCTATTAGTTAAAAGTTCAAATTGTCTAGGAATCCTAGAGGTATTTACTGCAGGATTCCATTGCCTTAGCATGGAATGATGAAAAACTCTTCTCGCACTCCCTGGCCTTCGTGTTGATTGCCCGGTGCACGGTGACGGGGGGTCGGCACCCTCCAACATCAAATGGGTAAGAAATCACTGGCACTCAAAGGGCAGGTGCAAGCAGGGACAAGCCCTTGCGTTTATTCACAGAAAAAGCAACGTTTCGGGATCAGACCCCTTTATCAAGCATAACATTTTTGTTGTGAGAAAAAGCTATTTAACACCCTCCTACGTGACATCATATGCTCATCATCAATATTAACATAATTAATGCAAAATTTAACCCCATATATGACAATTAAAAAACAAGTGAATTATACAATAATTGTCATAAAATTTACATAAGAAATATGCATAATAATCTCAATTTATCACAAAGTGAAATAATCCCATAAAAATTAGTTTACTAAGCATAAAATTTACTTAGAAAATATACATAGAAATAGAAATCTCTGTTTAACCCAACTGTACAGAAGAACTGTTTAACTGTACAGAAAAAATGTACAGAAGAACTTTGCCAAAAAAAAACCCCACAAAAAGGTATTTATAGTAATGTCCAAGCGGAACATTTACAGAGCAGCCACGATTGTCCAATATATTGCAACAGTGTATCCAAGGTAGCTCATCTTAGCAACATATGTGTCTTACATGATAGTGCGTTTTTCAGACTCAGGAGAAAAATATCAAAATTTCATAACAAGATACACTGATAGTCACATGGCATAAACCATAACATACAATATAACATTCATATTTATAGTAGCAATAAGCTAAATACAATGTGTCTAATGATCTCTTACCCTACTTGAAGGGAAGAGAAAAAGGAAAGCTGATCCTACCACTGCTGAAAATCACCCGCAGCTTTACTATCTGAAAAAATAGATGAAAATATTAGATAGATTATATCACAGATAGCATGCCATATTGAACTCTTCATTTAACCCCTTGGGATATTTAGATTGAAGTAACCAGATCCAGTAACATTCACGCTGCAAATGCAGTTTTTTAATCTCATATCCCTGTTTATACATCACCTTCTCAAGAATTTACCATCTTAATTGGGAGACCCAATGGCCATGGTCAAAAAAATGTTTAGCCAGTAGTGTTTCTTTCTTAAATCTCACTTTACTAGTACCCTTTAGCTCTTTCCTTGTGTCAGTAGCTACCCGCCGGTAGTTACGTATAATGGATTTATGCTCATTCAATCGGAGTTTTATGGCTCTACTGGTTTGTCCCACGTACACAAGCCCACATGGGCATTTGATTGAATAAATCATCACCTTTGAGGCGGAGATCTTTCGAAAACTAGAGCAGCTAAAGCGCCGTGATACAGCATGGGCGCTGCATTCTTACTCATTGGCCGAGTATGCGAAGGCCCAGAGAATACCACGTGGTCTAAGGATCACGCTGAAGCCGGCATTATTCAGAGACGATCAGGCGTTCACGGCGAAATGGCATGGAATACTCAACCGCTGCAGCCTGGACCTGATTGCGTTAACCGTTCAACAGCTTCACGTGGGATCGAAAGAATTGAAACAGCAGATACACAGCTTAGAGGAGGAATATACAGCCATACCCGAGCCAGCCAACCGGAATGCGATACAGGAGCTGGACGCAAAGATTCAAACACTGCAACACGAGATCCTACAGACCAAGTTGCGAAAATTCAAACGAGACTCCCAAGACTACGAGAGGGGAGAGGTCTATACATGGAAGGATGTAAGGCGATCTTACCGCAAGCAGCGCTCTTCTTTTACAGTGCCTTCCGACAGATCCTCTACACGCTTGACCGATTTGGAGCAGTCTACATCGCTCTCTTCACAAAGTTCTGTTGGGTCTCCTTTTTTACAGTCAGGTCGCACAAGAGGAAACAAAAGACACGGAGGGGAAAGGGCAGAAGCCAGATATTACCCACCAACCAAGCGCAGGGGCATACGCCCACATCGGAGGTAAATACTGTGTTTAATTTATCTGCATACGAACTTTCTACTAACGAACTATCGGTTCTTAACAAGGGTTTGGGGTTTGTCCCTGTACATACTAATGCATCCTTTTCTTATACTATTGATCTATTTAAATTTGTTAGATCGCTTAAATTGAAAGCTTATTTCGGTGAGAATGATAGCTTATTTAAGGCTGATGACTTCACGAGACAATTAAAAAGTAAATTGGGCACGAAAAGTTCGTTTGTACCCCCTGTGAACTTCCCTTCAATTGATATATTTGAAACAATGGTGACATTGGATTTAAGTAAGAAATTGGACAGCTTTAATTCCAATCACTTCTATGGTGCACAGAATATCACATTGGCTGAAAAAGATGCCTTAAAATCTTTACAACAGAACCCTTTGGTGGTTATTACTAAAGCTGACAAGGGAGGGGGCACTGTTGTACTCAACAAGTGTGATTATGATAGGGAAGCTACACGTCAATTAACTAACGTTAACCATTACAGAGAATTGGATACAGATCCAACACATAAATTTAAGAATGAATTAAATATATTCTTGAATGCATCTGTAATGGAAGGAATTATAACAGAAGAGATTTACCAACTTTTATATCAACAGTTCCCAAGAACACCTTACGTGTACTTCCTCCCAAAAATACACAAGAACTTGGAGAGCCCCCCTGGGAGACCTATAGTGTCGAATGTAGGTTCCCTTTGGCAACCGTTAGCCATCTATATAGATATGTTTCTACAGGATATTTTACCCACGCTCAAACCTTGTTTGGTTGATACCACTGATTTTCTTAACAGATTATCTGGTGTTACCATACCAACTGGTGAATTCTTTCTATGCTCACTGGATGTAAAGGATTTGTTTACCTCCATACCTCACAGTGAAGGGATTGAATGCATACGGGCATATTTGTCAGCCACTAACTTTCCTGACTAGGTTAATTTCATTTGTGTACTACTTGAAATGGTGTTAACTAAGAACTATTTCACTTATTCTAACAAATTGTTCCTTCAGCTACAAGGTTGCGCCATGGGGGCCAACATGGCTCCTGCGTACGCCAACATATACATGGACCACTTTGAACATGCACACATTTTCTCTAATGCTGAATTCAGTCCATTTATATTGTCCTACATGAGATATGTGGACGATACTTTTTTTATTTGGACAGGCACACTTGAGATGTTGCAGGAATTCAAATTCTATCTTAACAGCGTTCATTCACCATTAAATTTACACTTGAGATCAATACAAACGAATTACATTTTTTGGATGTTTGGGTGCGTGTTCAAGGGTCCTCGTTTGTTACTTCTTTATATTGCAAACCCACTGATAGGAACAATTTACTAAGGGCCACTAGTTTTCATCCACAGGGTCTGGTGAAAGGTTTGCCCAAAAGCCAGCTAATGCGGGTGAAACGGATCACCTCTACGGAATCTTTATATGAACAAGAATCTCTTAAGATGGTGAATAAGTTTGTGGAAAGGGGTTACAATTTACCTGATTTAATGAATACACGGGAGGAAGTGGGGAAACTCAAAAGGGATATTACCCTAAAGAAAATATCTAAGAATGTAATAAGGAATCCACGCATCCCGTTTGTATCAACATTTGACACTAACCACAAACTTAAAAAGACCATTTTAAAACATTGGGGGATTGTACAAGCAGATCCTAAAATTGGCCATTTATTTAAACAACCCCCTATGTTTTCATACAGAAGGGGTAAAAGTATTCGTGAGCTGATAAAACCTAAGATCACCCGGGAAAAAAAACCCACTGTCGCTCTATCTGAACGAAACATGGGCACTTATCCTTGTAGAAACTGCAGTCATTGCAGCGGTATAATCCCGGGGAATAGTGTCTCACATCCCCAGCAGGGGTCAAAGCTTGCTATTAGGGGTTATTTTACCTGTGATAGCAAGGAGTGATTTATTCAATCAAATGCCCATGTGGGCTTGTGTACGTGGGACAAACCAGTAGAGCCATAAAACTCCGATTGAATGAGCATAAATCCATTATACGTAACTACCGGCCGGTAGCTACTGACACAAGGAAAGAGCTAAAGGGTAGTAGTAAAGAGAGATTTAAGAAAGAAACACTACTGGCTAAACATTTTTTTGACCATGGCCATCGGGTCTCCCAATTAAGATGGCAAATTCTTGAGAAGGTGATGTATAAACAGGGATATGAGATTAAAAAACTGCTTTTGCAGCGTGAATGTTACTGGATCTGGTTACTTCAATCTAAATATCCCAAGGGGTTAAATGAAGAGTTCAATATGGCATGCTATCTGTGATATAATCTATCTAATATTTTCATCTATTTTTTCAGATAGTAAAGCTGCGGGTGATTTTCAGCAGTGGTAGGATCAGCTTTTCTTTTTCTCTTCCCTTCAAGTAGGGTAAGAGATCATTAGACACATTGTATTTAGCTTATTGCTACTATAAATATGAATGTTATATTGTATGTTATGGTTTATGCCATGTGACTATCAGTGTATCTTGTTATGAAATTTTGATATTTTTCTCCTGAGTCTGAAAAACGCACTATCATGTAAGACACATATGTTGCTAAGATGAGCTACCTTGGATACACTGTTGCAATATATTGGACAATCGTGGCTGCTCTGTAAATGTTCCGCTTGGACATTACTATAAATACCTTTTTGTGGGTTTTTTTTTTTGGCAAAGTTCTTCTGTACATTTTTTCTGTACAGTTTCGTACTATTTTCTATCGAGTTTTTTCTATAATTGATTTTATCCAGCTAATAAATGAATTTCTATGGGACTTTTTCACTTTGGGTTAAACAGAGATTTCTATTTCTATGTATATTTTCTAAGTAAATTTTATGCTTAGTAAACTAATTTTTATGGGATTATTTCACTTTGTGATAAATTGAGATTATTATGCATATTTCTTATGTAAATTTTATGCCAATTATTGTATAATTCGCTTGTTTTTTAATTGTCATATATGGGGTTAAATTTTGCATTAATTATGCTAATATTGATGATGAGTGTATGATGTCACGTAGGAGGGTGTTAAATAGCTTTTTCTCACAACAAAAATGTTATGCTTGATAAAGGGGTCTGACCCCGAACTGTTGCTTTTTCTGTGAATAAACGCAAGGGCTTGATTTTCTTACCCCTTAGCATGGAATGGTCATCACCATATGATATAGGGAAATATTACACAATAACATGTTTAAGTTTTCTAAATTTCAAAAATATTTTCCAGCAAGACAAACATCTCAAGCACAAGGCCAATATAAGCCTAATTCAAGAACAAAAATGTGAATTCTTGTCAAAGAAATTTCCAGTAAAATCATCATACTAACCTGAAGGACTCGCAGGAGTATGGGTGACATCATATTTCAGGTTTTATTATATATACAATAAACATAAACAATGTTCCATTAACAAAAATAGTATACTGAATGAGGATCACAGAGAAAACATTTTAGGGCATTTATTTTGTTATTCAGTAAAATAAGAGAAGTGGTTAGGGTATGAATATGTTTGCAAGACACTGAGTATATGTGAGTGACTGTGTGTTATGCCCCAGAATAAAACAAATATTAGAAATAAAAATATAACATTTGAAAGAGGCTAAAGAAGAATTTATTTAATGACCAGATGTAGCTTCAATGTCTGACTTCTTTATATTATAAGAACATAATAATAGCATTTAATAGCATTATGGGGCAATTGCATTTTATTGCATTTAAGCTGTGTTCATATTGTGCAGCTGTAATTTTTAAGTGCATTCAAAAGAGTGAGGAAATGTTGCCTTAAACGTATATGTTGGTAGTTTCGCAGAATGTTGTTGCATGGGTAGGGACAGCATTTTAATTTTAGTAGAATTACAGTAACTTGCCCTGTTTGCTTTGCCTTCTTGTGATATGCTCTGACTCTCTCCCTGATTTTGCATTTTATCTTGACGTAAATCTATAGCCCTTGAATTCTTCAATCCTCTCTATAAGTGATGGTGTAGGGGGGAGAGTAGTCACACAAATGAAATCTGAGTATACCTTTATGACTGCAAGCACATTAGCTTCTCGCTGCAAATACAGTCTGTTATACCTCAAAAGAGAGGGAGAGAAAGCTGAATTTTTTACTTGAAGTAGACATTTCCAAATATGTAGTGTCTATGGAACAAAGCCCATGTGGTGAACATTATAGCAGTGGCCTTCAGACCTGAGGTTTAACACTTGGTAACAGCATCCTCAGCATTTTACAAGTTATTATCTTTACAATATCTAGACCAGCAGATACCTATTCATCCTAAATCTCACCTCCATAATGGGGCTTCAAGCATTATTGGATGAGAAAATGAGTGTTCTTCTCAAATCTCACCTTAACTGGTCTTCAGAATTGAAAGTTCCAAACAATTATTTGTTCCAGCATAAAAACTTGGAACCAACTGCATTTTCCTCCATTTTCGGGGCACATCTCCCCAACCTAAAAAGCATAATTTGTACTGTATATACCATTAATTTTCCAGCACTGTCACATTTTCCTAAAACAAATCGCAGTTTTCACCCAGCAATGTAATAGGGATGGATAAGCATATTACTCTGTTGTGCAAATAATTATTTAATTATTTTGTGCAAACCAACAAATGAATTTAGCAACAGTAAATGGCATCATACTTATTTGTAGTATTAATACAAATAATTATTGATAACATTGTGTGTGTAATTATATATTACGTTTCTAATTTTTTTCCCCCAATGGTAAAATAATTGCTTCATGATTTTGATAGATCATGAAAATATATATATTATGCACTGCTTAATACAAACTTTATTGGGTGTGAACGTCTCATTGTTATAAGTGGAATACCTATTGCTAGCTAGAAATGAGCAAATATTTGCCATGCATTAGGTTGTGTTAGTTAGGATAGCAATGAACCTTATATTTGTCATATTAAGTTTCAGAAATGGGTAGCTCTAGCTGAAATCACTGCATTTAAAATTCTATTTAATTATTACTTAAAAAAGAATTACCCAATAAAAATAACAAATAACTCTGAACTCAGTTTTGATTGAGCATTTGTAATTTAATAAAGTTGCAGAATTGTTACATATAAAGGCAGTTCTAAGGTTTAGAGATTTCAAACAGTATTTAGGCTGTAAAATTAACTTTTGCCAACTGTTTTCATTTCAGCCTCATAATTAATTTTATATATGTATGGTACTGCGTGATATTTACAAGTTGAGGGGTCCCCCAAAAATAAAAAATAATCTTTGAAACCTAGTGCATTAAACTTTAATAGCATCAAGGACTAATCTATAAACAATTTTGTAAAATCTTAGTTATTGCACTGCTAGCGATGCCTATTATAGCAGATCCAGAACACTTGGCTACAGGTTTCTCTTATAAAGATCACCTACCCGAGTAAAGTATTAATTCCAGAGCTATACACACTGAGCAGCAAAGCAACAGCTACTGTACATAGCAGCTACACCTTTGCATTGTACAAAGCATGGCCACCTTTGCATTGTTTAACGGATGGCTTATTATTATTATAATTCATAATAATAAAAAAGTGCCAATAGATTCTGCACTGCTGTACAATAGAAGAGTGCACACTATTTATATACAGTAGTTCCATTTTCTTCAACAGCAAGCACAACCTATACAGACTAATCTATGCACTCACATATCTAAAACTATATATAGATGAGAGCTTAAAGCAAAGGAAAAGGAAAGCTTAAATAACTGGGGGGGAAACTGAAAGGTTCAATCACTTGCCTAATACCCTGCCAACAGGAGAACCGCCCAGGATACCTCTCAGTGAGGACCATGGAGCAATCTTCTTCTTCCTCTGCCTCTTTCTTCAATGGCCCCTGGCCAGTGCCTATGCAACTGAGTTTGTCTTTTACAACTGTACGTGTGCACCCCCGCAAAGAAGGAAGAAGCAGGAAGTTTAGTGGTGCTCACTGAAAAGTAGCCCGAGTATAGGAACTTGTTTAATGATGATAATCAAAAGAAGGTAAAACAATGATGTTTGGATAGGCCTGCTTGGAAACAAGGATGGGTAAGGATTTTACAGAATCTAGTGAATTGTGGCTGTTACCACAGAAATGGCTGCTTCCTCTCTGCACCAGGTCAGATGTGACAGGGAAAATTCAAGACTAGATAATAAACAGCTGCCAGGCCACAGTGCTAGAAACGACCAGCGCCGGGGGGGGGGGGGGGTTACCCTAGATGCTCAGAACTAAGAAATCATTACATATGAAGAAATGTACAACACTTAAAGAATCATTATGCATGGAATACAGACAGAACTACTGCTGTGGCAGCACAGTCGGTATCAATCAACCCACTGTGCAGTCACAGGAGAGAGCCTCCTTTCTCCCTCTTCTAAATTTACCTGTGCAGTACTCTGGCAAGGTCTTACCACTGCTGTGACAAATAAAACTTAAAATACATTATCATATACCCACTGATTTGATCCAGAGGAAAGCATAAAACCCAGCCTGAAGCCACTGCCAATTATGCCTCAAGAGGGAAAAAATTGACCCCAATGGCGATCAGAAACATTCCCTGGATCAAGCATTTGACATTCATTAAAACTGACTTATAACATGCAAACTCTCTCATGTTTATACTTTATAACTATTCCGAAACCACAATATAACAATACATGCAGGAATACATACACATTTGCTTAATAGATAATATGACAACATGAAGAGAAACTCCAGACATTTCACAAAATATGTAAAATAGGGGAGGGTGGGATGTTTGTACCTGCTCAGAAGATAAGGAAGTGAACTGCTTCTTCCCCTGACATCACATCCCTGTCTTTCTCTGCCACCAGCCTGGCATTTCCCTGCCTTAACCCATTCCTACTCACCCACTCACAGCTACCTCTGATTTTGCCAGTCTTTAAATATAAACCAGTATAATTTGTCTGCTGGTCATTCAGATCCCTTGTCATGCAGTCCCTGCGTTTTTAGCTCCAGGGCTTTCCTTTTTGGAAAAAATCTTTCAACATTATAAAATATATTGTGTCAACTTTCTGAAACAAAACAAACTAAAAAAACATTGCCTATATATGAAACACATTTGTAATTGGAATCCAGTGCCGAAACTAAATTCATTTTAGCACTTTGACCACTGACTGGAAGTCATCTGAATGTGTTGATTTGCTACTGTATGTTTCATTTTATTTAAGCATGCCAACAAAAAGAAGCAGACATGCTGAAAATAAATCTGCAATGTTATGGGAAAAAGATTTCTTTGATACGAAGTGTAAATGCTGGTCCATGGATGCCAGCCTAATTCACTAACAAGAATCCCTGTGATGGCATAAACCGTACCAAAAACATATAATGGATGCTGCCAGTGTGCAGTGCTGCAAAAAATATACAATCATCTGTTCAGCTTTTAAATATAACAGAGATTACAAGCCAGAAGCGGTCTTGTTCTTCACCTGTAAAAAAATGTATGTATGTGAGAGGGTCTATTCAGGACTCTGTGACAGTACATAATGAAAGCAATGACTTCTCACATTTCCAAAAAAAACAACCACGATCCTTGGACCTCTCTCACCCCTAATCAAAAACCACAGTTATGAACTGGCAATCCCAAAATAGACAGCTGGCTTCATGAGCCAGAGAAGAACATTTAAAAAGAATTGGACTCTGTAAATGCATTGTGCATTATAGATTGTTTAGGAGCTCAATACCAGTGCCAACTGCTTTCTATTGGTCTGTCTATCTATTATCTATGATCTATAATATTAGTCAATTTTTTCCTTAAGATTAAAACTTAAGAAACAAGTACTACTTTTGCACTCTCTCTAGGGAAATAGTGGTCTAAAAACCTATCCTCATATGAACTGACGGCACTGGAACACTTTTTCCTATACAAATATACAAATACATTTGATTGCTGACATACATAGGTTTTGTTGTTTAGAGGGGAAGTCAATGTGCAAAATAAATTTAAAAAACAATGTTTAAAACCATAATTTAGACAAATAGCTTACTGTAAAAAAATGTTAATGAAAACACATCGAAAATTAAAAAGGAACACATAATATATATATATATATATATATATATATATATATGTATATATATATATATATATATATATATATATATATATATATACAGTGTATATATATATATATATATATATATATATATATATATATATATATATATATATATATATATATATATCTATATATATATATATATCTATATATATATATATATATATATATATAGAGTTTTTGTTCCCCTTCACAACAAGACAGTTTCAAATGCTCAAGGTTTGAGAAATCTGCCTCTGTCTTGGTAGCTATTTATGATTTTTTTTTTTTTGGCTTTTTCCGATAGAAATTCCAAGCACTTAACGATTGTACTTTTGCAGTCTGTTATTGCTCAGAATAAGGTTTCGCCCACGTTATTTTCTCTTGAACTCTGTAGCATAATGAGGCAGGAAATCTCAGTTTTTCATAATAATATCTCGTTCTTAAATACCTAAGGTGAGTTAAAAAGATGCCACTTTTTTCTTAAATTATATGATATGTATATTTACAGCAACAGAGAAAAATGCCACCTGACATTTCCAGAAAAGTAATAACAACAGAATCAGGACTTTATCTTGTGTAATAATGTTTAAACCATCCAATTGCTATCCAATGGATTTCCTGTTAATGAATTAGGTGCTGTGATTTATCTAAACCATGACAATAATAACAGTGTATTTTGGTCTAAAAAATATTTTTTTTGTTAAGGTATTAACAAACACCTGTAGTATAGCAATACGTTATTTGGACAGAAATTTCATCTTTAGCTCATGCCCGAAGAGGTTTATAGAATTGACAAAGGTGATGCAACAGACTAACCTTAAATAGTGTGTTGAACCATGGCTGCACTTCCACAACATTATAATGTCAACATAGTCCTGTCAAATATTCCATTATTCTTAGAATGGGTTGTTTTTGCGGGCTCAGGAGAACTTAGCAATTACTGTAACTGTTGCAGTAGTCACAAATTGTGGTTTTATTACATTGTTAAATGTTTTATTACACATGTACACTTATGTGTTCTTCTTTGTGAGATGCACACACCCATGCATATCCTTCAGCTATTGTAATTAAACTTGACTGTCCCAGTTTGCACCAAATTTCCAGGAAAGTTGTCCTAGTTACAGCTGCAGAGAGAAGTTTAGTTAATAACATAGGTGCTAAACTGCAGCAGTGCATTTACCCATAGAAAGGTTGGCCACAGGGGTGTAACTATAGAGGAAGCAGACTCCGTGGTTGCAAGGGGCCCTGGGGGAAAAGGGGGGCCTGGACTGTGGGGTCAGCTTCCTCTATCGCAGCTCACTAAAAAATTGCATACCCGCTGCCTGCACCCAAACGGGCGGGGAGGGGAGAGCTGTAGAGGTTGATTTCTGTGCACTCGAGGGGGCAGGAGTGGAGGGCAGGAAAAGTTGCAGTCCATGAAAAATGATTTTTCACAGGGGAGCCCGGCCTGGATTTTTTAAGTCCTAGGTTGGCCATGTGTGGTCTATCATTTATTCTGGATATGAAACCTTCAAGCCTTTATACTGCTCTTGTATATTATAAAATGGTCCTCTACATGTGTGTGTAACTAAGGCATTGATTCCGTTTCCTAGCAGCTAGACAAAAGTTAGTGCACCAAGACAATTTATTTGGCCAAAGACAACTCATCTACATTAAGCAATTATCTTGCACCCGATTATGGGACTTATATATAGTACATAGGTCTAGGCTAGATATCTACGCAGTCCTTTAATTACACAGGTAATGTATTAGTTGTAGGGCTATATGCAATTGCATTTACCACTGTCGAGTAGACAGATTGCTACCAAATAGGTGGTTATGTCAGGAACAGGTATTACAGATCAGATACCTGAGTGCACTGGGACAACAGCAAATCATTTGGCAGCTTTGTACACTTCAGCCATAATTAATGACCTCAAGGACACATGCCTTAATTATAAATTGCGATGTGTGATGTCCATATGGAATGTTTATGAATTGGAAAAATTCTTCTTTAGCACAGAAGGCTCCAGTCACATTACAGAGTGACTTGCAAGAGTTAGCAAGGTTAATGAGCAGAATATATCAGACATAAAAATCTTCAAATAACCTTTACACATTGTATAGATATTGTAAATAGCAAAATATAAAAAAATAGCAAAGGAAGTTCTGTGGGAGGAAAAAATACAAGCCCTTAGAGACTGGCAGATCTAGATGAACAGAAAAGAAAACTATTAATTGGATAGTTGGGAACTCTTAGGGACAAGGTAATAAAAGATGCAAAGCTTGTTAAGGGGAGAGTATCTTGGGATGAGCAAACTTTTTTTGCCCAGCACTAAATTTCCAGTTACACCAACGGTAAAAAATTTCACAATTCAACGGTAGAATTTTGCCATGCTCTCTGTTACACTGGAACACAGTCTTTAACCCCAGCCCCAAAAAAATGTATGATGTTATGTGCCCCTTGCCTTTTACATCAACCAATCAGATCAGACCGTTTGCAGTCACCAACCCCCCCTCCCCCGTCTAGCTAAGAAGCTGTCCAGACACCGTCTTTGGAAGAAGTTGGGAACATGGGAAATTAGTTCCAACATAATGAAAAGGAGCTATTTAAACAATATAGGGCAATGCACATGTCACTGATGAGTTACTACTACTAACCCATAGCAGCTTCTTAGCAAATAACATATACTGGTCAGTTCAGCAATATCCTTGTAGTTTTGGGTTACAAGACCTGGTCAAACTTTGCACCTTTTATTACACTGTCCATTTAAAGCAAAGAAACGACTTTACAAAAGTGTTAGCTGTACTATTAAGTACCTAGCCATAGCTACTTGTTAACATCTTACATTAACATGTGGTAATATTTATGACTGAAACTATTAGGAACAGTTAAATACTCTGCAAATGTTGTTCTACTCACAATTTTCCCTTTTGTTTTAGTTTCCAATGTTATCCCTGTATTTGACAGATATTTAAAACAGTCAAGATGGGGAAAAAATGATATAACCCCTTTACTGTGCAAAGTATAGCAAGGATAGAACACATTTATGAGTACATCTAGATGTCTCAAACAGTTCATAAAACTGGCTTTTTCATAGGACACAATGTTTCCATTGTACCAAAACATAGTGGGAGGAGGAATGCAAATGAAAATACACACAGTGCCATCACATTTACTTTTCGTTTATTTTATCCATAAATCCCTGCAAGCATACTGCATAACACAGGACTTAAATCATAGCAGGTGTAAGTATAATACAGGCGGATGTGTGTGTTTCTCTCTATCCTATGGTTCGTGGGATAATTACTATTATATAGACATTGGTGGCAATATTTAGATCATGCTTGGACCCATGTCTATCAACAGCACTGTTGCTTTTTGCCATCTCAATGTAAAAGCTATATAGGTGTTTTATCGTTTGTACATTTTGCTATGATATGTCTATATCATCTTAATTCCTAATGCACCATCTGCTATCCAGAAACCTGTTATCAAGAAAAGTCCAAATTACGCAAAGGCCATATCCCACAGACTTCATTTTAATCAAATTTTTCAACATTCAATTATGATATGATATAATGCTTTTTGGAGGTATTATGATATAATACACAAGAGCCATGAATATACTGTAAATTATATCCTTATAAAGGGTGGTTAGTGATGTCATAAATTATAATTGGAGCTTAGTGATGTCATTGACACATGACTCACAGAAACTTAGGCATTATAATAAATAAAGTACCCCCTGTTGCAAAATATGAGGATATTATAAGTCACCTCAGAGTTTCATGACCTGTATAAAAGCACTAGGCCGAAGGCCTCTTGCTTTTATATGGTCATGGAACACCTCGGTAACTTATAAAATCCTTATATTTTACAATATGGGATACTTTATTAACTATATAATCCTTATTGTAGGCATAAATATTTGGTTTTCTTAACATTTCAATTATTTTTATTAGACTGAGGGTATGGAGATCCAAATTACGGAAAGACCCCTTATTTGGAAAACCCCAGATCCCAAGAATTCTGGATAACAGGTAATAATATGTAATAAGGCAACAATTTAACATTCATGCATAAAAGTGCAGATTTTATCAAGAGAACCATATATATATTCTAAAACTCACATTTACTTAGCTCGAGTGAAGGATTAGAATGAAATAAAACTTTGAATTTCGAATTTTTTTTTTGGCTGCTTCGACCATCGAATTGGCTACTTCGACTACGACTTTGAACTGAATGATTCAAACTAAAAATCGTTTGACTATTCGACCATTCGATAGTTGAAGTACTGTCTCTTCGACTACCTACTTCACCACCTAAAACCTACCGAGCACCAATGTTAGCCTATGGGGACCTTCCCCATAAACTTTCTAAGCTTTTTTTGATCGAAGGAAAATCCTTCGATCGATGGATTAAAATCCTTTGAATCGTTCGATCAAACGATTTTTCCGGAAAATTCTTCGACTTCGATATTCAAAGTCGAAGGATTTTACTTTGAGGGTCGTTAACCCTCGATATTCGACCAATAGTAAATGTGCCCCTTTGTGTAGGCACACAGTTCTATTGAAAGCTATCTGAACAATTTGGGAGAATGTGAAAGGAGATTTAAAATGATTTCAAAGATTTCAAAATAAAACTTACCATAGCTATAAAATACATATGGATAGACAAAAACAAAGCAAAAAAGCTACTCAATTATAATCACGGTTATTTCATATCTATTTTAATGCCATTTATATGCCAAATGTTTAAATCATACGCAATGTGCTTTCATCTTGTATTGTTGGCTTCAGTACTTTAGTTGGCAGATATTTAAGCAATAAAATATTATTTTTGTATGTTTCTATGGCAGTTAAACCTTTCTTTTTTCATTTTCGCACAGACTCTTGAATGCCGCAAGAATTGGAATTATTTTATCCTTTTTATTATTTTATAACAATCCTCATTGTTGGAGGAGGGAACACGTTTCTCAGTAATTATGATGAGTACAATATACAAACTTCATGTAATATCTAGGCTTGCACTCTAGGTTCTGCATTACCATGCCAATCCTTTCAAAATATAAGCAAGACAAGGTATTACATAGTTCTTAAAATATGCATTACCTCTGCAGACACAAGTGTAGCATATAACATCAAGTATGTATTATTCAATGGCAGCAAAAAGCAGTGAATAGTGAAAATCACATACAATCAATCAGAGTTATATACTATTAAAGGAAAACTATACCCCCCAAACAATGTAGGTCTCTATTAAAAGATACTGAGTAAAACAGCTCATGTGTAAAACCCTGCTTCATGTAAATGAACCATTATCATAATAATATACTTTTTTAGTAGTATGTGCCATTGGGTAATCATAAATATAAAATTGCCATTTTAAAAAATAAGGGCCGTCCCCTGAGATCGTACGATTCACTGTGCACACATACAAACCACATGTAAGGTCACATGAGCCAATTAACAGACAGAGTTCTGCCTTTTGCTTCCTCACTTCTTCCTGTTACAGTTAGTGTTGTAGTATTTCTGGTCAGGTGATCTCTGAGGCAGCACAGATAGAGTCACGAAATGGTGGTTCAAGGCAAGAGATGTAAAAGGGCAATATTTATGTAAATATATATTCCAGTTTGGTGAGATTCTTTAATATGTCATTCAATTTGATATAAAAATCTGTTGCTTAAGTATTCATTTTGGGGGTATAGTTTTCCTTTAAGACCGAAGGTCTTCTGAGGTCTGAGTTTAATGGCACACTTTAGTTCAGGAAAGAGAAAGCCAAGCTGGCATAGTATATGTAGAAGTTGGATAATTCAACTCTCAACCTCCTTGCAGTTTGTCATTTTCAGAGGGAGACTTTCCTGGATGCAAAGGTGCCGGATAGCCAAACTAAGAACATGAGCACTGATACAGGAAACAATAGTGGAAAAACAAAAATCTGATTTTGGGATTTATTACAGTGCTTCCTAGGCTCTTACCTACTCTGCCTAGCCCTAGTTCTGGTCCTGATTGTATTTTTCATTGTCTATAAATTAATAGGGGAATATAATATGATCTGTTAGTGCAAGAAACAGTTGCAAAGACCATTGTGAATGTTAGTGACTAATCCGCATATGTAATAAAATGTACTGTTTGCCCAGTGTCAGTAACCCTTAGCAACCAATAAGACATTTGCTTTTAAACATGTGACTAGTAAATTCTGCCTGCTGTGGTTGCTATGGGTTACTGCTCCTGGGCAAACTTAGTGCCATTTGTTACATATCCCCCTAAGATTTTTATTGTTTGTGTCCTTTTTAACTGATTTCAGACCTCAATGACTCCCTCACAAAGTTTACAAAACAGTTTTTGCAAACATTCGCAGTGTATGTAATAAAATCTCACAATCTCAAATCGTTTTTTGCGCCAAGATATTTAACAAAACTCCAGACAGGAAATAATGTTAATGTTTACTTAGCGATAATGAGCACTGTAATATATGCCAGCGAATGATTTTACATTGTGAGCAGAGCCAAACATTCGCAAAAATGCAGTTTTGCTAGACATTTTAATTACTTTCCCCCTAAAAGTTTTAACTAGAATTAAATATAACAAATTAAGAATTCCAGTACTAAAAGTTTACTTATTACTATACTGTATATAGGAAGAGCCAGAAGTCAGAAGTGCTCACCAGATCCCACAGATCACATGCCCTATATAAGTAAAAAAAAGTTGATAACATGTCAAGTAAATAAACAAAACACAAAATGACTGTGTCTCATATTTTTTTAATTATAAAAAAGAGAAATAGTGTCTTCAATGAAGTGTATTCTAGAGAGTTTTAGCCTGAAAATTGAAATAAATCTCAGCACTTGTTTATCCCATAAAATATCAGGTTTATAAAATCTTAAAACCCATATGCAAATAGCTTTTCTCCATTCCATGCTATTTGATGTTTAAATAAAATACTAACATACTTCCACATTTTATCACAAACACACATTTCAAAATATGGCATATATATATATAAAATATTTATGTGTCATGTCCAAGAAGAGGAAAACTGACAATGAATAATTCATACTCATAAACAGAATAGATTGAAACCATTTATCATTGGCAATGCCTTATGGAATATGAAACCTGATTTCATATCTGACAATGTTTAAAAGAATAAACACAGGCAAAGATTAATAGAAACATTCTCTGTTTTGAATTCCAGAATGGTATACATATTAGGGTTCAAATGGGTAAGTACTGAAGTACTAAGGAGAAAAATATAGTGCCCATACACTAAGAGGCCCATTTACTAAACTGCAGTGTTTTCAGGTGAGGTTTTTTGACACCACAAATCCGAAAAATCGATTTTCAAGCTATTTTTTGTGTACTTCGACTAGGGAATAGTCCAAATTCTATTCGAATTTGAAAAAAAATGTACTGTCTCTTTAAAAATTCGACTTCAACCATTCGCCATTTAAAACCTGCTGAATTGCTGTTTTAGCCTATGGGGGACCTCCTAGCACCTATTTGGAGTCAATTGGTGGACTTTGAAAAATAAAAGTTTTTTTGGGAAAAAACTTTGAATCGAATTTGATCGAATGCGCTATTACTTCAGTTAGAACAATTCAAATTCGGCCAAATACGGACCTATTCGATCGAAAACGGACAAATTCAACCCAAAAAAAACTTCGACTTAATTTCGGTTGGTCTTTTTGAATTCGAATTTCACGTTCTTTTTCAATTTGAAATTTGACCCTTGATAAATATACCCCATAATATATGTTTTAAAGGGTCAATTCACATACAGGTATAGGATCCACTATCTGGAAACTTTATCCAGAAAGTCCTGAATTACAGGAATACAGGAATACTCTATTTAAATGAAATAATTCTAATTTTGAAAAATGATTTCTTTTTTCTCTGTAATAATAAAACAGTACATTGTACTTGATCCAAACTAAGCTGCATGAACCCATATTGGTGGCAAAATTTTTAATTTAATGTTTACGTGAGTTTTTAGTAGACTTAAGACTTTAACTGAAAACATTGAGATGAAAATCAAGCAAAGACCCCTTAACCGGATAACCCAAGTACCGATATCCTGAATAACAGGTCCCATACCTGTATGTCTATTAATAAATTATTTATCCGTAAAAACACCATTACCATTAACTTTTATGCAACTTTCCTCCATCTGAACTCTAAAAAAACAAGTTAATTATCTCTGTATAATAAGGTACTACCTCGAACGTGTTCTGCTCCTGATTCCATTAGGAAGATGGGTTGACTAAAATTAGGAGAAATTGCCCATTTTTCCATGCTGTACATTAGTGATATGGATGTGAAAAATAAAATAAACCCATTCCTACTTTGAATTTTTTATGTCTAATAAAACAATAGACAGAACATTTTGTCCCCTAGATTCCTGACCTAACGTAAGAGATGTCAGATCACAGTGAAAACGTAGAAACTAGAAATTAAGAAATTAGCATACAATTGTGTTAATTTGACTTGATCATTGCATCTGTGTTATGATTTATATACCACTTCTCATAAACTCAACTTTTAGATGTGTCAGTGTCACTTTAAATGACTTAGTCCACTACACACAGACCAGCACTGATCCATTATAAAGCCAAAATAACGCTTCTCATACTGGCTGACAAAAGTTAATTTTCAGGTGTTGATGTTGCTATTTAGCAATGTTTCTGTTAACAGAACCATTTTTCCTTCTCTTTTCATGGCGATTCCTGTTTTGCATTTGAACATCAATCAATCAGAATGTCTTTGGCTGTAATAGCACAGGGAACATTTACTATCTCTCTATATTAAAAACATAAATTGTTTCCTATTTACAGGCTTATAAGCTTTAATCCATAAATACAACAAACCAGTATTTTAATTAACTTGCAGATGTTAGACAGCACTACCTTAAAGGGAGTCAAACAATATATCCATTGGCATTTTATAAGTTCACAGACTCCAGTATAATTTCATTCTATATATATATAGATGGGATTTTCTGATTTATTATTACCAACATAGATATATATATACTGTTCAATGAGTAATTTAAAAATAATGGGGTCAGTCTGGGAATTTGAAAATGAAACTGCTATACGATATATTTCATATAGACAATACTCTCTCTGTGATTACTTTGGTGCTGTCGGTAATGACGCTAGAGTAAACTTATCCATTTGACCCCTTGCTCCAGGGGTAGAAATTGCATTTACTTTATGGTCATTCCATCTTGCAATAAAAGGTAGTCCACAAGGTTAAATGTGGTGAATTTGAGAATTGTTTGATCTGCTCATTCACTCTCACCTCCCATTTTTATTACAGCTGTATGTTATACACAAGAGGAGATGGTTGTTGTAATGGGTTTCTAAAAAACTGCCCTCATTTCTGAGTAAATGTCCAAGCCTTTATCTTTTCTCTCTATAACTTTGGAAAATATATTCTACTTTGATATAAATGGAATAGAATTTCTCTAAGATCAGCTACTCAAAGAAAAAAACACTCAAAAACACAATCACATCTGACTTGATATAATTTAAATAAAGTAATGGTATTTTTGAGAATATCTTACTATTAGAATATTTAAGCTTAATGAATGAGAATAACTGAGAGATAACCACTTCAAAACTTAGACATAAGAAAGACTTGATAAATATTATTATAAAGGTATATTATTTAAAAACAAACAAAAAATCCCAGGCTACTAATCACCCTTCCTCCTAGCCAATAATGATGTTTGATTTTAGCCCCTGTTGCTGAAATACAGCTTCTCCACAAAGATTCTGAAAATCAGAGGTAGAGGTTTGCAGAAATAAATTAATCATATATTATAATGGCCTGTGCAGACACCTTGGAAAGGTTTGAAGGTAAAATAACAGTTTTGCAAGATATGGGAGTGCCCAATGTTGTGTAGTAAAGAATTCCATAAGTAGCATTCTGCTATGGTTATGTCTGGAAAATGCACAGGTTCCATTGGAAGAGAAAAGTTTGAGGTCATTAAAAAAACAAAGGTATAGATATGAATTTGGAATTAAGTTTTGTGATACCACCATTGTTTTCAGACACACAACCAAATTATGTCAAAAAATACATTAACCACAAACTGGTTCTTTGAAGTTGTCATTATACCTGAGAAAAGGCGGGATAACCCACATATCCGAAACAATGTGCTCTGCTTCTTTGGTGTTATCACTCAATAAATCTAATTACTGTGCCTGCAGGCTCCAGAGATGACATAAGCACCTGAGGAAGAGCTAGTTGGCTCGAAACATGTCGTGCACTGTATGAATAAATGAATCACTGAATCAACACTTTGGTTCTCCAGAGTCCTATGTTTGAATTGTGAAAGTCTGCAGGTTTGGCGGAGCCTTAACTCTGAGGTGGAACCCGACACAATAACGAAAAGGATTACATCAAGAATATATCCAGAGATGACAACCCGACAATGTGTCTGAAAACGACTCAACACTAATGAGATTTTTACAAAACAAAATCATTTTACAAAGACAAAATTGCAGGATTATCGTTTTCATGTTAAAGCTATAGTGTATATTCTGTGTTATTGAAATGCCATTCCTACCTTATTTATCCTCAGTGCCAGCCACGCCTCTAATCAGGGAAGATTTAACAAAAATAAACGCAATAAATAATCTAGATCCAAAACATCACAGAATAGTTTTCCTTTTTCCAGTTCAAATGCATTAGATCCTGTTTTTTTGTTGCATATTATTCTTAAATGAAAGTATATTGCCTATTTAATGCGACAACACATTAGTAATATAACTCTTACTTTATTTTTCATAAAACTTAACTAATCAGTCATCAAAATGAAAAACATTTGCCGGTATAACAGTGTGCATTAAATCAGGGCTGAAAAGGTTTATACAAGACAAATGACTCTGGCGTATTAGGATTATATTTTGAGAGATGTTAAATGTTCACATTCTTATTGAACTTCATATATGCTATATTGAAATAGGATATTCAAATTTTAACTGTCAAGAGAAAACAAACTTTATTCTTTTCAAATCCTTTTTTTAATTTCCTCATGTCACTATGAATGAATGTAAACAGGTTGTGGGTCTTTTACAGTCTTAGGTGAAATTACTATTTTCTGTTGTTAAGTCTGTTACATAATTTAAGTTGAAACATTACCAAACCACAAGTTCAAAATGTATTTTACTCATAACGGTGATTTCCTAATCGTGTAAAGGAAGTATGATTAATTCGATTTTACTTGTACTGTTTATATTTTGTTCTTATACGGTTTAGCTTAATTTGTACAAAGAACATGATTTATTTATGCTAGTGCTCCAATGCTATTGTGCACCTTAGGAATTATCATAGGGACCAATATAATTATTAGATTTTTTCCAAACAACATATGTTTGGAAGCAGTACCACTTGGTTAAGGAAGGAGGAGGAAAAACTAGGGTGTGCCAAGTTGTTAAGCACACCCACTGATTCCACTCACTTACCTTTTATGTTGGCCTGGCACCGCTGTTCTAAAAACATTAAGGGGTTGTTTACTAAACCTCAAATTTATCTGGTCAGACTTTTTGGGGCAAACATTTTTCAAGATGTATTATACCCTGATGCTGCAAAAAGCCTATTTCCAAAAATCCGCCATCTCAGACCTGTCAAGGTCATGTATAACTCAATGGGAGATGACCCTATCCCAAATGAAAGTTAAGTGCTGGGTTTAACCCGATAATCTGATATTTTCAGGGTAAAAACCCTAAAAAAAACAAGCAATTCGGGAAAATGTTTGGAATAGTTCCTAGCTTGCCCCAGAACCTTTTCATTATTATTTTAGTATGGTTATAGCAATATATATCACCCTTAAAAAATGTTTTTAGAAATTTACTTTTGCATGCACTGTATTCCCACAACTGGCTATTAACCTGAATTAACATAATGCTGATAATAAGTGACTACAATCTTAAAACCATGTTAAAAAGCTTAGCAAATAACAGTTAGCTTTGGTCCTGGCATGTTGCTAGATGTGTTGAAATAAAGCATACAGCCTTCTTAGAAATATTATCCTATACATATCCCCTAGATGGTAATGGAGGTTAAAAACACAAAATTTATTACACTCATTGAAGGGTTACCTTTATGTTACACAATGCTACACAATTAATATATGTGCTGTTCTGAGCATAACATGTTGTTTCTTCTCTGCAACTGTTACTACTTATTCATAAGCTATGTATCCTGTCACAAGATGTGTCTTACTCCTATGCTACAGATCATATGCTTCCTATACGTAAAAGGGTTCTTTTTCTTTGTACTCAATATAAGCTGTTGTAACACTACCAATAAACTGAACTTGTTATGAGTCTCACTGCTTGCTAGTGTCTCTCTGTACAAGCTCCTGGATCCGAGGAACGTACGGACGTGCTGTCTTAGGGACCCCTGGGTGTCAGTAGCCGGTTACCCCAACACTCATATAACTGGAAAATACTATTCTTAAAGGCACACACAAATAAAAACAAACTGAGTTGAAGATATACTGTAGCAAATGTGCTCCTTATATTGCATAACAACTTTTGCATTACATAGTTAAAGTTACCGAAGCTTTACACATCTAAACAGTTGGAAATGTTAAAAATGTCCATGCTCTCAAAGCATGTATTGGGTTTCATATTTTAGACTAGGATTTATTAAAAATACATATTACTTTTGAAAACATCATTTGTCAATTACAGTTTAGCTTCATGGTGCTAAAACTAATAAAACAAACATAAGCAATGCAGCAAAAAGTGAAAATTTGTCTTGTCTGAATTGTGGCAAAACTACCCACTGTGTTACATGGGTACATGAATTAAGATAAACAAATGTATATGGGAATAACTGCATCCATACTTATAGTTTGCAAGGAACAATACCCAAAGAGTGGAATTTCAATAGATTATGCCAAAGGAACCTACAAATACTCTGTATGAAATGTTACTGTTAGTGACACTATATGCTGTTCCTTAATGCTGTGTGATTTTTCCAACTGGAGGACGGTATAAATGACAATACCCTTTTATGTACCAGAAAATTAAAATACTACTTTCTTCAAGTATAAATATACATTATTCAAATTAGCTCATTTATGAAGGACCAGGTGCAAGTGCTAAGGGATTTAAAACCATCTCCCTTAAAGGAGAAGGAAACCCCCTGGGCGCAAACCCCCCTCCCCCCTCTCCTGTGTTGCCCCCCCTCCCTCCTCCCCCCTGGCCTACCTGTCCCCCATGGCAAATGCCCCTAACTTGTTACTCACCCCTCTGCGCAGGTCCTGTCCACGGAGTTCACAGTCGCCATCTTCTCCCACGCACGTCTTCTTCCTGCTCTGACCGGCGTTTTCTGGCGCATGCGCAGTAGGAACAGTTACCGGTACGGCTCTACTGCGCATGCGCCGAATGTCACGAAGTGAAATCGGAAAACTTCGTGACATTCGGCGCATGCGCAGTAGAGCCGTACCGGTAACTGTTCCTACTGCGCATGCGCCAGAAAACGCCGTGGACAGGACCTGCGCAGAGGGGTGAGTAACAAGTTAGGGGCATTTGCCCAGGGGGACAGGTAGGCCAGGGGGGAGGAGGGAGGGGGGGCAACACAGGAGAGGGGGGAGGGGGGGTTGCGCCTAGGGGGTTTCCTTCTCCTTTAAATCGTGTCTTCACCTTTCTTAGAGCCAATATGTGAGGAGATGTGAGCCAGTCCGAAGTGTGACTAACTATTCAAGCATAATAGTAGTTCAGCCGGAGTCAAGGCAGGCAGAGTAGTCGAATAAGCTGGCCGGGGCCAATGCAGGCAGACTTCAAGCATAGTCGATTAAGCAGGCCGGGGTCAATGCAGGCAGAGTTCAAGCATAGTCAAAGTAGTAAGCAGAAGTCAAAACCGGAATCAAATTACCAGGATACAAGTTCACAGGAGCAAAGTGTATCACCAAGCACAGAACCATTCCCTGAGTGTCATTTTAAGGAGGGCGTTTTTTCGCTATGCACGTTCACGTTAGCAGACATTTAGATGCCTGCATCTGTTACAGCGTGATGACGCACATGCGTCTACATTTATGCACATCTTGACGCACGCGTCCATAAACGTAGGTGCTGAATCCTTACAAATCGCCATTGACATAATTGACGTAATCAAATTAGCAGGATAGAAGTTCACAGGAGCAAAGTTTATCACCAAGCACAGAACCATTCCCTGAGTGTCCTTTTAAGGAGGGCATTTTGGCGCCAAACATAGTGACATATATCTAATTTAGTAAGTATATCTATGACTCATGTACATGAAAAGTATGAAACACGTTGATTTTATTGATATAGATGTCTAGAGCTACACAATTAATATCTGACCACTTTGCACAAGTGTGCAAGTACAAAGCGGGGACTTGCGCATTGAGAAGACACTGAGAGACTTTCATTGCTGCTGAAGAGACCCAGGTTGTTTTTAGAAAAAGCGATTGTATTCAGAATTGTTTGTGAGTGTGTTTTTAACTATTTATTAAAATTGTAAAAGCACATCTGCACAAGCCTCTTTTTATTGTCCACACGGGAAAAAGAACATTGAAAGCTGGCAATTTCTGCCTTTGGTTTTGAGACTGATTTATAAATGCATTTTAAGCACTGAGGCTGTGTGTTTGGATTGAGAATGTTGCACTATATATTTATATATATATTCTGTTTTTTCCCCAAAAAAACTAGTTTGAGGGATACAGCAATCCTCTTTTTGGAATTGGCTTTTGGGGGTGGAAGAGAACCTAACAGATTGTTGGACTGGGGTACACTAGGTTTGGGAATTATTGGTATTTATATTCTATAGTTTAAGGTGATGAAGTATGTCTTAAGTATCAAAGTCCAGCTGCAGAAAAAGTGGCACTTCAGGAATCTGGAGTTACACGAGAAACCATGACTGTCACAATCTGGGCAATAGCTGTTATTATTATTTTTATTATTATAAACTACACATATTTATGACTTCATTTTGATGCATCAACCAAATGGAGAACACTTAGGTACATAACACTGAAGTTCTTAAACCCAATATTTAAAAAAAATGGAGAGAGAGAGACCCCACTGTTCCCCTGATGTGCATTTGCCAGTTGCTTTATCAAAAGGCAAAAAAGGCAAATATTTTTTCTAAATTGTTTTTAAGAATTTGAGGTTGTATTGAATTTCACCAAGTGTTGTATGGTTGGCCAATTTGTCTCCTTTTAAAAAAAGATAATGTGGGCAATTGCATTCCATTAACCTTAAATCTTTTATCTTGCAACTTTTTTCCTTTACAAAGTCCTTTGGGGTTTGTGTTTTTTTTTTAGATTAGTCTCTTTAATTATCAGTATTAGTGTAGGTAACTGTTGAGACCACAGCCTCTTGGTTCCTGCCTTCTGCCACTTGGTGGTATCCCTAGGCACTAGCCAATGAATAGCTAGCAGTTTGTTTGTGATATCTACACTCTACTATATTTTCTGTTTCTGGAAACAGAAAAAAAAAGTCACACAAAAAATGAGAACAAAAACAGGTCAGTTTATTCGCTTTTTTGAAAAAACATTTCACTTTGATATAGTTGATAACTTTATAATTTCCACCTGAATTTTTAACATCATGAAAATATATTTAATTACGCACAGACACCTTAGTAATAGCACCAAGGTATCCTCTTATTTATGGATAACATACAATCCTTGATTTTGGTAAATAGAGGTAACTGGTAGAAGCTTTACCTAGCAGATAGTAGCAATTTACTTGCTTATGACACTAAACACAGTTGTCTTTTCCTCTCCTTTGGTTGTGACTATAGTTTATTTTTTATAATAAAATAGGGTATTGCACATCCATTTCCTTATACTGAGGGGTCCGTTTACTAAAGTGCGGTAAATCTGACTTTAATTTCCTGCATGTTATCGCTGAGAATATTTTTACGGCAGAATATTCTCAGTGACTAAGTTTACTAAACAGCGATGCGCTCAGAAGTCATTGCGATCACTTGCGGTAACTACGTTAATGAACCAGCTTAAGTTAATGGTAATTTTAGCGAGTTGAGAATTTTCTGGCGACAAATTACATTTTTGCAAATATTTATGCTATAGAATAGTCTTGTTTTATGGCGGTTATTATGGCATTTTTTACGGTGACATTTATGGCCAGAAATGCATCTTCAAAACTTATATACTTTATTAACTGATGATTATACCATCCAACAACATTACCAGAGTAACACCAATCAAACATTTATGCAACATATAAACCCTTCTGCCAATAGAATGAACAAGAAATTATACCAGTCAATCTCTTTGCTTCAAAGAAATGCACAGTTTAATTTAGCCAATCACAATGAAAACAAAAAAGCGTAGAGGCTGACGAATCCTTGGACTGTGAGGCCCGCTGCCAATAATACAACTCTGAGCTGAAACTGCTGCTGTTGCAACAGATAGAAGCAGAAGCCAAAACATACTGTCAGCAATAGCTACAGATCTCTCTCCTGTCAGCAAAGAATGATGGGTAAAAAAATAGTATTATGGGATATTTCCTGCCCCTTGAGAATTTTCTGGCGAAAAAAATACTTTTATGCCACTATATAGGTGGTGGTAAAATTTTGCGAATATTCTGGCGTTAATTTTGTCTTTAGCACATTTCGATGTTTAGTAAATGTGTACGTAGTGTTATTTTCAGTGAATGCGATAACTGGTGAACAATTATTCTTGCGCAAGAAAAGTCGCAAATTTATATTTACCGCAGGTTAGTAAACTGGCGATAACATATTTGGCAAAAATTCTGTCTATATATTGTGCGAATATTTTTAACGCACTTTAGTAAACGGAACATAGAGTAGTAAATTATGTGTATGTGTGGTCTGGGGGATTCAGGTGAACCCTGTTTCAAAGATTTTCAGAGTATTGCTAGATTCAGACATACTGTAAGTGGAGGTAAACCTTACATTTATACCAAACTCTCCAAAATGATTGAGTATAGCAATATGGAATCCAGCTATATAATTAAGAGTGATAAATGTCCTAAGTGATTAATTTGGCCTAAAAATTTAATGTTTGACACAAGTTTAGGATAATACAGGAAATGAAAGTGACATAGTAACAAATTACCTTGCAAATATAGTTTAAGAACAGCTTCCACTGACTTTGACAATCAAGTGATTCTGAGTAATAACTTAATTGTGGTGATGTGGAAGAGTAAAAACAGAGGACATCTGGGTCAAATGTATTTCACTTGCTCATGAATGTCTAATGACCCAACAATTGTCAATTGTCAGTATTATTCCTAAAATATACTTGGTAATGATAGATCATTTTAAGGTGACATAGGATAACAGTACCTATAAGAGCACTTGAAATGACAACCCCTGAATCCCCTGAATCACCATGGTCTTATTTTATTACTGAGAACTTCCTACTTCAAAAGCATGTTATCACATGAAAGAAATGTTATTTTAGGTAGATGCAAAAATACTCCAACTAAAACCTATAGAATTTATGTAAAAGTCAATGGCAGAAGCCTTTGAACATCTGAAGATTTTTTTTTGCCTGTACAATTTCTGGGTGTTTTATGCTGGTTTTCGCTTGAAAACTCGATAAATTTGAGGTATTTGAGGTTGTTTAACCTATTAACTCAATAAACTTTAGGTATTTATTAAAGGTTAAAGTTGTGTTCTCTTGAAAAATTTTAGTTGTTCAAGGTTAGTTTCACTAAATAAACTCAAATTGAATTGAACTCAAGCTGCTAAATGTCCAAATCTGGAAATACTCCAGCTAAAACCTATGGAATTTGTGTAAAAGTCAATAGCAGAGGTCCCTTAAACCATTTGAAGATGTTTTTTTGCCTTCATGAGTTTTGGATGTTTTTAGCTGGTTTTTGCTCAAAAACTCAATAAACTCAAGGTATTCGAGTTTTTTTCCCAATTACGTTCAATCTAGTTTTTAACATTCAGATTTTTTCATAAATAAGCAAACATGCGAGGTTGTTTAGATTGTGAGTTTATTCAAGGTAGAAGAAACCACACAACAACCTTAAATAAATAACTCCCTAAGTATTGCATGACACATTGAATCTCCAAAGATATGGTTGTTAAAAGTCTCTATTTTATAGCAAATATTAAAAATATTAAAAAAGAAAAGAATGTGGTTACAAATCCAAAGAACAATGTAGACTATAACTTGAAATGGTATTAACCTTTGAAAAGAAAGTGCTAAGCTGTTCTGTAATTCAGTTTGTGAAATCATGCTATTGAATAATAAGGGCTATGGCAAAGAGAAAACATTTTATTAGCAATTAAAGCTGTGCATGATCTTTATTTTGCTTTGTAGACGCTTAGAATTTTGAACTTTTCATATTTGCTTTTGAGTATTCAATGCATTATTTCACTTTGCAAACAGATACACATGAACTGTTTTAAAGGAGAATCCCCCCAATAAGAGAATCCCCCCAATAAGAAAAGACCCTACTACTACCCTATATAGTCCCCCCTTCCTGCTTCTACCCTGCATAGATGATTACCTCTGAAAGTGCCCCTAACACAGTACTCACATATCAGTGCAGAGTAAGCTCATGGGCAACGTCTTCCGGCTCATAGGCGCATGCGCAGTTGGAGCAGTCTTCCAGTTTATAGCAACTGCCCATGTGGCAAAAGTGTTGGAAATTGCTGAAGGGAAGGAAGAGGACCTGAAAAATACTGAAGAGCGGAAAGATGGCGCCCATGAGCTCAGCTGAGTGTAGTCTGCATTGATATGCGTGTACTGTGTTAGGGGCACTTTCAGGGGTAATCAACTATGTAGGGGAGGACTATCTAGGGTAGTAGGTAGGGCTTTTCTTATTGGGGGTTTAGTTCTCCTGTAAACTCCCATCACCTCGAAATTCGAATAAAAAAAGACGAACCGAAATTTATTTAAAAAAAATAATATTTTAACTTCAAGTGAATAGGCTGTATTCAATCGTTCGAATTCGGATCGTATTCAATCTAATTTGAATTGAAAATTTTCCAAAAAAATGGGTTCTAGCAGGTCCCCCATAGGCTAAAACAGCAATTTGGTAGGTTTTAGATGGCGAATAGTCGAATTTTTAAAGACACAGTACATGATAAATTTCGATATTCGAATTTTCTATTTTTTTTCAAATCCGATTTGAATTTGGACTATTCCCGTCGAAGTACACTAAAATTATCTTGAAAATCGAATTTAAAAATTCGAATTTTCACTTGGACCCTTGATAAATCTGCCCCTTAACGACTCCAATAAAATAAATTCAATGAATATTTCAAGTAATAAGGAATTCAGTAATGAAGGTAATTCTGTCATAATTCTGTACAAGCATTTTCAGTCCCCTTGTTATTTTTGGATTGTTAGACTTGAAATGAAAAACTTTGCACATGATTTACCATATATACTCGAGTATAAGCCGAGTTTTTCAGCCCCCAAAATATGCCGAAAAACTCTACCTCGGCTTATACTCGGGAATAAGAATACATCTAAGAATAGTTGCCGGCATCCAAGAATAGTCGCCGGCGTCCAAGAATAGTCGCCGGCGTCCAAAAATAGTCTCCACGAATATTCGCCGGTGTCCAAGAATGGTCGCCGGCATCCAAAAACGAGACGCCGGCACCTCCAATAGGAGCAGAAACCCTCAATTTTTTGATTGAAACTTACCAGAAGCTGCTGCATTTCTCATCCTCGGCTTATACTCGAGTCAATAAGCTTTCCCAGTTTTTGGAGGTAAAATTAGGTACCTCGGCTTATACTCGGGACGGCTTATACTCGAGTATATACTAGGGATGCACCGAATCCAGGATTCGGTTCGGGATTCGGTCAGGATTCGGCCTTTTTAAGCAGGATTCGGATTCGGCCGAATCCTCCTGCCTGGCCGAACCGAATCCGAATCCTAATTTGCATATGTAAATTAGGGGTGGGGAGAGAAATCACGTGACTTTTTGTCACAAAACAAGGAAGTAAAAAATGTTTTCCCCTTCCCACCCCTAATTTGCATATGCAAATTAGGGTTCGGATTCGGTTCGGTATTCGCCCGAATCTTTCACAAAGGATTCGGGGGTTCGGCCGAATCCAAAAAAGTGGATTCGGTGCATCCCTAGTATATACAGTATTTCTTTTTTAAGTCAAGTGAGGTTTATCAACCAATAAAGATGTCAACAATCTCTGGTAACAAATGAATGAATGGTGCTTTCCCATGGTATTTTTTTATTTAGCCTACTTCATAAAAAACTGATTGGGAGAAGCAGATTTTGAGCTTATTTTTCTAATAATCAAAATGACTACAATGTTTTTTGTAAACTTTTAGCCATTACCTTAAAACATGTTGAAGGACAAATATATAAATAAATTTCTGTATTTGACAAAGGCTGCTGCCCATAAATCCATAATTTTGTTTTGCATTAAAAAGGAATCCCTGTCATGCGGACACATTTCAGATCTCTCTGCTTTCAGGAAGCAATTACATTCAGATATGGAAACCCGAAAACTAGAAAACATTTAATGGATATTTACTGATATAAATTTAGTAATTTAATCTTTCCTATTCTGATTTTTCTTTACTTTTCCTTTAACTTACCACTTTTTGTATTTCTTTACTTTCAACTTTCTGTTCCAAATAGAGAAAGAGAAAAATCAATAGATAATGATGCAGCATTTTATACATTGGTATATATTCACTGTTGTATTGAATGTATGTCTACTCTATTGATTTTCTAATAATTTTTGCTAACACTATGGAATGTACCTAAACGTTAAAACCTCAATAAAAAAATATTGTAAAAATGCATATCCTGCAAAATATTGTGCTTGTAATCGGCATGCGGTAAAAGATACTAAAACGGTTTATTGCAATAAAGGCCATATAGGCAATATACATACACAGCTGGATAGATTTTTTTTCTTATTTTATTTATGTAACAAGGACAAAAGTCAATGATGGATTCATATACTGAACGATTATGGAGGAAACTAATAAACTTTTGACCCAGTCAGGTTTGTAAGCAACTCTCTAAGGTGCTGCATTAATTTATCCTCATGTAGACAATCTAGACAGTAGGACCATGAGGGTTTCATACACAGTTATACTGATCATTCATTTTGACCTGAATCTTGTAAGGAAATTGATTGATCTTGAATAATAAGCAGAAAGCATGACAGGACTGCAATTTTTTTCAGATATCTGAGCAACAGGAATTTCACTCCCCCAAACAAGCATAGGACTATGGTAGAAAAATGCAGTTGCTGTAGTTTTAATCGAGTCATAAATTATATGAAAATAGCGGGTCTCAAGCAACAGAACTGGCCCCAAGTCAAACGTAAAATTATGGGAGGTTCTAGTTGAGAAATTGTCAAAGATTTAAAACAAATAGACACCTAAAACACTCAAACAAAGAAAGTGGCCCAAATACATGCATTTTGAGCCTGAAAGTCACAGTTCACATATAAAAGAAAGGTGGTACTCACCGGTGATCACTGGAAATGCTTTTTTTCTCAAACTAAACAAATGGTTCCTCTCCACAATGACTCAGTGACTTCACAAGTTGAAGCTGGCTAAGTTAAAGCTGAAGTATATATAATTCTAGATATAATATAATTAATAGTGTTATGTGCTTTTCCCCCCACAAAAAACATATATATATAAATAATGAACAAAAAAGTCCAGACAACTTGCTATGTGTAACAAAAAAGGTTTTTACCAAGCAAGAATATGCAACGTTCCAAAGCTCCCGCTTCTTTCTCAAGCATGAATGACTACAATGACATCACATCCTGTTTAAGTCACACCCATAAGTAAATGTAAAACCACACATGGTGTCAGACCAATCAGTAAGTATCTTACATAAAATAGAATGAAACAAATTAAAGCAATAGTGGTAAAGGAACTTACTTGTAACATTTTGGTTGAGCATCTTGGAAACATTGTAACAAATTAGGATATATAACTAGTCAAGAAATGTGTAACAATATTAAGTACTGAAAGAACAAATCAGTATGCAGGGATCTAGGAATAGAGGAAACATTAGCCCTTGGATGTGCAACCCGTTATCACGACGGCCCGAAACGCATTGATGCACCATGCACAAATAAAGATATAGTGATTTACGCTTGGGCTGATATATATATATATAATGTCTGTGCAGTGAACGCACTCCTTCCGGATATAAATCTTTCAATGGTGGTGCGTTGGTCAAAGCTTGATAATACAATCCAGTAAATGGACCCGCACTCGTTCATATTAGTGAAATAATAATTTTTCAAGGAAAGGAAAAAGATCCCAGAGAGGACCGAAACGTTGGAAATGAACCTGTGAATAAAGACACATTTATTTCACTAATATGAACGAGTGTGGGTCCATTTACTGGATTATATATATATATATATATATATATATATATATATATATATATATATATATATATATATATATATATATATATATATTTATATATATATATATATATAGTTAATAAAGTACCCCCGCTTGTAAATTGTAAGGATATTATAAGTTACCGAGGAGTTTCATGACCATATAAAATAACCTGTTTTTATACAGGTCATGGAACTCTGAAGTAACTTCTAATATCCTCATATTTTGCAACAGGAGGTACTTTATTTATTATAATACACAAGTTTCAGTGAGTCATGTGACAGAAATTACATCACTACTCACATTTTATAACTGATATATATATTCGTATGTGCTGTTTCATCATCTTACTAGGTTGGAATTCATAATTTCATATTTTTGTCCAATTAGATTTCCCATATATAAAAACTTCATTTCGGAATGTACCCACATATTTGATTCCAGTGCCACCTCTAGAAAAATATGACACATGTTGCTGCAGTTCAGTCCTTGCATGTCCCATAATGTTGTAGTGTTATCTAAACCTCATGCAAAACTTATTAAGGCTCATTTACAACTGCAAGTATGGAGGTGCTAAAATGGACACAATTGTGCACATATTGACACTACTCAATAGGTGTCCAAACACACTTGTTGCACTTCACATAGTTACGGTGAACACCAATGCAGCCATCCATTCTGCTTCTTCTGCAGTAGAAGTGAAAGTGTGAAGGTGTGCCTACGGGAAACCCTGGAGTTAATGGCATCTGATATGTGGTGGTAATGCTAGGGTTCCCATAGTGTATTGCATTGATAGACACAACAGACTGGCATTCAGCTATTTGCAAAAAATGTGAACATGCAATAGCAGTTGTTTTGATTAACTACACACATTTGCAGTGCATGCAACTTAGAGAGCAGCCCCAATTATGCTAGGACTTTCAGGAAAAATGATGATTTATGACTGCACTCTGCACTGCAGTCATAAATAAGACTTTTATTATTTTTCACTCCAATGATCTTCAACAAGACCTGCAATTTCACGCTTCTCCTTCCCTCTCATAAAATCCTAAGCTGAACGATTTCTTACATGCTTTTGCCTTTCTCTTAAACTCCCTGACATCCTCCCTGTAATGGAGTAAACTGTAATGATTTAATTTATGTTTGCTGTTTGTTTAAATAATCTCTAACACTGAATGTAATGCAGGTGTACGTGTGGAATGACAACCTTCCTTTGGGTGAATGGTGTAAGTGAATATTCTTTTTCTTTATCTCATTGGATTCATGTAAAGAACTGGGTAATTTAAAGGTGTAATAAAAGTCTGTTGTAGACTGAATAAATTGTTACTTGTTTATTGGATGACACCAATCATAAAAGGGGAAACCTAGTGCACCAAAAGAAAAAAACAAATATTTGCTGATATAAAGCACCGACTTTGTATTAGTCACTTGTACTGGGTATACAATGCAAATACTTAACAAATGCCATTCTCACCTTTTGCATTTATTTGTTTTTCCAAATTTGGTGGTAACCCTTCAAAAGTGCTAAGAGCAACTTGCCTTTGCAAACTCATACTACACCTTGCTGTGTCTTACAACAGCTAAAGAGGTGAATGTCAAGTACTGTGAAATAACAGAAAATAAATCTTTGTCTCTAGAAAACTTGCTGAATACTTTCCCTGAAGGTATGCTAGGCTACATTTTAATTTGTCAATGCAGAGCAAAAATAACTTGCTTGAACAAGAACAAATGGCATTAAACTAGTTGCTTCCTTTTAAATTCCATTTAGAGTAATGACGTTTAGAACTCCATCTTTAAACTTAACCATTCTAACCATAGCAATGGGATCAGTGTTCTACAATAAACACTAGGGAGGCCTTTAATTTACTCTCTGGTTAGGGGAGGTCGTTTAATTTAAGACAATCCCAAGTTAACAGTTAAAATAAAATAAAAGTTGAAAATATAATTTAAAATATCCTATATCTTACAACAGTGCTTTCCACCCAGGGCCGGAATTGGTGTGGCCTACATAGTGGAGGGCCGATAATAGAAACCAGTGTTAATGACTTCCTGTTTTAAACCACACCAACTTTAAACCACACCAATGTAACTACAAGAACTAAGACCATGGGGCATGTTTACTAACATTGGAGATAAATATCTGGAGAGATTTCTGGAGATGTTGCCCATAGCAACCAATCAGATCTTTGCTTTTGTTTTCTAACTTGGCTGTGGCTGTTTAAATCTAATTGCTGATTGGTTGCCATGGGCAACATCTCCAGAAATCTCTCCAGATATTTATCTCCAATGTTAGTAAACATGCCCCCATGTCTACAGTAATGGTGGTAGCACACCATAAAACCTAATGGTTGGGGCTCACTGCAGGGATATCACTCATAACTCATATGTGAAACAGGTTTATTAAGTCCTATTAAGACATTCCATTTAATCCAAATGCATCATCCTCACATGTGGATAACACAGCACCTCCCCCCCAGCATACAATTAAACTCATTAGAGACCCCTAACAAGCATTACCAAATGCTAACAAACCCCCACCAGGTTCACCTCCCACAGGCAGAGTAGGGCAGACAGAGCATGACAAATACAGGGAACATAGGGCAGGCAGAGCATGGCACACACAGGGAGCATGAGGCAGGCAAAGTATGGCAGACACAGGAGGCATAGGGCAGGCAGACTATGGCAGACACAGGTATCATAGGGCAGGCAGAGTATGGCACACACAGGGAGCATAGGGAAGGCAGAGTATGACACACACAGGGAGCATGGGGAAGGCAGAGTATGGCACATACAGAGAGCATATGGAAGGCAAAACACAGCAGGAGACAGGGAAACCTATTAGGACCACTCTAAGAAGAACAGTTCATACTGGACTACATATAGTGACACGATGTTGGTATCCCTCCAGCAGTTTGTCTGATGTGTGAACAGGTTCTGGCTCTGAGTGTAAACAGGAAAAGTGTGAACAATAGAGGTGTAATGTGTGAACAATCCAGAATACAAGTGTCAAGCTTATTGTCTGAATTTGAGTTGTAAACCATGCAGGGGCCACTTAAAAGTTTCTTGCTGTTACAAGATTCTTGCTGTTACCATGAAATTCAGTGTTTACATACAGAGATGTGAATCAAGATATTGCTGGCATGAGAAGTATCCATCATTACAGTTTGGAAGAGTTATTTACAAAACACACACTGTTAAGTGAACAGTTAACACCCAGAGCATTTTGACTTAGTAATCAAGAAGATTATGGTTTACGCAGTGCTTTAAAGTGCTACTTGACTATCAGATGATAGTTCTCATTTCTGCAAGGCAATCTTCACAAGATCTTAAGCCAACAGTTTACTCTAACTATAAGGGAGACCTCATATGCTACCAGCTGACAAGACACTTTTAAGGGCTATTCCACACGGGGAGATAGCGACGCGTTTGCGGTCGCGGCGACAAAGCGCCGCGACAGTCGCCGCGACCGGCGCAGGCGACAGTTTTGTATGGGCGCCTATGTAAAAACGCCTGTGCTAACCACATGAGGCGATGCGCTTTTCAACAGTCGCCTGAAAAAGCCTGGCGACCGCAAACGCGTCGCTATCTCCCCGTGTGGACTAGCCCTAAGGAGAAAATATGGCATTGAACTATTCCCCAGGGTTTGTTAAAGCTTTATAAACGATAAAGGTGATTGTTAAATTCACCATTAACAAATCCAGTATAGGTTAGGTTGCACGCCTTATGGAATCGCTTCCTGGATTCTTTTACACAAGGTCAGATTCGGGGAGATTAGTCACCTGGCGACAACCTCCTTTTCTTCGGGGCGACTAATCTCCACGATTGGATGGCAATCGGAGTACTTTGTTTTCTGAAGTCACCCGGCGACTTCGGTAACCTAAGCTCTCCAAGTGACATCCCACCGGTGATTTTCATTCCAGTAGGCGGCAAGGCAGGGGAAGGCAGTTTGGGGAAATTAGTCGCCCTGAAGAAGAGGAGATTTGTCGCTGGGTGTCTAATCTCCTCGAATTTGACTATTTGTCTCTGTCCTAAATCACACCTTGATTCAAAGACCATAAACATTTATTTGTAAAGAAGAATGCAAAAAACCTCTGTCTGAGATCATCAAATTCTTTGATGATGTGGACAAAGGCGTGGATTTGCTTTTTATTATTTAATTGGGGCAGGATATATGAGTACATTAACTTCTTTTTAGCATAAAACATTAACATCATTAATGATACCCTTCTAACATACAATTATTTATTTTATATGCACATTATAGGGGAGGAATACCTTTACCTTACCTTTGTTCTAGTTAGACCTATTTTAAGCAACTTTTTTATTAGCCTTATTTCTTTATTTCTTTTAATTATTAGCCTTTCTTTTCTGGATCTTCACAGCTTGTAGCTTACATGCTGTCTGGTCGTTGTCATTGAGACTTTAGTGGTTTTGTTCTTTTTTAAATTATTTTGATTCGTCTTCTTTTGAGGCCTTTATCAATTGATCTTCTTTTTGATTTTAAGAATCACTTATTCAAGTATTCAAAAAACACACATACTGTATAAATAAGACACGAAAACCAATTGCTGTTCACAGATTTTGGCTGTCTACACCATATTAAAAGGTTATTTTTAGGTGCACAGACTTCTTGGGGCAGTAACTCATCATCATAAGAAAGTGCTAATGCTGCTTTTCTAAGCTCTAGGCTTCCATGTCATTTTTTGGCATGTCAGGAATTCAACCCCTGTATGTCACAGGTAAATACTAGAAAAACACAGTTCAAAGGCGTACAGAGCACTATATGCCATCCCCAAAGTTTATGCAGCACACTGTCAGGCTCTGCTGGGATTCAAGCCAGGGACCTTTGGGTTTCTGGATCAATGCCTTATCCATTGGGCCAGGTGAGCAACCATTAGGGTTGCTCATGATATGTTACCTGGCCTCTGTAGCCTCAGCCCAGCAGCAGCAGCCTGATTGATTGCAGTCAGCCAATCAGGTCTGACTCTGCCCTATTTAAGGCCAGCCCTCCAAACACTGCTTGCTGGAGCATTGTTTCCCAGACTAGCAGTGTGGCATTAGCTCTAGACGCCTTGCCTTGGCCTACCTTGAACCTTTCCTCCATATCTTTCTTTGTTCTGTTCCTGCCTTGTCTTTTCCCTCCCAGTTCTGCTCCAGTCCTACTTTTACCTTGCCCTGCCTTGAAAGTTCCTGATTTTTGCTGCCTGTTCTACCCTGTACCTTTCCCTAACTTCACCTTGAACTGCACAAGCAATTTAGAAAAATCGCACATCCTCAAAGAAATCACCCAGGTGCACAATATTAGAGGATCAGCAACCTCACAATTGGTAATAGAAGAAGGATATCAGCACACAAGGCAACTAGCGTTGCAGGGAACAACCTGCTCGTTTATTATGCGGTGATGCCACGTTTCGGGGACACTCCCCTTTTTTCACCTTGAACTGACCTTGCCTTGCCTGTTCCCTGTTCTGCCTTTTACCTAACCCCTCCTGCTCTCCAGTCCTCTTGCTATCCTGCTCTCCAGTCCTCTCTCCTTCTGCTCCAGTCTCCTTCTGTATCCAGTTCTCCCGATATCTTCTTCTGCTCCAGTCTCCTTCTGCTCCAGTCTCCTTCTGCATCCTGTCCTCCTGCTATCTCCTTCTGCTCCAGTCTCCTTCTGTATCCTGTCCTCCTGCTATCTTGTCCCCCAGATCTACACCCGCACTGTCCTGTCTCATCCTTTCAGTCTGCCCCCGATCTATGCCCTCATCGTCCTGTCCTATCCAGTCAGTTCCAGTCCTGACCCTCGCCCTCTCCGTCCTGTTCCCCCTTCACCCATTCCAGTTTGAATCGTCGCCCTCTTGCCATCCCTTTATGTGTTCCCTAGGCACATACTGCTTCTGCCTCACGGACTCCCACAGCACCCCCTACCTAATCCTTGACACACACAGAGTCTTCTTTATAAGTAGGGTTGAGTGATTCTGTCTCATTTCGCTGAAAAACTCATAAAACTGCTGAAAAATATGTAAAATAGCGAAAAATTTGCAAAACTTTTTTGTCACACATATTTTGTCGCACTTACTTTTTTGTAGCAAACTACATTAGAGTCTATGGACTTTTTTTTTTAAAGCACATTGTTTCTGCTTAAGGAGGGCAAACGCAGATGTATTTTTCACTCAGTATACTGCTACACACATGACCTACATTGTTAGAGGACCTTCTATCCATGGTGCTACAACTGATAGAAAAAAAGGCTCCCAAGTTGCCAATTTCTCAAAAACATGTTATTTTTTACATTACCTCTGGTAGACTGGTAATGATATCTACTACTACACTATGTTGCACATAGGCAACTAATAATAAAGCTGACCATCAACAGATAATATCTGGGTGCTTTTTATCCACATTAAAATGAATAAACCATATATGTATGTGTCCTTATATAGACAGTGGGGCGGCTCAGATCCCTTTGGTTGATGTGGAAGGAGAGGGGGAAGGATAACATAACGTATGCATTTGTCGTGCGTCTTTTCTGTTTTGTCGCACAAAGGTAAACTAGCCCTGGGTGAATTTTTTACACAATCTGAGATTATTTTATCCACCGGCGAAATGTGGCAGTTTGCGGCGAATCTGTACATGCCAAAATGTTTCACTCATTAATCCAGTAGCTACACAAAATAAAACCTTGTTAAAAATGCTTGCTTGATTTTACAAAGCTATTAGTTTTGAACTTAGCATTGTTAATGCAGAAAGCTGCATATTTTTCTACCATACAATGCTGAATTTGTGGTCCAACATTATTTAAGCCACCTGCAGCTCATATCAAGGAAAGACAAATATATTGTAATAGCAGTCTCCATGTCTCAAAGTCAGCACTCACCCCAAATTTCTTCTGTTTAATGTTAAAGCTGTTTGCTACATTTACTTCTTTGGGAATCCACCGCTGCTGCCTAACCCATAGGAAATCCGGTGAATGAGCTGGGGGGTATGGAGCCGGGCTGGTTGGCGGAAGTAACGCCACGCGTGCACGTCACACGATGCGCTGATGTCATGCGTATCATGTAGGGGGAGTGTTTAGGTCTGGTGCCTAGGGCAGCGTCGGACCTAAATACAGTCCTAAATATTTCATTCATCAAGGAAATAAGCACAGGCTCGAAAACGTCCCCTAGGTTAATCATACTGCTGGAACAAAAATTGTCAGTAATGCACACAGTTTGATCAACATTGGAAAAGTCAGCAAAGTGTAAAGTCAAGGCAAACACCAAGAATCTCAGTTCAGAAACACAGGAAAAAGTCAAGCATGGCAACAAACAGACAGCAAGAAAGAGGAAGGATTAAAGATAATAAACACACAAAAAAGTGAGGTCTACAGAACTGGCATGAAATGCAGCCAAAAGAACATTCTGCATGTCTTGGGCATGTCACATGACAGGAAGCAACATCATTCTGGTGGGAAAATACTTAGCAAAATTTATTTTAGTGAATTCCTGCATGTAGGAGTCCTACACTTTTCAGTGTAGTCAACTGCTTATAAGAGATTGGGGTTATTGTTTTATCAGAGCCTACACGAGTCATATATGCTTGGGTCTGAAATACATTAACTTGAGCAACTTCTATAAGTAAAAATGATTCAATCTGCCCAATAAAGGTCCTTCCGTCTTCATTAGAAGGCTTTTGAAGAATAAAAGCCTGCCCTTTTGCCAGTCATATAAACAAATTCCACATACTTAGCAACCAGCATACTGGCACAGTTCCCAGAAAAAGTAATCAATATAGGTAAAACCAAAGCACTTAGAAATGTACTTCTTCATGCATTCCAGAGTCATGCACAAATTATTTCTCAAAGAGTCATTTCAGCCTCTGATCCTCAGTAGCAAATACTATGAATGTGAATAAAACATCTGAGATTTAAACCCATGAGCCACAATCAAGTGTAAAAAGAGTTGGGGGCCACACAAGCAAAGTCTACTTTGATGCCAAATAATGTCATTGGCTTTTTGGTAGCATCCAAACCTGGAATTCAAAAATAAGCACCTGCTTTGAGACCACTGGGAGCAACATCCAAGAGGTTGGTGAGCAACATTTTTCTCATGAGCCACTGGTTGGGAATCACTGCTCTAAAGGGAAGGTATATCTATCCCAGAATGCTTTGCTAGACAGAGAAAATGTGGAGTCAAACAGGGGATCACTGTGTTCACTGAAGCTGGAATAAACAGTAAAGGTTTTAAGACTGATGAGTCATTACTTGGGAAAGTGGAGTAGCTGTGAGTGAGTTCTCTGTTGAGGAAGTAAAAACCAGGAAATGCTCGGGACCTGGGGTTTTCTGGATAATGGATCTTTCCGTAATTTGGGTTTTCATCCTTTACGTCTACTAGAAATACATTTAAACATTAAATAAACCTAAGGCTGGTTATGCTTCCAATAAGGATTAATTATATCTTAGTTGGGATCAAGTACAAGCTACTGTTTTATTATTACAGAGAAAAAGCAAATGATTTTTAAAAATGTGGATTATTTGGATGAAATTGAGTCTATAGGAGACAGCCATTCCATAATTTGGAGCTTTCTGGATATCAGGTTTCCAGAAAAGGGATCCTATACCTGTACAAGTTTAATGGATTCATTTGCCATAATAGTGGCCAAAACACTAAACCAAGAACATATATACAGATTACCAGCAGACTAATCTGTTCTGGTTTCAGTAAAATGAACTTTGTATGCTGTTAATAAATTAATTCATTCTTGAAGTTACTCTGGGTGTAATTGTCTCTTACTTACCACTTCTTGCATGATTCAGATTTGCCCAAATTGCCCAAGTTAAACCTTAATTGTTTTAAAATTTGAATGTGTAAATTAGGGTCTGGATTTTGCTTGGATTTGCCATGTATTTTGTGAAGGATTTGGTATTCAATCATACCTAAAAATATGGATTCTGTGAATCCCTAAATAATTTGTGGAACCACATAACAATGGTTTGTCTGCATCATGCTGGAGGTACACCCTGTATGTGTTCTCAACTCATAATGAGCCAGCAATATGCAGCTATATCAATGAGCTTAAAACATAATAGATGTCCTTTAGAGCAAGAACCATGGAAAAATACATCTTGTAACTTTAAAGTCAGAAAGTGAAGTGATATATTTTCCATAAGTTGCGCAAAACACAATGCATTTCTGTAAACTTTAGGCTGCCTACCTGCAGGCCTGCGTGCAGACATTTGCTCACTCCATATTGCTTTAAAAATATGTAAAGAGATTAGGAACATTCCTGTTGCTTACCTTACTACATTCATGCTTTATTAGTAGTACATATGAAATGCATGGTTGTTCCCACCTGCAGAACTTCAGCAGGTTTTTGTTGCTTAAGGCTTATCATATTGTGAAGAACAAATAATAGTCAACATGTTAACTTATGTGGCCTTTGAATAGAAGGCTTCTCTTTTTAACTTTGCCCAAGGCACAGAGATTTGAGAGAACTTTGGTAATTATTAATTATTTCTAGTATTTGACTGAGTTGTCCTGTTTAGAGTGACATGTCCAAGCAGGTAACATTCAGTTGACATTGCACAGCTGAACTCAGTAGTCATCTGATGCTGAATAGAAAGTTTAAGCAAGCACAGCAGAAACAAAGCAGCTTTTTCTCGGTTGCAGCAGAAACATGTGCCTACACAGGACTGTCAAAAGGTTACAGAAGAATTAAATACAAAGCACTAACTAGAGATACAACCAAAAATGAGTCCATTATTGTACTTTATTTTTTGTTTACGAAAGGGATTTGGGGCTGATTTACCAACATAGGAGGTAGATTTCACTGGTGCAGTTATAAAACCAACAAATCAGCACCAGTTTTGATCTGGATATTGTAAGCTAGAATATATAAGAAAAAATCTGCTTCGATGGGCAACTAGTTCTATACTAAAAAAATGTAATCCCTTTTGTGGGTTGCATTGCAAATATATAATCCATATCATTATTACTGGGTAATCTTGTCTGTTCTAGATAATGAGAACTATGGGCATGGCGATGGACACAGAAGTACATAGCCATCACTAGTCGTCATAAAAAATAGTACTTAACCTTAGAGAGGGCATGCAAGCACACATTATTCTCAGCAGTCCATGTTTGTGCTGTCATCTAAAGAACTGTTTCAGTGCAGAGGACTTTTCATTGTATACTTCGCTGCCACCTTTATTATTTATTGCTAACCATATACCAGAAAGGTTCTGTAAGACTACACAGGCCTTCTTGAATTTATTGAATTTCAAATTTCCTTCAACATATGACTAAATATTTTATTTTTTACAGTTCTGCTGAGGATGACTGAATCACGATCACTTGCCCCCCCCCAACTTGCTTGATGATAAAAATAGCATGGCAGATGTCATAGAAACACCTTATTACTATGTAATGAAGATACAGCAAATTAATTAGTATAAATGTTCTAAATATCAATATATTATAGTATATTATAAATGAACTAAAATAATTAATACCCTATGGCAAGCCAGTTAGTCAGTATACATTTACTCAATTGTGGTGGGTGCAACACCTCCAAGTTCTACACACAAAAACCCAACTACTTTCCAAAATAATTCTCCTTAGTATTGATTCATAAAATACTTGTATTCGGGTCACATCTGAAAAAATAAAAATCCAGGATGAGGTGCAGAGTGCAATGCCAGTGGGAACAATGGGAAAAGATTATTTAGAAAAGTCTATTTGTCTATACCTATAGTATAAAGCACTGAAAAGACACAAGTACACAGTGTTTGCCTATAATTGACATTGCTACAGACCTCTCTTGACAATCTTTTAATGCTCACAGATACAATCTATATATGTAGCACTGGCAGCACCTTTGGGTTGGTAAATATGTGCAATATAAGGAAATATAAGGCACTTCAGAGTCCTGTACTTAATGTTTGCCCAGGGCAGGCACTCTGGTCATTGTACTAGGCAAGGTTGTTCATCAACTCCTTGGATGTTGCTCTCAGTGGCCTCAACACAGTTGCTTATTTTTGAATTCCAGGCTTGGAGACTTATTTGGCATCCCCAGGAACTTTTTCATGCTTCTATTACTCCCCAACTCTTTTTACATTTGCATGTGGCTCATGGGTAAAAGAGGTTAAGGACCCCCCAGCTAGGTATTCACACCCCTGCCCATAGTAAATTAGCCCTATTATAGATAGTTCAACAACACTGTACAACTACACAAGTTCTGAATCCATCTGCAGTGGTGGAATGAATGAAGCACAGAAAACAAAGATTTAATGTAATATGTTCACTTCTAGGAACATTTAGAAATATTCACTGCGTGGAAGATAAAAGCATATACTTTGTTTATATGCTATTGTCTTCAGGCTCTGACTATCATATTTGCAGAAAATATGTTACAGTTAAAAATTGTTTCCATGTGGCTCCCATGAGATCTTATTGTTTCTCTTTGGGTTATTTTATTGTCGTTTTCATTAGATATGACTCATATTTCTTATTTTAAGCAGACTGAGAACAACAACAGAAATCAAACACTGTTAAAGAAAGTTATAGTTTTTTCTCCCATAATCTGCCACATATTGATGATATATATATATACTAAGCCAAATAGACATGAGATGACTGCAAGTGTACAGTTTAGTTAGAAGCTTTTAGTAACTGCTAAACAATAGCTTATACTTGTGGGACTGTGATCAGGTTTTAGATATATATTTTATATAAAAAAAAAATCACAACTTTTTCGTGATTTTTGCATTCAGAGTTGAGTAAATTACCCCCACCCCTAGAAGTTCAAGCAACTGTTTACCAAAAATACTACTTTTTTTTAAAGGAAAAAAAGTCATCATCTAGGAAGCCAGATTCAGGGGATAACAGGAATATTATTTTAAATATGTCTGGGTATTCTTAATAAATACAACCAGTATACTATACACTTTACAGATTCTACTTCAATTACCTGTGTCTGTATATATGTTTGCCGCTTACATAATGAATTTTAATAATGAGACAGCAAACACAAAGCAAATTTACAAAGTGCATCATGCATGTTTGTTCTCAAAGAGTAGGCTGTAGATACTAACTATTTATGAGCTTCGGTAGCAATAGTCAAGTGGATTCAAGATGCATACCATGTGAATGTATTCATTAAAAATATTAAATGGAAAACACTCCAAAAGCACAGCAAATGTTTATAAAGCAGAGCATTTTTGCCAGTAAAATAACTTTCAACCTTAACTATAACACAGCGAAATTACTGGTTCCGTATCATGAAATCACCATTTAAATCTACCTTAGGATTGTAAACTCTTATAAGCAATGCTCTCCAATCCTATTTTATTCTGTAACATTATTGTAATACCTCTGTTCCATTATGTTTCAACGAACTGAAAAACTTGAATGTTTTAATATACTGGGAAAATAAATAAAGCTGTTAAATAATATTTCTATTGACTTCTATAAAGGTATAGGATGTATTATCCAGAATGCTCAGAACCTGAGGTTTTCCAGATAAGGTATATTTCTGTAGTTTGGATCACCATTCCTTTATATCTACTAAAAAATAATTTAAACATTAATTAAACCAATTCAAAAGGATTGTTTTGCCTCCAATAAGGATTACTTATATCTTAGTTGGGATCAAGTACAAGGTACTGTTTTTTTACTAGACAGAAAGAGGATGTCTTTTTTAAAAAATTAATTATTTTGTTAAAATAGACTCTTTGAGAGATGGCCTTCCCATATTTCGGAGATTTCTGGATAACAGGTTTCCGTATAACGGATCCCATTCTTGTACATCCTCACTAGCTTTTACTTGACAAGTTTTTCTGGGGACTCAAGGTCCCTTCTCCTCGTTTTTCTTGAATTGAGCAAAAAAAAAAATTTTTGATAAATCAGCCTCTATATAAATAAATGATGAGGATGATGGCAAATGCCATTATCAGCGACGTTCGCCATTTTGGGTTCGCCATTGTTGGCGCTTTTTTTTGCCCTCTCACCCCAGACCAGCAGGTACATGGCAGCCAATCAGGAAGCTCTCCCCTGGACCACTCCCCTTCCCTATAAAAACCGAAGCCCTGCAGCGTTTTTTTCACTCTGCCTGTGTGTGCTGAAGAGATAGTGTAGGGAGAGAGCTGCTGCCTGTTAGTGATTTCAGGGACAGTTGAAAGTTTGCTGGCTAGTAATCGTGTTGATACTGCTCTGTTATTGGAGGGACAGAAGTCTGCAGGGGTTTGAGGGACATTTAAGCTTAGGTAGCTTTGCTGGCTAGTAATCTACCTTCTACTGCAGTGCTCTGTATGTAGCTGCAGTGGGCAGCTGTCCTGCTTCTGATCTCATCTGCTGACTGCTGCAATAACAGTAGTCCTTGTAAGGACTGCTTTTATTTATTTTTTTGTTCCAATACAGAGCAGTATCAAGCAGATTACTAGCCAGCAAACTTACTATCATCTGTCCCTGAAATCACTAACAGCTCTCCCCCTACACTATCTCTTCCAAGCACACACAGGCAGATTTTTCAGATACATTTTTGCCCTTCATCCCCCTCTGGCATGCCACTGTCCAGGTCGTTGCACCCTTTAAACAACTTTAAAATCATTTTTCTGGCCAGAAATGTCTTTTTTAGATGTTAAAGTTCGCCTTCCCATTGAAGTCTATGGGGTTCGCGAACCGTTCGCGAACCGCTCGCATTTTTGCGCAAGTTCGCGAATATGTTCGCGAACTTTTTTTCCGACGTTCGCTACATCCCTAGACCTAAACCACTGGTTTTGGATTGAGCTCAGAGTCATGACTTTGGGTGTAGCCTAACTAGTGATCAACCCCGTGGCTATCTATTGCTATCCTCCTCCAAAATAAACATTACTATTTATTTAAATTCAGCTTCCATGCTTTCAAACTACACATTGCCTTGCAATGCATTTTTTTCATTTGAATGCAGAAATGTAGAAAATATATGGCTACCTTGGACATTCTAGTTTTATGGCAGTTAAGGGTTATATTCTCATTCAGAATAATGCAGTATAGAAAGTCACAAAATGCTAAACCTAGAGGCAAACAAAGTTGCCTTGCTCTTTATAATTTTTAGGTGAACTTCCCTATTAAAACATAAGAAAATGAAAAAGTTGCTAATACATTTGATTAAAAATTCCTTTGCTGTATATCATCGTATAGCATTTTAAGAATCAATTTGAACGTGGCAGCAGGAGAGAGAGAATTATGTTTGTTTAATGTTCTTGAATTAGTGTAAATTTATTGTGCCCAGACATCAGACTTATATGGTCTGGAAAATCATTATATTTCTAATGCATCTTTATTGCACTCTGCTCAGCAGTTGGGGCGACAGTGCAAGTTCCATGGTTTGTTTCCTGGTTACCCATACTCTGTTCTCTATACTTTTTATATGTTTATAGTTTATCTAGTCTGATTGTGTTCCAGTCTCATATTTGTGGTTTTACTATGACTAGTTTTCTTTTTTTTATCTCCCATTCAACAGAACTTCTGAATTCCAGGGATACTCCACACCTTGCGTTCACCATCTTTAATTTTCTGTATTCTTATTTGGACTCCTGCAGAATGACTGCCCTCTCCGAACTCCCCTAGTCCCCATGCCATAAGACACAGATGAATTTGAAAAGCTGAATGAAAACACTAGTTATTAAAAATTGTGTCAGTGCTGAACCCTAGGGAGCGAGCTGATGTCAACTTCCATCCTATGGGTCTTTAAATGTTATAGTTTCACAAATCAATATAAAAATGTTTTTACTGGGTTTTTCAGTAACTTGATAATCTTGATATTATACTTGGGGGCATATTTATCAAGGTTCGAATTTTCGTATTTGAAAAACTTTGACATTCAAAAAGACCAACCAAAATTAAGTCAAAGTATTTTTTGGTCGAATAGGTCTGTTTTCGATTGAATAGGTCCTAATTCAGCTGAATTTGAATTGTACGAATCAAATTAATCGTGCATCCGATCGAATTTGATTCAAAGTTTTTCCCAAAAACACCTTAAATTTTTCAAAGTCCACCAATTGATTCCAAATAGGTTCTAGGAGGTCACCCACAGGCTAAAACAGCAATTTGGCAGGTTTTAGATGGCGAATGGTCAAAGTCAAATTTTTAAAGAGACAGTACATGATACATTTCAATATTCAAATTTTCTAATTTTTTTCAATTTTTTTCTAATTGAATTTGGACTATTCACTAGTCGATGTACACAAAAAATAGCTCAAAATTCGAATTCTTTTGCATTCGAAAATTCACCTCGACCTTTGATAAATCTGCCCCCTGGTTCCGACTCTCTTCAAGTCTTTAAATTAATACCAAGGTCCTGGGCAGGACATTTGCCTAATACTTGTACTTCTTATAATTGCAAGTCCATACAGCATCTGTGTGTGTGATGCATAATACCTGTGATTCTAGAGATCTGATTAAAGGACTTCAGATATATTTATACAGCTGAATTAAAACCGCCCCTCCCCATGAGTAAGCTAAAGAATCTAGAGAACAAAATGAGTCAAGGAGAAAGGTAATGATAGTGTTCAGCATAAGAAACCCAGTGTTCTCTTTCCTTCTCTCCATAAGAGGGACAATGGAGACTCTGTTACCTTACTGAACATCAGAAAATATAAAGGCCACAATTAAGCTATAACTCCAATAAACACTTAACAGCTACCCTGTGAGACAGCCCAAAATAGCCAGTGACAATGTAGAAAAGGTTACAAAGTGAGACTGGAGTCAGACAGTATATGCAGCAATACCAGGCTGAATTGGATGGTGGCAGTAATGGTAGTGTGTTAATGTAGGCCTAGAGTATTGGAGCCAGAGTGAACCTACTTATGTTTCCTTAAGATTATTCATGTGTGTGTGTATCAGTATCCAGAGGACGGGAGAGAGAGAGACCTTTTGTGAAAAACTAGTTCTAATTACAGTTGTTTGTTCAAGGCACATGTTCAACTCTAAATTGTAAGGTAAGGAAGTATGTAGAGGAATATTGTCTGGTAGCCTGTTTTTAGCAACCTGCAACCTCAAAGTACTAAATATCGGTCAAAGAAACAGAGCTCAACTGTTCCCTCCTAAGGCAATGAATGTTCATCTCCAGATGTGGACAGATCTGTATTTCCTTCTTCATTCTTAATATTCTGATATGTGTATTTGTAAATCAGAGCACAAAGCACAGTGCAAAAACAAAACATAATGTGGTTTATTTTGTAGTTGGAATATGACTTTATTCATTGTTGCATGCCAAGTATATTATAACATTTTCTTATCAAATTGTTAACTCTGGCGACTCCTAATCCACTTTATACCTATTTCAGTAAAGGTCAAGAACAATGTAGAATTACATTTGCTTAAAAATAGTAAAAGTCAAGAGTATTTTCTCTTTCTTTTTTCCTTAAAAGTAATTGTGTGATGCAGTGTGCTTGGATGGAAATCCTCCTCCCAAGTAATTGTACAGACATATATGGCTGAAATATATATATATATATATATATATATATATATATATATATATATATATATATATATATATATATATATATTCTGCTGTATAAAAAAGCCTGTAGTCTGTATGGTTTAAAGGGGTTGAGGCTTTCTTGTGGCCAGATAAATAAGTGGCAGTTGTGTTATGGGATACTGGCCTTCGAGAAAGTTGAGCCTATGTTTGAAGGAGAGAACCTGGAGAAGGGCCTTAAATGAGAAGCTGTTCCTTGGCTGTTGGTCCCAGTGCCCTCAAAGCAGGTGCTTATTTTTGAATTCCTGGCTTGGAGGCAAGTTAAGCTGCATAAAAACCAGATGTACTGCCAAACAGAGCCTCCTTTGTACTGCCTATCCACATAGGAGCTACCAAATAGCCAATCACAGCCCTTATTTGGCACGTTTTTTCATGCTCTTTTTTGATATGAATGTGGCTCATGAGTAAAAAGGGTTGGGGACCCCTGGTTTAAATCAAAGTACAAAATTACAAAGAATAACATAATTCAAATATTAATTAAATGAGCAACATTCCAAAGTTCAAGTAGCCCAAAAATTGCCCTTATCTTACAAAATGGTCCAATCCACTCACAGTGAAATTGAGAGCATTAATTTATATGACAGCCCCAATTCTGTAACTGAAAAATAATAACAAAAATGAAACAGTTACAAAAAAAGACCTCAAATTTATCCCATATATAATCCATAAAACTTCATAGAACATCTCTCTACTGTTGCATGCAAATTCTCTTCCTGATAGTACTTGTTATATTTAACCCCTTTTGTACTTTTCTCTTTCCAATCTCTTCTTTGTTTCTTGCTCTTCTCCATCTCCATGCCTTACTGATAATCGAGTGCACCTGTCTACTGGACATCTGGAACCCTGGTGCAATAAAAATGCAAGGGTTGACCCATACCACACATAACATAGCATGCCTAGTTGCATAACGACACTGATCATTCTTGTGCATCGGAGCATGGGTGTCCAGTCAGATACTTGATATAGAAGGTGATAAAAAGAAGCATATGCTATTATATCAGATGCTTGACAATGATTGCTCATTTTATGTTTTTATTTTTATTGGAAAGATGTCACAAGCTATATAGTTGTAAGGCACCTACTTCCAATGTTTTCTTTGTAGTAAACTGTTTCACATTGGGGATGCCTAATTGTGCTGCTTTCCATAAAATATTTTATAATAATTATCCTTTTTCTGATTTTATGCATGCCATGACATTTATAAAGTACCTAACTGACAGTACTCTCTAACCCATAAATGTTGGCATAATATTATTATTTTTTTAACTTCTTTGTCCTGGGAGGATTCAGCAATTCAAACCACAATTCAATGCTGATCCAAAGGGAAATGTGATGTTATGGATGAGATTCACATAAGAGGGTACTTAATCACATGAATGCTTTATGCATTGAACCTAAAATGTTTCAAGTTTATTTTACATTTGCATCACTATTGCTAAGTTAAATCCTAAATTAAAAGAAAATGCTTTTGCTTACTGTACTCTGAGCAATAAGAAAACACATTACTTTCTTCTAAAATGAACTACTTAAATTACATTTGTATTTGTTCATGGGTAAAGCAGCATTTGAACTATGAGGAGAACTACAAGAGGTCCTCTGCACTCAACCCATTATCAATATATTTAAGACAGCGACATTTTGTGCATACTGCTACTAAAAAATGCCTTACCCTATAAACAACACAGGGATTGTTTGTCCATATATTGCAATATATTTAAGCTGGCCAACTACGTCAAAGTCATCCCATATCTGGCCAGTCCTACGCTTAATTTTATCTGATTCATTAAGAATTCAATTGCTTAATTATACATTTTACAAAGGGACTAAATTTTAGCTGCAACTTACTAGCTGCTTTCAAAGTAAAACTCCCAAACTTGGCTGACCTTTTATTAGACACCAGTGGGATCACCTGACTATAGCTGGAAAGGGTGGGATTTACAACATGGAGCTGGTCACTGCTCCAGATATGGGATGACTTTGACGTAGTTGGCCAGCTTAAATATATTGCAATATATGGACAAACAATCCCTGTGTTGTTTAAAGGGTAAGGCATTTTTAGTAGCAGTATGCACAAAATGTCTCTGTCTTAAATATATTGATAATGGGTTGAGTGCAGAGGACTCTTGTATTTGACTATATGTATTTTGTGGTCACACCCTCATTGCACCCCCGCCTAATGGTTTTAAAAAATAGTGGTGAGCAAAACTTTCCCTTGTTTGTTACTGTTATAAAAATAGCCATATGGTCCCATCTTTTTATGCTTCAGCACTGATGTACATTTTGTCTATTTGACATGAAAACAAAATAGTAGAAGACAGTAGAAGACATGAGGAGACAGTTACCTGAGTTAAAAGCAAGCAGTAACATTAAACAAAAGGTGGATTCATTGCAGAGGAATGAATTCTTGAAAAATTGAACTGAATTTGCTGTAATGGGAATAATATCATGTAAATCAGTTAGACAAGGAGCCTAACATAGTTTAGCAGAATAATTTTCATGGACAAGATGATGTATATATGTATAAGCTTTGTATAAACAGAAAGGTGTAGCTGGCCCTGGAAGCTGTTCAGACATGAGTTTCAGAGCTCCACTGCACTTGACTTATTCCAAAGCCATTCAGTAGAGAAAGAGAACATAACAACAATCTATAACACAACCTCTAGTTCAATACAAAGCTTCCTAAAAGTTTTTGAGATTGATACAAGTGCAGCTTAGTAAAGCTTCTAGACATGTCTTTCAAACCGCAATGCCTCACTATCAGCAATGCCTGGCAGTCAAGACATCCTTACATGATCTGACTGAACCAAGAGCTTCACCAGATGATAATTACTTACTGCAAAAATAAATACATTTCACTACTGACTCTTAATGTGCTTAAATACATACAGTGAAAGAGACAGAGTTATTTAAAAAAAAATCCTGAACACAGCAGACTCGTAATTCAAAATGACTCATATAGGCCTACTACATAATCTCGGTAAAATGCATTGTGGACTGTGCTTCAGAGTAGTTTAAGATGAAACATAAGACTCCCAGCACACTTTACAGATTGCAACCACATGGAAAAAACAACTGACTTGAAATGAAACATAAAAGGAATGAAAACCCAATTCACTTAGGGAGTCTTAGGGACCGATGGTTATCCAGATGGTAACAGAGAGCTTATTGAGAAACTACTAAAAGATTGGAGATGGGGCAGAATGGTTCTAATATCATAATCATAGTCCCTTCACTTGGGTTACATTAATCATACTTGGTCCCTCCAAAGACCACCTTTTTCTTTATTTCACTGGTGAAGGTTAATCAAGATTATATGTACATAAAGATGAGCAGGGTATTTTAAGCCACCTGGGTGGCTCTGCTGGCTAGCACTGATCCCCCACAGTTAAAGGGGTAGTTCACCTTTAAGGTAACTTTTATTATGTTATAGAACGGCCAATTCTAAGCAACTTTTCAATTGGTTTTCATTATAGTTTTATAGTTATTTGCCTTTTTAGTCTGACTCTGTGCAGCTTTCAAATAGGCGTCGCTGACTCCCTTCTAAAAAACAAATACTTTTAGGCTACAAATGTATTGGTATTGTTACATTTTATTACTGATCCTTCTATTAAGGCCCTCTCCTATTCATATTCCAGTCTCTTATTTAAATCAATGCATGGTTGCTAGGGGAATTTGGACCCTAGTTAACAGATTGTTTAAGATGCAAATTGAAGAGCTGCTGAATAAAAAGCTAAATAACTCAAAAAACTTCAATAATAAAAACAAATTGCAAATTGTCTCTCTCTACATCATAATAAAAGATATCTCAAAGGTTAACAACCTCTTTAACTTTTGCCACATATTGTCCCAATGAGTGCAAGGGCATACAGTACATATCCCCCAATACATTGTGGAAAGATGTACATTTGTGGGATTTTATTAGTATTTAAAATAAACACAACAGTAATCTTTGTTATGGAAGTAACATAGCACCTATATATAACACAAGTAGTATAACCTCTAAATATAAAGCTAACCCGACTGACTATGATGTGGACTACACTACATCACAGCAATTCATTAAAGTAAATACTTTTTGGAGTCTGCAAACACTTCTAAAAGTTAAAGAAAGAAATATTGAAAGAAAGGATTGTTACTGTTTCCAGACTTTTAGTTTATTGAACCAGTAACGGAAAACTGTTGTGTTTTGGCAAGCAATACTATTACTTGAAGAGAATGGCAATCAGTTGAACTGGTGCTCTTCCCTTCAAAAATAGTAATATACATCATTTTAAATACCACTACAACTGCTACATTAATTTTAGGAACCCGACACAAACTGGGAATTTATCTTGAAAGTGTCACAATTAACTACATCAAATCAGAGATATTTTTCATAATCTGAAGTAGCTTATTGACATGGTATTATCCAAACAAAGCAATGTTTCCACTAAATGAAACATGTGGAAAGACTGACAAATATAGAACGCCAAACCAAGGAACATAACATTGTGTGGTTTCTGCAAAAATGTCTTAAAGGACAAGGAAAGTCTAAAATAGAATAAGGCTAGAAATGCTGTATTTTGTATACTAAACATAAACATAAACTTACTGCACCTCAAAGCCTAATCAAACAAATGATTTATGCTTTCAAAGTTGGCCACAGGGGGCTGTCATTTTGTAACTTTGTTAAACAGCTTTGCAAGACTTAGACTAAGTGCACATGCTCAGAGTGGTCTGGGCTGCTTAGGGATTGTCATAAACAAAGCTGCTTGAATTCTGCATGGATGGTAAGTAAGACGGGGGCTCCCCCTGCTGTTCATAAGTATGATTGTTTCCCTGCTCAGCAGTTAGGGACCGTCTGACAATTCCTATCCACAGCAGTAAATGAAGGGAGAATTTCACTGCATACAGTCAGGTTTCTTATAAAAACGGTACACATTTTTTAATTAAAGTATATTGGAGATACAGTAGGTTTCTTTTTCATTAAAGAAAGTAAAAATGGGATTGTATTTTTTTGCCTTTCCTTGTCCTTTAAATTTGTTAAATCATGAACGGGCAGAATAAAGGCAGGCTAGGCCTTGCAAATCATTTTGCAGTGTAGGCATTCATGTGCATTTTAAAGAAATACTGATCACTACACACTGACAAACACACAAATATATATTTTTACAGATATATGGGAAATAGTGTACCCCCTATTGTAAAATATAAGGGTATTAAAAGTTACCAAGGAATTCCATGGCCATATACTGTAAGGTCACAGAACCCTAAGATGACTTTTTAGTAGGGGGAATATTATATTTTATAGTCTACAATGCACCCATATCATGCTAATGAATGTAGTACTGTATCAACATTTCCAGTTCGAAAGGGGATGTAAAGGTAATAAAATACAATCAATTTTTCCTCTCCTCTACTTAAAAAACTATCTCTGATATGGTTTTAGTAAACAATCTGTACCGCTTTCACAAAATAAACCCTGATTCATGCAGTTCAATTCCTCCTTTACTTTACTCTCTCTATGACTGCTGCAGACACAAATCTCTAGACGGTCCCCAGCTGCTCTGCAGGGAAACTATCACACTTTGGAATGGCAGGGAAGCATTGTTCAAGGTTATTTTGTTTTTATTTGTCTAACCTAGCTAACCTTTGGCAACTTCTGCTAACCTCTGTGTGAAACAACCCCCACACCCTCTTACACAGCCATGCAAAACTCAGACAGCACTGTTAATTTCAGCCAGTGACCATCTCTAGAGAATTGTGTCCGCAGTCGTCAGAGCGAGTACAGCCAATGGGGAATTTAACTCCATAAAGCAGGTTTCCTTATAAAAAAAAAACGTTACAGATTTTTTAAATATTAGAGGTATGGTTCAAGAAACAGGAAAAACTGATTTTATTTTTCACCTTTACATACCCTTTAATGTTACGCTAATGCGAAACACATTGCCTATAAAGGCACAAGTGATTTTACGGAGGTCATGGATCTCTGAACCTACTATACTCATATTTTACAAAAATAGGTACATTATTTCTAATACAAAAGTTTCAGGGAATCACATAATACAAGTGATTACTAAGTACTATGTAAATGGGTATAATCTACATCTTAGACTTTTTCTTATAGGCAAAGCAATAAGTTATATCCTTATACACACAGTGTACTTACATCAGAATGTGCCATTTATAACTATAAAGCACATATCTTTAATTACCAACACTTACAGAAAATGTATTTTATTGTATCATGTATGCATTTCATTAATATTAGAAATTAAATGGATCAGTTGTCATTATTTCACATGGATACATATTTAATAGTTACAAAGAAATCAGTTGTGTGCAGCATACATCTAAATTATGGGGCTGATATACTAACATTCGGATTTCTATTTCTTTTAGTTTTGAACTATTAGGCTGTATCTATTCTATAAAACCAGCAGTTCTGAATGTATAGTTGGTCAAAGTGAGGAATGATTTGCATGTCTCCACCCATAATGCCTTATGTGAGAGTTAAACTTTCATTTTTGGTATTAAGGCAGTGCTATGTATAGCAAAAAGCAATTAAATGCCTTCTATTTTCAGGAGGCTTTATGCTGCATGTCTTGCATATGAAGGGGTTTTTGGCTCCTTTTAATCTGTCTCACCCTAACCAGGCTAGGTTCTTTGCTTTGCTATTCCATAAGTCCTACCCACTCAAAAGCCATGTTCCAATATCATGTACTGATGAGATCTAACAAGATTGAAACAGGCTGTCTGCAAGTTTGAATAATTGGCTCTGAACCATTAGGTTGTATCTGTGCTATAAAACCAGTGGTTCTGGATGCATAGTTAGTCAAAGGAACATAAAGGAGTGTCTACACCCATAATGCCCTATGTGAGAGTTACATTTTAATTTTTGGTATTAAGGCAGTGCAGTACTTATGGCACAAGGCAGGTAGACACCTTCTATTTTCAGAAGGCTTTATGCTGTCTAATTTTTTTTCACGAATTGTATTTTTTTTTCCTCTAAAAATTTTTGTTTTTTTATTCTATTAAGTGGAAAAAACTTTGGTAAGTAAAAGCAGTCAAGGTTCTATAGAGGTCAATGGGAGCTGCACTAATCCTGCTGGATATTTTTGTAACCATCCAGACTTCACAGGTTTCAGATTTATTTTATCCTCTAATAATGGTCCCAAAAATTCGAATACCATTCAAGCTCTAATGCCACTAAAATCGACATTTAATAAACGGGCCTCTAATTGTCAACTATCAATTTAGCATGTGGATTGCATGTGTCTGCTTATAATGGGGAAGATCTGGAACCCTGCAGTTAGCATACATGCTAGCATTCTAAGTTATAAAATTGTACCCATGTTTAAATATATGAAATTAAAAAGTGTAAACTATTTTCCATTCATCTGGTATAACATTACTGATATAAACAGAACAATTCCTAATGTAATTTGGCCTGTCCCAAAGGTTGGAGAGTTGGGGGAGAGGTAATTTAATATTAGAAGCTGTCAGCTGGAAAACTGAAATAATATACAGTATTTCACCAATTATATTTTCCAGCTTTTACATTCATTAAGAACCACAGAAAATACCACAGCTTGATCAATTGACTTTTTGAACACATCACTGCATTTGAGTATACTTTCAAAGTTTTTTTTTCCAAGTGCTACTCTGCAATGCATTTCATGACTAAGATCTTTTGTTGCTAATAATTGCTCTAAGGGACAGACTATCTACTGTCTAACTTCCATGTCTTCACAGTCAGCTCAAAAACTTTCTATCTTTGCTTACTTCAGATTTTCACTCTATTTAAAAAAAAGTACTGTCTTGCATAAAAAGGGCATTAATTCAAGGAATGGAACCTTGAATATGCAGTGTAGTTTTGGGCTCCAGTTCTTAACAAGCATAATTAATGAGTTAGAGAGAGTGCAGAGATGACCAAGTAAACTGGTTAAAGGAATGGAGAATTTAAAATATGAGGGTAGACTGACAACTTTATTACTTTTTAAAAGTATATTAGAGGACATTATAGACAGATTACAGAGGATCTTTTTTTCCTATAGAAAAGATCAATGCACCAGAGGCCACCCCTTTAGATAAGAGTAACAGAACTTTCATTTGAAGGCTGTGGAACGCCCTGCTGGGTGATGCTGTGACAGCAGATTTTTTTTAATTAAAATTTTTATTGATTTTTGAGGAAGGATATTAACAAACACAACTTTAGCGCATATTTGCAGCAGTATATCATAAGGTATGTATCATGCCATAAATCAGTATCATGACAGATACAGTAGCTCAGTTAATACTAAACAGCATAGCCAAACAACTACTCAGATCGCCGTTTAATAGAAGTGCCATGATACATTGATGGGGGTGTTAAAGTTGGAGTGAATAGGGAGAGGGTGGGGAAGGAAGCAGAGCATGGAATGAGAGGAAGAAAAGAGGAAGAATGAGCATAAGCAGGTTCCATTCTAGGTATAAATAGGAGTTCAGTACATATTATATTCAATGTACAATATCGTATTAAGTCGTATTATCAGTTCCAGGTTGAAGGCTCTCCAGGTGTTGGGCAGATGAAAACCACTCCAGTTCCCCTTCATAGATGCTATCAAGAAGTTTGTCTCTAATAGATTCCATTGCTCTAATAATGTTCGCCTTCATCAATGTTTGTATTCCTGGAATTTGCTGTTTTTTCCAGTTTTCTGCTACTAGAAATCTTTCTGCTGTGAGAATGTGAGTGGCTAGTTTGTAGGATTTTTTGAAGTGTATGGTTCAAATCTTCATACCTAGTAGAAATATGTGTGGATAGGCTTGGATGGGGTAGTGTAGAACCTTGGAGAGCAGAGGCATTAGCATCTTCCAGAAGTTTGTGATGACATATTCGATTAACGCCGTTAAAAGGGGCTTGGATGATTTCTTGAAAAAACGTAATAACCAAGACTATTGTGATCTCAAGATCTACAGATGGTTAGTATCTTGTTCTTTGTTAAACCCAACTTAACTATGTAACTTTCCTTATAAGGGTCTTAATTTTCAGCTAGAGTGTTGTGGCATTTACTGTACATATTGAAAGTTCTTAATGCTCCGTATCAGTTTTAAAATCTTAATTCTCTGGCATCAATGTTGCTTTTATTATTACAGTATATGTTCAGTGTACAAATTTATCTAACCCCCTTTGACATTTTGTTTCCCATTTACTGTCATGACATGTCCAGAGTTTCTTCATGAGAACAATGAGATGCTCAGGCATATCCAGGTTACTGAGAACAATGCACAGATTTACATGGTCAACACAAAAAAAGCTTTATTGAAGCTAAAGAAATACATGTTGACTACCTTTTTGTATTACTTGGCATTTTCTATTATTCTATTATTGTAGTACCAAAAATGTCTATTGTTCCTTTGGATTTTTTCTAAATCCAAATTGTACATTTGACAATTTAAATGTCTTTACTCTACATGAAATAATCTTAAATGTAATCTTGCTGGCATGGATTATCATCAACATTTCTTTTTTTGTGAGCACCATGTTACAGTGCTTATATATAGGACATTGTATACTATTTTACATATTCTTTCAGGTCTCCTTTCTTTCGTATTTGAACATAAACTGATTTCTTTAATTTGTTGCCCATTGAGTGTTTTTTTCAGTCTTGGCATCATTTAGTGTGTACTGTACTTTGATGCTTCTTTAGCTGGTTTTTAATTGTAATAGCCTTTCAATTTTGTCAGCGATCTCAGCTCCAATCTCATCTTCCAGCACTAATGTCCAGAAGTAAATTCTGCTGGCATATCTACAGTGGTAGGGAAAGCCTGCCACTGATCAGGCTGTGTGCCACTACAGAAAATAGATTTAGGTCCAAAAACACATGAGTATTGCCATTTAAGACTATCGTAGGCAGCCCAAGAGTTGACATGTTTTTCTTTAGAATATGAGCTTATTTTGTTTATGGAGGTCATTCCATGTTTGTTTGATTTTTGTTTAATCAATTATGAGTTGCCCATTTTCCATACTTCAACAGGCAAATTACTTATATTTTTTATTGGGGGTTATCTGGTATACAAATTACATAGGTAAAATACTACTCTTACTGCAGCTTAGGGTTTCAACTTAAAGAACATACAATATATGAGTATTTTAAACTACAGTTCTTTTAACAGAAATATATAAAATATGCAAGTTGTAATTAATTCAGGGTCATACATACAACTTCAAACTGCTGCAGTTTTTTTTATTTGATTTTATGGTATATGGTAGTGCTAATTCAAGAAAGTAGTGCACAAGACAATTTACTGCCAAAGTATACAAAATGCTACATTACTAAACAGGAGTGAAGCTTCTATAGATCTTATGTTCATTATGTGACAATCTTGCTTACACTGACTCTTTTACTTTACTCCACCTTTGTGAATAATAATCAATAATGGGTGGTTAATTGCAGTTTAACGCTAGAAACATAAGTAGGGAAGCACACCCTTTCAGTATCTGGATCTCTCTTGGGTACTTGTGTTTCCTTTTTATTTTAGAAGTTACTTGCAAAATAAAACACTTCACTTGAGTTCAGGAGGGAAGATGTAAAAGTCCAGGTCTTCTAGCAATCATGAAAAAAAATTATATTTTTTAGTAGTTTAAAACCAGAGGGATTTCAAAGCTACATGTCAAAAATACAATACTTCCAGGTGGCATAACCCTATTTAGAATCTTGCATGTTAAAGGTAAAGATGGAGTAGATGATGATGGAAACTGCTTGAAGGCACACCTGCAAAACATCTCCTGTTCAAAACACTATTTACAAATTCTGTGAAGTTATTCCAGCAGGACAACATATGTGAAACACCAAGGTATCCTGCCAATAATTTTCATATCTAGAAGCTATATGAAGAAAAAAAAAGTGAATTGTTGATTTTAAAAAATATTAGAAGCAATGATTTTCACTGAAAATTAAATTCTTGATATGGGCTTCAGTTCTGTCTTATGGTTTTTCCAGCAGATATTGGGAACCTAAAAAAGAAGTTAAAATGTTTCCACTGCACACTCTTTTAACATGATTAACATCCATGTAAGGCATAAACAATAAACAGGGTCCCTTGTAAATGGTGTGATATGAGTCCATTTGACTCACCCTCAAGGTTATATTTCTAGGGCTTACTTTTTCATACTATTGTTGGTATGATCCCCTGATATAATTTTGTGACCTTCCCTCCCTAAAATCACAAATGTGGCTTTGGGACATGGGGACATATAAATGTAAATTCAATAAAATGAATACAGTATAAATGAATATAGTATGTATATAGTATGCTGCACAGTGAACTGAAGTTCTAATTTTTTTGATGTTCCAATTATAAAAAAAGTAGATCAAATGGTATTAAAGGGTGCTAAAACTCATACAGAAGATTGAAAATAGTCCCAGCAGGAAGTTTCTCTTCTTTGCCAACAAATGGAAATGAAGGGGACCCTATACCAAACCACCATCTGGGAGAAGATTTCAAAAAGCTAAGTTTTTGATTGACTGCTAGTTTGTCTGAACTGGAGCCAATCAGAGAGCAGAACCTAGAGGCAAAATAAAATTTTAGACAAAATACAGTATTTGTCTTTGATAAATCTTTACGTAACTTTCTGTCTGTTTCCTAACAAACTACAACTTGCTCTGGTACTCTGGCCCTTTGTTTTTGGCTCATTTCTAATTTGCTATGTGGGCCTCAAGTTTGCTGTATGACATTCTACCTTGTAATGAGCACAAGTTCAGAATTATTCCCTATATTGTCCTGAAACCAGATGCAGGCCAGTTTTTGTGTCAGTGCCACAAGGCAATCAATACTGGGTAGTAGAAAATAAGAAGAAAGTTGGTACTTTTGAACTGGCAGAAGAGGCAATGTCCAGGAACATGTTAATATAGGGATTTAGAAGAAAATGCAAGCCAGGAGTCAATTACAAGGACTATAAAATTATAAGCAGTATATCTATAATATATATATTTAAATTCCATGCATAAGAGTTTCTAAGCCATATCGGTGGTATAACAGCAGCCATGACTAATGAGGTGGAGATGAGATGAAAATGTTTCTACACCTCCCATCCACACCCAGTTGCAATGTCACAAATTATAAAACTCAGATTCAGCTGAAATTTGTGAATAAATCTATCCATCTGTCCTTAAAGAAGATCTAAAGTCCCATAAATGAACGGATGCAAACTAGGGTTAGCAGATCTCTTCAGGGGGCACATTTAATAAACGTACTGTATGTAGTAATCGGTGCAGCTAGACTTTCTACATATGTGCCTGAATTTTAAGTGATCTGGCAATCTTAATGTAAACTTAAACATTCGTTAGACATATTTGAGCCTAAAGGTGTTCCCTGTACTTGCACAAAATGTCACAATCCTGAATTGCCAACCTGATAGGTGATTTAAATATTATGCCATAACATGTCTGAAGAATTCCTGAGGGCCTGTGATATGAAAACCAAACATATTATGCAGCGTAAACCTAATAACTGTTGAGAAGTTCGTTCTATATTAATTTATTAATCTGATCAGGCACAATCTCCATGGTATTGTCTGTCCAGCATTGTTTTGGGTCTATGCACTGCACCAAATCCTGGATTTGGTAAGAGATCTGAGCCTTTTTTTTTTTTTTTGTTATTGTTAGCAGGATTTGGCCAAGAGCCTGACCAAAACAAATCTGAGCCTTACAATGTGTTAAACATGTAACTGTAAAATTTAATTTGGTTAAGGATGAGTGAATTCTTTTAATTTTTTTTTTTCTTACATAAATACCATAATGACAATGACTCTAAATAGGGCAGACAGAACAAAACCAGGTGTTGTCCAAAGTGGGATAAAAGGTATGGTTGTGAATATAAGTGGGGTTAATATAGGAAAGAGTGTTTTAGCTAACACCTGAAAGGAAATTCATAGCCTGACTGCAACTGGCCACATTTATTTAAAGCTACAATAATTCTTGCGCATGGTTAATTACAACCTACTTCCAGTGTGCTGGTTTAACATGAAGCAATGGCTCAGTAATAATAAACCAGTCCTTACAGTGGGTGTGACAAGCTTAGTAGTTTTGTTGTCTGAATTATTTTAATTACTCTTCAAACACCCTATACACCCAACCTCATTAAATGCAATTCTATATTGTTGACGGAAAGCATTATTTATAAATCTTATTATAAGCATACTCATTTTATGTCAAAAACACAAAATTTTCTTTTCTTTTCTTTACAAATGTCATATACTTATGGGGTTATCTAATAAAAGGCGCAAAGTTTGCCCAGGAGCAGTATCCCATAGCAACCACTCAGCAGGCAGCATTTGCAGGCCACCTGTTTAAAAACAAACATCGTATTGGTTGCTATGGGTTACTGCACCTAGGCAAACTTAGTGCCTTTTATTAAATATGGGGGATAGTATGTATGTATGTATGTATGTATGTATGTATGTATGTATGTAGTTGGTATTTACTACCAAATCAAAATAAAATTATAGATCAGAGCCACAGGCTATGGAGAAAAAAAAAGTAACAAATTCTAACGCTATATTGTTAACATTCAGCGCAATCACCAGGGTGTTACAACAAAAATCTGTGTGTCTTGAACCATAGAAAGTCTATGCACAGATTTCTCTTGTGTGTTTGAAACTGATATAGTGATTTTTACAGATTGTGGAGGTGAACCTTTGCAATACAAAGAGATGGATTCTACCACATGGTGAGTTTTAAAGAGATGGATTCTACCACATGGTGAGTTTTATTGTTTGAAGAAAACACCATTGCACCTTGCTACCTTTTGAAGCAAGCACTCTAAGCACCTTGTTTTATTTAATTCTAATTTTATTTTGGAGATATTTTTTTAATTGGTCTCTGGAAATGATAGAATTACATTTTTATTATGTTTCTTTATATTGAGCACTAAACCCTAAAAATGAATATGGCTAAAAATGCCATATTTTACATACTGAATTTATTGCACCAGCCTAATGTTTTATCTTTAATTAATAGCAACAATGATCCAGAACTTCAAACCTGTCAGAGGAGGTCACCATCTTGGAAAGTGTCTGCGATACTCACATGCTCAGTGGGCTCTGAGCAGATGTTCAGAAGCTAAAGGTGGCCATACACGAAAGTCGAAAGTCGGCCAGATCTCGATCGGATGGGGTTAAAAATCCCGTCGGATCGCGGCCGCATCTGTTCGTTGATGCGGTCCCGCGATCCGACCGCCCATTTGTGAGAGCTAGGATCCGATCGTTGGGCCCTAGGGCCCACGATCGGATCTGCCCGATATTGCCCACCTTCAAGGTGGGCATATCGGAGGGAGATCCGCTCGTTTGGCGACATCGCCAAATGAGCGGATCTATCCGTGTATGGCCACCTTAAGCTTAGGTGTTGTCGCAAATTATCAAGGAGAAAATGAGTATGGCCTGTAATATAAGCTAATGCTATAAGGCTAATTATAAAATTCTGCTGCTATTTGCAATGGTTTCTGAGCTGCGATATAGTAATTATCTGTATTAATTACTAATCAGCTTTATATTACAACATTTGTATTCTATGCGTACTGTACAGTATATCGTGAGTGGGTCCCTAAGCTCAGTAAGTAACAGCAGCACAGAGCATGTGCAGTGAATCAGCAGAAAAGAAGATGGGGAGTTACTGGCGCATATTTGTAGGCCCACAGCTTTACTGTTAAAGAGCTGTGGTTGCATTGGGCTGGTACAGAAGCCCAAAACATAATGTACAACATTTCTAGCCTACTTCTTTAGTTAGGCTTTCGTTCTCCTTTAAGTAACAGTTAATGGCATTTTTTGACCATGGTAGTAATTATAAATGAATCATATATTTTATTTAATTGTTAAAAACTTCATCCCCTTTCACCCGGGATACATGGGAGTATGATCCGATTCCATCCGCTGCTGTGTGTAGCTCCACTGTCAGATACAGTGCCTCCCGTGCATTTAATGCAATATTTTTTTTCCGTCTCTCTTGTGACCTTTGCTTTATGGTAGTCAGCTGATCAATATAAACTTCCCTGAGGCTCTTCTTGGGTCCTTGCCTGCTTTCTCCATGTACTATAGAAATCAACACTGCAAAAGTGGTTATTGGTCAGGCTTAATTTTGCCCTTTCTCAAGCCAAGTGCTGCAGCGTTGTGATTTCTACTATGTTCATTTAATCCCCTGACAAGTGTTTTCAGACTGCTTTGCACCCAACACAAAGGTTTATGAGGTGGTTGAGCCATACACAACAATTCATATTCTTATTACAGTCTCTCATTAATATCAATGCATGGTTGCTAGAGTACTTTGAACCATAACAACCAGACTGCTGAAACTGCAAATAGGAGAGCTGCTGAATAAAACGCTAAATGACTTAAAAAACACAAATAAAAACCAATTGCAAATAGTCTCAGAATATCACTCTCTACATTATACTAGAAGTTAATTGAAAGGTAAACAACCCCTTTAATTAAGGTGGAAACGGTTTATATGGATAATTTGAGACGTGTTGATGGTTATGCATCGTTTGTAGCTATACCATTGTAAAGGACTGAGGTAAAGCCTAGGGAATGATATCAAGTCTATGTTTGCCATCATGTGGCCTAAAAAACTTGCTGTGACGTTAGAAGTGGTTTTCCAAGAAGTATGTTGTTGTGTTCCTGATTGTTGCCTTTTTGCACATTGTGAGAAAGATTTTTTTTTCATTTGCCTGACAATGCATAATGCCAGCTGTGAAGTTTGGCAGTGGAGGAATAAAGGCGTGGAGCTGTTTTCCGTGGGTTGTGCTAAGACCCATGGTTCCATACAAAACAAAGTTTATGGCTACAGTGTACAATTACATTCTTGACAATTACCCAAAGTTTAGGGACAGCTCTATCCTGTTTCAGCACAACAATGCCCCCATGAAGAAAGTGAGGTGTGTATAGAATGAGTTGCTGAGATAGAAGGACTTCACTGGCCTGCACACAGCCCTGAACTCGACCCAAATGAACACTTTTGGGATGAATTGTAACAGGACAGTTTAACAGAAGCATATCTCATTGACAATGTTATAAGATATAGTGAAACATCTTTTGAGAAGAACAATAGTTGTTTAAGAATAAGGGGAGAATAAGAAGTTGGACAAGCAGTAGTTTGAATATATAGTGTTAATGCTCCTAGTTTTAAAGGGCACCTATCACAAAAAAATGTTTCCCCCACCATACAGGCCTGGTTTTGGCACTCGGGTTGGGGCAAACAATAGTTTTGTTTTAGAAAAAAAAATGGCCCTAGCAAGCGATATACCGCCCACACTGGGAGGAAGCTCCCAGTGCAGACAGCCATGTATAGTGACACGCATACTAGTGGAAGCTGTGACACTATTCTCAGTGCCACAACATGTCCATCCTCACTAGGAGCTCCTTCCTGGTGCAAATGGCCTAGCGCTATGGGAGGGTGAATATTTGATGTAAAAGGCAATTGTTTCCCCAACCAGAGTGCGGGCTCTATTAGCTTGTGCATCTGGCTGGAGAAACACTTTTTGCTGATGTGCCCTTGATAAAAAAACATTTAGGGAGTTATTTATTCAAGGTTGAGTTGTTTTTTTTCCCGAAAAATTTAAAATTTTCAAGGGTAGTTTGAGTAAAAACTCAAATTTTTTAGGATAACTAAAAAAACTTTTAGCTTTTGAGATTTATTATGCCCCATGATAGGCAAAAAGCACAAATTCTAAAATACTGCTGCTTAAACCTGTCGCAGTCATGTAGATGTCAATGGCAGAGGTCCCTTGATCCATTTGAAGATGTGTTATGAAGGTGCTGGGAGAGATATACAATTGATATTATATAGATATATAATATTATATAATACATTTTTATTCAACAGATTGTGAGCCTAATAGTAAAGGGCACATTTACTGGGAATGTGAAGTGCTGGAGCAATGTGTGGGATAAAATCTCTTAAAAGCTCATTAAAAAAAATAAAAAAAGCTTGTGTCTGCACCCCAAGTCTGGCATGGGGTGCAAAGTGCAACACTGGCAGGTACAAGGCAGCCATGTGCTTACTACCTGCCGCATGTGCCTATAAGCAACCCTTAACTTGCTTGTCTGAATGATATAATAGTGAGGAGGTGGAAGGACATGGGGTGGCCCTACATGCCATATATGCCTGCCATGTTGCATTCAATGGGGGAATGCAGGTCGCTGCTCTCCATTTAGGAGTTCAGAGATCTGCAACAATCCTCCTACTGCCATGCTACTAGGTCCCTGAATATACTGTTGAGTAAAAAAAACTACTGTCTATAGGAAAGAATTTATGAAAACACAGTCGTTTCCAGCATAGTAAAAAAAGACAAGGTTTACATTCGGTATAGCACAGACTGATATTAAAAAAAAAAAAAGCAAGACAAGAATTAGAAAAAATATCATTTTTATTTACAAAAAATATCCAAATATTGGATGCTGTAAACAAAATTCACAATCTCTTTTCTCAAGCATGGATGCAAACAGCATGTGTATCATCTGGTTTCCTGCCTGTTCAAGACGATCTATGGTCAATGTTTTTCAAAGAAGCAGTTTGTTACAACAGAGAAGGCAATGTTTATATGATAAGAGGAGGGAGACCCAACCTTCCATAAAGCTGCAAGACTGCAACAGTCAAGCTCTTTTTTTTTTTTTTTTTTTATCTCTTTGCAAATAATCTACACAATCATATTTTGTAAGCAACCAGAATACATATATTTCTATATGTTTTCCCACGTCATTTTCACACTTTAAGACTTGCTACATGTCTAAATAAGAGCCATTTTTTTGAGTTTTACAGAATCACCTAATAGACATTTTCTACAATGAAATGTTAAAGAAAATATTTTTTTTTTGTAATTGGCAAAGCCATCAACCAACAGCATAATAAAAGTTCATGTACAAAAGCATCTTACAAGAAATCAGTTAAAGCTCTGAATAAAATACTTTATGTTATGTAAAGCAACAGTGTATAAAGCAACATAATATTTTAGAAAAAAGAAAAATTCTGACCTTGGTGTTTGTATATTGTATCTTAGTAGAGTTAAACTACCTTGCATTTTTGTGCAAAATACAATGGTTTGGCTTGAAAAAGATCTGATGTTTCATCACATTTGTATTAGCAATAAATCCATCTTTCAAACAAACTATCCCAACAGCTGACTTTACAGTCATTTATGTGAAAAGGGGCATTGTTTTCTGCTGTTTCAGAGTTCTATCAAGTTAGATGATAGACATGCAAGGTCCACTAAATGCTGGCCCGAATGGCATGTAAAATTAGTTTTTTAGCAATTATAAATGTCAGTTTTACCATACGAAATATAAATGACACACAGCTGTTATGACTGTTCCAGAAGGAGGCCAGCTGCATTCATATTTAAAATTCTAAAATATATATTTCAGAGAAAAATCTGCATGGATAATTTACTAAAAATAAAATTTAATGTTGTATTATTGTAGATTCAAATATTCCAACACCTATATTTAAGAAAGGAGTTATTTATGCAATGCAAAAAGTTGTGGTAAGAATGGCTATACCCCATCACCATCTGATCCTATTTCCCCAGCCATCCCTTTCAATTCAACACATAAGCCCTGTGAATATCTATGGATACTGTTCAGATTTAGACAAGCCCATCTCAATTATGATTTACAGTCTGAAGACTGAGCCATGGGAACCAATACTTTCCCCCTAACAATTAATCAAGGAAGGCTCTCCACTGACCAAACATAAAATAGACAGGAACAGTCACAGAAAAAGCCAGAAATTTCCATGTAAACAGAAAGTGGCAGTGCAATAGCTTTAACAGATCCTGCATATTTCCCAGGAATGGTGCTACAGTAAACAAATCAGGTTCCTGCTAAAATAATCTTAAGTGACATACCAAGAAGAAGGCAGACATTTGATCTAAATGCGTGTGGGAGTGAGGGGTTGGTGGGCTCAGATTTGGGGAGCTCTAAGAATAAGAATCTTTTTAAAGATTCCAAGACAAATAAAATGCATCAAATCTTAAGATATTATTACAATTACCCTTTTCATTTATATAATCAAATAATGTGCTATTTAAAGGGCAAAATGTTAAAGTACAGTAACCTTGTTTTACCTAATACACCTATGCGTCACTATATTATGTTATGAGCATGTGAGGAACCTCAGTTATGCTTAATATATTCACACCAATTAACAGCAATGTAAGCAGCCCCATTAGGCCTTATAGCACCACTTAGTATTTATTAATCTTCCGACAATCAACAGGTTTGGAGCTCATGCAAATAGAATTCCATTTTCACAATTTAAGTCTACAAGCAAATAAAAGTAAAGACTGCACATTTCAAAAACCTTACGAAAACAAAAAAAAAAGTCTAGGTGTTGTGTCACTTCATAAAACCACTTAACACAACTGCCTTAATAGGTCTTTAATATTTGTCCAGAAACATTCCAATCCAACCAAATATAGTTATGCCCCACAACATCACATTGATGCAGCAGGCTAAAACTTTGAATGACAAAAAAAAAAAAAAAAAAAAAAAAACACAGTTGCATGATTTCACTACAATAATATCTGGTCATTGGTGTGCAATCTGACAATGGAGTTTTGTTGATAGGAGTCTCGCAAGGTCTTTATAATAACGTGAGAAACATGTAATCACACCAAAAGTAGAATATTAGTGGAAACCATGGATGCAGTTTACAGCAGCTTTCTGGCTTTCACAAAGCTAAAGATAGCACAGTAATTAACTGAAGGTACAGTACTAGCACTGTAAACACAGATTTAACATCTACTGTAAAATTTTTTGGTAATTCCATCAAGACAACATATGCTGAAAGAAAATAATCCACACAAGTCAAAGTTTCAGTTCAATACCCCTAGTGGTCCTACATTGCACTAATGTACTGAACAGTCAACAAGTAAAAATCGTTGTGTTCAGATTCACTTTTATTTCCACTGCTGCAGCTTGGATTTCAGAATTTATTTTTTTTTTTGCTTTTCCAAATGTGTGAAGTTTTGCAGCCACAACCTCAGGGTGATTAGATTACTTATATATTCAAAGGCAGATGCAATAAAACTGGAAACCTACAAAAACAGCTGGTTAGACAACTGCATTTGTTTAATTTTCATAAATAAGTAAATGACTCATCTATGTTCCTTTAGAACCTTTATGGTTTATTAAACATAATATCCAGGTGTGGACAAGGAAACTTTGCAGGGTTTGTACTGTACAAATGTGCTAACCCATTTATTTATGAACTCTCCCTAAGTGCTACATTTAGCTGAATTATATTTCTGATATATCCTTGTGAATGTGCCATGTAATTCACACGTCGCCTCTCTGTATCCTCTTCATATAAATATATATGCATTTGCAAGTATGCAAGTAGAACAGGGCATTCACTCCACTGCTAATCACAAATTTAAGATTTATTTTCCCTAGTATACCTGAAATATAGATATGTGAATGATCAAAAAAATAATAATATTGTCCTAATTTTATGAAGGCAACAGGCACTTTGATACAGTAAGGTAACAAGTACACATCTAGGCTCTCCTCTACCAGTTGAGTAGGGTATACATCCTTAAGAAATCTTTGGTCCACAAGCAATCTCTTTGCTACCACTAACCTCTTACACATTCACATCTATAAAATATAAATCATGCATTCACTATTTTGCTTTATCATTTTTGCAACTGTATCATTCTCCCTGGATATGTATTTCTTGCCACCAAGCTGTGTTTCTTTGACTTTTAGAGGGTACTTGATTCAAACCCAACACTAATCCTTCTGTCAGAATATTTACTTCATTACACAAGGTCCATGAAACTTAATCAACCTTTTTGAATTCAAATATTAACTGAGCTGGACTGCCAGCCTGTACTTTTATTCACTGTTGATCCCTTATACATTAAGGGAAGCGCTCACTAACGTAATAGGCTGCTTGTGCTCTTGGGCTTAACCCAATTACAATCTTCTAGCTTTGGCCTTGCACTCATGTATACCACATGAACCAGAAGCTTCACAAAGATTCAAACCTAGAGCAGATCATAACTGCATACAATTGCACCCCATTGTAATAATTGGGTTTCCCCCTTCCTGTAAGTGTAAGAAACATTTTACTCCTAATTACAGTTTACTCAATCTTAATTACAAGGTAACCAAGTGGAGTATGTATGCTGTTGGCATGTGAAAACAGGTTGTACTTGGGCAATATAGTAATTGCTGAAGTTAGCATCTGCTACATATGGGGCTGGTTGATAGTAGCAAGTTACATTAGCCACATTAGGGATAATGTTTTGTTCAGCCAAGACACGGATTGCTAGCATGGTGATAAGACTCAAAGTCTGCCTTCTTTCATGGCCCATCAAGCAAACTGTGCTTTCATTGACTACACCATGAAGAGTCATGAGATAGTCATACTTGCGGTCTTCTAACCCCACAAAGTGGTTCTGCAAGTAAGACTCCAGCTTTCTTTGCTGCTCACCAATGTCCGAAAAGTCAATGAAAAATCTAGAACACATGTACTTCTGCAGAGACTTCATCTCTGTTTCTGAAGCTGCCCTGAAGCCCCTTACTAAAAGGTTGCAATACTTGAGAAGACCACCTCCACGAATCTCCTCAGGATTCCTGGTGGCAATAACCTTGTTACAAAGATGATCAAAGGCCTCTTGGAAATCCCCATAGACACTCTCCCCAATAATGGTTGGGTGAAAAGTTTCGGTCATTGGGTTCTGGGAACACTCATAAAACAGTAGAAGAGAATCCAGTTTAATCTGAAAGGAATCAACGCTGAATTCAAATTGCCTCCGCAAAGAATCCATAAACTTCAGTTCCACATTTTTTCCATGGTTGTTGGATAAGGAGATTAGACTCCATCGATCAGAGTCGTTGCAGACTTTTACCATTTTCTGCACATATGCCTCCTGCAATGTGAAATATAAGACAAGTCCATCACAAAAGTGAAGTGAGAAACAGACACACACATAACCCTTGTTTCTTAACGTCAACAACAAACCACCATAAATAAAGCAACAGCACTGCGAAACAATGACATCCTTAAAAGCAGAAACAAAGGGCTTTATTTATATGTATACATGTATTTATGTTTAATTGACACTTATAAAAACTATTTGGGTGCCAAATACTTAAATGTTCTTAATATGCAAAGTCTCACTGATTATTAGTGCAGGCTAAATAATAAGTCATCCAAAACCCTTTTAACTTGGATGCTATGAAAGTTGCTTTGGACCTTCTTGGTACTGAGAGGGTATTATCCATTTTCTGGAGTAAAGCTTTACTTGGGTGCTACGCCACAGGGCCCTCTTGCTGTACGCAGGTTAATTAAAGTGCATAGCAGGAGTGCAAAGAAGCAATGGCAGAAGATGACTTATATTGGGCAGTTTCTGAATATATAACCTGTAGCCCTCCAGCTGCTGGTAAAATGGAAAAATCCTCTTTGGAGTTGTATCCCAGAAACAGCAGGTACATAGCTAGTTGGACATCAATGGGCAGGTACATTTCCCCGGGGGGGGGGCTATTTTACAGTTAAGAGACAATTATAGACTGACCAGTGGGTTTTAGGACACAAAAGCAGTGTATAATGTCAGGCCAAAGCAAAGTGCAGCAAGCTGTGAGAAATGCTTGGCTTACAAGTCTACTGGCAATCCTAGCAGTGTTTCTGTGACTGACATCTGTGTGCAAGGTTTCACTTGAGTCAGTGGGAAAGAATGTGTTTTGTCTGAGGAGAGGCAGCAGTGTGGCAGCTCCCATGAATAACTAACAACACACAAACAAATGACATGCGCTGTTTAGTAAATGACAAGATAGTAAATCCTACTTAGAAACTGGGGCCATTTCCCTTATAGAAGCCCCACTAATCCCAGCTGCAGAAGATGCCTGGCTCTACACACAATACTTGTTATACCTTTAGGGTGAGGGGCGAGATCTTGTCTTTGTTAACCCCCTCGGGTAAGAAGTCCAGCAAGCAGTCCAGCACTACATCCTTGACAGTGTGGAACTCGGCCTCGCCTGTGAGGTCGGTGCAGAAGATGAGGTCCAGGTCCTTATAGCCCAAGCCGCTGTCCTCGTGCAGAATGTGACTGGCCGCCGAGCCGTTCAGCCGAACATCCCTGACCCTTATCCCCTTCTCCTCCAGGCGGCTCCGCACCACCTTCACGATCTGACTGGGCTTCATCTCCAGGGTCGGGAAGTTGCCGCGGCCGTGGATGGGAATGGTTTCGGTGAGGATAGCGTCCAGCCGCTGCACTTGCTCCCAGCTCAGGACATTGCAGTTGGCGCTATCGCAATTGCCCGTGCTTATCCCGCTCTGGTTTGAGTGCTCATCATCTGCCATGGTTCCCCGCTCCTTTCCCAAATCGCTCGTGTGACCAGGTAGGTGTTTGTTAAAGCAGAGAATACGCACTGTCTACAAGAAGCCCCACTAATATGCTGCGATCAAATAGCTGCGCAATAGCTTTCCTCTGCGGTACTTCCTACTCCCAGTGCCATGTACACAATGCTCTTTCCGTAGCTCCGCTCAACTACACTGTACCAACAAGTCTGCCTGCGATTTTTTACTCTCTCTCTACTTTATATGCACGGGCTCTATGTCTACGAGTGAGTCACCGCTCCCGCCCCCTCACATACGCCCCGCCCCTCCGCGGAGCTATGTGCCCGGGCAGCTCTCCCCTAATGCACTAATGCACTAAGCAGCGGCAGCACAAGTGTGTGTGTGAGTGTGACAGATAAGCATTTAGCTATTGCCGTTAGAAATATATCCATCGAGCTCATAGCTCACTCTTTGCTTAGGGTTGCCATGAGTTTTATTACACTGTATGTGGGTGCCACTACTACATTACTTCAAGCTCAACAGCTGAGCAACCGCCGAGAGAAATCACGGAGCTCTGTGTTGTCTTCTTCCCCCCACCCCCGTCTCCTACTAAACATGGTTGGCCCCTGTGGGGCTATTAGGACCCAGGGCTTCCCCCGTATCGCTTCACAAGCAGACAACATCAGGTAGAAACCTGTAAACCTCCAGCGCTCTCGGGGATAGTCCACTAAATTTGATTGGCAGCCCGCGCTGACCAATCAGAATGCGATTACGCAGATATGACTCACAAGCCGTGACACAAGAGAGCGATCCAGAAGGGACAGGGTCTGATCCGTGTGCGTAGGCGATTAAGTGCTGGAGCAGCCGTTTTATTAGAACTCTAAACACACGGATCATGATTTAGCCTGTCGTGATTTCGGGCTCGGGCAGACTGCTTCTGCCTGGGTGTCCAGTGTCACAGGGGGAACTTGGATACAATTACTACGGGCGTCTTATAATGTGTGTAGTAGTTCATTTATAAACTCACTAAATATTGCTAACGTGCGTTGCATTGCGGCTGTTGAAAGGTACAGTTCAGCAACAGCAGCTGCGGCTTGCACAACAGCCATGATTTATGTATCATCCACCCCAGATTTCCTTCCGTACCAGGGGCCCCTTTGCTCTAGCTCTGGCCCAGGCTTATGAATAGTGGGAAGTGTCATGTTTCCATTGACCTGCGAAAGCTCCTAATATTTAAAGGAAGAACAGGTTGTCTGTAATGTGCTTTGCATAGGTCTGCTGATCTTTTGCCAAAACACGGGGCAGATTTACAGGCAGGCCCAGTAGCAGCACCTTGCAGTTACCCTGTGTATGACTTGCTGGCACTTTGTTAAAGTTCATAGTTCTCAAATTTGCTTGCGTGGAAAAGCCGGTGTCTTATCTCTTTAATCTCTGGAAAGGGAATAGATCATTAATTATGGATGATCATTTGTAATCCTGCTCGCACTGTTCTGACAGAGCCAAGCCATAGCATGAAATGTGTCTGGCTCCTTGCCCTGGGGTGCGTTGAGTTCAGCAGCGAGACAAGAGTGCCCCCTGTCAACCGCTTCATGCTAAACAGCCAGACGGTGGGGTGGGTTTCCAGCACAGACCCTCTTCTGTGTTCATTCAGGATGCTGTACCTTTCAGGAGTTAACCAAAATTGAGGAAGAGATATTCTAAGAAATTTATGAATGAGCTATTCCTCTCCTTTCACAGATGTTTCACAAGAAAAGCAGCTCAAGTAGGCATTGAGGTCTATATTTGTTTTTGAAAGAAAGAGGCACACATGCAGCCTTGGTGTCTGAGCAGCTCTGGGATTATCCGATTTCTCCCCTGCAATTAAATACAGAAAAGATCAGACAGGATAAAAAAAAGGCAGGCTGGATCCTTCACTAAGCATTTCACAAGCCCTGTCTGCATTTACCTAAGCCATGCCTACCCAGTACAAACAGGGTATTAAGATGCAAGGTGATATTGTGTAGGTTGGTTTTTGAAATAGGATTTTCTCTGTGTAACAGATACAACAACAATTTGATGCCAACACCAAGAGTATGAGACAAATATCAGATATTGCGACTGCAGAATTTTGACGTTTTTGATACTAAAAAAAATGGTTTACAAAAAAGCAAAGCAAACGTGCTTCATTTAAAGAGAGATAGACTGTATCTGTTGGTGTTATTTATATTCTGTTTATCTTCCATTGCCTTGGCAATGAAGCATAGGTTATCCTAATACATTCCATTTGTTTGAATACCAATGTGTACTAATGGGTACTGAAGGTAGGTACAGGTATGGAATCTATTATCCAGAAACCTGTTATCCAGAAAGCTTCAAATTATGGGAAGACCATATACTCCATTTGATCCAAATAATGTTTTGAAAATGATATCCCTTTTCTCTGTAATAATAAATCAATGAGATGAAACTCCAGCACACGGATGCTTAAGGGTTCATAACCCGTGTTTATTGTCAATGCCAAACAGGAAACAACGTTTCGGGGGCGTACCCCTTCGTCACCTGACGAAGGGGTACGCCCCCGAAACGTTGTTTCCTGTTTGGCATTGACAATAAACACGGGTTATGAACCCTTAAGCATCCGTGTGCTGGAGTTTCATCTCATTGATCTATTGTTGGAGGTGCCGTCCTCCTTTAACCCCAAGCACCGGTGAGAATACCGAGAGACCAGGTGTGCTACTGCTTCTATTTGTTTGAATTACTCTGTAATAATAAAACAATACATTGTACTTGACCCAAACTAAGATATAATTAATTCTTATTGGAAGCAAAAACAGACCCCAGGTCTGAATAACAGGTCCCATACCTGTAGTTATGCAGTATGGGGCTTGAAGAAAGCGCTAGTTTGTGGCAATATTAATGTGGCACGGTCACCTACATCAGATTTAGTAGTATGTATATCATATTAACGTCATCTGATGTTTGTACTTTAAGGGCTCAATGCCTCGGACGATTCTTATCAGATCCATCGCATGTTACAAAATGCATGCGACAAGTATCAAGGTGCACGTACAAACTACACACAACATCAAGACTGTCGGATGAAAATGCAGCGTGCAGTATTTACATCCGACAGTTGTATCATGTATACATGTCATTTGTACCTGCAATTTTTCTATTACTCCCATAATATTTTGCGCCTGCGACTTGTTGCATGCGTTTTGTCGCATGCGACGCATCCACCGAGAATCGTCCGTGGAGTTCAGCCCTAAAGGTGCGTGAATGTGCACATGCACAGGCATTAGGACACCACACAGATGAGAAATTTTGAAGCTCACAGACAATTATGCGCATGCCCTACCAACGAAACACCCAGTGCATGTGTCCTTGCAGTATTCATTTTAATAACTATTGTTGCAAAAATAATTTTGGAGCTCACAGACCATTATATGCATGACCCCCTAACAAAACACCCAGTGCAGGTGTCCTTGCAGTATTAATTGTAATAACTGTTGTGGCAAAAAAAAAATCCTTTTTCTTTTAAGCCAGAACTCCCAAGCATGATCTGCTAGAAACAGTGTCTACTAACCAACTATCGAGCTTTGCACCTTTCCCACCGGCTGCTTATTACTGGGTACCCTAGCGCTTACACTTGCTTTGCATTGTCGCTGTGCAGCAAGGCATGAAAACTGAGCTTTGCTGTTTCCAGGTCTCGCCTGCAGCAATTCTACTGCTATCTAGCAAAGCCGTGGAAAATTATATTCTGTCTAGAGAACAAACATTGCTCAGTCTGAGGCCTGAGGCATCCACTGCTCTAGTGAAAGTAAAAGTATCAGCCATATGTACCAGCAGCCTAAAAGGCAGGTTTTTGCATGCTTCCTAAATATTGTATGAATGTATCAGATAAAGCACTGCTATTCCATTCCAGGTTCCTGCTGTTCAGATTTTAGTGATCTGTAAGTACACACAAAGAAGCATACACTGTGCCTATATGTTTGTTATAGTCCTATTTCACTTAGATTTTTGCTTTGAGCGTTATTTGTAGGAGATATTAAACACAAAAAAACTTGTAGACACAAATGTAACATTATCCTGTATATTTGTGTTATACATCAGTACACACTGATTTGTCTGCCCAGTCTCCGGCAGTAACAACCCAGTCTTCTACCTCCATTAATAGTCATTCAAATTCATTTTTAGGTCACCAATCAAAAAGCCTATTAACGCCTAGATTTACTTCAGTTACCATCAGTGTTTGGCAGAGCTAGAAGCATGGTCAGAGAGAAGCGGGCACATTTACTTAGTTCGAGTGAAGGAATAGCATAAAAAAAACGTTGAATTTCAAATGTTTTTTTTGGCTACTTCGACTATGACTCAACGAATTGGCTACTTCAACTATGACTTTGACTTCGAATCAAACTATTCGAACTAAAAACCGTAAGACTATTCGATAGTCGAAGTACTGTCTCTTTAAAAAAAACTTCGACCCCCTACTTTGCTACCTAAAACCTACCGAAGTGCAATGTTAGCATAGGGGGAAGGTCCCCATAGGCTTTCTCATGTTTTTTTGGTCGAAGAAAAATCGTTCGATCGATGGTTTAAAATCCTTCGAATCGCAATCGTTCGATCAAACTATTTGCGGTCAATCCTTCGACTTCGATATTCAAAGTCGAAGGATTTACATTCGACAGTCGAATATCGAGGGTTAATTAACCCTCGATATTCGACCATAAGTAAATTTGCCCCTAGGTGTAGCCAAAAACATTCCTGGAGAAATACTTCTACAGGTTGGATTCTCTGTATGTTTTGCATTGCAGGGGGTCTTTTGGAGAAAGTCTGTAGCTGATCAGGTGTGTTGCTAGGGACAGAATAGTTTTACAGTGCCTTGCAAAAGTATTCAAAGTATGACCAGCATTCTATTTACTGATTTTTAAATTAAACGCTGCCATTTTGTTGTCTGTTATATTTGATTTCAAAGAACTTAAACACAAATGTATTTTTTTATGTGACCGTTTTATGGGAAAAAACCCTGAAATATCGTGACTGCATATGTATTCCATCTTTACCTTTAGTAGATTTTGACTCCTTCTGGGCAGATTTTCTTCATGTTCTTGAGGTTAGTTGGATGATGCTAGTACACCTCGATTTTCAAATTGAGATTTTCAGCAGGATTTCATTAGGGCTTTGACCAGGCTATTGCAGACACTGTATATCATAATAAAACTGGTTTGTTAAAATTGCAACAAAAAAGGTAAAAATGTTTGATTAGTAAAGCTTATGTATTTGCCGGGCTGGACTGGGCTGGTGGGGCATCAAGAAAAAACCCAGTAGGCCCAGCGGCCCTGCCGACCCAGGTCTGCTTGACCAACCTGAATTGCGTTCGCTGTCACTCTCACCCTCTTGTGATCAGGAGGTAAGTTGTGATAAGGAGGTAAATTGTAAGCAGCAGGGGGTTGGGGTGGCATTTCTAGTAACCAGATGTTGCATCTGGGATGGGAGACCAACAGGCAGTAGCTCCAGTGGGCCCTGGACATCCCAATCTGACACTGTGGGGCAAATTTACTTATAGTCGAATATCGAGGGTTAATTAACCCTCGATATTCGACTGGCGAATTGAAATACTTCGAATATCGAAGTCGAAGGATTTACCGCAATTTGTTCAATCGAACGAAAAATCCTTCGATCGAACGATTAAATCCTTTGAATCGTTCGATTCGAAGGATTTTAATCCATCGATTGAACGATTTTTCTTCGACCTAAAAAAGCTAGCAAAGCCCATAGGCTAACATTGACTTTGGTAGGTTTTAGGTGGCGAACTAGGGGGTCGAAGTTTTTTTTTAAAGAGACAGTACTTTAACTATCGAATGGTCGAATAGTCGAAAGATTTTTAGTTCGAATCGTTCAATTCGAAGGTCGAAGTAGCCCATTCGATGGTCGAAGTAGCCAAAAAAACCATTCGAAATTCGAAGTTTTTTTTATTCTATTCCTTCACTCAAGCTAAGTAAATGGGCCCCTGTGTGTTTCACTCCAAAGAGAATTGGGGGTGTATGAGTGGTAGACAACTAAATATAGTGCAACAAAAGGGCATTATGAAACTGAGTAGTTCTGAAGTAAGTTATGCTTTGCAAGGCCTGCCAGATGAATTTGTTTGTTTTAGAGAAAAAAGATGCCCTTTCATTGGATATAATTAATTTGCACAAATATTCCCAAATTGGTGCAAGGAATTCTCAAAGTAACATTTCCCCAGGGAGCATTCAAGTGACAGGAAAGCTTGTTTAAAGCAGAAATTCAGTCACAGCTCCAGATTATTTCAGTAACAGCCACAACAAGGTATAGCAACATATTTATATGAAGATGGCCTATTGTGAATCGAAACGCGTAAACATGTGGTTGGAGGAATAAAGGTCTTCTAATTTTTTACAAAACTCGTGCAGTGAGTGCTTTCTAATAGTGAAATATATATATATATATATATATATATATATATATATATATATATATAAATATATATATATATATATTTATAAAATACATATATATACACAGAGCAGGCAACACTGCAAAGTACAAAGAAAGATTGTTTTCATATTACAATCCTGTTTATATCGGCATTTAAGTAATACAATCTCAAAATCATAACTGATCTGTACCTATTACATTTAAGATGGACCTTTCATAACATAATAGTGGAACATGAATTGAGATTGTGTTCTGCAATTGTAGACTATAATTTGTCTCTTAATATAGAAATAGATGAATACAGACCTTTGGAGAGCAATGCATGCAGAAAGCACGTGGCAGGCACAAACACTGAAATAGGGATGGTGAATAAACTGGTGAATAAAGAAGATGAACCACTGCAGCAAAGTTTACTCTCCAATATGTAGTCTTATTTACTTGCGCTTTCTACCTTGGGACAGAATATTTAGTATATGCTATGACCACCTGATTATACTGCACTTTGATCTCTGCTTAAAGTGCTTAAATGGATGCTATTTTTGAAAAGGCAGTGTTTTATCATGGCACACAATTGGTTTAAATGCGATTGAATATTAGGGCAAAAAGTTAAAATATACACACTGTAGTGGTTTTTTGGGTGATATTATTCTAAATAAAGTGGTCTTGAACTAATAAACACCTTAGGGGTCATTTAGGAAGACGAACACTGTGCGAAAAAAAAAAAAATAGGCTGTATTCTGCATCTTCCATTCCTGAATGTATGCAGGCCCCTCTGCTCAATTATGGATCACAGAGACCTGTTGCTATCCCCTTGAATAGATTAGTGCTTGTATTTGGCTGGTGGGGGGAGGCACATAGGCACAACTTGCCCATCATTTAGATGCACAAGTTAGGGGGTGCTAGGAAGTGGCATCTGGCAATACATTTTTATCAGTTTGGATAATGTGTTGTAATGTGTATATTTATTCTGGGATGGCAGTGGATGTGATTTACTTAGATTTTGCTAAAGCATTTGATACAGTGCCACACAAAAGGTTACTGGTTAAATCAAGGAATGTTGGCCTGGAACATAGTATTTGTACCTGGATAGAGAACTGGCTAAAAGATAGACTACAAAGAGTGGTGGTAAATGGAACATTTTCTAATTGGACCAATGTTGTTAGTGGAGTACCGCAGGGCTCTGTACTAGGTCCCTTGCTTTTCAACTTGTTTATTAATGACCTGGAGGTGGGCATTGAAAGTACTGTTTCTATTTTTGCAGATGATACTAAATTGTGCAGAACTATAGGTTCCATGCAGGATGCTGCCACTTTGCAGAGTGATTTGTCTAAACTGGAAAACTGGGCAGCAAACTGGAAAATGAGGTTCAATGTTGATAAATGCAAGGTTATGCACTTTGGCAAAAATAATATAAATGCAATTTATACACTAAATGGCAGTGTATTGGGAGTTTCCTTAAATGAGAAGGATCTAGGGGTCTTTGTAGATAACACGTTGTCTAATTCTGGGCAGTGTCATTCTGTGGCTACTAAAGCAAATAAAGTTCTGTCTTGCATAAAAAAGGGCATTAACTCAAGGGATGAAAACATAATTATGCCTCTTTATAGGTCCCTGGTAAGGCCTCATCTGGAGTATGCAGTGCAGTTTTGGAATCCAGTCCTTAAGAGGGATATAAATGAGCTGGAGAGAGTGCAGAGACGTGCAACTAAATTGGTTAGAGGGACGGAAGACTTAAATTATGAGGGTAGACTGTCAAGGTTGGGGTTGTTTTCTCTGGAAAAAAGGCGCTTGCGAGGGGACATGATTACACTTTACAAGTACATTAGAGGACATTATAGACAAATAGCAGGGGACCTTTTTACCCATAAAGTGGATCACCGTACCAGAGGCCACCCATTTAGACTAGAAGAAAAGAACTTTCATTTGAAGCAACGTAGGGGGTTCTTCACATTCAGGACAGTGAGGTTGTGGAATGCACTGCCGGGTGATGTTGTGATGGCTGATTCAGTTAATGCCTTTAAGAATGGCTTGGATGATTTTTTGGACAGACATAATATCAAAGGCTATTGTGATACTAAGCTCTATAGTAAGTATGGGTATATAGAATTTAATTAAAAGTAGAGGGGTGTATGTATGGATGCTGGGTTTTCATTTGGAGGGGTTGAACTTGATGGACTTTGTCTTTTTTCAACCCAATTTAACTATGTAACTATGTAACTATGTAACTATGTATCCTACAAGTATCAAAACATTTTGTAAAAAAAGAGCAGTGTAATTGTGGCATGCCTTGTAAAAACAAATTGTTGTTTGCTAATTTTACCTTTGGTGCTGTCAAGGGTTACAGCCTGAAGTACAATATTAGGGAGAGAGTGCTGCCTTGTCCTGTCCCGTTGCTGTTACATTGCTGCTCCCTTAAATTTGATTCTGACATCAGATTCTCCATTTATATATTAATTAATAAAATCTCTGTTGTAAGATATAAAGATATTATAAGCAACAGAGGCATTCCGTGACAATACAGGTCATGGAACTAAATTTATAAGGCTATAGCTTACAAGATTTACAGGCTTGTGTATTATAAGGATATGACTAACAGTTTAGGCCATAAGGAAGTGGCAAAACTGTAGATTGTATGTAGGTGTATTGGTATGTTCTAGGATGGTGCTATAAATTTCTACAGTAGATACTCCAGCTTTTGCACCCACAAAAAGGATTACAATCTGTGCACCATGACCATGGTTCAACATCACCATTTCCTGCTATCTGACATTTAGCTACAAAAAGAGACCAATTTACATTGAAAGGGAATTATTGCTAGTTAATTAGATTTGGACAAAAAAACTGCAATAAACCGAAATAAACATTTCCTGCAATTGTGCACCCTTTTATCAAAATGGTTACACCCTAGGCAGGTGCCTCTGATGCCTGCCCTTAGTTTGTAGTATAATATCAACATATTTTTCACGTTACACACAGTATGTAATCCATTGGTTAAGGGTCCGTTTTATTGGCAACATTAGAGGTCGATGAATGGTGTACTGTGTGTTTGAAAATATCTAGTATGTAGTGCCTGTTATATGATACCTTATTGTTTTTAATGCTTACCAGCTGAATGTACAAAGTCATAATAAAGAAACCACAGAGTCGGTGTCCGTAAACATTTTCATCGGCAGTAATCCAAGAACTCCTGTGGTGACTTAAAATAAAGTGGCATAAAAGGCCTTTCTAAAGAGAGGGGATAAATTGTAGCACTGTGATTCAGATTTTATAGAGTAGATCTGTGCCCATAAACTATCGACAAATGCAAGCCCCCAAGAAATGTTGACTCATCACACTGAAGTAAGCTGTGTAATGAGACTACATAATAGGATTTAAATAAGAAACTATTAAATACAAAATACTTTCTTTAAAGGACAGTTAACATTTATGTTAAACTATATCAACACCCCCAAGGATCTTTTGATAACAACATGCATAAAGTCATAACATATGTTTATGTGATGCCATAACATATGTTATGTTGTGTTGTCATAAAACATCCACTATGATGAAAAAAGTAATCGCTAAAATGTAAAATATACTTTGTTGATGCTTTTCTAATAAATATTAATATTGTGATTGTGTATTTCATTAAGGGTATATGCTTTGCTTTGTATAATATATTACTATATCTATAATATACTATTATATATCTATAATACACAAGAAACATGAATAAGCTAATTTATTTCCCCTGACCTGACTCTTTAAAACTTATATTTTATAAGAAATAATTAGGGTTTCCACCTGGTTTTTGTTTGGACTGTCCTGTTCAAAACTGCCTGTTCGTGTATTAGAACTCTTAAACCCAGTTATAAGGCTACTACTGGCCCTCCGCACCCCTGATGTTATAGCTCCACCCCTTTACATCATCCAACCTCTCTGATCATCGGTTCAAACTGTTTATGTCACAACATAGGTTTATGTAAAGGTATAGGACCTTCACTCAGGCTGGGATCTCCTGCATTTACAGGACTTTTTGATGACTTTTAATATAATTTTACTGTAGTGCATAATTACTACAGGTATATAGAGATAGAGCTCCAAAAGTATCTGCTAACTGCTTACATGAAGGATCTACAGACTATTGGATTAGTCCTCAACCGATGCATGTCGAGGTCCAAGGGTGCTGTGGTCCCTCCAGAATATCTCTCCCTGAGCTCCCAAACTTAAAGGGGTGGTTCAATTTTAAGTAAACTTTCAGTATGTTATAGAATAGCCAATTTTAAGCAATTTTTTTATTGTTTTATAATTGTTTGCCTTTTTCTTCTGACTCTTTCCAACTTTCAGTTGGGCGTCGCTGACAACCTCTAAAAAGCAAATGCTCTGTAGGGCTACACACTTATTAGTACTGCTACTTTTTATTGCTCATCTTTATATTCAGGTCCTATCCTATTTATGTTCCAGTCTCTTTTTCAAATCAATGCATGGTTGCTAGGGTAATTTGGACCCTAGCAACCATATGGCTGAAATTGGAGAGATGCTGAAAAATGAAAACCAATTGCAGCTTGTCTCAGAATATCACTCTCCACATCATACTAAAACTTAACTCCTTTAATAGCTTCCTTCCAGCTCAGCTGATTAAGGTATGAAGTTATATCAGTTACCCAAGGACAATCTTTTTTAACCAGTTGCAAATAATGCTTTTTTAGGGTAGGGGCACACGGGGATTATTAGTCGGCCACGATTTTTAAAAATGAAGTCGCAGCGACAAAGCGATCGTCCTTGTGCAGAAAATATTTTGCGTGACTTTTGATTTCAAGTGATTCATATACCATAGTGCTTTGCGCTACATTCTCCTCCCACGCAAAGAGCCGGAAGTCATCTCGGCATTCATTCCTTCATCATGTTGTCTCCACGTCATTATGCAAGCACAAGAATTTACATACTATTGCGACTACTAATCTGTGTGTGTATGTGCTTGTAGGAAATTTCAGTAATTCTCTATGTACATGCTATTTCTGACAAATCGCTCCAAAAAGGTCTCTGTGCTTTTTGGAGCTACAGGCGATCTCAAATCGCGCTGTGTGCATAATAGCTGGCGATTTGTATGTAGCTGCATGCAAAGACAAAACAAACAATTTGTTGCCAGATCTAACTAACTAATCTCCCCATGTGCCCCTACCGTTACAAGCAGCCATAAATAAAAACAACAATTTGGTCATTTGTTTTCCTGAAGAAACTGGGATTAAGATTGGGACCTCTATAAATGCTTTACCATTCTGATTGGGGTGTAATTTGCATTCTGTCTATCCCCTCTGTTTGAGAAATTTCCATCACTTCAGAAGTGGTAGAGAATCCTTTTTTTACATCAAAGAATTATCTTCTAGTACGGCGGCAATTCAAACCACACACCTGAAAGGGGCTCAATATATTATTTATACGCCACTTGCAAACTGCAGAAAGGGTCTGTTTTGGCCATGCCCCTTTATTATATATCCTCCAGTCCTATTTTTAGAGTATTCAACATTTTTACTCCCAGTAATAAATCACTGTATAGGATGAAAGCAACTTTTGCCCTAATAACTACTGATTGAGTACTTATATTTCCACTTAACTGTTCTTTTTATTATTTGTTTGTGGATTGTTAGCTTAATAAACCAGTAGTGAAAAAACCTTTTAGGAATAATGAAACATTTACATCACTCAGAATGTGCCCTTTTATACTTTGGAGTGTAATAGAGCAGGTTAAACATTAGTTGTTCAAAGACTATAGTGTTTCACTGAGTAAATTGCAGCCCAAAAATTAACTTACTTAAAGACATTGGCACATTTCCAAGCATCCGCATATGGAGATAATGGCCTATTCATATCCTACAATATTGTTTTTCAGCAGAAGCGCCTCAGAACAAAATGTAATAGTAGATTTTAGTGTTAGTTTACCTTTCGAATATAAAATAAAAATAAATATTAAAACTCACAGTAATTTAGCTGTGGTTAAAATGTCCACGAAGCACGTTTGACAAAATACAATCACTAATAATTTGATCAGTACTTGTTATGTTTTGTTGTATATACTCAATAGTTAAACTGACCCAGCAAGTAGAATGCCTATGAATAAGGTCACTTATGTTTACTCTGTGGCTCTGAAGAATGGAAAATTAAATGTCACATACAAATACGTCAGTACACCTTAGCCAAGCTTAATGTTTTTAAAAGCCTAAAAATGTATAATTATCTTATTAACCTTTCAATAACTGCTGCTCAGGTAGTATAAGTTACTTTTGTGTATTTTTCATTTATTCATTTGTTGTAAATGGGCATTAATGTTTTTTAAATAATAGAGTATAGTATTGTTTGTTTTCCTAAATATCCTAGATATCCCTAGCACCCACACCCAAAAAGGGTAACATATTGAATTAAAATGTAAGTGCTTAGGGCTTTTAAGGGACCTCAGAGCTAGAGGGAAAGGGTTGATTAATTTCTGGTCCATTAGGCTTTTAGCTGTTCCCTAGCCTTCATAAGGAGATCAATGATTTGGAGCCATCACTGTGATGGAAGAAAATAATTATTATTATTAAAGGCATCTATAAATCTTGAATGCTAATCCACATTAGTTCAACTATGTGCTTAGTTTTTAATTCAAGATCAATATAATGTTTCCCACATCCGGCTTTGTCCTCTTCTGAAAAGACTAAAAGTTTCTAGACATTTAAGCTGGACTTAGAAGAAGACAAATTTGTAAATTTGACATTTGTAAAAAAGGAATTTCAGTAGAAAATGCAGTAGAAATGATTGATTTAAACATAACTTGTAGCAAAACACACATGGAATTAAAATACATTTACTGTATTGACCAAAAATGCTCCTGTACTGTTTTTTGAATGGTTACAAAAGAGGCAATTTATAGCTGAATTCCATAGAATACAATGAAAATATTTCATGCCCAAGCTACTTGTGTTTCTGGGATGACGTTTTAAGGGAAGGTCAGCTGAAGTGATTATGATTTTTTAACATTTTTTATTTTAGCATTTTGTTTTTTAAAACACTGCTGGCCTACTTCATATCTTTAAAAATGCTTTGTTCAGTGAGATAAAAAGAAGTTGTGGAAACCAACAAAAGTATGTTCTATCTGCAGTGGGAGAAGAGAATTTGCCATACCAGAGCAACATGTCCATATGTGTGATTGTGGAAATGTGCTGAAAGATGTATCAGTAGTATTACATGAATAGTAAACAAGAAAATTGCAACATGCAATCTGGCAGGACGTTTCATATTTTTGTCAAATCCCATAGGAAGTAATTAAATCCGCTGTGAGAGCATTTTTTGAGTACTCATGTATTTTTCCTATTAAAATATTTTAACCTAATACAGAAGTTTTCGAAAATAGAGTCTCATTGCTAAATTGCTCTGTGTAGCACTCACAGATGTTTGTAGATGTTCCCATACCTGAATGGATAGTCTTTGTATATGCAGTTCTTTTGGCAACCTTGAGTCATTTTCTACTGCTCTTTTACTCCTTACTCATATAGCTGTGGTCTAGCATAACACCAAAGACAAACTATATGTAAGTAATGGATAAATACCCTTAATTAACACCTTCAAATTTATCTGTTGAATTAGAACTGAGGTCTGATTTGATCAGTAGGACTCAATAGACAATTTCAAGGAAAGAAAGAAAGAAAGAAAAGAACCCCACTTCTATCTGTAGAACGGTCATCCAACAGCAATTCACGTTATAATTCCATAAACAACCACAAAGTTAAAATTCAATAAATTACCAATTAAAAATACCACCAATTAATTATTGTATCAATTCATTACTTTTCAACTTCAAGCTCAATAATGAATGCCTTTAAATAATTATATATACTAATTAATTATCAGCTATATAAAGTGCTGATGTGCATTGCTGGTAGTTAATCCACTATTTTGTAATCCGTGGTATATTTTTAAAGTGCAGTGCCAATAAATAGATTACTAGATTCTCCACCAGGATGGTGATAAAATAATTACTAAAGTATATTAATTACAATAAATCCAGTCACTTCTTAATAATTGATTACAACTTAATAAGGTGCAATGCTAATCATTTATAGAGTGAGTTAATTCTCCCAATTGATTAGTTAAAAATAATGATATGAATTGTTGACCATATATAAACGTGTAGGATAAATTGGTTCACAGGTCACTCAATCTGTAAAAAGACAGTGAAAAAGGAAATAAAGGGAGGTGGAGTTGTCCCAATAACATCTGCCACAAAGTTGAAGAAGGTAGGGAAACCTGGACTGTGGTCTTGATTATTCTCCTTGAGAAATCAAACATTGCGAAACGCGCGTTGGCGGAACTCTGCTGTATACAGTATTAAGTTCTTTAAAAATTAAAACCTAATGCTTTTTTAAAATCGTAATTGATCAATTTGTGGTGGTTTTTAGATTCTCCGTCGCTCAGTCCAGGTTACTCTTCCTTATTGCAGTCCTGCACTGGGACTCCAAGGGGACCAAGGATTTGTGTTTTTTTAGGCTAAGACAGCTCTTTTACAGCCTAGGGGGCTTAGGCCCCCTAACAATGATTTTCAAATGCTAACAAACCCCCAAAACAAATACCAGGCTTATATTCCACAGGCAGAGCAGGGCGCACACCGGCAGAGTATGGAACCCACAGGAAGAGTATGACAGGCAAAGATTATGGCACACACAGGGAGCATAGGGAAGGCAGAACAGAGCAGGGGACAGTTCCCACTGATCTGGACCACTCTAAGATTTGCTACATACAGTGACACAATGCTGGTGCCCCTCCAGCAGTTTGTAGAAGGTGTGAACAATGTGGGCAGTTTCAGTCTGGGTCTCAGGTGTGAATATACGGGGCTTTATAGTGTGAACAATAGAGGTGTCACAAGTGTGAACAATGCAGGGGGGATTACATGTGTGAACAATACAAACGATTATAGTCTGAATTTGATGTAGGGGCCTGTTAATGTCTGTAGTGATACCTTTTAAAGTTAAGCAGACACAGCAGGCAGACTTTGATGTGGGGAGCCACACAAGGGGGGCCGCGGGCCGCCAGTTGGACAGCCCTGATTTAAAGATATTAATTATTGAGCAAGTAATGAATTGATACAATAGCACAGGCACTTTGTTGTAATTAATTGGAGGTTGATTATAGATTGGTGGTATTTTTAATTGGTGATTTATTGAATTTTAACTCCGGTGGTTGTTTATGGAATTATAACGTGAATTGATGTTGGATAACCTTCATTATACTGATAGAAGAGGCGTTCCTTTCTTTCCTTGAAATTGTCTATTGAGTCCTACCAAAGACAAACTGTCAGGATCAGCTGGGTTTCGAACTCTGGGGTGTTTGTTTCAGGGACTATGCACTTTCCAGTTGAGCAACTGGAAGCTCTCATGGCTGCTTCTATTCATTGTGTTTTTTCTGCTCCCTTGTTTCTGCCCACCTCATTAGTCTCATGTGTTTTTCATCCCCCTGGTCAGATCCCCTTATAAACCTGTCCCTGACCATAGCTCCTTGCTTGGTCATTTTGCATCCTAGCCCTGATCTTGTTATTCCGTGCCTTGATTCCTGTTCCTTGTTACCTGTTCCTGGATTCCTGCTCTCGAGATCCTCCTGTGTTCCTGATTCCCGTCTTGCTCCAGTTCTCCTGTTCCCTCCTTACCTGTCTTGTTGGATTTCCAGGTTGTGACCTTGGCCTGATTACTGGACTGAGTACTGTTTTAGTCTGCTGATTCCTTATTTCACTGACCATCAATCACCTGTTTCGTATTTGCCTCATTAAACTGAATTTTCCTTCACCATGTCTCTAAGACTTGGTACCGATATTTTTGGTTATACCTCTGGTTCACCACCATACAGGCTCCCATCTGATTTTTTAAGTTCAGTGTCTGATCCTTACACAAACATCCACACTATTAATACAGATCAGTGCTTGCATATATAAAACTGCAAACAAAAAAGCAACCTGCAGATTGTCTTAGCATATCAAGGTCTGCATCATACTGAAAGTTAATGGTAAATTCAACTTCCCATTAGTCTGGGCTGAAAAGGAACTAAGTAAGTTTGGTGTTTGTTATGTAAAAAATATATCCATTAGCTACTGAGAGTTCACAGAAACAGGAGATCTACCACTTAACCATAATTACAGATTTACTTTGACTAATCAAACCATGTACTTTATCTGTTCAGTCCTTTTGCTTGTGACTAAATCATCTGTTTATTGTTTCAAATAAAAAACAAGCTTTCATATAGTTATGTTTAATAATCTAGCTCTATGCTAAAGTAAAGCCTTTACCCACCTCAAGTGGCCATGATACCATGAGCTTGAAATTAAAGGACATTTGCCCCAGATAGAACCTACTGAGAACAAAGGCAGATCCTGAGGAGCAAAATAATAGTGGTTGTGTTGAGTCTCTACATTGGGAGTTGGTTAGGCTTTAGTGAAATTGTTGGAGTATTGTGATGAACAAAAAAAAGCATTGCTATGTTAGTAATAGAGAGATGTACCGTGTTAGCAATCGTTCAGGAAAGAAGATGGATTTCAGTGGTAAAGAGACACCATTTATTGACAAACCAATTTATGCACAGTCATTTTTACATCTTGAAAGCTTCAACATTTACATAAATCATTTTGCCTATAAACAGTACCACATTACAACAGAAATCCTGTTTTCAGAGACTATGGCTATCCTATTTCCACACAGCACCTTTGTATGTAAAACTTTACCACTGCTACATCTGTATCCACTTTATTATATGTTTACATTAACACCTCAAGAGAAACCTCCAGAGAAACAAGTATAGGGATCCCCTTGCTATTTAGGATACAAAAATTAAGACATTCACTGAATGTATGCAAAAAATCTGCACAGTTCAATAAATGTAACAAAGTCCACTCATCCTGGTGGTCTAGTGGGGGGACGGCAGGGACGCCCGCCGCGCCAAACTGCTCCACCGCAGGTGCAGGTCTCTTAGGGCGCGCATGCCTCTTCCTGGTTTTAAGGCGCTGGATTGATGACGTCAGCGCACATTTGATTGAAAATTCAAATGTATTTATAGGGACGTTTTTCATTTTCACACTGCCCATTATAGGATTTGTTTCCTGGTGCTTTTAGCTGTTGCTATTCTGTTTGAACCTGATCCTGATTACCTGTTTTGACCCCTGCCTGGCTTTTTGACGATTCTACATTCTGTATCCTGACCCCTTGCCTGATTACTGACTTCAATTCTGCTTAACCCTTCTGATTGATTTCATGGTTTGACCCTTGCCTGCCTGACTACGTTTATTCTCTGCCTGCCCCGGCCTGATCTGACTACTCTATTGCCTAACGTCTTGTACCGCGACCTTTGGCCTAAAAGACTCTCACTAACAGTCGTGCCCCTCTGCCTATCCATAACCCCTAGCCTTGCACCTCTCGTTTATGTCCTGGTGGAATCCAAGTAGCTGAGGGCTCCTCCCGAGGCCAAAGGCGGTCACACTACAGGTGAAGTAGGAGCCGAGACCAGGGTGCTTGGCATTTGTTCTGGTTTTGGGTGCCGACTGTGACAATAAGTTTTCTACAATTTCGAGAATTCCTGCAAAATGTGTACCAAATGTAATACTATCATCTTGAAAGATTGCAATTTTTACTTACTCAGCCAATAAAAGGTATCATGAATTATTATTATATAATTGATAGCATGGTTTCAAGCATATTGTTTATAGAGATCTTAATCTCATTTACATTTTCTTACATGGATTGCTTTTCTTAATGAATTTTAATTGCAATAGATATTATAATAGCAGTATCTCTGTTCTACCCTGGTCCAGGCACTATACCTTTTACCAATTTACTAGCGGGACTCCACTAAACACAGTATCGTCAGCGTGATTAAAAAAAGCAGTACACTTTCCAAATAATTATTTGATCCGGGTGCCAGATACCCACACCTGTAGCAAGGGAATAGAAGACTTCACATTAACCATAAATTTGACAGGATATAATCATATAATATATAGTATATAATCATAGGCATTGAACTGTCTATGATTATGTACTCTGTACGAAATGTATCAGGCATTTTTTTATCATGAGATGAAATAAAGACTTTAACTTTTAAATTTCTGCTCTGTGGATGTTCCAGGCAGTATACGTGTTCTATCTTGGCATAGTCTGTCAACCAATCAGCTTGGATGCGCACTCCCAAAACCTTCAGGCAGAGGAAGAATCAATCCAGCTTTATTTGCACATGTTAAAATCCTCCTGACACCTACCTTGGTATAGTCTCATCTTAAATTAAATATTACTATAGTTACTGCAGTATATAAATATAATATATAAATAAGATGCTGTGTAGCCATGGGGGTTGTTAATCAGTCTGAAAATGGAGAAAATCCACGGATTACCTATCAGATAAACTCTGTAGAATACAATGGGTTTTGATTTCTCTGTAATAAATAAGCCCATTGTATTCTACAGATCTTATCTGAAATTTGGCTCTATTTCAACTTGAATGGCTTCCCCCATGCTTACACACCAGCTTATTTACAGTATATAAACTATAGTAGTCTTTTTGAAGCAAAAACACAAGTTTTAAAAGTGCAGAACTACGTTTTTTACATTGCTGTTCCTTTAAACAGAGTTGTGACTTTTTTACATTTTTGGAGTGCAAGGTGCCTGTGCAAGATGCACACTGAGGGCCATATTTAAAAGGCAGTATACAAAGTATCTGAATCCTTGCTCGCTATTTATTCCCCCTTTAGCTATCTGCAAAATATCATAGTTATAAAGTAGTGAAGCTGTGCGAACAAAGGGCTACACAACATTAGTATTAAGTTGAATTTGAAGATAATCAATTGCATTATGACATTTGTGTTGTAAGTTAAGGCTAAAACTAAACAGATGCATGATCTACTGCTTTACCAGTTGTCTGAAACTAAAGGGCTGTTTTGATAATTTATGATGATCCCTAAGCAGCCCAGACCACACTAAGCATGTGCACAGTCTTGGTCTTGCAAAGATGTTTAACAAAGTTACAAGATGGTGACCCCCGGTAGCAAACTTTGAAAGTATAAATTACTTGTTTTATTAGGCTTGTGGTGCAGTCAGTTCATGTTTATGTTTAGTATACAAAATACAGCATTTCTTGCCTTATTCCATTTTAGACATTACTTCCCCTTTAAAGACATTTGCTGAATATGTGAGTTTCATTACAACATGCAAACATTTAAAACATATGTATAACTGTAAATAAATTCTGCGACTTATATGACATTGTTATGAATCCTACATTAGTTGACTAAAGCAAAAGTTTGAGCGGGTGCTAATTCTGATGGGAAGCTCATTCTGATGAAGTCTCTCTTCTGTCAGCAATATTGTATGTTTTGTTGTTGCTGATCCCTTGAATCAAAAGCTTTTTCACTTCCCTTTTTATACTCCCTGTGAAATAGTTCATAGCACAGATTACATAAAGGTATGAAGCAAAAAAGAAAAATAAATCGTAGAATTGGGCTTTGATAGGCACAGTAACATAGTAACATAGTAAGTTAGGTTGAAAAAAGACACACGTCCATCAAGTTCAACCTTCATTGTGCATATGACCTTCTTACTGCTAGTTGATCCAGAGAAAGACAAAAAAAAACATTTGAATCCTCTTCAATTTGCCTCAGGGGGGGAGGGAAATACTTCCTGACTCTAAGATAGCAGTCCCTGGATCAACTTGTACTATAAGCTATCTTCCATAACCCCAACTTGGCCAGTCTTTCCTCATAGTTAAGATTTTTCATACCTTTTACCTGCTTAGTTGCCCTTCTCTGGACCCTCTCTAATTCAATAATGTCCTAATGTCCTGTTTGAGTGATGGAGACCAAAACTGTACGTCATATTCTAGATGGGGCCTTACCGGTGCTTTGTACAGTGGAAGAATGACCCTCTCCTCCCGCAAATCTATGCCCATTTTAATACAACTCAAGACCTTGTTTGCTCTTGATGCCACTGACTGCCATTGCTTGCTACAGCCAAGTTTATTATCTACAAGGTCTCCAAGGTACTTTTCCATTATGGATTTGCCTAGTGCAGTCACATTTAGGGTATAAGTGGCTCTTCCACTTAGCTGCCCAGATTGACAGTTTTTCAAGATCCTGCTGCAAGGACGTCACACCGTGGATGGAATTAATTGGGCTGGATAGTTTTGTGTCATCTGCAAACACTGATAAATTACTAACAATAACCTTCCCTAAGTCATTAATGAACAAGTTAAATAAAAGTGGACCCAATACAGACCCCACTAAGAACCTTACTCCAACCACCCTCTGTAACCGATCCTGTAGCCAGTTTCCTATCCATGTGCAAACATCTTCATTAAGCCCAACAGCCCTTAGTTTAGTAAGCAGTTGTTTGTGGGGCACTGTATCAAACACTTTGGCAAAACCCAAATAAATCACATCTACTGCTCCCCAATTGTCCAGCATCTTACTTACCTTATCATAAAAAGCATAAAAGCTTTCTTCCAATCCATAGATACCATACCTATGGCTATGAGAAAATCAGAAATAGAGGGCGGTCTAAAACAACTAAGCTCTCTTAAAATGTATGGGTGTATTCCATCTGACCCTGGTGTCTTGTTAACATTAATTTTTTGTAAAGCTTTATGAACCATATCCCGAGTCAGCCACTGACTAATTTGAGATGAGCCAACAGTGCAGCTATGAGGTGGCTTTGCCTTTTCTTTATTTGTTACCACCATATTGGTACCATTATTTAAAGGGGCAACACTCTCAACCTGCATCTTTTTACTATTAATGAATGAAAAACGTAGCCTCTGCCGCAATGTGCTCCTCATTTCCAATCTTTGCCTTCCGGACTTGTAGTTTTTAAATGCCTTTCTCTTTATTTCTATTAACTTCTTTACCTCTATATTAAGCCACATATGGTATTTCTTGGTGCTTCTACGTTTACTTCTTAAGGGAATAAATTGAGAACAGTATGGATTTAATAATATTTTAAATATCAAATGCTAACCATTACATTTCTAAAATTCAGGGTTTTTGTTGTCCCAGTGCATATTTGTTTTTGCACCAGTCATTAAATAAGATTACATTATGGTCACTATTGTCCAGGAGTTCAATTACTTGCACATTTACTATAAATTCTGGGTCATTAGAGATCACTAGATCCAATATAGCATTTTGCCTGATTGGCTCCACAACAACCATAAAATGTTCATGCAACAAGCTTATAAACGTACTCCCATTAACAGCCCTGGCAGTAATGTTGCTCATGTTTACTGATTATTATAATTAAAATCCCCCATTATTATTAATTTCCTCAAAACTAGCAGCCTTTTAAAATTTGCATCAGGAGTATAGCCTCCTCCTCTCCACTTACATTAGGGGGTCTATAGCTTACTCCTATAATTAATTTGCTGGACTATCTGCAATCAGTTAAAAGCTCCACCCATAAGGATTCTGCCCCCTCATTTTCTAACATCACCTCCTCCTTTATATTCACTATTAAACCCTGTCTAACAAACAGACATAACCCTCCTCCTTTTCTATTGCCTCTGTCCCTCTGAAACAAAGTATAGCCACTGATATTAACTGCCCAGTCATGCGACTCATTAGCCATGTTTCAGCCACACCACGTCATATCATATTTTCCCTCCAGCACCAGCACCTCCGGCTCTCCCATTTTACCAGTCAGACTCCTTGCATTTGCAAACATACATTTAATACTGGTACCATATTGTATATTTGACATGTCCTCCCAGTACCCTCAACTATATCCCCACCCCCATTTTCCCTTCCTATGCCCACTACCTCATCATCAACCTATTTTCCACAGAAACCTTTACTGCATTCCCCCCCACTCCTAGTTTAAAATTTCCTCCAACCCTCTAGCCATCTTCCCCCCCAAAGCAGCCACACCATCAACATTGAAGTGCAGCCCATCCCTGGCAAAGACCCTGTAGCCCAGGAGTGCCCATACTTTACTAATGCAAGGTCTACTTTTAGTGATGTCCCATTATGATCTACATCCATAGAAGCATTGATAACATTCTGTTCCATGGAAAATATTACTTAAATATTGAATAATGAGAAAATGTAAATTGTTATATTTAAACATCTATTTCTTATGTAAGCTTAACATAAAAAATAGCTGAATGAAAATCATGAAACAGGAGGAGGTTCAGCATGAAGGGTCCTTACCTAAGATTTCCCTATCCACCATTCTAATAATTGAATCCCCTTTAGCTAAAACCTACCTTTCCTTCCTTGCACTCCCTTCACCACCCATTTTATAGACACTGCCTCCCTGGGTGCTCTGAGAGTCATCCTGCTCCATACATGCCAGTTCAGAGCTGTCCTCCCCAGCATCTTCATCCAAAATAGCAAATCTGTTGCTTTGGACACGCTGTGGACCAGCCCCCCTACCCTTCCGTACCCTAATTCCCTTCTTGACTGTGCTAGTGATTATGGTTTTGATGAGTCATAAACTGTCTTATGAGCAATGATTAATTCACTGGAAGCTATTTGAAAATGGTTTCTGAACAGTGTTCCTCTTATAAATTCAATGCTATAATCTACATAGAATATCATAATTTCTTTTAGGCAGATTTATCAAAATATGAGTTTAGTTTAGAGCTTGATAAATAAAAACTCACCCACGTTCTATTCATTCCTATGGGATTTTTAGAATTGTATTTATCAAATGGTAAATTCTAACTTTCACCCCTTGATAAGATTCTAAAAATCCCATAGGAATGAATAGAACATTGGTATTTATTAAACTCTAAACTCACATTTTGATAAATCTGCCCCTTGGAGTACATCAGACCATAACTTTTGAGGTGTAGTTTGAAATTGGGAATCTTTACAAGTTAAAAATGTAAAAATTCTGCAACATTGAATCGAGTATATTTATTTAGAAATCTAAACTCTGTGAAAGGAAATGCATTGCTAGATTGTTAGTTGTACAGAACATATTCTGGTTAATAATATATTAAAGAGTTTTTATGCCTTCCATGGAAGGCCTCAGCATGTGTAAGAAAAAGGCAGTGTGCTGTTCAGAGATGAATTGCAAGTGACCCACATGAAACACCAGGTTATGTTGAAGATGAAAGCTTATATTTGTTGGTTATCTGGTTGAAAGTTATAGCAAACCCATGACTAATGGTGTGGTGGAGTAAGAAACTTGTAGACTCCATGAACAGAGAAATATGACTTTGCTTCTTGATAGTCCTAACTGCATATTTATCTCTACTAAAAGCTCTTAGTAAAAGGTTGTAGTATCCACTAAAATACTCACATTTCCTAAATATTCCATCCAAGTCTTCTATCTCACACTGACCCTGCATTTCTGATCCTAGTATCAGTACCTGCAACTGACAGGTACTATGTAGTCATGTCACTTGCTACTATGCCCTTTTTATCCAGTGTCTATACAAATAGCTGGTTCATCACTGAAGCATGAGACCTGTAACAGAATATATCTTTTCATAAAGTAACTTATTTATGTTTATTGATGGGTTTCAAAGAACCTGACTATTCATTGAAAGCGCTCATTAATTTAATTGCCTGCAACTTTCCAATATATATTCATAAAACTGGTTTTAAAGGTATTTTGTAAATGTATTGCTAGTGAAAGCAATATCTGTATTTTCTCTGGTTCCTTGTTCTGTCTCCTGAAATAATGAAGTAGAAGCCAGATGATTGACAGACTTCTCAGAAAACTGCCTTCTACAATGTTTTAAGCAGAGTAGAACCGAGAAGAAGGACAGACAACAGAATGGAATCAACAGATGCTGCTTTCGGTTGCAAATACATTTACAAATCATTTTGAAAACCATTGGAATTTTTTAATTCATGTATATTAGTTTCTTGGAATTTTGCTTTGCAAAAAAATTGCTTTTGGTGGAGTTCTCCTTAAAGCAATACCGATGCGTTCCTATGATTTTTATAGGAACGCATCGGCTACACCCAGAATAGTTCCCCTCAAAGCACCCCTCACAACTTCCCCAGCCCCAAGTACCTTCATTAACCGACCCTCCGACACTGCTAAAAGATCTTTGGTGCTGTCTTAGTGACATGGGCTGGGGGCGGCGCGATCCTTCCATAGGCTAATTACAAATGAAAACAGGAATTCAGCCTATGGAAGGATCGCTCCACCCCCTGCCCAGTGTCACTGAAGTAAACACGGAAGATCTGTTAGTAGTGTCAGCGGGTCGGCTGCACAAAGGTATTCCGGGTGCAGCACATACTTGATACTGACACTTTACTATGATTTTTATAGGAACGTGTCGGTATCACTTTAATCTTCCACTGAGCAGCCATAGGTTTACAAACATTCAATGGCCGATTCACTAAGGGGCTGATTCATTAAGGGTCGAATATCGAGGGTTAATTAACCCTCGATATTCAACTAGGAATTGAAATCCTTTGACTTCAAATATCGAAGTCGAAGGATTTAGCGCAAATTCTATGATCGTACGATCGAAGGATTATTACTTCGATCGAACGATTAAATCCTTCGAATCGAACAATTCAAAGGATTTTAATCCAACGATCGAAGGAATATCCTTCGATCAAAAAAAGTTACCCAAGCCTATGGGGACCTTCCCCATAGGCTAACATTGACTTCGGTAGCTTTTAGATGGCGAACTAGGGGGTCGAAGTTTTTTTTAAAGAGACAGTACTTCGACTATCGAATTGTCGAATAGTCGAACAATTTTTACTTCGAATCCTTCGATTCAAAGTCGTAGTCGTAGTTGAAGGTCGAAGTAGCCCATTCGATGGTCGAAGTAGCCCAAAAAAAACTTTGAAATTCGAAGTTTTTTACCTTCGAATCCTTCACTCGAAGTTAGTGAATCGGCCCCTCAGTCTCTGTGCACTTTCCTTCTCAGACACAGTTTTATGTAGTGAGGCCCCTTTAACACTACCTATGGTACGACGTGCGATTGAAGTCATAGTATTTACGTGAGCTTACAGTTCATAATATCTGTTAGCAACACATGTACAATCCACATATGTGCCAATTATTTATAGAATAGATTTGTTACAAAAGAAAACCATAAAATGAAAAAAAGAAGAAGTCCTAACATAATGCAGGGATGGCAATGAGGAAGAGACAAACTGGTAAAATCAGTGGACATGAATGCACAATAAAAGTAGAAGTATTAAATCATACCGTTATTCTTACTGGCACTCTCTTCTGAGTTTTCTTCTAGAACAGGATGATATCTGGCACCAGCTACCACAGTTCTTGTCTATCTGAAAGTACTGGTACACTGTGACCTGGTACTGCACATTGCGTCTTTCTGCTACAGTGCACATTATGACCTCCTTTGCGTATAGAATATCTTTATATATCACAGGACTCTCTGTGCTACCTGGATGAATGGTCCAAGTAAACATTATACATTCAATGGTGCTACCTGGTCACAATGAGGGCAACAGTATATCAATGTAATCGCCACTTTGACAAATGCTGGCCCTACAAACACAGGCTGAAAATGTAACTTCAATTATTCGCATGTGTATTTATATCATAATAAAAGCAAAGAACGGTATGAATATGTGTTACGTTCACAGTACGGGTAATTTGCAAATGCAAGACAAAGTGTGTAAAGTAAGGCTACTGTAGTATCCTGCCTGGAGTCAAACCAGGGACCTGGTGTTTTTGAATTACCACTGCTCTATGTGAGCAGACAGCTAAGGCCCTGGTTCACTCCCATTGCTATACTAGTAATTGCAAATAGGCATGGCTTGGTTCAGCAGTTATCCATCTGGTCCCATGTGATCAGTATAAGCCATAAGGCTGCCTATAAAGACCCCCTGCCCTGCACTGAATCATTGCCCAATATAGGTTCTGTTTGCAAGTTCCTGGGTGCTATTCCAAATTGTTTAAGCCGTGTTTTGACCTTGCCTGTACTTTGACTATTCTTTCTGATACTGCTCTGTACATCGATATCGGTGTGTTTTGACCTGGCCTGTGACCCCGATTACTCTTCTGTCTGCTGTATCTGTACTGCCAGCTCCTGTTTGGTATTGACTAGGCCTGTCCCTTGACTATGTTTCTTGTTCTCCGTTCCTGTACCTCGTGCGGTTCCCTTGCCTGCCCAGAACTCTGGACCTCTCACATTAAGACCTGGCATCACCCGAGTAGCAGAGTGAAAGGTCGATGTTAAAGGCGGAAGACTGGGTCGCGACTGGGACCTTGGGGTTTGTTCTGGGTTTGGGATACCTATGGTAACAGCTATTTTTTAATAAAGCCCCTGTGCTCCTTTATGGAAATGTATCTCTCAGTGCAGAGACCAGCATCAGGGGGTGCTGCAGAGCCCTGTCTTTACCAGTTTCCTTAGAGCTGTGCCTATTCACTTTCCTGAACTTCCAGATCCAGGTGGGGGGATGCCTACATGCCTCCGCCAACCCAACCCTCTCAGATAAAGTGCTGCTTGCATTAAAACATTAAAAACGCTAAGACATTATTACAGGCATTTGTTTATTATTAAGAGTGTCAATGAATGAAGTTCTACTACAAATTTCACATATAAGACTTTCGGCCTTATTTACTTATGCAAGTGTCATAGTGATAAATGCATGTAAATTGCTATACCACAATGCATTTTTTCCCCACACATTTCCACCATAATTTGGGGGTAATTTACCAGTACAAAAGATAACACTGCCCGCAAGTTGATATATAATTTAGGCAAGTGTGTTTAGAAACAGTGTTGAAATACACCTAACATCTCTAGCATCATGATTAGTGATGGGTGAATTTGCGCCGTATTGCCGAAAAATTTGCGAATTTCCTGCGAAATTTGTGAAACGGCGCTGGCGTCTCGTTTTCTGACACCGGCATCCCTTTTTTTCGACGCCAGCGTCCGTTCTTTTTTGACGCCGGTGAATTTTTTGCTGGCGGCGAATTGCGCAAATTCGCCACATATTCGCGCCTGGTGAATAAATTCGCCCATCACTAATCATGATGCCCTGTACCTTCAGGATAAAGTGTGATAAGTACAATGTTTGGACATTAGCAAATTGCAGCCCTTTATGATAATCATTTATAGTATTAGAAATATATTTTATGAAATATAATTTCATTTGTGAAGCTAGTAATAATTCATTTTTTCAATGCATGTACTCTGAACAAGGCAATTGTATGTATCATACTGAAAGCATCTGGGACCACTGTTTATACATAAACCTGTCAATTTATCAACCTTAAAATCTAAACTTAAGTTGTGGAATATAATTTGTTGAAAACTTTCAGGAAATGTGAATCAGAAGCAGGGCTGCTATCAAGGGGAGACAGCTTGGATTCAAGATATCTGTTTCCAGTTATCTGTAATTATCTGTTATTCTGGAACATGCCATAGGGCTGATATACGTAGGTTGCCAGCGGGCTGTTTGGGCCTCGTTGTACTTGAAAAACAGGATGAATTTTTAATATCTGTCCAAACCTGCTCTTGGGTTTGGAGCCCGGCCAATTAAATAGTATGGGCCCTGTGATTTCTGATGGCAGACTTATCATGAATATGACTGAGGAGTACGTTTGTTTTAAATTAAAATAAATAACAGCACACAAGGCCAAAAGGTCTTGTCCATGTAATTTATGAATTCCATGGACACAAGTGCTTGAGCAAAAATTGCACCCCTTAGAACTCAGAGCACTTGCACCATGGGATTTCAGTTTTCAGTACATGCCTATAATGGTAAACACAGTGCTCTCCTGTGTCCCTAGATTGTGCATCTGAATGTTGCCCACATGCTGCTCACCACCTACCCCTGAATACTGTACAGCCACAGGCAGTGCTGTGTTTCAGGTATGCACAGCTTCATTTCCTTTGTGCCCTGTGCAGTAGTTTGTTAATGAGACTTAACTTAATATTTTCTTCAGTAATACCAGAAAATGTTTTCTTCAAAGTTGAAGCCCTGTTGGATATTACACAGCGATTGCTTGTCATAATTAGGCACCCACATATTCAGTCACAATTATATTGTTTTCAAGCTAGCAGTAGATAATACAGTGCCATGATTATGGCCAGCTAACCCTCAAAACTGAACATGTTAGTGATCAGTATGGTTTTTCCTGTAACTTCCTCAAAAAAATCCTTCATACTTGTCCTTCTCCTAGCCACTCTAGCCAGACCTTTTACTAATAAGCCCTTCCCTAAACATATGTCAAATAAGAAATAATTTTCCTTTTTTCTGGCCGCCTCATGTCATTGTGACATAGCAATAGACATAACAGTGGAAACATTTTTTGTTAAAGAAGATTTCAGGTTTTAATGATAATGTTTAAAGAAAGTTCACTGAAACTGAAATTTGGCTTCTGCAGAAATAGCCCTTACTGAATGGGGTTTAAGCTTGCTTGGTGCTAACTTGTTTTAGCTTCCATAATCCGTTTGAATGAGCATAACTAGTCACCTTGAAATTTTATAAACAAACCTTGAATTGTAGACTGCTTGGCTTCTTTTGGAAACCACTGGCACATCGTATAGTCTTTCATTTACTCTGCTTAGATCCATCAACAACAAATATATTGAAAGGCCCTAACCTGGTCCAAAAATATGGTATCAGCCAAAGTTCTGAAAGAAACAAACACCATAAATGTATGAGTTAAATGAAACAAGTTTTTAATGTGACTAGATAGGTGACTAGACTGTATAAGCTTAAAATGAGAGGAATGGGTGCTTTTTAAAACAAATCCCAACTAGGTAAAGAGTCATTCTTATGATGTTTCAATTTAAAGGAAAACTATACCCCCAAAATGAACACTTAAGCAACAGATAGTTCATATCATATTAAGTGGCATATTAAAGAATCTTACCAAACTGGAATATATATTTAAGTAAATATTGCCCTTTTACATCTCTTGCCTTGAGCCACCATTTCGTGATGGTCTCTGTGCTGTCTCAGAGATCACCTGACCAGAAATACTACAACTCTAACTGTAACAGGAAGAAGTGTGGAAGCAAAAGACACAACTCTGTCTCTTAATTGGCTCATGTGACCTAACATGTATGGTTTGTTGGTATGTTTGTGAGTACAGTGAATCCTACGATCCCAGGGGGCGGCCCTTATTTTTTAAAATGGCAATTTTCTATTTATGATTACCCAATGGCACATACTACTAGAAAAATATATTATTATGAAAATGGTTTATTTACATGAAGCAGGATTTTACATATGAGCTGTTTTATGCAATATCTTTTAATAGAAACCTACATTGTTTTGGGGTATAGTTTTCCTTCAAGAGATGCTGAATAGAAACCTGACTATAGTACCTTCTGCAAATTTGACAGCAGTCATGGCAGATAAAACAGAAACATGCATGTTCAGAGTTCTGCACTAAAGACCTTTATCAAGGCCATCCTAAAGAAACTGTATAATTTGACAGTTCAGTAGGAGAGGTAAGTAGATTCTGAGATATTAGTAACACATATGTTTGCTAGATCCGATAGTAGGCTTCAGAGGTATACTTTTTCTGGGCTTGAAGTAATGTTCTCTGAAAGGCCTTTACTCTGCTACCTATAATCTGCCCTAATCTCGTCTTGAAAGACTAGAAAGAGAAGCAGGATTGGCTTTCAAAGCAGCATCTGTCCCAAAGACCTCAACCATAGGGCTCTTCTACTGGAGACCTCTTTGTTTAACAAGACATTTTTTCTGAAAGAATCTTCAACTCCAGAAGTATTAGATTCTGTTCTAATCTATGATTTTTGATAGTTCCTGGGTCTCTGCTTCTGCAACAAGATTTAAGTGAAGACCCTGAAGAGTTTCTGCCTGCCACAAGAAGACATGATTCGGAAAATGTCTTTATTTGCATAGGAGGCTCATAACATCCAACGCGTGATAAACTGGAAGAAAGCTCTTTCCTTCTCCTTGTACCAGACTTTACAACAATGGCAAGGTAACAAATATAGTGAAAAATGTACCCCCCTTGTAAAAATATAAGGATATTATGTTACCGAGGAGTTCCATGACCATGTACAAACATGAGGCAGATGGCTCAGAGTTGACTTCTAATATCCTCATATTTTGCAAGAGGTGGTACTTTATTTATTATAATACACAAGTTTCAGTGAGTCATGTGACAGAAATTATATCACTAAACTCTGATTATAACTGATGACATCACTAAGCACCATTTATAAGAATATAATTTATAGGATATTCATGGCTCTTGTATATTATAAATAAATACCAACACAAAATAAAAATAGAGACCAACTTAGTAACAGAGCGCCCAAGAATAGCAGAGCAGTAACCCTACATGAATGTCTTCACAAATGCCACTTTGGAGAAGCAACATTGGTATTGTGTCTAGTTGATTTAATGCCAAATGAATATTCATTGCTAATAAAAGGAGAGGTAAATAGTAAGCAGTACCTAAAATCATTATTCTACAGCGGCCACAGGATAACTGGCGAGTTTCTGTAATACAAAAGAGGTAATTTACACCAGGCCCTTTAATGCAATGCCAAAAAGGCTGATGCAACCCCGACATTGATACAAAATTACTTCACCAAAGGGCCTTTTGTTTAACGCTGCTGCCAAAAGAAAGCACAAACAGCACAGACTTCCTACTGCACTTCCACATATGTGGCAAAAGAAGATATGTCCATATTCCACAGGAATGCAACTACAAAATTCACTGACACCAAAGTGACACATACAGGTACAAAGCTCACTAAAAGTGCACTCTGAGTTGGAATCACTCAGTAAAGAGGGGTTTCTAGAAGGCATAAATAGTAAATATCCCTCCACGGCAGCCAAACTCTCAATAGAAGGGTGTCAGACCCAATAGTAACCTCACAGCAAGACAGGAAACAAAATGATGTCTGTTTAGTGGAAGACTTCCTATTAAAGGTTTGGAGTGGGACAAACTCTCTTATCTGGCAGTTGGGGGCAGAGAACACTACCTGTATGTTTTTGCTAACATGAGGTGGCCTTGTAAAGGGCATTGAGATAAAAAAAACTCACAATGTTATGGTAATTTTCCTCAAAACAACGCAGTGGCTCAGTGTGTAGCCTGCCTGGCAGCACAGTGGTCCTCAGTTCTGTTCTAGCTAGGAAACCAAAAAGAGTTTAATGTTCTCATCATGTCTGCTTGGGTTTCCTCTGGGTACTCAAGTTTTGCCACACTCCAAAAGCATACAGGCAGGTTAATTGGCTCTACTGTGCGCAAATGCGATAGGGCCCTTAAATCCCTGGGGGCAAGGGCTGATGCTAGCTCTATATAAATACCAGGAAATAAAACACATATACTCATGTTACCATTTCCTAAAATGTCCAGTGTGCTATGAAGATTTTGGCACACGTACACATGCATACTGTATATACAGCTCCTATTTTGTTGGAAATTAAAATGTAGATTCTAAGTATCATGCAGCATTTTCAGTGCAGCCAGTAAAATATGTGACTATACCAACAGCTATTTAATTTTTTACAAGCTTTTAAGGGTTAATGTAGACGCAAGGGCTCCAGGTCTGGTAACCCATAGCAACTAATCAGATGTTTGCTTTCAAACAGTAAATTAGTAAATACTACCTGCTGGTTGGTTGCTGTGGGTTACTAGACCCGAGGCAAACTTTGAATCTGTGATTACATTCCAACATCAAGTCAAGCACTCTCAATTCTTCTTTCAAATGTTCTATAATAATGAAGTCATTTATATACATATCATTGTTATACTGCTGTAAAGTACAATTTTGAAGTAAACAGAGTATAGATAATAGATTCTGTTTGCTGTTTTCTGAACTCCTCACTGTTTATTATTTTTTTTTTATTATTAACATGTATTTATATAGCGCCAACATATTGCGCAGCACTGTAAAGTAAATGTGATTATACAACTACATCACACAAATTACATATATAGAATATATGGAGTAACAGACATCACAATCAATACAGGTACAAAAAGGTGAGGAAGGCCCTATGCATATGCATACAGTCTAAAGGGGAGGGAGTAATACACAAGGTGTGGGAGTGGGCAAGATCGAAGTAAGTGGGTGAGAAATGTGGTATTGTATGTGGTGTTGCGTTTGGTAGTTAAGCGGAGTGAGGGTAGGCTTCTCGAAAGAAGTGCGTTTTCAGAGATTTTTTGAAAGTAGAAAGGGTGGGAGAAAGTCGGACAGACCGTGGGAGAGCGTTCCAGAGGAGGGGTGCAGCCCTTGCAAAGTCTTGAATGCGAGCATGTGAGGAGGTTATGAGAGAAGAGTTGAGTAGGAGGTCAGTAGAGGAGCGTAGTAAGCGAGTGGGTGAGTATATAGAGATGAGTTCAGAGATGTAGGGTGGAGCAGAGTTGTGAAGTGCTTTGAAAGTCAGTGTCATTAATTTGAATTTGATTCTGAAAGGTAACGGAAGCCAGTGCAGGGATTGACAGAATGGCGAGGCAGAGGAGGAGCGGTTGCTGAGGTGTATGAGCCTCGCAGCAGTGTTCATTATGGACTGGAGAGGTGACAGTCTCTGGAGGGGGAGGCCAATTAAAAGCGAGTTACAGTAGTCTAGACGCGATATGATGAGAGAGTGAATAAGAATTTTGGCAGCGTCTTGGGTGATAAATGATCGTATTTTGGATATGTTCTTTAGGTGGAAGTGACATGATTTGATAAGTGACTGGATATGAGGAGTGAATGACAGGGCAGAATCTAGGATAACCCCAAGGCACCGGGCCTGGGGAGAGGGGGTGATAGTGGAATTGTTAACTATGATGGATACTTCGAGGATGCTACTGGTGTTATTTGGAGGAAAGAGAACCATTTCAGTTTTGGAGAGGTTTAATTTAAGGTAGCGTTGCGACATCCAGGTAGAGATAGCGGACAGGCAGGAGGAGACGCGAGTTAGGAGTTCTGGGTTGAGATCAGGAGATGAGAGATAGATCTGAGTATCGTCAGCATAGAGGTGGTAGTGGAAACCGTACGAATTTATTAATTTGCCAAGGGAGGAAGTGTAGAGGGAGAATAGTAATGGTCCTAGGACAGAGCCTTGAGGAACTCCAACAGAAAGAGGTAGGGGAGAAGATGATGCTCCATTGTAGGAGACACTGAAGGAACGATTGGTGATGTAAGAAGAGAACCAGGACAGGGCTGTGTCACATAGGACAAGCGACTGGAGGGACTGGAGGAGGAGAGGGTGATCTACAGTGTCAAATGCGGCTGAGAGATCAAGCAGTATTAGTAGTGAGAAATGATTGTTGGCTTTTGCGGTTAAAAGGTCATTAGTTAGTCGAGTCAGGGCAGTTTCCGTGGAGTGTTGTGGCTTAAAACCAGATTGTAGGGGGTCTAGCAGGTTATTGTCAGAGAGGAATGAGGTAAGTCGGTTGTAGACTAGGCGCTCAAGTAGTTTAGAGATGAAAGGTAGCAGAGAGATAGGTCGGAGGTTGTCAAGATTGGAGGGATCAAGAGAGGGTTTTTTCAGAATGGGGGTGACAAGAGCATGTTTTAGTTGAGAAGGAAACAGTCCAGTTGAGAGCGAAAGATTAAATAGGTGAGTTAAGGCTTTGATTAGACCAGGATTGGTATTGCGGAGAAGTTTTGAGGGAATTGGATCAAGCGGGCAGGTGGTAAGGTGAGAAGAGGCCAGAAGCTTTGAGACTTCCTCATCAGTGACAGGGGTGAAGGAGCACAGGAGAGACTGGGGAGTGTGAAGGGAGGGTGGTTGAAGTCTAGGGGGGTTGAGTAGTGTAATGTTCCTTCTAATAGTGTCAATTTTGTTTTTGAAGTGCTCAGCAATATCTTGAGCAGAGACAGATGTGCATGGAGGGGGTGGAGAAGGGGAAAGGAGAGTGTTAAAGGTGGAGAAAAGTTGTGCTGGTTTTTTAGAAAGGGAGTTAATGAGTGAAGTAAAGTATGTTTGTTTGGCTTGGAAGAGGCTGGTGTTAAAGGAGCGCAGGGCAGATTTGTAGCTCCAAAAGTCTGATTCTGAACGGGATTTGCGCCAGCGACGCTCAAGTGCACATGAGTGTCTTTGGAGCGCTTTTGTATGAGCAGTATGCCAAGGTTGAAGTGGTTTGGGTCTAGAACGTTTCGTTTTTATAGGAGCAAGCTCATTTAGGGCAGTGGTGAGAGTACTATAGTAGACAGAGGTAGCCACATTAGGACAAGAGATGGCTGAGATATTAGAGTGAAGAGAGTCAAAGGAAGAAGAGAGATGTGACACGTCTACAGCTTGCAAGTCACGGTAAGTACGTGTTTGGGGAATAGCAGGGGTTGAGGAGGGAGTTAGTGAGAGTTGAAATGTGAGCATATTGTGATCAGAGAGGGGAAATGGTGAGTTAGTAAAATTGGTGGTTGAACAGAGTCTGGTAAATATGAGATCCAGAGCATTACCACTGGAGTGAGAGGGGGAGTCTGAGCACAAAGATAAGCCTAGGGAGGAGGTTAGTGAAAGAAGTTTAGAGACAGAAGAGTTGTTAATGTTGTTAACAGGTATATTAAAGTCACCTAATATGATGGATGGGATGTTAGATGAAAGAAAGTAAGGAAGCCAGGCAGCAAAGTTGTCCAGAAATTGTGTAGTTGGTCCTGGTGGTCGATATATAACAGCAATGCAGAGTGAAACAGGAGAAAAGAGCCTAATGCAGTGAGCCTCAAATGAGGAGAATGATAGAGAGGGAACAGGTGGAAGAACTTTAAAAGTACAGCGGGGAGACAGAAGCAAACCTACCCCACCTCCAGGTTTGTTGCCAGGTCTGGGAGTATGAGTAAGGTGTAGGCCCCCATAGGACAGGGCAGCAGGTGAGGCAGTGTCAGTAGGAGAAAGCCAGGTTTCAGTAAGTGCTAGTAGGTTAAAGGAATTTGCAATGAAATGGTCGTGTATAGCGGTGAGCTTGTTGCAAACAGATCTGGCATTCCAGAGAGCACATGAAAGATTAACTGGGTTTTTGGGTATAGGAGTAAGTGTTCTATACTGTTTGAATTTGCTCCGGAGAGAAGGAGCTTGTGGCCGTGTTATAACTGGGATGGGGTAAGGGCCAGGGTTTGGGGAAATGTCCCCAGCTGCCAGTAATAGAAAGGAAAGAAAGACTAAGTGAGAGTGGGATTTATAAGTCCTTGGTTTGTATGAAAAAGAGGAGCTTTGTGGAATAGCTAAACAGAGTACTTTATATACTTCATGTGTGGAGAGGGAAGGAGAGGAGAGAAGAGAAAGTAAATGCCTTTATATGTATAACAGATAATAGAAATGTTTGTTAAGGTGGGAGCAACATTTCCACCAACATTTTCACCAACTTCAACCTACATGCCTATTTGAATATATAGAAAATATATTTTGTCTTGCCCTGTTTGAAATTAATGTCATTTTCATCTTCCTTATTGGAGTTACCATGTAGAACACAAGTCAGATGTGTGCAATTATTTAAACTATTTATGTTGAGCACTTTAAAGATATGAGTATTAATGAACAAATAAAAGGGTCTAAGATGGGTCTTTGACCAATGAATACGTTGTTCACTCTTTTGCTTTTAGAGGTATACAGTTTGGAGACATTCAGGCATTTCAAGGTGTTCTTTACTGTGACAAATTTTCACAAAATTTCAGTGTGCCTTACACACTTTTGTGATTCTCCAGGTTTATTTTTCACAAGACATGCAAGGCATAATATGACCTTGAGTTGTCAATATTACATGTACTCAGGACAAGTGGTCCAGGGAACAGAAAATGGCAAGCACTGTGTATACTACAAATCACTGTAAAAGAATTAAACATTTGTAATTTATGTGTATTGGAAAGTTGCTTCGAATTTTAGCAGAAATGGGGCTTGGAAAGAAATAGCTACTTTAGATTTTGGTTGAGCTAAGCTTGATTTTAGTTTTAGCCCTGTGTTAATCAGATTTTTATTGCAGATAGGGAAAAGTTTTGAAGAATTTGTGTTTTATCAGTCAATTTATTTGCTGAAAATAAAAATATATTTAAGAAAAGGTAATAAGCATAAAAATGTTATCACCATATCACAATGTTGCACTGCAGGCACTGTATCATCTAGTCTTTAGGAAGGGATATAATGATATGTTTTAGCTCTAATTTCTTAGTAGAAGCATTCCAGTAAAACAGAATCGTTTGAACACTGTCATTCTGTGGTTATGATGCTGTAAATACCCCACTTGTGAGTTTTCAAAGCTCTTTTCAGAGTGAGATATGTCTTTGCACAACCACAAGGACACATGATTAGGCAGGAAACGAAACATCTGTTGTAACCTGATAAATAATGAAATTATAAAGTATAGAAGAACATATTCTGCATGGGAAAAGGAGATGCTGCATTGTTGATGGAAGGTACAATGTTTTATGGTGCTATTTTGTTCAATGGTAGTTCTGCATAGTAACTTATAAAATCAACAATAGAAATGTTATAGTTAACTACTTCTATTTTTTATGAACTACAATTTAATAGCCAGATCTTTTGTTTATTAAACTATATGCTTGCCAAAGAAATATGAAACAGGAAAAGTAGTCATGCCTTTTTTCACCACGTGCTTAGTAGAACTTAGTAGGACCCAATTTTCCCTACCCAATGTGCACTGGAAACAAAGTTCTGCAGGGACCCCCTAAATAGACATTTTACGATTTTAATTCCTTTGGATTTCATTTAAAACTGTTCCTGCGTGAAAAGATCATGCAAATGACACGGTTGTAAAATGTTTAAGAAACACAATGGAACACTTTCCATGAAAATATTGTTTTAGTACTGGAGCATCCTTGCTAACATAGTTAACTTAAGTAAACTTAAGTAAATCCACAAGAATAACTAAAACATTTTATTGACTAGAGAATGAACAAACTCTTGTTAAATATAAGCCAGGTAACAGAATTAGAAATGTAGGAAAAAATGTGTGAGAAAAGTATTTCCCTGTGTACACGGAGGAGAAAATAAATTGCCATTTAAACATTTTTCCATTGCATGAGCACATCTGATTCATGAAAAAAAACACAAAAATGTGTTGACTTTTCCATTTTTAACCTTGTTTAATTACTAGGGAGTAAAACGTAAAGGATCTGGAAGGAAGACTACAGTGATTAAAGCTATAAACTTCAATAATAAGAGTGAACAAAAGTATGGTAATGACTGCATATTTAAATATCTACAATGTACAGTACTTTCTAGTGTTAACTGCCTCTGATAGTAGAGTTAATATGGACCCATTAACTCAATGAATGCCAGGCTAGTCATTCACACTTTGCAGGGTCATATTAAAACACGTTACTGATGGGTAATGCCTGCAGTCTGTATATAGTTCAAACTTGTAAGTATTTCAATTTGGATTAGAAAATGTATCCATGTTGAGGTGTATATATAAGGACACCTGTGTTTCAGTAAGCAATCCAGGAAGCCAAAGTCAGTGATGACGTGGGTGTAGATGGAAGGAAAAGTTAGAGCAAATGGTAGTTGATAGAAGGATATTATGTGAGGTTATCAGGAAGATCCCTTGACCAATCAGGAAACAGTTACAACATTTTTTTCCTAGAATGTAGGCCTTGTGTGACTGAATATTAGCCTTGTTTAATATGCTCATTCAAATAGGCAGCTGGTTAACTTACAGTTGCCATGATATGTGTTTTTTGGTCTTGGGGCTTTCCTATATTTATGGGGCAGGAAGGAAGGCAGTAGTTAATGACTTATGTCAGCAATACAAAAAGTGTATTACATTTGATTTGATCATCTCTGGGCTTTAAAGTTAATCTATCAGATTCAATTTATCATAAATAAATTGTAAACCCAGGATTAAAGTTAAAGGAACAGAAACAGCAAAAAAATAAAGTGTATCAAAGTGATTAAGATATAATGTACTACTGCCTTGTACTAAAAGTTTTGTGTTTGCTTCAGAAAGACTATTATAGTTCATATAAACAAGATGCTGTATAGCCATTCAAGCTGGAAAAAAGGCACAGTTTACATAGCAGATAGCAGATAAGCTTTGTGTAATAGAATGACATTTTACCAGGCCATTATCCTTTACCATTATCTGTTATCTGCTATGTAACCTGTGCCTTTTCTCCTTTTTCCAGCATGGTTGGCTGCCCCCATAGCTACGCAGCAGCTTATCTAAACTATAATAATCTTTCTGAAGCAAACACAGAACTTTTACCAGTACAGGTATGGGACTGTTATACAGAATGCTCTGGACCTGGGGTTTTTCCGTAAACCGAACCTTCAGTAATTTGGGTCTTCATGCCTTATGTCTACTAGAAATTCATTTAAACATTAAATAAATGCAATAAGCTGTGTTTGCTTCCAATAAGGATTAATTATATCTTAGTTAGGATCAAGTACAAGGTACTGTTTTATTATTACAGAGAAAAAAGAAATCATTTTTAAAAATTTGGATTATTTGGATAAAATGGGGTCTATGGGAGACAGCTATTCCGTAATTCGGAGCTTTCTGGATATCATGTTTCTGGTTAAGGGATCCTATACCTGTACAAGGCAGCAGTACACTATATCTTAATCACTTTGATACACTTCATTTTTTTGCTTTTTCTGTTTCTTTAACTTTAATCCTGGGTTTATAATTGATACACTTTGGTAAACTTTTACCATCACATGGCAGCAGTATATTATATTTGAATCACTTTCATTTTTTGGCAATACTGTTCCTTAAATGCGGCTGTTTTAAAATGTTAGTAGAACACTAAACAGGTCAAAGTTACTAATGAGATCCGACAGTGACTATTAGTCTCTTTATTAATGTTCACTCTCTATGTTTGTCAGATATCACGGTGAGTCTGAAGGTATTAGCCTCCCCCACGCTTCCCACTGAGCTGTGCCCTGGAGATGAGACACAGCAATCCCAACTAAGGAATAGCAGGAGTGCCGGTGAGCCCACACAATACTAGGGGGCCGATTCACCATGGGTCGAATATCGAGGGTTAATTAACCCTCGATATTCAACTGGGAATTAAAATCCTTCGACTTCGAATATCGAAGTCGAAGGATTTTAGAGCAAATAGTTCGATCGAAGGATTATTACTTCAAATGAACAATTAAATCCTTCGAATCGAACGATTCGAAGGTTGAAGTAGCCCATTCGATGGTCGAAGTAGCCCAAAAAACACTTCGAAATTCGACGTTTTTTTACTTCGAATCCTTCACTCGAAGTTATTGAATCGGCCCCTAGCAGTCTATGGAATAAGGACTTTGCAAAGACAAAGTCAGGAACAGGCCGGGTCATACACAGGTAAATCAGGAATCAAGTGTCAAACCAGGGGTAATCATGAAGAGTAGTCAGGAGCAAGCCAAAGTCGTAATCAGAAGTCTCTCAGAAGATTTTCAGAAATTTCTCAGAAGTAACAAAGGCTCAGTGTCAGTAAGACAATCACCTCCCATTGAGCCTAGGCCTGAGCATCACTTTAACCAAAGAGCACCTGCACATGTCAGAACGTGCGCCTACGTCCGAACGTGCGCATGCGTCAATGTGCACATGCCCACCAGCAATTGGCGCGGGCGTCAATACGCCAGCGTTAACGCGAGCCTGCGCCGGCGCACTCTGTACTTGTCCTGACAATGTTACTCTTTTGATCAGGCTACAGGCAGATAACAATGTGTTCCTATATGAGAACTTTCTGTGAGAGAGCTAAAGACTAGCTGTGTACTGTACTTGCCCTTTCTGATACTAAAAGATATATGAGAAAAGTATGCTGGTTGGAGAATTGAACATTAGCAAGAAGGATGGATACAGTGAGAATGACAATGGGCATTTGTATTCAGTGTGTGTAGTAAAGAGTGAAACAAATCCAGGTTAAGAATAGTGGTTGCTGGAGAACTATAAAATGTTAAGAATTTGATACAGAGAATTGGCAAGACTGGTACTAAATCCACTGACGTTGATTCAAACAAGGTGTCACATTCAATAAGGGGCTAATAACCTATCCAGAAAACAAGTTAATAACCACCATTACTGCACTACCTTTGCAGCAGGGGGTTGGAGTAGCAGAAATCTTCAAAGGTTCAAAAGTCATAAATTTGAACTTGGATCCCCAATCTCAGACAGGTAGGTTTGAGTGAAAAAGAGGGGATATGAAGGACTGGGGGAAGGCAGTTGGTATCTCAATAAATAAATAAACTGTTCAAAGCCAGGGGTTCTACTTTATTGATTCCCCATCTGTTCTGAACCAAAACTACCAACAATTTCTGGCAGAAGTAGGGATACACCGAATCCACTATTTTGGATTAGGCCGAACCCCTGAATCCTTTGCTAAAGACTGAACCGAATCTGACCCATAATTTGCATATGCAAATTAGGGGTGGGAATGGGGAAGCCATTTTTTACTTCCTTGTTTTCTGACAAAAAGTCACGCGATTTCCCTCCCCCACCCTAATTTGCATATGCAAATTCGGGTTCGGCTGGGCAGAAGGATTTGGCCGAATCCGAATCCTGCTGAAAAAGGCCGAATCCTGGATTCGGTGAATCCCTAGGCAGCTGGAGATCGGAAATTGCCACCCAAGTTAAATTATTACTGAAGAATAATGTGTTAACGCTATATTGTTATCTGACATTTATCCTGATCTCAAAGGTTGGAATGAAGAATTATGCCCCTTGTAATATTTAAAAGAAAAAAGTTAGTTCTAATTCAAGTATGACACATAACACATCCTTGTAGCCTGTGGAACAAATAGTGGTTTTGCTGAGCTTGTTTGTTCTGATAAGCATGAGCTTTGCTCTGTCAGTGATAACCTGCAGGGGATATGTGAATAAAACTGCAGTTGCACAGTGTACTGTTGATAATGGAAGAATGACTCACACAGCTTAAGTGAGACAGGGACTAACAAGCATTAAAAGGAGATACAAGTCAAAATGTCACAGTCATCTACAATATAGAAAATATACAGTACATGGCAATCATCTGACAGTGTTCAGCATGTCATAAAGTGATAATTCTTGTTGAATAATGAGGTTACAGCAAATAGGAAAATGTACTATAATTGAATTAAACAATATATCTTTGTATCTACAGGGAAAATGTTGTTCTGCTGACCCTTTCATCACATCTAGTTATTCAAGCATTACAAATTGGAATAATAAATCTTGAAGCTGATAATAGTGGTAAGAAAATAGAAGTAAACACAAAATAACTGGAGGTGTATAACAGTATTACCCAATGCTGTTCTTACCCACAATTTCACTTTCCTTTCTGTCTGAACATGTTTTTTATATATATATATTTGTTTCCCCACTAAACAGTACCCCCAAGTCCAAGCTGAAATCTGTTTTCTAATTGGCATGGCTGCCTCTTTAGTAATGCTCCTGACTCCTTTTTCTATGAAGAACTGAGCTCCTCCAGGCATAAATGTGTAACTAAACATAATAAATATATAATTTATTAAATTAATACATTCTTACATAGTAACAATAAGAGTATTTTGCCCCACATGGCATTCAACCATTGCCCTATGATTAAGTACCACATGGGGTGTAATGATTACTACTTTAAAAAGTATCTGTGTCTGGAAGGGTTTAGATCATGCTATGAACTGTTTACATGGTTTCATGACTGCATTTGCTGAAGGGCTTGTGCACCTCTATGTGATGAGTTATACTTATTTCTTACTGGAACTTCAAAATATAATAATTGTTTTCTTTGTGACACATAGGAGCAGATCTAAGGTTCGAGTGAATTTTCGAAGTACATAAAGTTTGAATTTCGAAGCAATTTTTTGGATACTTCGGCCATCGAATAGGATACTACGACTTAGAATTTACTTCAACTCGAAGTAAAAATCATTTGAATATTCGACCATTCGATAGTCGAAGTACTGTCTCTTTAAAAAAAACTTAGACTTCAGTACTTCGCCAAATGAAACCTGCTAAAGTGCTATAATAGCTTATGAGGACCTGCCAGAGCATGTTTATAAGTTTTTGGGTATCGAAGGAAAATCGTACGATCATACGATAAAATCGTTCGAACTGTGTGATTCGGCGTACAATCATACTACGATCGGAATACGACCGTACTTCGAGTTCGAATGTCGGAGGATTCTATTTGATGGTCGAATTTTCGAAGTATTTTCCACTTCGAAATTCGACCCTTGATAAATCTGTCCCATAGTGGCAAATTCACTAACCTGCGGAAATTCGGCAGCTTACATCGCCACACTTCGCCAGGCGAATTGTATTCTACAACACACTCTATCACAGTTGCATTACTGCTTGATCTGAAAAAAACCTAAACATTTCTGCATTAAGGTATCTGATCATAATCCACCCACAGCAGTTATGAACAGTGATGTCCTCTGATAATATCACACCATAATCACAACTATCATCTCAGTCCCTCTGATATAATAGAACAAATGTGCACCAACATTGCAAAGGCAATATGGACTCCATCATCTGCTTTCTGGCCCTATTGGCACAGCACCCCCTTCAGAAAATTTGAAAGATTCCTCCTTTTCTTACCCACAAAGCAGCTAAATGTTGTCAATTCTGTTGCCATTTCCCATCCTGTCTACAGAATCTCTTCTCTGTATTATTTTCGCATTGTTCCTCTAATAGTTGTGATTGCAATGGATACTATACTATTAGAATGATTTCAGGCTACAGGCACATATGTTACCACAAGAAGGAACTGCCTCTCTCTTCCCTTTTTGTCAAGCTTTCATTATCACCGAGGGGAGTTGGGAAATTCCAGACCATTTCTTACCGTCTTATTTTATTAAATAAATACCTTTATAAAAGATTAAAAAGTAATCCACTTAATGTTTTTCATGTTATTACTTGCTAAACAAACACACACATCTGTACTTTCTATCATTTCAAGACTATTATGAGTCACTGGCACCTTCTCACTGAAAGCTGATGGTTGGGGGCCAATATGGTAGGTAAATAGCCATTCATTAAAAATACATTTAAATTAAAGATGGTTATTTTCAGCAGGTGAAAATATGAACGCTCCTGGGAGAAATTCATTTATATATAAATATGAGGATATTGCTTACATTTATTATAATATTATTGCTTTTTAAGTGGTTCCAGACACTGCATTTTCTATCTTCAGATTATGTAGAGCATTTAACTGGGTGATCTATAACAAATGTATTTGAAATAGATTTAAAATGATGAGGAAATAAAAAGTCTTTATTGGAATCTTAAACAATATGAAAAATCAGATTGGGAATAAAGAAAACACATTACAGAAATAGACAGTTACATTTTTATTAGTTTAATTCTTATTGATATACCATTTCTATCATTTAAATATCCTGCTGTATAATGTTAACAGATAGAGAGGCAATGATAGAAAACTTTTTATGTTGTTTTATTACGAATGTGGTTGAATGGGACGTGGGCGCTCTCATCTGCATAGGAGAGCATCTGTTATCTAAAAAAAACTATTAAAAATATTATACTAAGATGCAAATACACACTGTATTGACAATCAATAAAAAAATTTTGAAAAGAAATAGATTTAAAATGTATGCAAAAAGTAAAAAAAAAATGTAGCCCTCTGCAAAATGTGATTCTTGAATTTTGGTACCCATTTGGTAGTGTGAGGTGTACTCTTCCTGGAACCTAGACTTATCTGCCCTGGTCATCTATGCTAACACCTCCTGAACAGCTATAACATCTAATCTGCCTATACCATCTAGTGCTAGTCCCAGAACCATGATAGTTTTGTTCAATTTTGTGCATTTTATCACTTTATGGGGCAAATTCACTAACAGGCGAAAATTCGCCAGCGATGGCTTTGCGCACATCGAAATACTTTGCCAGGCGTAAATTCGCCTGGACAATGCTAATTCACGAAGATCCGAAGTTGCGCACGGGGTACTGTAGGCTGGCGAAATTATGCCAGTGAAATTACGCTCAGTAGTTCGAGGTTACCCTAGCGTTGGCTAATTAGCATACCGCGTGCAGTTAAAGTACAATGGCCGTCCGTATATGCTGCAGCAAATACATTACACTACACAAGGCCAGGGAACCTTAATAAAATTATATAAAAGTTGTTATATTGCCCTACACATGTGCCCACAGTATAGTTTAGGTGCCATATGTAAGCAAATGTAGGGGGGAAGGAGGATACCTGAAAAAAAAATGTACAATCTTTTTCAGTCTATCACCCTTTAAATATGAAAAAACGCCAGCGTTTTTTAGGACTTAGAAAAATTTTAAACTTGTTTTTGAGGAAGTCCTATCTCTCTATTGCACTTCGCCTGGTCTGAGGTGGCGAAGGCAAGTCTGGCGATAGAGGTAACGGTCAGTAAAAACAAAAACTTAGTGAATTTGCGTAGTAACGCTCTTTCACCAGACCGTAAATTCGCATGGCGTTAGAGATAGAAGTTGCGCCATTGCGTCATTTCTCCTTGGCGAAATGACGCCAGCGAAATTATGCCAGTGAATTTTCGCCAGCTTTAGCCACTTCACCCTTTAGTAAATTTCCCCCTATATGTCTTTCCCTTTACATGTCAGCCTCCCACCACCACTGCTAGATTTGACATACATTTTCTTTACTCTTCTGATAACATTTGACACATTTTGGGGTCTGCGTTTGTTGCTACGTGTAAGCCTCTGTTTTTTTTATTGTCTAGCTTGTTAAATCCTCATAGTGGCTTAGCATATTGTCCTATAACCTTGGATTCTGCCCACAATAAAATACAGATCACAGCAACAATACTACTTTAGAAACTACCGGTACTTAGAAGATGAAAAAAGCTTCAGGTTTATTTGTTCTACCATGGTCAAAACCACAATTTTACTGCTGCTCTCTTAATTTCCTTCTTAGCCACAAAAGCATTAAGTTAATCAAAATATATTTTTGTTCTACAGATTTCTTTTCACTGTTTCTTATGGTAACTTGCATCTGTGTCTAATCAGTGACCAATTAAAACTGTTGCCTGGCATGTACACACAGCCTACATGTCATCCGTGCTTGATTACAGTGCCATTGTTGTACAGCTGTGGGTTTTTGCCAGTATACAGAAATTTGTACTTTCTTCTCTCCTTCCAGATCTTCCTGTGCTGCTTTACTTGCAAATTTGGATTTACATGTCTATTCGGTTTCATATTTTATTAACCATCATATCTCCACCTGCTCTTGAGCACATCGCATTCTAAGAATGATCCCTGTCTGGTATAGCTCTTCGCATTTATCTTGCATGCAGCATTTCTTACAGCTCGCTCCCTAGTCATCAAAAATATATAACCCCTGCAATTAATGTAACTATATCTAAACAAAGACTGTAGTACACAAGGGCTGTTATACCAAAGCTAATTAACTCTCCCCCTTCACAACCAATCTCTTTCAAAGTACAAATATATTCTATATTTCTAACAAAAAAATATCATTAATTAACAATTCCCTGATTAAACGTTTTTCTAATAGAAGAAACATCTAAGCTTGTTCTTTCTTATAAAAGGGGGAGCAGACATAATCAAAACTAAACCAAAGGAATTTTGGCTTAGCATATCTCCCAACAAAAAGAAGAAGAAACATGAATGGTTTAGGAAAAAACTCACTGATTAAAATATGTACAGGATATGCAAATTGAGATCATGGAGACAAGGACAGCAAAACAAACTACCCACATTTTTTTATACATTCATGGCATATTAAAGGAGAAGGAAAGGTGAAATCACTGGGGGTGACAAAAGTTAAAGGGATACTGTCATGGGGAAAAAAAACAAATTTCAAAATGAATCAGTTAATAGTGCTGCTCCAGCAGAATTCTGCACTGAAATCCATTTCAGAAACTGTATTTTGATATTTATAAGGTTTTCAAACTTGGACGAAATTGTTGTCTATATTGTCACAGCTGGAAAGCTTGAACCGTAAACTAATTGTATTCTATATTGTCAACATTGGTTGACACATACCAAGTCTGCTCAATAACCTCTGAACCTTTAAATTGCACTATAATGAAAAGTAATGTGAACCAATTCTGTTTTGCTGTACTGCCATCTAAAAACATCTGTTTCTTTTTTTCCTTCTCTTTTTTTTTATTCTGATGTCAAGTGTCAAGTGGTGGTGGATGTTGCTCTTAACTACCTGAATAACAGAAATAAATTACAGTAACTATTGCTTCTGACCCTGCTAAGCTTTGTTTGTTAAAAAGTAGTCTGTAAACATCTATTACAGGCATTATTACGACTTACCATCAAAATTGACTTCATCAAAAGGGGGAAACGAACTCACATTTAGTATTGTGCTACAGCTTAAACAGATATAAATCATTATTTAATATTCAAAGTCAGCGGAAGCATTTCATAGTGAACTAACATTCATTTCTGCCTAGCGAAACTTTGTTAGTAGTTACGGTCAGATCACATTGAATAGGACTGGTTCATAAAGGTCATATATATGTCTTTATTAGAGATGGTGCAAATGCTTGAAGTGGCCACTTATTATTAAAAATGTCAAAGGAAGCAAAATAAAGGCAAAATAGACCCTATATTGTACTAGACATGAGTCCAACCTAAAAAAAATGTGGCATGCCCCTCAAATGGTAAAAAGAAAAGTTGAAACAAAAATGTTTAATACACCTTTTAAAGACAAGCCCGCTTTAAAATATGAAAAAACCCCAGTGTTTTTTTAGAACTTTTCCATCATACAGGATATGATATCACTGATATAAGATTGAGGAGGATGTAGCTTCATCTGATCAGTTCGGCATGTCTAAGCTGGCGAAGGAAACTGGAGAAAAAGGTAACGTTATGTAAAATCCGCACTTTAGTGAATTTGCAGAGTAACGACAACACTTTCAGTGGATTATTATAGTGGGCCCAACAGAAAAATCTTTTAGGTATCCAAAAACACTGGGAAGATTACATCTTTTTCAAACATATATTGAAATTGCAGATTAGTCAGGGCCCCTTCTGCTTTCTATGATCCTTCACCCACCAGCAGTCACATGATCTACTTCCCCAGTTGGGAATATGATTGGAAACTAAAGACAACATTTCACCTGTGATCCTATGTATTTATCCTTGTGTCATATCAGTGTTGACAGGGGATGTGTTTGGCCTCACATTACAAAGGGAGGGTTTACCCGAAAACATTGATGATAATGTACTTGTGGAAATAAATAAGGTCAGCTCCCCTGCCATCAGTCTTATGATTACAAATTTTGGCTAATGTCATATGAGGCTGATTGTTGGCCTGCGATTATATGCAGGCCCAGAATCAGCCCCTACACTTGCATTAACCTTGTTGTTCCTTGCTGCGCCCAGAATCGTGGCATTGGGCTGGATGCAGGCATACATGGTGGAGTGTATCCCTAAAATGCATACTCACATTTCTGTGCTGAAATTCGTCACTTATGTACGCACCCAGGCCGACGCAATGGTTCCAGGTGCAAGCAAGTAGAAGGCTGATGCCAATTTAAGGGATGATTCTCAGTTTGCATTTCTCCGCAGGCTGAGAATCAGCCCTGTGTGGTATTAGCCTTACAATACCATTAGGAGTAGTTACTTTGATCCTGGGAGTTAGCACCACTACTACATTTACCAAATTTTAGGTGGTACAGCTGTGGAACCTGATGCTTTCATAACTGAGGCCTTGTCAAAATGAGCAATGCATGCATCAACCAATACAACATTGGTCATTTGTTCCTACTTTATACATAGAGCTATATAAACCATATCTGACAAAAGTATTCTCCAGAAAAGTACGTTTTTTTGTGTGTTTTTAATTTTTTTAAAACAATATCCATAGAAGCAATTTTCAAATATGCTATTAGCTACAATTAATTTTAATCTAAGGTTTTGCTATCTAATGTGATATATTCCTATATTTTTGATTTTTTTTTAATCATGACTTTTATATGGTTTTGCAAGCCAGCAAGGGCTAATGAAGTTACATCCTGCTCTGTAATCCTATTTGGGTCAGGGCACACAGGCAGATTCAGGGAGATTAGTCGCCCGGCAATTTACATTTTAGTCGATGGGAAGGCAGGCAACTAATCTCCCTGAATCTGCCTGTGTGCCTGACCCTTAGAACTGTTGGACTGCAGTATCTTATCTCTGATAATGGCAGATACTGAAGTGTTGATATTAGAATTTGTAACAGAGGTCAGAGGGATTGTGTTCAAACAACAGTGAAAATCATTTAAAATGTTAAGGTCACTCTGACTTTGCTGAACTTGTTCTAATTACATGTATAGGCATAAGTATTATTTAGTTAGTTTACAGTTCAGATTTAAGAAATAAGTATAAGATATAATTTTTCCAAATCCTTTAGTTATGTGTGATTCATTTAAAAAGCATAATTCACCAGCCTTATACCATTTTACCAGCCTTATATGTATTACCAGCATTCCATAACTAAAGACTTTAACCTGAAACTAAAGGTTTTCAAAACATTTGACTACATTTTCTTTAAATAACCAGAGTGACATTTTCTCTTATGTCGATCAAATAAACTACTGGTTTCCACACTCTCCATATATATATATATATATATATATATATATATAGATATAGATATAGATATATATATATATATATATATGTGTTCTGGGCGTCCGCACTCGATCTTAGGTAGAGTAGAGGTGCAAAATCAATATTCATAATATGTAGTAGTAATGGATCAGCACACTCATTGTAGTAGTGAATTAAGTGTTTTATTGGTAACACAGCATTGTATCTGACGTTTCAGTCCCACCTTGAGAAAGATCCCCAGGTGGGACCGAAACGTCGGATACAATGTTACCAGCAAAACACTTAATTCACTACTACAATGAGTGTGCTGATCCATTGCTACTGTATGTATATATATATATATATATATATATATATATATATATATAATGCAATATGACAGCACTCCAAGGATTTTACACAAGGTGAGGTGTCAAAAACGGTAGGTTTTTATTAAGTCCGACGTTTCAGTTCCATACTGGAACTTTCATCAGGGAATACCGGTAATAAAAAACTTACCTTTTCTGACACCTTACCTTGTGTAAAATCCTTGGAGTGCTGTCATATTGCATTATTTATTTTTTCCTTGGATTAGCACCAAGCAATAGAATTCTTAATGAATCAGATGAAAATTGAGCGTAGGACTGGCCAGATATGGGATGACTTTGACGTAGTTGGCCAGCTCAAATATATTGCAATATATGGACAAACAATCCCTGTTTTGTTTAAAGGGTAAGGCATTTTTCAGTAACAGTATGCACAAAATGTCGCTGTCTTAAATATATTGATAATGGGTTGAGTGCAAAATGTAAATAGCTGCTAATAACTAATGTAAATAACTGCTGGGAGCCGGCACGGCACGCCTTATAGGTTCAAAGTGCCTGGGTGCAATCTGCAAATAGTGAGATAGGTATCCAAAAATAGGCAAGCACTCACAGGTCTTATGTGGAGAAAAAAGCGGTGTTTATTCAGCAAAAAAACTGCTAACGTTTCGGCTAGCACTCTGGCCTTTCTCAAAAACTGCTAGCCGAAACGTTAGCAGTTTTGTCAATGAATATATACACTCACTTATGGGGTTATATACCTGGGTGCAGTTCAGAAACTGAATATCCACTTGTAAAAAAAGCTGATGTACACCAGGATTTATCTTTTGATCAAATAAATAAGTTGTCTCTATATATATACTATATATATATATCACTGAAACGTTGGAACCAATAAACCTACATTTTGTTTGCTGAAACCTTTGCCTCAAAACTTCTTCAACCCCTATAATTAAAACAACAGTGAATGGTTTAAAACCTGGCGTCTACATCTAGGTTAGCCCACTGCTAATTATGCAAAAGACAAGCCACGTGTGCATGAGAGGCAAGAAGACTTAATTTTTGCTATTCAAAATCTGAAGGAAATATACCTTCCTTCTTTTACTGATATATCAGATAATCAGCTAAAAATGTGGTATGTCTCCTAGAAAAAAATGTTTAACCCTGCAGAATTTCAAAGACATCCTTGCATAGAACCAGTTTCAAATGGCAGTAAACATAAAGAATTATATTTTTTTGATGTGAAAGAATACATTTAATCCTCAGGTCCTGCCATTGTTGAAGATACTTACAACCCCCTACTAGAAGCATTTACATATCTACTTGCACCTATATAGATCCTGACAACGTGTTCAATGTCAATGCACCAATCCAGCTTGTCCTGACAAGCTACACATAAGTGCACTCTTGTTTACTTCCCATTGACCTGTTAAAATGTTTAGCTAATACACCCTCTGTGTACTACTGTTCCCAAGGTGCTCAGTAACTTTGCATTTCAAACACTGAGGTTTCTTCCTCCTGCACTGGCTCATGCAAAGTTACACAGAACTAACCTGGCTAGCTGCTTTCCAGTCAATTTGGCAGCCTTCCAGTTGATGTGATTGGTGTGGCCGAAACATGGCTGAATGAGTCGCCTGATATCATAATAACAGTGGCTATACTTTGTTTCGGAGGGACAGAGACAATAGAAAAGGAGGAGGGGTATGTCTATTTGTTAGGCAGGATTTAAAAGCTTATATAAAGGAGGAGGTTATGTTAGAAAATGAGGGAGCAGAAGTCTTATGGGTGGAGTTCTTCACTATGGATGGGCGAATTTGACTCGTTTAGTTTCGCCAAAAATTCTCCGCCGGCAAAATGTCGCCGACGCCAATTAAAAACTATGGGCGTCAAAAAAAATCTTGTCACGTGGCAAATTTCTTTTTGACGCGCGTGTTTTTTTTTTTACGCGCTACGCTATACAAGTCTATGGCCGTCATTTTTGCGGTGATACAAGACGAAAAATTTAGCCCATCCCTATTCTTTACCAATTGTAAAGAGTCCAGCAAATTAATTGTAGGAGTATGCTATAGACTCCCTAATGTAAGTGAGGAGGAGGAGGAGGCTAAGCTCCTGGTGCAAATAGAAAAGGCTGCTAGTTTGGGTAAAGTAATGATAATGGGGGATTTTAATTACCCCAGATATTGACTGGAGCAATGGGAACAAGTTATAAACTTGTTGCATTACAATTTTATGGCACAGGTTGTTGAACAGTAACAATTTAATATAATTTTAAATGACAACCATTTCTGTTCTGTGATTTTAGCTAAATCAGTTATTTTCTTCAATATATACAATAGAGGAGTCTGAGTTCCCAGGCTCACTTCATAGCTGCACTGATGGATTAGCTCAATCTAGTCAGTGGCTGACTCAAGATATGATTCATAAAGCTTTAATAAAAATGTATGTAAACGAAGCACCAGGGCCAGATGGCATACACCCCAGGGTTCTAAGATAGCTTAGTTCAGTTTTAGACCGCCCCCTATTTCTGGTTTTCTCAAATTTGCTTTCATCTGGTATGGTACCTATGGATTGGAGAAAAGATGATGTAATCAATATTTAAAAAGGAATTACAATCTCGGCCTGGCAATTATAGGCCAGTAAGTTTGACATCAGTGGTGGGCAAATTATTTGAAGGCTTGTTAAAGGATCACATGTAAAATTTTGTCCTAGTGAATGGCATTATGAGCAGCAATCTGCATGGCTTTATGAAGAATAGGTCATGTCAGACAAATTTGATTGCTTTTTATGATGAAGTAAGTAAGATGCTGGACAGTGGGGGGGGCAGTAGATGTGATCTATTTGGATTTTGCAAAAGCATTTGATAACGTGCCCCACAACAGATTGCTTTCTAAACTAAGGTCTGTTGGGCTTAATAAAGTTGTTTGCACATGGATAGGAAACTGGCTGCAGGATCGGGAACAGAGGGTGGTTGTTAATGGTACATTCTCTACTTGGAGTAAGGTTCTTAGTGGGGTCCCTCAGGGCTCAGTATTGGGGCCACTTTTATTTAACTTGTTCATTAATGACTTAGGGGAGGGTATTGTAAGTAATGTATCAGTGTTTGCAGATGACACAACACTATCCAGCCAAATTAATTCCATCCAGAATGTGGCATCCTTGCAACAGGATCTTGACAAACTGGCAATCTGGGCAGCTAAGTGGCAAATGAAAGTCAATGTGATTGAATGTCAAGTCACCTGGGATGTACAAATATCCAAATAAACTTGGCTGTAGCAAGCAATGCCAGTCAGCAGCATCAAGGGCAAATAAGATCTTGAGCTGTATTAAAAGGGGCATAGAGTCACAGGAGGAGGGGGTCATTCTTCCACTGTATAGAGCACTGTTAAGGCCCCATCTAGAATATGCAGTACAGTTTTGGAACAGGGCACAGAGAAGGGCAACTAAGCTGGTAAAAGGTATGAAAAATCTTAGCTATGAGGAAAGACTGGCCAAGTTGCGATTATGGAAGATAGCTTATAGTACAAGTTGATCCAGGGTCCATTTTGGAGTCAGGAAGGATTTTTCCCACCTCTGAGGCAAATTGGAGAGGCTTTAGTTGGGGGTTTTGCCTTCCTCTGGATCAGCTAGCAGTTAGGCAGGTTAAAAAATGTTTAAAGATTGAACTTGATGGACATGTGTCTTTTTTCAACCTAACATACTATGTTATTATGTATTATCAGTGTCCTTGTAGGTGACAATCTTAGTGAAAAATGCTCTTGCATTTGTAATTAAGTTTCACTTTGAAGAGCATTTGAGCTTAATGGAAGAGTTGTATGGATATGTTGATATGCACAGCTATGAAGCATGCAGCTTAAGAAAGCCATTGGGAATGAAAACCTTGACAAAAGGTGCTCAATAAGGCAGACAGCTCGCTGATTACATGGTGCTGAGAGGAAAGACTAACACTGTGGCTCAGTCAGAGGATACTGTTAAGGCCTGCTTTGGAAAGCCTGAGATTCTTAAATTGCTTGATACCAAACGACATGACTTTGAGCTAGGATTGCCACCTTGCCGGTATTTTACCCTCCTAGCCGGTAAAAATTACTCTTGCTCCCAATGTTATTAATAGGAAGGAAAGGTAAAAATATGCAAAGGCCGGTATTATTTTCCAGAAAAGGTAGCAACCCTACTTTGAGCTAAAATAACCAACAGAAGTTGTTAAATCACCTTTATGTTTATGTAATCACTATATTTAAAATATTATAATGTGTGCTAACTATATGGTAAATAGTAATAGTACAGTAATATTATTAATCAAAATAGCTTAAAAAAAGACACTTAAGAGATACTTGGTTGAATCTAAGTGAACTCGCGGAATTCACTTTAAGTTTATTTGATCCTTGATTTGACTCTTGACTTTAAGCTATATGGGAAACCTCAGGACCTCAGTTTAAGGAACCTAGGTTCAAAGGCAATATCATGCAAGAGGTCTAGGCAGAATGAGTAAGTCCAAATAGAAAGCTTGAGGCAATAATTATGTATATATATTATTGTATATCTACACTTTCAGGAACAAACAGTATTTCTGAACTTTTAAGGCTTTAGTTAAACTGTTTTTTCTCTTGATGATTAAAACAAGGAAGCACCAGAAATGCCTATGTGGGCTCCCTTCTGGCAAACAGAATGAATCATTGTTTAAAGGAGAACTAAACCCTAAAAATGAATATGATTAAAAATGCCATATATTATATATTGAACTTATTGCACCAGCCTAAAGTTTCAGCTTCTCAATAGCAGCAATGATCCAGGACTTCAAACCTGTCACAGGGGGTCACCATCTTCGAAAGTGTCTGTGACACTCACAAGCTCAGTGGGCTCTGAGCAGCTCTTGCAAAGCTACGTTTAGGGGTCATTGCAAATTATCAAGCAGAAAATGAGGTTTGTCCGTAATATAAGCTGATGCTACAGGGCTGATTAAATTCTGATGCTAATTGCACTGATTTCTGTGCTGTCATGTAGTAATTAATTACTAATCAGCCTTATATATTGTGACATTTCTATTCTATGTGTACTGTATATTGTGAGTTGGTCCCTAAGCTCAGTAATTGACAGCAGCACAGAGTATGTGCAGGGAATCAAGCAGAAAAGAACATGGGGAGCTACTGGGACATCTTTTGAGACACAGATCTTTACTGCTAAAGGGCTGTGGTTGCCTTGGGCTGGTACAACAAAAAACATAATGTACAACATGTCTAGCTACTTCTTTAGTTAGGCTTTAGTTCCTCTTTAATGGACACTACATTTGCTGGAGTTTAATAAATCAAGAAAAATGAATTCAATTTTAGTGAGCCTTTTGCCACTGAAAATCCCAGATTCTACTCACTCTAAGGATGAGATTCCCAGTAATCTTCTCAAAGCATCCAGTCTGGCACTGTTCACTCAAATAAATGAAGCATAGATATGTAAATAATAAGGCTGTCTGTGTACCGTAACTGGGGTTAGTTTGCATTTCCATCGTAGAAAAAAAGCAAATGAAAGCCTTTATGAAACCAGTAAGTAAGGGATCAAATACACTTATAAAATCCAGCCCTCCCTCTTCTTCTATCAACATACCCCATTCTGTTTTCTAGAAAGAAAACTTTAACACAGTTTATTGAGTTATTATTATCTGTTCCTGCACCGCTTGCCTTGAATTGAAAAATCATAAGGGAAGATAATGAGCTGCAGAGATCTGCATTGTGTGTGGTTATATATGCTAGATTAAGATTTTAAGAGTGAAAGCATAATGAATTTAATAGGTTCTTATCTGACATTAGGTCCAGCAACTGTTAATGTGATATCTGCCAGTTGAGTTTAGTTTAACATCACCAGGTACATTTTAGTCTTGGATGACATTTTCTCTGAGTAATTATATATACGGTGTGTGGGCTTGCACTTACAATAGTGGAGATAGAAATGAAAGGCTGTGTGAAGATAAGATGAAATGCCTACTTTGTATTTGCGTCATGAACGAGAATAAAGCTTCTATACTTAAAACTGCATTAGTAAAATATTGCAAGGGGTAATTACATAAAAAATCAAGTCATTTTTAGCAAGGTCTCCTTGCCAGCGCTTCAATATAATTAATATCAGGGAAAAAAAGCAGTTTTTTTCCTGCAGAATAAATTGCTGGTTGCACTAGCTGTTGGAGCCCCTAATGTCAAACACAGATTCAGGAGGGTATAGGTGCCTTTAATTCCAACCAAAATAGTCATTAACAAATGGGCCAGTAGATGATCAGTTTGCAATATTCAGTTACTTGTTTTGCAGGCATGTTATGCGCTAGTACCAGTTAAATAAAGTATCCATAAGTCTCGATAGAAAGCATCTATGAGCTAAGTTGAAAGCATCTACTCCTAATTAGAAAGATCTCAAATAGATTGTTCATTCATTGGATAGATTCATTGGATATTGTCATACATTAGGTAGAGCATATTGTGGGCCCAAGGCATAACAGAATACCTGCTGCATTTCTAGGTGGGTAGATGCAAGTAAAAGGTGAATGATACATTAATGGTGCAAATAAGTGTCAATTAGCATGTCTAGTGCTCGTCATGACCTGCATAAATGAATCCTTATGTATTTTGGGGTTTTTAATATATGAATATTCAATAAAGTGCCTAATAGTCAACAGCTGCACAGACAAGACTTTAGGGGGTATAGTTTAGCTATGCGTGGGACAAGACTTTACTAGCAAAGCAAGTTCTCTCCTTTTTTTCTTGTTTGTATAAGTGCTTATATATTTTCCTGTCTACAGAGGTTAAGAAATATTTATTTACGTATGTTTCTCTTTATATATATAGCACGTGTGTGTACACAGCACTTTACATTTTTACAATACACAAATAGTACACACAGGGTGACAAACATTGCAATAAAATAAAAATAAATATGCACAGTAACACAGATTAAGTGGCAAAAGTCATAGTCCCATCCCACATCTACAGTATATGTGGGTGCATAGAGAAGGCAGTACCTATCAAGAGCATGTTACTCCAAAAAGCCTAAAAGTATGATACTGTCTGATTTTGGGGAGAAGAGAGGGAAGATAGCATACCTTATACTTGCAGCTTTTTTCTCAGATTTCCAGAATCATTGCAGGCACAAAGGGGCACTGACGAAATTGGACCTCATTTGCCAAAATGAATGCAATTGTGTGTTCTCTCATGTTGTGTAGTTAGTGGCAGTAGTAGTGTTTGATCACTTTTTGCAGTGTTTAAAACACTAGCAATGTGTTGCAGGTTTGGGATGCATTGCAGGGTCCTTGATTATCACCCGTAACTCATGACTGCACATTCTCAGATGAGGTGAAGCACCCATTCACCCACTGATGTCACCTGGAATCAAGCCACTGTATAAGCAATTATAGATGTCTGTGTGTCATAGCAAACAGAGCAGAAATGTATGGAAACAATTAGCAAGGGAAAGAGTGAACATCTGCTTTTAACAAAGAATTGCAGCAAAGCAAATTATAATAAAATTCCATTACTAGTGCTTACCGGTACTAGCTAAAATGTTACTATGGGTTTTGTTTCACTGAATCCCCCCCCCCCCAGAAAAATTCCTGTAACATTATTATTCTCTCCTTGCCTTTCACATCAACTGATGGGATTGGAGCCCTCCCCAGCCCTTGGTGTCTATCTAAGAAGCTGTCCAACCATGTTTCGAAGATATTGGCAACATGGAAAAAAATTTCTATGAAGAACAGTTGCATCATAGTGGAAAGCTTTTCTAACAAGTAGGGCAATGTATATGCAATTGCAGAGCTAAAATATGCCTTAAATTCAATGTAGTTTTGCCACCCCATTGACTCTTGTGCATTTAACAAACTTTTTAGGCAACGTGCAACAGACCAGTTTTTTCATAACTATTGTTAACTACCGTAGTTCAACTAAAGCATTGACGTTTTCAATCTTGGAAAGCAATTTGCATTTGCAATTGGGATTTTTTTAAACTACAATATCATAGATTTCTCATCAGTCTCAAAATCAACCTTATAACCGAGTTCCCCAAGTTTACTGCTTAGGAGTCATTTTAGACTCTGTACTCTCATTTATTTTCAACATTCAATTGCTTAATAAATCATGCAACTTTCACCTTAGTAATATTTGCATATATTCAGCCCTTCTTCACACAAGAGAAGGCCACATTCTCATCCATGCCCTCCTCATAACCCATAAGGGAGGTTATGTAATAAAAGGCACTAAGTTTGCCAAGGTGCAGTAATCCATAACAACCAATCAGCAGGTAGCATTTATCGGTCACCTGTTTAAAAGCAAATATCTCATTGGTTGCTATGGGTTATTGCTCCTGGGCAAATGTAGTGACTTCTATTACATATGGGGATAGACTACTATAATACACAAGGAAAATGAATATCCTGTAAATTACTGTATATCCTTATAAATGGTGCTTAGTTATGTCATTGGTTATAATCGGAGCTTAGTGATGTCATTTCTGTCACATGACTCACTGAAACTTGTGTATTATAATAAATAAAGTACCTCCTGTTGCAAAATATGAGGATATGAGAAGTCACCTCAGAGTTCCATGACTTGTATAAGAATACTCGGCCTTCGGCCTCATGTTTTTATATGGTCATGGAACTCCTTGGTATCTTATATTATTCTTATATTTTACAAGAGGGGCACGCTCATAGAAATGTCTTTTAAAAAAATGTCTTTGATTTTTTACATACAGGAAGGGGATATTCACACAAGATCTTTATAGGAAACCTATTACTTGTAATAAATTATTACACTATAAGAATGAATTTGCAGAATAATGATCGTTCTCCTGAGAGAAAATTCACCTGGCGAAAGGGTGTGAAACTTCATTAGTGCTGAGTTCTTTCGCTAGCGAATTGTCCTCTACACCTGTTACTAAATTGGCAATGTCCCTGCGGATTGTCTTTCTGGCAAATTTTCGCTATCCAGGCCACTTCCCCCCTAGTAAATTTGCCCTATAGTGTAGCACAGAGTGAACTGTTAATGTCAGTGATTGTTTTCGTGCTCCCCTTTACAATTATCAAACTTGTCTTCTAACATTATAAAGCTGTACCAATGCATCTATTCTGGTAAAATGTTTCTCTGCATATGTAAACTGTATTTGTATGCCCTTACTCTGTAATGCGCGGAATGAGATAAAAATAATAATACACTGCATGCCTAAACCTTCTTTTAATGGGATTATAAACACAACAGGAAGGTGATATGGACCATGTAGCCACCCTGCCAGCCAGAAGAAACAGTCCTTAGACAAAACAAGAACTGCAAGCTTAACCAGTAATCCAGAAAGAGAAACTTGAGGAAGTAAAGCAAATACTAAATAAATATACTGTACTTTTAACTCTTAATATTTTTATTAGTCAAATGCATTTGGGAAATTAAAAAAGTATGGTAGAGGCCCTTTCAATCGGATATTTCTTAAGTCCTTCCATCTGTAAGGAAACATATCTTCTGTCCACCTGTGTACCCTGAGAATATAGCTTCTGCAGAATGTTCCAATTTATCTACCCATTAACATTAGAAATCAAACAAGAAGCATAAGGTTGAATCATTTGCTCCATTTGCATCAAGTGTTTGTTTAGTGGGTTTGACTGGCTGGAATAAGTATATACAATCATAAAAGAAAAAAAAATACTGTAAAGAGCTTTTGCTATTTAGAACAGGCAAAAAATCCTGTCAACTATGCCATAGAGCAGGGCTGTCCAACTGCCGGCCTGGAGGGCCATATAAACCCCCTTTATATGGACCTCCACATCAAAGTCTGTCTGCTATGTCTGTTTACTGTGTGTAAAATTTAAAAGGTATCGCTACAGAGATTGACTGGCCCCTGCATTGTTTAAACTTTAAATTAATACTGTAATCCCCTGTATAGTTCACACCTGTGACCCCCCTGCATTGTTCACACTTGTAACACCTCTATTGTTCACACCCCTAAAACCCTGTACTGTTCACACCCGAGACCCAGACTGAAACTGCCACATTGTTCACTTGTTCACACTTTATTCAAAATGTTAATGGGGCACCAGCCCTGTGTCACTGTATGTAGTACATATTAGACTGATCCTGATTCCTGTCTCCTGCTCTGTTCTGCCTTCCCTATGCTCCCTGTGTGTGTTATACCTTGGTATTTGTTCTGGGGCTTTGTTAGCAATTGAAAATTATTGTTAGTGACCCCTAAGGTATTTAATCATATGCTGGGGTACTGTATTATACACAGGGGAGAAGGAGGCATATGGATTTATGGGTATGTCTTATATGACTTAGCTTTTTTCACATATGAGTGGCACCCTAGGCAAGAGCTTTACTCAGTGCCCCCCCTGTCCTGCATTACCATTTCCCTCCTTACCATGATGGTTTTTAAATAAAGAGAGCAAGAAAGTGTACAACATTTTTTCATTTATATTACTGCTCCCCATACCTGTACCAGCAAGCCCAGCAGCCATTCATCATACACCCTGCCCATACCTGTGCAAGCAAGCTCAGCAGCCGTTCATCATACAGCCCTCCTGCAGCCATCATATTGCCCCCAATCTTTACCTGGGTCAGCAGCAGCCAAAAATAAATCTGATCACATCATATTGCCCCCCAAGTATTTTTGTACCTGACTGTGCCAGCAGGAAGCTTCACACTTTACAGTAATAGAAAGAATGTCTTCAGTTCAGTGCAACTGTGCAAGGCTGAGAGCAGCGACATGGACATGGACATGGTCTTGTGGTAACATGGGTGTGGTTTAAAGTGGGTGTGGTCTAAAAACAGGGAGTGGCTAACACTGGTTTCCATTATCGGCCCTCCATCATGTAGATTAGAAAAATGCCGGCCCTCGGTACCATAGATAGGGTCAGTGGCCCCCATTTGAAAGTTGGAAAGAGTCAGAACTCAGAAGAAGAAAGTAAATAATCCAAAACTATATAAAAAAAAAACTATAATCCAAAATTCTAAAAAAAAGAAAGAATGAAGGCCAATTGAAAAGTTGCTTAGAGTTAGCCATTCTTCAACATACTAAAAGTTAATCCTTTAACACTAAGGGGGTTATGTAATTAAAGGCACTACGAGGGGAATGTAATAAAAGCCGGTAACGGAAAAACTATTCGTAATGCGCCTTTGCGTGAACAAATTTTGCTTTGCGCAAATTTAATATAGCTTTTGTGAACCTGGAAACTGTTTAGGGACCACTTCCGAAGGTGGAAAATGGTTTGCAAATGTTATTGTTTGCAACTCTGCACAGTAAATGTAATAAAACTTCTTACTGAAAAAGTTGTTATGTTTGCTCCAAAAGATTACGACACCTTCAAGCACTTCTTAAGAGTGCGCAATTACAATTCGCAATGCAATAACAGTTTAAGGAACAATATTACATTGCGAGATGTGAATTGTTATTCTTATTGGTTCGAATTGTTTCTCTCTTTGCAACTTTAATTACATTCCCCCCTAAGTTTGCCCAGGGTCAATAATTATAACAACCAATTAGCAAGTAGAATTTCATGGTCACATGTTTAAAAGCAAACTTGGCGCCTTTTATTACATATGGGGGTAAATGTGTATTGTAAGTGTACTTTGTATTTATTTGTAGTGTCTCCCATTTATTTTATTAATTTACTGTTCTGCTGTACAGTGCTACATGCACAATTAGCTCAAAAGGCATATGCATACATAGTGAAGACAGAAAGTTACTGTCATTTCTTATTTCCATTAACATACTGGTTCTTTCTATGCAGTATCCAAAAAATGAGCCCAGTTCCCTGATTACTTGTATGCTCCAATGTTTGCAGCCATATTTTGTCAGAACTAAACAGTATTGCTGCATTCTGCAGCTTTCTTTTATTTCTTTACCTCATAACGAAGAGAATGTAAATTAAAAAAAAAAGAGAAATGAAAGTAATACAAAAGAGTCTTCTTTCCCCAGCAATATTTTGTACCAGTCCTTTATAACAATGTTTTAAAATCTGTACATTGGCTTTATATGGTCCAGGGGTCAGAATATCTAACTGTTCAGCACACAGTGAATATACTGTCAACTTTAGGCAACCATACACTGTAGAAAAATAACTTTAATATACTCGGGCGAACTTATTCGCCAGGCGCAAATTTGCTGCGAATTCCCTCGATTCGCAGCCGGCAAATAAATTTGCAAAACCGCCTCGAAAGTTTGCCAGAGTCCAAAAAATGGACAACGCCATCAAAAACTGACGCCAGCATTAAAAACCAGATGCCGTCGATGTTTCGCTAATTTTTCGCCGATTTGCGAATTTCACAGGAAACAACCCAAATTCACCCATCACAAGTGCTTGATAATATTTGTGTGCGCTGTTAATGTAAAAAAAGAATCCACAGATCAGATTATATATATACTGTATTTAAACCAAAATATTTTTAAAAAAATTGGAAAGTATATGATCTTTCAAATTACATAGATATGGAGTAATGTTTTTTTACTTATTTAACCAAAAGTCCATGGTTTTTATTATCATATGACCTTTTTATTTTGTTCTTTATTTATTTTATATCTGCAAATTAGAAACACACATCTCTCTGTGTCTAATTTGGGGGCCATATTTTGTATGCTCAACATATATTCTAAATCCAAAGATTTATACCACCGGGAGAAATATAACAACACTGATAAATCGAATCATTTCCATATTTGGCAGATGTAACTAAACTGTTGGGCAGGACCCATAACAGGGTTAAATTAAATGGTTAGGGGACTAGTTATAAAAGAACTAAAGACATTTTTTTTATGAGTTTTGTATACAGATTCCCTGATTTTCATGGCATGGCTGTAGACACAGCCATTGGGTGTTGACTTTCTAGTGTGGCAAAATAATACCTTGTGGCACTAGCGTTATAGGTAATGTCAATCTAAAAAATAATTTTTACCTATTACAAAACAACATAATTTTAAGCAACTTTGCAATACACATTCATTACAATTTAATTTATAAGACAGCTTTTTATTTTGGGGTTAACTTGCCCTTTAAAGCTCATTTACGCTAGTGATTCCATTGCTAGTTAAAAATATATTAATGTAGTCGCATTACATATAGATATATAAAACTGTATGTGCTACTTAGCAACGATAGCGAAAGGATTAAAGATAAACATTGTACTGGAGGAATGTGTCCTCTGAGGTTAATGTTTGTTTTCATATACCCTTTTATACCCTCAGATTAAATCAAACTAAATAACCTGAATTATTTGCCCTACTTTAAGAATCCTTTCTCAAATCCTCTTATATACGCTTTTTACAGTGAAAATCATTCTTCCTATTAATTAGGTGTTTTTTCTTTACCATATGCCTGACTGCAAGAACGTAAGTAACCTTTTGACATTTAAACAGGTAAAACGCCTTTTTCAAACAGGCAGAGTTTAAGCATTAGTTTATTCTACGATAAGAAGCTACAGAGTTGCACTGTTTACCTACGGCTTCTCAAGAAATGTCTTGCTAGTTTCCATCAAGGAATGCTTGACAGCCTTCTCCTGTTAGTTACATAAACCCTCACGCTATATTTTTATTAATGTTGGATATATCAGTATCAAGAGCAAAGAATGGCATGTAGAAGTTAAGATAGTGTCAGTAGCAGAATGCAAAATATTTTCTAAGCTGATAAGTATCAGCTGATACTGATATATCCTGCAGACTACTACCAGAGCAACACCTGTATGTTGTATAGGATCTGCCAATATGAGACTGTCCATTGCTGGTCTGTAGACATCCATCAGATGAGATACTCAGAGGTCTGTCATCTTCAGGCTGTCAATAGCTGCTCTCTCATGATGCAGTGCAGCGACCTCTTTATTGGATGGGGCATCAAAGAGCTTGACCCATGGGTCTCGCTTTAAACCGTCCAGACGCTACTCTTAAACACTGCAGTTGTGCTAATCTGATGGTATTCAAAGTAACCTAGCTGTATGCCTCTTGCAGAAATGCAGTGGCTACAGACAATAGGCATAAAGTGGCCATAAAAATATTATTTGGAGAGTAAATAAAAATTCAATCTATAAAGAATAAATAAGAGAAATTCTGCATGCATCACACCACAGTGATTTATTTTTATTTCTTTATTAAGAATACTTGAGCACAGTCTTTTTAACAGTAACTTTAGAATGAGTGGCTAGCCTCCCCTCTAAGTTAAATTCGACAGCAACTTTATATATTCTCTGGGGCAGATTTACTAAAGGGCAAAGTGGACGTCGCTAGCAAACAACGAAGTTGCGCAAAGTTTTCGCAGGCGAAAATTCGCCCTTTAGTGAATTTGCCCCTCTATCTCCGAATAGTCTCTGGTACTAGTCACCTTATGTTCTTCTGTGTAGCATATTGCTCCTTCATGTAAACCTCTTTGGTTTCTAGTATCAACACACAGTGCTGAAATTATGACATATAATGTTAAATATAACAGCTGCCACTCCACAGGTAATCAGAACATGCCCCAGCCAGTTGCAGAAGCTCCATAGATCCAACACCATATACTGTATAAGCATTGGATTTACATTTCACGTTTTGAAAAAATATGTTTGTAAAAAGTGTTACAAATATATAACAGCATATGTAAGAAATTATATTTAACTAAGGGAATATTAGAGAACAAGACTGCTGTAGCTAAGCTGCAGCGTTTCACTCCTAAATAATCATCTTAATCTCCCTTTCCTGCTTCTTTCTCTGTATCACCCTCTGTACATACTGTATGTTCATCTCTTTCATTCCCACTCTGTTCCCTGTTTAATGTCTTTTTCTTTTTTCTACAATGCATCCCTGGCATTTCTCTTAGCTTTCATTGGGTGTTAATTTCTAGGGATGCACCGAATCCAGGTTTCGGTTCAAGATTCGGCCTTTTTCAGCAGGATTCGCAGAATCCTTCTGCCCGGCCGAACGGAATCCTAATTTGCATATGCAAATTAGGGCCTGGGTGGGAAAACGGGTTACTTTTTGTCATATGCAAATTATGGTTCGGTTCGGTCTTTGGTTGAATCTTTTGAGAAGGATTCGGGGGTTCAGCCGAATCCAAAATAGTGGATTTGGTGCATCCCTATTAGTTTCTGATTCAGCCATTGTTATTTGTGGTCTACTTTAAACTACCTTTGATTAATACTGTGCAGAAAATCAGTTGTGCAAATGCCCTAAAACAAGTACCTTCATCTGGCATTTCATGTATGTATGCCAAACATTTTTGATCGGCAGATCAACAAACACAGAAAACATAAACAAGACCTATTATTTTTATCCACACAAGAATCGTCTGCCTTGCAGGCATGTTTGAATAAAATGGATTCTGAAGAAGAAATAGAGGTACTTTGATTTGTAGTGTATGTGACATTACAGAGTACAAGATAGCTATTATGCTTCTAGTATTATGATGAAAATGTAATATTCCGTCCACTTGGAGGGTATGGACTACCTATCACCAGCCTAGTACAATGCACTTCTGAGCACGACAGGGTAGGATTGAATGGGAATAACAGTGTATTCATCCCCTATTTGAGTTGTTAAGTGTGTCAATATAATTTGTTCATGATTCATATTTATTTATTTACTTATTAATTCATTCGAAAAAGGCAAGATTGTTCAGGAATGTGTGGATCTTTAGTATGTGAATTAAGCCAAATGCAAGTGTAGACTGGTTCTGTATTGTCTGCATTTTTTTTTTCCAAAAAAAGTATTATATAATAAAGAGCTAATAGCACATACCCTTAAAAGGGACCCGTCACCCAAAAAATGATTAAAAATCCTATTTTATCACATTAGTCAAGCAATTACACTATATAAATAATTTTTATCTTGTTTCCTTTAGTCTGGGAATTCATAATTATGGCAAGCAGGCAGCAGCCATTTTGTGAACACTGTTATTAAAACGAGCCTTGCATCATCTCAGAATCTTGTTTTTACACCAGAATGGGGGACCCGATGTCTATCCCCATGCCCTGGCTACACAATTAAATGGTAAAGAGAACAGGGGAATATGTAGAGAGCAGTGACATCTAAGAAGTGCTGAATGGAAAGTGAAAGTGATTGTCTGCCCCGCCTCTATGCCATGGGCATAGAGGAGGGGCAGACAATATTTGATCTATTTAATACAGTTTGTAATCTAATCCTCGATGAAGCATGTGCTGAATGCGAGCAACACAAGAGAGTTCTTACACTCTCAGTGAGATAGACAAAGATTCCAAATGCAAGCCAGAACAGAACACAAACTAATCATGACAACCAGAAAAAAACAGATTCAAAAGAAAAGCATAAACGAAGCAAAGATTATAAAAAATGTTAGTTTACAGAGGCAAATTATGAAACTTATTATGTCAGAGTTTAAAGCTAAAATGAGGAAGGAAAGTACAACACCAATGTATTATTAAGTAGAATGGTCCCTTATGGTTACAGATATTCTCATGGAACTGAAGCTGTTACTTCTAGGCAAAGGGCATCAAGAAGGAGTTACTGACCCATAAAGCTATGCTGGGTTATTTGCTTCCATAAGTAGGGTAAAAGAAAAGTTTAGAACAAGGTTATTGCTATGATACATAAAGGACATACTTATTTTGAGGTGCAAAAAACAGCAAAAAAGTTCAGCACACTTTGCTACCAATATCAGCTTATTAAAACAATAGTAAGATGAAAAATGCTCCTTGTAGTTTTACACTGCATAGCCAGAACACCAATGGGGCAGGTGCACTGTGCAGACCTGTACCTGCTCGCTTTTGTTCCTGGCTTGAATAGACACAGGCTCTAAATAGGCATTAGAGAAAAGGGTGTGTAGGAGAGTATGTCCGTTAAGAAATTAAATATGGCAGGGTAATATGGCAAGACACATACAAATGGCAAATTGAGCCGGAGAAGAAAAATATATATGGAGGACAATTCCACAAGGAAGAAGAAAGTAAAAGGGAAAGAAAGCTCTTAAGGGCGTAAGAGGTTGATAACAGTATCAATAAAAAGTTTAACAGATTAACAGAAAAGATGGCATGTTGTGAGGTGAAGTTATTTAAGGAGTAGATGGCACTTGGGGCGGTGGTGGTACAAGGGGTAGTAAAAGGGGGTGGAGGAAGAGGAAATAATGACAGATGGCCACAGAAGGTAAATGTGGGGAAATGCAAGAGAGTGGTACGTGGATAAAGAAAGTGTGTCAGGGAACAATGGCGTATTAGAGGAGCAGAAGGTAATATTAACAAAATGGCACATTAGGGGAAAATAGCACAGAGAGGTAAATAAAGTGACAGAGAAATGTTAGTTAACAACGGTCATAATGAGAAATTGGGAATTGCTATTAAAAATACCAAAATGCAACTGTAGACCAAAAAATAAAAGAATAATGACAGATGATAACGACAGGTAATTTGGTTATCAGGTTGGAATAAACGCATAGTAAAATAGAGAATGGAGTGCCAATGTCCAATGTCCACTGGCTTTCTCTGTAAAATGTGCTTGAGGTATCTGCTCACATTGGTATAAGCGGGTCGGACCGCGCAGCAGCCTGGTCGGACCGCGCGGCCTAGGGGTGCCCGGAAAAGAAATCCGGCGCTGATTATGGGGCAGATTTATCAAGGGTCGAAGTGAATTAGAGGGAATTTTCGAAGTAAAAAAATTTGAAATTTTAAGTAATTTTTTGGATACTTCGACCATCGAATAGGCTACTTCTTCGACTAATCGACCATTCGATAATCGAAGTACTGTCTCTTTAAAAAACTTCGACTTCAATACTTCGCCAAATTAAACCTGCCGAAGTGCTATGTTAGCCTATGGGGACCTTCTGCAACATTTTTCAACTTTTTTGAAGTCGAAGAAAAATTGTTCGATCGATGGATGAAATCCTTCGATTCGTTAGATTCGAAGGATTTCATCGTTCGATCGGACGATTTTACTTCGACCGCAAATGGCCAAATTCATGTAAAAAAACTTCGACTTTGATATTCGAAGTCGAAGTATTCCAATTTGATGGCCGAATTTCTAAGCTTTTTCTACTTCGAAATTCGACCCTTTACTTGACTGGACTCACTGGGGCTCATTTATAATCGCTGTGCAATTAGCACCTGGGCAGTAAACAAATACAAGAGTCCTCTGCACTCAACCCATTATCAATCTATATAGGACACTGAGACATTTTAAAGAAAAAATTAAAAATGTCCTAGTTTCCTCGTGAAGCAACTTCGGGCGACTTTGGAAAACGAATCTCTCCGAGTGCCATCCTGCTGGCGATTTTCATTTTAGCCAGCTGGAAAGAAGGGGAGGCAGTTTGGGGAGATTAGTCGCCCCGAAGAAGAGAAGATTTGTTGCCGGGCGACTAATCTCCCTGAATCTGCCTGTGTGCCCTGACCCTAAAGGCTTTCAACTTGCTTATTTGACTTTTAATAGAGTATGCACTGTATATGTTATATATCACACAAATACTAATCATTTGATACAAAACTAAATGTGTTTCTGTCTTGAGACTGTCATTCAAGTTCTCACTGACAATAATACTACAATGAGTTGGAATAAACCCATAATACAAGACAATAAAATGGCATATTTGCTTTTGGGAAGGTTTATACAGTGTTCAAAACTCTTATCAAATTAATTCCATGTTGACATATATTGCAGCCATTGTGAACACAATAGGAAGCTAGATTGCAATAGGCGGCAAGCCATTTCAGCAAAGAATAATCTACTGACGCGCTCATTACACAACATTAGCCTTACCATCTGTGACAAGGGATAAGGCTATACAATTCTGACATATTTTCCCCCTCACTCACTGATGCTTTATTTCCAGGAAATAACAATTTTATTACTCTTTTTGTTTGGTTTGTTTTTCAGATGAGTATATTCAGCCCCTTAACATCATGCAGATAATACATTTCATAACAGAGCCCTGCTGTGTGCAATATATATGTACGGTATGGGATCGGTTATCCGTGTATGTGTGGTTAATAGCTGCTGGCTCTTAACATCTACTTGGGGTTTGCATAATATCCTATCCTATAGACACAATGTAAGATAACAATGATTACCCTATATTTTTTTTTCCTGTGTTTGCTTTTTATCAGTAAACAAGTTATTGAGTGGTTAGTATAAAATAAAAATAGAGAAGTCAGATTTGCATCACAAACTTGCACATTAAAACATACCAGAAACTATAATTAACAAGCCAAAATTAACATAAACAAAATCAACATGTGATAATATATTCTTCAGCTGTCTCTTTGTTGCCTTTTTTTTTTTTTTTGCCTGTTACTAAAGTGTGTAGCCAATGCCTCTCTTTCTTTGGCCATGCATTAACTAATCTTTCCATTGTAGTTTATCAAGCTGGTAGACCAAAAATTTTGTCTGTTATACAGGATCTGTTCTCTGGAAACTCATTATCTCTGAATTGTTGAATGAAAATTGTCTCCCATGGACTCAATTTGAATTAAATGATTTAAAATTTTAAAGCATATTTGCTTTTTCTCTGTAATAACAGTACCTTGTACTTGATCCTAGCTAAGATGTGATTAATCCTTATTGGGGGCAAAACAACCCTATTGGATTTATTTAATGTTTAAATTATTTTTAGTTTTTCTGAAGTTACAAATTACAGAAATATTCCATAAACAAAAAAAACCTCAGGTCCCGCATTCTGGATAACAGGTCCCATACCTATAATATGTAATGTACTTGATTATAAATGTATTTCCTTATTTGGATTTTATGTAAGTATAGTAAGCCCAGCTGGTGTTCATCTGAGGTTTGGAAGCAGATGAGTCCTAAAAACTTTTTGGAGACAGTGATCAAAGGATCATAACCTGTTAGACACTATCCCTTCTGGACAGAGGGGCTCAAAAGGCATCTTCTTTTGCCAAGAGAGAAGTCTGATATCAGGCTGCTGATTCTCCAAATATGGCATCATTCCATACCTGTAGATTATAGACAGTAAGGGGCAAATTCACTAACCGGCTTTGCGCACATCGCAACACTTCGCCAGGCGTAAATTCGCCTGGACAACGCTAATTCACGAAGATCAGGGTACGCAACGCTGGTGAAATTACGCCAGCAAAATTATGCTCAGCAGTTCGAGGTTACGTTAATGTTGGCTGATTAGCATACGGTGTGCAGTTAAAGTACAATGGCCGTATATGCTGCAGCAAATACATTACACTAACAAGGCCAGGGAACCTTAATAAAATTATATAAAGTTGTCATAATGCCCTACACATGTGCCCACAGTATAGTGTAGGTGCCATATGTAAGCAAATGTAGGGGGGAAGGAGGGTACCCTTTAAATAGGAAAAAACGCCAGCGTTTTTTGGGACTTTTTTTGGGAAAAATTTTCAACTTTTTTTTGAGGAACTCCTATCTTCTATTTTGCACTTCGCCTGGTCTGAGGTGGCGAAGGCAAGTCTGGCATTAGAGGTAATGGTCAGTAAAATCAAAAACGTAGTGAATTTGCGTAGTAATGCTCTTTCGCCAGACTGAAAATTCGTCTGGCATTAGAGTGTGAAGTTGCGCCAGAGTCTATCTTCTTGGCAAAATTACGCCAGCGAATTTACGCCAGCTACTGTTAGTAAATCTGTGAAGTGCCGAAATGGCAAATTTTCGCCAGCGTTAGCCACTTCACCCTTTAGTAAATTTCCCCCTAAGAGAGCAGCATTTGTTAGAGAAAGGGCACAGTTACAACTTTTTTTTAGAAGTTAAGAAAACAGTGACATAAATATTTATTAGCCAGTTTTATATTGTAGACATCAACAAAGTCCTCTATTACAAACTTAGTAGGTATGCAAATTTTTCAGGGAGTTACGAGTGGTGGAAGTGCCAAGAACAGAACAGAACCATTTCCTTATGGTTAAAGTGAAAACGCCTTTGTCTATTCTTGATTATACTGCACTCTTTGATGCAAATATGCTTGTATTTTTTTCCTCATCTTGTATATAATTATGCTTTCAAGGAAGTATATACTGTAGGTCCTATGTTATATAATAAACTGTAGAAATACAGAGTTGCAAATATGTAATATTCTAAATTCATGCTCATCTTTGTGCATGCCCACCTCCATTTACACACAATACCAAAATAGATTTGTAGTTTTTGCCATTTTAGTGCTTGTTTTCACCTTCACCTCAGCATAACCTAAGGCTGTTATTTGTGGATGGTTTTTGTACTTTATAAATTCAGTGTTTTTACCTTGACCCTCCTTCCATTTGCAGATTAAGCCAACCAGGTCATCAATATGCAGATATAACAGACATGAAGAATGCTTGAAGGAACAAACCAACTATACTTAACAATATGCTTAGCAAGAACAATTTGCATTATTTGTGTTTGAGCTTTTCTTGTCTTGTCAGACTATAAATTATTGAACAGATCTCGTACACATTAAAATGACTGAAAAGCAGATAGCATATTTAATTAATAGTATTTTGAGAACTTCTTACTGCTTAAAATTAGGGATGCACTGAATCCACTATTTTGAATTCGACCAAACCCCCAAATCCTTCATGAAAGATTCGGCCGAATACCAAAACCGAATCCTAATTTTTGTATATTCCACAATATTATCCATATAGTGTATGAGAAATCCGAATATCCGTATGAAATGTAGAGTCCGCAAATTATCACAGCCAGGTAAAAGGATGCAACCAAGGTTCCAAGAGATGAAACAATTAATTCAGATTATCCAGCCCAGAGACAGCAAATTATACAGAGATCTTTCAAAATGTGCCCACAGGTTATATGTCCTTCCTTCTCTCCCTCTCTTCCTCTGCTTCTCTTCCTCTTCTCCTCAGCCACAACCAGCTCCATTGTTATACTGTTTCTATGCTATTGACCCAAATGGGGAATGGTTCTGATTGGCTGATGACAAGTTAAACAGGAAAAACAGCTAATTTCTTTAGATGTCCCTTTTACCAATAACAACTATACAAACAGTTCCTCGTTGTAAAGTAAAAGACCCTCTCCTAATGGTTTCTCAGGGTATGTCCCACCTATTTACATATCAGTTATGAAACAAAGCATCCTATCTTATTTTTTGCATTTTATTACAAGACATGATGGGCTCCTATGAAGTAGTCAGGAAATAAGAAATGTGTATTCATATATACATAGGTCTACATATATTACTATACTAATTTGCATATGCATATGCAAATTTGGATTTGGTTTGGCCGGGCAGAAGGATTCAGCTGAATCCGAATCCTGCTGAAAAAGACCTAAATTCGGTGCATTCCTACTTAAAAGTATATCATAAAAAAAAGGTACACCAAAAACGTTGTCAGATGTTAAGTCTAAAGTCAGTTCATAAAGAAACATCATAAAAGAATCCTATGCATCGGGAAATATGCACACAGAAAAGTGACTATAATTTTTACAGCATTAAAGTGAATCAGTTATATCCAATGCAGCTCTCATAACTAAACAATAATATACCGTTAATAGACAGAAGTACATCATTTTAAGGGTTATGTAATAAAAGACAGATTCATGGAAAGTTTCCCCAGGAGCAGTAACCCATAGCAGCCAATCCATAGGTATTAAATAGTCACCTGTTTAAAGTAAACATCTTATTGGTTGCTATTGGGTTATTGCTCCTGGGCAAACATTTTGTCTTTTGCTACATGTGGGAAGAAAATTACAATTGCAATATCTCTTTGAAATTGTTTATGGTACCTTTTTAGTCATGGTTGCATCCTTGCACCATCACAGTTACATTCATATAAACCAAAAAGATAAATATCAACTACAGAAGCACTCACTGTCCCCGACTGAGGGACCTGCTGTCAGAGCACCAACTCCAGACAAAACAAAGTCACTTGACATCAGATAGGTCTGTTTTGGGTCATAATCAAGAGCCATAAGCTCAAATCCACTGAATAATCAGCATCTGTAAACCACCCCTTTTCTGGTGTAAGTTTTATATGTCCCAGGTCACCTTCAAATAACAAAATAATGGCCTAGTTAATCGTTAAAATTTGCAAAAACTGTAAAGATGTGTCCAAATAAAAATTGTCTGTGGCTTGTTGGTTTATGGCTTTTCTTCTGCTACACCCTGTCTATATAAATGTCTGTCTATTGAATATAAATTGAATAAGTTAACATGCTGACCTACTCATCTAAATGCAAACGTAATTTGCCTTGTTAATCCAACACTATAGTATTCACTAGAGCAGGGATCCCCAACCTTTTGAACCTGTGAGCAACATTCAGAAGTAAATCGAGTTGGGGAGCAACACAAGCGTAAAAAATGTTCTTGGCGTGCCAAATAAGTGCTGTGATTGGCCATTTGGTAGTCCCAATTTGGATTGTCAACCTACATTGAGGCTCTGTTTGGCATTGTACCTCATTTTTATACAACCAAAAGTTGCCTCCAAGCCTGGAATTCAAAAATAAGCTCCTGCTTTGCGGACACTGACAGCAACATCCATGTTGCTCACGAGCTACTGGTTGGGGATCACTGCACTAGATGGCAAAAACGGTATCCATGAAACTTCTAAATCATTTTTAAGCCAAGAGCTAAAGCAAGCTTGTACATCCAGATGCGGAATATGTTGGCACTAAATAAATACATGTTAATAATAATAATCGTGATGTCCTATGTCCTTTGTCAAATTCAGAAAAATAACTTGTAGTAAAGGAATGGAATGCATGCAACCTATATACTACCATTTGCAGCATATGTATATTATCATTCCTGCCCATGAGCACTAGCTTTATTTAAATGGACTATCTAAGCCATCTCCAGCATTGGACTGGGGGGACGGGGCCCATCAGGGCTGCTACCTCAGGTTCCCCCTTCCCTTTTCACTCCTTAGTGCTCATTCAGTCGGCACTTCTTGCCCAGGATTGACTGCACTTCACACCTTTGTTCAACACAATACATTTTCAACCCACATTGTTTTTATTTGGTATATAGCTGAATACTGCTTTAAAGCATAGACGTCTGTAGCAATACCTGGAGGTAGAAATAGGTGCACAGTAGAAATTCCTATCATTTTGCAATTTCTGGTTCAGTCTATGGCGCAAATTCACTAAGCGCCAAAGCACCGAACGCTAGTGTCAATTCGCTAGCGTTTGGCATTTTCGGTACTTCGCAAATTCACTAACGAACGCTGGCGTAAATTCGCTAGTGTTACTTCGCACCCTTATGCCAGGCGAATTTTCGCTAGCGACATAACTACGCAAATTCACTAACTTGCGCAGTGTACTGAACGCTACCTTTTACACTAGACTTCCTTCGCCACCTCAGACCTGGCGAAGCGCAATAGAGTAGATAGGGATTGCTTCAAAAAAAGTCAAATTTTTTTCTAAGTCCCAAAAAAACGCTGGCGTGTTTTCTACATGATGGGTGATAGGCTGAAAAAGATTGAAAATTTTTTTGGGGCTCCCTTCCTTCCCCCCTACATTTCCTGACTCATGGCAACTTACCTAGACAGTCGCTAGCGAAACTTCACTTCACTACCCCTGTGCGCAACTTCCGATTTTAGTGAATTTGCGGAGCGCTGGCGAAAATACACCTGGCGAAGTGTGGCGAAGTGCGGCGAATTTGCACCTGGCGCAACTTCGAATCTTAGTGAATTTGCCCCTATGAATCTACTAGTGCAGGGCTGTCCAACTGGCGGCGGCCCGCAATCCCCCCTTCTTTGGCCCCCCAGATGCTATGTCTGTTTAACATATGTAAGATTTAAAAGGTATCACGGTAGAGATAAACTGCACCCTGCATTGTTTAAACCTCAAATTCAGACTAATCCCCTGTATCACACCTGTGATCCCCCCTGTATTGTTTATATCCTAAAGGCCTGTACTGTTCACATCTGAGACCCAGACTGAAACTGCCCACATTGTTCACCTGTTCACACTTTATACAAAATGATAATGGAGCACCAGCACTGTGTCACTGTATGTAGTACATATTAGACTGAGAGCTTTACTTGTCTCCTGCTCTGTTCTGCCTTCCCTCCCTGCAGGGCTGGAACTAGGGGCAGACAGAGTAGGCTCCCACCTAGGGCGCAATCATGAGCGGGGCACACTTTTAAGGGGAATTTCCTTTCTTTCTTTTTTAAACCCTGATTTGCCTGGCCTTTAATAGTTCTTCAACTTTATAAACCCCCTGTTCCAGACAGAATCACTCCCCACCTCCCTTTTGGCAGCTGCTGGCACAGGTACATATCTGTGGGCAATATCTTGGTTGCTACTTGCACAGGTAAACAGATGATATGATGGATATTTGGCTGCTGCTGGCACAAGTACATACTGTATATGGAGGCAATAGTGTGTATTTTTTGGCTGATGCTGGCACAGGTACAGATTGGCGGCAATATAAGGGATTGGCTGCTGCTGGCTCAGGTACATGGGGCAATATGTTGGCTGCTGGCACAGGTACACAGATGTTTGAGGGCAATATGGTAATGCATAGGTACAGATTGGGGGTAAAAATATGATGGATGTTTTGGCTTATGCTGGCACAGGTACAGATTGGGGCCTGGGGGCAATCTGAGAGATTGACTGCCATTGGTATAGGTACAAATGGAGGCAATATGATAGGTGCTGGCACAGGTACAGGGGGCTATATGACTGGTAAGGTGGGAAATGGTAATGCAGGACTGGGTGGGGGGCACTGATTGAAGCCTTTGCCTAGGGTGCAAAAATACCTTGGCCCGGCCCTGCCTCCCTGTGTGTGCCATTCTCTGCTTGACCAGTGCTGCTTGCCCTACCTGTGGGATGTAATCCTGTTAGGGGTTTGTTAGCATCATGTGTTGGGGGATTGTTGTATTATCCACAGGGGAGGATGAGGCATATGGATTTAAGGGTATGTTTTTAAAATGACTTCAATTTTTCACATATGAGTGATGAGGGATTTCCCTGCAGTGAGCACATATGGGTGTGGTTTACAGTGGGTGTGGTTTAAAAAGGGGAGTGGCCAACACTGACTCCCATTATCAGCCCTCCTCCACATAAGACAGTAAAATTTTGGCCCTCAGTACCACAGAACTTGGACAGCACTGTAACTAGTAACTAGTGTATAGATCAAATGGTGTAAAGAATTCCTCCTTATCTGTAAACCAGAAACTGGCATGCAAGGATGTAAAGAGGGGCTTGTTTATACAGAGTACTTTGGTTGTTTTTACACTGTCAGCTGATACAAGGGTAGGGTGGAGAAGATAAACAAGCAAAATACAGAATAGGCAGAATACATTTTCAGTTTCTGTTGAATTTATTTTTGAAACATAGTCATCTGTAGCAATGCCTGGTGGGAAAGTAGGTGCAGAATAGAAACACAGATATATTGGTATATATATTTCCATTTCTTTTAAGATTCTACTGAATTTCGATCTTGTTTTCATTTTTACCAGGATACTGACAGTTTGTAAGAGCTGAAAGGCAACAGGTTAAGCTTTTGTTTTAAAGCAATAAGTCGGCTTGCAGTGTGGTTTTCTTTAATTATACAAAAATTCAAATTTAGAAATATAAAAATAGAATAAAAACATGTAATTGTGCCTCCAAATTTAGTATACGCAGCAAACATAGCACCTGGGATTATCACAGCTCTGCATTTGATGAACTGTGTAGTTAGTGTCATTTATACAATGTGTCAATATTTGCACCTTTTTATATAGTGCATATATAACTTCTGGGTGTAACTGTTATCATGAAAACAATTCAATTATTTGTGCATGGCCAGGCTTTTTGCTGGTATAAGATTTACAGAGGGGAAGAAGTCTGAAATTACATATACTGTATGGAGCTATGTTGGTTCCATATTCATTTGTCTGCATTATAGTTTTATGTTTCCTTAGATACAACTGTTCAGTATTATGGAAGTCGGATATAACCTAGCAGTGTGCTTTTCTGTTGCAGTTGCAGAACACTACATAGATTTAATAAGCAGAAGCATAATGGATGATCATGTTTATAACCTTCCCTACTATAACTCATGCTTGTTCTTGAATAATTTGGTTCATAATTCATAAAATGGTAATTGTGAATGTATATTTAATCATGTTGTGCCCTTAGGGCAAGGCCTGCTGAATAATGTTCTCACAGCCTATACCCAACACTGAAAAGATGATCAAAATATTATACATTGTTTATCTTCCCAGGGACAAGACACTTAACTACTGTCTCTGTGCTGATTGTTATAATTTTAATAGGAGTACATTTTTATTATTTTTGCTTTAACTTGTTTTCAAAATAAAATGCCACTATTGATGCTTTAGCTAAAATTGAAAGACTGTGTGAAAAGGACAAGTATTATAGGGAAACCCTTTTGAAATAAAGGTGGTATAAAGGTGATACCTTTAATGGCTAACCACTTTTGTTATTTTTTATTTCAAAAGGGTTTCCCTAAAACATTTTTACTGGATAACACGGTACAGCAACTTTACCTGCAATTAAAAGGACAAGTAGAAAGGTAGCCAATAAAGTACCTTAGACACAGCACTTAATCGACCAAGAAACATCTAAACACAGAACTGCATTGTATGAAAATGGCAATGCTACAACTTTAATATGTTATAAATATATTATTAAAGCAATATTAACACCAGTCAAATCCTATTTCATTATTTCTGTATTATCATCCTCAGTGCCACATGTCCTGCAGATGGCGTTAATATTTCAGGGCATGAAAAAAGAAGCCCAGGTTCTTAAGTGAGTCGGGATGCTGTGCACTTTTATAAAAAAAAAGAATAAGCAGCAACACCACTTTTGGTGCACCTTAGGCACTGTCAGATTACTATAGCCTGTAAATCCAGATTGTTCTAGACCTAAAAATATAGTTCTTTGCAATAAATGTATCTTTCCCAGAATATCAGGTCTTGACAATTGCACTGCAGTATTAAAATAAGGTTTACACAGGGGCAGATTTATGATTGATCAATTCTTTTTGCTCGAGCAATCATAAAGGAAACCCTGGATGAGTTACAGAACTAATGTGGGTTTCAGCGGAAAAAACCTTGTTAGTTGAGGTATTTTTCCTTTTTTAAAGGGATACTGTCATGGGAAAACGTTTTTTTTTTAAAACGCATCAGTTAATAGTGCTGCTCTAGCAGAATTCTGCACTGAAATCCATTTCTCAAAAGAGCAAACAGATTTTTTTATATTCAATTTTGAAATCTGACATGGGACTAGACATATTGTCAATTTCCCAGCTGCCACAAGTCATGTGACTCGTGATCTGATAAACTTCAATCACTCTTTACTGCTGTACTGCAAGTTGGAGTGATATCACTCCTCCCTTTTCCCCCCCAGCAGCCAAACAAAAGAACAATGGGAAGGTAACCAGATAGCAGCTCCCTAACACAAGATAACAGCTGATTGGTAGATCTAAGAACAACACTTAATAGTAAAAACCCATGTCTCACTGAGACACATTCAGTTACATTGAGAAGGAAAAACAGCAGCCTGCCAGAAAGCATTTCTCTCCTAAAGTGCAGGCACAAGTCACATGACCAGGGGCAGCTGGGAAATTGACAAAATGTCTAGCCCCATGTCAGATTTCAAAATTGAATATACAAAAATCTGTTTGCTCTTTTGAGAATTGGATTTCAGTTCAGAATTCTGCTGGAGTAGCACTATTAACTGATGCGTTTTGAAAAAAACACGTTTTCCGATGACAGGATAACTTTAAATAAGATAAGGTTCCTTTATGATGGCTCTAGCATCATAGATTGGCCCCTTAGTGTCATTATAACTTTAAGCAATCTGTGCATATATAAAATAGCTCATCATAATCTAGTATATTACATTTCATGCCACTGTGCTAGTTCATAGGATATTCATACATGTTATACAAAATTACCTTTAAAACACAAAAAATTCACGTACTGCACTCTGGATGGGGGAAACAATAGTATATTTGGAGAGCTCCTGGTGCTGGTGGTCATGTTGGGGAACACATACATGTCTTGGGTTGTTTGTAATGTGCATACACGTGACATAGGATCAGGAGTTAAAGGAAAACTATACCCCCTGAACAATGTGGGTCTCTATAACAAGATATTGCATAACACAGCTGTGTAAAACCCTGCTTCATGTAAATAAACCATTTTCATAATAATATACTTTTTTAGTAGTATGTGCCATTGGGTAATCAAAAATAGAAAATTGCCATTTTAAAAAATAAGGGCCGCCCCTGGAATCCTGGGAGTCACAGTGCACACAAACAAACTATGCTTGTTAGGTCACATGAGCCAATTAACAGAGTTCTGTCTTTTGCTTCCACACTTCTTCCTGTAACAGTAAGGGGCCGATTCATGAAGCTCAAGTGAAGGATTCGAATTAAAAAAACGTCGAATTTCGAAGTGTTTTTTGGGCTACTTCGACCATCGAATGGGCTACTTCGACCTTCGACTACTACTTCGACTTCGAATCGAACGATTCAAACTAAAAATCGTTCGACTATTCGACCATTCGATAGTCGAAGTACTGTCTCTTTAAGAAAAACTTCGACCCCCTACTTCGGCAGCTAAAAGCTACCGAAGTCAATGTTAGCCTTTGGGGAAGGTCCCCATAGGCTTGCCTGAGATTTTTTGATCGAAGGATATTCCTTAGATCGTTGCATTAAAATCCTTCGAATCGTTCGATTCGAAGGATTTAATCGTTCGATCGAAGGAATAATCGTTTGATCGCAGGATTTGCGCTAAATCGTTCGACTTCGATATTCGAAGTCGAACGATTTTAGTTCCTAGTCGAATATCGAGGGTTAATTAACCCTCGATATTCGACCCTTAGTGAATCGGCCCCTTAGAGTTGCATTATTTCTGGTCAGGTGATATCTGAGGCAGCACAGACCATTACAAAATGGTGGTACATGGCAAGAGATGTAAAAGGGCAATATTTACTACCAGTTTGGTATGATTCTTAAATATGTCACTTAATATGATATAAACTACCTGTTGCTTAAATATTCATTTTGGGGGGTAAAGTTTACCTTTATGTTGATTGATCCTACAACATTAGTGTCTATTTGGTAATTTTTTTCTCTTGTATCCATGGACATTAACTACAGTGGCATGGGTCTTAAACGTCTTGATAACATTTTTTTAGCAATTTTAGCAAATAGTGGTTTAACGAGCTTGGGAGGTTAAGATACCTTTTTGTTTTTCAAAAGTGCCCTTACTGTATCACTTTTATCCTTATTTTTACTGCACCTTCAAAAATAGCAATCCAAAGCTTTATGCTGCAGGAGTCAAACTAAATATGGCACTGATATGATAAGGCTATTTCTGTTATGATTCTGAAACTGTAGGCGTATCCCATAAAAACTACAGATCAGTTAGTACACAGTTCTTATATGATAATACTAATTATAAACTGGCTGTGCAAATATTTTCATATTTTAATAATTGTTTCTTGCTGTTTATAAGTAGCTTAGCTTCAATAATGAGTCTAGTGGGACACATAAAAGCAGGTATACATTCAATACAAATTTAACTTAGTCTGGTAAGTTACCTGTATTCCCATCAGATTGTGGAACAACTCATATAATACATAGTTAAACATTAAAGTAAACATTTTGAACTAACATTAAAATGTTAAAGCACTTGATACCAAAAGACAATGAAACTGGTTCATGTGTTACAACATCTCTAAATGTTATGAATGCATTACGTGATCTCCGCCAGTTTTCCACTGAGAAAATAATCACATATAAGCTAAATTTAAGTCTAGCAAATATTTGGCATATTTAATTACAAAAACAGAGCACACTCATATTGTCAGGTTTAAGGACTACGGGACTACGGACTTTGGGATACCCCCTGAGTAGAGTAATAATGGTTAGCTGACTATACTTATTAGACTTATCTAAGGTGAATGAAAGAAAATTAAATTTTCATATTTAGGGGGTTATTTATTAAAGGCTAAGTTGTATTTTCTTGAAAAATTCGAGATTTTTACGGTTAGTTTCAATAAAAATTAATTTTTTTTTTTTAAAAACTAAAATTTTTCGAGATTTATTATACCCTGAAGCTGATAAAAGGTAGATTTAGAAAATACTCTAGCTAAAACCTGTCAAATTCATGTAAAAGTCAATGGCAGAGGTCCATTCAGCCTTTTGAAGATGTTGCCTTCATGATTTTCAGGTGTTTTACATTGGTTTGTGCTCGAAAACTCGATAAATTCGAGATAGTCAAGGTTTTTCAGCCTATAAACTCGAAAAATGTACAGGTATTTGAGTTTCCCCATTCTTGCATTCAATCAAGTTTTCTACATTCAAATGTTTTCATAAATAAGCAAACATTCAAGTTTGTTTAAATTGTGAGTCTTCTGTATGCTGCCAGTCACATAGGGCCTACCAAATACCCAATTACAGCCCTTAATTGCTCCCAACATTTTACATTTGAATGTGGCTCACAGAGAAGAAAAAGGTTGGAACTCCACCCTCAGGGTAAACATGGTTGGGATACAACCTTTGGCCCAAAACAGTGGGATTTATATTAAACAGATACAGTTGGAAACTCTTGATATATAAATTATTTTCAAAGTAATTCCACATAAAGATGTTATAGACACATATTCATCTGATTTAATAAATAAGGACCTCCCTCCAGACTTGGTTGAATTATTTCTTATATTGGTCTATCTATTATGAACATCTACAGGGAATAGCAATAGGGGCCAATGTGGCCCCATCGTATACAAATATGTTTTTGAAAAGGAGTTTGTATTGTCTGAACATCCTTTCAGACAATACATTTTTGGTGTGGGTGTTTAATGTTATGGAAGGGCTCCAAGGCACAAAGTAAAGATTGTTTGCAGTATTTCAGTGGTTTTCACAACACTATTAAATTGTCTATGAACATTTTGGACAGTAAATCCAATGATAAAGTGCATGGGGAGGTGGACAATTTATACATGGATTTATTTTGCAATCCTTCATATACTACCATGCAAAGCATTTATAGCCACCTTCACGAGAAAAAACGGTTCTCTTTGGCCAGATGGTAGGAATCAGATGGATTGTTAGTAACGAGGAGACAAGCTTCTATATATTTTTTCTTAAAAGTAAAAGAAAAATTGCTTTAGAGACATTATGACAATAGACATGTTCAAGCATAGTAACTTTACAAGTTTGGGTTTTTTTGGTATAGTAAAGGTATGGGCATGTGTTGCCCTAACAACCAGGTTTCCACTGGATGCATTTTCTCAAGACAGAGGCAGCGACTGGCATCATGAGTATTATGAAATTTGAAATGGAAGACGGTAGCCAACCGAGCCTTTAAAATTGCAATAGATGATGTTGGTGGTTAGTAGTGAAATGTCTATATGCTGTATTCTCACTGATTGCACCAATAAAACACAACAGAGTTTTGCACTGGCTATACGTGCGGGCCATTTATTTTATTTCTTTATACTATTTCTTTACACTGTTACGCTATACGGAGTGATAGACAACTGCATAATCACTTGATAATATCATGATAACTAAACCCAAGCTCCCCTCCACTGCCGCTCCATTGCCCCCCACCAAGCTTCCTCCCCGCAACATCTATTCTTTTTCAAGTCTCCCTGCAGGGGATAACAAGAGCGTGCCGGGCCCCCCTGCAAGAGAAACTTTCAGAGGGCCCGGCGGGCATGGGCCTCACTGCAACGCAGCGTGGTTGCTCAGATGCAGAAGGGGGATTTGATCACTATAGAGGAAACAGACCCTGCCCCCCCCCCCACGACCATGGGGTCTGCTTTCTCTATAGTTACACCACTGTTTCCCTGTATCTTGACCTGCTATAAATCTGCAGAGTTGCACAGCGGAGTTCATAGGAGCCATCTTCTGTTTATCTTCTGCACCTCTTCTATCAGTTGCTGGTACGGATCTTGCAAGAACATGCTCAGTAGAAGCTTATTCAGGATAAAGATTCTACTGCACATGCTCCTCTAAGATTTGTGTTGCCGCTCTAACAGAAGAGGACAGGGTTGGACTGGAGCATTGGGTGCCCAGTGTCATCACTGGGGCCCCCCTTCCAACTTCTAATCTCCCACCCCACGCATGCGCGAACACAGATGCACCACGGCAGAAAATCTTTTTTTTTAGGGGTAGCCAATCGGGGTAGCAGGCCTGGGCTCACCAGGTTTTTTCCTGGTGTCCCTCCAGCCCAGTCCAGAGACAGAGAGAAGATGGCACCTTTGAACTCCACTGAGCAACTCTAAAGATGTATAGAAGGTCAGGAGACAGGGGGTCTTTTAAAAGGAATAAATGCTGCAGGCAGGGAACTTGGAGGGGGGGCAATGAAGCAACAGTGGAGGGGGGTTTAATTGTTCTTTAAGAAGTCTGGAAAACATACACACTCATATTTCTATATACTACACTGATATACCAAAATCCTTTAAACCACATTTCTTAATATTGGTATATATAAGTTCTTGATACACCCTGCAGAAAGGCATTATTTTTTTGAAGTGAAAATATGTATCACAGAGCAGTTAACAGATAACAGAACGCTGCAGATAATTAGGATCCACTGGCAAACTACACTTCAGTAGTTGTGCAAGCCAACATCCTCCACCAATCAGGTCCAATCTGTTACATTTTAACACAAACAATACTTTCTGCCAAGTTCCTTCAATAAATGCCCCTCAAAGAAATATTTTTTTTAAACTTGCTGTTTCCGTCCCATTCAAAGGCTCAAAATATCTTTATGTAGCATGAAAATAAAAAGTGACATTGTAGAGTTGTTTTTTTGATAAAGGCATGCGTTCTAAATTACAGCTCAATTACAAGGTTCAGTATGACGCTTAATTCATTCCATGTGCGTTATTTCTAATAGCAGGTATTCACTGTTGAAAAAACACAAGCAGTTATCATTGCAGTTGCCATTGCTACATTATGTTTTGTAATTTAAGCATTGTTGGGACTTGGATTAGGAGATAAAACTCAGATAAAACCAAGTACACACCTGCAGACTGATCTTTGTACTTGCTTGCAGTTTTGTACTTCTGAACTGCCTCATTGTGAGCATGTATATGTCTACAGTTAAATGGAAACTATGGAAAAACATTAGTAGCACCTATATGAAAGTTCATGCTGTCACCAATACAAATATGGATGTAGATATTTCCATAATTTAAGAGTTTTGAAATGGTATGTGATGTATTCCAACACCAGTGACAAACAACATTCCTTTGTACTCAAGTTCTGCTTGACATTTACAATAAATGCAAAACATTGGTGCAAGTAAAGATAAAAAGGTCTACACTACAATCATGGTTTAAATTGATAGGACAGGTCATAATGTCCAGTTTTGGCACCAATTAGCTTTAATTGGTTAGCCGTTGTGTCTTTATGTGTAGTCTTGTTCAGAGCATTAATAAATCACATGACTGTAACCATCAATGTATCTATCTATATATAGATAGTGCAACCTTTATCTAGACATTTGGCAGAGGGCCTGATTAATAATGTGGTAGCTAAACCTCCAGACTCATGTATTAAGACAAGTTTATAGAGATTTATTCTAGTATTCTGCTCCAAACATTCACTTAGTAGGACAGAATGTTATCCAGTCACAGATTAAAAGGAGGACAGAAAATGCAAAACTGTCAGCTCCTGTACATCTCTCTCCTCGCACTGAGCAAATATGGTGGTTTGAAATTCTCTCCCCATCCCCGGGTGTGGCATGTGTCCAGAATCTGAAAGCCAATGCCCCAAGATGGCGCAGTCACTTAATTTACAGCTAAGATGAACTGAGGCTTTCTTTAGAGGTGTTAAAAATTCAGCAGATACATTGGAAGGTAAAACTAAAGGGGAGTACTTTATAGGAAAAAGAGACCATTTGGGAAGCAATGAGCATAAGCAAAATGTGGGTAAAAAAGTAGGAATAGGAAAATAAAAGAGAAAGAGCTTGAGATAGAAAAGAAAAGACTGGGGAAGATAGGATAGAACTAAAGAAATAAAGAGAGAGATAGAAAGAAGTGGAGAACAATAAAATGTGCCAAATGTGGGGCAAAAGGGAAAGTAGCAGTGAGTTCAATGGAAAAGAAGTTCAGAGATTAACTGGAAGGGAATATAGGGAGATGGGGAAAAAGTTACCGTTTTACACGTGAGTATGGTTGCTTTAAATGGGTATGATCTACTACTAAGGGATTCTATCATGATTTTCATGGTTTCGTTTTTATTAATAAATACACTGCTTACATTGCAAAAAATCATTCTACTATTTTAGCTTTTGAACCACTTCCTTGCAGGGAAGTGGGTACAGGAATGGGTCGAAGAAGGTTACAGGCCCTGGTTAAGGAAAGTTTATCTAGTGGTAGAAATTTGTGTAATAGTCGATCTAAAAGAGAAACTTAGAGGTAGTGTATTTTGTAAGCTGCTTTCTGGTCCAAACAAGTAGAGTAGTTGGGGTTAGCACCCTTGCAGTGATCAAGCCACCAGGGATACCAGTGGATGAGCTCAGGAGCAGGGAAAGTGCCAAGGAGCAAAATAATCTTTGGGATCCCTGGTGCTGGGGAAAATCATCAAGACAGGCTGCACTACCCCCTGAGAGGGATCTACTTGTAATATCTGAGCGTGAAGGTTTTCCACTGATTGCTATGAATGTATTTGAAGATCTATATTGCCTGATTGCTGTGAACAGACCCACTTTCATTTGTTCAATAAACAAGTTATTTGTTTGAAGCAACCCACTGAACTGCTGTTAGTTCCAACCTGGTTGATCTGTGCACCAGGAGATATACAGGATCCACCTGAGGGTAAGGTACTTAAAGGGATCAACACACACACTGCTGGGAGTTGCAGGGAGTTACCCAAAGCCAAAGGGTATCTGGGGTACACTGGCAGCAAGTAACACTTGTTGTAACAAGTTGTTGTAACAAGTAACCATTCTCAGGTCCACTCACAGGTGTACTACATACTATTGAGCGCTATTCTGATATCTTCCACTGGGTAGGTCATGGGAGCATTTTCAGCAATGCAGCTGTAAGGGAGCTGTTATCTGCTTATCTTCCCATTGTTCTGTTGTTGTGTTGCAGGGGAAAAGGGAGGGGTTCATATCACTCCAACTTGCAGTGCCACATCACTATGGGCACCGGGGAAACTAACAACACATCTAGCCCCACAAAAATTTTAAATTAAGTATTAAAAAAATCTGTTTGCTCTTTTGGAAAACAGATTTAAAAAATGCAGGATTCTGCTGGAGGATTGCTATTTATTAACTGATGCATTTTGGAAAAAAAGACATGTTTTCCATTGACACCATCCCTTTGAGTGGGCTTGATCTAAAGATTTTGGCAGCACACCACTACATATTGTCTACTGAAAGTGTACATCTTCATGTTATTTAAGCCCTGTGACAGTGTGTTTTGAACAAGGGAAAGCTGTGCTCACCACTAATTTTTAAACCACGATTTTTTAAAAATCATTAAGTGGGGGTGCAATGAGGCTGTGACCACAAAATTAATACAGACAAATACAAGAGATCCTCTGCACTCAACCCATTATCAATATATTTAAGACATTGAGACATTTTGTGCCTTAAAGGAGAAGCAGACCCTTAAGTTAAAAAAACGCTACCCTACATAGACCCCCTCCCTCCTCCCCCCAGCCTAAGTGTTACCCCAGGCAAATGACCCTAACTTTTCACTTACCCCTCTGTGCAGATTCAAGCATCGGATTTCACAGGTGCCATCTTCAGCCGCTTTGGTAATCTTTGGAATGAGGCCGGCGCTTGTGCAGTTGTCGCAAAACAGAAACTTGCTCCAACTGCGCATGCACCACTGCTCCGGTCTCATTCCAAAGATTACCGAAGAGAAGAAGATGGTGCCCGTCAACTGGTGCCTGAATCTGCACGAGGGGTAAGTTAATTAACTTATGCATTTTGGAAATAAAACATGTTTTCCCATGACAAAATACCTTTGAGCATTTTGTTTTGGAATTCTAATCTGATCATTCACTGAATTGTTTTGTGTTTCTGTCCATGGATGTTTTTATAATTTACTGTAGATTGTTTTCATCAGAAATGGGGACAAACGGTATCATAAATATCCGCATGTCTCTCTCTCTCTCTCTCTCACTATACATATAATATATAACTCTACTACAACATTTATCTCTTCCCACATAGGAACTAGCAGATGTTATCCATTGTGTGAAACACATTATCTGTCTGTCAACTCAGACAGATGAATCTTAATTATTGATGGATCTGAGCGTTACATGGCTGAAGTTATGACATTTTTTCTGAGTAAAATATATTTTTAAAATATTTGATGGAAAGTACAATATTTTCCCATTTTCATCCTTTTAAAGTCAAATTTGTTTGGCTTTGTTTGTGTTGCCATAACCTCAGGAACTGAACACTGTAACATGTATTTGGTTTTTCCCTTTAGAGAAAAAGTACATACTTAACGCACCAACAAGGGCAAATATTTACCCAAATTCTGTAACCCATATTCTAATGGCACTAGACAAGTACAAGACAGTCTAGTGTAAATGTTCGCAGTGTTTCTGCATAACCCAAATAAGCATATATGTAATGAAAGAGACTAGTGATAGGCGAATGTATTCGCCAGGCGCAAATTCGCGGCGAATCCCCCCGATAAATTCTCAGATTTCCTGCGAAATTATTGAAACGGCGACAAATTCACAAAACTGCGCCGGCAACATTTCACAAATTTTTCACAGATTCGCCCGTCACTATAAGAGATAATTTTTTGCACGCTCCAGTTTGATTTCATTATTTTAATCATAGTAGAGCAATAAATGCTAACTGCTAATTGATTGCTATGGGTTTCCAGGTTACCAAAAAAGGAAATGTGTTCCCCATTTCCTAAACTCCCCTTATTTTCATGAGCAGAAAAAGCTCCAAAACTATTTGGAAATTATTGCATCTGCAAAGTAATAAGAAAATACAGCAGTGTATTGCTTGAACCAAACTATGTGCACATGAAATATTTACTTCTTTTAAGAATTCTTTTTGTTCTTGAATTCACATTAAAATCTCTTCTTCTTTAAAAATTCTTTAACATTTGCCTCAAGGAACATAATCAGTTTATCTAAATATTTCATCGTAAATTATTGTGTTTATCTCTAAATCCTAGATTTCTTTTTAAATAGCAATTACAGTATTTATTATATTCTTATAAACGTAAACGTCCTTTAAACTACAAGTCAGACATATAAAAGCAATAAAGTAGCACTATTTCTGAGTTTGTGTGTAACAAAAAATGACTTTATAAACAAAGTTTAATAGGCCATTTGGTAATCAACGTAAAGCCCAATAAATACCTGTGGACATTTCAAGTGGATATAGCTTCAAGATTGCGTTGTGTATCTGGGGTGCAGCCACCTCAGCATAGCAGGTCAAACTACAAAGGTCTATAAATATAGCGGCACACTCCTGTAGTGTAAGACCAGCAATACAAATCTATATATACATATTAAAGTTCTGCACTTACAAGTGTTGATGTACAATTGCTTGTCAAACAATATGACCCAACACATTTTGTCAACTATCTGACTTCATCAGGGAATCCCAAGTCAGATATAGCAGATAAAATGGGAGAGCTGGAGCTGCTGGTGATGGAAGGAAAATATGATGTGATTGGTGTGGCCGAAACATGGCTGAATGAGTCGCATGACTGGGCAGTAAATATCAGTGGCTATACTTTGTTTTGGAGGGACAGAGGCAATAGAAAAGGAGGAGGGGTATGTCTGTATGTTAGGCAGGATTTAAAAGCTCATATAAAGGAGGAGGTTATGTTAGAAAATGAGGGTGCAAAAGTCGTATGGGTGGAGTTCTTCACCAATTGTAAAGAATCCACCAAATTAATTGTAGGCGTATGCTATAGACCCCCCAATGTAAGTGAGGAGGAAGAGACAAAGCTTCTAATGCAAATAGAAAAGGCTACTAGTTTAGGTAAAGTAATGATAATGGGGGATTTTAATTACCCAGATATTGACTGGAGCAACGGTACTGCTAGATCAGTTAATGGGAACAAGTTTATAAACTTATTGCATGACAATTTTTTAGCACAGGTTGTTGAGGAGCCTACCAGAAAAAATGCTATTTTTGATTTAGTGATCTCAAATGACCCAGAACTTATAGCAAATGTGCAAGTTATTGAACCCCTGGGTAATAGTGACCATAAGGTTATATCTTTTAATGTCTGGTGCAAAAAACAAAAATATACTTGGGCAACAAAAACCATGAATTTTGCAAAAGCTAATTTTAGTGCCTTGAGGGCTGCCCTACAGAGCATTGATTGGGGCATTAGGTTTTCAGCTAAAAACACAGAACAGAAATGGTTGTCCTTTAAAATGATATTAAATCATTACTGTTCTCAATTTATTCCCTTAAGGACTAAACGTAGAAGCTCTAAGAATCATCCTGTGTGGCTTAATACAGAAGTAAAGAAGTTAATGGGACAGAAGAGAAAAGCATTTAAAAACTACGAATCTGTAGGGACAGAAGCTGCATTTAATGAATATAAACACTGTAATAAATGTTGTAAATCAGCAATCCGGAAGGCTAAGAAAAGAAATGAAGAGTTAATTGCGGTGGAGGTGAAAACTAACTCTAAAAAGTTTTTTAAATATATTAATAGTAAAAAGATGCAGGTTGAGAGTGTTTCTCCATTAAATAATGGTACCAGTATGGTTGTAACAGATACAGATAAGGCAAATGTGTTAAATCAGTTCTTTTCTTCAGTGTATACAATAGAGGAGTCTGGGTTCACAGGCTCACTTAATAACTGCACGAATGGTTCAGCTCAATCTAGTCAGTGGCTGACTCAGGATATGATTCAAAAAGCTTTAATACAAATTAATGTAAACAAGGCTCCAGGGCCTGATGGCATACACCCCCGGGTTCTAAGAGAGCTTAGTTCAGTTTTAGACCAGCCCTTATTTCTGATTTTCTCAGATTCACTGTCATCTGGTATGGTGCCTATGGATTGGAGAAAAGCTGATGTTATTCCAATATTTAAAAAGGGATTACGATCTCAGCCTGGCAATTCTAGGCCAGTAAGCTTGACATCTGTGGTGGGCAAATTATTTGAAGGCTTGTTAAGGGATCACATTCAAAATTTTGTCCTAATGAATGGCATTATGAGCAACAATCAGCATGGCTTTATGAAGGATAGGTCATGTCAGACGAACTTGATTGCATTTTATGATGTGGTAAGTAAGATTCTGGATAGTGGGGGGGCAGTAGATGTGATCTATTTGGATTTCGCCAAAGCGTTTGATACTGTGCCCCACAAACGACTGCTTTCTAAACTAAGGTCTGTTGGGCTTAATGAAGTCGTTTGCACATGGATAGGAAACTGGCTACAGGATCGGGTACAGAGGGTAGTTGTTAATGGGACATTCTCTACTTGGAGTAAGGTTCTTAGTGGGGTCCCCCAGGGCTCAGTATTGGGTCCACTTTTATTTAACTTGTTCATTAATGACTTAGGGGAGGGTGTTGTAAGTAATGTATCAGTGTTTGCAGATGACACAAAATTATCCAGCCCAATTAATTCCATCCAGGATGTGTCATCCTTGCAACATGATCTTGACAAACTGGCAATCTGCGCAGCTAAGTGGCAAATGAGATTCAATGTTGATAAATGTAAAGTCATGCACCTGGGATGTAAAAATATCCAAGCCACTTATACCCTTAATGGGACTGCACTAGGCAAATCCATTATGGAAAAGGACCTTGGAGTCCTTGTAGATGATAAACTTGGCTGTAGCAAGCAATGCCAGTCAGCAGCATCAAGGGCAAATAAGATCTTGAGCTGTATTAAAAGGGGCATAGAGTCAAGGGAGGAGGGGGTCATTCTTCCACTGTATAGAGCACTTGTAAGGCCCCATCTAGAATATGCCGTACAGTTTTGGTCTCCATCACTCAAACAGGACATTATTGTATTAGAGAGGGTACAGAGAAGGGCAACTAAGCTGGTAAAAGGTATTGAAAATCTTAGCTATGAGGAAAGACTGGCCAAATTGGGGATGTTCATGTTGGAGAAGAGGCGCTTAAGGGGTGATATGATGACTATGTATAAATATATAAGGGGATCATATAATAATCTCACTAATGCTTTATTTACCAGTAGGTCTTTCCAGCTGACACGAGGTCACCCATTCCGATTAGAAGAAAAGAGGTTCCGCCTAAATATTCGGAAGGGGTTTTTTACAGTGAGAGCTGTGAAGATGTGGAATTCTCTCCCTGAATCAGTTGTACAGGCTGATACATTAGATAGCTTTAAAGGAGAAGGAAAGCCCCAGGGCGCAAAACCCCTCCCCCCCTCCCCTCCGTTGCCCCCTCCCTCCTCCCCCCTGGCCTACCCCTCCCCCTGGGCAAATGCCCCTAACTTGTTACTCACCCCTCTGCGCAGGTCCTGTCCATGGAGTTCGCAGTCACCATCTTCTTCCACGCACGTCTTCTTCCTGCTCTGACCGGCGTCTTCTGGCGCATGCGCAGTAGGAACAGTTACCGGTACGGCTCTACTGCGCATGCGCCGAATGTCACGTGACATTCTGCGCATGCGCAGTAGAGCTGTACCGGTACCTGTTCCTACTGCGCATGCGCCAGAAGACGCCGGTCAGATCAGGAAGAAGACGCGCGTGGAAGAAGATGGTGACTGCGAATTCAGTAAATCTTTTGCCAATCTTAATTCTTTAGTTACCCCTGGAGGTTTATCTATTCATAAAATTAATTAAGTGTAAAAAACATGAAAACTACTAATACAAACTTTGGCAGGTAAAATTTGTCAGTGTCCTAGAGAAGTCAATGGGAGCTGCACAGATCCTGTTGAACTGTTTTAAATCAATTCGAACTTTTATCAGTTTTCAGATTTTTTTCAAGAGGTTTTCAAGCTATTTGTATTTTTAGCACATGTTTCAGCATAATTTTCAGTTTGTAGTTTTTCTATTCTGATTTTTTAATAAATGTTATGACAGTCATAGTTTTAGAGTTTGTGGGGCTCATTCATAAACAGTGGGCAAATTTGCACCTGGGCAGAAACCCATAGCAACCAATCAGTGATTAGCTTTCTTCAGCCAGCTGCAGGTTGAGCACTGCAAATGTTTATAAATGAGCCCCTGTGAGTTTAGTTGTGGTTCCAAAACCTCTAAAACCACTAAAATCAGACCTTTGATAAATAGGCCTCCACATGTCCAAAGGCAAGTGTCCAACCAATATATGACAAGGTTCACAGTTCAAATGCACTATTGTGGACATCTTGAAAATCTGAGAAAACACCACTTTTGAAACAATAGCACCCAATCAAAATATTTTTACTTTATTTTTTGATTTTTCAAGGTGGTTCATTTTAATTTTAATCGCATAGGCAGAATTGTCCCTGTAACGTTAACTTTAGTTTAGTTCAAACTCCTCTTCTATCAGCCTGGCTGTATATTTATTAAACTATGTGGAACATTTTGAATATTTCAAGTTCATATTTATGTGTGTTTATCAGTAGTACAGCTGTTAATTAAGCTTGTGGAAGTACAGCCAATAATGGTTTTGTTGTATTTATTGAATAGTAAGTGATTTGTTTGTTTGGATATTAAGAACTGAGATCTCTGGTAAATGGTTCAGTCTGTTAGTTTTTGCCCTTCAGGCACAAATTACAAAGATAACTGGATTAAACCAAAATTGTCCCATTTGCTCATTCTGAAATTGTCCAAGCAGAATTGTTATTGTCTAACATGCCTAAGCTTTTAAAGCACAGGTAAGGTCATTTATAGCTCACTGATTTTAGAGAGTTTTGCAAGCTGTGGCTAATTTGTTTTTCTTAAATTGTGTTGACAATATGCCTAAAATGTGCTCATTTTTGGAACTAGAAAGCAGAAGTGGATACCTACTTCTTAAATGAAGGCACAAGTTTGTCCCTAGGCTTATGTATGACCCCTCTAGTTGCTTATAGGGTCAGAGCCTAAAAACAAAAAAAAGTGTATATCACAAACATTAAATAATGTTAAACGCTAAATAATTACTATTTTATTTTCCTATTATATCAAAGATAAATTGTATTAAAACTCGTCCTTCACAAGTGGAAAGTGAAGGATTCGGGGGTTCGGCAGAATCCAAAAAAGTGGATTCGGTGCATCCCTACTTATCACACACTCAAGGTGACATCCGGCAGCATTGGTGTTTTCTCCACAAATAAAATTCATACTGTGACATTAGTCTGAAACTGGCCATAAAGACAAAAATGTTTGCACCATGTGTCCCACGGTAATCAGTTGTTTAGTGGACCGGACAGGTGAGAAGATTTCTGTCAGCTAATGATATCTCCATTTCTTAAGAGGGCTATAAATGAGCTGGATAGAGTGCGGAGATGTGCAGCTAAACTGGTTAGAGGCATGTACACTTTACAAGTACATTAGAGGACATTATAGACAAATAACAGGGGACCTTTTTACCCAAAAAGTGGATCACAAGCATAATATTCAAGGCTATTGTGATACTAAACTCTACATTGGGAGTCATATTTATCCAGGGTCGAATTTCATGTGAGTTTTTTTAAACTATTGCAATACAGAACAATGATAGGTGCTCCAGAATAACAATGTGAAGGGCTCACCAAGTAGAGCATGTGATCCAGGGGCACCAGCCCCAAACCCACAGCTTCAGGGAACGACCAACTTGAAACAGGACTTTTCTACATATTGACCTGATGGGTATGGGAACTAATGTGACTACATCTTAATACTGAAAGGAATGTGCTGCAAACACTTTATTACGAACCACTTCCTCTCACCCTACACACCTCTTAGGAAACATACCCATAGGTCAATTTTTACGCCTCTAACTTTCAAAGTTTTGTAACGGAAGCATGTGTTCTGAAAGATAGCCTATTACATAGGGGATACAATATGAGTTTGTTAAAAGAATCTTTCAAAAAGGACCTTTTAACTCCAAGGGAGTCTCTTCTTCAGAAATATACTTTTAATTGCCGAGATCTTTCTAAACCTTTACCAAACATAGATAAACCATGATTCATTTTAACTTACAGTCCACAATTTCCATGCATCAAACGTATAATAGAAAAGATTGTCCCTATTTTGATGACAAATTGAAGGAGATCTTGGGTTCAGGCTGTACATTTGTTACAGGAAAGAGGATCACTTTGAAAAAATGTTGTCACCTAGCATGATTTGGACTAAGAAAGAAAGGGACTCCACTTAGTTATCGATCAAAGGAAATTTTAGATGTGGTGATAGGCGATGAGTTATTTGCCCCCACATGACTAAAAGTGATACTTTTGTGGCCTCTACAGATGGTAGATCCTATAATATTAGACTTCATCAATTGCAACTCCAAAAATCTAGTTTATTTGATCACCTGCTTGAAATGTAAAACCCAATATGTTGGACAAACTACGCATAAATAAAAAATAAAGAATTAGGGAATATCTATCAGATATCAAGATACACAAATACACCAACATTATTAATCATGTTTAAATATGCTCTAAATTTTATTCTTATTATGTGCAATTTCTCGCTGTAATTATGTATAGTTGTTTTTATGGAATATTTTTATGGAATATCTTGACAAATTTGTAACATACTTTGTATATTTTGATTTTGTTTTTAATGGGATACTGTTTCTTTAAGAACAGTTCCCTTTTTTCCTCTTTTTTTCTAAATGTTTTTTGTATAATAGCTCATTTCCTGGGGGTGAGATCTTAGACCATTAATAAGTACCTTGCGGTTACGCATAGGGCCTATGGAGATGTACCTATACTTTTAAATATGATGAATAAAGACTTGTTTTTTTAACTTATATTTTTGGCCCTGTGGAGTGCCGCACAGTCCTGTTCTTTTGCTGTGTTTCAGTTTTTTTAAACTTCCTTAAATTTGAAAATTCGACTTGGGAAAATGTATTAAAAAAAATAGAATTTTTAATACTCGGATGAATTGGAACGACCTGAAAACTTGAATTGAATGTCAGGAAGGCTACAAACATCTCTGAATTGATCCCTGGACCTCTCACAGTCACTTATACAGTAATTCAGCAGGTTTTAGGTGGCGAATAGTCCAATTTGAATTCTTAAAGGGCCAGAGTATGATAAATCCCGAAAATCAAATTTGAATTTTTTAAAAAACTCGAATCGAGTTTGGATAATTCCCTAGTTGAATTTGACAGTTTTGACCACAAACAAATGTGAAAATTAAAATTTTCAATTCGACCCTTAATAAATCTGCCCCTCAGTATAGATATGGGTATATACAGTATAGTTTGTATGAGTGTATGTAGGGGTCAGTGTGTGTATGTATGGACGCTGGGTTTTATTTGGAGTGGTTGAACTTGATGGACTTTGGTCTTTTTTTAAACCTGATTTAACCATGTAACTAAAGTTCTAAGGAACAGGACAACAGTAATGACAACCTGTGTTTTTGGTCAGGCACTGGGAAGGCTTTTTTTCTTCTGTGTTTTTGGACATTGTGTTATATTTTTTTCCATTGGAATTGTACTGGATTCCTCTGCCCATGGCAAAACTGCAGTACTCCTTGATTCTTAAAGAATAGAGCATAAGTAGCCAAGATGATAAACACGAGATGAGGATTTGGCTCTGCTGCTCTCAGCCTGTGGATTTTTTTAAGGCTTAGAGGAGCAGATCCTCTTCATACCCCCAGCTCTGGATTTAATTTCTGGGCTCCCCTAGGCTGCGCGGTCCGACCAGGCAGCCGCGTGGTCCTAGAGCCCGCCTTCCCAGCGCGCCGGCAAAAAAACGCCGGCGCAGCTGGTGTCGTTGAACGGGGACGCGAACGTCCCCATAATGCGACTGGGCGGCATGCCGCCCTAGGCCCGGGCCTATGCGGCCTTGCCGCAAATCCGGCCCTGCATACCCCTTCTCTATTGATCTGAATAAGATCTGCGTGCACACAGTCAGAGTGGAGATCAGCCCAAATAAGCAGAAGCAGGCATTTTCAGGCCAACCTCTGCTCCGCTGCATGTACCTGCTTGCAAGAGGTTCATTTGTATGGAGCAGGGAAATGGACGGGTCCTCCTTTCTCAGCCTGAAAAAATGTTATTCCTGTCATTACAGACATGGAATGGTTGTGAGCAGTATCAGCCTTTTTCTAATTCCAGTAGAGAAAAATGTGATGTGTGCCATAGGCACCAGTGATAAAAAGAGAATACATTTTGGATTAAAATAATAGCTTTATATATTGGTGCAATAGAATAACCTTTGTTTTTCCTATTGTTTGAGCTACAACATCGATTTCAAATGAAATAAAGGAACACTTACAGTATTTAATGCTTTGTTAAGGCGGGTGTTCTAGATACAGGGCTGCACTGCAGCAAACTGTACTATGCCTTGTGCAGCATTTACCAGTAGATGTAACCAGAAAATGTGTGCATAGTGTAAGTATAGACCACACTTAAGTAAGCACCCGTATATATATGGCATTCTAATAGCCAGATGTTTGCATTTAGTTCTGCATCTATAAATCTTAAATTATTGTCTAAAAGACACTGAATTGTTATGCTGCCTATATGGTATTTATATAGTGAATAAAGTACCCCCCCTGTTGTAAATTATAAGGATATCATAAGTTACCGTGGAGTTTCATGACCATATAAAAACACGAGGCCGAAGGTAACTTGTAATATTCTCATATTTTGCAACTGGGGGTACTGTGTTTATTCTGGACATATTTATGCTTAATATGAAGTAGCCAGAAAAACAAATTTGGGTAACAGGAATCCACTCATATGGCCATTGGTAAGGACAAAGCAGTAACTTAAATTATTGTTAACAATAACATATTTCACTGTACTCATGAACTTTCAATAAAAATGTCACTAAAGAGGCCACCAAATTATTTAGGCACACATCTCGTCACTTAAAACTCCTGAGACAGAGGAACATCAAATAGATGTAAATCAAGCTTAATGAGTGCTTAATGTGTATGCACAGTGTAATTACACAAGGGTGGTGAGATGAACAAAGAAGAAGACAAGCAAGCTCACCATTAATATATACAATTTATCATACATGTCATTACATCTTACACCATGAGTTTAATAACAGTATGTAGCTTAGCCTAAGATTTTCAATTAGAGCTCAAATGAATAGCTTGGATCCTTGAATTTTCAGTAGCATCATCATCATTAATGTTTTTGCCAACAATTATGGCTTTTGATTTTTTTCTTGCTACAGTTAAGGCTCTGCCATTGTCTCTTCCAAAGTGATTGTGGTTTAATTTGAAATCGCACAATTGCATAAATCCTCCGACAGTATAAATGTGGCGCCAGCTGGCTTTCATGCCATACATGTTGTGAGTTTATTCTTCCCTAAGACTATATTCCTCTTGTCAGCAATGTAAACCTTTACTTACAATAATCAAAATATGAAATTAGTCTGATTTTGTTTGTGTATTGGAGCTACACTGAAGATGATGAGGTGCATGGTGATTCAATCTTCAGTGCATTAAAGGGATACTGTCATGGGAAAAAAAGTTTTTTTTCAAAATGCATCAGTTAATAGTGCTGCTCCAGCAGAATTCTGCACTGGAATCCATTTCTCAAAAGGGCAAACAGATTTTTTTATATTCAATTTTAAAATCTGACATGGCGCTAGACATATTGTCAATTTCCCAGCTGCCCCAAATCATGTGACTTGTGCTCTGATAAACTTCAATCACTCTTTACTGCTGTACTGCAATTTGGAGTGATATCACCCCCATCCCTTTTCCCCCCCAGCAGCCAAACAAAAGAACAACGGGAAGGTAACCAGATAACAGCTGCCTGGTAGATCTAAGAACAGCACTAAATAGTAAAAACCCATGTCCCATTGAGACACATTCAGTTACATTGAGAAGGAAAAACAGCAGCATGCCAGAAAGCATTTCTCTCCTAGGCAGGCACAAGTCACATGACCAGGGGCAGCTGGGAAATTGACAAAATATCTAGCCCCATGTCAGATTTCAAAATTGAATATAAAAAATCTGTTTGCTCTTTTGAGAAATGGATTTCAGTGCAGAATTCTGCTGGAGCAGCACTATTAACTGATTCATTTTGGAAAAAAAAATGTTTTCCCGTGACAGTATCCCTTTAAGAACAAAATCCAAATTACTTGTGTATGAAAGAATGAGCAGTACTCACAAATACATGGACATGTTTTCTTACTGTACTGTATTTTTATAACTTAAAGGCAATCATTTTTTCCTCCTCCAAGGGTTCTAAAGGGTTCAAGTCAAATGTGCAAAAATGTTATCTCAGAAAGGAGCAAATATATCATACTAACCATGATTCTCCTTTCATGGCCATCCCCCTGGTCAGCATTAACTCTTGGGTATTCCAACAATACTACAGGTGTGTCCCCTAGCAGCATTTAAGATTTAGGGGTAATAATAATGAAAAGACACAACAAAAACATAGTTGGTGTTGCCAAAAAAACATTACATAACCCGTAGAGATATAATTCATATGTAGCTTTCTTTAAATGTCCTCATATTCTGCATTTTCATGCCATAATAGAATAAAGCCTACTCAGAGATGTCCCTCTGACAGGTTGCTGAAAAAACACATGCAAAAATGGTCTGTCAAACAGAATTTTCATGTAAATCTCTGTTAATTGTTCTAACATTTCTTTCACTGACACATAATGGGAACGCAAATAGCAATAGTTATTTTTCTTTTGAGATTCATTGTCAAGTAAAGTGTCTAGTTTATTGTGTATGTACTAAATGCTATCTCTACATAATTTACAATTTAATCTGTTTGAGATATAGTTCAAATGAGCTTTAAAATTATAAAAAGAAAAAACTAAGATAAATCCTGCTGTTTGGGATCTGGAGTGTTTTGGAAGGAACAAGTGGACAAGACTCAACTGATCCAGCTCACATATTGGGGCAGACTTACCACAGAAAGGCTGCCCTGAGGAGAGGTATTTAATTGTAATGAAAATGTTAGGGAGATCTTTTTGAGCAGGGCACAGATCAGGAAGACTACCTGATTGTGAGAATTCCCATAGGGGATTGGGGTGCTATCTGCCTTTGCAAGGTGCAGAGGGAGGATCTGATTGAATGGGAGATTAATAGATGGAGCATTAGACCAGGAGGCTGAGCAACCCTCACTGATCTCATTGTGAAGAACCATTTGCTCTGCTACAAGTTCATGGGTGGCCTTTTGTTCTTTGTTCTTTTCTATGTTAAAAAAATATCCCCTGCTATCTTTGTAGAATATCCTGTAATGTACTTGTAAAGAGTAATCATGTCCCTTAGCAAGAAAAAACAACACCGGCTTTGATAGTCATCTCTCATAGTGTTTTCGAATGAGCACTAAAGGCTACATTTTTATGTTCCTTAAAGGAAAACTATCCCCCGAACAATGTAGGTCTCTATAAAAATATGCTGCATAAAAAAGCTCATATGTAAAACCCTGATTCATGCAAATGAACTCATTTCATAAAAAAAATAGGTTTTAGTAGTATTTGCTGTTGGGTAATCTTTAATAGAAAAAATTGCCATTTTAAGAATTAAGGGCCGCATCCTGGGATACATGGTGCACACAAATATATAAGCTCTTTAGAACATAATGGTGTTATCTGAAATCCACTATTTAACCTGTGACATATAGCCCTTTTCCAATTTCCGCCATTTCTACATAGCAGCTTGTTTATATAAACAATAGTAGTGATTCTGAATCAAACACATCAGTTTTACCACTGCAGGTCAACACTACATGATATTTTCATTACTTTAAAACACTTTCATTTTTTGTTGTTGTTACTGTTCCTTTAAGTGGGTCTGACTGATACTACCTAGAGCTGCACAGTCTATTGTACACAGAAATCCCCCAAATCGTCTGAATTTAAGAGGCCCCCAATACACGTCCTTCCATTTAGTGTATAACTAGTATTTTTGTTTTTTACTAGAGTGCACAACCTTGCATTTATCAATATTGAACCTCATCTGCCAGTTTGCTGCTCAGTTCTCCATGAAAAGCTGTAGATCCCAGCATTGCAAGGTAGCAGTGCTAAACGGTGCTAATACATATTTTACATAATAAAGCTCTCCAGTTGCTAGGGTCCAAATTAGCCTAGCAACCAGACTGTGGTTTGAATGTGAAACTGGAATATACTGTAAATAGGAGTGGACTGCATTGAAAGATAAGTAATACAAAATAACAGTAAAAATAACAAAGAGCAATTTTTTTGGCTGCTGGGATCAGTGACCCCTGTTTGAAAGCTGTAAAGAGTCAGGAGAAGAAAGCAAATAATTAAAAAACTATAAAAAATGAAAATTAATTGGAAAGTTGCTAAGAATTGGCAATTCTATAACATACTAAAAGTTAACTTTAAGGTGACCCACCCCTTTAAATCCTTCCCTGACGGCCATTTGGTCACTTGCAAACTTTTATTGCCAGACAGTTTAGTGCTCTTTCAATTTAGGGACTTTTCCTGGAGGGGAAAAATGAAAAAATATACTGTAATATTTTCCATAATATATAATGAATAAAGTAACATAAATCTGCCTAACTGCCAGTTGATTCAGAGGAAGGCATCTGCAGCCTCACCAATTTGCCTCAGAGGGGGAAAAAATTCCTTCCTGACTCCAAAATGGCAATCGGACTAGTCCCGGGATCAACTTGTACTATGAGCTATCTCCCATAACCCTGTATTCCCTCACTTGCTAAAAAGCCATCCAACCCCTTCTTAAAGCTATCTAATGTATCTGCCTGTACCACTGATTCAGGTAGAGAATTCCACATCTTCACAGCTCTCACTGTAAAAAACCCTTCTGAATATTTAGATGGAACCTTCTTTCTTCTAATCGGAATGGGTGAACTTGTGTCAGCTGGAAAGACCTACTTGTAAATAAAGCATTAGAGAGATTATTATATGATCCCTTATATATTTATACATAGTTATCATATCACCCCTTAAGCGCCTCTTCTCCAGCATGAACATCCCCAATTTGGCCAGTCTTTCCTCATAGCTAAGATTTTCCATACCTTTCACCAGCGTAGTTGCCCTTCTCTGTACCCTCTCTAATACAATAATGTCCTGTTTGAGTGATGGAGACCAAAACTGTATGGCATATTCTAGATGGGGCCTTACAAGTGCTCTATACAGTGGAAGAATGACCCCATCCTCCCGTGACTCTATGCCCCTTTTAATACAGCTCAAGATCTTATTTGCCCTTGATGCTGCTGACTGGCATTGCTTGCTACAGCCAAGTTTATCATCTACAAGGACTCCAAGGTCCTTTTCCATAATGGATTTGCCTAGTGCAGTCCCATTAAGGGTATAAGTGGCTTGGATATTTTTACATCCCAGGTGCATGACTTTACATTTATCAACATTGAATCTCATTTGCCACTTAGCTGCCCAGATTGCCAGTTTGTCAAGATCATGTTGCAAGGATGTCACATACTGGATGGAATTTATTGGACTGGATAGTTTTGTGTCATCTGCAAACACTGAAACATTACTTATAATACCCTCCCCATAGTCATTAATGAACAAGTTAAATAAAAGTGGACCCAATACCGAGCCCTGAGGGATCCCACTAAGAACCTTACTCCAAGCTGAGAATGTACCATTAACAACCACCCTCTGTACCCGATCCTATAGCCAGTTTCCTATCCATGTGGAAATGGCTTCATTAATAGTGATGGGCGAATTTATTCGCCAGGCGCGAATTCGTGGCGAATTTGCGCGATTCGCCGCCAGCGAATAAATTCGCAAAACTCCCGCGAAAATTCGCGTAAAAAATTCGCCGGCGTCAAAAAAAAATTTATTAAAAAAATGGACGCCGGTGTCAAAAACGGGCGCCGGCGTCGAAAAAACGGGCGCCGGCATCAAAGACGAGACGCCGCAAATTCGCCCATCACTATTCATTAAGCCCAACAGATCTTAGTTTAGAAAAGTACCCCCTCTTGTAAAATATAAGGATATTATAAGTTACCAAAGAGTTCCATGACCATATAAAAGCATGAGGTCAAAGGTCATGGAACAAGTCATGCAAACTCCGAGGTGACTTCTGCCAACGAATATGCTTGGCAGGCAAAGGGTTAAGAGTGAACATTTTAAAACTAAATCGTAATATGACTTTTTTTTAATGAAAGAAGCCATCGTATGCTAGTTTATGTAAAAAGCTCTTATCATTGGAGAAGACATTAATTTCTAGGTCCCAAATGCGTCTCATGTTTTATTGAATTACCATAAAGCATGGAGAAAATGTAACAAGCTGACAACTTGTTGGCTTAAAAATCTGGTTTTGAAGTGTACAGAACTGAATCAGACCCTATGTGGTCACTCTCATTCGTCAATATTTAATTCAAATATATTCCAGCTGGCATGTAGTTTAGGGCTTTATCACACACAGTCCATCTAATCACATTAAATTAAATGCATGGGATACAGTAAAACGTCATATCAGTTCTAAGTACTGTATTTTGTTAAATGCCAAAAGTAATTCACGTTTGGCTGTTTTATATCTCGGGTGGAAAATCTGGTCTTTATTAAGTAAAATGATTCAAGAAAATAATTCATAACACTATTAATGCAGTCATTAACAAAATACCCACTCTTTGGAAACCCCATGATTCATTTGGTCACATTTAGTTAGGAGTTCCAATTTCAAGTTCAAGATCAAATTCAACTGTATTACATATTTCAGAACAAAACTGTTTAATGCGGGCAGTGGATTATGTTAGAATAATTCATTGCAGTGAGAAGAAATGTGAAACAGTAAATATAGACACATACCCTGGCACATGAAGGTACAATACTGCTATCTGGCAGCAGTGCAATGCCTCAGGCATAAACACAAGCCCATTTTTTTTCTAGATTGTATTAGCTTGATTCACTCACCATGAATCAAATCATTTGGGGATGTTTGAATTGTATATTTTTACATAAACACTGTGATGTGTTTACATTGCACTGCAGCTAAAGACACTGTTTCACTGTAATCAAGAATAATTCTGTAATTGTCCCATTTTGTGGCAGGGAAATGTTTAGGCTTGAATGGAATATAAAGCCTTAGTCTAGGACCTGAAAATATAGATAATTTTGTGCAGCCCCCAACCTGCTTCAAAGCCTTCATTGTAGAAGTCTACATTAGGAATACACAAAAGAAACTGATGATGAGTATAAAGAGGATAAAAAAAATATACATACAATTATTGGGAGCTCTTGTTTAATAAAAGTATAAAATATTCCAAAACACACATAACTACATGAAAAGCATTCAAGTATAAAAATGCATACACATTTTAATCCATTAAAGGAGAAGAAAAGGCCTATTTAATTGGGGTGCCAAAAGTTATGTACCCCCAAGTAATTATATAAACGTACCTCACACCCCGGGCCGGTGCTCCTATTAGGAGAAAACTGCACCGGATTCTTCCAGTGAGCACCACGGAGCGATTGGTTTCCTTCTACTTCTTTCTTTAAATTTCCCGGGGCAGACGTATGCACAGTAGAACGAAATAGCCGACTTCATTCTAAAGTTTGGCTTTTCTTGCAACTGTGCATGTGCACCCCTGGGGAGAAAGAAGAAGCCAGAAGATGATCATTCCACAGTGCTCGCTGGAATAACCCCAGGCCTGTACAGTTTTCTGCTGATAGGAGCACTAGCATGGAATGTGAGGTAAGTATATACAATAACTTGGGGGTGCCTAACTTTTGGCACTCCCTAAGTAAAACGTGCCTTTCCTTCTCCTTAAAAGTGACAATTCTTCTATATCTGTGTATAGCTTCTTGATGTGGAACTACAACCCCCAAACACATGAATGTAAAAGTGTCCTCTTTTGAGCACTTTTGCAATTTGCATTATTTTTATTTTTCATTAAACTAGTAGTGCAAATCTGCTAGTTTTATAAATTTCCAATGGGAGTGTCCCTCACTGTTGTTATTGGCTGTTATTTCTGTATAGAGATATATAAATTATTTTGTATATATATATATATATATATATATATATATATGTTCTATAAAAAGTAACCCAAAATATAACCTTGATAAAGTCTCACTTCCTAGTGCCAAATACAGTGAGACAATTATTGGAGAGAGAAGTCACCCACAATTAACAAGACACACAAATAAGGGCATGTATATATTCCTCCATCCCAGGTCTGAACTTTTAATATAATGTGTCAAATCTCTATTAAAACTCTAGGAAATTAAAAACAGCACATTTTTGCAGATGATGATTCAATATTGATGATTTGTTCAAATTTAAATGTATGTAAATTAGAGTTTTTGACTTGTTTTTTACTCTTTTGTGTCCATTAAGCCCAGACAAATCAGTTATTTTAGGGGATTAATATTTGAGTTTTGATGAATACAGGATTAATCATAATATCATCCAGAGATTCATCCTGTCCTACTTCATCTAGTCCTGGTCTTTGGCCACTCCGTCATGTCCTGTCATGCTCCGCCTATTACTGGTCTTCACCCGCTCTGTCCTGTCCTTGTCCTGTTCCTGCTCCAGTCCTGTCTGCTCTCCAGTCCTGTCTGCTCTGTGTTCCAGTCCTCCTGCTTATCACCCCCCATCCTGACCTAATTCTACACCAGCACTGTCCTGTCCCAGAGTCTTCACCCCCTTGGTCCCTTGCTGTCCGGCATTGTTCTTCATGTGCACGGCTTGTCATAGCATGCATTTATAATCCAACAAAATTTGGTAACAATTGGTTGGTACAAACTCAACACAACTTAAGAGACAACTTAAGAGACATTTATTTAGAACATAAGTCACCACCTTTAGGCTTTGGCCACACAGGTAATTTAGTGAGGGACTAGCATTATTTAATTTTTCAGACTGGCTTGCTGTTTTGTAATTCACAGAAAGAATATTGCCGTTATCTGTTACTCACATCATTAATCGCAATAGACTTCCTATGCTGATGACATAGAGGAGTTTTCAATTACAACAGGTCTCTCAGGTAAAATTGTGGCCTTTGCTTTTGCTTTGTAAGGTTCTTTAAATATTTATAAGGGAAGCTAGCTAGGGAGTTTGAAAACAATGAACCTCAGAATGAAGGAATGGGTGTTATTTACAGTGGCAAGTATGATATAATGGTACACATACAGCAGCAGTTCAAAAGTAAAGAAAAGGTACAGTTCTGAAGGGAAGTGGAATTACTTATAATGTACATGTCATGTTTGGTATCCCAAAACCCAGACACCAAGGTTCCGGTCATGCTTCCGCCTTATAACAGCTGCCTTTTCCTTCGGGAATAGCGAAAAAACCAAGATGACAGTTCTGGGCAAACAAGGGAACCCTAACATGTGACAGGAGGGACTGGGGTCGGGGTTAGAGCTAAGCGTAGTCATAGAACAGGCCAGGGTCAAAACCAGCAAACCAGCTGGGGTCAAAATCAGTCAGCATGGTACAGAGTCAGGATCCAGAGGAATAGTCAATAACAGGCAAAGGTCAGTTCAGGCAGCAATACAGCAGGGTCAAGGACAGGCAAGGGTCAAAGAACAGAGAAACTAGACTAACACACCCAGAATTGTACAATACAATAGACTCACCTTAGGCAATGATAAATCGAATGTGGTGCCTTTAAATATTTGAAATTCACACCTAGCGTGATGATGCTCAATGGAGCAGGCACTCAAAATAAGGCAATCTTCCACCAGGTTGTTCAAACTAAGTAAAAATGTTTACTGTGTCGACAGCCTTACGTGTTTCGTGTACAAAACATTTAGTCATAGGCTAAATGTGCAGAGCCAAATACCAGTATTTAAACACATGTGCACCAATAAAATTAAAGCATCAATTAAATCAATAAAATTGTGGTCCAATCCCCAGGCTCTACATAGAAACAACAATTTTATGCTAATTTAAACAGGTGTCGACAATGAGGCTACATGTATAGCTCTCATTAGGTGCCATGTTGGTACACCTCATGTGCGACTGAGTTCAGTGGAGGCCATATTAGTTCACCCAAAAACATAACATATATACAAAGAATATACAAAAATATATGCAAATAATTTATTTTATATATCAGAAATATAAAAAGTATACAAATGAATGAAATGAAAAGAAGCACATGCATAGACGCCAGCGGCATACCTGTGCATGCCAAAACTGGAAGCAGAGTGCTCCAGAAGAAGCCGTGCACTGGATGTTACTATGTAATGGGTGGCAATTTAATGCTATAATGCATTATTGCATGCTAACCATGGAATAGCTGTTTTAAAACACATATAAGTGTCACCCGCAATTACTGTCCATGGAAAATACTTGAAAACTCCCATGCTGGTGCTTTCTTTTAATTCTAGTTGTCAGTGATTGAGGGCTATTTGAAATATTACGATACTGCCCTGGAAGCTGCCAGGAAAAAACCCAAAATGTGTCCAGCAAAGCATTTGACAATTGTACGTCAGTTGTATTTGTACAGCATGCAGTAATAACTTATTTTGTAACAACTGAATTTATGGTACATTTCACTTGCACCACTGAAGGTTATGTGGTGTCAGGTATAGATTTTGTTCGGGTCTAGTAACTAAAGAAGGCAATCTGCATTTAACTGTTGGCCCATATTACTATTCAATGTAGATTTTAAGTTGATCTCCTCTGTGATGGCACTGAGACGTTACATTTCTCCTTTGTGAGGGGGGGGCTCTGGCACTTCAAAAGTGATAGAGATTACTGTATATACCCCCTGTTTATATACCCCTTACTATGCCTTTACATAGTTACAGTCAATACTGTAGTTAAATCAGGTTGAAAAAAATACCAAAGTCTATAAACTATATATATACCAATATCTTATACTAACTGTAGATTTTAGTATAGCAATAGCCTTGGATTTCATCTCTTAAAAGCATTAACAGAATCAGCCATCACAACATCACCCGGCAGCGCATTCCACAACCTCACTGTCCTGACTGTAAAGAACCACCTACGTTGCTTCAAATTCTTTTCCTCTAGTCCAGGGGTGCCCAAAAGGTAGATCGGGATATACCAGTAGACCTTTAGCTGGTGATCAGTAGATCTCAACACACTGCCAACAAACAGCTTGTCTAAATCATCCTCCTGTCTTGTGCTTTTCATTCAGATATTTATTACATTAAGGCTACATAAGAAATAGTTATTTGTTAAATATAGCAATTTACATTTTCTCATATATCAATATTTAAGTAATATTTTCCATGGAACAGAATGCTAACTATACTTTTATGGATGTAGATCATATTGTCACAACATCACTAAAAGTAGACCTCACATTAGTAAACCAGGCACTTCTGCTCTAGTCTGAAGGGGTGACCTCTGGTATGCTATTTGTCTATAATGTCCTCTAATGTACTTTTTTCCAGAGAAAACAACCCCAACCTTGACAGTCTACCCTCATAATTTAAGTCTTCCATCCCACTAACCAGTTTAGTTGCACATCTCTGCACTCTCTCCAGCTCATTTATATCCCTCTTAAGGACTGGAGTCCAAAACTGTACTGCATACTCCAGATGAGGCCTTACCAGGGACCTATAAAGAGGCATAATTATGTTTTCAGAACTTATAGTTCTGCACAATTTAGTATCATGAGCAAAAATAGAAACAGTACTTATACTCTCTAGGCACAATAGAATGTTAATTTCTTACACCATGGTATCAATATGCTTCTTATCACTGATTTATGCTTCTTGGAAACCAAACTATGGAAAATAACATGATGTGGTACATCTTTAAAGGGTTGTTGTGACTGAAATATGCTTTTGCTTTTTTGTAATTGGGATGAGTCACTATTCTAAAGGTTTTCCGCTTCCTAACACTGGGAACCTGTGGGTGAAATGACAGATTGAAAGATACAGACTGTATTACCGTCATTGTGCCCTGCTATAGTGAGAATTCTGACATCCCGTTTCTTATCTAGATGTGACACTCAGGCTTTAGGCAATGAGAGAAGTCTATGTAAATGTCAGCTTTTTTTTTCTTGCCATTTTCATACAATGACACAAACGATTTGGTTTCCTTTTGGCTCTTATGAGTAAACTGATATACAGCTCTGACATGTTTCAAGTTCATTGCTCAATAAACATGTTCTGCACATTCAGATATAATATGCTGGGACACTACCAAGCCTTTGTTTACAAGTCAAAGGTTGTGTCCTGTAGTTACTTTCCTCCTTGGATGCTTGTCATTTCTCCTTCCATTAGATTTATTTCTCAGCCAACCTTTCAAGATGCATTGTAACATTATGATAAATAGTGAAAACCCAGGATGTTTAAATAATTAATGGGTTAGTGTTCTAGTTATGAGAAAAACTTGTATTGTGTGTGTGTTGGAGAAAAATCTGTCCAAATCATAATTTATACCCTTAAACTTGATCCCTGGCTCCTTGTATTCCTGGGAGTTTGCCTGCTATGCACTGTACTCATTAACCATTTCGATTTTTTTCATAAATACCCACACAATCGCAAAAAAACTCCTACAATCACAGGATTTCTTTTTAAAATTCATGATCACACAAATTGTGACAAATATGCCCTGAATACCACTTGATGGAGCATCTCATCTGTTATGGGAATAGTACACAAAACTTGCAAGACTGCAAACGTGGTGGTTTGTAAACCCAAACATTAGTATTGTCTCCATTCAGAGAAGAGCAGCTGCAGCACCAGCTGGGATCCATCCGTTTCATAGGTCAAATCCTCCATATTTATAAATAGGGTTTACATATATTGATACATTTGGGAATAGTGGAAAATATTGTCAGAGAGTATTCTGCACAGGGAATTATATGTATTTACATATTTATTTTAACGAGTGGGAGAGAATGGGACTAAGCATGAACCTCTGAATTATGCTTTCAGACATACGGGCTGGAGTTATGTAATAACATGAGTACCCTGTGGTCCTACACTAAACCATAACAACTGCATTCAATTGTTCTAGGACAATTAGAATCAATGATGATGATTATTGAAGCTATTATCTCATTGGCTGCTGTAGATTATTAGACTGTTAGCCATGTTAATACATAATCCTGTTTTCTAAAGCCATATGGTATTATGTATACTCTATAATTAGGGTGATGTAGTTCTTCAATATTCTAGTTGATCAGAGCTGCTCAGCTACCCTGTCTTCTGCTTTGCTTGAACTGAACCCTATAGACATTTGTAAGAATGATGCGCATTTATAAAATGTGATGGGAAGCTTATGTTTTAACAAACATACAAATAACAGATTGAACAGTGTTTATCCAAAGCAAAATTGCACAATCCTTGCAATCCCTAGCCACTTGGCCATGCAAAGTGAAGTTCAGTATCAAGGGGCATAAAGAGCAAAATAAACTTTATAATGACCACCTGCTCCGAGGCTTAACCCCATATGTAATAAAAGTCATTAAGTTTGCACAGGAGCAGTAACCCATAGTCACTAATAAGATGTTTGCTTTTAAACAGGTGACCAGTGAATGCAGCCTATTGATTGGTTGCTATTAGCTACAGCTCCTGGGCTAACTTAGTGCCTTTCATTACAAAACCCCTTTAATGCTATAGACAGCAGCTGTGGTCTTTAATATATTTAAATGTATATTTGTACAGTATATGTATCATATCACCATAAAAGGCTTCCTCCCATATTCTGTTGGGTTGATTATTAATTTGCTAATTAGCTGTTACTAGGGCAAATGTTTTTGATAGTGCTAGAGTATGATAATCCAAAATACACACCAATGTATGACCTACTTTCTTAGATCAGGGTGAGATAACTCACTGAGCTGGGAAAAATGATCGACACCAGTACTTTGTTTTTATAATTTACGTTAGCATCTTTCACAATGCATAGCTGCCAAGTGATTTATGATCATGCATTTAGCAAATAAAGAATGCAGACCTTTAATAGTTAATGATTAAAACTGCAAATATGTCCTTAGCCAATTTCCTTTTAAATTCTCAAAGCTTATCAATACTTCCTCTTGCCTTCATCCGTTTCATGATTTGCTTATGTTTTCTCATCCATAACTTCCTTGTGTGCAAATACAGAACAACAAACTAGCACAAGCCTTATTAAATTACAAGTGTTGTTGTTGGGATTATTCTTCTTCTTCCTAGGAATAAAGGTGTATTATGTAAAACTTCAGTCATTGTTGTTTCCTACTCGTGTATAATAATGATGAGCCTTTATCTCCCATCCCCATTGAATAGGGTAATTAAAAGTCATGAATAGCATAAGAGCAACGACTCAGGGGTCGCATTGCTGCCCACATTAAAGGACAGGCAACATAATAACTGCAACACTGTGCCATTTCTGCCAATGTAAATCAGCATGGGTAAATTATTCCAATCGTGTGTAATTGTGCATAAATGCCTCTTGAAGCTAACTAATGTATCTGCTGAAAAAAGGGTTTTTAGATACACGCCTTATACAAACATACATATCCAAAGGGAACTTCAGAGAACAAATGTAGTTGAGCAAATGGTAGTAAAGTGTTACTGCAGGAAAGATGTAAGAAAGCAGAGTTGCAGTACAGAAGTTTTATTTTTTCTGTTAGCACTTCACCCTGGACATCCATACACAGGGGCAAGGGGGGGGGGGTTACTTGCCCTCCCTGGAGTATGCACCAGATAGAAGAATCCAGGGCTGACTAAAAGGCAAGGCGAAAGAGGCAATCTCCTTAAACCCCAAGTTTTATAGGGCCACAGCATGCCAAAACTTTCCCCTCCCACTAACTGGCAGTTCTTTCCCTTCAAAGAATGATGTCCCAAAGTGAGAAATGCAAGTAGTTGGAAGGACAGAAGAGGCAGACATATTGCCATGGACCATGCTCCTCCTCCCCTGCTCCTGACAAACCAGTGTTTTTGTTTTATTACATTTGGAGCTCAGGAAGAGTCAGTACAGCTGGAGGTTGCACACCAGTTTGCAAGAACGATCAGACTGATTGGCAATAAAGAATAATTTAACTAGTACTAGCAGAGCTGATCTTAGGCACAATTATATTGTCCAGCATAGTATATAACCAGTGGTTGACCAGTAGCCTTGTTGCAAATACATGAACAGAGTCCACTTAAGGGGGTTTTTACCTTCAAAAACTTTTTTCGGTTCAGGTGCGTTAGGATAGTCCACCAAAAAAGTTTCTATTTTCTATTTGTGATTGTTTTTATAATATTAAGGTGTATAAATCTTAATTTTTCTCCTTCTTATGGCTTATAAAGCAGCTCTGGGAGGGAGGGTTGCAGACTCTGTAAACTGTTCTAAATTGATACATTTAGTTGATAAATTTCCATTCTTTGTCCCTGTTGAGCTGAATCCCTGAGTTTCATTAAAAGCAGCTGTTAGAATTGATACAATAGTTGCTAATACTCCACGGATACTGCTGAGAAATGGATCAACTAAAGTTGCAAAATAGTAACAGTTCAGAACCTGCAACTGGATTACTGAGCTGCCAGACTCACCACACCACAGACAGAACATTACACTTTAAATAACAATTTTGGAAAAATGGTAAAAAATAAAAGATGGAAAGCAATTGAAAAAAGTATTTATTTCTGGGGAACAATTTAAAAACCACTCAACTGAAAAAAGTGTTTGGAAAGAGGGTTAAACCTCCACTTTTCAGACAGGATTCAGAACATCTCTGTCTATATCTTTCTTACTGACTTATAATATCCTTACAACTTATAGTATGGTAAACATTATCCCTTATGAAATGTGAGTGATACAGTTCCCTGTATAACTTAGTCTGCAGCCCTGTGCCTTTACATGGTCACGATGACTTCTAATATCCTTATTTACAATAGGGGATACATTATCCTTTATAATACATGAGTGATACTCAGAGTTCCCTTTATAACTTTGTATGGTCACTGTGATTTATAATATCAATATAATTAACGTGTAATTTACATATTTACAATTTACACATATAATTTAAAGTTTACAGCATTTCATTTCCAAATCAGGCTACTTAAACCTCTATGTAAGCTGTCCTATTTCAATTGTATTAACCTAAAACACAAGTCTAATGCAGCCCATCAGGCTATATTCATCACATATAGACAGTATTGCTGTTCCACAGACATGTTTGTATGGCTTCATAATTCAACTATGAGTAGTGATGGACAAATTTGGGGCGAAAAATTCGCGAAATGGTGAAAAATTAGTGAAACAGAACCAGTGTCTCATTTTTGATGCTGTCATCCATTTTTGAGACTGGCACCCTTTTTTGTCGCTGGCGCCAATTCACTGCCAAAAAAACGGATGCCAGCATCCATTTTTTTTACGCTGGTGAATTTTCGTGTCGGTTTCACGAATTTATTCACCGGTGGCGAATTGCGTGAATTCGCGCCTGCCGAATAAATTCGCCCGTCACTAACTATGAGTCCTATGCACATATTACATATGAGTGGCATATGAAAAATATGCTGTAAGATATTATGCTCCATTTGTCGGGGTACAAGATAAAATAAATTACACTAGAGTAATGAGGAAAATTCTGTGTAATAGAAAAAAACTTGGTGGAATGGACCCTTTTTTACTTTGCATGTTGCCACAATAAGTAGATGAGGTCAGTGGTCTTTGTTTGCTACTGCTTTTAGTACTGGACCAAATGGTCAAAATCTCAAATTAATTTAATAGTAATGTTTTTAAAAAATGCTAATATCGTTTTAGTAACATTTTGTCCCACCCAAGTAAAATGTTACAACATTTTTCATCACTATTTTCATAAATGCTGTCTAGAATGGTTTGATAAGGGGCAGCCTAAAATGAATTGATTTTCTTCTTTTTGTTGCTTCACTGAGTGAAGATTTCACATCTTGTTTTCAAATCAGGCCTTAATATATTAAAAATAGCAAATCATTTGCATGGTAAGCTTTAACTCTGTCATAGTAATTATGAACTTAAGAAAGGCCAATTAGGTAGTAAGTCATGTTAGCTAATGGTGAACATTAAGTATCAGCATTCACCTTATCAGTCTAGGCTCAAAGTCTTTGGCTCATGCTTCAAAACTTTTCTTTATTTGCATTTGTGTTTTTTTTTTTTTTAAACAGGGATAAATATAAATGGATAGTGAGAAACTGAAGCATCTGACACATTCAGCCATACAACTTTTCCCAATTGTAATTAATTAACTATAGTAAAATTATCTTTTAATCAAGGAAATCGGTGGAACTACCTTGAATAGGCTCTGGTTCATGATTAACCAGCCCATGAGACCCCAATGAGACAGCCCTGATTTACAAGGAGAAATTAGCATTCATGCAGGACCTCAACAGAAATGCCACTTTTATTGTGCAAACGTTAATCATTGGAACCTAAACAATGGGGATTGCTACTGTATCTCCTGCACATTCCCAGTGTTTCTGAACCAATTTAGGTGTGGTAGGGCAGCATGCCGCCCCTAAAATCCTGCTGCCCTAGACCCGGGCTGGGGGTTTCTACTGATTGGCTACCAGGCAGTCAGTGACTTGAGTGGGGGCCACATGGGTCATAACTGTTGCTTTTAAATCTACGCTGCATGCTAAGGATCAATTGCAAACTCACTGAACAGTTATGTCCCAGGTGGCCCCCCTTAAAGTCACTGACTAACTCAGATTCTGTTCTGTTCTGTTATGTCAGACATCTGCTCACTCCAGTCTTTATACATTACATTTTTGGCTAACTAACTATATTAGAAACATGTTTTGTTTGGCACAGCCTGTCTATTTACCCAGTTTTTATTTTTACACTGAACTGTTCCTTTATGAGGAAATGTAACAACTTTTATAAGCAACTGCTTTTAAAAAAAAATGCATACTTTTTTGTTTTAGCTATAGGGGTAGCATGGCGAGATACTAAAATAATATTTAAAAAAAACAATATAATTTCATGCATTTCCAGGATTGGAGGAATGGGCAGGTAAATGGCAAATGAGGTTTTACACTGACAGATGCAAGGCTTATAATATAAGTTTATTAAATGAATCAGTGCGTCAGATTGCAGTGTTCTCTGATCATTCTAGAAATCAGGTAACCTTAGCATACTAATCTGTAGAAACAGGTGTTCATGAAGCATTGGTAATACAGCTCGGTTTCAAATAGCCAGCTTTAGTTGTCCTATAATAGGATTTCCCTGTTATCTGTCGGTACAAATAAATAAATAACACACCCAACCTAGCCCATTAAAATCAGATGGAATAAGTGATTTCCCAGTACCTGACACCATGGTTGCAAGATCTTCCCTTTAAATGGGAGCACTTATGAAAAATGCATAATACAGGGACGTGCAGAACTTTTCACAGCAATGCACCATGAATGTTTCATTTGTACTCCCATGTAGTATGTAATCTGCTAAGGATAGTTTACACTGAGTGGACAAATACCTTTTCATCATGACTGGCAACATTTTACATGATGACAGTAGATGACCTGGTTGGAGGAAAGCCTGAAGCTTTTAAACACAGTGTGAGAAGCTGTGACAAGTGAGAATATTTTCACCTAGTTTAAACAAGTTATATCTAGGGATGCACTGAATCCAGGACTCGGTTCCGGATTCGGCCTTTAAAAATGATAATATCTAACAAAATGGTGCTAGGACCTGTTTCCGTTCATCCACTGACAACCGTTTATTAAAAGATGTGGCCGCAGATCAAAAATAATATTTCCAGCAACCAATACTATTTATCACTTGCACACATGGTAAGATGTATATTCAAATACAGTACAAGCCATATCTCACTGAAAAAGTCACCCATAGCAACCAATTTAAAGTTACCATTACTGGTCTATAGCAGTTATACAGGTATGGGATCTGTTATCCAGAATGCTAGGACCTGGGAGTTTCCGGATAAGGGGTCTTTCCTTAATTTGGATCTTCATGTCATACTGTAAATCTACTAGAAAATCACGTAAACATTTAATAAATCCAATAGGCTGGTTTTGCTTCCAATAAGGATTAATTATATCTTAGTTGGGATCAAGTGCAAGCTTCTGTTTTATTATCACAGAGAAAAAGGAAATAATTTTAAAAATCTGGATTATGTGATTATGATGACGTCTATGGGAGATGGCCTTTCTATAATTTGGAGCTTTCTGGATAAATGGTTTCTGGATAACGGATCCCATATCTGTACTTAAAAAGTGCTAATGTGATACAATATTATTTTGCCTGGGCATGCACGTGTATGTTTGGAGAGGTTCATTCAGAAATCCCCATCAATTCTTATCATTACTATGTTTTAGGTAAATGTGCAACAAGAACTGCCTGTGTAAAGACTAGGGGGGCTCATTTAGCACTTGCTCCTGTACCATTGGAAGGCACAAAGCATAGCACTATCTTGTGCAAGGAACCAGATGTGCTGTAAAAGATATTGTACACATACTTTAAGCTATGGTACACATCTTATCCTCACACACAATTTCCCTGTCTAAGGGGTATATTAAGTAAAGTGTGAATTTTCCTCATTAAATTTCACCAAAGTTTGCCTCAATTTGTTAAACGCATTTTCATATTTGCTAAAAATCACACTTTTGTGAGACATTGTGAACATTTCTCAGCGTATTTTGCACATACAATTGTAGTAGAGAAAATTCTCTAGAATTAAGAAATTACATGTATTAAATTAGCATGGGGGTGTAGAGTCCTGCGTGGGTCCATTTTTTGGGACCCGTACCTGCAAACCGCTACCCGACCCTACCCGCAAGTACCTTATCCGCAAACTGGACCCGCAACCCGCTGACCATCAAGAATCAGGAAGTGCTGTCATTGTAAACTGGAAGTGACATCATCGGAAGTAGACATGATCAGAAAAAAATGAGTAAAACAGGAAGTGCTGTCATTGTAAACCGGAAGTGACGTCATTGAAAGTAGCCGTGGCCAGAAAAAAGGAGTAAATATCGCTACTGAGAAGACCCGCAGGCCGACCCGCAAACCCGCAGAACGTCCGACCCGCGTCTTTACCTGCACCCAGAACTTCTCCCCTCAACCCACAAGGTACCACAGGTTTTTGTGGGTACCCGACCCGCTGCAGGATTCTATTGAGGTGACCCAAATAAGGAGATGTTAAAGTGGCTGCTCTATCCTTATAAAGGATACCTCTATAGCAATAATATGTTCTTCATTATCTCATGGGATAGATATCAGCCACAAGATGTATTACCATGGCCTGCAACATAGGAAAATTGGTTCCACCATTTGAAACCAGTTTTTAAGGGTTTTAACTGTACTCTATAATCTTCCTACCGTATCAGAATAATTAAAAAAAACTAAAAAACAAATCATTGTATTTATTTACACTGAAAATAATATATTCATTATTGTATGTTTAGTATTTTGTATAATAATATTGTGACATATTCACTCTTTAAAATTTCTCCCTTACCTGCCCAAATTTTTGGGAAGAAAGTCCGCAGTCTTAGATCTCCTTTTTTTGATTTGGTTAATTATTCCCAAACATCTGGATTTTGGTCAACGTAACTTTATCTAAACATTTTTGGACCTTGATCTAGGTTGACTAAAAGTGTTTGAAGGAGATACTAATTGCTGAATTTGCAAAGTTAAACACTGGTTTTGCAATAATAACAGACAAAACCATTTAAATACAAGACACTGACACACAGACACACACATAATCTCTGGCCATAACATTTTAAATGTGCTCTTAGAAGTGTTTTCTTTCCACACTTTGTAACAGAACTGGCCAAGTTATGATAAAAGGCAGTGGAAGACATAAGTGCTGGAAGTTGCTTGGGTCACAATTTTGATAGAAATCGAAATAAAACATTGGCAGTTTTTAAGTTCTTCTCTTCACTGTCTCTATAAATATGCTGATCAGAAAACCATGTCCTATACTGATGGGCCCCAAAAAGGTCGAAAGCGGTGTCTATTTGGGAATCTGATAAGCATAGTGCCCTGACTGTGCTTAAAAAAATAGTGGGTGAGCTTCAGGTCTAGTATTCCATGCAAACTGAAATTCTAGTAGAGATTCAGGATGTTTTTCTCAGAATCTACTTTGCATGAAAAAAAGGAATATATCTCCTCAACTAAAATGTTTTTTTTTTGTGAACCCCCCAGTCAGCATATGGACAGCATGTTACTTTTATCAGCCATGGGAATTTTGCAATTTTACTGCAAGGAATGTCTATACTCCCAACTTGCATTTACCATGGCAGGAAACAGTAATTAAATACCCAAAGTATCATTTAGTACTGCACAGATATGGGGTTTCCCCTTTCTGGAAACATGATATACAGAAAAGCTTTAAATTATGAGATGGCACTCTCCCATAGAGTCTATTTAAAACAAATTATTAACATTTTTCTCTGTAATAACATAACAGTACCTTGTACTTGATGGTAACTAAGCTGTGTGAATCTATCTTGGTGGCAAAACACTTCTGTTGGGTTTATTTACAGGGAAACCCCTTATCTGGAAAGTCCCAGATACTAAGAATTCTGGATAATGGATCTCATGCCTACAGGATTTGATACAAAAGGAGGTAATACACTAATTATCATACACTCAGGCGATATATCATTCAACACAGCACTACATTTTTGCTTCACCGTTGCACACTCCCTATGTGTGCAACTGTAATTGGTTGGTTGGAAGATTTAAGTACTTCCACAATAAAGGAGAAAAAAAGCCATAATCGCTGGGGGATGCCAATTTTTTTAGACACCGCTCAGTGATTATTATCACTTACCTGAGACCATGGGCTGGTGCTCTTGTTGAGCATTGCCCCAGCTGCAAAGCCCCCTTAGACACCCGTCTGAGCCCCAACTCCCCACCCTGGCCCACCAGGTAGGTAGGTCAAGGGAAGCGGCAATGGCTTTATGCAGGGAGTGGGTCGGGCCCAGTCCGACCCTGCACTTATTCACTGAACACGGCTCTAGCCTAGGGTACTATTGTAGGAGCTCCATATTTCCAGATTATTGCTTTTTGTGGATCCTCTGTATGGTCTTGGCCAGGTGCACATGCAAAGTACAGCACATGCTGGGTTTCTGCTTTTAAGTTCAAATGTGCACATCGGCTGCAAAACAATCTCTAGGATATAGAAGATGCTGTAGAAGAAGATGTTGACATGGTGCTCCTACAATCATACCCCAAGCTGGTGCCGTTTTCAGCAAACAGGAGCACCAGCTTGGGGTCTTAAGTATGAAATTATAATCAGTGAGGGGGTTTATAACAAACTGGCAAACACTTGTCAGATGTGAACAAAAAAATTCCAGTCCTGCACAAAGAGTTGACCCTTGCTTGCTTGGAGTAGAGCTTCAGCAAGTCATTGTTGCAATACCACCATGTACTGTTACTGTTAGTTGTGGGTGAGCTTTGTTAGGAATTTTGTTGACAGTCTAATATCGTCTAATATTTTTCCAGCCATGGGCAGACTTAATATATGCAATATACAAGCACTAAAAAAATGAATGTGTGTGTGGACTACTTTCAAAGCCCAAAAATATAATCAACCCAACTTATTACATAGCTTGCATTTTCAGAGCATTGTTCACTTGTTTACATAGTTATAACATATAGTTTTATGCAAGTGAGAATTCAGATTTCTACAGTTGTTTTATTTTGCAGATTTCAAGCACATCTATTATTTCATTCTCATTAACAATGAGGAAGAATAAATCATTATTTCAACTGGTTTTATATATCTTGTCAAAATGAATCAATTAGTTTCCTTGATATAAAAATCAACTATGGCTTTCAAGGAACATGCCTTGCAGCACTTTAAGAATTAGAAGTGTGATGTGAATAATTATTCATTTTTCATTTTCTTAGAGGTTGCTGTTTATGACAATTTTCATATAATATCTTATCCGTGAAACCATGCCACATGGAAAAATCAAAGTTTGGAAGTAAAAAGACATTATGGAGTATACAGGGACATGTGCTAATCTCTCTGGCATTTATTAAGCTAGAAATGGTTTTAAAAAATATCCTTTTCTTTCTAAGCAGTTAATATTATATGTAACCAGAACGAGAAATGTTGGCAGCTGTGGATTTTGAATAATACATTTTCAATGGCTTTTCCACTTTTGAATAAGGATTTAATAGGGGAATATAAAATAGCAATAAAAAGATTGCATAAAGAAGAACAAAAATATCACATTTCACAATGCAATATTGTTCATTAGACAGCTGTCACATTGTAAATATTACATAGCACATTTGAAGGTGACATTTATTACCCCAGAACTTCAGTTTGTTTCTCTGGGGGTAATTTAATTAAAGATGCAAAGTTTGCTGCAGGTGAAGTCACTGCTAACCAATAATCCGGTAGCACTACTGGTCACCTGTTTAAAAGCAAACATAAATGGCAGCCATGGGTTACCCAGTAAAACTTTGCACCTTTTGTTACATTCCCCTTAAACATTTATAAGGACTGAAAATGTTTAGCAACTGAGATTGTTATTTTCTCAGCTCTAGCTATTGACCAACAGCAGCAGCCTAATCGGTTCATAGAAATCTTTGAGAAAAACTTGCTCTTTATTAGATCCTTCAATACAGGGCAAAAAACTGATAGAATCAATAAGATTATCAGGTCAACTACACTGCTAAAACATTCTCACGGGACTATGAGCTGAATTCTATTTACTTCTTCCCCTGCATTCGTTTCATGACAGTTTTATTGGCACAAGAGTACGAATATTAGGTAAAAGTAAGAAGGGTGAACAGTGACTTAGTCCTACATCTAAAGGCAGCTATACCTGGGACTAGGGATGTAGCGAACGTCGGAAAAAAAGTTCGCGAACATATTCGCGAACTTGCGCAAAAATGCGAGCGGTTCGCGAACGGTTCGCGAACCCCATAGACTTCAATGGGAAGGCGAACTTTAACATCTAAAAAAGACATTTCTGGCCAGAAAAATGATTTTAAAGTTGTTTAAAGGGTGCAACGACCTGGACAGTGGCATGCCAGAGGGGGATCAAGGGCAAAAATGTATCTGAAAAATCTGCCTGTGTGTGCTTGGAAGAGATAGTGTAGGGGGAGAGCTGTTAGTGATTTCAGGGACAGATGATAGTAAGTTTGCTGGCTAGTAATCTGCTTGATACTGCTCTGTATTGGAACAAAAAAATAAATAAAAGCAGTCCTTACAAGGACTACTGTTATTGCAGCAGTCAGCAGATGAGATCAGAAGCAGGACAGCTGCCCACTGCAGCTACATACAGAGCACTGCAGTAGAAGGTAGATTACTAGCCAGCAAAGCTACCTAAGCTTAAATGTCCCTCAAACCCCTGCAGACTTCTGTCCCTCCAATAACAGAGCAGTATCAACACGATTACTAGCCAGCAAACTTTCAACTGTCCCTGAAATCACTAACAGGCAGCAGCTCTCTCCCTACACTATCTCTTCAGCACACACAGGCAGAGTGAAAAAACGCTGCAGGGCTTCGGTTTTTATAGGGAAGGGGAGTGGTCCAGGGGAGAGCTTCCTGATTGGCTGCCATGTACCTGCTGGTCTGGGGTGAGAGGGCAAAAAAAAGCGCCAACAATGGCGAACCCAAAATGGCGAACGTCGCGCGACGTTCGCGAACTTCCGGCGAGCGCGAACACCCGATGTTCGCGCGAACAAGTTCGCCGGCGAACAGTTCGCGCCATCTCTACCTGGGACAGTCTGTACTGTTTCTGATTGACTGGCCCATGAGCCTAATAGAGGGATACTATATGAGTTATCAGGTTGTACCACAGGTGAGTGTCTACCAGGTTGGAGCCTATGTGCTGGTAATACAAAACTGGAACCTGATGGTAGGCAGAAATCATGTTGAATGAAGAAGGTTATTTATTAATGTTAAATATGAAGGCAGCAAGATTCTGAGCAAGTGTAAGAAATATACAAGTCCATATACCAGACCAGTGGTCAGAGGCAGGTGGCTAACAAGTAGAGTCCGAAAGAAACAGCAGCAAGGTATGAGCAGGCAGCTGGCAAGGAAAGTGACAGGACGATGTCAGGGGCAGGCTGAAGACAGAGTAGTCAGAGAAATAGGCCAAGGTCAAATACCAGGAGGTCCAACAGAAACAAGACAAGGGAAAATGGATCGGAGGAACAAGGGCATAGAGCACAGATCAGACGGGAAAAAGGGCAGAAACATGAAACCAGACAGGGACTCAGGAACAAAGGCAGGAATGAGGCACATTAATCACAATAAGAATGTTTTATGTGAACAAGGGTATCTAGGAGGTGGCAGGGAAGCCTGTAACATTCCTCCTAGTTGGCACAGTCTGCGTCTTTTCTTTCAGCATGCTTTTGATGTCATCAAGATTGGTGCGAAATTCAAATATTTTAAGGTGCCTAATCCGTTTGCTCACTGCCCATCCTAGGTCTATTTTTAGATAGTTCCTGGGTGTGATTCTGGCTTGATTTTCTGTTCCTAGACCATTGCCTGTCCTTGACCATTCCTGTCTGCTGCCTGAACCGACCATTGACTACTCTTGCAGATCCTGACGTACAGTTCATTTGTCTGCCTAGAACTCTCACCTTGGTTCTCTTTAAGTCCTGGCGGCATCCGAGTATCAGATGGTTTCTCCCGAAGCTATAGGCAGAAGCGTGAGCCGTGACTGGAACCATGGTGCCTATTCTAGGCTTTGGGATACCAAATGTGACAGATAACTGATCCACATCAACTCTGAAAACCTCCAGTGCCTGAAAAGGATAGTACAGCCAAATTTCAGCATACAGACCAGGGTTTCATACTTGTATTGCTGTGTGGTATGTATCTTTACGGCCTTGAGGAACATTGTCATATGTACTGAGTGATATATATTGTTATGTTTGTTACATATAAACCTTTCATAAAGATTTTTTCATTGCAGTACCATCTGCTTTGTTGTGCTTGATTAGAATGCAAGATCATTCTATGTATATCTATGAAATTTGCATCCTTTAATTTTTGGGGAGATTATGTGATCTTAGTGCCTTAAATAAAAAATTGTATAAAATATAATTGGGCAAGCTTTTCTAGCTCGGAGTGCCCTCCATTACTTTTGATTTTTGAAATAAAATGTCAATCAGGATAGCTGACCCACATCAACTCTGAAAACCCCCAGTGGCTGAGAAGAATATTACAGGCAACGTTCAGCATACAAACTGGGGTGATTCCAGGCAGTTCTTGACATGAGGGGGGTTATCTACTAAAACACAAATTTATCTCACATTTTTATTAAACCAAGCTATATTTATCTATATCTATAAGTCGAATTGGGAAAAACCATCATCAAATCATCAGATTTTTTGGACTTTACTCCTGAATCGCTCCATTTTTTAGGGGTAATTGCCCGAAAATCCAATTTTTTCAGGTTATCAGGCTAAACCCAGCGCAGGCCGCAATATCTTCAAATTGGTATAGGAACCTCTCTCATTGACTTATACACCTTGACAGGTTTAAGATGCCGGGTTTTTTGAATTTGTGCTTTTTGCAGCATCGGGTATAATAAATCTTGAAAAATTCTGGGGTTTTTTTCCAGGAAAAATTCGAGTTTTTACCCCAAATAGCCGGACCAGAAAAAATCTAGGTGTAGTAAATAACCCTCAAGGTGTTAGTATGACAGCTTTCTTTTGTTATATTTGTCTCACAATTGTAACAGCACGGTGCAGCTTGTCTTTGTAAGTCCATAGGATATGAACCTTTTTTCAGTGCTACCGGAAGTGGATGAACCCTAGTGTCCAGTCAATTGTACAATATTGTGCAATAAACTAAACATCATTTTAACCAAGTGACTACTTTACCTAAATTGTAGAATGGCAGACAATATGAATATGACAATTAATATTCAGTATCCAGTGCGCCTCTATAAAGGTTATCAAAATATTTCACATTTCTAGAATCTGACTTAGCCACACAGTTGTAGCAGCTCAGTTATATCTATTACATAAGTGTGATAAGTCTGACTTTCTTTACTCCAGTCCACTAGTTCCCAAAACAGTAAATGACTCTGGGGGTAATTCTTTTCCTGATCATTCCTGAATGTTAGAAATATCCTTTGCACTTTGTCAGTCTCTCAGAAGTAAAGTCTTTTTAACTCAACAACCTCTTTTAAAGGAGATCAAGACTATCAATCACCTTATGGCTCTCTGGTATTAGATAAACATTCTTAATTGATGCCTCCCTTATATGATATTACTATGTAGCTGTTGTCAAATAGAATTTAAGTATGAAACTCCCATGTAACCTTGACCTATAATAGCCCTGACCATAACTATAAACTTGGAAGTGTTCTTACAGTAACTTAACTGGCTGTGATCACAGTTTCTGCCACTTTATGGCGCTCTGGATTCACTGCAGAACAAACCCACTTATACTGATTCCAAGGAACCACTTTGCCTTTACCAGTAAAATCATTATTTCAGATTTTGCTTCATATCTTGACTACCTACAGCCAATATCTATTGCTTGGGATGTGCCTGTCATCTCTGTTAGCCATTTCTTTCCTTTATATAATGTTGTCCTATGTGTTCTACAGAATTCCCAGCACTAAGTGGTCTCTTTCACTTCTTATAATGGAGCTCCCTTATGGACCATGTCCTTTCGCAGCAATTTTTTTCTTCACCGAAGGCCGTTTTAGGGTAGGCCAGATAATGCATTTTTTCTGAGTTCCGTAGCCTTAGAGGACACCATTTAGCCAAAAACGGTACTTTGTAATTATTGTTACATTTTAAAATAACTGCTTAAGACTGTCAGGGAAGTTTAGATTTGTAGCTGTGCAACAGCAAGAGAACTGCAGTCGGAAATCTCTAGTCTGTTTTACCCAACTATTCCTGTGAGGTCACAGGCCTCCACTTCTCCATCTCCTGTAAAGTTTATTATTGTTCACTGTGATCGTATTCACACCCTTTATGCTTAACATTTAAATCGCATTTCTCTTATTATTATTAATGCTCCTTACTTAGCGTTTTACCTCACTGGAGAAGGAAACTCTATCTTGCATTCAATTATACGTCAGGACTGTAAAACAATATGGTTTAAGCTGTTGACACAAAGACCTGACGAACGTAAACATACGAAAGGGCAGGAAAAATCACAATGACTAGGCACAGGAACATGATACCGCAGCAACCCCTAATGAAAGAACAGGAGGAAACCTACAATTATCTGGTTAGAGCTGGTACGGTATGTCATCTAGGCTGCCTGTTATAAATAGAAAGAGTCCCTTCCATATTGGTTACACTACTCAGCCTTCAGTAGGATATGTTTTTTATTACATTTTCTTATTTTTACATTCATTTGGCAGAAGATGTGGGAACTTTTATTGGAAACTAATGGAAATTGGTAAAGAAAAATCGAACTTCTGCAGGAAGACACAAAATATGTATATGTATTATATATATATATATATAGATGTGTGTATATTTTATTATTTATTTTATTATAGTTTTATTATAGTTATGGATATATAAATGGAATGCTAGCATTATTCCTTCCCCTAACATTAACTGAAACCTTTTCTTTCACAGGTATATAGCTGCTCAAATCTCAGATTGACAATGAGGCAGCTAGGAGTAATAAAGGGAATTGTTTTAAAACATTTGGAGTTCTAACAATACAGGCCAGGGCTCTGTTTGCCTACTTAAAGGGATACTGTCATGGGGAAAAAAAAAATTCAAAATGAATCAGTTAATAGTGCTGATCCAGCAGAATTCTGCACTGAAATCCATTTCTCAAAAGAACAAACAGATTTTTTTTATATTCAATTTTGAAATCTGACATGGGGCTAGACATATTGATTATTATACCTCTGAATAATTTGCTTTATTTGTGTATGTATTGTAAACTTTTTCACTATGTCTTTCCCACCATCATTGACACCATTTCTTATACGGAATATGGTACAGATGCCTATGAACATATGCACCAAGCCACATCAGTACAATGCAGCTTTGTAAATGTATGATAATAAATATGGCTTCCTAAAATAATTAGAGTTGGCGTCTGTCTATTTAATTTGCAGATAAGCTTCTGCATGCGGATGAAGAAATTCTTGGGGTTAGTTGAGTGACTGGAGAAGCAAGCATATGGTCAGTCAGAGATAGACTTCATTGGAGCAAAAAGCCCACTGTTCTTTTATATGAACACTTTTTTACTTTATCCTACTGTAACTTAAACTTAATATAATTTTGAGGTGCAAGGAACATAATTTATGATTTTTAAGGCTGGTGAATGAATATCGATTGAGGCTTAATCAGTCTGGGAACAGAACCTGCAGATAATGAAGTGTCTGCCTCTGCCTGATAATAAATGGTAACAATAAAAATCGGACTGAATGCTAACAAAGGTTACAGACACCTAAGTCTGCCATCCATTGGCCCACCTGGCCTCTCAATAAAATGCTTTAGGTTAGGATATAAGAATAGAATATAATACTACACAGGGCATGGATCTCATGACAGATATAGTGTACTGTTTCTATATTTCCATTGAAACGGCCGTAAGGTCTGAAACACCCAAATCTTTAACTCTGATTGAGCCTTCTTCTTACCATGTTTTAATGCTATTTCTATATTTTGAAAACCTGTAATCTGTGCCATGTATGTTGAATCCTTTTAATGTATTAGTCACCACCACACTAGTCTGCATTTTTGGCCAAGAATTGCCAGTGCTGTATTTTGCATTTTGCATAGTTAATGAGCTGTTTCTGGTGCTTCTGCTCCACCGAAATACAATGACAAGGAAAACACAGCATGTGCTTTAGCTTAAAGCTGGTTATAAAACTGGGATCACCGTTGGTGATCTGATAGAACAAGCAGATTTTTGCCAAATTCAGCCAGCCACTGCCAAAATGAGCCGATTGGATGCTTTGCTCACCTGTCCAACCAAAATATTATAGGCAGGGAATAATGAAGGCTCAGTACAGCTTGAACTGCCCTCAAATAAACTTTACTGTATTACAAGCACTACTTCTAAGGATTACCAATAAGGAAACTCCATTCTTTTTTTTTGTTTTTGCAAAATGTAATTTTAATCAACTTTCTAGTACACATACATTTCTAATGTTTTCATTCATTTGAAATTCATTTGCAACTGAAAGCAGTATTTGTTTCTTTTTCTAAACAGCTGGTTCTGACTCTTGAAACAGTGTAGGAAAATCAACTGACATCTACACTGCTTACCAGTCAGAGCCTAGCCCTGAATTAAATATACTACTTTTCATAGCAATAACAATTGAAATACAATAGACAAGGTGTCCTATATTTTCTTCCTAAAGAAAAAATGGTTTTATCAGTAATGGATATGAATAAGAAAAAATGTTTTGGGCTAGATTGTACACTCAGGCTGTAGTTGAACTCTAGAGAAAAGACACAAGAACATTACAGTGTGGCTGATATTCTTCCAACCTATGTAGAGAACCATAGAAGAAGGAATGTAAAAGTAAAATATAGTCTTAATATTTCCTTTTCAGTGGCATTTTACTATTTTGCAGATCCTTCCAGCAAGGGAATAGTTAAGAAGAATATGAAGTAACAACTCACTTTACTGCCAAGAATGGATAAAGAACACTATGTGCTAATAAGGCTCTTTCAGGAGTCTTACGTGATACTAAAGAATGTATGGGCAGCAAAATTACAATAAACGCTTTTCTACAATGAGTCTGCTTTCTATTGTGGTTTTATCATAATTTCTAGGGTTCATACTTGGATTTTCCATTAATGTGAGCTTAGTATACCACATGGAGAAATATTAGGTTATTCTATTGATGGTGCTCACTGGTATAACCCCAGGCCGGTGCAGTTTTCTGCTGATAGGAGCACCGGCCAGGTGTTTCAGGCAAGTCTATACAATCACTTGGGGATGCCTAACATTTGGCAAACCCAAGTGCACAAAGCCTTTCCTTCTCCATTAACGTATGGACTGCAGCTGCAAAGGGAGTCAGGCTAGTACTTATACCTGAGGGCATTGCACTGGATGTGATGCTAAAGCATTGTGTGGTGTCCATCCTGTCTCCAATTTGATTGGATGTGTGAGTACTTTTTATTGCCTAATATTATCTTGCTGAATTGACACTTTCAGTAATGACTTAGCTAAGAGAGAGAGTTGCAATGTTTTACTGCTGTAATAAAGAAGGAATTTTATTTGACAGCCCCCCTTCTTACATTAGTGTTGGGTTGTTGTTGCAGGGGCCCACTATGTACCCAAGTCAAGGGCCCACTACCCAGACACTTCCACACTGAAATCCCCCACCCTCTTTCTTTCCCACTGCTCTACTGCAACGCTACTGAGCTCCTTACTCCCCCAGGTCATCCAGCTGCACATCCAGGGAAAAATTAAAGATGACCGTGCATTCCACAGTGGAACTCATGTCCATATTATATATATATTTTTTTTTGTATAAGTGTGACCAGATTGACATCAGATTGAATGAATCTTTCTGTAGTCGGCTGACTTGCGGGCAGTTGAAAGGGCCCAATAGGATTGGGGTCGACCAGAATTTTTCCTGGTATCCCGATGAGCCAATCTGACTCTGTGCATTACACTGAGTCTTTAAAAAGTATATACCTTTTTTTCAGTGAGCATATTAACTAGGAATTATGATGAAAATGTATTCTGTCTATTCCTCTTTTTTTCATGATTAAGCATTGGCTAATATATACGTATTTTACCTCATCTACCACCTCCTCTCTTGGCCTGTTTGTTCAGAGATAATGAACTCTGTATAAACAAAGCCTTCCCTTCCACCAACTGCAGTCAGATTTTTAGATATGATGGGGCTTAGGGTACAGAGGGCTTAGATATGGACTCTTAATTCATTTAACTACCTTCTCCAAGTCCCAGGAAGTTAAAAAGTTGAAGAAGTTTAAATTTCAGATTTTGTATTGATATAAAATGCTTGGTGACATAATAATGATTTATATATAACAACTGCAGTGATTATTCTGTTTTCCAAAATAGTAGAAAGGTCGATAATGCAAAATAAAGAAATATCTAAAATGCAAGAAACCAATGACAGCCTCATAAAACCTTGTATTTTTGGCCATACAGTATATACTGCATCTCAAGCAGGAAGGAAACACCAATCTATTCTATTGATATAGTCTGGCAATTAAGCAGAAATGAATAATCATTAAATTAATTGGTTGTGTACAAGCTTTCAGTGAATAATAGTCAAAGGCACAGTTCAAACCTGCAACATTTCCTGTAATTGTTCTGTGAAAGTATAACACATCTATTCATAGCTTCATATGTATGAGGTTATATGTATACTTGTTGAAGACACATACAAACGTTCTCTATTCAGCATGTGAACAGTGAATGTGAATTCCAGTGCCCATTAAAGGGGTGGTTCACCTTTAAGTTAACTTTTAGTATTTTATAGTATGGCCAATTCTAAGCAACTTTTCAATTGGTATTAATTATTTATTTTTTATAGTTTTTTTAATTATTTGCCTTTTTCTTCTGACTTTTTTCAGCTTTCAAATGGGGGTCACTGACCCCATAAAGTGAGGTGCAACTCTTTCAGTTCCATTCTATTCTAGGTGCTAAGCACTTTTTTCTTTTTGCAATTTGCACTTTGTCCCATGCTTTATAAATTAGGCTGTTTGGATCTATCCTTGGATCTATCCCTGTTTGCCTGGGGCCATCCCTTTAGGCACTCCAGCTAAGAGAGTTCCTCCTATGCTGCTACAGGTAAAGGACCTGTTATCCAGAATGCTTGGGACCTGGGGTCTTCCGGATAAAGGAACTTGGAGTAATTTGGATCTTCATACCTTCATGTAAACATTAAATAAACCCAATAGGCTGGTTTTGTTTCCAATAAGGATTCATTATATTTTAGTCTGGGTCAAGTACAAGTTCAAGTACAGGATCAAGTGTTTTTATTACAGCGAAAAAGGAAATTGTTTTATAAAAATTGGATAATTTGGATAAAATGGAGTCTATGGGAGGCGGCCGTCTGTCATTCAGAGCTTTCTGAAAAACAGGTTTCCAGATAACAGATCCCATACTTGTACTTATATACAGCAAGGGTCACATGACCTACCAAAGTGAGAGGGATAATATTTTTCCTGAGATAACTGCAAAATGTTATACTTACTATATCTAACTTCAAGGAAAATGTGAAAATGCTATTTTTGATACAGTCTAAAGTTTCATAAGATATACTATTATGTTAAAGGGATACTGTCATTGGAAAACATGTTTTTTTCAAAACATGTCAGTTAATAGTGCTATTCCAGCAGAATTCTGCACTGAAATTCAATTCTCAAAAGAGCAAACAGATTTTTTCATATTCAGTTTTGAAATCTGACATGGGGCTAGACATTTTGTCAGTTTCCCAGCTGCCCCAGTCATGTGTCTTGTGCCTGCACTTTAGGATGGAATTACTTTCTGGCTATTTTTCCTAATTAATGTAACTGAATCAGTCTTAGTGGGACTTGGCTTTTACTATTGAGTGTTGTTTTTAGATTTACCAGGCAGTTGTTATCTTGTGTTAGGGAGCTGCTTTCTGGTTACCTTCCCATTGTTCTTTTGTTATGCCCCGGGGGGGGAGGTAGGGGGGTGATAACACTCCAACTTGCAGTACAGCAGCAAAGAGTGACTGAAGTTTATCAGAGCACAACTCACATGGGGACAATATGTCTAGCCCCATGTCAGATTTCAAAACTGAATATAAAAAAATCTGTTTACTCTCTTGAAAAATGGATTTCAGTGCAGAATTCTGCTGGAGCAGCACTATTAACTGATGTGTTTTGAAAAAAACATGTTGTCCCATGACAGTATCCCTTTAAAATAGTATGTCAGACACGTCTCTTGCTTTCTCTGGAGCTATGTACCCTCTGTTTGACAAATATTCTCAATAACAGCAACTTTAATTGTGAATAAAGTGAATAAAGTAGCTGTTATTGAGAGACCATGCCAGGTCTGCGGAGAACCAGCAGCCCTACTGCAGAAGAGTGAATTCCAGGTGTGCAGTGTAATATTTACATTATTCTTGACAAATATTCTCAACATGATACACCAAAGTGTAGGTCATTGTTTTCAAAAGTTGCATTTATATACAAATTACTGTACAGTAAAGAAACCCAAACACGCATATATTTAGAAAGACAGAAAACATATTTGGTTAAATAAAAAGAAATGTTCTCTTTTCACATTATACTGTAAAACTTGCACAACAGCCATAGATAAAAGTAACCAGATGAAAACCACAGTAACCAACATACTATCAAAGTGCACTGTAATATTTTAAAGGTTTTCCTTAAATGTTAAGTTGCTGTTTTCCCACAGCTATATTTGACTTAATTTGTTAGTATTTCTGGTCTGTAGTGATACTGTCTGCAGTCAGAATACCAGACTTTGGCCTAATCTTAGCATGAAGCTAAGTGAATGAATCCAGTGGTAGACAAGAAAAGACAAAATTATACTCCAGACAGGAAGCACAATGCTTGCCAAATGCGATGCTGAATACATGAAAATAATGCCTCCCAATTAACAACAGCCATGATCTTGTACTTATTGTGACAATATGTTTATGAAGTTTTCATCAATATTGCTCTGTGGCTGCCTGTGTACAACTGGAAAAGAATTTCAGGTACAAGTGTAGGCAATGGTATCCACAAAGTCATTACATTTGTAACCTAGAAGTAAACTGAATGCATATCATGCCTTTACAGAGCAGCAATGCAAGAGATGGACTCAACCCTTAATACTACGCTCTAAAATAATAAAGATAGAATGAAGCAGAGGGCAAGAGATGGGCTGTGTGCATACAAGGAAAAAACAAACAGCCGGCACACGGATATGCTGCAAAGTGGGGGCAAGCCCCTGTGTTTACTGTGTCAAACAAAAGGAAAATAATGTTTCATGTTGTGTTCCTTTTGTTTGACACAGTAAACACAGGGGCTTGCCCCCCACTTTGCAGCATATCCGTGTGCTGCAGGTTTATTGTTTCCCGGATATCTGTGGAGGTGCCAGCCCATATTTACTACTGTAGCACCAATAACTATGTAAGGCCAGGTGTGCGTGTGAGCTTTCTTTCCAGTTGTGTGCACACAACACTCCAGCAACACAATGCATGCTCTGTGTATATTTCCCCAGACATAAAAAAAAAGCAATTGGCTTGGTAAATATTATCCTCAGCCACAGTGACTCTGCTCGCCTATATATAAAGTATCTTGCTAATAATTATTTCAAATGATTGACTATTTTAAAAGTAAACAATTTTTTTTAATAAAGGGATAGAAATAACCAAAAATACACCAAGGAAAGAATTAACCAAAACAAGCATCACAGGTGCACTTTTGGGGACAAAAACAAGTAAAGAAATGTTTTGCTGTGTAACAATGGTCAGGTATTTGGGTATCTTCGACAGTGCATGCAAAACAAGTTCATTCATGCATGCGTTGCCTACAGAGGTGACTCAGGTGAGATAAACAATTTGGGAACAAATTTCCAGACTAGGGTTTGGATTACATGTTTAGCGCCCCCCACGTTCCTCTTCTACCTTCACCCTGGATGTGTCAACACAACTCAATTCAAACTGATCCTCTGCATGCAAAGGACATTATAAATAACAATTGGCTTAAAACTCTGAAAATTTCCCTGTGGACAAATAAACCCCCACCCTTTCCCTAAGCTGAAGTCTTTTGAGCAGCTCATTATAAGAGGGCATATTTCTTGATTAAAAGAATAAGCAAAAAATATATTCAGCACATTGCCTCTTAAAGGACTTGTTCACCTTTGAATTAACTGTTTGTATGGTGTAGAGAGGGATATTCTGAAACAATTTACAATTGGTTTTAATTTTTTATTATATGTGGTTTTCGAGTTATTTAGCTTTTTATTCAGCAGCTCTCCGGTTTGCAATTTCAGCAGTCTGGCTGCTATGGCCCAAATTACCCTAGCAACCATGCATGGACTGGAATTTGAATAGGAGAGGCCTGAATGGAAATATGAGGAATAAAAAGTAATAATAACAATACATTTGTAGCCTTACAGAGCATTTGTTTTTTTTAGATGGGGTCAGTGGCCCCCGTTTGAAAGCTGGAAAGGGTCAGAAGAAAAAGGCAAATAGCTCAAAAAGTATAACACACAAATAATGAAAACCAATTGCAAAGTTGCTAGGAATTGGACATTCTATAACATACTAAAAGTTACCTCAAAGGTGAACCACCCCTTTAAAGCTGGACAATTGCAACAAAGTCATCCCATTTTTCATAAGCCCTGCACATTTATATGCTGGGCCAGATCAGTAATGTCTTTTGTATTTTAAGCTACTAACCAGTTTAAATCTATTGCAGTATCTGATTTATTTGATGAGTGTTTCCCTATAAGTGGATGATTCCTTGTCTGATATTATCCATACATAAATGTTTTCTTGCAACTGCCTGGGATAAAGGGAAATTGGGAATTCTAGACCAACCACAGCTGAGAAGAAGCAGGTTAAATGTCCTTGATTCGTGATCACCCCCCCCCCCCCAAAAAGGTGTCCCATCTGCCTTCATGGAATCCTGTAGAAACAGCTTTGAATGTATTTCCTTCATTGATTACTACAAACAGTTAATAATGTGAATTATAAGTGCACAAAACACAATAGCGTCTCCACTAATAAAGAAACACCAGTAACCAAATGTGCTGCCTGCTATTGCCCACATGCCCTTTATATAAATGGTAGGCAGCATGGGCAATGGCTTCTCTGTTGGAGGAAATACACTGGTGAAGGCAGAGAAATGCTACATGTGCCTAAAGCTGTATATCCGCTTGTACTTCTATGAAACCCATGTTGTTTCTTCTGTCAGTTGTTAAGCAGCTTTCATTTATGATATCTTAAGGGCTCTTAGGGCTCTTACAGACAAGCGTTTTTACCTGTGCTCCCCTGCGTTATGGTTTCATGCGTTCAGATGCAGGGGAGTGCAGGAGTAGATGCACTGAATTCTTTTCAATGTGGCTGTACTCATACAGATGCATGTTAGCGCCGAACGCAGGTAAAATGCAACATGTTTTGCTTACATGCGTCTGTGAGTACAGCTACATCTAAAAGAATTCAGTGCGTCTACTCCTGCGTTCCCCTGTGGCTGAATGCATGAAACCGGAACGCAGGGGAGCGAAGGTAAAAACGCTCGTCTGTAAGATCCCTTACACATGGCAGGAGTAGACGCACTGAATTCTTTTCAATGTAGGTGCCAAACGCAGGTGAAATGCAACATGCTGTGTCCCACTTGCATTTGTCACTTACATGCTTCTGTGTGAGTACAGCCCCCTTCACAATAATTGAGTGTGTCTAATCCTGCATTCCCCTGCGGCTGAACGGAAGAAATCACAACGCAGGGGAGCGCAGGAAAAAACGCCCATGTGTAAGAGCCCTCACAATGTTTACATCCAGGTCCTATGGAGGAACTCTCTGAATCCGAATATCATTTCACATTTTACATTTGCACAGCTGAGCAAAATTATAATAAATGTCACATTAATTACGTCTGTCTCAAAAATATGGCTCTTTTTCAGACATAACTTGTTTCCAGTAATGTGATAAACACATTTTAGCAAACATATGAAATGATTCAAATTGGCAGAATACCCAACACACTGATATAAAGACACAGATGGTGACAGAATATAAACATCGTGCTTTCCAAACATACTGAAAATGAATCAGCACAGTATCTTCCTTCATTAGAGTTTCATGGAATCCGCATGCACTTTTTCCCCCCTTTTTACATTACCCTGTTTATTGCATTCCACAGCCCTCATTGTGACATATGGATACATGTCTTGTGATTCAGTTAAATGGGAGTACTGTCGTGCGTGTGTGGCCAGATATACATATCAGCAGAATGTATGCACACAGCCAGTACTTTCTCCAAAAAATATGCCGTGCCGTCTCGATGCAGTAATGAAATGTTTTCTCTCTTCTGTTTTTTTCAAAGACAAAATATTTCGATTTGGAATTATGCACTATTAATGACATGGATAAATCAAATGAAATCTGGAAGAAACTAGCTGTAAAGCTTCGTATAATGAGTCCAGAAGTAATGAAAGTACCATTAACATTTTTTCGACCACAATAGTTTTTATAAAAGGTCTGGTGTTCTGTCTCGCTAAATTAAAACATGTTACTATGCATACTCTGACAATTTACACCCATCCCCCAGGCTTTATTTTGCTTTCTATTTAAAGTGGAGTTCACTTTCCGAACACTATTTTCAGTTTGGTTGTTTTCATAAAGCATGCTAGGAAAAATTACTTTTTTAGTCTGCCTTTTATTTTTGACCGGTTTAAGTTTAAAGTTTTATTTCCTACAGCGCAGGAACCAGGGATAGGCAGAAAAGACACATGCCTTTAAATAGGGTTGTCTGGTTTTGGTCCGGACAGCATGGTTTCCAGGATTGCTGCCCGGGTCAAAACTGCCTGCCAGTTTTTCCAAATTAGGAAAGCAGGGCAGAACTCTATTAGATTGGCGGGGTGATCTGCCAATCACTAATTGCCATGTCATCCCCTGCCCCCAATGTCACTGATCCAGCCCCTGACATCACCATCCACAGCCCCCATGACATCATTGCCCACCCCTGCCTGGTCTCATTACAGCTGAAAAGTGGCAACCCTCCCTTGGAGTTAGTGTGGAAGTTAAAGGAGACATATAGGATTAATGAAAAAAAACCTAATTTTGTAGGCAATTATAAGTAATATAGGATGTTGCTTTTACGTGGTGCTAAAAAGTAATACTAACTTTAAAAATAGCCCCTTTATTGGAGCTCCCTATAGATGTTCTCTGGTCCCTGTCTGTGTTTCAAATGAGGGTGAGTGTCTCCTAATGGTCCCTGCCAGAAGCACAGTAGGAGGGGGACAGCCAATCACAGTCCTGCAGTCACACAAGCACAGACAGGCTTCAGTTCCCTATCAGGTCCTGCTAGCTGCTGATTGGTTCCTGTCCTACAGTGCAGTGAGCTGAGAGCCGCCGGCTTCCCTGCACAGCCTGGGAATTCAGGGAGCAGGAAGTGGAAGAAAAAGGAGGGATTATTAGGGTTTTTGCAGAAATATTCATTAAATCAGCCTGAAAGCACAATTCTTCTATATCTAAATGAGTATAATGCAGTGGTACATTCTTATTTTTTACATAAAATGTCTCCTTCAATAGACAATTATACTTTGCAAACTGAGGAGCAGACAAGACAGGTCGTTTTTGCCATGCAGACTAAAGACGGGATTTTCTGCCATTGGATTGATATGAGCGAGTAGTGTACCGACCATATAGTATTACTTTAGGCAGCAATATGTGGTCCGGTTCTGATTTCCACATTTTGGGGGGTTATTTATCAAAGTCTGATTTTATCTCAACATTTTCTGCTGCAAACTCCGATCAAATCCGCTCTGGGTTTTTTACGCTTATTTATTATTACAGCTTCTCGGAAATTTGCTTTGCGGGGAAAAAAAAATCAGATCTTTACATTTTTTTCTGATTTTTCACCCGAAAACTCAGATTTTTTCGGATTGTTCACCCGAAAACTCAGAATTCTTATATTTTTTGCCGGAAACCCAGCGCACATCAAAGATCATTGGGACTTCTCCCATTGACTTATATGTACCCTCGACAGGTCTGAGATGCCTGATTTTCTGATTCAGACTTTTCCATACTCTGGATTTAATAAATTTAGAAAGATTCGTGATTTTTTAAAAGTCAGATTTTATTAAAAAAAAAATCATGATTTTTGCATTCAGAGTTTAGTAAATAACCCCTTAGTGTTTCTTAGGAACAGGAACATGTCAGTGTAGCTGACATTCCACCAATGCTGCTGAGGAATGTATCAACTAGTATTCAGGCCCAGACAAGTCAGAGTAAGTTGCCATAGACAGTCACTATTTATTGGGCCTATGTGGGGCTGTTTGCTTCTCTGTGTACTTGATATGCCAGGGCCTATTTTGCTTCTCAATCCAGACCTGCTAGTATTACTTGTATTTAGATTTAAGTACAGCTTGAGGTCTTCACCGCTGCAATATCCCACCATAACGGTTGCTGTATTTAGATTTTATTAGTCCATATATGGGCAGCTGGCTGCAATGTCGATGCAAGTAAATTAGTTTCAGCTGTTTTTTCCATAACTGAATATGTTGAATTTTGATTTAGAGTTAGAGCCCTTGCCCTGATTGCTCTGTTTACTAGAACATGTACCATTTCATTTTTCTCCAGATGATGTTTGCTAGCTTAAATATGGCTACTGGGCTGCACCAGTTACTTAGTCAAACAAACTCAGAAACAAAAATAATATGAGGGACATTTTGATTTGCAGCCAAATGCATATGGGCGATTGACAGCTGTTTTTTTAGAAAAAAACTTTAGAACAATAATTTACTCCAGTGGTCTCTATCTATCATTATTATCAAATAATTATCATTCAGTTGTTTTATTGCATACACTGTTTTCAGACACAATCTGATACATTATACTTTGTTCATTGTTTTGAAACTGATCCAGGGACAGTGAGTTCTTGGTAAGTTTTGTCTGTCCTCAAAAGCATAAAATATGTCTAAGGGGAATTTAACACTTTCATCTGCTATTCAGACTAATCCCTTACTATTTCACATTAAACACGCTTCAGCTCTCTCAGGTGGCCCTCACTAACATGATAGAGGAAGGGTTTGCACACCAAGTCTCACATTCACACACAAGAAGGTTGGCAACTGTGGTTCTTTAAGGTAACAAGGGAAACTTGATTTATTTGCTGGGTCTTACACACTGATGGTGCTCGTTAAAAGTCTCCAGGTGAGAGAGACAGACAGAGTTACAGTCAGTCAGTGGTAGTATTCACACAAGTAAGTATAATGATGTATAAGGCTCTCCAAGTGCATGCCAAGGTTCTTTCTTCTACCCGAGCCTACTTACAAGCCCCTACACTGGCCACATTTACCTGGGGCACTAATCTACCTGCTCTCCTAGCTATTCAAATCTCTCTCACTCCAAGAGTAAGCTTACATGCAACCTACCTCTCACATGAGTTAGTACTTCTTCAAGGGTCCCCTCTCCTCAGCTTCCACTGACATGTGTCTCTTGCCTAAGGGACCCCACCCAACTTGAACCTACAACTTGATCATGCATGAATACAAGCAGGGACATAAACTTCCAGTGTCCCCACACCACTACAAACCCTTAACAAGCCCTCTTCCACTGCTGCCACAACCCTCTGCACCTGCAAACAAGTAAGCAGGCATTTAACAATGAACCATTATGTTTAAGAAACTGTGGGGGTCATTTATTATGTGCAGGGCAGGGTGCAAGGGGCAAAAAAACGGGTGCAATCTGCCACATTCATTTGGCAATACTGTATTCATGAGGGGCTAGCAGGGGGAAGATAACTGACAATAAAGGAGAAGTTAGGGAGTGCAGATGGGTGCAGGACCTTGTACTTACCACCTGACTTACAGACAGGGCTGTATTGTGTCCACTGGTGCTAGGTGCAGAGTGCTTTTCAAATGAACACTAAGGGGCAGATTTATACTAGGTCAAATTTAAATTTTTAAATTCGAATTTCAAGTTTATTTTAGTGTATTTCGACTAGGGAATAGTCAAAATTCGATTCCAGTTCAAAAAAAAATGTGAAATTCGAATTTTGAAATGATGTACTGTGCCTTTAAGAATTCAAATTAGACTATTTGCCATCTAAAACCTGCTGAATTGGTGTTTTAGCCTATGGGGGACCAAGTACATCTGAAATTTGATATGAATTTGATACGAGTTTGCAGGTCGATCCTATTCCCCCAAATATAAAAAAATGTATTTTTTAAAATACATTTTGTCGTTTTTTTTATACGAATTTCGAGTTCATGGGAGTTGGAGTTTTTAGAAACTCCCATAAACTCAAAATTCGTCCCTTGATAAATCTGCCCATAAGTGTGCTAAGGGTTTTGCACCTTTTTAGTGCTCTTGTATTGGCATCTGGGGTAAAAATAAATAACCCTTACATTCCAAAATACATTATAAACATAGTTAATTTTCATTTAGAAACAATGCATGGTTTTTATAGAATTTAAGTAACTCCTTCAATGCAGTAGAGAAGGAAGCAGAACATCTGATAAAATGTCTTCAGAAAAACCGCCACTGTTTAACAGTTTAGATTATGAAATGCTATTGATTATATCTAGCAGACTGCATTGGATGAAACAGACAATGTGGCAGTGCAAACCGTACAAGCTGCTTCATGGGAAAACTGTGTATCAATATAAAATGCAATATATACTGTGCATTATCTTTATATTCCTAGAATTGCTGGAAAAATGGTTATGCTGCATGGCAAGGTTTTTACAAACATATATTAGTGTGGAAGTTCCCGTATTGTTCTCAGCTGAGAAGTACAACATGGAGTGCCCTTAATGTCTAGTAAGAAACTGGGTAGTAAACTATCACAGGGATGTACCCTCTACAAGTGTCATTTATGAGCAGCACTCAGAACATGTCACATAAAAATTATATATCGTTTTATGCAGTAAAATGACAAGTATTTTCTCTGACTCCAATAGTACTGCCATTGACCGAGGTGTATCTGTAAAAATAAAAAAAAAATCAGATTGTGATAAATATCTACTGTATGTAGTTATTATATCCATCCTTAAGGGAGACATATAGGATTGATGAAAACTCACCTATTATTGTAGGCAATAATGAATAATGAATGGCCCCTTTATTGGAGCTCCTATAGATCTGTTCTGCTTCTCAATACTACATAAACCAATCCGTTTCTCAAGCAACGGCTAAAACATCTATCCATGCTGTTTAGACTACTGTACTACCATTTAGACTATAAACCTTACAGGTCAGGGATGTCCTTCCTCCTGTGGTTCTTAGAAAATATAGTCCATTCTAAGTACAAGTACCAAATAGGGTTAGGATACTGGAACCCCACACCTTAGTTATTAAAAACTTGCTACTTCATTCCCACCTACTGTGGGGACTACATATATATATGCTGCTTGGGGTGTTCATATGATAATAATATAATAATACATATAATATATATGTAATATATATATAATTATATACATATTTAATACATAATACTCACAGGAACTGTTCTCCGGTTCAGGGCTAAGTGATATAAATAAGGGAGAGGTGAAGCTGTCCTACATAGGGATGGAGAATACAATCAGGATATCTAGCGTTATGTCTCCTGAAGGCATTTTAATAGATTGCCAATTGAATTACATAACCATGGTATTATATAAGACTAATCTGTTAGTTTCACATAAAAGAATGTTGATGTAATCCAATATGCATTCTCTTAATAAGCCTTCAAGAGGTTTCCAAACCCTAGATTCTAGGCTTACTGTTTTATAATTGACTGCTTTAATTTCCCTTTTGAGCATCAACCCTTGCTGAAAATGCAAAGCTGATTGGAGTAATAATAGAGAACAGGGCTGTCCAACTGAATACCAGCAGGCTGGATATGGCCCTACCAGAAATTCATATGGTCCTGATTTGCCCAAGATCTCTATAGAGCTATGTCTATGAAATTGTTGTTTTTCATAAATCCAGCTCCCATGTATCTCAAATAGTAAAGAACTGGTCCACAGCATTGGGAATTTTTTGGACGGTACTGATGAACAGTTATTGTTCAGAGACATCTGGTGAAAGGACAAGTACATGCCAAGTAGTACATAATTGTAGCTAACTAAATGTAAGCCCATGTATTTTGAAAGTAAAATAGCAAATAGGTGTGTTTTGTAAACAGATACAAACAGAAACAACAGATAAGGGGTTGCATCTGTATAAATTACTGCTCAGGTTTTTTGGCATGTGGCTTTGAAATAAAAATATAATCAAACATGAAATGTGTTCAGGAAAGAGCAATTATGTTCATAAAGGGGTGGAGGACATTTATGGTTGGCAAAATTACTTTTGTTTGCTCTTGAAAAAGGCACCACCAAAAAGATATGATTAATGTGTATCAATAGATCTAAAGTTAGTGCAGGGATTACCCAGGGGAACATATTATTACCAGAATATGACACTATGACTAATCCATGCACTTTAGAAAAAGACTGCAGCGATAAGTTGACAAAAAGTCCTATGAGTTGTTCTAATGTTCAACAAAGGTGTATGAATCTCATAGCCCTTTTGTAAGACACAGGCTCGATTCAAAGACACAGGGAAGTTGTTCAGGTGAAATGGAGGATCTAGTAGCATAAACCAATGAAAACGGTGGGGGAAAAAGTTCTAATATGGGTCAAAAAGAGCATGTTTAGGATCTCACCAATCAATTACATGCAGTAATACAGTGAAAGATGCTGCAGTACAGGTGGAACCTTTCATGCACCATAAAGCAAAAGCACTGCAGCTGGGAACAGCACCAGCAGTTGATATCTCTATGTTGGAGATTCACTATTTCAACTTTTAGTAGCAAAAACACTGGAAATACAGAAGACTGTAGGAAGTAGATAATTACATGGATGTGTAATATATACATTTCTCAGACCTGCTACCAGGTGCTATTGCTCCCAGACTGGACCGTGGAGACCAGACAACTGTATAGCTGGGTAATGGAATCGGCACGGCTACTTTTTTCTTTTCCAAACAAAAGTGCGCCTTGAAGTGTATGGGATATGTTACGTCAAGGCACTTAAATGTTTATGAAGATGTTTGTGAATGTAGCAAAACACTCCTATAAGTCTTGTCCGTTTGCGACAGTTTCCATTTCAAACATTTTCCACATATTCTGTAAACTATGTGCAAATAGTAAATGCTAGACTGGAACACAGAACTTCAATCTGTGGCACATTGCATGAGTTCCTCCATTCTTACCCTTGCAAACGTTACATATGCAGGAGAGAACAAATATGGCATGAATGTTTGTCCAGCACAAAATCAGAAAAATATGCTTTTCATAAGGCAGAGAAATCTTACAACACCAAGGACTTTAGAAGTCCTGTACAAACACTTACCCACCAAGAGACGTCAGATAAGCTTTCCTTCTGCATAAAAACCTCCTGTTAAGGAAGAAAAGTAAACAGATTTTTGTGACCTGTGTCTCGGAATTACATACAGACATGCTCTGCTAGTTTTACTGCAAACAACAGGGTGTTTCCTAAGTTTATAAACTTTATCTTTACACACTTAGATCTACAGTATGACTACTTGCACAATAATGCAGCACTGCAAACTATGGTTTTGTGAACTAGAGAGATTAGTCAAATCTTAATGTATGATATGTCATAAAGAAATGTGTTATTTAATAGAAAAACCCTAGCTCAAAAGAACACCTGCAATAACATATGTAAGGCTAAAGTAAAATGCACCTTTTCTATAAACTATAAAGCTATAAACATTACCATATATCTGCCTGGATGCTCTTTAGGGCAAAGCTATTTCGCGAGATTAGTCGCCCAGCGACAAATCGCTTCTTTTTCATGCGACTAATCTCCCCGGACTGCCTTCCCGCTGGCTAAAATGTAAATCGCCAGCGGGATGACACTCGGAACGCTTAGTTTTCCAAAGTCTCCCGAAGTTGCCTCACAAGGAAACTTTGGGCAACTTCGGAAAGCCGAAGAGATCCGAGTGCCATTGCGCCAGCGATTTACATTCTAGCCTGCGGGAAGGCAGTTAGTGGAGTTAAGTTGCCCGGAGAAGAATCAACATAGGAGTTCAATGAGAGCTAAAGCAAGAACATCAGTGGATGGGCATATATACTTACAGCACCAATGGTAAGTATAAATCCCTACAGAGTAAGAGAGAGAGAAAGAAAATACAGTATAGACAGAGGCACTCCCAGCTTTCAGCCTTTACCCTGCTGCTCCTGGTAACTTTAAGTGCCGAATTTCTATTTTTTCAAACAGGAAATTTGGCTCTACTAGCTCAGAGAATGGAATTATGCTGTGCGCTAGCGTCCGGCCAAACATAGACCCCTTTGCCTTTTTTGTGGACCCCCCTCGACCCCTTCTGGCACAAAAAGGTGAGTGTGCAAGCAGCAGGCCCTATGTGGACTGGCAGCCTACAGGAGACTATTTTTGGCAATACATCTGTTTTTTGTGTCTCCTAGCCTGGAATTAAAAAATAAACAAGAGCAACAAGTTGATCAAAATAAAGAGCAACATGTTGATCACGAGTCACTGGTTGGGGATCACTGACACTTATGGGGAAATGTAGTGCTAACGCAAAAAATGGTTGCAATTCTCAAAGTGAAAAAATTTGCCTTTGGGACATGCCCCTCACACGACAGTAGGATAGTGAATTTTATAGTTTGCAATAGTGTGCAGTATATGCTTATATATATATATTATAGCATGCTGCCACCTAGTGACCCAACTAGGGAGAGCTAGGGGTCATGCCTTGACCCAGGAAGAGGAGCCTAGTTCCTGTATAAACTAAGGGGCCCTATAGTGGCCAAACTTTTTGAGGATTGCATTATAAATGGGGAAATAGAGAAGAACAGAATTTATTTAACAAAGGAACCTATAGTTTAAAAGCTCCATATAATGAAATCTTTATTTAGACTGTGCGAAGCTAAGTGATCTAAATAATGGCTTAATTAATAGACCCACCTGCTGACAACTTCTAAAAGTTTCCAGACAACATTTAAAGAAATCTTATGCATATTCAAGAGTGTATATATCAGCAATGGGCACAATGAAAGATTCAAGGGGGTCTCACAGGTTGCTCAGTGTGACACTGAGTAAAATATTGAGGAGTACACACATCATGCAACTAACCTTAACAACCTGGAACAAATCTGCCTGGAAAAGTGAGCCAAAATCACTCCTGAACTGTGTACAAAGCTGAAACAAACGTACCCAAAAGTTCATTTCTCTCTAATTGGGTAAATATAACAGCAGAGAAAACCTTTTTTTCAATATTTTAATAGGGATGTTCATCCTTTGGGAGGATAGATTAAAAGGGGTGTTCACCTACAATTTTTTTTTTATAGTTTTTGAATCATTTGCCTGTTTCTTCTGACTCCAGCTTTCAAATGGGGGCTCACTGACCCCATTTAAAAACAAATGCTCTGTAAGGCTACAAATGTTTTTTTATTACTTCTATTCAGGCCTCTCCTATTCATATTCCAGTCTCTTTTTCAAATCAATGCATGGTTGCTAGGGTAAATGGACCCTGGCAACCATGTTGAAATTGCAAATTGGAGAGCTGCTGAATAAAAAGTTGAATAACTCAAAAACCACAAATGATAACAATGAAAAACAACTGCATACTAAAAGTTAACTCAAAGGCAACAACCCTTTTGAGTACAGCTGTTTTAGGCATATTTTAGGTTCTCCTTTGGACACATATACAACACAATGTAAGATGACTTGGTGGTGGGGAAAAGAGAAAATTTTTAGTTCTGAATGAATGTCCAGGAAATGGAAAGTATTGACTAAGAAACAGAGCACTGCTTGCATTCCCCTGTCTATGGTTCAGCCTTGTTGACCTTCAAACATTACACGTTTGTTTAACAGACAGCATCTTTATGGCTTTGACAGAAGTCATAACTGAAACTTTTTACGTATGAGGTTTAGGCAGTGCCATGAAGGGAACTTTTTGTTTCCTAGAAAACGATATTGTAGAAAATACTCCTGTCACTATCAGATGAATGACGCTAACAATGCAAACCACTTGCTTGAACATCTCTTCACATGTATAATGTTTTTCTCAAGAGAGATCAATTTAGGATTTGCATTCACTTTCTATTCTTACAAATAGAGAATACAAAGACCTACACAAACGCCTACGTGTGGTTATGATAAGATATCTCTTAGAATAAAAAAAGTACCGGTGTCCTTAAAGGAATAGTTCAGTGTGAAACTAAAAACTGTATAAATAGATAGACTGTGCAAAATAAAAAATGTTTCTAATATAGTTAGTTAGCCAAAAATGTAATGTATAAAGGCTGGAGTGAACAGATGTCTAATAAAACAGCCAGAATCCAACTTCTTGCTTTTCAGCTCTATAACTCTGAGTTAGTCAGCGACTTGAAGGGGGGCCACATGGTACATTTCTGTTCAGTGAGTTTGTAATTGATCCTCAGCATTCAGCTCAGAATCAAAAGCAACAGATATGACCCATGTGGCCCTCCTTCAAGTCTCTGATTGGTTACTGTCTGGTAGCCAGGGTAACCAGTCAGTGTAAACCAAGAGAGCTGAAAAACAGGAAGTAGTGTTGTAGCTGTTATATTACATATCCAGTCACTCCAGTCTTTATACATTACATTTTTGGCTAACTAACTATATTAGAAACATTTTTTATTTTGCACAGCCTATTTATTTACCCAGTTTTTATTTTTACACTGAACTGTTCCTTTAAGGGTCTGGCCACACAAGCAGATTCAGGGAGATTAGTCGCCCCAGCGACAAATCTCATCTTCTCCGGGGCGACAATGTCCCCGTACTGCCTTCCCCCTGCCCTCTGCCGGCTAAAATGAAAATCGCCTAGGGGAAGGTACACGCGGCGCTTCGTTTTCTGAAGTCGCCCGAAGTTTCCTCGTGAGGAATGTCTATCGTTTATAATTGCCTATTCTTAGAATCTTTTAGTTTGGTCTTCATTTTATACAGTTTTCTTTTACTTATTATTTGCCTTCATCTTCTGCCTCCATCTAGCATTCTAAAATGCTATTTGGCTGTAGGGGGTCAGTGACCCCAGCAACCAAAAAATGATTGATTTGTGACAATGGTGTAACCACTAAAGCTTCCTCGCTGAGATTTTTTGCATGAGGGGTCGCTGGTGATCCTCTACACTACAGGAGCAAAATCGGGTCACTTGTGATCCCCCTGCACAAAATTGTGGGTCACCCATGACCCCTCCCTGCACAAAATTATTAAGGGCCCAGGCCCCCCAATATATAATTCAGGCCCACTCCTATTCACCTTACATTCATTCAAAATACTGCCTGGTTGCTAGGGTAAATGGGACCTTAGCAACCAGATAGCTGCTAAAATTCCTATTCATTTTCCAGTCATTCAAAACACTGCCTGCTTATTAGGGTAAGTGGGACCCTAGCAACCAGATAGCTGCTACAATTCCACAAATTTAGAAACCACACAAAATAGAAAATGAAGGCCAAACTCAGAGCTGTCAATTTCTGTTAGTAAAGAAACAATGGTAACAATTTAAGATAAGCAGGTCTCTTGGGGAAACTGTGACTTGCAGCTTAAAGGGCAATTCCCCTGCATTAGCAAAAACTGTAATAACACATTAAAAAACATAAATATGTTCAAACTTTCATAACCTGCCAAATTTTGTAAAATGAACAGGGTAATTAGGGGGTGTGGCCTCCAAAATTGGCATGGTCAAAAATTGGGCTACACAGCATCTCAATTCAAGACTATAACAGCATAAGCTTAGCAGACTGGAGTTTTCAGGAGTCATCTGCAATTAGGGCAAGGTCACACATGACGTTTTTACGTTGCGTTTTTAAAAACGTACAGCCGAGCGTAAATAGAAAATGAAGCCATATTGAAAATAATGGAATACGCACTTGCGAGCCAACATCTGCCACAAGACGCCAGTATTTGTGTTTTTTAGCAGAAATGCCAATATGTCTCGCAAGATGGATTTCACATATACGTATTTACGCCATTGTATGCTGGTGACGTAATTAAGTTGCGTATTGACGAGCAGTACGGCTACTTTCTGCATGTAAATTGCTTTTCACAAATGTTTACTAAAATTGTGGGAATTGTGGGGAACGAGAAAAAACAGAAATGCATGTTGGGAAAAGAAAACTGCAGGCTGAAAAACACATATTATCATGCATGTGTGGTTTCATTGGCGTATTTACGCCCAGCCGCACGTTTTTAAATACGCAATGTAAAAACGCCACTTGTGACCTTGACCTTATACTTCTGGCAGGGGTTGAGAAAGGGATGAGGGCAGGGCAAGATTTGGGAATAATGAGCATCACCAGCAACGTAACTAGAGGGGGGCGGGCCCTGGCGCAGGACGCGCAGCCGGGCCCCCGCCCCCCTCCGTACACCTGGAACTGGCCGGAATAAGTGGCGCGTGAGCTGCCGGGGGGCCCTGAGGGGGTGCGGGCCCTGGCCCAATCGCACCCCCTGCTCCCCCGGTAGTTACGCCACTGAGCATCACCAAAAACCTCCCTGGGTTTTAGTCCTTGAAGGCTGACTCGTTTAGCATTTTGCACGAGAAGCATCACTTTCATGTTTTGTTTTGGGTTTTCTACTTTTTTATAAAATAAGTGAACGAGGAAGTAATTTTTGTTACTTATTATAATTGTTTCCACAAACTCTAGAGAATTTAACTATATAGATTCACTTAAATTCGGTAGATTAATATATAGTACTCATGATGCTATGCTGCCCCCCTCTGTTCTGTATTTTGCCATGCCTTGCACTGTTAGGAATGCAGCACAGAAAAAAAAGCTTTTAAGAATCATTACAAACGTCCATTGACATGCATTGTATTTGTTATTATTTTATGAATTCAGTGGGACAATAGAGCTCTGCGCTGCTGCTGCTGAATCTAGAGCCCTATAGCAAAAACAGCTGAACACATTTTAACAAACGGATATATTGATGAAAGAGGTAAATGTTTTAATAGATGTGTCCATTTGGTTACTTTACTAACTGCCAGTAACATTGTCCTTCCAGCCAGGAAAGTGTTAATAACACATAGGAAAAACCAATATTAAGCTGCTGTGAACGTCTCTGTATTCCGAGTTAAATACTTAACAAATCTTCCTCAAAGGACTAAGCGTCACCTACAACACCCTTAATGAAATCAATGCCTCAGGCTCAGTTGTCTTCTGAAATGAAGTCCAATTCCTGGTCTGTGACCTCTTACCTGCTCCTGGCCTTCCTTTTTGGAATGCGATGAGTCCTGTTTGTCTTTGGCTCCATTGTCTGCTGGCGCTTAGGGGCAGAATAAGTATCCGGTGATGTTTAGGTTCAGGCATATTGAATGAAGACTCCACAAGAGAAATCTTACTTGCATTGCTTGCTTCTTTTTCCATGAGAGTGATTTTTCAAAAACTAAAAAAACCGTGCCACCTAAAACAAGAGCCACATTTTCCATACAGGCACCCATGGGTCCGTTCCTGTGCGGCCGAGAACTGGGATCATGGAGGGAGGTAATCGGCAGTGCAGGGAGCGAGTCTGGGCTGGGTTTTTTACCGGTGTCCCGCCTGCCCAGTCCGACCCTGGTAGTAGGTAGGGGGTTTCTTATTGGGGGGTTTAGTTCACCTTTAAGACTGCTGAACTATTGTGTCTGAAGTTCCATAATGCAGGACTGATGCAGAACCAACTTTTAGCAGGCAGTTTGTAAATTAGATATACTGTATATCTCAATCAGAGCAGTGAGCAATGAAGTACAGGTATGGGACGTGTTATCAAGAATTCTTGGGACCTGGGCTTTTCCAGATGTTGGATCTTTCCATAATTTGGATCTTCATACCTTAAGTCTGCTAAAAATCACGTAAACATTAAATAAACCCAATAGGCTAGTTTTACTTCCAATAAGGGTGAGTTCTATCTTAGTTGGGATCACATACAAAGCACAGTTTTGTTATTATAAAGAAAAAGAAAATCATTATACATTTTTTTGATTATTTGGATAAAATGTTGTTTATGGGAGGCAGCCTTTCCGTATAAAGGACCACATACATGTATTTTCAAATAATCAGGCCCTTGGTATCTTAAAGTGATACTGGCGCTAACAATTACTTTTTAAAATATGAATGTATATTAAAAGTTACCTATAGGTCATGTTGATCGTTTTTTGCAGAGAGGTCTGATTTTGTAAATAATGTTTATTTGGTGTTTCTAAACCTGACTGTTTTGCCAACCTGACTGTCCTGTCTCAGCCTGTTGGTTAAAGTTTCTAATGCTAACGGACTCCTGCTGCACAAATATGGCAGCCCCCTAATAGATGAGCATGGGGAGTCAGATGGGTAATGTAATTTCAGTATCTCTTTAAAGGAGAACGAAAGCCCCAGGGCGCAAAACCCCTCCCCCCCTCCCCTCCGTTGCCCCCCCTCCCTCCTCCCCCCTGGCCTACCCCTCCCCCTGGGCAAATGCCCCTAACTTGTTACTCACCCCTCTGCGCAGGTCCTGTCCATGGAGTTCGCAGTCGCCATCTTCTTCCACTCGCGTCTTCTTCCTGCTCTGATCGGCATTTTCTGGCGCATGCGCAGTAGGAACAGTTACCGGTACGGCTCTACTGCGCATGCGCCGAATGTCACGAAGTGAAATCGGAAAACTTCGGGACATTCGGCGCATGCGCAGTAGAGCCGTACCGGTAACTGTTCCTACTGCGCATGCGCCAGAAAACGCCGATCAGAGCAGGAAGAAGACGCGAGTGGAAGAAGATGGCGACTGCGAACTCCATGGACAGGACCTGCGCAGAGGGGTGAGTAACAAGTTAGGGGCATTTGCCCAGGGGGGAGGAGGGAGGGGGGGGGAGGGGGGGAGGGGTTTTGCGCCCTGGGGCTTTCATTCTCCTTTAAGTGAGAAGCAAGAGGATAGATGGTCATCCTGATTCATAAAGGTTTCCCTGCCTCCATTTGTGTATTTTTATATAAATACCTACAGTCACATTTTCAGGAGTTTAAAGCCCGTGGAGGCTTATTTACCAAAGTTTTCGGAGCACACACAATTGTTTTGGGACTGGAAAATTACTTCAACTACGAATGCGCCGAAAACAAAGGTCTGCTTCCGAAGTTTAACAAAGAAAAGAAGATGGCTGCTGTGAACTGCGGGGGACAGAATCTACATCGAGGGGTAAGTAAAAAGTTAGGGTCATTTGCCCTGGGTACCACCTAGGCGGGGGGGGGGAGAAGGGAGAGGGGTCTACAAAGGGTAGGGGGGTAGGGTTTTTTTATGTTATGGGTTTGTTTCTCCTTTAACATGACTTCAATTTTTCACATATGAGTGATGAGGGATTTCCCTGCAGTGAGCATCAACCATTTGGTTTATTGGTGTGCTAAGAACGTTAATGTGGATTTGATCTTAACTCCTTGTGGTAACGTGGGTGTGGTTTAAAAGCGGGAGTGGTCAACACTGGTTTCCATTATCGGCCCTCCACCACGTAGGCCTGAAAAATTTTGGACCTCAGTACCACAGAAGTTGGACAGCACTGATGTAGGGGAATGATTGTATGTGCTAGGGACATTGTGCGGAACATAGAAATTAAAGAAAATTCTTCAAATAGCCAGGCATTGGCGGAGTAATGGGGTTGCCAATTAAGAAAGATTATTTGAGTTCTGGCATGTTGCCAAAAGATTGGTGAATTGCTAACATGGTGCTATGTTTCAAACAGGGATCCAACTCAGCCTGAAAACTACAGGCTTGTAAGTTTGACACCAGTGCTAGGAAAGTCTTTGGAGGAGGAAATATAGTGAATAAAGTACCCCCTATTGTAAAATATAAGGATATTATAAGTCACAGAGGAGTTCCATGACCACATAAAAGCTTTTATACAGATCCTGGAACTCCAAGGTGACATAATATCCTCATATTTTGCTTCAGGGGGTATTTTATTTATTATATTAGATAAGTTTAAGTAAGTCATGTGACAAAAATGATATCACTACTGACCGTTTATAACTAATGACATCACTAGTCACCGTTTATAAGGATATCATTTACAAGATATTCATGGCTTTTGTGTATTATAAGAGCTATACTTGAATGCATTGGAAATCCCAGTACTGAGTTTGTGCCGTCATGGTTATAGGCACCAATGTAATAGCAAAACCTATACACTGTGGTGCCATTGGATGTTATCTACATAGATTTTGATAAAGCACCCACAGAAGGTTAACAATTAAATTAAGGAATGAAATATAACAGAGAACTGTCGGAAGGATTAGAACATTTTCTAATTGGCCCAGCATTGTTAGTGGAGTACAACAGGGCTCTGTCCTTGGCCCTTCTCATTCTAATTTGTTGAATAATGGTCTCTAGGTAGGCACTGCTACTACGGTCTCTATTTTTGCTGATGATACTAAGTTTGCAAAACTAAGTTTTGTGGATAACAAGCTATGTAACTCTTGGCAGTGTCACTCAATGGTTACTAAAGCAAAAGTACCATCTTGCATAAAAAAGGCATTAACTTGAGGAACAAAAACATAGTTTTGCCTTTTTATAGGTACCTGGTAAGGCCTCACCTTAAATATGAAAGGCAGTTTTAGGCTTCAGTCCTTAAAGTGGACCCGTCACCCAAGCACAAAATTCTGTATAATGAAAGTCCTTTTCAAATTATACATGAAATTTAATTTCTATTTTTTATTAAAGCATTCATAGCTGTTGTAAGCTCATTTAAAAATCTTAGCTGTCAATCAAATATTGTCTGCCCCGCCTCTAAGCCTAGGCATGTAGGAAGGGCTGAATGGAAAGTGAAAGTAATTTTCTGCCCCGCCTCTATGCCTAGGCATAGAGGCGGGGCAGAAAATTACTTTCACTTTCCATTCAGCACTTCCTACATGTCACTGCTCTCCCCACATTCCCCCATTTAATTGTGTAGTCAGGGCATGGGGATGGACATCAGGTCCCCCATTCTGGTGTACAAACAAGATTCTGAGATGATAGCCACACTATAGAAGTGACTGCGCTCTGGGAGAGTGGTTTAATAGGCTTCTTCTATCTCAGTGTACACCCCCACCTCAGGTGTAGAGTAAATCAATTGAAAATGGGCCTTGAGCCCGAAACATGTTGTGGCAATAAAGCACAATTAGCAGCAAGCACTGCATTCTTGGCTGTTTCTCTCAGTAACTCCAATTTCAAACGATTCTGAGATGATGCAAGTCTTGTCTTAATAACAGTGTCCACAAAATGGCTCCTGCCATGTGATAAAATAAGATTTTGAATAATTTTTTTTCGGTGACAGGTCCACTTTAAGAAGGATATAAACGAGCTTGAGAAAGTGCAGAGGCAGCAACTAAACTAGTTAAAGGGATGGAACAATTAAAGTTTGAAGAAAGATTGCCAAGGTTGGGGTTTTCTCTGCAGAAAGAGAGCTTTTGTCAGGTAAAATGATTACTGTATACAAGTACATTAGTAGACATTAGACAGACAGCAGGGGATTTTTTTCCCCATAAAAAGATAAAAGAACAAGAGGCCACCCCTTTAGACTAGAAGAAATTAACTTTCATTTGAAGCAGCAAAAATGGTAAGGGCAGTGAGATGGTGGAATGACCTGCAAGGGCAAGGTTGTTATAGCAAATTATATTAATGAGCTTAAAGGAGAAGGAAAGCTATGGAGGCATTTTATTGCCAATAGATTAGCTGCAATAGTGCAAACTAGAATGCTATATCTTGTAGAATGTTTTACCATACCTGAGTAAAAAGCTCTTGAAGCTCTCTGTTTGTTTAGGATAGCAGCTGCAGTATTAGCTTGGTGTGACATCACTCCCTGCCTGAATCTCTCCCTGCTCACTTATAGCTCTGGGCTCAGATTACAGCAGAGAAGGGAGGGGGGGGAAGAAGAGAAAACAAGCATGTTCACGCCCAGGGCAAGGAGGTTTAAGCGAAAAGCAGGAAGTCTGATACAGAAGCCCATGTGTACACAATAGAAGGAAAGAAATGCAGTGTTTCTTTTGACAGAGGACTCAGAGCAGAATTGCTTTGAGGGTTTACTTGTTTATTTAGGTGGACCTTTCTGATAAGGCTTACTTAGTTTTAACCTTTCCTTCTCCTTTAATAGCGGCTTGAAAGGGTTCTTAGCAAATATAATATCCAAGGACACAGTGAACCCAAGATCTATATTGCAATATATACCAAAAAAGAGAACAAACATACTAAGTGCTAAAGTCACACTTTTATTTGAAGAATATGTTATTTTTTATTATACACGGGTAATCACATATTAAATATCAAATATGTATAAATTTGGCAGATTTTAAATCATATTGAGCCAATTGTACCAAAACAACGCACACTAAAAGAAAAAAACAAACAAAAAAAAAAAACAATCTATGTTCCTTTAAATTTGAGTTCCATTAAATTTTTATGGCATATATATATATATATATATATATATATATATATATAAAGTTTTTTTGCCTCTCAGAACTTAACATTGTTATTGTAAACCTATTATATTAGGAAATGATTAAACAAAATAAAACAAATGATTTACTATTTTAGATATATCCAAAAACTCTTGCTCGTTGCACGAAGAACACTGTTCACAATGATTCTGATTAATGTTTGTTCCACATTGGTGTTGCCATAGGTATCTGTGCAGCCCTCTCAATAGTAATGTATTCTTCAGGGTTGTCTATTGCCTGGTAGTGGAGTAACAAATCTTGTATCGCTCGTTCTTCTATCTAAAAGAGAGAAAAGGCACATCCTTAAATATTATGAATGAGGAACACAACTACTTACTGTTGTTGCTAAAGGACCACAAAATTAGGATCAATGAGGGAGTGGCAATTTGCTATGCATCCTTAGTGAATTGCTAGTCTGGGACCCTGGGCCAAAGCTCCTCTTCTGTAAAAGAAAATGCACTGCCTGGGATATTTTCTACCTTTTGGCAGCCCAATTTCTTAATTTCCCCAGGGATGCGCACACACTGGTCCTGGATTGGTGAAAGACATCACTGGAAAAAGAACTGAGGTGGTGCAGTACTGTGATGGAAATTATCCCATGCCAATGTCTTTTTGCAAATTACCTTTCTTTCTGCTAAAGCTACTCCAGAAACCAGTACAAGATACAAGGGTGCAGTGGCAATTAATCAATGCTGCAAATCCACCAAACTATGTTTGGTAACCAAGGCACGCAGGAGATTGATAAACAAGTCAGTTCAGATTCAGCTGGGCAGCAAGACACCCCTAAAATTGTGCTGCTCTAGGACCAGTGTTTTGGAACCTTTCCACAAATTTGGACCTGTATCTTATTAATGTGTTCATGTATGTTACAGTACATACGTAAACATACCTAGATGCAGAAAGTAACTATGGTCTATGCAGACTGCACTTTTAAACTAGGGCTACCTGAATTAATGCCAGTGGCTTTTCACGACTTCTGATGAGAGCAGCTTCTTGTTTTTCCTCTTCCTCTACAATGGCAGTAAAAGTCACAGGGGCAGACGAGGAGTTATTTTTGCTCAATGTCAAATGCCAAGGACTGCAATATAATAAAAAAAAAATAATACAAATAAAACAACTTTTTCATTCTGTGGCAGCAATCCAATTCAGCAAGAATACTAATACTATCACTAAAAATGTATAATACAATAATGAACTATAAAGACACGGTTTAAAATCTGGCAAATGAGTCTCTACACTTGTAGTTGTTAAAGATGAATACTGAATGTTAAAGCTAGATTATTTTCATGTAAAAATATTTAGGGAAGCACCGAATCCAGGATTCGGTTCGGGATTCGGCCTTTTTCAGCAGGATTCGGATTCAGCTGAATCTTTCTGCCAGACCGAACCGAATCCGCATATGCAAATTAGGGGCGGGGGTGGAAATTGCGTGACTTTTTATCAGAAAACAAGGAAGTAGAAAATGTTTTTCCCACATGCATATGCAAATTAGGGTTCTGATTCGGTTCGGCTGAATCTTTCGCAAAGGATTCGGGGGTTCGTCCAAATCCAAAAAAAGTGGATTCGGTGCATCCCTACAAATATTGCTACAGTAGAAATGATCACAGAGTTTGCCGACGGCAACAATCGTTAAAACACTACCGATTGGTCAGCGGGCAGCAAAAAGCTCTGAATTGTCACTTCACTGACCTGAATTGTGATCTAATTGACCCTGTTGGAGTACTCACACACGTATGGCAATTATAATTTAATAACGCAGCAGTGAGTGATCCATGGAGGAGCAATTCCCAATGTTTTGCCATCATGTAGGAGGCAGAATGCTGGCAATTGCCTTGTGCAGCACTGCCCTCAAAATGTCCCTTTCATAATGGCCTATTTTATATTAAACTGCTATTTCTATCAAATCAATCGAGCAACTGTCAGTGTCACACAAATTTCTTTACTTTGAGTTGTCCTGATTTGGCACATCACATTTCAATTTTGCTTCTTGGCTTAAGGTTCCAGAGGGCCTCCTAGAAGGATGTAAAAACAAAAAAATGAATACGTCAGTCAGGCTTCTTGCCACAGTACAGTAAGTTTGACTAAAGTGAACAGACAATAGGTATAAATATAAATATGTTATTATTTTAATATTACTTTTCTATGTCGGTATCACATATAGTAACAATCAAGCATATTTACTATACAGAGTATAGTATTACTAAACTGAATGCTTGGAGCAGTTAAACTCCATTCTATGCTATGGAGTGTTAGAGCTCAGTGGTAGCACCAAGCTCTTATACCATACAGAATCTGTATCAAAGCATTCATATAATTAACAAGCATTCCATTAAAATAAACAAAATGTAAATGTACGGGGTGTAACATTTTGGTAAATCAAAACAATTTAATACATACATTGTATTCGGGCTGTCAGTGGGCCAGTCTGTTCTGGATTTGTTTACATATGCAATTCTACAATAAATAATATATTGAACATGTATATGTAAATTGTTCCAATGATAGAGTCACCGGCTCAGAGCTTTTAATCCCAATAAAAAAGGTTAAGATAGATTGTTTTGTGGTGTAAACAAATTAGCATTTTCTTAAAATGTTGCTAATCATTTTGGGACTCATTTACCAACACTATGGGGCATATTTATTATGTAAAATAGCTGTGGCAAGTCTGGTGTTCGCATGGTGTAAAATTATACACACCTTGATAAATTTGCCATTTATTTTAAACAGCTTTTTACACTGTTTTTTTCATTGGATTTCGTTTTACACAGCATAAATATGCCCCTTTGACTATGAGTAAGAGTCCTAGTGCAAATCTTGAGAGGTTTGCTTTAATTGCTAATTGGCTGCTATAAGTTACTGCACCAGAACAAACTTGCCCAGTATCTGTCAATGAGTCCCAAAATGCTAAACTATACATCTGCAAAAAAAACTGAATGCAACATAGTACTGTATATGCCACAAGTATCACTTCACTTATAGGTTTAAAAAGTACAACAGCACACTCTAGTGTTTACTGGTTTTTAGGTTATTGTGCTTGGAACAAACCTTGTCATCATACATATTACCAAGGCTATAGGAACCTCTCTTTTACACAATAAGTTAAGCCACAGTACATGGAAAAAAATTATGTGCAGCCACTTCCTATTTATGAAACACTGCAACGGGCAAATTGAAAATTCAAATTTAACATTTCTTTTATGGCCAAAACTGTCAAATTCGACTAGGGAATTATCCACACTTGATTCAAATTTTTTTTAAAAAAAAAAACAAATTCGATTTACGAGATTTATCAAACTCTGGCCATTTAAGAATTCGAATTTGACTATTCGCCACCTAAAACCTGCCAAAATCATGAATAAGTCAATGGGAGACCAATTTAGAGATGTTTGTAGCCTCCATTTAGAAGAAAAACCTCAAATCGAGTTTGGTCGAATTTGATTTGAGTTTTCGGGTCGGTAAAATTTGTCCGGATTTTAGATATTCAATTGTTTAATTAAATAACCCCAGTCGAATTTTGAGTATATTCGAATTTGAAGTTGTTTTGAAAACGTAACATTATTTTGAAATTCATTCTTTGAAATATGGGCCTCCAAATGTGGGTATTATGTCAACTAATAAATAGCAGGGCATAAAAACTACAATCTATACCTACTTCTGTTAGGAGTCCTATGCAGTCAATAGTTTATCTAAAAGTGGAGGTAGAGGAAACCAAGTCGCCAATACTAAAACCGGCCCAGGTATTTACAGTAAGTAGTGATTTACTAAATGCTGCTGTTATTGTAGATCATCATCAATGTTACCTTGCCAGCTCTGAAGGATCTAATTCCTCTGTATGTTTGCTCTTTTTGACATCACTACTCAAAGAAGGAAATGAGGTGACAGATTGTTTCTCTTCAAGTAAGAGGTCACGGAAAGACTTGTTTTCTCCCAAATGAAAAGCAGCCGCCCTGGGGAAAAAACTTACATTTTTAACTGGCATTGACTTATCGAATTTATTTAACTGGAAAAAAAAAATGTCACGGTACAAATTTTGTCCCTATGATTTTTTATTTTAGGGGCATTATTTGGAGCACCTAGGAGCATTATATACAGTGTCTTTTTTCCCAATAAAAAAAATGATGTTTCTAAACAATTAACAATTGGAGACAATTAAATAGATTTCATAATATAAGAAAATATATCAGATACTTGGTTTATTACAAGTATTGGATATGTTATCCAGAAACCCATTATCCAGAATGTTCTGAATTACGGAATGGCCGTCTCCCATAGACTCCATTATAATGAAATAAAGCACATTTTTTAAAAATGTAATAATAAAACAATACCCTGTACTTGATCCAAACTATTATATTTTTAATCCTTATTGGAGGAAAAACCAGCCTATTGGGTTTATTTAATGTTTACATGATTTTCTAGTAGACTTAAGGTATGAAGATCCAAATTATGGAAAGATCTGTTATCTGGAAAACCCCAGGTCCCGAGCATACTGGATAATAGGTCCCATACCTGTATATGCACAAAGCACAACTGATTTGGAAATGCTTCAGTTGTACTTTTATGCATGGTGCTTTGAATATTTTGCATTGTACTCCCTAAGGATTTAGGTTCTGTAAGAGTAGGAAATCTCCATAAAAACAACACCTATTTGATTTTGCCACACTCCAGAGAATGGCTCCAGAGCTGGCCAAAACCAAATATGTATAGTTTTATGGAGATTACCTACCCTTATAGATCCTTAATCCTCAGCAGTGCAATACAGTGCAAAATACTCAAAGCACTACACTAGAAATCAGTATTACTTGGACGGCAAAGTGTAAAATGCCTGAACGCATTGATGCCCAACATGCAAAGGATTCCCAAAGAATTTAAAAATGATAAAAATTATAAAAAGTGCGTACATATTTTCATGGATACCACAAAACAAGAACAGAACCTGTATTATGTCATAACTACGACTTACAGTAAAAACATTCTGATATTTTCAAAAGTAAGTAAATATAGGTCATTAAAGACCCAAGGGGGGGAAAGAGCACTAGGGGGCACAAGAGAGTGCCCCTTACTGCTCATTCCGGAAGTACTTGTGCCTCGCTGCTTGCCATGCTTTGCATAGAACGTTGGATCAGCTAGTCCTTGTCCATATTGCCTGCCTTATAAATATCTGATATTTGCCTAAATGCTTGCACTAGTGTTCCAAAGGTAAGAATCACCCAGATATTTAAATAATACCTTGCTATTCACATTTTGCATATATGGTTGGTAAGTCATCACTTTACATCTCACCTCAGTAGATTTAGAAGCATAAAACATCCCATGACTAATATTTTTACATATATTTTTAGTACAGGTATGGGATCCGTTATCCGGAAGCCCGTTATCCAGAAAGCTCGCCATCTCCCATAGATGCCATTTTCATTAAATACTTCAGATTTTTAATAATTATCTCCTTTTCCTCTGTAACAATAAAACAGTGACTTGTACTTGATGCTAACTAAGATATAATCAATCCTTCTTGGATGTAAAACAATCCTACTGGGTTTAATTAAGAATTATTTTTTTAGGAGACTTACCCCCATATGTAATAAAAGGCACTAAGTTTGTCCAGGAGCAGTAACCCATAGCAACCAAAAAGATGTTTGCTTTTAAACAGGTGACCAGGAAATACTGCCTGCTGATTGTTTGCTATAGGTTACTGCTTCTGGGCAAACGTAGGGTCTTTACTTACATAACCCACTTAAGGTATGGAGATCCAAATTACAGAAAGAATTTTTATCTGGAAAACCCTAGCTCCCAAGCATTCTGGATAACAGGTCCAATAATTGCTCAGATTCGCCACACTTTGCAGAATAACACAGTAAAAACAATAACTAGGATATATAAAGTTATAGTCAAGGTAGATTTGATATGCATCTCCATAAAAAAAACCAGGGCGGAAAAAAAGAAAAATTGATTTTGCAGTTTAAAAAGCATAAACGTTCTCTTGAATTGCGGAGGCAGAAAATTAGAAATTCACCTAAGATGACTTTGCCTAACTAGCTTTATAGGAAGGTATTTCTGCATCTTAAAAATGGAAAAAAGAGAAAGGTTTCATTGGCAGAGGAGGTCTAAGGATTCTTTGTCCTTAGTCAGCTTACACATGATGCCAGCAACAATCCCACCCTTCTGGCAGATGACTATTCCAGCAATGCTGCTTGATTTCCATAGCAAGGATTTCATTTCAAATGACTTTTACAATTATGCAGCTTTGAATTTATGAATGGAAAGTAAGGAATTCTAAAGAAGTAACCTATTGGCTGTTAGGTGGCTTTAAGCACTAATTCAGAGTGCAACATTTCAAGATGGTTAATAGGAAAAAAAACCTTTCAACTAAATGAGTATTTGTTCTAAACAAATCATTCTTCTATTTCCAGTAGATCAGTGCTGTCCATCTCCAGGCACAAGGGCCCAGCCTGCATAAAGATTTCAAAGGTGCATTTCCTATAATGATTTTGTTATGATTCTGAACAACTCATCATGCAGACTAGGTCTGTGTTAAGTAATACAAGTAGTTTATAATCAATAATAAATGGAGTAATCAATTTACAGTTGAGCAGACTTGTTTCTGCTGTGAGTGGTCCTGGTGAGGAGTGGGTCCCTAAGCAATGCTCTACAGTTTTATTTGGAGAAGGGGTTCTGTGCAATGCTCTGCAATATTAGGTGGATAGACCACTACTCAGAACCCCATTCCATCCATCTTGGAAGACAGAGCATTGCACAAGAACCCTATTCCCTAGAGGGATGGCATTAGATGAGCAATCTGCAATGTAAAATCAGTGAAGGTGTATGGGAAGTCACTGAAAGCATATTACCCCAAGGTTGAGAAGGCAAGCAGATGTCTGGGTCAATTCTGCAGCAAATCATGCATGAGCCTCCAGACCAGGGTTGGAATTCCTCGGATTTACACACTACAGTGAGTAAAGCAGAGGAAAAGAGGGATGGGCTTTATCTACATAGATCTATCATCCACTTATTTCCACTTATTTATGGGATTTAATGTTACATAAACCAACCACTTTAAACATTGCACACTCTAATGTTTTTAATTCTTATCATGGCAAAACTGGTAATATACAAGCTCAACATATACATCAGTTTTGTAAAATATTACCATGTTTTGGCGGGGCTTTTGATAGTTGTGGGTGTCACAGTTACTTTAGCTGGCTTGTTTTCATTATTGCTTTCCTTAGAGGACATTGCCATCATTTTCCTCTGCTTCTGAGACAGTTTCATTACATGCGTCACAGGTTTAGTTCCCCTTAAAAAAAAAAGTCAGCATAAAAGGGAGATTATTATTTGAAATTATCATTTCATTATTACAGCCACAAAAAGTTAAAGCACATTTGTCCTAATCCTATGGCAATACTGAAGGTTTTAAGCTTTTGCTGGTGTGTATAACATGACAGATGAAAGAGAAACATTCTTATTTTCCTTTTGGAAAACACTAAAGCAAACTTTTTGCATTCAGTAACAGTGTGCGTAAAGAAAATGATACATCGACAGTCAAAAGAAGAAATATGTATTCTACAAATACTGCCACAAAATCAAAACTGACCATTTCTTTTGTACGCGATACATTTTAAGAGCAACTCTCATCATTTTGATGATGGTGATTGTTCAAATCTAATTGCCGATTGGCTGCTATGAGCATCATCACCAGTGATGTTTATCTCCAGTGTTTATAAATATGTCCATAAGACTTAAATAAATGTCAGCACAAAAGAAGCCTTGTGCTAGTGATAGGACGTTTGAAAAATTGATGTGAGGTGGACTGGGAGGTCCATTAAACAAGGTAAAAGCCTGAAAGTTATGCAAAGTGGATTAAAATCTGAGCAACAATGCTTCAGGCTTTTTAATAATTGTGATAAAGCAGCAAAATAAAATACAAAACGAACCCAGCATTAAGCTTTGGCAGTGCGCCACACTTTTGTATGTTTTCTTCCAGCTCCATAATGGCCCTTAGATCCATTGTTACAGGACTGGTAGGACTGAAATTATACACAAAAGATTTGCATTTACAAGTCATTAGCATTTATAGATCATGCATCATTACACATTGTTTTCTGTTTACTTAGGACTGAAGCATGACAAAGAGATCATTTATTATATTAAAGATTTAAAAAAGGAAAGAAGCATCCATTGCTCTGCTTTTCTTGGGGATAAAATAAATAAATAAAAGAATTCCAATGTTTCACAGATATTTTGTCTGAAACGTCGCACCTGGTAAAGTCATATTGTTATCCTAAAACTCTTCCTGTAAAACCTAGTGGGCACTATTTTATTGTTTTTTATAAAAGATTAAAGGAAAACTATACCCCCAAAATGAATACTTAAGCAACAGATAGTTAATATCAAATTGAATGACATATTAAAGAATCTTACAAACTGGAATATATATTTACATAAATATTGCCCTTTTACATCTCTTGCCTTGAACCACCATTTCGTGACTCTATCTGTGCTGCCTCAGAGATCACCTGACCAGAAATACTACAACACTAACTGTAACAGGAAGAAGTGAGGAAGCAAAAGGCAGAACTCTGTCTGTTAATTGGCTCATGTGACCTTACATGTGGTTTGTATGTGTGCACAGTGAATCTTACGATCTCAGGGGGCAGCCCTTATTTTTTAAAATGGCAATTTTCTATTTATGATTACCCAATGGCACATACTACTAAAAAAGTATATTATTATGATAATGGTTCATTTACATGAAGCAGGGTTTTACACAGGAGCTGTTTTACTCAGTATCTTTTAATAGAGACCTACATTGTTTGGGGGGTATAGTTTTCCTTTAAATTGATGCTAGTATGAGAATCCATTAATTGTTCAATGTGAAAGAAGCAAGGTGCTTCCTGCATCATTAACTTTCAACAGCATTCATATTAGCTGCAGTGCTTGACTGCTTATATCATGGAAACTAATTAAAACCAATGTACACAGAAACTAGGAATTAGGGAGCACCATTCATTCATCAGGCAGAGAAAACTAAGATGGTGTGCAGGGTTCAATAAATCTAATATGAAAGAAGGAGAAGAAAAGGTGACCCATCTAGTTGCACCTTTCCATCTATAAGGTCCAGAATCTCATATATGAAAGTTAAAACTTAACTTTTAATAAATAATTACTTAAAACCTATATGTCCAGTAAAGGTCATGTTAAAACTAAAATTAGGAACATGGGCATAGAAGTTTTAACTTTCATATTTGAGATTCCGGACCTTATAGATGGGAAGGTGCAACTAGACGGTTCACATTTTCTTCTCCTTTTTCCATATTTGAAAAACAATGTAAACTGCAGAAGTACTCAGAAGAGGACTCTGATATAGAACTTACTAGGGGTACACAAAGGATGTGGAAAGTTTAAAAAAAGTACTTCATGGGCCAGTTAGCATACGTATACATCAAGAACAGGGCTCTCTTTAAATTATTTCTGCATACGCAGAAAATAAATAGTTGATATACTGTTAACTTTACAAAGCAATTAATACATATACTAGAGTTAGATAGTTGTCCTGGTCAATAATCAGGCATTTCGATCAGATGCAGCAAGTGTCTCATACAATTCAGCATGTAACATATGTAACCTTGCAACACATATCAGTGACACGTTTTTATCCAACAGGGCCTTCTCAAGCCAGTGACGGAATGGTGTATATAGCCATATTTATATAACCCCCTCTTTATTTAATTACGTTGATATTATTGTTTTATTCCTTGCAATGGAAATACAGAGTCTACATCTCACTTTTTGCCAGCCACTTTGATTGTACATTGTTGGCAGTGATAGGGTTACAGAAAGAAAAGGCAAAATATGACAGGAAATAGGAATATCTTATTTTCAAAATGTAAAAACCTGCAGGGAATGGCAACCCAGTTTGGTGAGGTTGATGGAGTAATTCTAGACATTGGGATAGCTTTTGGAGATGAAGTTGTAGGTATTGGCATCTTCGTGCTTGCTGCTCCATTTGCTACAGGTGGTGAGGAGCGGTTTCTTTCAACGCAAATGGTCTCTTTTGTCTATCAGATCAAACATAACAACTAAAAATCACATAAGAACCAATACGTATAAACAATTATGTGGTCTGTAATCCACTATAAGGGTCAGCAGATTTGTCAAGTGTCAAAAAACTTGTACAAATCGAATTTTCAGGTCAAAACCATTCAATCAAATATTAGACATTCAAATTTTTTCTTAAATACTGTCTCAGTCGAATTGTGAGTATATTCAAAATAAAAAAAAATTGCATGAATTCGAAATTCGACCTTTGATAAATGGGCCTTTAAATTTTCAAAACTGCATTCACAAAAAGGAGTACATAAAAATATAGACAGTACACATTAAATGTGCACTATATACAATGTATAAGTAGCGTTTTAATTTCCCTTATTTCCCTTTATAAAAAAATGTAAAGACAAAGATTATTCTGCACATGGAGCAGTATTTATCTGCATATTTGTAGCTATCCTCATCAATGGGAAGAGCCCTGATTGCTCTGATATGGCAAACACAGAGACAAAAAGTGAAAATGCTTGCCGTTTCAAGTGACTTCCCTTTTAAACAAATCAATTATAATACAGTCTACAACAATGTAACAATGGTAGAGAAGGAGAGAAGTCGCCCATGACAAATCTCTTCTGTTGGCGACTAATCTCCTCCAAATGTTTTCCCACTGGCAATAAGGTGAATCGCCAGTGGTAAAACATATGCTTAGGCTTTCCGAGATCGCTGAAGTTGCCTCTCTTTGTCTACCACTGCCCTAATGCAAAATAAGTAAACTTGTAACAACAATGTAACAGGTAAAATAAACAAACAGATAATATAATACCCACTGTTTAAAACAGTCAGAAAGCAGAAAGACATACCTCATGAGTGAAGACAGGGAAGAGGTCTGGGGACTGCAAATCTCTAGGGCTGCTTGCTCCAACAAAACTTCCTTCAGAATCAGAGGTCAGCAAATCTTGAAGAGACTCTACCGAATTTGTTTTTTCTGGCTTCACAAAGCCTTATAAAAACATAATTTTACTCCCATAGTAAAAATGACTTAAGAAACACATCACTGATGAATTAGAATATTTGTATATAATGTACTAGGATGTATTTTATTCCTTATATGACTAGGCAAAGTTTTATGGTAACAAAATGTAGCTTTCATGCAGACAGGGAACTAACTGATCCATCAGAAATTTAAAGGAGAAGGAAAGGCTAAAATTAAGTAAGCTTTATCAGAAAGGTCTATATAAATACACCAGTAAACCCTCAAAGTAATGCTGCTCTGAGTCCTCTGTCAAAAGAAACACACATTTCTTTGCTTTTATTGTGTACACATGGGCTTCTGTATCAGACTTCCTGTTTTCAGCTTAAACCTCCAGGGCACGGCCTTGAGCATGCTCAGTTTGCTCCTCTCCCCCTCCCTCCTCCCATCCCTACTGTAATCTGAGCTCAGAGCTGTTAGTAAGCAGGGAGAGACTCAGGCAGGAAGTGATGTCACACCAAGCATATATGGCAGCTTCTATCCTAAACAAACAGAGACAGTGTCTAGAGCTGTTTACTCAGGTATGGTAAAGCATTCTGCAGAATAAATATAGCGTTCTAGTTTGCACTATTGTGGCCATTCTATTGGCAATAAACTGTCTTGGAGCTTTCCTTCTCCTTTAAGGCAATCATCATCATCATTTATTTATATAGCGCTGTCAAGATACGCAGTGCTTTAATGCTAAGCTATTACATAATTTTGTTATGTATTTCTTACATATAATCTTCCCTATTTTCCTTTACTTTTGTTGCATTTTAAATTCTGGAAGTAGACTACACTGGCTGACTCAATCTCTATGTGTGTATGTGTGTGTGCTTGGTACGAAGGAACCTATTCTAATGCTGCTTATATTTTTTGTTTTGCATATTGAAATAAAAGTGAGTCCAATATACCTTAATTGAAGGGGACACGTCACCCAGACATAAAAAGCTGTATAAATACATTTTCAAATTGAAAATAGAACTCAAATTCTTTTATTTTATTAAAGATCTCAGCTGTCAATTATATATTAACTTTCCCCACCTGTATGCCTACAATTCCTAGATGTCACTACCCTCCTCACAGTCTAAATTTGTGTAGCCTGTGCATGGGCATCAGGTTCTTTCTGGTGTATAAAATAGATTTTGGTATGATGCAAAGCTTGCATTGATAACAGTTCCCACAAAGTGTTGCCTGCCTACATGCTTTGAATGCAGATTCTAAAAGAAAAAGTAAAGTTTTTTTTGCTCGGCTAACATGATAACACAAGATTTGGAATCATTTCATAGGGTGACGGGTCCCATTCTTACTGTTTTAAAGATAAGTGATCCAGCTTCCTCCACTACAACAGACAGCCTCAGTCAGCCCTACCTTTGTAGCTGTACAAGAAGCTGAATCAGCTATACAGTTCTCTATTGCAATTACTGCTTTTAAAACCCATTACATTTACGAATAGTTTTAAAACCACTGACAAATTGTAAATCATGTTTATTGGAGCGATGCTAAGAATTTTCCAAGTAATTAAGTTTTATTGAAGACTTATACTGATAAACTGGCCCTGTTGTGTGAAAGTTACAGTAAGAAGGAAATTAGACTTTAAGCTCCATTGTCACACGAAATTTGCTTTTTTGTCCAGGACAACATCTTTGCATCATTTAGCCAGCTACTGTCATCCAAAAGCAGGCTGCTCTGATCATTCAGTCCTCATACAATGACCAGATCACCTTAAAAACGTACTCCTTAAAATACAGTTGAAGGTAAACACACACATACCTGTTGAAGGTGGACTTTGAATTATGTCAGAAAGATTGTATCCTCCAGAGCTATCCAATCGTTTTCTTTGTTTCTTTTTGGCTTTTGCCTTAGATTTCTTAAATGTAGCTTCCCTATAAAATATTTAGCATTTGGTTGGTAAATGAAATCAAGTTCACTTTAAATAGAGCTAATTTATTAAAAAAAAATAGACAAATTAAAAAGGCATTTGTACCAGGCAGTGCAATATTTTTTTTTTTAACTTGCAATGTAGCTTTTTTTCTCCTATAATTCCAGTGAAATTATGAAAAGGACTGTCTGTTGGGGTAAATGTGTATAGATTGTGGCTCATGGTCCTCCCCCCCCCTTATATTTGCATAATGACATCTTTAGCTCCTGATCACTAACAGCTATTGATGCAACCTGCTATGGCATTGCTTAGACCTTTCCGGTAATTGCATTGTTCCCTTGCACCCACATGTGCACCTGCCCATAATAACAGAGCAGGGTGGAAAATTGCACTGGTGCTCACTGAAAAGGGGCATGTATAGAAGCAAGTACATTTTTAATACATGCTGAATACTGCATCCATTCTTGCACTTGTATTTGCATTTGGAAATAACACCTAAGGCATCCCACTTATGGAAAATATAATCATTATACAGGTATTGGATTTGTTATCCAGGATGCTCGGGACCTGGGGGTTTCCGGATAACGGATCTTTCCGTAATTTGGGTCCTCATGCCTTAAGTCTATTAAAATTTCATTTAAACATGAAATAAACCCAATAGGCTGGTTTTGCTTCCAATAAGGATTAATTATATCTTAGTTGGGATCAACTACAAGCTACTGTTTTATTATTTCAGAGAAAAAGGAAATCATTTTTAACAATTTGGATTATTTGGATAAAATAGAGTCTATGGGAGCCATTCCGTAATTCGGAGGTTTCTGGATATCGGGATCCTATACCTGTACCAATATATCAATATACCAAACAGACTTGGGTCAAAAATCCTCATGTGACCCAAAAGACCAGTATTTCTGGTCAGGAAGTAATATAAGGCAATCCCTGTAGTTTTGTTGCCATATGACTAAAAAATACCAAAAGTGCCGATACAGAAGAGACCATTCCAATCCAGTATTAATAGCAAAACAGCAAAGATTTTTTCCATTTTATTAATTTTTGCATAATATACACTATATACAGGAAGCAAGAACTGTCAAGAAGGTTCGCTATGGAAAATAGACCCCGAGCTTTACTCCTCCACAGAACTATACCAGCAGCATTATGCATTTAGGCACCTGGCATCTGCCAAAATCCAGTTTTAAAATTAAATGTAACTTATTACTCCAGATGATGCTTTTCCACCATTCCTTTATCCTGTAAAAAAGAGAATCTCTAATACAGGAAAGCAGATGCAGTTTACACTGAGCCCTATCTGCATTCTACATTTCCTGTATGAGATGGTTTCCCTCAAGTTACAATAATTAAAATATGCCCTTACTGAGTGATTTGGTAAGAATAAATATCATCCTGAACAGAGATAAGGCTTTCAATCTCTTCAGACTGCAAAATACTAATATCTGGTCCATCCAGATATGGTGTGATTATTCTCTTGTTCATGGATGGAATCTGTAAAGACAGAAAAATGTAGAGAGGAAATGTTTATTGCAATCCTGGAGAGTAAGAACAGAACCCCAAGAAATCATAACTTTATAGCATCTAATTCTAATTACATTTTGGCATTTAAATAGGAGCATAGGATAATAAATAAAGTTGTTGACACTGCCGATAGTATCACCTTGTGGGGACATATCTGAAAACAGATCTGGTGTTGCCAGATATCTAAGTAATACAGTTATGCAACCGATAACCTAAATATTAAAAACACTATATGAATATAAAAAAAAAGCAGAAAAGAAATACCATTTTTCTATAAGCGTCTGAGAGATCTTTCAAAACATCATCACTCAAAACATCCAAAGACCTAAGGAGGAAAAGGTGTGATAAACATAAAGATGGCAATATGGCTTTCACTTTGAAGGCCTGATATATGCTTTTACTTTAAAGGAATCCACTTAAAAATGTGTTAGATAATACTCGTGTGTAGCCATGCAAGAATATAATTTAAGCGGCTTTGTTTCATTAAAGCTATCATTTGTAAGCTACTAAGCAAAGTATTGTGTGATAGCAAAATGCAGAAAGCCACCTTTACTCTCCTTTCACTTCATAATGTGGAATTTGTAAATTGTTTTCTTTTTCTGTGCAGCTAATGTAGAAATTGAGACCATATATTTTTCTCTATTTAAGAACAGCTAGTGGTATTAATGCCAGGGGGCAGGAAAACCTGTTCTACATTGGGTATGTAGTAGGGATGCACCGAATCCACTATTTTGGATTTGGCCGAACCCCCAAATCCTTCACTAAAGATTCGGCCAAATACCGAACCGAATCCGAACCCTAATTTGCATATGCAAATTAAGGGTTGGAAAGGAAATTTTTTTTTTACTTCCTTGTTTTGTGACAAAAAGTCACGAGATTTCCCTCCCCGCCCCTAATTTGCATATGCAAATTAGGATTTGGATTTGGTTCGGCCGGGCAGAAGGATTCGGCCGAATCCTGCTGAAAAAGGCCGAATCCTGGCCGAATCCCGAACCGAATCCTGGATTCGGTGCATCCCTAGTATGTAGCTACTAATAGAAATACTAATAGCAATTAGATATGGAGTGCATTTAGATTTCACTTGATATGATGGATTATTGAACATGGACAACCCCTTGCCAGTATTATTGTGTATGTAACATCCCATGAATAAGATTTACCACAGAAAGCTGAAGTTAAGTTTTGGGCCCATTATTTTTATTAATTACATGTTTAACTTTGTTAAGTGTTTAATGTGCATATGTATTTTAATGCTTTCTGCCCATGCAAAAAAAATGTATAGGCATTTGAAAATAAAATGACTTTACAGAACCTGACATGCATGTGCCTTCTTTATCTGTTTAAACAGGACAGAATCACATCCAAACACTCAAGTTTTGCTTTATTAAATAGAAGCACTAGCATTTAGGAAGACACATTCCACCTATCAATTGCGGTGGGTTAAATACAAAGAAATATGATGCACAGTGCCTGAAAAGGCACACTAAAATGCGTCAAGCTCGAACAGAGTATTGCAATATTTTTAACTAGGTGAACTAGAAAAGGGTAAGCATGTGGAGATACTAAAATAAATATATAAATATGTTGCTTGTACCTTGCTTCCAGTAAAGCTCCCATGTTTAGCCCTACAAACTGCAAGCAAGAAAGCTTCAGCTGGTCAGCATTGTACAAAGCTGCAAATTCCAGGAGTTCAGCTGCATTCTTCAGAGTAACTGGAAGTCAAACATTTTTCATATAAATATACATGTAATATAACAAGACATTTATGTAACTTTATTCTATAACATCTCCTTTCTAATCATTTTTTTTGTTGTTGCTGGAGTAGTATCCACCTTCCAGATGGAAGATGTTTAATTACACTGCGTATTGCTTCCCCACTTAAGTCAAATTCACGAGGACAGGGCCAGTAATGGAATACCCTAGGCAAAAACAACTCCTCACCTTGGTGTAAACATCCGTGTAAACAGATATACCAAAAACCTCTTCGCAGAATTGGAATTTCCCTGCATTAAAGGGGACCGGTCACCCAAAAAAATTATTCCAAATACTATTTTATCATGTTAGTCAAGTAAAATAAACTTTAAGTACACTGTATAAATTATTTGAATCTTGTTTCCATCAGTCTGGGAACTGGTAATTATAGCAAGCAGACAGGAGACATTTTGTGGACACTGTTATTAAGGCAAGCCTTGCATCATCTCAGAATCTTTTTTGTGCACCAAAATGGGGGACCTGATGTCCATCCCCAAGCACTGGTTACACAATTAAATGGTTACGAGAACTGGGGGAATGTGGGGGGAACAGTGACATCTAGAAAGTGCAGAATGGAAAGTGAAAGTAATTGCTTGCTCTGCCTCTATGCCTAAGGCATAGAGGAGGGGCATAGTAGAAGAAGAAAACCACTGGCACACCCTGGCCTTCGATCCTGAGCGCCTGGTGCACACTGATGGAGGGATCAGCACCCTCCAAATCAAACGCAGAAACAAGAATTTCACTTGCACTCAACGGCTTATAAACACAGGGATATACCCTTACACTTTATTGGCAGAAAGGTGCAACGTTTTGGGGATGTCCCCTTTGTCAAGCAAAAGGGGACATCCCCGAAACGTTGCACCTTTCTGCCAATAAAGTGTAAGGGTATATCCCTGCGTTTATCAGCCTTTGAGTGCAAGTGAAATTCTTGTTTCTATAGAGATGGGGCAGACAATATTTGATGGACAGCTGATTTTTAAATGAGTTTACAACAGCTATGAAAAAGAATTTGGATTTCATGTTTAATTAAGGACTTTTATTATACAGCTTTTTATGTCTGGGTGACAGGCCCACTTTAAGCACAATTTAGTTTTTTTTTTTTTTAAAGGCACCCCCCTCAAATGTCAGATCAATACTATTTCTACCAAAATAATACTATTTCTATTTCTGCCAAAATTAATTTCACTTTCACAAATGAAGTGTTTATCATTGATAGAAGTTTTCCACAGTTACAGTAACGGACAGTTTCATATTCACAGAATTGGAGACCCTATTTCATCGCCACTCAGTTGGATTCCTATAAAGAAGAAATGCTTTGCTTTTTTTTCTGAAGAGATAATATCAGACACCGTACTCTTCCTTTGGTTACACAGCAAATCATTTGATTTAAAAAAAAAAAAAACAATCATTTTAAAGCAAAAGCTCCTCGGTTTCATTTACAGTTAGATGAAAAGTAGGCACGGTGTTGGGTTCCAGATGACTGAAATAAACTATTCATTTGATAGACTTCTTTTTAGAGATAGGGAAATCCTAAAAACAGTTAATATACTCTTTGGAAACTGTATTCATTGAATTCACATAGAGCTACAATAGAGTCCATTGTAATGTACCAAGAGATGAGAAAAACAATTATACACTGATAACAGTTTGGATGGGCATTAACTCAAATAAATGTAAATTGCATTATACAAAGTACTAGACGATTCATTGATATGTGGTTTTGTTCTAAAACAACAGTCATTACGTTTTTTGACTAAAGTGACAAGTTTTATGAACTTTCTAAACAATGCAAAAAATATTGCATATACTCTAAATATATACATTTTCCCTTACTGACTGATATCATTTCACTTTATCAATACTGTGAAATTCTGCCCACATTATAAAATATAATGCAACATTTTTAATAACTGATGTAATGTTGTACAATCAGGGTGTGTTCTTTATAGCTCATGTATATATGCTCAGATAAGCAAAAACACTTTCAAGTGTAAAACAATATCATACCGAACAGTCAGAAATTCTGAAGAGTTAATTACTATTCCTGACGAACAAAATAACAAACCCAGGGCTAAGAGATTGAAAGAAGTGACTATGGTGGGTGCTGATGACCACCCTGAAGTGAAATAGGCTGCATCGAATAAAAGGAAAACTATATCCCCAAAATGAATACCTAGGCAACAGATAGTTTATCTCAAATTAAGTGACATATTAAAGAATCTTACCAAACTGGTCTATATAAGTAAATATTGCCCTTTTACATTTCTTGCCTTGAACCACCTTATTGTGATGTGATCACCTGACCAGAAATACTACAACTCTAATTGTAACGGGAAGAAGTGTGGAAGCAAAAGACAGAACTCGTGTCTGTTAATTGGCTCATGTGATTGAACATATGTTTTTCTTGGTATGTTTGTGTGCACCTTGAATGATATGACCCCAGGTGGGTGGCCCTTTTTTTTTTTTTTTTAATGGCAATTTTCTATTTATGATTACCCAATGGCACATTGGGTAATATAGAAACGTATATTATCATTAAAATGTTTTATTTACATGAAGCAGCATTTTACATATGATCTGTTTTATGCAATATCTTGTTATAGAGACCTAAATTGTTCGGGGGTATAGTTTTCTTTTTCCGAAAATAGCCTTTACTAGATTCGAATTAAACATTTAGAAAAAGAAATGTATAACTCTCTGTAATTCATTTTTGCCATTATTTAATTTGCAAGTTGTGCCAGTTAAAGACACAAATTTTATTTGCTGTTTTATAAAGTACCGTATATACCCGCGTATAAGCCGAGTTTTTCAGCATCCAAAATGTGCTGAAAAAGTCTACCTCTGCTTATACGCGGGTCAGCGGTACCCGACCCGAATTGCCGAGATTGCAGTCACTTTTAATCATTCCTATACCAACAGTTCACTTGGGGAGAGACTGCAATATCCCACAATGCCCTCTGTTGGTTATATGAAAGAATAACAGTGCGCCCTCTGTTGGTTATATGAAAGATTAACAGTGACTACAATATCACACAGCGCCATCTGTTGGTTGTATGAAAGAATAACAGGAACTGCAATATCACACAGTGCCATCTGTTGGTTGTATAAAAGAATAACAGAGACTGCAATATCACACAGCGCCATCTGTTGGTTGTATGAAAGAATAACAGGGACTGCAATATCACACAGTGCCATCTGTTGGTTGTATGAAAGAATAACAGAGACTGCAATATCACACAGCGCCATCTGTTGGTTGTATGAAAGAATAACAGGGACTGCAATATCACACAGTGCCATCTGTTGGTTGTATGAAAGAATAACAGAGACTGCAATATCACACAGCACCATCTGTTGGTTGTATGAAAGAATAACAAGGACTGCAATATCACACAGCACCATCTGTTGGTTGTATGAAAGAATAACAGGGACTGCAATATCACACAGTGCCGTCTGTTGTTTGGATAAAAGAATAACAGTGACTGCAATATCACACAGCGCCATCTGTTGGTTGTATGAAAGAATAACAGTGACTGCAATATCACACAGCGCCCTCTGTTGGTTATACAAAAGATTAACAGTGATGGCAATATCAAACAGCACCCTCTGCACATGGTAGTGGGACAGTGGGACAATGCACACAGTAATCCGTTTGGCAATTCTCTGTCACCATCAGCTTTGCAAAGAAGTCCGGTTGATCGCCGGGGGGGGTCGCTTTGGCAGAATGTGCGCTGCTGGGAGACAGGGCTGTAGTTGTGTCTAGGCTTATACGCGAGTCAATAAGTTTTCCCAGTTTTTGTAGGTAAAATTAGGTACCTCGGCTTATACACGGGTCGGCTTATACACGAGTATATACGGTATATATATTATATTTAAATATCCTTGCCTTGTGGATCCAGCGACTAAAGCAGCCTGTTAGTGTGCCTTTAATGTTTCGCATCTTCGCTAAGAAATGCTTGCACTGCCGAAGTAACGTTAGGGAAAAGTCACCAGGGTTCAGTGCCCAGGACGAAACTGCATATTAGTGAATTGGCGTACCGTATATACTCAAGTATAAGCCCAGTTTTTCAGCCCCCAAAATATGCTGAAAAACTCTACCTCGGCTTATACTCGGGTCAAGCTCAAAATCGGTCACCGGCGCCTAAGAATAGTCGCCGGCGTCCGAGAATAGTCGCCAGCGTCCGAGAATAGTCGCCGGCATCTGAGAATAGTCGCCGGCGTCCGAGAATAGTCTCCAAGAATATTCGCCGGCGTTCAGGAATGGTCGCTGGCATCCAAAAATGAGACCCTGGCACCTCCAATTGGAGCAGAAACCCTCAAATCTTACCCTCAAATCTTACCAGAAGCTGCTGCATTTCTCACCCTAGGCTTATACTCGAGTCAATAAGCTTTCCCAGTTTTTGGAGGTAAAATTAGGTACCTCGGCTTATACTCGGGACGGCTTATACTCGAGTATATACGGTATAAATCATCATTTCCTGCATATTATTATGTAGCATCAAAACAGAGATCAACATGTTTGGCTTTTTTTACTCTAAGTAACTCCCTGCATTTATGATTACATTTTAACAACTATATAGTTGTATGTATAGTTATCACATTCCACACAACATCTGTTATGCTTTTTTTATGCATGTAACAAATATATTGTTTTTTAACATTTATATTCATTTTAATCCTATTTTGGAATACAACAAGTAGTGTGAATAAACAGTATTTCACAGGATATATGGACAATGTTGGGCAATGTTTATATGGATTTTATAACTGAATAGATAAGAACAAACCTCCAAAAACATGCAGATCTCTACTTAGAGAAAACATACTAACATTATAAAGAACGTTCTTTATAAAAGCAAAGCCCCCCCTCCCATAGCTGGCCCCCGTGCAATGGTGTGGACCTTTAGGTGTTGGGGACCAGGTTTAGAACACATATGTGCCAGTTGAGTAATTGCCTAACTGCTTATAATGCATGTGTAAGATGTATGGCAGTGTAAAAATGTCACGTGATAATATAATTCTGCCCAGCAATGTTACATGAGCAGACAGCAGCATAGGCAAGATAAGCGCAGGCCAGGAACAGAGAGAAAGGAAAGTGGGAGGGTTTTTTCTGCTGCAGAGTTCAGCCTGTCAGTCAGTGCTGTGACCACTTCCTTTGAGAGAATGAGGAGACCACTAGTAATATACGGTTGAGAAAATCTCGGGCCGTACCCTTCCCGGACCCGTGCACCTGCCTTTTCCCGTACATTTATAGACCCCTGCCGCCTGCCGATGACATCACAAAAGGGTCAGGGCAGGCGCGAGCCTATAAAACAGGAAGCAGGCAGTCTAAGCAAGAGGAGCAGGTAATGCGCTGGCCCTTATATCACTAACTCTCACCTCTGATTTAAGTCTAGCCTCTGAAGCTCTCATACACAGTAGAACCCCCATTTTACGTTTTTCAGGGGAGCAGAAAAAAATGGTGTAAAATGCAGGAAAATGTAAAATCAGGGAAATGTATTATGCATAATATATAGGTGGGACCACAAAACAACAATGTAAAATGAGGGAAAACTTAAAATCAGGGGATGTAAAATTGAGGTTCCACTGTAATCACATTTTTAGGTAGTAAAATTCATTGAAAACATTTTTTCTGCATCATTACATCTTTTGGAGGAATACTATAACTTAAGATAAAAAATATGAGACATTTCCCTGTTCAGTGTATAAATGTTAAAAAAGGGACAGAAACCAGTCATGCTTAGCCACTCTAATTCTCTAACTCAGTGCTGTCCAACTTCTGTGGTACCGAGGGACGGAATTTTTCTGGCCTTTATGGTGGAGGGCCGATAATGGAAGCCAGCGTTAGCCACTCCCTGTTTTAAGCCACACCCATGTTATCACAAGACCATGTCCACATTAATGGTGGCAGCACACCAAAAGATCAAATGATTGGACTTGATGGGTGGGGGGGGGGCACATGGCTCATAACTGTTGCTTTTGAATCTGAGCTGAATGCTAAGGATCAATTTCAAACTAACTGAACGGTTATGTCCCATGTGGCCCCCCTTCAAGTCGCTGACTAACTCAGAGTTAGAGAGCTAAAAAGCTGGAAGTAGTGTTCTGTTCTATTTGTTGGATATCTGCTCACTCCAGCCTTTATACATTACATTTGTGGCTAACTAAATATATTAGAAACATTTTTTTTATTTTGCACAACCTATTTATTTACCCAGTTTTTATTTTTACATTGAACTGTTCCTTTAAGACCTACCCTTAAATTCATATGCCTCCTCCCATGCAGATAACACAGCACACCCAGCACATGATTAAACACCTTAGGGGCCCCTAACAATAATTTCCAAACCCCCAGAACAAATACCAGGCTTATATTCAACATGCAGAGCAGGGCACACACAGGCAGAGTATGTCACATACAGGCAGAGTATGGCACACAAAGGGAGCATAGGGACGGCAGAGTATATATAGTTAGTATCGGTATGGGTACATAGAATTTATACAAGTAGGGAGGGGTGTGTGTATGGATTCTGGGTTTTCATTTGGAGGGGTTGAACTTGATGGACTTTGTCTTTTTTCAACCCAATTTAACTATGTAACTATGCAACAGTACAGGTGATTACAGCCTGAATTTGAGGTTTAGACAATGCAGGGGCCAGCAATCTCTGTAGTGATACCATTTAAAGGGATACTGTCATGGGAAAAAAAATTTTTTTCCAAATGAATCGGTTAATAGTGCTGCTCCAGCAGAATTCTGCACTGAAATCCATTTCTCAATAGAGCAAACCAATTTTTTTATATTCAATTTTGAAATCTGACATGGGGCTAGACATATTGTCAATTTCCAAGCTGCCCCAAGTCATGTGACTTGTGCTCTGATAAACTTCAATCACTCTTTATTGCTGTACTGCAAGATGGAGTGATATCACCCCCTCCCCTTTTCCCCCCCAGCAGCCAAACAAAAGAACAATGGGAAGGTAACCAGATAGCAGCTCCCTAACACAAGATAACAGCTGCCTGGTAGATCTAAGAACAGCACTCAACAGTAAAAACCCATGTCCCACTGAGACACATTCAGTTACTTTGAGAAGGACAAACAGCAGCCTGCCAAAAAGCATTTCTCTCCTAAAGTGCAGGCACAAGTCAAATGACCAGGGGCAGCTGGGAAATTGACAAAATGTCTAGCCCCATGTCAGATTTCAAAATTGAATATAAAAAAATTGGTTTGCTCTATTGAGAAATGGATTTCAGTGCAGAATTCTGCTGGAGCAGCACTATTAATTAATTTATTTTGAAAAAATTTTTTTTTCCCATGACAGTTTACACATGGTAAGCAGACACAGCAGGCAGACTTTCATGTAGGGGGGCACACAAGTTGGACAGTCCTGCTTTAACTTATGTGTTTTATACAATAACATACACATGCTAGAAATAGTCAACATATTTAGTGCAAAGAATAATCATATACTGTTTATTCCCTAGGATTGCATTCTGGCCTTCTTTTGTGCTACCAATCTACATCTTTATTTCATTGCACTAGCTTTGTCCTACATTTTGAATGGCAATGGATAAAAAAAAAACTGAAATACTCACTTCTTTCAGCAATTGTAACTTCACATATTTCTTTTAATCGTACAATAAGAAGTTGATCTGCTATCACAAGGACATTACAAACAAATTCTACATTTGCAGACTCTGAAATTAAAGATAATGAATGTGTGAATTTTGTTTAAAGCACTAGAAATGTCAAATGTTAAGAAAGGTTAAAGGGGTGGTTTGCTTTTACATTTATATTTAGTATACTTTTTCCAGCTTTCAAACAGGGGTCACTGACCCCATCTAAAAACAAATGCTCTGTAGGGCAACAAATATGTCATCAGCCTATGACTGTCCCTGGTAGACACGAAACACATCAGGCCTTGGTTCTTAATTTATGGAAAATAAAATGTAAGCTTTTTTTACCTTTTACTTTTACTATTTCATGGGTCCAGGCCTGTGACAGCCTCTTTTTAAAGTTACCTGAACTTTTAGCATAGCGCCATCAGATGGCTACAGGTCATGTACAATATAAAGTAATCAGTAGGAAATTCTACAGTTGTCCGTTTTTAGACTGTAAAAAAAACAAACCACAGAACTGCAAAGGTTCTTATGCACATACCTTTTACAGTAAGGACCTCATCTGTATAAATGTAATCAAGTATAACTTGTAAGACATCGGAATGGATCGGCATTTCCAGCTGACTGCAGCAAGATGCCTGTTTAAAGAAAATGGAAATGATACACAATTTTAAGAACAAATTTAGATATGCTATTCCAGGACATGGATACAACTGAAATGGCAGTGTATGCTGAAAATGTTTGCAACTGGCTTTTGACAATGCCATCTATTTGTTTGATGTGCCTGGATTTCCTGCATCCAAAATTCACTTACTCCTCTCCCTTTGGTGACATCAGCTTCCTATATGGCTATCCCCCTCTCCAGTTCTCAGTGCTTGCTTTCAGTCCGCAGTGACATAACTAGAAGGGAGCGGGCCCTGGCGCAGAACGCGCTGCCGGGCCCCCTCCATACACCCGGAAACAGCCGGGAATCGCGTTGCGTGAGCTGCCGGGGGGGGCTCTGAGGGAGTGCGGGCCCTGGCCCAATCGAACCCCCTGCTCCCCGGTAGTCACGCCACTGTGAGTCCGCAAAAAGGTGCGCAGTGTATAAGAAACTAACAAAACATATGTTCTCAAAAGCATATTAGTCACTGTTTGGGCAAGAGATTATATGGAGGATTTTGTATGTATAAATATCTATTTTTATTAAGTGCAACTTATATACACAGAACTGTAAATGTTTAATACACATTAATAGTATAGGCAAGTAGCAACTAAATGCATTCAATTTTCAAAAATGCATACAGTTTACATAACGTGCCACATATTAATAGACTTACACCCATATGTAATAAAAGGCACAAAGTTTGCCCAGTAGCAGTAACCCATAGCAACCAATAAGATGTTTGCTTTTAAACAGGTGACCAGTAATTTCCACCTGCTGATTGGTTGCTATGGGTTACTGCTCCTGGGCAAAGGAGGAAGGAGGTTCCTGCACCATAATGCATAAAATCTAAATGCATGTAGAACGTTACAGGAACGAAAAGTGAAAAAGTTTAATAGGGAAGTGCATTTGTGTGGTGTAAAAATGCAAAAGTTCGGAGAGGAACAGGTTGCAGCTGTCTTGGTGTGATATAATCTAGTAGCATGTACAATGCTTATACAAACCCTACAATTAAATTGTTGGTATCCATTACCTTGCCCAGTTCCTTTAATTTTACCAAAATACATTGATTTTTGCAGAGCCTCCTTTTCCTCAATAACAGCATTTAGCATTTTGGTGTAAGTGCAGGTTTGCATGATTGGTAATTTTCACCCATATTTGTTTGCAGACTTTCCCCATGTTATTCAAATGATACTGATTATTCCAAATTTCAAAAAAGCCCAGATTCTCAGCTGGACTGAGTTCAGGGCATTGACTGGGCTACTGCAGGACATTCAACAACTTTTTATTTTTCATTAACTCCTGGGTTTATTTGTCCTTGGGTTTAGGATAATTGTCCTGCTGCATGATGAACATTCTCTGAAGATTCTATTTTTTAGAAGTGTTAAAGGAAAGCTATACCCCCAAATGTAATACTTAAGCAATTTATATCAAATTAATTGGCATATTGAAGAAATTACCAAACTGGTATATATAGTTAAGTAAATATTGCCCTTTTACATCTCTTGCCTTGAACCATTTTGTGATGATTTGTGTGCTGCCTTCCAGATCACCTGACCAGAAATACTACAACTCAAGTGACCTAACATGTATGGTTTGTTTGTGTGCACCATGAATCCTAGGATCTCAGGGGACGGCCCTTATTTTTTAAAATGGCAATTTTCTATTTATGATTACCCAAAGGCACATACTACTATAAAAGTATATTATGAGAATGGTTTATTTACATGAAGCAGGGTTTTACATATGAGCAGTTTTATGCAATATATTTTTATGGAGACTTTCATTGTTTGGGGTGTGTAGTTTTCCTTTAAACAGATTTTTTAAAAACATGCCAAGACCCTTAAAAGCAGCCAAACAATTTTTGTTTTGCTATTGCATTTTCCCCCCACACTTTTAATAAATTAACCTCCCCATCTGAGATTCAGTGTTTTCAATTATCAAAGAGAGCACAATTTCAGTGTATATCTGATTTGTACTTCTGTAAAATGAGAGATAAGGGAATAAACAGGATACTAAATTACTACAGGTATAGGATCCATTAATCTAAAACCTGTTATCCAGAAAGTTCCGAATTATGGAAAAACATAGACCATAGACTTAATTTTATCCAAATAACCCACATTTTTAAAACGGATTTCCTTTTTCTCTGTAATAATAACAAAACACCACCTTGTACTTGATCAAAACTAAGATAATTAATTCTTATTGGAAGCAAAACCAGTCTATTGGGTTTATGTAATGTTTACATGATTTTCTAGTAGACTTAAGGTATGAAGATCCAAATTATGGAAAGATCCATTATCTGGAAAATCTCAGGTCCCGAGCATTGTGGATAAGTCCCATACCTATGTATGTATAATATGCTTTTTGTTCTTCTTACCTCAATCCAGGAACTGCTTAGCATGCTATTAAAATATTCTGCAGGAAACAATAACAATGATTTAGACTAAAAAGTAAGGATTGTAGAATAAAAAAAAAACTATTTTTTTTAAATTATAATTCATACCTAATCTTGCACAAAGTACACATTTATGGCAATGGAATTCTTTTCCATCTTCTGACTTCATCATGACATCATAATGTGAAGAGCTAGAAATCCAAAAATTATTAGGTACATATATATATATATATATATATAACAGCTTACCGTGTAACTGGGATCTGGGTCACACAGACAAGTTACAAGAGCAGTTTGCCTTTCAGCTGTTTTTTTTCAGATTATACACAAGAAATAAAGGCTTTTTTTCAATTGCCTTCTATTTTTTGACTGTTCCTAATATTGAAGTTTAGTTTCAGTATCTCCTCATGTCTTGGAACGGGACACTAGAATGGGGGGGGCGCATTTGGGGTCCAACCGACTCTAATGTGATATATTAGTTGATACATTGCTTATCTTTGGCAGCTGTTGCTAAAATTCTACAGATGCTGCAGAGACATCAGCAAACTAAAAATTTCAGCGCCTGGAATACCAGAGAGGAATAGCAAAGTTTCAACTTTAGGAAAACAGAAAATAAAAAGAAAAGAAAAAAACTAGAAAACAGAAATAAAAAAAAAGAAAAAAACTAGAAAACTACTGAACAAATGTCTATTTCTGTTGAACTATTTTGAAACACCTGAACTGAAATGTGTGTGGAAAGTGGGTAGCTCCTTTAAACCATATTGCATTCGCTCAACGTTAAAGGACAAGCGAAATGGTACATGTATAGGATCACTTCTCTGGAAACCGGATATGCAGAAAGCTCCAAATTATGGCAAAGCCATCTCCAATAGAATCCATTTTAAGCAAATTGTTTAACATTTTTAAAATGTATTTCCTTTCTCTGTAAAAAAAAACAAACAGTACCTTATACTTAACTTGTAACTAAGCTGCATAAATCCATATTGGTGGCAAAACAATCTTATTAGTTTTAAATATTTATTAGTAGCCTTAAAGGGGAACTAAACTCTAACCTCCTCCACCCCCCCCCTCCACTACCCACTCTACTGTCCCCCGTCCAAGCTCCTTCCCCGCAGCATCTATTCTTCAGAGAAGTTGATCTATATCCTGACTTATACAGAGTTGCACAGCGGAGTTCAAAAGTGGCACCTTCTATAGGTCTCTGATCCTCTTCAGTTAGAGTAGCGACATGGATCTTCCGGGAGCACACGTAGCAGAAGCTGATTCAGCACATAGATTTAACTGCGCATGCTCCTACAAATCCTTGTCGCCACACAAACAGAAGAGGGTCAGAGACAGACAAAAGATGGTGCCTCAACCTTTTCTATCATTTGAACTTTTATATCCTTAGAGCCTATAGGCAGACATTTCAAAAATTGCATTCATCTTAAAAATCTTAATGGACAATAGCCTAAAAAAATCATCAGTGGAGGGAGGGAAGGGGCGTATGGGTTATGTTTGACATTTCAAAGTAACAAATAATCGATTCTAACCAGACTATATCACTTTTGAGCTCGATCACTTGTTCTAGCATCTTAGAGCACAATCAAATATTTTGATTAAATGGATACCATTTCTTTTGGTTGAATCGCAGTTTGTTTTCACTTTTCTTATGGAAAACATTAATTCTTCCATTTTCATATCTGACCCCATCCAGTCTGCAAAGCAAATAAGAGGTAACAGAATGAAATAACGTAAAAATCAGTTATGGAATGTTATTAAAATGTTATTAAATGTTATTAGAATGTTATTAAATGATCAGTACTGCAAGTCCGCTTGCTTTTAAGCTAACATGGAAGACCTTGAATATTTTTAAATGCAATAAATATTGAATGGGGGCATTTTTTTTGACCATTTTGCCTATGAACATATCCAAGCCTTAGCATGAATGCTTTACAAACCAAATCTGCAATGAAACAGGACCTGCTAACTTTGTACAACTAAATCATTTACATTGGATATCTTCCTTAAAATACTATAGGGTATCATACATGAGTTTAGGGGATGAATATCCCAAGTAGAGTTCTACATTTAAAGGCTTGATACTCCAGACTATGGGATTCCCTTTGCTAAAGAGGATTTATATGTTGGGAACATTGGTAAAGACAGGAGATCATAGCTGGACAAAGATGTAGATACACCCTGCTCTAAAACAAACTGTTGAAGCCTGGCTGTGTTATTGGATCAGCAATTCATTTAAAAGTTGTAACTGTTAATAAAGCATCTGTAAACAAACATATTTCCAAAACAATAAATGTCCTGTTTTATTATGGAATGGTGTAAAACCAATATATCATTGTAAAAGAAACCGGTTATCCAGAAAGCTCCAAATTACAAGAAGGCCATCTCCTCATCTTAGAGATGACAGACATATGCTACGTCCATTTCCTGTAATGCTAAACCTCAAGCATTCCATTTTGCTTCTAAACATTCTGATTGCACATTTATCAATTGGTGAAAAACCAAAATGATGGGAGCACATCCCATACTTGCTTAATGTGCTAGCTCTGGGCATGTTTATCATGTGTTGAAAATGATTCCATACAAGTTACTAGAGAATCTGCCTCTGCCGTTTTTCACTCCGTAAATGTATGGTTCACCTTTAGGTTAACTTTTATTATATTATGTAATGGCTAATTCTAAGCAATGTTTCAATTGGCCTTTTTTATTGTTTTTGAATTAGTTTCCTTCTTCTTCTGACTGTTAATAATCTAATAAATGCTGTGTAAGGATACACATTTATTATCATTGCTACTTTTTATTACCCAATGTTCAATTCAGGGCATCTCTTATACATATTCCAGTCTCTTATTCAAAACAATGCATGGTTTTTAGGGTCATTTTAAACCCTAGAAACCAGATTGCGGAAATAGCAAATGGAAGAGCTGCTGAATAACAAGCTAAATAACTCAAAAACTACAAATAATATAAAATAATATAAAATTAAAAACAACTGCAATTATCTCAGAATATCATACTAAAAGTTAAAGGTGAACAACCACTTTAATAATATGCCTCTAGGAATCCTACTGATGTTACACTCTTTGGAGTCTCTTAAGACCTTATCAAGACCATAAAGGTCTTAGGAAAGGACTGAAACGTTGACACACACACACACACACACACACACACGAGAGGAGATTTTTCCAATGAAAATGAATTAAATTCAACCTATGTTTATAGGTTATAGACTCTAGTTATACTGCTTACACAATGATAAAAGTTAAAAAGTAAAGCTGACAAACCTCGAGCTTAGGTTAGACAATCCAAACTTCTTGGCAGTATTTTGCAGCATTTTTACAGGGCTAGTTTCATCACCAATAGATCTAGTCTTTTTGGATTGCTTTGTCTTTCCTTTCTGCTTCTCATTTTCAGCACAGATTCTGCTGTTCTTATAGACTTCATAGGCAGATTTGCCCTCAATATCTTCACGAAAACCCATTTTCTGGAAGTTACAGATAATTGTATTCTCATTTTCTTCTTTATGCCAAAGCTTTGGCTTATGTCCTTGCAACAGCATATCACAAGTGTCCGAATAGATAAATTGTAGAACATGCGAAAACAATTCAGGTGGAATTTTCTCAATGACAAATAAATCACATCCAGCTGCATCCTCCCCTTTTTGGTGCACCTCTGGAAAGTCAAGTGAATTGATTTCTCCAGAAGAGAAAAGTTTACTGAAGAAGTCACATCGAAGAGCTAGTATGTACTTATGTGCTGGGAAAATCTTTGTACCAACTTGGAAAGTGACATCATGAATGCTATCTGTCTCATTCGCTTCATTCAGAAGTTTCTCAAAATCTTCAGCAAACACAGATGAAGACACTGAAGGCACCTCAAAAAGGCTAAACCAAAATAAGTATGTGTTAAAACATTTCCAGATACACATCTAACAGATAAACTGATAAAAGGACTTCTCAGAAAACAGAGAGCACAAATAAAGGTACCAGCTTCTACTCCATTATCCTATTTCTTTCAAAGAAAAACCTACTTGTAAAATAGATTTATTAAACAATAACTACTAATTATAATTTGGCTTTACGATCAAGTTATTAAATACAGTAAAAGGTCAGCTGTACCCAGAAGGCTGCATGTTATTGAAATACTAAATAAGAAAAATCAGCTTGAAGTTGATATTACCTTGTTTTGGGATCCGATTGTAAGACAGCAAAGTTACACCCACTGGGATCTGTAGCAACACTAACAGCCCGATGGACAAAAGGAAGCTTCTGCATGCTGATTTTTTCATACACATTCTGAGAGTCAGAGTGGCACATTATATTGGAAATTGTATTCTCTGAAAAAAAAAAAAAAAATGTTATGAGGAGGGGGAAAAAATTTAATTAAACCCTGAGCACAATAATCTGATGAAACCATAGTTATTCGGAGATACAGTAATTATTTACTACAAACCAACCACCATTTTTATTTCAGTTAAGTATATTTGGGTTACCCCAGCCAGTGGAGATGGCAGGCCTCTAGAAAAGCCTCCCACCAACATCTAGTGATACAAAACAAGATTTTACAAATTAAAAAAAAAATCATGTATAAACTTAGGATACATCTGTAGTATAACATCAGAAATGTATATTCCATTAGAAATCCAATTCTTTAAAAAGTAGACATGGGCTATAAAAAGTTCAGAGAAATGCTTTATGTGCTTCATATTTTTCCCCAATCCCCAGGTCCCCTTTTTTATTTGATAAATTGGGGAGCCCTACTCTGTGTTCCATCAGTCCTCTCTTAATTGTCTCTTAATTTTAATTACCTTTCTTTTTCTTTTCCAGCATCCACTTTCCAGTAAATCCTTCCCCATCTTGTGTTACAAACATGATTTCATTCTTATTTAAAGCAACATCAGACATAAATAATTGGCGACCATAAACCCACCAGCACTGTTTCAGTGAACTGCCAGGTGACTTCCAGCAAAAAACCTATGAAATGGATAATAAAAATTAGAGGTTAAAACTAAAATGTATCATTTATTAATACCATTTTGAGTTCCTTCACAATCTAATTCTTTAAGCATGACCTAGACATCAATATGGAGACAATTGCAAAATATTTCCATGTGCATGTTTTTCTTAGAAAAAAGGTCACACCAGTGAGAATTGTATAGTTCTAACATGTATGTGTATATATATATATATATATATATATATATATATATATATATATATATATATATATATATATATATATATATATATATATATACACACATACATACATGTTAGAACTATACAATTCTCACTGGTGTGACCTTTTTTCTAAGAAAAACATGCACATGGAAATATTTTGACGCGTTTTTCTTAAATAAGCCATCATAGGCGAGAAAAAGAGTTGCACGCAATTGTCTCCATATTGATGTCTAGGTCATGCTTAAAGTTAATTTAAAAGGTGAACGGCCCTTTAACTATCATAAAAAACACTCAAACACTAAAAAGTAATAATCTCATACCCTTCCAGCTTGATCCAAAGCAAAAACACTTGCAGGCTGTCCACCATTCTCTTTAAGATGCTCAGGAGCTGCCTTATGTTCCAAAAAGCCCCCTGAAACAAGAACTTTCTTCAGGTTTAGCTGTCTGCAAGACAAAAAATATAAGACACAGTTTGGGTCATGTAACTATCTGAACAACCCTTTCATGTAGAAAAAATATATACAAAAATAGGCAAGAATGTCTTACTTTGATGCAAGCTTTTTGCACTGATACTCGGACAGAAGGTAAATATCTCCCCTTTCACTGACACAAACTGTAGCGCCATCACTTGCTGACACAAGAGTTATGTTTATATCTTTATGATGAAGTGCGGATACTTGGCGAGGACAACTTACAAATTTTTCTCCATTCGGATCTTGCAAGTATCCTACAAAGCAAGAAATTAAAAATCTCAGCATGAGCACCAAAGTTCACTGTTTAATAAAATAAATGCATTCGGTATGCATGACAGAGATATTACTTAGTTAGGTTGGGGGAAAGAAAATAGGATTTATTTACTCACCGTTAAATCCGTTTCTCTGAGTCGACAGGGGGACACAGGAGACCGATGGGGTAAAGCACCATCCTTCAGGAGGCAGGACACTTGATTGACAGATCAAAAGAGGGCGTGCCAGGACTCCAGCTTTACCCCTAGCACTTCCTCTTTTACATCAGTTGGTACCAAAAAAACTGGCCACCAGGCATAAACAAGGTAGAACAGAAAAACTATTAAAACTTTAACTCTGAACAAGCATGAACCGGGTGGGATGTCCTGTGTCCCCCTGTCGACTCAGAGAAACGGATTTAACGGTGAGTAAATAAATCCTATTTTCTCTGACGTCTCAGGGGGACACAGGAGACCGATGGGGACTTACCAAAGCAGTCCCAAAAACAGCAGGGTGGGCAAAGGTACTGTGAATGCTTGCCCTTAGGCTTGCACCACTGCATGTAGTACTTTTCGGCCAAACGCCGCTTCCGCCGATGAGAAGGTATCTAGGCGGTAGAATTTTGTAAATGTGTGAATTGTGGACCAGGTTGCCGCTCTGCATATCTGTTCCACTGAAGCAGAGTTTCGCAAGGCCCATGAGGCCCCCATTGCCCTTGTGGAGTGTGCTCGAATTTGAAATGGAGGTGAATTCCCTTTAGCTATATAAGCTTTTCCAATGGCTTCTCTGATCCATCTCGATATTGTCGTCTTGGATGCTGGTTGACCTGCCCGCTGTCCTGACGGAATGATGAACAGTGAATCTGAATGTCTGATCTCTTTAGTACGCTTGGTATAATTTCTGAGTGCTCTAACCACATCCAACCCATGCAGTCTTTTCTCCTTAGGATTTTTGGGATCCGGACAGAGAGATGGCACAACTATCTCCTGATTGAGGTGGAAGGAAGACACTACTTTGGGCAAAAAGGAAGGCTTGGTTCTAAGCACTGCTTTATCTTTGTGAAAAACCAAAAGTTGAGGATCGCATGAGAGTGCTGCTAGCTCTGATACTCTACGTGCTGATGACACTGCTACTAGGAAAATTACTTTCCAGGTAAGCCATTGAAGATCAATAGAGGCTATCGGTTCAAATGGGGGATCCATAAGAGCTGTAAGTACCACATTTAAATCCCATGTAGGTGTTGGACGTCGACGTGGTGGGGCTATATGAGCCACTCCTTGAATAAACTCTTTTACTGTGCTGTCCAAGGCTATCTTGTGCTGAAACAGAAGAGATAGTGCTGAAATCTGTACCTTGAGAGAGTTTAGTTGTAGTCCCATATCTAGCCCATTTTGTAGAAAGGATAGTATGGCTGGTATAGAAAAAATCTCAAAATCAATGTTCTTATTTTGACACCATGACCAATAACTCTTCCATATTCTGTGATAAATTCTGATTGAAACTGGTTTTCTTGCCTGTATTAGAGTAGCAATCACTTCCTGTGACAAACCCTTCTTTCTCCAGATGGACTCTTCAATAGCCACGCCGTCAAATTGAAGAGCATTGGGTTGGAGTGATGAATGGGACCTTGCCTTAGTAGATCCCACCTTTGAGGAAGAGGAATATACTCGTCCACCGACATGTCTTGTAGGTCGTGGAACCACGTTCTTCTTGGCCAGAAGGGGGCTATCACTATCGCCAGGAGATCTGATTGACGTATCTTCTTGAGAACCCTGGGAAGCATGGGAATTGGTGGGAAGACATACGCTAGGTCGAATTTCCACGACTGGGTCATTGCGTCTATCCCGTCTGCCAGCGGATCCCTGTATCGTGCAAAGAACCTGTGAGATTTGCGATTTGTTCTGGACGCCATGAGGTCTATCCACGGGATTCCCCACTTTTGAGTCAGTTCCTCGAACACTTCGGGGTGAAGTTCCCATTCCCCTGGGTCTATTTGATGTCGACTGAGGAAGTCGGCCTGAATGTTGGCTATCCCTGGAATGTGGATTGCCGATAGCTGTACTGAGTTTCGCTCCGCCCAATGGATAATTTTTTCGGCTTCCTTTAGGGCACCCTTGCTTCTGGTGCCTCCCTGGCGGTTTATGTATGACACGGCCGTTGCGTTGTCGCACTGCACTCTGACAGCTTGTGTTCTCAGTTCTGGCTCCCAAGTGTCTAGAGCCAGTCGAATCGCTCTCAGTTCCAACAGATTTATTGGCATCTTGGTTTCCTGAAGTGACCATTTCCCCTGAGCAGTGTATCTGTTCCATGTCGCTCCCCATCCGGATAGACTGGCATCTGTTGTCAGAATGGTCCATTCTGGGGTTGCCCAGGACTGTCCTTTGCTCACTGTACTCGGTCGAAGCCACCACTTTAGTGAAGATTTGGTCTCGTTGGAGAGAGGAAACGTTTGCATCAGCGATCCCCTCTTCCACCAACGTAGTATGTCTGACTGTAACGGTCTTAGATGTATTTGGGCAAATGGTACTGCTTCCATGGTTGAGACCATAGAGCCTAGAACTTTCATTGCTTGATGGATCGTTGGACGAGAAGACCTGGACAGGTTGGATATCTGTTTCTGTAACTTGGTTTGCTTGTCCTGTGGCAGAAACACCTTCTGTGAAATTGTGTTGAATTCCAGACCCAGAAAAATCATTTGGTGAGAAGGGAATATCTGTGATTTCTTCCAATTGATCCACCAACCAAACTGTTGAATTATATTGGTCGCTTGATGTAGGGCATCTTGAGCTTGCTCTATTGTGTTGGCTTTGAGAAGGAGATCGTCCAAGTATGGAGTCACTGAAATTCCTTGAAGTCTCATCGTCGCCGCTGTGACCGCCATTAACTTCGTGAACACCCTCGGAGCTGATGACAGGCCGAAGGGAAGTGCCACAAACTGGTAATGTTGGTTGCGAAATGCAAATCTCAGGTAGCATTGATGTGGCGGCCAGATCGGAACATGCAAGTACGCGTCCTTGATGTCTAAGGACATGAGTAGTTGGTTTGGTTCCATGCCCCGGATGACTGAACGTAACGTTTCCATCTTGAATCTCACCGCTCTGATAAACTTGTTCAGATCTTTGAGATCCAGAACTGGTCGAAAAGTTCCCTCTTTCTTCGGGACCACAAACAAATTGGAGTAAAAACCGTAAAATTGTTGTTGAGAGGGTACTGGGATAATTACTCCTGTCTTTAGAAGTGTTGCAATACAGTTGTGGAAAGCTTGTGCTTTGTGTGGATCGGTGGGTATTGTGGACATGAAAAATTTTCTGGGGGGGGGAGCCCAAAAATCGAGATGATACCCTTCTGTCACGATTTCTGTTATCCAGGATTCGGAGGTGTTTTGAACCCACATATCCTGGAACTGTAACAGTCTGCCCCCTATTGCCCCCTGTGGCTCTAAGGGGCTCGCCCCGTCATGCTGAATTAGGCTTGTCTTGAGTGGGCTTGCCCTGGGCTCTATTTGACTTCCAACTGGGCCTATTCTTGTCAGAGAATCTGTTGCGAAAATTGGATCTGCGTGGAGAAGTGGAACGTTTTGTCGTTTTGCTACTTTGTCCACGAAAAAATTTTCCCCTGCGAAAAGTGTTAGCTGAACGTGATTTGGACTGTGGGAGAAAAGTACTTTTGCCCCCTGTGGCCTGAGATATAATCTTTTCCAGCTCTTCGCCAAAAAGACGTAGACCTTTAAAAGGGAGTGCTATCAGCGACTTCTTGGAGCTGAGATCTGCTGACCAGTTCTTGAGCCAGAGGGCTCGACGAGCCGCTACCGCCAGGGCTGAAGAACGTGCAGCTAATTGAGTTGTGTCAAGAGCTGCCTCACTTAGATATGCACTGGCTTCCGCAATATCCTTAGCTGTGTCCATTAGACTTGCTCTAGATGCCCCATCCTGTAGCCCTGTTATGAGGGATGTGGCCCATGTTTCCATGGCCCTGCTGACCCATGCTGAGGCTAGCGCTGGACGAAGTGCTGATCCAGATGCCGAGAATACTGCTTTCAGAAAACCTTCCATTCTCTTGTCTGTCGGGTCTTTGAATGCAGCCGCATCTGTCACCGGCAAGGTGGTATTTCTAGATAATCTAGACACTGGTGCGTCCACCAGTGGAGGTGTTGCCCACTTGTCAACCTGTTCTTTAGAGAATGGGTACAACTTATTGAATTTTCTGTTAGTCTGAAATTTTTTGTCTGGAGTATTCCATTCCTCCTGGATGATTGCCGCTAATTGATCGTGTAACGGGAACTCAGTTGTGGTTTTGCGTTGTCTCTTAAAAAGACCTTTAGCTTGCGACTGCGGATCAGCAGGTGGATCAAGTTTCAGGGTTCCTATAACTGCCTTTATGATCCCTTCCACATCATGGTGGGTATCTTTATCTACTTCACCCTCCTCTTCATCTTCTGAATTAGAAACTGAAGAAAAAACTTCACCCTCTTGTTCAGACTCTGAGTCCGATGCTAGGAGAGGTGAAACAGTTGGGGAAAGAGGTAATGTGCGTTTGGAGATTGTGCGTTTACGCTTTTCCCCTGATTTTTCTTGTATCTTTGACATAGACTTTCCAATGGAATCTGCTATGGAATTTGCTATAGTTTCGGCCAGAGAAGGTATGTTCTGGAGAGAGGCAAGAGACTGTGATAAATGAACTGCCCAGGAGGGGGCTGAGGGCTCTGCGGATGGTGAAGCAGCAGCCCCTTGTGTTGTATCTTCTTGTGGGAGTGACCCTGTCTGACCCCCTTGACTATTTGGGGACTCTGTGGTTGCTGGTGGCAACTCTTCCCCCAGCAGACAGGACCGGCAAAGCGGCTGTGCCTGGCCCACATGAAATTTGTAGTGACACTTTGTACAATTAAAGTATGACACCTGTGTCCCACCTGCTGCTCCTGGAGCTCGTCCTCCTCCACCCCGTGTAAATAGTCCCCCTGTCCTACCTTCTGCCATGCCTGAAGTGCTAGGACAAAGCTGGAGAACGTGAGCAGTGATGTGCTGCTGCCTTGTGCTGGAGAGCAGACAGTACTCTGAGCAGGGGCTGAAGCGATACGCGTCAAGTGATGCGGATTCGCATTTAAAATGGCCGCAAGCGTCACCGTGCGGCATCCGTGACGTCACCCCGCTTGCAAAATGGCCGCCGAAGTATCGCGGGAACCCGACTCCATAGCAGCCGGCGGTGCCCTGTCCGCTCCCTCGCTGCTCTTGTCTCTCCTCCTTTTTCAATGCTACTTAGCATGGAGAGGAGAACGAGGCAGCCGCAGTATCAGGGAGAGCGGTCAACGGTATGGAGGGAAGCGCAACCGCACCACACTCACAAAAATGGCCGCCGGTGTAATAGCCACGCCGTCCCCAGTATCGTGGATATGTTATTGAGGGAGACTGCTAGTATTCCGCTAAGCCCCTCTAACTGCCCCATAATAAGGGTAGGAGTATACTCCTCTTACCGCAATATGTGCGTTGCCGGCCAGAGTCCCATCGCCCCTCAGGGAGCAGGTTGTGATCTGGAAGGCCCCTCACTTTAGGATTATATGGCCCCGGGCTTGTGATTTCCCGCGTTGGGGGGTAACTATAAGGGTACAGGTATGCCCTGTCCCAAGTCTAACCCCGGGTGTCAGCGCTACTCGCTGACCGACGATTCCTTTGGTGGGTCTCACTAGAGACCAATGGGTCCATCCTCCTGTGGACAGGACACTTGAAAAACTGATGTAAAAGAGGAAGTGCTAGGGGTAAAGCTGGAGTCCTGGCACGCCCTCTTTTGATCTGTCAATCAAGTGTCCTGCCTCCTGAAGGATGGTGCTTTACCCCATCGGTCTCCTGTGTCCCCCTGAGACGTCAGAGAAAAGGCATTTTTAAATACTTACTTATACACTTTACATTTACTTTAAATGCCCATTTAAAACATTTAAACATGTTATTCATCTTGAATAATTCTGGAAGTTTTGGGGGTTATTTACTAAAATCCGAATATATCTCAGAATTTAAATAAAAAAAGCTTGACCAAACTCCCATCCTCAATTTTGCCTTATTTACGCATAAAATAACTGAAATGAAACAAATCGGTAAAAAACACAGAAAAATCATATGATTCAGGGTTTTGTGCGATTTTATTGACTTTTTTTTCTCAGAATCACTTATTTCTCCGTGTTTTTGCCCCAAAACCCTGAATTCATCGGATTACCTGGCTAAACCCAGAGCAAAGCTATCTTCCAATTGGGATATGGACATTTCCCATCGACTTATACAGGACGTCGACAGGTCTGAGATAGCAGATTTTCAGATTCTGTCTTTTTACAGCACAGGGGTAAAATAAATCTTGAAAAAGTCACGTTTTTGCCCCAGAAAGCCTGGCCAGATAAATTTGAGGTTTAGTAAATAACCCCATTAACGTTGTGGGGGTATTTAGGGAGCCAAATCTGTTACACTAGCCTAAACCAGGACTGTTGTCTTGGAGACTAGCAGACTCAAGATGACCCTACCAAATGATTTCTATGGCCTCCAAGTTCGAAGAAATATGAAAAACAGTTGCATCACTTGGAAATAGCAGGACAGCAGTAGTCTAATAAATGCAAAGACCTTAAGAGCGCAGTCACAAAATGAACTGTTCTTTTGAAACTTGGGTTGCTTTATAAACAGAACAATGTTTTATATTTAAACAGTTAATTAAAGCAAAATGTAGCGCATATCAAATACCAAATCGATTTTAACATTGTGACATAGTATAAAAACCTGTAAAATAATATATTTACCTAACTGGCCACCATTCAATCCCACTGTATAAACAGCATCTTTAGTCCACAGAACTGTGTGAAACCTTCCAGCAGCAACCCCTAACACAGTCTTTCCCTTCATGGTTTTGGCCTGAATCTGCAATTAAATTAATAATACTTTAATAATCACTTGGAAGTAATCCAGACAGCAAGACACTTTAGTAGTCCCAATATTCAAACTGACTCATTCAGTTAAACGTATCACTGTAATGGAATAGTTTCATAATAATGATAATCATAATAAATCAATCCTAAAAGTAGCTTAGCAATACATTTAAAATGAAAACCATTTCCTAAATGTAATCTTTTTTTTTCTTTTAAGTTTGTAGCCTGCCACACTCTTCTCTTGTACGAAAAACATAACTGGTCTTAAATGGTAACTTTTATAAAAGTATTGCAGTATTTTAAGTTATAACTGTAACTATAGAGGTCCGTGGCGCTTCATTTATTGTTTCACTGGTCTCTCTCCCAGGCAGTAATATAGGAAGGGTTAACTATAGCAATGTGGAGCAGTACATATAAAATGAAATATTTGGTCATGATATTCTTATAATTTTGAACAGGTTAGCTTTCCTTTCCTATAAGTGTCATTGGCATTTTGCTACACTATACACATATAAATAGAATTATGTACTCTTTGTAACACAAATTTCACTGAGTCATGTGACAAGAGATTACTGAGCACTGTTTATAGGCAATGGAATCTGAAGTTAAGGCAATGTGCGCACCATGAGGCATATAAACATCTATGAATAGCTTCCGCTTAAGAATGTTCTCATTGCATTTATTCCAGTCGGTGAGTGACTTCTGTAGACCTCACTCACTGGAAATGAAACCGGGTGGACTTCCATGTAATTGTGTCCGATTTGCATCAAAATTAATTTTGGTTAATTGTATGCAGTTGCATCAGGAACAGCAAAATTGCATCAGACTCATGACCCCTTTGTGACTGCAATGATGCTGAAGTTCCAGGAAAAATAATATGGGGATTGTGCTCAAAATTGCATGCTCACTGCACTAGTTTATGTAAATGAGCCCTACAATCTTGCATACATAATACAATCTCCATACAGATATATTTTTTTATCTAGACAAAAGTAACACTTTCTTGGATTTACTACAGGTATTGGCTCAAAAGCTTAGAAATAAGTTTCCACAAAGGATTTTATTTAATTTCTAGGAGGAGGATTTACAGCCAAACATTTTAACAAAATATGCTAAACGAATGCAAAGTTATATATGCTTCATAATTTGGGTTAGGAAGAAAGTTGTAGTATATATATAAGACCATTATAGACATATTCATTTCACATTACCATTCAGCTTACTCGTCTATTCAATATTCACATACCTGCCTTGGAACATTTGAATTTGGAGGGGGCGGCTGAATTCCAAGTTGATGAAATGTATTAAGTCCAAATGTGTAAACATATCCATCTTCCGTTAGAACTACTGTGTGATCCTTTGCTCCAGCGACCTGAGTACATGGATGACCACGAAGACCCTCCACCAGCCTAGGAACCTTGAAAATAAACACACATTTTGTAGCTAAAAATATTATAATTTCACATTTCAATAATGTCAGAAGCTTTTAATAAGACATGTGGCAGAAAATTAAAGGATATTTTTATAAGACTGAATATAGAACTGTATTGAAAAAAAAGAAAAACATCTCATTGAACCCAAATTACAAGAATACAATACTTTAATTGTCCAAAACAAAAATCCAACTTTGAATATTGCAGCCCTGTCACATGAGTTTCTTTAAAGGAGCTATGTATTCAACTGCAATTTTAAAATGAATAGTGACAGTGTTCCACATTTATCAAGAAAGCATCACTATCAATTTAATAAACTATCCAGCTGCCTCCTTGCAGACCTCTTCTCCCCCGGCTTCTTGTTATGGACTGGTGTTAATGTCGGACCCAGCTTCTGTCCACAATATCTAGTATAAGCAATACTAAAGCAACTGGACTTGCTGAGTTATCATTGAAGACATTTCACTACTTATTCAAGCCAGGGGTACAGATGTTACAATAGCATTGTATGTAGCAGAGAGGTGGTGTCAAAGGCCCCCTCTCCGAAGAGTTACAATGTGCCATTGTGATTGGATTAGTGGAAGAATTTATATGTCGAGGATTTCCAACACCAGTCAGTTGAAGACTGAGTAATGAAACGTCTTCAATGATTACTCAGCAAGTCTAGTTGTTTTAGAATTACATATACTAAATATACCATGACCTGGATGAAGATGAATGAAAATCGTCAGAGTCATTATGTCCACAATGTTTCACTAATGGACAGGAATTCCTTTTAGTGAACTGAAGGAGGTGGTGGCAGGTTTTTCAGCTAGCCCTAATAAGCAGGGCTAAAACAACTTCATGCCATAGCTTGTAAAAAAAAAAACATCATTCCTGAAATAAAAATAAATCCTTCAAGAGCAATGACACACAATACTGTTTGTCCCTCAGTGTTTTATTACGGCTAAATGCAATAAAATACCCTGCCATAGGAAATTCTGAGAATTACCTATGTGAAAAATGCATTTGCATGCTTATTTGAGCGATAACGCCATTTGAGTGTTTTGGCAGAGTGAATTCCAAGCATTGTCTACAGCAGAATATCTTCTGGTAAGAAGTTTCTGTAACAAAATGCTGAGCGACAAATAGCACCATGTGTAATTGCCCTAAATACATTATGTCCAGTTGTGAAATTCTATGTAGACCATACTGTTGATGCAGGTAAAAAATATTTAAATATTTTACTCTGCAGCACTTTCATTCAAAGACTGAAAATTTAAGTCATTACTTCTCCTGGGCTGGAATTTGTTAGAGCTGCCTGGCCCAGTTTGACTATGAACATGCTGGTGTGACCAAGATGAAGCAGAGCGAACATAGAAGACTGCTCAACACAGTTTTATGACAAGCCCTTTCACATCAAGAGTGTTAGTACCCTATGTTCTGAAGGTTTAGATTTCGTTGTATCAATATGTACCAGTGAAAAACTAAAATACCGGTATGCTTTGGACCTGGAGTTTCCATAATTAGGATCTTCATGCCTTGAATCTACTAGACATCTACTAGAAAATCATTTAAACATTAAATAAATCCAAAAGGCTGATTTTGCTTCCAATAAGGATTAATTATATCTTAGTTGGGATCAAGTACAAGGTACTGTAATCATTTTTAAAAAATTGGATTATTTCATTATAATGGAGTCTATGGGAGCCGGCCATTCCGTAATTTGGAGCTTACTGGATAACTGGTTTCCTGATAACGGATCCCATACTGGTACTTGAAGTGAACTTTTGTTTGAAAGTGCTGTTTTTTAAAATTGTATGAAAAGACAGAAATTTCCTTTTGTTTATGAATTCTTCATAGTGCAAGGGACTTTATCCTTTCTAATGTACAACAGTCCGATACATCCTTGATAAAGTACAAATTTAACTGAACTTACAAGCTTGCAACCTTTATTCTGCCCTTGACAGCAAGCACATGTGCAGGACAGCATCTGGCCTGTACAGTTGACAGCTATTACACGTTCATAAAGAGCAAGGGGTGAAAGTGATGCACTGATGGAGAAAACCCAGGTGATGAAGGCACTGGGAGGGTGCATTAAGAGAAGCCCAATGCACTTATACACTTAAACAAGAGAAAAGTACTCAACTACTTACAGAACATTACTAGAGCAGGTGAAGCAGGTAAATATCACAAACATTGTGGAGCATTACCAACAATATACTATAAACTCTTCTAATCTGGTAATAATGATAAAGTCAGCATACCAAGCATGTAAGTTCATCTCCATGTCCAAGGCGACCTCCTTGTCCATGTCCGCATGTGTAAACTTGTCCTTTCTGAGACAGGAAGACTGAGTGAAATTTGCAAAGTACCATCTGAAAAGAAGGAATGTCAAAAATAAACACCAAAAACATAACAGAAGGCATATGTCTAACTAGGGGTAGCAGTTTAACTGGTTGAAGTGGTTTGTCCAATCATTTTCTTCGCCAAAAATATATTGTTTTCATATGACATTTTGCCTATTTATAAAAACTTTGCGAATTACATTTTAGCAAAATATCACTATGTTAAAATTTTGCATTTTCCGATTAATTCTGTGCAGAACTGGGGCTGAATTAATCTAAACAGTTTAATATGCTTTTGGAATTTTCTAAACCTATTTAGCATTTTCTCATTTTTATTTCAGATTTACAGCACGTTGAATAATTTCAGTATTTAAGATGTCTGGTGCAGCCCCAATTCTTAAAGGCGTCTTAACATCATTATCAAGTAACAATGGCTTATAAATAATTAGGGATGCACCAAATCCACTATTTTGGATTCGACCAAACCCCCGAATCCTTTGAGAAAGATTCGGACGAATAGCGAACTGAATCGTAATTTGCATACAAATTAGTGGTGGGAAGGGGAAAACATTTTTTACTTTCTTGTTTTGTGACAAAATGTTACACGATTTTCCTCCCAGCCCCTAATTTGCATGTGCAAATTAGGATTCAGTTAGGCCAGGCAGAAGGATTCGCCGAATCCTGCTGAAAAAGGCCAAATCCTGGCTGAATCCCCGAACCGAATCCTGTATTCGGTGCATCCCTATAAGTAATACACCAAGCATACTGGTTGTAATTATGAATTAAAATGCAAACCACTGACATTGAAAGAACACAATTGACTTGTTTATCGGCTACAATTTTGCACCAGGGACAGGAAAAAAGGCAGAAAGTGTCCAGCAGTTATTACAACTTAATGGATGTGCAAGGGAATCATTCCCATGAGAAAACTGAACGTTTCCTTAGCAATCGTTGCTAGGCCCTTAGGAAACATTACTGAGGTCTATGGCAAGAGCTGATCTTTAAGCACCAGTGAGATTTCCCTTTCTAAGATACAGTTAGCTCTGATAGGGCCTTGCTACTACCAAAACACAGCCCCCTTTTGAACAAGTAAAAAAAAAAAAATGAATGGGCAGACAAAATGTTGAATTCAAGTGGAGTGCAAACTTATTTAAGGCACAGTACAGCACCTAGTTTTAATATGGCTCTTGCTAAACATGCTTTTTGCCTGTTTCTTTAATTAAGAAATATTAATGGTTTTTGTTATTTCTTGCACTAAAAAAATCAAAATTGGATAGTGAAAATTAAGTCACATTTTACTAGCAAAAGCACAATCAAATCAAGAGTCCACTGAGAAACCTCTACATAGAGCGCTTCTCTTATTACACAGCCTAATGCTGCCCATAGAAGGGCAGACAAAAATTGCCAACTCGTACATGGCAGAGCAATAGTGGGAAGCACTTAGTCAACAAGCAAAATGTTTGAGAGAAAGCTACTAAGAGAGACCAAGGGAGGTTGGACATACGTAAATGCCATTAAGCCAAAATATCTTTGTATCACACCATTTCAGAACTTACTCGGTTCCACACATATGTTTATATCTTTGGTTATGCTGCTCTAGCTTTGTTTGCATTTTTATATGCAAAAATAAATAACAACACACTAAGAAAAAATAACAACTGCTGATTCGGTCCCTCTAGAATAAGTCAGCCTGTGTATTGGTCCAACAGCAGATCTGTCCAAAAGAGTCAGTCTAAAAATCAGCCAGATTTCAATTTGGCAGGTGTTGATGAAGTTCTCAGATGATGGAGGTAGGCCCTCAGTGTATAATTAACCCGAGTTGGCCCAGCATGCAGATGGCCAAATGAGCATATCTGGCTGTGTATGCCCACCTTAACAAGCTGCAGCTGGGGGATGGAGGAGTTTTGTTTATACACAGTAGTAATGTGCAGACTGACCACTGAATGGGCAGGTTTGGGTGAAATTTTGCCAACCATTGTGGGTTAGGGTTAGTTGTGGGTCAGACTGGGAAAGTACACACTGTATGTCCTTTGCTCATGAAGATTCCCTGTCTTTTAAACAGAGGTGGGCACAGACATAGCATACAAAGTACGGGTTGAGCGTGGGTAAATGGCTACAATGGCAACATTTTACAGTAAGTGTTGGGTACAGAGGTTTTCCTGAGCTGCTCATCACTAATACACAGAGCTTTGTAATGGGCCGCTGATTTGTATGTACTCCTATGAGTCAGGAAGCTACTTTACTATATATTTCAGATTTTACCCTACTTAGCACAAGAAATAACAAAACTCGTATAGATTTACAAATTATAGGTTATAAATGATGAAAACAGGGTATACTAAACCTTTAGTAAAAACTAAAATCATTTACACAAACAGACACACTGATAGAATGTGTTTGACCAGCATTACCTGCTTGATATACACTCCAGAACGAGGAAACATTTCCACTAGCTCGGGATGGTGCTTGCTTTGTTGAGTACCATGTCCCAAAGTGAAATTGACATTGTCCCCCCATGTATAAAGCTCAGTGGGATCTTAAACAAAAGGTATAAGAAAAGAATAATGATTTTAGACACCTTAGAAAAGACAATTATAAAATGAGATTTTGTTCTTACTGTAAAATCTTTTTTTTCTTCAGACAATTGAGGACCCAGGAACCACCAATGAGCAAAAAAACTGGCAGAGTGTACAGGTTTTGTTTTTACTTTATTGGCTCCATTCCTCCCAGCCACCCCTCAGTCTCAATTAAAAAACAACTCAGATAATCACAACTGAAAAAAGCAATTGATCAAAAAGAAGAATTTACTACATCAAATTTCTAACAGGATATTGGTAGACTTCTACTTACAGCTGGGGTAAAAGCAGAATGAGGGTAGAATAATTTTCTGGTTAAAGAGGAATGTCACACGAATGTGCAGGCAGGCGCACCTATTATTTCATAGTACATGGCCTGAAATATACCCCCAAGAATATGGGCAACATATTGATATCTGAACTGTCAGAGGTACACAGGAAAGATGGAGTGTTTGCTCTTTACCAGTGTACTGTACAATTACTTGCCAGTGTCTGGATCCTGCTGTTGGATTCTTTTCCTCTACTGATTGCTTCCACATCAACCCATATCCAAAGGGTGAATTCTATTTTGTCTTAAAACCACTAACTGGTATTGATATGTTTGTGTATGGTTTGTTACTCATTTTCACAGTAAACTAGCTCACCGTGTCATCTCCATACAGTGGCTGTCTATGTAACATATCTGAAGCAGCTCTTCTTATCTATAAATGCAAGATACTTGAGGCATATGCATTAAGATGATAAATGGTTTCTCAGCAAGTTACATATTCACTATAACAAGGGATACAAAGACTTTCTAAACTTTTTCAACCTCAAAGTTGTTCCTGTAGCAATTGTGCTTCACTGTAGGGCTGATGGCATATCGGTTTATTCCCTATGAAGGATTCTTCTGCAAAAAACAAGCTTTCCCTGCACAGGGTTTCCTTTTCCCCTGCTGTTATGTCAATCTGCTGAGCCGGGGAGGAGTGGAGCAACATCCAACAAACCCACATGTTATTAAAACTATTCAGCAGACAACAGATTACAGAAGCCTCCTGCATAGTGAGTTAAACTCTGGAGCCTAGACCTGCAGTTATCTTTTTTTTTTTGCAAAAATCGATTTACTACAATAAGTAAAAGTAAGAAACATGGATCAGTGAAGGGGTATTCGTAAAAAAAATGCACTGCCATGTTTCTAAACTCTCCCAGGTGTCCCTCAGCAGTTTCCGACCCTTGCGTATGCAGGAAGATTTAGGGTAATTGCACACATAATTGTTTGTGCCAAGAAGATGGTGGCAAAGTGCCTGAAAGCACCTATATTGTATTAAAATGTGATGGCCTGCCAGCAAGCAATAGTTACAGTGAGATGCAGTAGTCTGCATTTCTAGGTAACTATCGTGTGACAAGCTCCTTGCATATTCACTATAATTCAAGTCACAGTTGATTTCTGGTTCAATAAAAGTGTGTTGCATCTGTAGGACCATCCAGGTGTCCCAGTTTAATGTGAATATCAAACTTGATATTTTTGTAATATAAGGAGTGCTTGGAAGTACTACACTATCATTGTTTTATTTGGGGAATACCTTTGAGGTATCTGGCAAAGTATGTTTAGAAAACTCAAAAGGAAAGCAATGTAACTTGTGTAGGGGTGTGGTGAACATGTAATGATTGGATTATTAATTATACAAGCACTAGGCACACTAATGTTTACATTCAGCTACCTACTGAAAGTTGTACTGAGTACATCAATAAGTGAATAATATTCTGTTTTTAAACTTGGAGGTTAGGGCAAGAAAGTAGAAAAATAATAAATCGTACCACTAGTTTTGAAAACAATGTGGGGAGGTCTGTCTTTCATTACCAGATCCAACGGAGTATATCCATCTTTATCTTGAATGTAAAGGTTACTGCCATGCTATGAGAATAAAGAAAAGCGACACTTAAAACCAAATTTGTTTTTATACAAGAAACATGTAACATTCTGACATTCATAGATTGATATTTTTTTTTTTAAAAAAAGTATTTGGAAATATACACAGTATTTATAATGCAATGCAAGTTGCTGTCAAACAGGAATTACTTTTATACACAGGGTGTTTGTACCTGCAATGAAGGTGCTGAATGTGGAACTAACAAATTAGCATATTTAATACCTTGCTGTGGCTATTAAATGCAAATTTCTAACCTACAAAAAAATGATACATTTTCAAATGTTCACTTTGCTCTTCATAACTTTAATTTTTTTATATACAGTCTGATGTAAGTCTCCACTATTTGAAAGCTGCCTAGGTTAAAATATTAATCTTTCCCACCTATAAAATTGAAGTGCCATGAAAATCCTGATGGCCTGTTTATTCAAGTTGAAGTTAATACAAGTCAGAATATATACAACAGCAAAATAACAAGGGTTTTACCTGCTTTGCAGGAGCAAGGCCTCAAAATGCTAGTGACCCAGACTTTACCAACCTATGTATGCTATAGTGAATTTCATTAAACCTGATTTGCTAAACCGTTTAAAGGAACAGTAACATCAAAAAATGAAAGCGTTTTAAAGTAATCAAAATATAATATACTGTAATGCACTGGTAAAACTGTTCTGTTTGCTTCACAAACACTACTATAGTTCATATAAAAATACTGCTCTGTACCAATGGTGGAAAGTGAAAAAAGGCTATATGGCACAGGTTAAATGGATAACAGATAATGGTGGTAAAACATAATTGTGTTACCGGTATCTGTTACCTGCTGTGTAACCTGAGCCTTTTGTTCTATGAATGACTGTCCCCCATCCATTCACAACAGTTTATTTATATAAACAATAGTAGTGTTTCTGAAGCAAACACAACAGTTTTACTACTGCGGGGCAACACTGCATTATATTTATATTACTTTAAAACACATTTTTTGATGTTACTGTTTCTTTAATTAGAACAGAAAAAGTTCCATGTGTCTAATATTACTCACCTTTAAAAGGGATAATGTACAATCGATATGTCCATAGAAAATGCTTCTGTGTAATGCTGTCCATCCTGATTCTTTGTCTTTGACAGCCAAGTCAACACCTTTTCCTGTAATTAACCAATCAAGTACATTTTTCTTCCCACAGGATGCTGCAATATGAGTAGCATTCCGCCCAAAGTCATCTTTGAGTGTAACAGCATTACAGCAATAAGAAGAAAGGAAGACCTTTATGTGTTGCTCACTTGCTCTAGTCACCACAGAAATAACATCCAAAGCATGCTGGAGAGAGCGACAACGTGTAGTGCACTCGGGCCATACTCTTTCCATTTCTTTTCAAGCTGACAATTCTTCTTTGCAAATGTCACTACAGTGGATGTGGATTCCAAAAAACAGCCCACATACCACCGAAAACTCATACCATAATATCCTTTATAGGTTTTTGTGCTATATGAATAGATTTGGCACTTCAATACACTTAATAATAATATTAGAAAATAAATCCCTTACAACCCACCTCCACGAGTTTATAAGTAAATGTTTGTGCAATATATTCTTGTTATGTTAAAGGCATAAGTCCAGCAGCAATATATATAGAAGGATGTAGAGGGAGGGACAGCCCTCCACTCAAACTTCTGTCCTTTCAGATCTCCATGATTGCAAATATATCTGGGTAAAGAACAAAAAAGAGAAACACAGCTTATATACAAGAGTATACTGCAAAAAAAAAAAAAATTAACATAATTGTTAAAAGCCATTATTTTACTACATTCACTGCTCTAGTGTGTGGTAAAAAAAACTCACATTTAAATGTAATCACACAATCAAGATATTGCACAGAGAGTGTGACTCCATTTTATCCAATTGATGAATTTGTTTAATTATTTCATTTTTCTCTGTAATAATAAAACAGTACCTTGTACTTAATCCAAACTAAGATACAATGAATCATTATTGAAAGCAAAACCAGCCTATTGGGGGTATTTAATGTTTACATGATTTTCAGATAGACTTAAGGCATGAAGATCCAAGTAACGTAAAGATCCGTTATAGGGAAAATCCCAGGTCTGGAGAATTCTGGATAACTGGTCTCATACCTGTACTTAAATGGTTAAGGGAGTTGCAGTTGTTAAATGGCACACAAGCACATCTACCATAGGGACAGACACTCCTATAACAGTCCTGTTTAGCAAAGGCCAGAGAGAACAAGAGACCACAATTGGAGTTAGGGAAGCTGTGTATATCGCCTATTTATTACAGAACTAAATAGAAACATTTTTAGTGCTTTAGAAAAAATTACAGCATTTTCAAAGTAGGCTTCTTATAAAATATACATTACTAAGAAACAGCCAGCTTGTGATGATTTAACTAATTACACACAACTAAGGTGGATTAACACTGAATACCAGGACTAAGAGGATTTTGCTAAACAGCAATTTCTCCCATTAAAACCGTAAGGAATGAATCAGTGTGCTAATGCTTATGAATAAGAGCATGACACAAAGTTGATTTAATATGTTTATGTTCAAATAAGTATGAATTTTTACCCGATACTATGGGTGGTGATGTTGGTTAGCATATTCTTCATACACAATATCCTTCTTACAGAATATTCTTCGTAAAAAAGAATATGTTCATGTTTATATCGCTGCTCAGTTTCAGTAACATTTATACCAACGGTACTACTGTCCTGGAAGCTTATTTAGGAAATCTGAAGTTGAGATTAAATTAAATTATAAATAATCCAAAATCAAGCTTCACCCCTAGAGTCCTGAATTGGGTATCTGTGGAATACCCACAAAGTGTTCAAGTGTTGGGCAGAAAGACTAGAGATCCCTGACCATGCTGGAGTTGCAAGAGGTACCCTGCTTTAGTACCCAGGCTGATTGCGGTATTGCATTTAGAGCAAAATGAACACCTCTTGAACACACAGAACAAATGAAAGTGTGATCTGTATGATCTAAACCATAATGCCTCAATATGATAAAAATGTATATCAAGAATAGGTACATTTCCTACAAGCCAGTGACAGACCGATCAACTCACAGGAACCATCAAATTAGTGGTAGGTTGTATAGATTGTAAGTTGTCACATGTGATTCTTATAACAAATACGGTACTATGTAGCTCTACGAGGCAGATTTATTGTCTATACTGTCAAATTCAACTAGGGAATTATCCAAACTCGATTACATTTTTTTAAAAAAATTGGAAATTTAGAGATATCAAACTCTGGCCCTTTGAGAATTCAAATTCGACTATTAGTCACCTAAAACCTGCCGACTTACTGTTAAGTCAATGGAAGAGGTCCAGGGTCAATTTGGAGATGTTTGCAGCCTTTTCGGAGAAAAAAACTCGATTGAGTTTAATCAAATTCGATTAGAGTTTTTGAATCGTTTAAATTTATCCCAGTTTTATTAATTCGATTTTTAGAAATAAATTTAGACTACTCGAAATTCGAATTTATGGGAGTTCTGAAAAACTCACATGAATTCAATATTCCACCCTTGATAAATGTGCCTCCCGTGTTTTATGTATATATATCTTTGTAATTCTATATAATACACAAAAGCCATGAATATCCTGTAAATTATATCCTTATTAACGGTGAGTAGTGATGTCATCAGTTATAAAAGGTGATTAGTGATGTAATTTCTGTCACATGACTCACAAAAAATTGTGTATTATAATAAATAAAGTACCCCCAGTTGTAAAATATGAGGATATTAGAAGTTACCTCGGAGTTCCATCACCTGTGTTTTTATATGGTCATGAAACTCCTCGGTAACTAATAATATCCTTATATTTTACAAGAGGGGGTACTTTATTCATTATATATTGATTTGTTGCAGTGATTGCCCCCCCCCCCCGTCTTATATAGATACATACAGTACACACAGTTGATATGTATATATTTTTTGATTATCACCTAACACGTATCTCAAACTGTTTTGTGTTGATACCATATGAATTTCTTTCTGCCTCGCAGTTTGGCAGGCTGTTAGCCAAACTCTTATACCACTGCTGCACAATTTAACAGTAGATACAGTAAAGATAAAGAAAAAAAAAAGACATAAGGCCATCAAGTTCAACCTATGTGAAACCTTGCTATCCATAATGATTCAGAGAAGGTTAAAAAAAAACAGTCAGGAACCATCCCCAATTTGCTTCACAGAGGTAAAACCAATACCTGGATCAACTTGTATTAACCCTTTGCCTGCCAACGATACATGTCGCACATTTTATGCAAAGTAACAGTTTAAAGTTACACTATGGGGGAAAAGGCATTGCCTAGCAACACACTTTTCCTAAACCATCCTTAACCTGGGAATCCACCGGCAGGGAAAGAGATGTGTTAATTTCAGCATACTTGTATTTTCTCTCTTGCAAAAAAGGCAACCAACTCTATCTTTATTCTATCTAATGAATCTGCCGGTACAACCACTTCAATGAGAGAAGCTTCACAGCTCTCACCATAATAAGAAGGAAAAAACCTATACATACCTTGAGACATTTCTACTTGTTAATAGGGGATCTGGCTATTATAAGCACTACTTCTCTAGTGTAAAACATCCCAACCTTTCCTTAGAACAGTAATGCTCATTTTGAGTACTAGAGTCCAAAACTGCTCTACATATTCTAAAGGGATTGTTTTTGATCACTAGATATTATGCTTGTTCAGAATCTTTCCCCACAAACTCCATAGACTTTTAAAGTTATTCAAAGTTGTAAAACAATGGCTTCAGTAGTGGGTATTGTTAATTTAATTGCAACACCACCAGGTCAATAAGGTTACATATTCAATGGCAGTACAGGAATGGGATCCCTTATCCAGAAAGCTCTGAATTAAGGGAAGGCCATCTCTCATAGACTCTATTGTAAACCAATAATTGTATTGTTTCCTTTTGCCCTGTAGTAATAAACCAGTACCTTGTACTAGAGTCCTACCAATTTTTTAAACCTGACCAGGAGCCCGCAACCCGCACACGGTACTTACCTCCTTTGATTCGCTACCAGACCTGCAACTGCCTTATCAGCCCAAACTGGAAAAGCCCGGGGAAGACTTTGTGAAATAATTCACATTCATTTATATGGTATTGTATTTCACTTTCTTTCAATGTGGATACAAATATCACAAGAAGAATGTGTATCACAAATATATTATGAAGAAGACTACAAAGTCAAGGTGTACCATTAGAAATAAAAGTTATTTCAGCAAAAGAAAGGTAAATTAACAAAATCCTCCTTAACAGTTAACTTTTAGTATGTCCAATTCTAAAAAAAAAAACTTTTCAATTGGACTACATTATTTATTTATAGATTTTGAATGATTTGCCTTTTTCTAATGTTTTTTTCCAGCTTTCAAAACGGGGGGGGGGGTTACTGTCCTCATCTAAAAACAAATGCTCTGTAAGGCTACAAATGTATTTCTACCGTTACTTTTTATTACTCCCGTTTCTAATCAGGACCTCTCCTATTCCAGTCTCTTCACCAAATGAATGCATGGTTGTTAGGGTAATTGGACCATAGCAACCAGATCGCCAAAACTCCAAACTGGAGAGCAAATTGTCTCAGAACATCACTATCTGCAGCATACTAAAAGTTAACTCGACTAAGGTAAACAATCCCTTTAAGCAGCAGATGTCAAAAACCCAGGTAACTCCAGAAGTTTTGAGACCTTATTTCCTATTACAATTTAGGTGTGGAAATGAATTAGTATCAGAACATTGTAGGCCTGGACCACTGTCAGCCTGATCAAGACTTGAGGTTAATAGAAATCTGTGGGACACATTGTGGGGGTTTACATCACTCAATCATCCACCAGATACCCTAACATTCGGCATTACAAACAACAAGAGAGCATAGGCCTTCGAGATATGGCCAGATAAATATCATAGAACTACAACTCCCATGATTAAGCCTCGAAAGCGAATGCTGGCTGCTGTATGCTGTGCATATAACTCTCTCACAGACAGTTTCCATTAGATAAATGCCCATTTCTCCTGTTCAAGATGGCACACCCCCTTCACAAAGCTGCCACCCAGAATGACAGCTGCTAAGGCTCTGCTTTGTCAGCGCGAGTAAAACCCAGAATGATATAGATGCTCTCACCAGTCGCTAGTTGAAGAGACAAAAGCTTGGTTGGCACGTAAAATCTACAAAGACCACCTCGGCCATTAGGCTACAGTAAGAACATAGTTACACTGCCGGCAGTCGTCGCGTTAGCTCCGAGAGCAACTTGTCCATTGGCAGTAAGCTGCACTGTGATTGGCGGAGAACTGACAACACTACAGTGTCCATTTTAGTTCCTGCATAACTAATATTCCGCATGCGCTCTCCCTCTGTCGAACCTATTGCCTGCACGTGTCCACACTCTGCGGGTTCCCATTGGCTATTATATGCTGGGGGTGGAGCCAAATAATGCAAGAGGCAAAACGGAGGAAAACAGATGAAATACACTCAGTGTTAAAGCTGCTAAGGAAAACGGATAGAACACAGTTGAAATTTTGTGGAGGAGGGTTAATGCTCTGGATTCCGCAACTGAGATGAATGACGGCTGGAGTATAGAGAAGGAGGCATGGAGTATAGTGGATCTGAAAGGGAGTGCATGAAGTATGGAGCAGGAGGTGATGCCATAGATGAGGGATAAGTTATTGGAAAGCACATTGTGGAAGTTGAAACATTAGGGATGCGGAGTTTTGATAAAGGGAGAACGCATGTAGCGCAATGACGGAAGTTGTCCTACAATGGACACCGTACATTCAGCCTTAGTACTGGCGACGCGCCCCTACCGACTGCCTTACGTGCTTCAGCCAGGAATCGTCAGGCCAGTTTGGTTTCATGTTAAGACGGAGGATAGCCAGGCACGCTGTGTCAGTGAGTGTGCTAATGAACAAGCATGGGGCTAAACTTAACACGAGCACTCCGCAACTTTAACCTTGAAAATCGGGCTCATGGGCTTATTGGCAAGGAGAAGCCAAGGCCTGCACCCTCCCACCCGAAAACAGAGGATGCACTGAGGGCAACCAAAACACGTGAGTAATGGGGGGACATGTTTACTCACAGCAGCCTAATATTGGCATTCTCACTGCCTTTGTGTTTTTTATGAGTATAATATATATATATATATATATATATATATATATATATATATATATATATATATATATATATATATATATATACTAAAACATTTACTAGATAGGCTGCTGCTAATGTCCTCTTCCACTCTGTATGACAATGTTACCGGAAGTGTGAGAGAAATGCATGCTGGGAATTGTAGTTCTTCATTGGTTAGAAGTCATGACTCGAGGGGTTTGTTCTCTAGTGTGAAATTATTTAGGCATCTAGCAAAGTAACTTATGTTTATTATTAGTATATCATTCCTGTTCTAAAGCTGGCGCTATTAAGCTTTCATTGCTGGTGCTATTAAGATAATTCAGATAAGGTTATGATTGGCTCTATGGCCAATTGCAGCTCTTGTGTTTGTATTTGGCCAGGAAAGAGCAGTTTTAGTCCTATGCAATCTACCTGGCTGCAGATTGAGTCAAGTATGAATTGGCGTAAACTATCTCCCTGCTTATAAAAGCTTAAGCAGCCCTTTATTAGGTAATTCCATGAATAATTTACTTTTTAGTATTTTGCTTTTAGTATGATGTAACATAGTAATTAAGTTTGAAAAAAGACACGTCCATCAAGTTCAACATTTTTTTTTTTAAATCTGCCTGCCACTTGATCCAGAGGAAGGCAAAAAACCCATTTGAAGCCTCTCCAATTTGCCTCAGAGGAGAAAAAATTCCTTTCTGACTCCAAAATGGCAATTGAACTAGTCCCTGGATCAACTTGGACTATGAGCTATCTCCCATAACCCTGTATTCCCTCACTTGCTAAAAAGCCATCCAACCCCTTCTTAAAGCTATCTAATGTATCAGCCTGTACAACTGATTCAGGGAGAGAATTCCATATCTTCACAGCTCTCACTGTAAAAAAAAACCCTTATGAATATTTAGGCAGAACCTCTTTTCTTCTAATTGAAATGGGTGAACTTGTGTCAGCTGGAAAGACCTACTGGTAAATAAAGCATTAGAGAGATTATTATATGATCCCCTTATATATTTATACATAGTTATCATATCACCCCTTAAGCACCCCTTCTCCAGCGTGAACAACCCCAATTTGGCCAGTCTTTCCTCATAGCTAAGATTTTCCATACCTTTCACCGGCTTAGTTGCCCTTCTCTGTACCCTCTCTAATACAATAATGTATTGAGTGTTTGAGTGATGGAGAACAAAACTGTACGGCATATTCTAGAAGGGGCCTTACAAGTGCTCTATACAGTGGAAGAATAACCCCCTCCTCCTGTGACTCTATGCCTCTTTTAATACAGTTCAAGACAATATTTGCCCTTGATGCTGCTGACTGACATTGCTTGCTACAGCCAAGTTTATCATCTACAAGGACTCCAAGGCCCTTTTCCATAATGGATTTGCCTAGTGCAGTCCCATTAAGGGTTTAAGTGTCTTGGATATTTTTACATCCCAGGTGCATGACTTTACATTCATCAACATTGAATCTCATTTGCCATTTGCTGCTCAGATTGCCAGTTTGTCAGGATTCTGTTGCAAGGATGCCACATCATGGATGCTATAAAATAGCATCCAAATATGAATATGTAGGCATTCATATTCTAACACTATTTGCAATTGGTCTTCATTTTGTATTTTAATTATTTTTATAGTTTTTTATTTTTTATCCAGCAGCCTTCCAGTGTTGACAGTTAGCAGCTATCTTGTTGCTACAGCCTGGTTTATCCTAGTAACCAGGCAGTGGTTTGAATAAGAGACTAGAAGAAGAATATAAAGATAAGTGTAAAGTAACAATAAAAATAAAATTGTAACCTCACAGAGCTGTTGGTTTTTGGCTGCTGTGCTCAGTGATCCCCATGTGACAGCTGAAAAAGAGGATAGAGAAGACCAATAATTCAAAAACTATTTTAAAATGAAGATCAGTTGAAAAGTTGCTATGAGTTTGGTATTTTATAGCACACTAAAAGTTTACCCTGTAGGTTTTGTTTGCCTTCTAATAAGACTGACACCTGCAGACAGGTGTATAAACAGTATCGTATAAAGGGGCCCATATATTGTGCTAGTAGTGTGTTTGCATATGTAACAAATGGAATCCTTTATTGCTGATTTTCTTGTATAATATTTATTTGGGGTGAATTTCTATTTTATTCAGATCACCCAGACATTGAAGATAAAATCCGTAACAAAGATAATCTGCTTCTGACAAGGCTGAAAGAAGTTTATGTTGACTCCAGTGACCCATCTTCTGAGGTAAAGTTATTTAAGCCTTTTTTTTTTTTTTTTTTAACTCCAGCCAAAAGATGGATTTTTTTTTTTGTTTTGTTTTACTATACTTCAGAACCAAATTCTCTTCCAATATAAAGTCCATGCTATGTGCGTGTATATTATATATGTGCAGTATATTGTTGCTCCCTCAATTTAAATAAGGGACAGCAGCACAGAGCATGTGCAGTGAATCAGCAGAAAATAAGTTGGGGAGCTAGCGGGGCATCTTTGAATTCACAAATCTTCACTGCTAAAGGGCTGGGGTTGCCTTGGGCTGGTACAGAGTTTTTGAAAAATAATGTGCAGCATTTTAGTCTACTTCTTTGTAGGACAGTGCAGTTATTTAGTAACGGCAGCCCCAGACTGGGGTATCAGGAAAGTAATTATATTCACTGGAGGTGCCTAACACCCCCACCTCCATCTGAGTGATTAATCCTTTCCTTCTACTTTAAGCTTTAGTTTTTCTGTTAAAGAAGAAACATGAAGTAATAAACCGCATGTTGTACAATGTGTAAAGGAATTAGTGTAGCTACATCATTGTGATTATAATGACTTCTCAGCAAGCACCATAGAGCGAACCTCTTTTCATCAGGTAAGTCATTAGAATCACTGGGGGTGCCTAAAATTAGTAAATGGCATGTTATGAATTATGTAGAGGGATTTATGTAAGTATATCAGTTATATGCCCCTTTTAACTGTGCATAGAAAATCTGATCAGTACTTCTGATGTAACTGCCCTGAAGTAGCTGTGTGAATTTAGAAAACAAGCTCACGCCTTGAATGTATTGAGTAAAACCCTGGAACTTGAGTGTATTTGCTTGGTAAAACAAGTAAGCCAACAATTGTTACGTTTATAAAGAAATGTGATATTTATATATTTTTTAACCATTTAAATAGGTACAAACCAAAGAGAGTGCATCTGCGCAAGGAGAGCTTAGACTTCCAAAACTCACTGTGAATCGAGAGTCCCTTATGGATCTGGATGTAGAGAGTATTCCTAAAGGAAAGATTTCTGTGCTTGAGGCACTGACACTTCTCAACAACTATAAAAATTCTCCAGAAACCTGGACTGCTAAGAAAATATCAGAAGACTACCACTTAGACTCCAAGAATACCCAGGCACTGCTGGAATACTTTATACCTTTCAACGTGAAAATCATTCCACCTAAAGACAAGAAGCAAATTACAGACTCATAGAACACCGGAACTTAATAGCAGAAGGCAATTATTTATATTTATTTGAGAACTCTGATCTGATGAATATTTTGTTTTCTTTAACCCTTCTTATCTGTGATTTCTTGCATTAAAGTCTTTGTGGTAATTGGATAGTCTGTCCCAGTGTACTCGCCTTACTGCATTCCATGCAAACTAGACTTCTTGCATCCCTTCTTATATATTTAATCTTATACCATATGACACAAACCAATAGAGAGATCAGTTATGTACTTGCTTACCACTTTGTACGTTGGGTGCTCAAGCCCCACACCTTCAACTTAGGGAGCCATACATGGAACACACAGAAAAACAGGCTGGCACTTTCCAGGCCACAAACATGAGTAAAGTCAAAGCAGCTCAGTTGAGTAAAAAACATTCTAGTTTATTTGTATCAGTACATAATTGTAAAAAGATTTAAACATTTTGTGCCTCAGCAGTGAAATTAATCATAGGCTTATCTTATACCATCTCAAGACATTTCCCAATATTGATATTCTGGTCAATATTTTTACGTAAATTATGGGGCTTAAGTTTCATAAACTAACAAATCAACACATTTTCAACTGTGTTCTGTAGAACATGAGAGATCTGAATTGTAAGTTATCCTATCCACTGAATACTTAATAAAATAGCCTAGAAGAGGATCTGTTTGGCAGTACACCTGACTGTTACTCAACCAAAAATTGTTTCCAAACCAGGAATTCAAAAATAAGCACCAACTTTGAGGCCACTGGGAGTAGTCTTCAGAAGCAGGCTTCATAGCATCTGGCAAAATGCCTGTGGTCACTCATATTTTATTTAGAACTGTTGTGTCCCCTTGCTTTAACCCTTTAGATCTTAATGCCCATCTGTCACTCAGGGGCTTCATTATCTTAGCTAATTCTTTACAGGTGCTCATCTTCAATGAGAAGAGACAATACCGAGCACAATTATAGGATATCTCTTAGACAGGTGCCTTACTTTCATTACTGCAATATTCATTATTAATTATATTTATTTCATATGACTGAAAAAGTTCTAAACTGTGGTATAACCGGGTTTCTTAAAGAAATTATACACTTCTCCAAATGCTACTGCTAATGAATTATTATAGATGTTACAGGTTAATGGTGTTGTACCATGTTAGCTAGTCAGAGCTATCGAGTAAAAGTTTTGTATGAAACATTACAAAAGTTGTATTACAATGATATTTTAATTGGCTAACTATGATTAACAGTAGCATATGGATATTCCTTAACCATGTTTAAACATGTCTCAGTTGGGGCCTGTGCTAGTAATTTAATTTTCATTTCAGAATGCACAAAATGCATGGTTTCATTTCTCTTTGTAAAATCAAATCTTTGCCCAAACACCATAGGCTTTACAGACGGAAAAAGATAAAGTGAATGCAAGGGATATATTTTATTAAAAAATGTTTTTCAAACACCTTGTTTTTTTTTTTTCAAATTATACAGTATCTTGGTATTCTGCAGATCAGGGTCCCATAAATAGAAATATCAGGCTTCAGGTTTCCTACAATAACTAAATGTGGACAAAAAGAAAAAAAACTCCAGTCAACATGACTGATTCAGCCAGAGACTAACCCCTACCCCTTTGGTACATGTAGCAATGCCATTTGTTGTCTCCTGCTGGGAATTTTTAGTGCTGTCATGTGCCGTGTGACTTTTATAAAGCTGTTTAGGTACATCTTCAAATATGCAACCTAAAAAAATTGTAGTATTTTGTTTCAAAAAAATCTGTTTATTTTACAATATGAATTTGCATATTGATTGTCGCTATTTGGATATGATGTTTTCTGAAATGGGGAAGTGCAATATAGCCTTATGAATCATTGTAATTACATATAAGGTTATGAATGTTTCTTTTCTTTTGGAAGCATTGGGTAATAAAGCTCTTGTTTTTAAACATAAATTACCGAGTGCAGTTTTATGAGGAAATATTTTTCAGATTAAATATACATTCCTCTCAGATGTCATGTAGGACCGCTAACCTTTCCCATAAGCAGTAAAATGTGGTACTACTGGTCTGTATAACTGATTAAAGCATACATTTTCAGCTTTAAAGAACATCTGTTTAATATTGGTCATTTACACAGTAAAAGGATGGAAAATATGCGAAATATGGACGGAAATCAACATGTTTTGTGGCCACTTGCACCCAGCCCTGCACCATTCTACATTGTCTTACAGACCTGAATGTTCCCTATGAATATGTCACTACCTGCATTTGGCTGTACTGTATTCATGAGTGGCAAGTGGAGGCTCTGCCAATCCCCTAACCTGGTGGGTGCAAATTTGCAAAACCCTTAGAATCTTCAGGGCCCACTTTAAACATCCCTATAATGCTCGCGTGTTAGTGATCCTAGTCACTGACCTAACCTTTATCGCCCTAGAAAAACTATGCCACTAGAGTGGTATTATTTACAACACCTTACTCACTCTCAGTCACTAGGGCCAGAAGGTTACCTGAATTCTTTATTCATGTCTCCACTTCCTCCTTCTAGGTAGGCAGAAATAGATAATAATGGCAGTCTGAACTGAAACCTTTTCAGTTGCTCAGTGAACAGAAAAGCCTGTTTATATTGAATACTAAACATAATAAAAAAGCATTTTGTGTATATTTGCTGACCCATAGGATTACCTGACATCTCCCTGAGAACTAAACTCAACAACACTGCCCAGTCTTCACAAGCAATTGCTGAGTTTTCTAATTCTGGATGAAAGTGAATGTTTCACCACTGCCTACTATAGGAAATACTATAGGAAATATTGTTTTCCTAATTTATTTTTCTATGATCCCATCTGATGTAGTGATAATAATGATTTTCCTCAGATATGTTTTCCTATTATACTATGCTGTCTTAATCTGCATCTGGGCTGCAGTGTACATGTACTATAACATTCAGGTGCAGCAAAATGGCAGTTGGTCACATGGTATGCGCACTTCCTGTTATATACCCATGATCCCTTGCAAAGTAACAGTTGGTTGCAACGACCCTTGGTTGTCTTTGGTGCTGCACCAGCATTTGGAGATTTTGGAGATTTGAGCGACTTCCAAAGCGATTTTTTTTACAGTGAGAAGAAAAGAACTTATCCAGGATGGACTCTACAATCAATATGATCAAGCAAATAAGATCTCAGCTTGAGGAGGACAGCAGGATGGAAACACATGAGAGGGTTAAGAGAAAGAGGGAGCAAAGCCCAGAGACAAACAACAAAAGACCCCACCAAAAGACAGAGCGAGCAAGGGAGAGGAGAAGGAGGAAGAGGGAGAGGAGGAGACAGAGGCTCTTGTATGAGAAGAAGGAAGAGCAAAGGTGGAAAAGACCAAGAAGCAGCGACAGGGATGAAGCAGAAGGTAAAAAGGATCAGACTATCCCATAACATAGTGTAACTGTCTCTAACTGTCTCTTCAAGCTTGTTACCTATACCCATGGCTATTAGCCACAGGACATCATATTTTGACCTCATTGGCAAAGGCAAATTCCCAGCCTGACTGTAACTTGGTATTTAATGTATTAGATACAGTGACATTGGAGCACAATCACTCTAAGGGAAAGCTGTCACTGGTCCATAACTGACATAAAAAAACAGTTGCAATGCCTAGCATTAAACCTAGCATTAAACAGTTTGCCTCCTCCAGTTATCCACTTGTGTCTGTCTGACTATATATCTATCAATACCTATTTATCACTCTAGCCAACAAATCCTGATCCTTCCTATGAATCCCTCATTCAGTCTCACTACTGTGTTGTTCCCTAAGGAGCTGTGATGCCCATTTCAGTCCTTCTAATGGTTACCATAGTGTCTAGTATGTATGTGAAGGGGGAAATTAAAATGTAATATAAGCTTTATCATACTGGAATAAGAATCAATTAAATGCTGCATTGTTTCTGAAATAATTACGTTTATATTCACTATCCCTCTCTCAGCATATCTTTCTATTTATTCTGTCTTCATACAGCAGTTCAGTTCAGATATTCATTGACAGTTAGATCCAATATATCTTATGGGGGGGGCTTCCTTTCCTAGCAAATGTATTAGAGTTCACTCAAATAACTGATTCCAGTACAAACACTAAAAAAATAACTGCCTTTTGCACAAATTCTGCATGTAGAGATACAGGATTTATAGTGATTTTACTAGAATGAGCTCTAAGACATTTTCTAGGCAAAAGGAGCCCCCCCCCCCGTTGGATCTAACTGAATATCTGACAACCAACTCCTGCATAAAGAAAGACTAAAGAGAAACAGATGCTAAGAGAGGGATAGTGAAGATTAACTTGATTATTAAAGAAATGGTACAGAATTTTTAATTGATTGTATTTAGAAAGTTTCTAATTTCAGTATGCTGAAGCTTGTATTAAATTTTCATTTTCACGATAGTTCCCCTTGAAGCAAACCCGTGCCTCTCCTATCATTTGTAGTATAACCTCTAGATTGTAAGCTCATATGGGCAAGATGTTCTGACCTAATGTCTCCCTTTATGCTTGTTCTATCCTTTGCCATTGCTTTTGTTATGCTGTTTGGGTTCACCTGAGCCAATAGTATGGTGGTACCGCATATGTTGGTGCTTTATAAGTAAGTGATAATAATTATACAGATTCTTCTGGGGTTGAGCACTGTAATGGTTAAATTGAGCTCAGGAGGTTAGGAGAATAAAATATGATCAGCCAGCTAGAGTTTCTATGGGAACCAGCAATGCTATCTCTTCATTGGCTGTTAGACTGGAGGCTGTGTTAACCAATCTGAGCTGAGAATAAATGAGCATTCTCGTCAGCCAAATGTTAGGCACCCCCAAGTGATTGTATTGAATTACCTGACACCCCAGGCCTGTGCTCCTATCAGCAGAAAACTGCACTGGCCCAAGGTTCTTCTAGTGAGCACCATGGAGCGATCATCTTCCTACTTCTTCACTCTTCAAATCTCCTGGTGTAGATGCATGTGCAGTAGAACGAAATAGCTGGCTTTTTTGTTAAAGCTCAACCTTTCGATCTACTGTGAATGCGCATCTGCGAGAAGAAGCCATGTGAGGAACCCCTACTTCCGGTTCTAATTATGGCCATAAGATACGTATTACATATTTACAATATAAATTATTAACAGAATTTCTTTTCTAACAGAAGGAGAAAGTTCCTGGAAGAGACCACACATGGATGAAGAAAGATGTGATCCACTGGACATTTCCAGCTACAATTTCCATCACGAGCTGGGCAATGGATCATTTGGCAATGTGAGCAATACATTCATGTTTTACTTATCTGCCATTAAATAAATTACCTATAGTTAACAGTCAAAAACAAAGGCCCTGGGTTTGATCACCTATTTTTTCTACACATAAAGGTGTAAAGGCCATACAGGGTTGCCTCTAGAACTTACTTTGCCCCATAAGTCTTTAGAACTCTGAAGGGGCCTAAGTTTTTAGCCTGACTGGAACCCTTCTATGTGGGTGTGCCTGTGTCTTTTGTTTTTTTTTTAAAATGCATCTAAGTTGCTTCCAGTTTAGTGAAACTGGTTCTTTATCCATTCTTGGGTAAGGTCTACCTCTAAAGTGGCCTGTGATTGTGGAATTAATTTGACCCCCTTTATGGCAGCTCTGGATCTAAATCAGAAGTCAGACAGAAATGCCTATTGATAGGAACTCAGGATGGCAGGCCTTATTTATTATTTAAAGAGGATCTCTGTTGCTTATTGAATTAAATATTCTGTATATCTGTATATCATTTTTATGATATTAAATATTTTATTGTATAAAATCCGAATGTGAGAATCAAATACTTTAAATTAATTGCACATTCTGATGGTTTTCTATCATTTATCCCTTCTCTTTTTTAGGTTATGTTAGCATCATTGCCCGACAGAAAGAAATCAGTGGCAATTAAGATCCTTAAGAAAGAGAACATCGCGCTTAAAGAAAGATATGAGACTGAAGTGAAGGTGATGAAGCTGGCTTGGAAATGTCCTTTCCTGTGCAACATCCATGCAGCATTCCAAACACAGGTACAATTAAGTGTCATATTGCAGTGAGGTGTGTTGATGTAGTGGCCTCTTGCCAAGAGAACATACAATTTGCTTTAGAGGGGAATATCCCTATGCGAGTCTCACAGGGCCCAGCAAATTTATACCTGAGTTCAGATTGAGAGGAGGCCTAGTTACTGCCGCAGTTGTCTTAAATTACTGTTTTTATTCGAATACATGAAAAAGAACTAAAAGTGTTTGCTGACTAGAAAATATTCTATAGTTCATCTTGGCATTGTATCTACCCATCATTACACATGAGGTATTGGGTCTCTTATCCAAAAAAACGGTTATCCAGAAAGCGCAATATTGCAGGAACGCCATCTCCAAATAATGCATTTTAATCAAATAATTGAAAAATTGCTGTAATAATACAACAATACCTTGTGCTTGATGGAAACTACGTAACATGAATCCATAGTGGTGGCAAAACAATCCTATTTGTTTTTCTTTTTAATGTTCAAGTTATTATTTAGTAGAGATAAAGAATGTTGATCCAAATTACGGAAAGATTCCTTATCTGGGAAACCCCAAGAACTATATTTGCATAATGCATCACTCATCACACAGGAGTAGGTCCAACTTATGGTTCCAAAAATAATTTGTCTGACTCTGCTGTACCTGCCCTATTATGGCTGAGCTACACAGCGGGGTTGGAGGTTGATCTGGTCCTGGTTCCAGGGCACATGCTCATAGTTGCTGATCAGCACCAGGGAGCAGAATTGAAGCAGAAGAACGTTGCAGTCACCATGGTACTCAGCTATGCCTAATGAGTATAGGGGTGCAGGGCTGCTCTTGGAATGTGTTTGTAGCAGTGCAGGAGAGGGGCCTCGGGAGGGGATGTATGGTCACTAATTGAATTTAGTTTTCTTTTAATATTGTTGTGCAGTGGTACCTATGTAACATGTGCTTTCTTTTTCTAATTCTATCCAGCTGCATGCCTTCATTGTGATGGAATATGCAAGTGGAGGAAGCCTACAAGATCTTCTCAACAACAGAGGCTATCTGGACATGGACTCCGTACTGTAAGTGACATACAGCCTGGGGAGGTGCTTTTCTTCATGTAGCAGCCATACATTAAATGTGTAGTAAACACAGTATGGCAACAACATTTTGCCAGAGTGTAGCGGCAACACAAACACTGTACCAGTCCCTGACACACACCACCTTGTCACCAGTCCAGGGAATCCTTGTGGATGCCTTGGCACATGCACATTCCAGAGTTAAAACTAAACTTAGATGCTAAAAGCCAAACTTTTTTCACTAATGCACATGCAAACAGCACAGGGCAGCAGCAGGGATCCCAGGGACAGAAAGCAAGATGGCAACATGACACTCACTAACATTGTCCTTTGGCTGATGTGTTTTTTATTATGATTATAATTCATGATTATAATCACTGGAGGATGCTTATAAAATTGGCACCCCAGTAATTAAGCCTTTCCTTGTCCTTTAAAGGTGTAAGGTAAAGAATATATATCCACTATGTGCATTTTTTGCTAATTTTTTTCAAAGGTTCTACGCAGCTGAGATGGTGTGCGGCCTGCAGTGTCTGCACTCTGAAGGAATCATCCATCGGTAAGAACAGTTTTCTATATGATCTTTCTGTAATATGTTTAATAGTTGATATTATTGGGGGCCTTGTATTGCAAATCCATTGCAGGATGCAAAGTGCAAAAAATCTGGTGCAATCTACAATATTTTTAGCACTTTGCATTCTGCCATAGGAGGGAGCTGTCATCCGTTTGCCCTCACGCATAACCTTTGTAGATTTTGTTTCGATTTTTATTCTATGTAGAATTGAAACCGCACATGTTCTGCTATACAAACAGAATTATGCAGTGACACCTTTACTTTACTTTACTTTACAGAGACTTCAAACCGGAAAACATTCTGTTCAGCAACAAGGGACACATCAAGATTGCTGACTTTGGATTGGCTGCTGAGAATGTATTTGGCAACAAAACCATCTCAGGATCAATTGGGACATTGCACAACATGGCCCCAGAGGTGAGAGACTTATTACTGATATATGTAATGCACAGAATTTTACAGTATGGAAAGCAATGGAGGCACATTCCATTTAATGTTTTTCAGTAGTCAATAATCTACATCTTAACCTGACAGATTGGAGGTCAAACGTATATTCTTCTTCAAATAATAATAATAATAATAATTTCTTCAGCTGTTATGTTTTTAAAAGTATCTCTTTGAATCCCAGCATCATTTTTAACCCTTGAATCACTTGTAAAAACAAAGGCTCTTAGCTAGTTCTAGCACCTATATAGTTCTACCTTTTCTGCACACTGAGAACTGAGTTTCTGTTTTTCTTGGGAGAACTTGGACCACAGATTGATCACAGAACTCTTGAACACCAAAATTTCATCAAGGCATAAACACAAACAAATGTTTGTAAACAGGAATTTCTGTATTTGATGGGGAATGATCTGTTCTTTATATTTCAGATGATCCAGTGTCAAATCTACAATTCAGCAGTAGACTGGTGGGCTTTTGGGATTGTCTTGTGCAAAATGGCCACTGGAAGATCACCTTTTTATGAAGGCCGTAAAGCAGAGAAATGCATTGATTTCATCCTCAATTGTCAGCCCAGCTATTCAGAACAGCTCAGTACAGAACTGCAAGATCTCCTGGAAAAGGTGGGTGCCATAGAATATATATGGCATATATATGGACTGTAGATTTGGTTTCTATTAGTAGCAGTAAGTAACTTTTTTTTGTTCCCTTAGCTCCTAAAGAAGAAGCCATACAAGCGGCTTGGGTTCAAGGGGGATATAAAGAGACACCCCTTTTTCAAATCCATCAACTGGATCAAAGTAGAAAAACAAAATGTTGAACCACCTTTCCAGCCAGAACCTGTAAGTATATGACTGTAATATTGTGAAACCATGGATTACAAGCTACACTCTTTAGTTTAGCTAACAGTTCAGCACACTAAATATCCAAGAGTCTTCACTTAACCCAGCAATATTTCTGTATTAATGTGCCTGTATAACAGGAATAGCTCTAGGAGTTAACTCCTTTATGTACATTTTATGTTATAAAGACTGCAACCACAGTGTACAGTTAGGGGCCAAGCTATGCAAAAATGCCTTAAAATATCACATATCACTACATAATGCATCTAAATTCCAGGAGTATTTACAAAGCTGCATGTTAATTTTAACTGACTGCAAAGCAAGGAGTAAAATAAAGTGGGCATTTGGATAATTCTCTGTAAAAAAACTGTGTACTCCAGAATTTCTTTCTCATGCATTTGTCTCCCTTTTCATTTAAATGGGTTATAATAAATTATAGAAAAACCTACATATTTATAAATACAGTGGATAGATCTTTTAAGTTGATGATTTCAACATTCATAAAATCATATCATAAAATCAGTTGTAAGTACAAATACACAACTTATAATTATGAGATTTATTTCCTGTATTTCCATTACAGCTTGATAAATAGGTCTCCTGATGTTATGGCAGCAGAGAGTTTTAGTGCAATATTAAATGCATTCTTTAGACATGCCATTTGTTTAACATTTTCATTTTAGAACACAACATTTTGAGTAAAAAAAAGGTTGAAATCCAAGAACGTTGTTCAAAAACACACACTTACACAATGTACATATAGCACAGCTTCCAAGATATTCTTTTCTAATATTAGAATACTGCATATATGCAAGCTTATCTGTTATCTGCTGTTTGACCTGTGTCTTTTCTCCTTTTTCAGTTTTGAATGGCTGCCCCTATGGCTAAAAGGCAGCATATTTATAGAAACTATAATTGAGTATCTGAAGTAACCACACCCGTTGTACCAGTGCAGTAAAGCAGTGCATTATATTTGCTTTAAAACACAATTTTTTGGTGTTAATGTTCCTTTAAGAAACATAAATATTGAAGTGCATCACCTTAATTTTAGAAACACATAGATAGATAGATAGATAGATAGATAGATAGATAGATAGATAGATAGATAGATAGATAGATAGATAGATAGATATACACTTATCAACTGAAGTCATATATGTAAAAAGAAAAGTAACAGATTTATATTTCTTTCAAGCAACCAAATCCTGATGTGAGCATTCCAGCAAGTGCCTTAGAGGTCCTCAACATTGACACCGCCTCAACTCACAGCTACAGTCTTCAGGATTTCACATATCTGAGTCCCAGCTGGCAGGCATAAGCCCACTCACTACAACTGTGGGAGAGGATACATCAACTCGAAGTTCAGTTCCCATCCAACTGGAAAACATCTTTATTTGTTCAAAAGCACACCCGTCTGCTGTATGAATTCACAGATCCATTTGCAGCTCTACCATCAGCTTCACCTGATGCATCGTTGCTACATAAAGATCAGCAGCCAACTCCACAAGTCATCAGTCCCACCATCAAATCCATCTCTGGAAGTACCATCAAGTCCATCTTGCATTTCCATCAAAGCTACTTCATCACCTTTACTTCCATCTCCATCTGTGAAAATCAATAGAACTACCATCAGCTTCAACTGTCCCTTCAACGGATTACTTGCTCTTCAGGTGAAAACATTGGGTCTGGCCTACCATCTGTTGTATCTCTGTATGGACTTACTAAGCTACCCTCTCTAACCATGATATAAATGTGTAAATGTGTAAGTATTTTTAAATGGTGGTAAGTATTTTAAATTGATTCAAAGAGCTGGGATCCTTTGGTTATATAAGTTTTGGCTAAATGATATAACTAAAGGGCTCTTACAAAAGAGATAGTATAAAATCAAACTAGAATTAGGGTAATAGTAGAAATGTAAATGCAGAGGATAGTTACAAGAGCATAATAAGGTAAAACTAAGATAGGCTGGAAATCAAATATATAACTAATAAGAAATAATATAAATATATCATAAATAAATATCAATACATAAATATATATAATATCAAGTATAACAGTAGCAAATATATTATTAGCTACCAGGAAATAGATTAATTAAAATAAAGATCTAACAGCAGAAAATGATACTATAATACTGAATATGATAGGATATTAGAAGATTAAATAGGATAGTTCACAAAATAAAACAAGATGTTGGAAGATCACATAAGGTATAACAAACATAATATAAAATATGGTAACACATGATAGGATAGGCTAAAGGCTTAGATGTTAGAAATTAAAATACAAGAGAAGAGGAGAAAATGCTAGACTATATAATAAGAAAGTATAGTATGATAAAATAAAAAGAATATAATAAAATTGCCTATTAGGACAAAACAGAATAGATAAACTATCAAATATAAGAATATGCAGTAGGGTGTAAAATAACATATAATTCTTAAGAAAATAATAAAGAAAATAATAAAGATGTTAGAAGAAGCCATAAGATAATATGATCAAATAAACATAATATGATAGAGCTTAAAGTAGGACTAACCGATGAATGTGAATTAAAATGTTAGTGGAATACATAGGATATATAAATTGAGCAGAATTTGTTCCAGGAATAATAGGGAGGATTTTTTTCCCTGACAGTAACAAACTATTGAGTTGTTTCTGTTGGGTTTTTTGCCTTCCCCTGGACCATATGTTACTAGAAGTCAGGTTAGCACAGCAGATAGTATAATAGGAAATAATAAGATGGTTAGAGTAGTTAGGGACCTGCTCAGTGAGCCTACCTTGACGTGGTGGCAGGCTTGATATCTTTTAGCCAAATCTAGTCTATGGGCTTCTTCACCTTCCAAACACTTTTTTTTTTTTTTTTTTTAAATCTTGATCTGCTTTTTGAAGGAAACCTACAGAAATCTATATATTTAGTACTGTTCGACTGATATTTCTTACACATCATAAACAATCAAATCTCGGTTCAGAAGCTTGCCACTCTCCAGCTGACACTGAACTATGCATGTCAGCACCATCAGATCCTGCTGTTGGTAAATGCCGAGTATTGTAGTTTAGCATGAGGTGGTATTGATTAATGCATTACACAGAAGGCCCTCTGTTTAGCGGGAAGGCATGCCACGGTTATTATTAATAAACACTTCTTGTTCACTCTTCTCCTCCCATATATCAGTCAGTACTGTACAGTAACAAACCTCCAGTGTCACAAACAACACCACATTCCTTCTGAAATGGCAATGAAGTGATGATTCAATTACTCCCACACCAGCCATAAATCAACATATCTGAGGAAGTTTTACAAACTGGATTATGTTAAACTATCAGATCAAGCAGCAGAACTGACACCAAAAGAGAAAATATACTTGCTGTGTTCCTGCTCGTTGAGTAATTCATTTTCCCCACTCACCAGGCTCAACACATACCTACACCTGTTAACTATTACTAGCAATTAACTACTACTGCCAGCATCTACTTACAGCCCAAGGTTTGCATGGCATTCCTAAATTAAACTGCACACTATCGAATTCTTCACTGGTTCTGCATTTCTAAAATAGTTACAATTCCCGTACTACGTGGACTCCTTTCAATACCAAAATGCAACTTCATTTCTGACTTTGTGCTTCACATAAATACAGATGAAATACCCTTTTTAATAGTGTGTTGTCTTGTGAAAAAACATGTGTGCTCCATAATGGAAATCCAGCCATCTCAGCAATAGCTGAATTAATCCCAAACTCATAGTCATGTAGTTGAAAACAAAATTCCAGGAGTTGCTAGGTACTGTTTGCAACAGCTGATTGATCACATGAATAACTTTTCAGCTTGTGATAACTGAATATATTTCTTTTGCATTGCCCATCGAGTCTTGTCCCTGTTACTGAATTATAACTTCCATTATTCCTAACCTCCAACAATTTCCAATCTAAAGTAGGTTGCATTCCAGAGCATATCTCTGACTCACTCCATGTTGATTTTTATCTAAATCTATCTACCCTTCCAGACAACCCATATAGACTGTACTCATACAAGTCATAGGATCCTACTTGTGCTGCTATGCTATAAGATTACTTACTCCCTTTTGTATTTCTGCTCCCAGAAAAGGGCTACATTCATAGTTGGTTCCACATAAATCAAAATTTGACATAATGACATTTTGAACTCTGCTGTAAAGCTGGAGCCTTCACACACTGAGGAGCATCAGACAGTTGAAGGCATGTACCATTTTGTATCACAGCATGCTCAATTTTAGCAGGAATCTTGAATTTTATATTATATGAATAGTACATTAGAATGTCTCACTGTTCTCGGATTATGAGCTCTCCACATGACTGGCAGTAAAAAGTGTAGTTCTTCTTAATCTTCAGGATTTCCTTCAGCAGTGGAGGCATGTCTAGAAATCAATTACAGAACAGCAATCAGCATTAACAGAGATTGTGTGTGAAGGCTTTCATATGACAAAATGCTTTTTACTACAGCACATTTCTTATCACTATGAATGGCTTTCATCTATTATAAAAATGTTCTTTCTGCTGTGCGGAATATCAGGCATTCTTCACTAAATCAACAACATGGGATTCTACTGAGAACAGTAATGAAGAACCTAAAAAAGGCATTCTCTATTTTATTGCAAATATAAATAGGCAAATGTATCAGCAGCCAGTACATACTATTTTTTCAATGTGTGTAACTTTATTCTAAAATATTTCTTCTTTATATCTTGATCTTGGAACACTGTTCAGAGATGGTACTATAGCAAGAGACATATTGCTCAACTGCATTTAACCAGCATGTTTATTTGTACAGGTATAGGATCCGTAATCCAGAAACCCATTATCCACAAAGCTCTGAGTTATAGAAAGGATGTCTTGTATATTCAATTTTTTAAAAATGACTTCCTTTTTCTCTGTAATAATAAAACAGTACCTTGTACTTGATCCAAACTAAGGTATAATTATTATATATTATTGGAAGCAACCCCAGCCTATTGGGTTTATTTTACATGATTTTCAAGTAGACTAAAGGTATGACGATCCAATTTATGGAAAGATCCGTTATCAGGAAAACCCTGAGCATTCTGGATAACAGGTCCCATAACTGTACTATATGCGCAGAAGGTGCTAATAACTTATCCAGTTGTCCCTACTGAATTGCAGCCTAAGCCATAACACTTTGGTTGAATTTCCATGACAATAACTCCAAACAACGATTTACTGCCTCCTACCATAATACTATAGAGACTGGACAGACTGGCCCATTATGATTTACACACTATACTACCTGCATGCAGCACCAATACATGGAATATAGAGTAACAGGGGTAAAGCATAGAAAGGGCCAATACGCTTTACTTTTGGTCTTAAATGATTTAATATGTATAAAGGATAAAGGGGATTCATATGATTTTCAGCTAATATATTGTCAGAATCAGCTGATTAACAACACCTTTCTCTAATCGATGTTCATTAGAAGAATTTGTAGTCGTATTTAAAATGTATAGTACAAGAACCCCCCTTTAATGTATAATGTATTAAAATATTTTTTGGTCAGTAAAATTATTGATTTTCCTAGTGCTTCTGATAAAGTATAAGTGGAAAGAGGAGAAAAACCATTCATCAGATAAAGAATCACTGCCCCTTGTCAAAGCACAATAAAAAGTTCTGGTTTTAAGGCTCAGACTTTGACATTTTTGCCAAGTAGGATCAAAGTCCCATAATGCAGCCTGACCAAATCATAATTCAATGGAACACACACTTGTGATTTGGAGACTTCAAAAGAATGAAACACAACAACATTGTACCTATTTGAACAATTGACCACCTGGCATTAACCTAAATTTAGGGATAAATGAATTTCTGGAGTGGAAAACTTCCAAGTGAAACTTCCCAAGAAGAGAATGTACAAGGTCTTGCGGTGAATTCCAAAAATAGTGCCACAACCCTAAAAATACATAATTTTATACAATGTACCTTATCAGAATAGATTCTCCAATGCACTGTACTATGCACAGCTCAACAGGAAATAATAAGGGTATTAACGGTCTGTCTCAGATCAATACGCAGATGAATTTTAGACTATTTTAAACTAAAATAATCAATTTTGTATCAACAGAGACACCACCTGGTCATTTTGGCCAACTGTCTACAATCAGGAACAAACTAATGATAAAAGAAAGTCGCTTTTATGTTGCTCTGCTAAGAAAATTAAGTTTGAAATCATCGGATATTTCTCTAATCAATATTAAGAGCAGACATCACAACACCTTCTTTTTCTCAGATATGTTCTTTCCTGAATTTGGTTCCCTTAAAACTAACATATATTGACATTGCTAACTCACAACTCTCAAAGTGAAAATCAATGTGGTTGAGTAATCAAGGCAGGTACTGAGAATGAAGATCTTTATTCTAGAAACACATTATAAGTTAAACTGATATACCCCCAATGATGTGTTGCACTATTGCACCTAGATCATTTGACAGGGTTGATCCCAAATGCATGATGGGATGCAAGGAAAATCACAAGAAAAGAATATATGGCTAAATGGCTATTGGCTAAATAAATATTTTAGCTACGTCCCTCATTTTATGTGTTTACTTTAAAACAGAACAAAAAAAGGCAGTGATGAGCAAGGAAAATAACTAGTCCATCTGCAGTCACTGCTTTTAATTTTACCTTTTGCAGACAAGTGTTTGGATTATTTCAAGGACTTATCGAAGGAATAATCGTTTGATCGAACGATTAAATCCTTCGAATCGAACGATTCGAAGGATTTTAATCCATTGATCGAAGGATATTCCTTCGATCAGAAAATTGTTAGGAAGCCTATGGGGCTAATATTGGCCTCGGTAGGTTTTAGGTGGCGAACTAGGGGGTCGAAGAATATTTTAAAGAGACAGTACTTCGACTATCAAATGGTCGAATAGTTGAACGATTTTTAGTTTGAATCGGTCGATTCGAAGTCGAAGGTCGTAGTCGAAGTAGCCCATTCAATGGTCAAAGTAGCCAAAAAAACCATTTGAAATTCAAACTATTTTTCTTCTATTCCTTCACTCGAACGAAGTAAATGGGCCCCATAGTGTTTACCACAAAATGAGACTAGCAGTCTGCATGTTTTTCCTTATTTCCAGGCGAACAATGATGTCACCATCACACCGCAAGTTTGTACCTGTCTCACATGGAAGGAAGTTGCCCTTGAGCTCAGACACACAGCAACATCTGTCTGCAGCTCCATCTATTGGTCTGCACAAAAAGAAGAACAATAACAGTTTTGGAAACCTTGTAGGCTCAGTTGGCCACATTTAAGACTGTAAAGACTAGTATTTCAGAAAGTTACTTTTCTTATTTAGCTAAATGAAAAATAATAATATTAGATTACACTAGAGCCATGACTATTTTGTAAATACTATCTTTACAAATTATGCTTATTGATATCAGTTATATCAGTGCTTAATTATGTTATTTCTGTCACGTGAAACTTGTGTATTATATTAAGCAATGAACCCCTGTTATAAAATATGCGGATATTAGAAGTCACCTTGAAGTTCTATGCCCTGTATGCCTTTATATGGTCACGGAACTCTCCTTATATTTTACATAAGTGGGTACATTATTTACCATATAATATATCTTATATAATAGTGTTCCCCCCTATACAAAAAAAAGTAGTGAACGAGCATATAAACTGAGCCGGCAGGGGAATAAAATGTAGGTGCCTCTCCCCCCTCTCCCATCCTAATAGTGCTGTTTTCGTTGGTAGGGCTTGGCGTGTCTGAAAACAAAGCAGGCTGTTGTGCTGGTCTATGCTTCCATGTCTTAATGTTTTACCTTTGCATAAGGCCTTGCGCACACAAAAAAACGTTACATAATTGTCTTGGCTTGATTTAGGTTTTTCCACCACATCCCTAATTAAGTCACACAATAACCCCATTTCAAAATAAATTATTCAGTAGCAGCAGAAGACGCAAGTTCCTGTGTAAGAAACACTTGCTCAGTCTCTTTAAAAAGATACTAAAATGCTAACATTGGAGGTACTAGAACATTATGTAGTCTAGTCCAGTTCTGGTACTTAAGGGTTAATGCCCACAAATTGCGCATGTCTGCCCTCCAATTTATGCCTGTATATTATCCACCCACTTGTAAGCTCTGCGGGGGAGACGCCTCCTTCCTACTGTGTCTCTTACCACATTTATACTTATTTATTTATTTTAATGTTCCCTGTGTACACTGTAAGATTATACAGCACTTAGTATCCTTGTGGCACTTTATAAATACATTTATACATCATACATCAAATATACACATCTAACGAAAATCTGTGAAAATATAAAAACAGGGCGCTATTGCATATTTATATGCTTTATACTGTATGTGTAAAATAGTAAAGTATATCCACTGATATGTCAATAAGGGGGTAAGCCTGCTGGTGAAACACACAAGTCTTAAACAGACCCCTAAGCACTTTGACATACTGTAACCCCTATGGATTCATGACCGACACAATTGCAGCCCCAACCTCACTCCACATTCTCCAGGTCTCCAGGCAGCAGTGCTTTATATAACATTACAGTCTCATCTTTGACCAAGTTTCATCTGTTGGAAGGTCACCTCAGAAATGCATTCAGACAATTGCATTAACCATAGACATTATATACATATGGGTGTTCTGAACTACATCTCTCAGAAGATAAATTAGTGGAAAGCACATTGTTGAAGTGGGAGTTGAAACACTAGCAATGCAGGAGTTTTGACAGGGAGGGCTCATGTAGCACAATGACGGAAGTTGTCCTATGATGGACACCGTACTACTATGGCCAGTCGCGATGCAGTTTATACCTAATATCTCAGACACAAGCGGCGGGCATGATGTTTATGTCACCTCCGCTTCTATTGGCGCTTCGTATTGGTGGAGAAAGTTATCAATAGAAAGTCGTCCTATTATTATATCGCTGCTATTAAATTAATTCAGCTCTAACTTCCGGGTTTTTATGGGAAGGCATGGTGGCTGACCCGTAGCCGCAACACCAATGCTATGTCTGCATCTTGCAAGAGCCATTATAGGTGTGTAAGGGGCCAACCCCTCATGGTATCCATGGTGATGGATATATACTGTACATAGGGCCATACACAGTATGGGTTCCCTTTTGCTTGTTTCAGCTCATTTGTACCAACAGCCTAAAATTATGGAAAAAAAGGATAATGTGAAATAGACGTAAAGTTCATTCAGCAGATGCACTATATATTGGCAGTTTACAGTTTTAAATATGCCTTGTCTGCAAACTAACAAATATCTATAGTACATGGATATTGTTTGGCATAATAATGCCGCCATAACTATCGATAGCAGCCCCAGCATGGCTTGCCTAGTACAGACAGGGGGCATTCTTTTTAAAAAAAATCAGTTTCCCTTGAAGGAGAAGTAAACCCCTTATTAAAAAACCCCTACCCTACATAGACCCCCTCTCCCTCCTCCCCTCCCCCAGCCTATCTGAAGACCTGAAGAAGAAGAAGATGGCGCCTGCGAACTCCGATGCCGTGAATCTGCACCGAGCGGTCAGTTAAAAGTTAGGGGCATTTGCCCGGGGTAGCAGCTAGGCTGAGGGAGGAGGGAGGGGAGGTTTATGTAGTGTAGGAGTTTTTTAATAAGGGGTTTACTTCTCCTTTAACTGGTAGTTCTGCCACTGTCTGACTCTTTCCAGCTTTCAAATGGGGGTCACTGACTCCATCTAAAAACAAATGCTCTGTTAGGCTACACATTTATAGTTATTACTACTTTTTATTACTCATCTTATATTAAGACCCTCTCCTAATCATATTCCTGTCTCTCATTCAGATCAATGCATGGTTTCTAGAATAATTTGGACCCTAGCAACCAGATTGCTGAACTTCAATCTGGGGAGTTCCTGAATAAAAAGCTAAATATCTCAAAAAACACAAATGAAAATCAATTGCAACTTTTCTATTGGCCTTAATTTTTTTTCTTTTTTATGGCTTTGAATTATTTGCCTTCTTCTGTTGACACTTTCATATGGGGTCACTGACGCCATGTAAAAACAATTGTCTCAGAATATCACTCTCTACATCATTTGTATTTAAAGGTGAAGAACCCCTTAAAAGGACTAGTAACACGAAAAAAAGTATATGTTTATATATGGTGGGGATCAAAAACATTTAATAAATATGCAATTACAGCACAGAGGGAGCAGAGTGGGTACTTACCAGGCCAGAATTGAGGCCACAGAATCTGCTCCCCGTTGTTAAAGTGATGATTAGAACATTATGTATATATTAATACAGGCAGGCAATGTTTTCTTTATTCCAAAAAATCAATGACTCAGGGTAATTCACCAGAAAAGTAAGGTCAGAAAAATCCAAAATAGTGTATTCTTACTATTAAAAGCAAAGACAGTTATGGGTGATTGTGGGGATACATTATGTAATTTGCCAAAAATGCTTTAGCAGTTACACACAGCACAATGAGGACTATCATTTGTCATTATATCAGTCCTTATCATGCACTGTTCATTACAGTTATAGTGTACTTGGATACATTTCTAAAGAATTCCTTTATTGATTTGTATCTGTGAGTGACAAAACAGCACAAGTGCACATGCCCTAAAAGACATAAAAGCCTAGTGGGTATCAATTTGTTAGGCACAAAAATTACATTTTCAATTTTTCTACTGTGATTTGCTCATGAATAAATTTGACTGGCCTATGATTTTTTCTATATAAGCACAATGCTGCCATCTTACCTTGTTTTCCCAGAGATCCCTTGTACCTCAGTCAGGCTCACTAGAGTTGCACATAAGCAGTATACTAGAAGTAAAATTGGAAATGAATAGCAAGAGATGCCACATGCAGCCACATATTCTACAATGAAAACCTCATATGCATAGTGTCACTGTAAGAATGCCCTGTGGCAATGTAATTACAACCAAATTTCAAATATTTTCTTGGAAAAAAGGGTATTTATTAGCAGATTATGAATACATTGTTTGCACCAATGAATTATTTGTTTAATTTTGCATGGTTATTAAATATTTATTTAAAAGGTATTTCAGTCATGTAATTTTCCCCAAATAGTATAATTTTGCTATTAAAAAAAAAAATTTAGGGAATTTTACATAAACTTGAGCATGTTGTACACAAAAGTAAATTTCAGTAACATATTTTTCCAACCACCAAATTGAAATTGTAGAAGTGATTTAGATGGCAATGAAGCTATATCTTTTTTTTATTCAAATGATATTTGTTCTCCTTCTATTCTAGAATTTAGATGGGCTATTTAGTTACTGGTGAATGCTTAATGAGAAACCAAGGTTTCTAAAAAAAGAAAGTCAATTTGTAGATGTACTCCCCCCTTCATCTGACCTTCATGCCACATAGTCCTATGGTTTCACACTAACAGCACTGAATACTATACTATGAAATTATTTTAATATGTTACTGGAGGAGAAAAAATAATTTTTAATGCAATAAAAATAATAAATAAGTAGAGTACAAGTACAATGGTGGTAAAATTTGCAGAAAGCTCAATTTCTGCCCATGCTATAGAAAAAACAGCTTTCAGTAAGCCTTAATGTATTGTGAAGCATTTTCTTCAGCTTCTGGAAAAATACAAGATAAAACCCCGTGCTAACCTGTATGTGTAGTGACAAAAATGAATAAAATCCACTTGTCTCTTTTCAAACAGACTGTGTCTTGCTTTTCTGTCCCACGTGTCCCATTCTAACCTATGAATTCATAAATGGGGCAGCTGTAGGCTCCCCTGTGGAACACCTGTCATAAGCCTAATTGTAAAACCAGTAATATTCCCTGCTTTTAAAGCTATAATGACTCTAAAACAGCATGTCCGATATGTGCAAGGGGTATACAATTGATTGGACCTAAGATGTTAATGCATTAAAGCTTCCATATTACTGGGGGGGGGGGTCCTTCTTCTACACTCTAATATAGTAAAAGGTCCCTCAGCAGGGGCAGTAGTTTGTGCTGCTTTAAAAAGACAAGAGTTTTGTGAGGAACCAGTCCTCACTGGGTTTGAAGTGTCTCAGCCAGGTGCATGTTTTGGGGCTGCATGAGAGGCCAAGCATCTGGCCCTTGATGGTTCTGAAGAAGGCGATACAGTTGTTTCAGGTGAGCAACAATGTTGTCTTTGATGTCAGGGACAGAGATTTGCAGACGGATGCTTCCACTGTCAAAGGAACGGGTGCTGTCCCCACTAAACATCTCAAGTATCATACGTGCTACAACTGGTATTATCTGTGAAGAAATGTAAAAAAAAATATTTAGAATAAAGTAAGAGTTATGTGTGTGTCACTGGGACATGTAGTAGCTTCGGATTTCCCATTTGCCCAGTCTAGCTCAAGAAATAACTAGATAGATGTTTTGTAATTAAAGCAATGCTAAAAGTATGTTCAGCACCAGTCGTATTCATTGAACTTATGTTGAACATCTGGATATACTGTCACTGTTATGCCTCTGGGCCCCCAAAAATTCTCCTGTTATCCTCTGCCAAAATAGCAAAATTTACATGAGATTGTATAAAATGCATGGATTCGTAAATTTAAAATACCTAATTTATTGCCCTACCACCATCTTTGCATTCAAAAGGACACATTTTTAAGCATCCATTTAGGACTGCTTTCCATAGGTTGCCGTTACATTACCCTGTCTACTAATGTACACGTAGTACATGCACAGTATGAACTTTTGAGTAGCACACCTGAACAATAATGAGCTTTCTTTCTCTGGATTTGTCATCTGGCCACTCCTCTCCGAAGCATAAGTAGATTTCACATGGTGGCTGCTTTGTAGGAGCCCCCTTCTGATGACAAATAAGTTCTACATACAAGAATAAATCAATAAAACATTTCAGTCACAATATCAGTTTTTTTTATAACAGAATTTGCAGATAAAACATTGTGTGTAAAAAATATATGCTTCTGACTACATTTTGGTTAGGCTTGGTTGCACATAAGTCCCATGCCAAGGAGGGCTTGAATACTAGGCTTGCTATGCATCACCTATTCATTTTTCTATTTGTATGGTTCCCATTGAGACTTGTACAAGAAAAATAGAATTAGCACTTTGAAGGGAAGGAATAATTTGGGACAAACACAATTCAGTACTTTTCTTGCACCTAAATTAGCGATGCTATAAACTAAAGGCAAGTGATATTTTGCGGTCATTTGTGATGTGTATATTGGCAAAAGTCAGATAATCAACTGCCACATAGAAAAGTTTTTCCAGAGGGATGAATGCTGTGACTCTGCCTCTCCAGACAAAATTTCAGCTGAATACTGAAAATCCCTACTGGTGATGGTTGATGCAACCTTCTCCTAAAGGGTTAGGACGCCACTGGCCTGGGGCCCAAATGATCAAATTATCCTGATTTGGCCCAGTGTGTTGGTGGCCTAATTGTGACCTCGTCAAATGAGCGGGTCCAGTAGTGTATTGCCTTAGATTAACTCAGTTTGCACCATAAATCCTAAGGTTCAATTACTTTTTCCTTGCACCAAAGGTACAATAAAAATGTATCTCTTTTTATAAAAATAGTGGTGCACTTCTGCATATTACATAAACTTTTATAAAACACAGAGCAGAAGCCACTGTCTTGATATACACCTAAATCAGGCCAGGACTAGCAATCTGTGAGTTCTGGCAAATGCCAGAGAGACTGCTGTACTATTTAGTGGGTGGGTGGGGGCTGTTTGGGCCTCTGTGTATAGTACCCACACAAACTCATGACAAAACAGTTTGTACTCAGGAAAATTAAGTATATCTATAAGCACATGGTATCATTCCAGTGCCCCAAATTATAAATTAGCTCAATACTCCATAGAGCAAATAATTCAAGTAATACCTTTTCCACTAAGTAACAGACTTTTGGTGATCTCCATTAGAAGGGAGATAGATCCGAGTTAATTTACAATTCAGTTTGTAACTAATGATAAAATGAATGGCAGGAAACATTATAAAAATAGGTAGACTTAAAAAACTGCTGAAGATGGTATGAAAGCAGAAACGGCTGGACGGTGGGATTGAACCTGTCCCTATAGGAATTGATGAAATAAGACATGGCTATGGCCGTAATAAGTACTTACTTTTAGTAGGAATGCTTAAAAACAAATCAAACTTGGATATGAGTATAAATGAAACTTAAATTGTTAATAATTTGACCATATCATCTTTTTCTATCCAGAACAGGGTATGCTAGACTTGCTAAACAAGAAAAAAAATACAGAATATTTATCACAAACTCTTTCAGGTATTCACACTTGTATTGAGACAGAATACTTACCACTAAGGAAAGTCTCCAGACAGAAAAGTTTAACTCTCTTCTGCCTTTCAATAATGTTTGGGGTAGTCTGAGATGGTGAGCAGGGCCCACTCCAGTAGACTTTACACTGGCACAGTCTGATTGCATATATGGCATGCCCACTGACTTCTAATATCAGACCCCTGTCCATGACATCAAGAAGACGACTAGTAAAGAGCTTCTGCTTTTCATTTACAATTTGTTCTGTCCCAGGGAAGCGAACTTGTTCAAGGGTGATGGGTCCAAACAGCTCTTCCTGATTGGGCATTGGTCCCAGGTCGCCATAGAAAAGTCGGCAGCCTTGAGGATTACTGACTATCGTCGCCTGACCCATCTCTTTGCCCCGATAATAGAACTGGATTTCTAAGTCAGTCACTAAGCACAAAAATAAGTTTGTATATCAATTAAAAATGGTATAGCAGATACATGACTATGTGCAGTGTATTTTCTTCTAAGTTTTAAAGGAGGGAGAACTATTCTACAGCTCAGATTGTATCTAACAGCTGTAAAGGATACCTGGTTAAGCACAATTAAGACATTTTTGCTATAGACTGTAAGTATATGTTATCTTGAAAAGCGGGCTTTATCAATTTAATTTCATATAAATGTGTTTTCTACAAGCATTTTCTTGGTATTTTGTGCTGTTAACTTCTGGATTTTAAACAATCTTATGTTCTGATCCTGGCTATATGTTTCTAAATCTTGCAAGTGTATTACACACAGACAAGCAGATCAACAAATGTATGGGGTGCCGTTTGTCCCAAATACATTCTGTATACAAAACTATCCCTAATACATAGAATTAATGTCTCTCATGTTATATAAGTATTTGTGACCATACACAGAGAAAAAAATATACAAAAGACTTATTTCTATTAAAGAATGAAAACAAAATCTGGTTAGTGCACAAAAGGATGTCATTATATCACAAACTCCATGGACTGATTTGAATAAGAGATTGGAATATGAGAAGGAGAGGCCTGAATAGAAAGATGAGTAATACCAGTGGCGTAACTACCGGGGGAGCAGGGGGTGCTGCCAGGGCCCGCACCCCCTCAGGGCCCCCGGTAGATGACGCGCCAATGAAGTTTTTTACTAATTGCGGCTATACGGAGGGGGCAGGGGCCTGGCTAACCCACACAGGGTGTAACTTCACAGCAAATACATTTTTTCCCAGACCCCATCTACACCATATGCGTACAATGCCCCCATTCTTGCACGTCATGCAGTGTGATCTTCAAGACTACCCTTTGCTTTCCTATCTTTATGCAGTGAATGTACGTATACCTAATATTTTGAGTACAAGCTATTACAACACACAATAATATTTAACATAATAACCACTGGGTCTTTAAGTAAACCAGACCTGGAGACATCAGGCATCTATATATGTAGACTAAAACAATGTATCTATGCTTTAAACATTACATACTTGGTAGGGAACTGATCCACATCTCGGGAGAACTGAAAAAGTCAGCAGGGCCTGATGTTGGGGGCACTTCCATCTCCTGAGGCTCAGTCTTTGGCCATGTTTGCTCAGGGGTGCAGCTGCCTGTACTAGATGATCCCATGGGTGAGTCTGCTGCAAAATATAAAATCATAGTTAAGCCATTAGCTATTTTTCACACGGAAACTTAATTTTTTTAAATTAGGCTTAACAAAATGCCAGTAAGGCCTGCTGAAGGGCCAATGTTAACTTAGACGTCAGAATCATTCTGTGAAGCAGAACCAGCAATTATTTATTTTTGTACACTGACCAGGAGAATCTTTGCACATAAAATGGTTTCCCGCCTGTATTCTTTCCCATTTGTTTTTATTGGAAATACTCTGCATATGGCAGATATTGTTGCTGACAGTAAACTCATATCCAATTGCAGATCCAGTTCCAAACAGATTAAATTCAAATTCACCAGTTTGCAGGATGATACAGCTACAGATATAGACTTGCGCACACAGACATACAAACTAATGTATGTTGACACACAAATGTGGATTCATATTCAAACATGTTGACTCATGCAGACACTTAGCTATACAATACATCAAATATGGACACATGTTCTGCAGGTTGTATAGTCGTTCCTTATTGATTGGCTATCCTTCTGGGATTGTGCAGCCATATACTGTGTTTGCCGGATTGTTATTTATAGATGACTTCTTCAAGTGAATGCTATGACATAGTGGGGCTCATTTATAAACAAATTTGCACATGGGAAGTAACCCATAGCAACCAGTGTGTTTTTTTAGCCAGCTGCAGGTTGAACAATGAAAGCATACATTTGATTGATTGCCAGGTGCAATTTTGCCCAGTGTTTATAAATGAGCCCCTGTGGCTCCATCCTAAAACATATAGAGACAGCGTAGCTGCCATCCGGTTGGCGCTGAAATGGCTGACCTAAGTAAAAAGAATGAATTGTATCATTATGTCATAGCAACAGGATTACCTAAGGCAAACCCAGAAAATAGCACAAGTAACTTCATTCCAGAACCTTGGCAGACAGGTTGGTCAACATTATTATATTCTCAAAGAATGTGATCTCACATTCCTAGATTTAAATTGGTAGGCCCCATGTCAGTATCAGTAAAGCAGCAAAGCAGAAACTGAGGGCACAAACTTTCAGGGACAACACCCTTTGAAAGCATTGTGCTTCGAAGAAATGCGTTCCCGGAAGTGTAACCTTCGGTTTCTGCTTTGCAATAAAAACAGTAAGGTTATGGCCTGCTACAGCTGTGTGCCTTTTCCCTATATTTGTGGTGGATGTTAGCCTGGAGCAAGGTGGCCAATAGCAAATCAAGTTTAAAGTGGGGGTTCACCTTCATAATAAATTTGTATGAGTTTTTCTCTTTACTAAATAAACATCTTATCAATATACATGCATTACTGGCTCAGGAGATATAAACTCGCAAACATCCATCGCACCACAATAAGACTTTTCAAAGGTTTTTCCAATCCCCTTCTTTATCCTCCTGTGCACCTTTCATCACACCTAGTTTGGGCACTGCCTACTTGAAGGTGAACCACCCCTTAGAATTAGTTCTATGGAAAATACAGTTTGCTTTCTTATACTGAGAATAAGAATTCCGTATGTTTTCTCCCTTTATTTGTGGTTGATATTGGCCCAGAGCAGCCTGGGATTGAGGAGCACCGCTGTCAGTAAAGTAGGTGGTTTTGGAAAGTTTGATTGTATTCAAGTTTAGAAACAAAATCATACAAACCACTGATATTCAGGCAGTTAAAGGGCTCCTGGATTGGTACATGATTCTGGGACTTATTTAAATCACTCTCTTCAAATTCATCATCATCCCATGGTGCAGATCCTGCAGAACCTAGAAAAGTATAAATATATATCAATTACAGAGAAAGCATTTGATATATATATATATATATATATATATATATATATATATATATATATATATATATATATTCTAGAAATTTCTCTCTCTCTCTCTCGTGTCCGTGGAAAACCATCCCGGCAAAGTAGAGATCTACTTCTTATTAAATCACGGGACTTTACAATGAAATATTGGACAGGCAGATGTCTGGATACTTTCGTCCATATAGTATATTTGTCTTCATTTATAACACTGCTGCTGATTTCAGGCACATGTTAAATATTTAATAACCTTCACCACATTGTACTCAACATTACAACAAGCTCTTAGCTTCAAGTTTGTTAGATATTCCATAGTTACAGATTGACTTTTTTGGAATCTTCACAGAAAGGCAATTGGCCTAAGGATTAGGGTAGAAATTATATTGAAGATCGTAACTCACAATGTAAACCCCCAATTGATTTTGTTATGTCTGCATATTGCTACGCAATATGTTGGCACTATATAAATACATGTTAATAATATTGTGCTTTCGTCTACAATTCCTTTTTTATTGTATGTAGCCAGATTCTATTCAGCATACTTTGTGCATGTCCATTGATGTTTTCTACAAAGGTAAGACTCCATGCTATATTACTATTTTTTAAACATGGATTATCTATGTTTCATCACCTTCAGACGAGTACAGTTTTTATATACATTAGGAACATCATTCTTTTTATTTAAACATTAAACATGGCCAGATTGACTACATTTCCGATCATTACACTGGACCATTATGTTTGTTGCTCACCTGGGTTGATGATAGATCCTTGAGACTGGGGGATGTCGCACACCTCATAGATTTTCACTGGGTTCATAGGAACCTCTTTGGTCCCATCATACATAAGTTTAAACTCTCTGCTCTTGTTCAGTGCACAGCGCAGTTGGGCCTTCCATTTGGCTGGGTCTGGTTCATCAGCTCCTTCTTGGTATTTGCTGGTCTCAACAGCCCAGGCCTGAACAAACACATAACTTGTTAACAGCCTGATCTTTGTCAAAATAAAAAAAACTCAGAAGGTCTGTTTAACAGACAATTAAGGCGCAAAGGGAAAGCCACTACATGATGGAAAACAATTCAATTACTATGAAAACAGTATTACGTATGAAGCACTATCATATACTATAGAAAGTCACACTGATAAGGATCCTCTTTGTGAGAGTTTACAATAAAGAGAAGAGAGAGGGAGGCTAAATGGTTCCAATTTCTTGGCATGAAAATGCAATGGAAAATATTGTCAAATAACATTTTTTATACAGGAATCTGACTTTCCAAATCCATCTGGTGATAGAGCTAAGTCAAATTTGCACTAATTTTGGCCATGGCTTATACCTCAAAATTGGTGAACATTTTAAGCAAAAAGAAAAAACCCGAGAGACCAGAAATATGCTTTAGAAAGTGGCTGGAGAAACCTTTTCATGGAGCTTCACATTTTGTAAATTGAAAACACTCGGGTGATGCCATTTCTACTTGGAAATACACATTCTGCTTTAGTAAATAAGCCCCAAACGCTTTCTAAATATTGCTATGCAATACACACTATTTATGGACTGAGTAATTATAGTGCATTTACATTTAATTTATATTTAATTCATCTGCATGTATAAGTAGAACATATAACTGTACAGTTATTGCAATCATAATTACTTACCTTAAATATTGTCTTTTCTTCTTCCTGCTGGGGGCTATGTCTTGTTGCATGTTTCCATGGGATCTGGAACCTTTTTGCCTCTCTGTTCAACCAGACGAGACCAGGGTACATTCCGCTATCCACCTGGGCCACCAGCCATGGTTTTAGCCGAACGCGTCGCGGTTGCAAAGCCATGACCTACAGCAATGCAAAATGACAAATTAATCTCCATTTTTATCCTAAAGGACAAGGAAAGGCTAATTCACTGGTGAGTGTTTTTTCCTCAGCCAATGCCCCTTTTCAGAAATGAATGCACTTGTCAGGGAAAACACTAACAGAGGGTCAATCCACCATTTTACTTAGCTCTCTTGCATCCTCTAAAAAGAGCATCATCATTGGAAAAAAGTAACAAAGCATCACATTGCAATTGTACATGTTATCCTTCTAAGTAAAATGGCAGAGCATTGCTTTTGTAATTTATTTTACCCCACATGCAATTTTTTCGAGAAGCATAGCGAAAAATCCATCTTTCCTTTAAAGAAAACATATGTACACCAAAGACTTACCCTTATATATGTAAAGCAATACTTTTCTAATGTTCATCAGGTGCTACTTTTATAAATATTAAAAAAAAATATTACCATTCATGATTACATTTTTACTTTCTGTTCTGCATGAGGAGGGAAACCTACATTTAACAGGAACAGCCCTGTTTTATAGCCAAGAAAAGCCTATTAATAGGCTTACGCACATTTCTAGTTATCATCTTTGCAAGTTAGCATGCCTGTATTTAGTTCTGTATTTCAGCTTTGTCATCATGCAGATATTTAGAATTCCTGAACATGGAATGACAGAGTCATTAATCAGCATAGTAGCCAACTCATCTACATAATATACAGGAGTATGCAGAGACTATTACGGCTAACCTATCAAACAATATTGAATGAGATCACTGTAGATTCGTTTCTCAGAGGATTGCCATCTGCTACAGAGACCTATTTAAGCATGTTATTTTTTGACTGATTTCCCTGTTCTTTCTAATAATAAAACAGTACTTGATTGGAACTAAGCTGCATAAATCCTGCAGTGTGGTCTGCACCAGCTGGGTCATTTTTAGGAGCCCTCAGTGGCTTTCATATTTTATGTACATTAATACAGGGCTCCATGTTCAAAAGTGTGTTAATTTGAACTGATTATTTTTAATTTTACCCATCTCATTAAGTGTTAATTGCTCAGTACATAATCTGACATGTGACTAACCCCATTTTATACTTACAGGGTATCATCTTTCTATCCAGTTGATCCACATGTCAAACGATAAAACTGTTGCAACTAATAGCCACTAATGAGATACAAAAGGAGAGATGTGCAAAAGCCTAGTGTCCCAGGATCCAGCTATGGAGTATTTTTATCTATTTTATATTTCCGTGACAAAGTTTTAGGGCAGAACTAATGGCTGGATTTCCCTGCATCAACAGATCTTATCCAGTAAGTCCTATGTAATTGCATATGTCTAAACATAATGCAACCGATTTTAAATTATGAACTATAAACTACATAAAAAATTTGCTACCCAACATGAAACGTTGTCAGAAGGGGACACTTCATGTCGTGTTTCCTTCCAACAAGAGACAATTGCTTCTAATTCAATACACTGTCGGATGCAGACACATCAAACCACCCAAATAGATTTTATTACATTTTTCATTACATTATAAAATTTGTAAAATACGGTGCTGTGTTAGGAGAAGATTTTAACAATCTCTTATTTAATGAGAGATAAAGGAAGGACCATTTTATTACAACTTATCTCAGGACTTTCCTTAAAGGGGAATTATTGCGAAGATTTAAATTTAATATAAGCTTCGTCATAATGAAATAAGACATTTTCTAAATACCATCAATTAAATATTCTGCATCGTTTCTGAAATAATCAAGTTTATCTTCACTATTCTTCTCTCAGAATCTGTTACTCTTCATTCTCTCTACATGCAGCAGTTGGGTATCAGATATTCAGGTTGATTCCTTTCCTAGCAGATGTATTAGAGCTCATTCAGATAACTGATTCCAGTACAAACAAAATCTAACAAAATAACTGACTTTTGCACAAATTTTGCATGTAGAGAGACATGATGTCTGGTGATTTTAATAGAATGCACTCTAATACATCTTCTAGGCAAAAGGAGCCCCCCTATAAGATATATTGGATCTAACTGTCAGTAATTATCTGACATCCAACTCCTGCATGAGAGAGGAATAGTGAAGATAAACTTGATTATTTCAGAAGCGGTACAGAATTTTTGATTGATTGTATTTAGAAAGTTTCTTATTTCAGTATGCTGAAGCTTATATTAAATTTTAATTTTCGCTATAGTTCCCCTTTAATTGTATATCGATGATACTTCAACTGTAGTGTAATCTGCAGAGGGATATAACACAATGTTGTACATTCCAGTAGAACAGAATATGTATCTCAAAATGAACAGAAACTTCACGTAACAGTACAAATTGTTACTAAATATAGAATTACATAACATGCTAATGATGGAAATCCTTTAACATTAAGCTACTAATAGCGTCACACCTATTTAAAGACACCAGCTGCATGAAATTACTGTTGATACACGCAGGGCATTTCCCTGACTCTACACAACCAGTTGTTGTCAACAAACTGTAGGAAAAACTATATTACCTTAGAGAACCTGCAGCTCTACAAAGCAACAAGCAGTTATGTGTTAATTGGTTCAAAGGGAATATGCTATACACATGAAGCCTTTTTTTTTTTTTTTTTTGAAAGGGGTTGTTCAGTTTTAAATTAACATTTAGTAAGATGTAGAGAGTAATATTCTGAGACATTTTGCAATTGGTTTCACTTTTTATTATTTGTGGCTTTTGAGTTATTTAGATTTTTATTCAGCAGCTCTCTAATTTACAATTGCAGCAATCTGATTGCTAACATGCAAATTACCCTAACAACCATGCATTGCTGCAATATGAATAGGGCCTGAATAGAAAGAGGAATAATAAAAAGTAGCAGTAACAATATTTGTAGCCTTACAGCGCATTTATTATTTAGGTGGGTCAGTGACTCCCATTTGACAACTAGAAAGAGTCAGAAGAAGAAGGCAAACAATTCAAAATGACAAAAACTATAAAAAAAAAATAATAATGAAGACCAATTGAAAAGTTGCTTAGAATTGGCCATTCAATAACATAATAAAATTAACTTACAGGTGAACCACCCCTTTGATGCAAAACGGCAATGATAAAATCAATTATTTTACAAAATGAAATGCTCAAAGCAAATTAGTGTCATAATCATCTATCTTTATTGCATAAACTAACTTTGTGATGGCAGAAATTGTACTACTTACTAAATACACAAGGAAAACAATACTTCAATAAAATAAAGAGTGAGGAATCAGTGTCTTTGTTTTAATTCCTACAGCACCGTTCATTCCAGTGTCCTGATACGAGGGGTGTACAGAAACATAACATGCCACTCAGCAACACATATTTAAAGCAACACATATTTAAAGACGTACAGGGAAACCTCAATTTTAGGTTTTCCTGCATTTTACACTGTTTTTGTGGTCCCAACAATATATAATGTACAATATAATGCACAATATAATTGCATTTCCATGATTTTACATTTTCCAACATTTTACACAATTTATTCTGGTCCCCCGAAAAAACTTGTGGAGTGGAGGTGCTACTGTAGAACATACTCCTCCTAGCTATTGCAAATTTCGAGCAGTCCCTCAGTAAGCTATAGATGAAGGAAAGGGTTGCTTAAAACAGGAATATATTGCTAAAGCACATTTTGGAAGGTTGTGCCCTATGCCCCATTTTAAAGAATCCTTTATCATGCACTGGTACAGAGACAAGCTACCTTTTAAAAGAGAAACAAACCCCTTATTAAAAAAAAAAACCCTACCTCCTACCCCACATAGACCCCCCTCCCTTCTCCCCCCATCCTAGCTGTAACCCCAGGTATATGCCCCTAACTTTTTACTTACCCCCTTGGTGCAGATTCAGGGATCAGAGTTCACGGCAGCCATCTTCCAGGTCTTCGTGCCTTCTTCTGGCGCTTCTGCAATTTCCGTAAATTTCAGCACATGTGCAGTTGTCGCAAACTGGGAAAGGGCTCCAACTGCGCATGCGCCACTACGCCAGTCTCATTGTCAGAATACTGAAGACCCGAAAGATGGCTGCTGTAAACTCTGGTGCCTGAATCTGCACGAGGGGTAAGTAAAAAGTTAGGGGCAATTGCCCACGGTAGGGGAGGAGGGAGGTGGGATAAATAGATAGGCTGTGCAAAATAAAAAATGTTTCTAATATAGTTAGTTAGCCAAATATGTAATGTATAAAGGCTGGAGTGACTGGATGTCTAAATTTTTATTTGCGTGATGCAACGTTTCGGGGTGATCCCCTTTGTCATGTTTGACAAAGGGGATCACCCTGAAACGTTGCATCACGAAAGTAAAAATCTAGCAAGGGTTATCCCTGCTTGCAACTAAAGACCTGTGTGCCGGTGGAATTATTCGTGCTGGAAGTTTGTGGGTTTCCGAAGCCCTCTCTGCCGGGCACCAGGCAATACACGTTTTGGAGAGCCAGGGTGTGCAAGCTGGTAACTATATTTGTGTCTGTGACTGGATGTCTAACATAAAAGCCAGAACTTTACTCTCTGTTTTTCAGCTCTCTTGGTTTCCAGGAAATGGTTACCAGGAGGTAACCAATCAGAGACTTGAGAGGGGGGCTGCATGGGTTATAACTGTTTGCTTTTAAATCTGAACCGAATGCGGAGGATCAATTGCAAACTCACTGAACAGTTATGTTCCATGTGGCCCCCCTTCAAGTCACTGACTAACTCAGAGTTAGAGAGCTGAAAAGCAGGAAGTTGTGTTCTGGTTATTATATTACACATCCAGTCACTCCAGCCTTTATACATTACAATTTTGGCTAACTATATTAGAATTTTTTTTTCTGTTTATCCAGTTTTTATTTTTACACTGAACTGTTCCTTTAAAAGTATAGATGCTCCCAATGTTTTCAACCCCTGCTTTCTGAATATCTAGCAAATACATTTTCACCCCAAATCTCAACCCAAATGACCTTCAAAATGGGATTTTGTTTTGGGTATATCTAGGAGAATAACTAGGGATTCTCTCCAAATCCTACCGAGGGGGGGGGCAGCCCCACATTTTAGGAACCACTCTAGGTGATGTAGTATTGTTATTTCCATGATGAATGCAACTGCTTATGTCCCATTTTTTCTTAAAAGGTTTTTATTTTGCATTTTCAAACAATAAACAAACAAATATTGTATTAGGCATGGTTCCATCTTATTGTAAATATAACACACAGTATATCAGCATTTGAAATATTTGAATCCTGTACATTTGTATATACTTTGACTCAGGTATAATTCTGGATCTATTGCCTTAGGGGTTATCAGGTTGGGTAGTGTCGTTTTATCCTGAATATAGTTGAGAACCTGAGACCAGAAGGCTTGGATTCGGGGGCATGACCAGATGAGGTGTAGGTAAGACACCTCTGAGGCCCTACACTTAGGACACTGTGGTGAGTCGAGTTCATACGAAACAGCCTATTTGGAGTTAAGTGGAGTCTATGAGGGATCAGTTGCCTCCTCCCAGTCCCCATCCTCCAACCCTGGGATGTCTCTGCTCCAGGATGCACCTGCTGCGTTAAATGGAGGCTTAATATTAGCTAGGAGAAGCGAGTACAGCCTGGTAACAAATTTCTTGGTGGTAGGGGCTCTCAGGGCTAATTTTATCTTAGATGTTGTAAGGTTCATAGCGTTCCCTTGAAATTGAGCAATGGTGGCCTGTCTAAGCTGGAAATAGGAGAACCAGGGGAGAGATTCCTGGGTTTGGACATGTTTAATTTCAGTCCTGTGGCGTATCACTCCAACCTTAACCAAGTCCCCTAGTGTATGTAGGCCCCATTGTGGCCATATTTTGTACTCTGCTATATGTTGCAGATGTGGGAGGAAGGAATTTCCCCATAGGGGTAGATGAGGCGACAAGAGGGGTAGTGCTAGATTGCAAACTTTAAGTGCTGCCACCCACGCTTTCTATGGAGTGATTATAACTGGGTGGGTTGCGTAAAAATCGGGGGATTTGCGAAATAGGATACATGAGAGTGACTCTATAGAGCTTGCCAAAGTGGCCTGTAGTGGGAAATTCAGATTATATGGATCTGGATTAAGCCACCAATGTATATAGTAAATCTGGGCTGCCAGTGAGTAAAAGTACCAATGTGGGAGGCCCAATCCCCCTTTGCTAACAGGAGCCCGCAGTTTGGCTCTAGCAAACCTGGGGGGCTTGTTAGCCCAGAGAAACGCTGTTTGGGCCATATCAATAGAGTTAAAGAAGGAACGGGGGATGGGAACAGGGGAATTGTGGAATATATAAAGGAACTTGGGGAGAAATATCATTTTTAGAAGATTGATCCTGCCCCAGATGGAAATGGGCAGATTAGCCCATACTTTCAGTTTGTCTTTCATAATGGAGAGGATTGGCTCAAGATTAGAAGGTATAAAGGCGTCTACATTCCTATGTACCACAATGCCAAGGTATTTGAGTCCACCCAGACCAGAGGGGTGGGAGGGAATAAGTCGGGGTCGATGTTGTATCGATAGAGAGTATGCTTGATTTTTCCCAACTGATTTTTAGCGCTGAAAATTGTCCAAAGTGATCCACTATACTCAGGACCGCCTGAAGGGTGTCACCTGGGTTATCCAGATACAACAGTATGTCGTCCGCATAGAGAGAGATGCGTTCTTACACTCTCCCCAGGCGGTTTATGTCCCATTTTTTGTGAAAATATAAAATGTCAAGAACTACTTAAAGCATCCTGGGCATTTCCTTTAAGGGGATGCGTTATAGCTGCAAAATTAAAGCTAAGCTCAGTGCCTGCTGGTTTTAAAAAAAGAAAATATATCAGCAGGGTGTCAGCAGTTTGTTTGTTTGTTGCAACTGTTTCAGATACACTGAATAACTGCATGATCTGCAAACCAGAGACTCTTTATTTTCCATAGCATATCTCAAAACTTCACGATTACTGCTACCTGTAACCAGGGCCGCCATTAGAAATCACGGGCCCATCCCAGATCACGCCCACTCCACACCACAGTTAAAACACCACACAGACATCAGCACTAAAAAAGGTAAACCCCCCCCCCCACACAAGTTATAAAAAGCGATTGATCGTCAGGGGCCTCATATAAGTTAAAAATAACTGTGGCACCAGAGCCCCCATAAAAGTTTTTTTTTTTTTTTTTTTCTAAATTGGTGGTCAGGGCCCCCCTACAAGTTAAACAAGTAATTGGTGACCAGGGCCCCCTTTTAAGTTAAAAAAAATTGGTGCCAGGGCACCCTGCTTGGCGACTTCGGGTCTTTTCGCCGCTTTCGGGACTTCAGCCATTCGGCTTTTCGGCGGTGTTCCTGGGAAACTGCTATGAATCCAACTGTTTAACTCGTCTGGACTCAAATTCAAAATAGGACCTGGCATTTGGCGTACACAAAGAGCTCAAACAACCACACACACAGCAGGCCCAATAGCACTGGACTATGGCAGTTTATAATAGTAACCCTGCTGGCAACTGTAAATGACCAAATTGCCAGTTTGGGCCTGAATTACATCCATTCCCACTTTCAGCCTACTTACTGCCTTGAGGAATCCTTCCTAGAGCTCTTGCTCTATAAATGCCCAGAGAATTGTAGTTTAGCAACTTTTCAATTGACACAAAAGCCCGGACATGACAAATTCCCACACAAACGTGTCACATACCTGACTAAAAGCTAACACCTGTGAGAAAAGTTCCCAAAAATACGTAAAAACTATCAAACGATTATTTATAAAAGCGTTTGCCTTGCTTTGTTCTTAAGTTAGAGGGCATTTTAGGCCTTCCCTCTTATAAAGCAGGGGATAAAGGGGTAAACACGAAAACCCGGGAACACTTCGCTTTCTGAAACGTATTCAATAATAAATAACAAAAGCGCGGCATTCTTCTTCGTGCACACGTGACCGCTACAAACACTCGTTCAGCAAGACTGCGAAAGTGACTATGCGCTGGATGCCGAGCGCAAAAAAGGGTTAAAGTGTAGCCTCTGTATTCCTGTCTGGCAGTTACATAAATGGAGCCCTCCCCATCTCCCCCTGCCTGTGGTTATTCAATGCACAGAACAAGAGCTCCACATTCTACAGTAACACAATGTTCATAAGCAAAGCTTCTCAATTCTTCTTCTCAAGTCTTTTCTCCGGGTCTCGCCTCCTCAGCTCCAGCAGCCACCTATTGAAGAAGCCAAATGGCCTCGTATCTGTGATTGGCCGCTTTGGGACTTTCTGACTTTAAGTTTCCTCATGTTATCGCTGAGAATATTTTTACGCCAGAATATTCGCAGCGACTAAGTTTACTAAACAGCGATGCGCTCAGAAGTCATTACGATCACTTGCAGTAACTACGTTAATGAACCAGCTTACGTTAGCGGTAATTTTAGTGAGTTGCGAATTTTCTGGCGAAAAATTAAGTTTTTGCGAATATTTATGCTATAAAATAGTCTTGTTTTATGGCGGTTATTATGGCAATTTTTACTGTGACATTTATGGCCAGAAATGCATCTTCAAAACTCTATTGACTGATGATTATACCATCCAACAACATTACCAGAGTGCGACAATCAAACGTGCACTAACTGGCGAACAATTATTCTTGCGCAAGAAAATTTGCAAATTTATATTTACCGCAGGTTAGTAAACTGGCGATAACATATTTGGCGAAAATTCTGTCTATATATTGTGCGAATATTTTTAACGCACTTTAGTAAATGGACCCCTTTGGATCTTTTCACCACTTTTGGGACTTCGGGACCTCAGCCATTCGGCTTTTCGGGGCGGAAGAGGCTGCAGGGCTTCAGGGCAGTCAAGGGGGGCCCGGCAATTTAGAAAAGTACAGCACAGCTCTTCAGGCCCGGGCCTGGTACAGGAGTACCCCCTGTGCCCCCCTGATGGTGGCCCTGCCTGTAACACAAATGTATTTTTCTCTATAATAGCCACTGAGAGTGCCCCTGTATGTCTTTCCAGTTAGACTGCAAACATCCCTTGAGCGGTGTTGTATAAACACAAGACACATCCTTATACTCAGTTCAGTGAAAGAACCGAATAAAAGTGACTGTAAATGCATCACATATTTTACACACAAGACTATTCGCCCTCCAGTAGATTTTAGAGACTAAAATCTCATTGTTGTGAAGGTGTTGGTGATAATAGGAATGTTGCTTAGCCAGGACACATTTTTCCATCTCTTAGAACCTGAACGCAATTAGGTGGTGATAATAAATCCAGTAGCACTCTGATAAGCCACTGGCCTGATAAAGGGCTGGTACAGTCTGAAACATCGCTTTGCTAGAGGCACAAATGAATACTTGATTCACTTATCGGAGTGCTGCTGGATTTATTATTACACCGTGATACTTACCTTTGCAGAGAGGAACACAGCTGTGCACCCATCGCTTCAACAATCGTAAGTGTGGCACTATTATTGACTTTTACATGTAGAGTCCTTGTAGATCATTAACTTGGCTGTAGCAAGCAATGCCAGTCAGCATCTTTAAGGGCAAATAAGACCTTGAGCTGTATTAAAAGGGGCATAGATTCACAGGAGGAGGGGGTCATTCTTCCACAATATAGAGCACTGGTAAGGCCCCATCTAGAATATGCCGTACAGTTTTGGTCTCCATCACTCAAACAGGACATTATTGTATTAGAGAGGGTACAGAGAAGGGCAACTAAGCTGGTAAAAGGTATGGAAAATCTTAGCTATGAGGAAAGACTGGACAAATTGGGCTTGTTCACGCTGGAGAAGAGGCGCTTACGTGGTGATATGATAACTATGTATAAATATATAAGGGGATCATATAATAATCTCTCTAATGCTTTATTTACCAGTAGGTCTTTCCAGCTGACACAAGGTCACCCATTCCAATTAGAAGAAAAGAGGTTCAGCCTAAATATTCAGAAGGTATTTTTTTACAATGAGAGCTGTGAAGATATGGAATTCTCTCCCTGAATCAGTCATACAGGCTGATACATTAGATAGCTTTAAGAAGGGGTTGGATGTCTTTTTAGCAATTGAGGGAATACAGGGTTATGCAAGATAGCTCATAGTACAAGTTGATCCAGGGACTAGTCATTGCCATTTTAGAGTCAGGAAGGAATTTTTTCCCCCTGAGGCAAATTGGTGAGCCTTTAGATGTTTGTTTGTTTTTTTTGCCTTCCTCTGGATCAACTGGCAGTTAGGCAGGTTAAAAAAAGTTAAAAGGTTGAACTTGATGGACGTGTGTCTTTTTTCAACCTAACTTACTATGTACTATGTGTATACTGCAATTACGTGGTGATGTTCATTGGACTATACAATATTTGTAATAAAAAATAAGAATAAAATAAGTTCATGCTGCATCCTTACATAAGATGTGTATCCCACTATGTATGCTTAAATTTTAAAGTGCATTACCCAGACTACAATACATTCATATCAGCGTTCACCACATGAATGTATACAAACACATTGAATCTGTCTGCAGAGTGACAGCTGTCAAGATGTAAACATTGAGATGTACAGTACATTATTATAGGGCACTATAACTCAAACCTGACTCCTACCTCAAGGACAGCATGGGTTTGTTTAATAGATTCTATATTATTTACTATGTTAATGTTCCAGCCCTTGTTTGGAATTTAAAGTAAATTTAAATTGTTGTCTTGGTCACTTATATTAACACCAAGGATCTGTCTTGTATGCCAGGGACACGGGTGACTCGGACTTTGGACAAGGAAATGTTTAAAAAGAAATACATAGTATAAGAATCACTTTGGTTTCTGGGGCTACTGAACAAAGGATGAACATACATAAAATAAAAAAAAGCTAGGCGCTAAGTACTTCTTGTACTTCGAAGTACTGCTCTGCACAACATATAGGTGTCTCTTGCATGGTACCAGTGCCGAAAACTTTCAGGAACCTCTGGCTAAACAAAAACAGTTTCCAATAAGGCATGCTAAAGGGAAACGTGTGGGTGGATAGCTTTCGGTTCAGCCCTGTATGATGTATTTTTTTATACATTACCTTGTTATTCATTCTAGGGAGGTTTCAGTGAAATAAAATAAAGAAATGATCATATACTCAGTAAGAGAAGCCTACAAGGAGTGATGAGGGAGGCTGTAGGTGAGTGCAAACAGCAGCAAACCCTCCCAACAAGCAGCTCCCAGACCTTTCCAAGCAGGAAACACACAGCCTCCCACACACACACACTCCCTTCTGTAACTCACCTCTGCCTGGGGCTCTGCAAGTTTTCTCTAGAGTCCTCTGTGTCCGAGTGTAAAGTGCCAATATTCCCAAAGTGTGGGGAGGATCAGGAACACAGTCTCCCCCTCACTCTTCCTCCTCCCACTGACTCCCGGCTTGATTGTCTCTCCTTGTCCGCCTGCCTGCCTGCCTGCCTGCCTCAGGTATTTGATGATGTCATGCAGGCTCAAAGCTACTGACACACCTTGTGCTCTGTGCTGCCACCTACCCTCCTGCTTTAGGTAGTGCATCATGAATCAGCGCCTTGGGAACGAAGAGGGAAAATCCAGCTGACTGTATTGCTCCAGTGTACATGAGCCATAAATATGTAAACATGTTTAGTATATGAAACTGAATATCGGAATCAGAAGTTTGGTTTTCGATTATGTGTTAAGGTTTGTGGCCTTTACACCTTACTATGCATATATGAGTGTTGATAGATACAATAGACAGACAGACAGAAATTTAGATTTATTGATTGATTTAGAGTTTGTTAGAATTTTTAAAAGAGGAAAATGTTACTGTTTTGTACTCAGGACTACCAACAGGTATCACAGAACCCCATACATACTTTGCATTCACAGGGCCCTCCCACCCGGGCCCTCCCACCCCGTTGGCCCAGGTCCACTTCCAGATCTGCTCCCAGATCCACAGGCTTCTTCCTGCCACAACTAGTGTCGGACTGGGACACCAAGGGCCCACCCAAAAACCCTAGATCAGGGGCCCACTCTCAGTACTATTATAATTCCTCTCCTCACGCAACCTCTATTCTGCTAGTCTCTTTTCTTTACATGATATAATCTATGATTCAATCTATTTAGTCTCTTTGTTCTGATACAAATAGGTAATGGCCATGAAAAACGCCAAATGTTTTCAAGCAGGAGGGCCCACTGACACCTGGGCCCAGTTTTCCTGGTATCCCTGTGGGCCAGTCTGACACTGACCACAACCTTCCTTTTTCTGGCGGTCGTGGCAAAAGCATAGTACACATTGACGCAAACGTTCACACGTGCAGCGGCGCACCAGGGTGGGCTGGAGGGGTCCCTGGGACAGCCGCAACGGTGGGCCCCGAGCCCCCCGGTCCAACCCTGGCTCAGGTTGAGCTTTTCCTTCAACTCTCCCAGCCTGCGACCTTCCATTGACGGCTTCTAACAGTGGCAGACTCTATAGCTGATCCCATGCTTGATGTAGGCCCAGACTGGCACTCAATGGATACTGGCAAATGCCAGAGGGGCGGCTGTAAGATGGCATAGACAGTCACTATTTATTAGACTGGTGGTGGGGGGCTGTTTGAACCCCGGTGTACCTAAAATGTCAGGGCCTATTTTGAATCCCAGTCCAGGCCTGGCTTGATGTCATGCACCGGCCTCTTGGTATCACAACCCATCCCCTTGACTTACACCTCCACCCCCTTGAAGAATTGCACCAGCCAGGCATGTTGGGTTTTCATTAAGGCTTGGAGAGGTTAAGCCTGCCCAAACCACTCTGACACCTGAAATAATAAAAAAAAAAGAGAGAGAAAAACACATTTTAAAAAATCTGGGATAATATTTTCTTGTGCTGCATCAAGTGCATGCATCTTCTGGGCAAAGTGAACTTTTGAACTCCCTCTAGCCATTAACTGCATGGCTTAAATTTTGAGGGCAAGATAAGCAGCGTGGGTGTATGTAAGTCTGACAGAAGATGCTTTGACTGCAGCTACGGTCCACACAAGGAGTAAGAAACACATAAGAGTAGGTTATGGGGGATATTGGTGGATTATGAAATAGAGATGAAACAGGGCAAACAGAAGGAAGGAAATGGGATCAGAGAGGGTTACAGATAATAGAGTAGAAGTGAATGGGTGGTGTGGGAAGGCAGATAAAAAACAGGGTGCTTGATACATAGGCAAATGCAGGGCTGCTATGGAGGGGAGCCTGTGGAGATAGGGGTGCCTGAGAAAACCCAAATGGAGGGAGAACTAAATAGGCAACTTCAGAAGTTCCATCCAGAGCTTTTTATCAAAGGTCAAGTTATTTTTTCCATTTTTTTTTTAAAAAAACTTAATTTTTCAACATTTATTATACCCCAAACCTTGATAGCTTGAACCTGGAAATACACCATCTAAAACCTGTTGAGGTCATGTAGAAGTCAAGTTCCTTGAACCATTTGAAGATATTTGTAGCCTTCATGATATTTGAGTTTTTTCGTTGGGTTTAGTTTCAAAACGCACTCAATTCAAGCAATTTGAGCTTTTTTCAGTCGAAAACTGAATCAATTTTGAACCATTCAAGTTTTTTTCTCCCGAAAACTCGATCAATTAAAATGTTTGAGTTTCTCACCTCAAATTCACTAATTTGAGTTTTTTGCATTCAAGTTTTTTCTTAAAGGAACAGTTCAGTGTAAAAATAAAAACTGGGTAAATAGATAGGCTGTGTAAAATAAAAAATGTTTGTAATATAGTTAGTAAATCTGTAATGAGTGAACAGAACACAATGTCCTGCTTTTCAGCTCTCTAACTCTAAGTTAGTCAGTGACTTTAAAGGAGAACTAAAGCCTAACTAAAGAATTAGGCTAGAAATGTTGTACATTATGTTTTGAGCTTTGTACCAGCCCAAGGCAACCACAGCCCTATAGAGTTAAAGATCTGTGACTCCAAAGATGCCCCCAGTAACTCCCCATCTTCTTTTCTGCTGATTCACTGCACATGCTCTGTGCTGCTGTTACTTACTGAGCTTAGGGACCAACTCACAATACACTGTATAAATATACTGCATTTTAACCAATTAAATTTTTAGGGTTTATTCTCCTTTAAGAAACCCAGAATCATTACAGGATTGCCAGCAGGGCCGTAACTAGGGGTAGGCAGAATAAGGACATGCCTAGTGTGTAAAAGCTAGGTGGCGACAGGCATGTACCTTCTCTGTCGCCTACCCAATGTCCGGTCCCCTCTATCCGAAATGATCTTTGGGAAAAAGCTATTTTTAACTTGCATGTGTGTGCAAGTAACCTTTCTTTTTACTTTATAGTCATCTCTCTGTTTCTCAACTGAATTTAATAGATAAGATAAGGCAGAATTGTGTTTAAAGATATGCAGTACTGACCAGTTGTTACTAATCAAACTTTGGTGAGGCACACCATCTGCTATTTACTTGAGGTACACAGACACCATGGTTCATGTGGACATATTTTTTTTACAAAAGCAATCTGAGGTCTCAAAGTACGCATAAAAAGAACATTGAGAATTATTGCACACCATGGGAATGAAAATGTCAATGAGTTGGAATTGCTTTGCACCAGTCATTGTTGCCTGCACATGCCCATGTTTTGTGCAATAATCTCAGGTGTTTGGCAGCCATTTTGATCAAGACTCCTTGAATCATATAACCATTTGGTACTACATCAAACCTATTTTGAGCTATGTCCACGCCAATTGACTTTATAACATGTTTTCATATCTGCGACTTACCGTAAGTCCTTTGCTTTAAAAGCACATTATCACTAGGGAAAAAAACAATTGCTTTCGAATTGCAAAGGTATTTAGTCTGGCATGTTTACCAAGTCACTGGGTCTCTCTATGGAGTTCCACCATATTCTACTTTATTAGACCTACCTTGTTGCCTGTCTCAAACGTGCTTATGTCTGAAGCATAGTAAAAAACAAATTTCACAGAAATAATACTTTGCATAAATGGCAGGGTTTATTTTTACAATAAAATGTAAACATTGTAATACCACATTTGTAGTTCCATCAAGTCATGGAATAGTGTTCAAAAATGACTATGAATACGATGTCCAACTTTTTAAAATAAATTTAGGTTTTTTTTGTAGTCTCTTTAAAATATCCTTATCAATCACTTTGTTGTCTGATTCCTTTTAAAGAAGAAGTGTTAGTGGCCAGGCCCACTAGACAATGGATTAGCCTTTCTTATAGAATAGTTTCTCGCAAATGATTTAATAACATTTGTAAGTATTTACATATGTTAACAATCTCCATGTTGGGCTATGTTTCTTTGTAGAAAACCTCTTCACACATATAATAGCCCTTGGAGATATAAAAAACACTTCATGTTTAATCCTCTCTAGGCAGAGTAGTAGGAGTGATTGTTTTATCTAGTCTCTTGTTATATATTTGTTGCATACAAAAAGAACCTTCTCATAGATGCAGCTTGTCAAGTAACATGCTCTGGGCTGGTAAATGCTAAAAATACTAAAATGTCAAAAAAGCAAAAAATGAATTCATGAAGGATGAATTTAGAGCATTTTCATTTGTCAGTGCTGGGACTAATAGCATTGACACCAAGACTAAAATCTAGCATTTATATGTGACATTATGACATTCTGCGGCTTTCAGAAATATGTATATGAAATGTGTTTATCTCTGAGTTGTAAATACATTTAAAACTGGAGCAACTGGTAGAAGCTTTTTACTTCTGTACCACTCTATCAATGCTTTACAGCACAGCAAGTGGCCATGAAGTGCCATGAATAGGAGGAGCCCAACAGTCATTAACTTCCCCCAGCTTCTGGGAAACAGATCATGCAATTGCTGTTAAAGGAGAAGGAAAGGTTAAAACTAAGTAAGCCTTATCAGAAAGGTTCATCTAAATATACCAGTAAACCCCCAAAGTAATGTTGCTCTGAGTCCCCTGTCAAAAGAATCACTGCCTTTCTTTCCTTCTATTGTGTACACATGGGCTTCTGTATCAGACTTCCTGCCTTCAGCTTAACCTCATTGCCCTGGGCAAGAGCATGCTCAGTTTGCTCCTCTCCCCCCACCCCTCCCTTCTCTACTGTAATCTGAGCCCAGTGCAGGGAGAGACTCAGGCAGGAAGTGATGTCACACCACATTAATACTGCAGCTCCTATTCTAAAGAAACAGAGAGTTTCTAGAGCTTTTTACTCAGGTATGGTAAAATATTCTAAAGAATAAATATAGCATTCTAGCTTGCACTACTGCAGCTAATCTATTGGCAATAAAATGCCTCCGTAGCTTTCCTTCTCCTTTAAGTAAAAAAAAGTATTTTCAACTTATTTTTGATATATGATAATTGTTACATTTTATTTTGATATTTAATGACATGTCTAAGGTGTTTAAGGTTGCTCATCCGTTGTATTGTTTTCATTTAATCTCATCTTTTGGTAATAACATTAAGCCCACTATAATGTGGTTTAAATAAATCTACTGCATCCATGCTTTTTGAGAAAATCTGAATGTCTAGGTTGTCAGTGCGCTCATATAAGCGGGTCTACAGTCATAAAGTTTCTTATTAATCGATGTTGTAGTTTCCTTATCACTACTGTTGTTCAGGCAGCAGATGTGTATAAATAAATAGTGTCACGCACAACACCATGTGTTCTGCAGCACTGTCATTACTATGAGTGTCTTTGAAGCCTCACATGAATGACACACAGGGAGATGTCACCTGTGTTAAAAAAAATTGCTGCAATTGCTGAGAAATCTCCCTGAAAATGCCACCAATTTGGCTTAATCACTAGAAAATTCTAAAGCAGGAATTTCACGCTAATAGTCAGGAACTGGAACCACATGGGCCAGTCTTGCACTCTTTTACAGTTATTTTAGATTAACCAAAGAGCTGAAACTAGAGCCCCTTACAAATAGTTTGGTCTGCTACAGTTTGTAAGAAACCAGTCATTTTTTGTACCACAGCTGTCATTATGAAATTGTCAGCAGACAAAAATGCTAGGATGTAACATTGCCATTTAAATAATTTAGCGTTCTGTTTGGAACTATGGCATTGAATTTCAACCTTTCAGCTGTTATTTACAAAGTACCGGTATGGGACCTGTTATCTAGAATGCTCGGGACCTGCTGTTTTCCAGATAAAGGATCTTCTTGGATTTGGATCTTCATAAGTCTTAGTCTCCTAGAAAATCATGTAAACATTGAATAAACCTTCCAGTAAGGATTAATGATATCTTAGTTTAGATCGAGTACAAGGTATACTTTTATTATTACAGAGAAAAAGTAAATCATTTTGAAACATTTGGATTATTTAGATAAAATGTCTATGGGAGATCATAATTCTGAGCTTTCTGGATAGAAGGGTTCCGGATAAGGGATCCCATATCTGCTGTAAGAAGCCATAGTTTTTAGCACACATCTCTACATTGCATTGTTTGCATCCATTAGGTTGGCAGATATATCAGGTTGGTGAACGTGTGGTTTAAAGGGGTTGTTCACCTTTCAGATAAGTTTTAGTATGATGCAGAGAGGGATATTCTGAGATAATTTGCAATTGGTTTTCATTTTTTATTATTGAAGGTTTTTGAGTTATTTAGCTTTTTATTCAACAGCTCTTCAATTTGCATTTTAAGCAATCTGGTAACTAGGACCCAAATTACCCTAGCAACCATGCATTGATTTTAATAAGAGACAGGAATATGAATAGGAGAGAGTCTAAATAGAAGGATCAGTAATATAAAGTAGCAATAACAATACATTTGTAGCCTTACAGAGCATTTGTTTCTTTAGAAGGGGACGGCGACGCCCGTTTGAAAGCTGGAAAGAATCAGAAGAAAAAGACAAATAACTATAAAACTATGAAAAATAAATAATGAAAACCAATTAAAAAGTTGCTTAGAATTGGTCGTTCTATAACATTCTAAAAGTTCATTTAAAGGTGAACCACCCCTTTAATGGCAGCTGCTGGCTACACTGAGTTGTGCAATAAACTCTGCTGGATTTTCCCTCCTTGTCCCCAAGGCGCTGATTCATGATGCACTACCTAAAATGGGAGTGTAGGTGGCAGCACTGAGCACAAGGTGTGTCAGTAGCTTTGAGCCTGCATGACATCATCAAATACCTGAGGCAGGCAGGCAGGCAGGCAGGCGGACAAGGAGAGACAATCAAGCCGGGAGTCAGTGGGAGGAGGAGTAGTGAGGGGGAGACTGTGTTCCTGATCCTCCCCACACTTTGGGAATATTGGTACTTTACCCTCGGACATAGAGGACTCTAGAGAAAACTTGCAGAGCCCCAGGCAGAGGTGAGTTACAGAAGGGAGTGTGTGTGTGTGTGTGTGGGGGGGAGGCTGTGTGTTTCCTGCTTGGAAAGGTCTGGGAGCAGCTTGTTGGGAGGGTTTGTTGCTGTTTGCACTCACCTACAGCCTCCCTCATTGCTCCTTGTGCTCTGGTTAATGCTCTCAGATTTATTCACAATATTCTATAAAGTACAGATAATTATTATTGGCAGAATCAGTAGCACAGTACAAATGGATGTGAGCTAGATAACTTACACATTGCAGACATTCTAACGAGGAGTAAACAACTGTGATATTTAATAATAAATGGGATATTTTTAGCAACAACAAAAAAAACATGAGAAGATTTCTCTCCCATTTTTAGGCTGCTGTTTTTAATTCAATCTCATTTGGGGGTTATATCGAGTTGATTATCAGCCTTAGGTTTTATTGTCACTGGCGCTTTAATAAAAGTCATGTCATGTGTCTCCATTACAAATGACACTAATGGAGACTCACAGGTATATTGTGTTTTAATTGTATTTGTATGCAGCATTGACTTTTAGTCTTAGAGAATCAAAACCTACAGGGGAGAAGGCCTAATATAATAAATAGCTAATGCAGGGCACATGTTCAGGGTTATCCCTCGCTTTAGCTTCATTACAGCAGATCAGAAAGTGCATGGGATGGAAAACATTTTCCCCACATATGAACAGTCTGTCACTGTATGGGTCATCCAGAAAGTGTAATTTGTAGCACCCTTACATCTCCTTATTTGTTAGTTTACAGGAAGCTGCTTCTGGCCTCCTGTTGTACCCCTGATGTGAAGCACAGCAGGACATTACTAATATTCTAATTAGCAGTGCTAAAGAAACTGGTTCTCATTCAGCCATTTAAAACCAGGACAGGGGTATCAAATATGCCTAATTTTGCAGAGTCATGATGTAGTCAATCCAACGCAGTTTAGCTTGGGTTACAACTCTCTTAAAGGGATACTAACACTAAAAAAATTATTTTGAAAATATTAATATACATTAAAAGTTATCTGTTGGCCATGTTGATAAGTTTTCGCTGATCGTTCTGCTTTTGAAAGTAATGGTCACTTGAAGATCCTAAACCTGACTGTTTTGCCAACCTGACTGTCAGTTAGAGTTTCTAATGCTAACAGAATCCTGCTGCACAAATATGGCAGCCTCTCACAGAGGAAAAGGGTAGTAAGAAAGGTAATGTAAAAGCATCAGGCAAATACGTTTATGGCAGAATTATAAAGTTATGATCGATAATAAAAAGGTTATTTTCTGATGTCAGTATCTCTTTAATCTGCTTCATGCATTTGGGACATCATTTTACAAGGGAGAAAGTGAGCACTGTCATCTTGCTGTAGAAAACCTTTTCCTTTCAAACCCCCCATCTCATTAGGGTAGAGACAGAAAGTGTGGTCATAGGTGTGAAAGTGCTTGTTTCCATTGTAGTGTTTTCTTATCTGTTCTCATGTCTGGAGACATCTGTAATCTGTTGCATAAATAACCAAACCACCCCCACCTCCCCACACACACACCATTCAGTTTCAGGTATATTACTTTCACTGGTAAAAATAGTCCGATATGCAGTGTAAACTGATCGATATTTTAAGGAAAAAGTGCTCTTAATAAATGTCGTCCACAGTTTCTTTTTGTTTTGATGAAAAGAAAGCCTTCAGCTACTACAGTCCTTTTCCAAGATCAGATTTCATGTCCAGTAGGTACAGTTCTCATATGACAAAATATAAAGAACTCTAGACATTTCTCATCTCGTTTCCCTTTAATAATCTTGCTAACTGTAGTGTTCATAAGGCTGTGATCCATGTTCACCAATGCCCATTGTTTTTGGGTCTATACGTATTCAAGTGTACATCATGGGTAAGAAAATGCCCTTTCTTCATGGGGAAGGTGTCTTGGCTTATGTAAAGCAAAAGTTGCTCTTGACATAGAAAATCAGTCAAATCCAGCTATTTTTAAAATTCAAGATATAATGCATTGGACTGTGTTGTTAAATTTTCAGCTTTTCCATTGATGCAGCTTTAGTTCTTCAGTAGGTGCACACCAATCATTTATAAATTAGTGTCTGTTAACCTCTTCAGTGCCAGCAATGGCTATTTGATCTATGCCATATAAATAAACGTGCATAGATCAAAGCGCCAACTGGAAATGTAGGTTCTCTGGGACTGGCACAAGGGTGCTGTGCCAATGAGATGAGCTGAGAAACTTGCCTCAAGTGGCAGTGCCATACAGGTTGTCAGGGGTGGTAAAAATTTGCTCCTCGTAATTTTAAGAGGCAGATTTCCAGTTTTCAAATTGCGCTCTCTGCACTGACATTGAGATCCCCCCTGAACATCCTTCAGCGCTTAAAAGGTGATCGCTGGTGGAAAAGGGGGGCAGAAGGAAAGCCACGGCAAAGGGGGAAAGGATTGCCCCTGGACTGGCACTGTGGTCCTTTCATGTTGGCACATGATTCTAAATATTATAGATTCTAAAGCTGGCAATACATTAATACATTTGAACTGGTCTGATTATTTCCCCCATGGCCCATTTCCTAATATGGGCCTATGCACACCCATTGAAAGACTTTTAAACCTTTTCAACCAGATATCAGTTGTGCAGGCTGACATGAGACCTCCGAAAAAGGGCCATACATCTCATGGCATGGTATGACCACCGTGATCCTCTCTGGGATAATCGTGAGGACAAAGAGAGGCTAAGGAAAAAGTTTGGGACAGGTGATGCTAGGTGCTTGCCTTGGATGCTTTAGCTCAGCTCTGACCAGTGCTTAGATACCCCCCTGCACAGTAGATGTCTGTTTATCCATGCACTAGAAATCTAGTTATTTATCTGCAAGGACCAAACATGGAGTAGCTTTAATGTCCCTGTTGGTATGTTGAGCTCAAGAAACAACAATAACTTTTTGTTATTAAAACTATAAGCAAAAGGTATGTTCACTGAACTCATAAATCAAAATAAATGCATGTGCAGACTGGAACACATGGTTAAATTGTCTTTTTGCTTCATTGTAGGTCATGGCTATGCACCCCCGTCGTGTTCGGCTTAAACCATGGCTGGTGGCCCAGGTCGATAGCGGAATGTACCCTGGTCTCATCTGGTTAAACAGAGAAGCCAAAAGGTTCCAGATCCCATGGAAACATGCCACAAGGCATAGCCCCCATCAGGAAGAAGAAAACACAATATTTAAGGTAAAAATATGCTTACAGTAAACCTACTGATTACTGAGTTTTGTCACAAAAAATGCCCATATACACCACTGTATTTTAAAAAGAAAAGGTTTTCAGTGAAGCAAAATGGGACAGATTTACCAATCACTATTAGTGATCTATAAACTGATTTCATACACCAGCATATTATGCAGCAAATAGGATTTGAGAATCCAGCCATCAGCAGCTGATGGAGAGTCATAGACTGCAAATTAGTGCAACAAGAATTGACCACTTCTCTTCATAGCAATTGTTACTGCTTTTTTGGCGGGTAAAATGTAAAAACAATATTGCAGCTGTTAGGGCATTCAAGGCTTACAAAAATGACTGTTTTCATCATTTTGAGATAAAAATAACATTCTAGTAATGGCTTTGTTCAGGCTTGGGCTGTTGAGACAGGCAAATACCAAGAAGGAGCTGATGAACCAGACCCAGCCAAGTGGAAGGCCCAACTGCGCTGTGCACTGAACAAGAGCAGAGAGTTTAAACTTATGTATGATGGGACCAAAGAGGTTCCTATGAACCCAGTCAAAATCTACGAGGTGTGTGACATCCCCCAGTCTCAAGGATCTATCATCAACCCAGGTGAGCCGATGCACAATGTTGCCCAGTGCATGGTACACTGTCAGATGAGGAAGTGAAAAGGAGCCACAACTCCTTACTGCTCCTTACTGAACATTAGAACTATAAAATGATTGCCATAGCAAGTATGTTCCCACTTTCTCTCTGTCCATTTGGCCTGTACATTTCGGTGTATCCCTACCAATTAGTCAGAGACCTTACCTGATCAACCTGTGTAAGTAATGTGCAGTAATGTTTTTGAATACCTGTTTCTACAGCAACACTTGGTATTTTGACACATTTTTGTATAGTAACTGTGAGGTTAAAATTTTACCATGTGGATGTCGGTGTGCTTTCCTGATTTTCCTTTGAGATGAGAGTGAGACTTGAACTGTGAGACTGCAAGGAAATAAATTAACTTTCACACATCTCTACTACAGTATAATGAGATGTCAAATCTTCAGCTAACATGTTAATGGAGGGCAGCTGTCTGGGTGAATGAAGCATTGGACTGTTACTTTTCTTGCACCAGCAACAGCTCTACAATAAAATCCTCAGCCAAGCAATTACAGCCAGACAGCGCAGTCTTGTTGCCATATTATGCAATAAATTCACAATATTACACACGTAGTGAAAACCTTGCTTGTACGTTATAAAGTAAAGTTTGTTTATAAAATATATACACAGTGACTATTGGGACACTTACATTGCAATATATGCGTGTCATATTTTCTAAACTAGCATATTTTGCTTTGAGATTCCAGTTATTAGCCATGTTTCAATAATCTTAGGAAAGATGGGGTTGTATTTTTGTGAGGTATACATTTACAGACGAAGATCTACATCAAAATAGACATTAATTTGTGTGGCCAGAATTTAGCCTCTGGGTAGTTAAGCCAAATACACATTGCTGTATTTACAAATAGGCTGCCTTTGCAACCAAGAAGCCTACTAGGTATATCAATAGGGTGTTTCTTTGATATTAAGATGATTGCTCACTCTTGGATAGTTAACTATGCCCTTAGGGGTGTACTGCTAAAGTCCTTTACAATAAGCTAAGAAACTTGATTTTCAGGTTTTTCTGCCTTCAGATTATGTTTCATGTGTTTGTTATGTAAAACGAGAATTACAAATAACCATAGTTAAATCACAATTTTTAGTGAAGATTTAATAGATCATATGCATTCTTTAAATAACCATAATTGTTAAATGCATATTCAATGAGCAGTAACATGATTTCTACACTGTAATAGCATTTAAAGGGACAGTACAATGCTTAGCTTTACAGCAGCAGCCTCCAAACCACTACATCAAAATGTGATACATGCAACTGCACTTCCTCCCTGCACTGGGAGGTACAATACGAAACACTTTCCTCATGCAGTCATGTGATTGGAGAATCTAATCCACCAGGTCCATGGAGTGATTGTATATCTAACTGCATATAATATATGTTTTTTTTTCTGCACATTGCTACTACTGTGCTGCTGTGCAGAAATGTCAAGCACCTACCATCTATTCATACACTTAAAGGAGAAGGAGAGGTAGCAATACAAAACTCCAGTAATACAGTATGTTATCAAAGAATACCCCAACAAGCTGCTAAATTTGTGTTTTCTCAAGCTTACTTAAGATATTCCCCTTTGAACCACTTTTGAGTCTCCGTAGTTTGCAGTCACCATCTTTAGCCCGAACCTGTTCTCTTCCTCCAAGTGCTTATTGATGTGCATGAGCAAAATATTTTTCTTTTACTATGTGCCTTATCAGGAAACATGTAATTTATAAGTCAGGCTGTGAAGTGAACTGCGCATCCGATGGCCTTGGGTCATCTCTTGCAACTAAGAATAGGAAGTTGAGTGATTCAGGTACAGGTACTCAGTTCTTTCACTAGACAATGCAGGAGCACAGAGCAGCGCTTTAGAGCTATTTTATTCCACATAATATGCCATATAAATACAAGAGTCCTCTGCACTCAACACATTATCAAAATATTTAAGACAGAGACATTTTGTGCATACTGCTACTGAAAAATGCCTTACCCTTTAAACAAAACGGATTGTTTGTCCATATATTGCAATATATTTAAGATGGCCAACTACGTCAAAGTCGTAGCTGTAGGCAATTCATTATTGTCACTTGAGCGCTATTTTTTTGGCCATATCTAGCCTTTGTCTGTCTTTTTATTTTGGAGGTTACATTGACTATCATAATTTACTGATTTATCTTCTTCAGGTTCCACAGGATCTGTACCATGGGATGATGATGATTTTGAAGAGGATGAACTAAATCAGTCCCAGAACCATGTACCAATCAGTGAGCCCTTTAACTGTCTAAATATTAATGGTGGGTATAACTGTATTTGATAATACATTTTACCTTAAATCAGATTTACTAACATAAGCGTAAATTGCACTAGAACACTAGTTTCCAATTGTTTTCAGTTGTTCTCTAAAAGTGCCATTTGTAAGTATTAGACTTTAAAATTGGAATTAAGCTGGTATCTGTTTGCTAGTAAAAAAATGCAAACATTTGGAAATCAGAATGGAAGATGAATAGTAAGAGGCTTCTGGCAACCAGACAGCATGTACTGTACATTTGCTTTAAAGAAGCAGAAAATGACAGCAATTAACTGAGAAAAAAGTGAAGACATTTAAAAAATTGCTTAGGATAGGTCAGTCTAGAATGTACTAAAATGTAAAAGTTAACTTCCCCTTTAACTTTTCAGATAAGAATGCTTCCCAGCCATAATATTTTTTTTTATACTGCAAACAACTGTTTGCCAGTAGTGCATTGCAAATTATGCTGGAATGTGTGTTGGCACAGGTGAAATCTGTCAGCGGCTCACTGAAGGTGTGTGGTATTTGTAGCCAGAAGGGAAAAACAACTGTAAGAAAAAATAATTTAAAAAAAGTATTTTGTTATAATAGTAACGATCACCCTTTAACTGTTACTAATAACGTACAGGGGTACTTGGCATGCAAGATTTTATTTGCCTTGCCACACAAAAAATACATTAGTGACCCGGTTTTCTCAAAACCGTGCATTCTTTTATTTTTTTTTCAGCAGACTCGCCCATGGGATCATCTAGTACAGGCAGCTGCACCCCTGAGCAAACATGGCCAAAGACTGAGCCTCAGGAGATGGAAGTGCCCCCAACATCAGGCCCTGCTGACTTTTTCAGTTCTCCCGAGATGTGGATCAGTTCCCTCCCAAGTGTGTAATGTTTAAAGCATAGTTACAGTATTTCATTTTAAATGCATAGATTTCTACTGACTTCAGGTTTGGTTTGATACCAAATCAGTGCTAAAACACATTCTTGGGTTAAGCAAGAGAGTATTAATTTGTTTCTGTTGCGTTGTTTCGAATAAACAGCCTCCTACTTTTTTCCCCTGCAGTGACTGACTTAGAAATCCAGTTTTACTACAGAGGGAAAGAGATGGGTCAGACAATGACAGTCAGTAACCCTCAAGGCTGCCGGCTTTTCTATGGTGACCTGGGACCAATGCCCAATCAGGAAGAGCTGTTTGGACCCATCACCCTTGAACAAGTTCGCTTCCCTGGGACAGAACAAATTGTAAATGAAAAGCAGAAGCTCTTTACTAGTCGTCTTCTTGATGTCATGGACAGGGGTCTGATATTAGAAGTCAGTGGGCATGCCATATATGCAATCAGACTGTGCCAGTGTAAAGTCTACTGGAGTGGACCCTGCTCACCATCTCAGACTACCCCAAACCTTATTGAAAGGCAAAAGAGAGTTAAACTTTTCTGTCTGGAGACTTTCCTAAGTGGTAAGTTTTCTGTTTTTGAATTTGAATTGAATTCAAATGTGTGTAAAGGGCAAACATACCTTGATAGTTTCACAGGTTTCTGAACTACCATAATTTGTGTACCTGCTGCAGTAATAAGCTGCAACCAATGAGGTTGGAAATGCAGGCAAAAAATGTAATTATGCCATAAGCACCAGATTAGCTGGCCCCAAAAGAAATGCTGTGGATCCCGATGTCCTGTTACTACAACCGAATTTACATGGCATCTGCGCATATATGGTTTTTTTTGTCATATTTAATTAATCTGAGAACTATGTGAGATTGCAAAAACTTGTTCTTTTATATTATTCAGTTCATAAACCAGATAGATATTCAATGGTTTCTCTTTGGCATTGAAATTTTGTGCACTAGCCTTTCAAGAAATATGTTCACCCTATATATCTTTTATCATGGGCATGATAATGTACGCTATCTTGTTATTGTACTGATTTCTAATGTTTTTGTCTCCAGATCTTATTTCACACCAAAAGGGGATCATTACAAAACAACCGCCTTATGAAATCTACTTGGGTTTTGGCGAGGAGTGGCCAGATGGCAAAGCTAAAGAAAGAAAGCTCATAATTGTTCAGGTGTGCTAGTTATATGAATTGCTGAGTTATTGGTAATAGTTCCTTACTTATAAAAGCTTTCCTCTATACAGGTATGGGATCCGTTATTCGGAAACCCGTTATCCAGAAAGCTCCAAATTATGGACAGGCCATCTCCCATAGACTCCATTTTATCCAAATAATCCAAATTTTAAAAAAATGATTTCCTTTTTTCCTTTAATAAAATAGTACCTTGTACTTGATCCAAACGAAGATATAATTAATCCTTAATGGAAGCAAAATCAGCCTAATGGGTTTATTTCATGCTACATGATTTCTAGTAGAATTAAGGAATGAAGATCCAAATTACCGAAAGATCTGTTATCTGGAAAGCCTCAGGTCCCGAGCATTTTGGATAACAGGTCCCATACATGTACTGAGATTTTAATCTGGATTCAAAGTCTTTCTCAAGGAAATATTTGATTTTTATAAAAAAAAAAAAAAAAAAATAACCTATGAGTAAATTATTTTTATCTTATGCAGCATAGTGCTGCCCACTGTGTATAGCTCAGTGTAAATAACATAAACGCTTGCAGATTGTGGTGGCCCTTTTTAAGTAAGGTGGTGGGGCGGTTGACTAATCATTATATCCATAAATATGCATGCAGTGGCATTGATATCTAGAGAATTACAACAATAGTGGCTAGAGACTTTTCTTCGGATGTTGACCCCAGGGTAGGGTTGCTTGTTGGCTCCTGAGAAGCCAAGGGAAGGTGCTCAGAACTGAGCACTGTTAGACAGACGGCCGCTTTATCTAAGAAATCTAGCAATGCTATGAAATAATCTCCATGTGAAATATGCATTGTGCCTGGTGAGCCTATATTTATTGAACAATTGATAATCTATCTTTAATAACTACATAAAACAACTGCATATATAGTACAAATAAATGTATGAAACAACTTCCCTTCAGCAGTGTACAGTTGTACACATAGTTCTGACATTGGGAACTCATATTTCATGTGGTACTGCCACGTTTCCTTAGGAGCTGACTATGTATATTTAATAAATGGGGGATTTTTTTGGAGATTTTTTCTCTTTATCTCCCTCTTCCTCAACAAATCTAAAAACATATGCAGAGCTGCTGATAATATTCTGACATTCAATGTGCCTGTTATTTTTCTTTCACAGATAATACCAATTGTAGCACGCATGATAATCGAGATGTTTACTGGAGATAGCACCCGTTCCTTTGACAGTGGAAGCATCCGTCTACAGATTTCCATCCCTGATATCAAAGACAATATTGTTTCTCACCTAAAACATCTGTATCGCCTTCTTCAGAACCATCAAGGCCCAGATGCTTGGCCTCTCATGCAGCCCCAAAACATGCACCTGTCACAGATGCTCCAAGCCCAGTGAGGACTGGTTTCTTTGTAGAAAAACATTTGTCTTTCAGTTGTAATATGTTTAAAAGCAGACAGACTTCTATTCCATGCTTGGCACACCACAAACAAAGTTGTAACTGTCACTTAAGAAAGTCTTGGGAAGCGATTTGATACCTGTAAAATATACATTTATTTATTGGTTAATGTCCCTTTGTTGGAAAATGGAATAGAAAGTTTGGCCATGAAAAAGTAAACATGGTTTTACTGTGAATTTGCTGTGAAGTCCAAAGTAGTCGATACTTGAGCTGTTTGAAAGTCAGTATGTTGGACAACGATCTTTGGCAACTGTATTCTACCTCTTTCATATCTTAAAATGTAAAAGGGTTATTTAAAAACATTTTTACAAGTTGTACATGTAGTCTGTTGACCATATGAAGTTACAATATTATAAGAATACTGCTAATTGTTAAGTAGATAAGGAGATAAATTTGCCCATAATACTATATTACGCTGATAAGTTTTAAGGCTAAAGTACACTGGCAATACTGTAGTAGATATATACAGTTCTTTTTATATTTTTAACATGTTGGGTATGCGTTTACCTAGGTCATGAGGGTAAGTCATCAATAAGATCAAACAATGTGCATTTTATGAGTGTAAATATGTAATGTGACAAGAAGGGATAGAGAATATTGGCAAGTCTTTACTGAATGTTCGCAGGGAGATGGCTTTTCTAAAACATGGATACAAATAACTGATCTTGCAGATTTTAGCACCCCTAAAATTTGACTTATTTATTATTTTTTATTGGATTATTTTTAGTTTTATAGTTTCCCAAATAAAATAAGAACACTGCAGTACGCATTTATCAATAGTCATGTTTATTGCTGTTTTTTATCGACACTATTGTTCTATATTGTTATCAGTTAAAAGAAGACTTTAGTTGGGAAAAAAATATATAGAAAAATAAAGAATATTTTGTGAGAAAGTTGTATTGAGCATCCAGTACAAACTTTGCCCTTGAAACATACAAAAAAATGTGATTCTGTTATGCTTTTACAAGGTGCAGAAATATAAAGAGACATTTATGATCACAAGGGCAGTTACGTGCCCGTTAGTGATGTGCGGGCCGACCCGATACCTGCGTGTCAGGTGGGTTTGGGCTGACATTGCACGCTTCTTGACGGGTGAGGGTTGAGCTCTTCTCCTGCTCTCCCTGCTCGCCGCACTTACGGGTTCTTCTTTTATAGACTCTGAGCCTGCTCGACCGGCCCCTTTTGTGACGTCTTCAGCGGGGCGGGTCTATAAAGGCAACCCAAAGTGCAGGTGCGGGCCAAGGTTATGGTCGGGTGCGGGTCGTGGAAATCCTGACTCGCACATCACTAGTTACCGCAAAAGTCCCTGCGAGCAGTTGTGCATAACACCCCATTCATTAAAGGAATTGCATCACATGCACTCTGTGCACTTTCGTATGGTTGCTCTTGCCGCTGCCTGTATCCTGTTCAGAATTGAGTACTGCAGTGCCCAGTGACGCAGAGAAACCCTAGAACTACCAGAACCTCTGAACCCACTTCCTGCATCAATAGGAACAGCACATATTTGCCAAAAGAATCAGACGCACTCCCACATCAAACACCAGAAATCACACCAACTGTACTTAGAAAACTTTAAGCACTCTGCCAGGGAACAAACCACAGCTGAAAGGAGAACTAAACCCTAAAAATTAATATGGCTAAAACCATGCCCGGACTGGCAATCTGTGGGTTCTGGCAAATGCCAGAGGGGCTGCTGTAAAATACCATAGACACTCACTATTTAGTGGGCTGGTGGGGGGCTTTTTGGGCCACTGTGTGGCCTGTTAGGGCCTCTGGGTACCTGAAATGCCAGGGCCTATTTTGATTCTCAGTCCAGACCTGGCTAAAACTTCTATGTTTTATATACTGAACTTATTGCACCAGCCTAGAGTTTCAGCTTCTCAAAAGCAGCATTGATACAGGACTTCAAACTTGTCACAGGGGGGTCACCATCTTGGAAAGTGTCTGTCACACACATATGCTCAGTGGGCTCTGAGCAGCTGTTGAGAAGCTAAGCTTAGGGATCATTGTAAATGATCAAGCAGAAAATGAGGTCTGTCTATAATATAAGCTGATGCTACAGGCTGATTATTACATTTTGGTGCTAGTTGCACTAGTTTATTTGCTGCCATGTAGTTGTTACCTGTTTTAATGACTAATCAGCCTTATACTGTGACATTTATATTCTATGTGTACTGTATATTTTGAGTTGGTCCCTAAGCTCAGACAGTGACAGCAGCACAGAGCATGTGCAGTGAATCAGCAGAAAAGAAGATGGGGAGCTACTGGGGCATCGTTGGAGGCACAGATCTTCCTTGCTAAAGGGCTGTGGTTGCCTTGGGCTGGTACAGAAGCCCAAAACATAATGTACAATATTTCTAGCCTACTTTAGTTTAACTTTCCTTGTGCTTTAACTTAACTCAATTCCCTTTCCACGCCTAGTGCACCAAGATATGGTCATGTTCGATGATCTTAGTTCAGTTACTGGAAGCAATTGTCACCCTAGCCCCTGGGAAAACCCCAGGGCTAGACAGCCTCCCGACTGATTGTTACCTAAAATATGGGAAACAACTAGTGCCCCTCCTTCATTCCCCTTTTTAACAAAGTATTGGATGGAGAAAGCCAATCTCAGACTATGGGGCAAATTTACTAAAGGGTGAAGTAACTAACGCAGACAAAAATTTGCCAGCGAAGGAGATAGACTCTAGCAGTACTTCACTCCCTAACGCCTGGCAAATTTACGCTCTGGCAAATAGATGTAACTTCGCAAATTCACTAAGATGCGGATTTTACTGAACGTTACCTCTTGCGCGAGACGCTTTCACCACCTCAGACCAGGCGAAGTGCAATAGATTAGATTAGATAGATAGATAGTTCCTAAAAAAATAGTTGAAACTTTTTCTAAGTCCCAAAAAACGCTAGCGTCTTTTCCTTTTTCTGGGTGACAGGCTGAAAAAAGAGCGTAACATTTTATTGGGGTAACCGACTTCCATGTGTAGGGCAATATAACAACTTTATTTTATTTTTTTAAAGTTTCCCGGGCTTGTGTAGTGTAATGTATTGGCTGCAACATATACGTCCATTCAACTTTAACTTCCCGCTGTATGCAAATTAGGCAACGCTAGCTCAACTTCCCTTTGCTTGGTGCAATAACGCTAGCGCAACTTCAACAGCATTTGGCGCCCTGGACGCAACTTCGGATTTTAGTGAATTAGCGTTGTTCTGGCATAGTGTTGCGCTGTGATCGAAACCGTGACTAATTTTCGGAGGTTAGTGAAGCACTTATAATAACCCTTATTTTCAAACCCGGAAAAGACCACTAGCTTGTGCCTTCTACATGCCAATTTCACTACTCAACATAGATGCTAAAATCCTAGCCAAGATACTTTCTTGAAGGTTAAACCAAGTTAAAGCCAAATTAGTGTTCCCAGATCAAACGGGCTTTATACCAGGCCGTGCCACCGATAGCATCTGTAGACTATATACTAATATGTCTATAAATCATAGCTGTGTTCTCTGACAATGAGAAGGTTTTTGACTCCATAGAGTGGAGCTTTGGCTATTGGTCCCAACTTTATAAAAATGGTCTCGGCACTATATCATAATTATATAACCCTTGTATGAACAAACCAAAATATTTCATCCTCCTTTCAGCTCAGTAGAGGCAATAGGCAGGGGATCCTCCTTTCACCCCTGCTGTTTGCAATAGCAATGAAACAATTTCCTTCTCTGTTAAAGAACACCCCAGGGGTTAAAGGTCTGAAATTGGGTACAGTTACAGAAACGTTGGCAATGTATGCCGATGATACAATATTATTCCTAGAAAATCTATATAATACACTAGATTCAGCCCTCATGGTAATCAATCGTGACACTAATAACAATGGTCTAACCATCAATTGGGGCAAGTCTAGGATCTTCCCAATCGATACTTTCCCTTGAACAACCAGACATATCATGCCCCCATACAATGGGCATCCTCCTTTAAATATCTTGCAGTCCACATCTTTAGAGACCTGAATAAATACATTGACCTTAACCTTATGCCGCTAACTTTACTTGGACAGATACCGGTAAATCTCTTTAAAAGATTTACTCCCCAAATTTACCTATGTATTCCATCAAGCCCCACTTCTTATCCATAGCAGGTATTTTTGTAAACTAAAATCCATACTATCAATACTGTATTCTGCCTCTTCTCCACCCAGGACAGCATTAACTACCTTACAACACCCCTGATATGGGCAGTTTAGCAGCCCCCAATCTGTTCTACCATTACCTAACCACAAATCTTGTAACTGCCTGATGGTGGGCTACACCATCATCTGAGGCTCAAGCAGCCCTCAAAAACTTCCTCTACCAAGGAATTAAAGGACGCCGAATTGTATCTCAATTAACAAAGGCAACAGTACAAATCTGGAAAGCAACCCTATCGCTATTTCCTATAGATGACTTCCATGCTTCCAAACAGCTATGGGCCAAACATAATATTAAATACCTGGGTCACATAAAAGATAAGGGAGAAATATTCTCATTTGACATACTAAAAGCTAGATATAATTTACCTTATATTATAAGATGTTCTTCTGCTTTATCCAACTTAGGTATTCTCCAAAAGCCCAATTCGACAACAGATACATTGATACCACTGCCTGCAGACTATAAGAAATGGCATTCACCCCAGATCTAGCCAAGCCAGTATCCCAATTAGTCCCTTCTACATAAACCTAATGCTCCAGTGTATTATAGGGATATGAGACTATGTGACCTGGGATGTGCCACACCTCACACTAGAGATATGGACTGATATCTTGGAAATGCACAATGTGATGTTAATCTGCACTAAAGATAAAATGTTATAATTCTGATATTTACATAGATCTAACCCCTCACAGATTGTATCTGATGAACCTTGGGATACCTGACATATGCCCTAAATGCAATCACACACCAGATAATTAAGTCCAACTAGTCTGGGAATGCCATGGCATACAAAAATTCTGGAAAATAGTGTCAGAAGAAGCAGTCAACTCTTGGCACTGATAATTACTACATAATTACTAGACCCTTTAACACATCTACTAAACTAGGTAGAGGAGATCGCTCCTAACCCAGTCAAAAGGGCCCTATGTGCTTTCTCTTTATTCAAGCCAAAAGGCGACCTTAATTGGAAATCTAACCAACCCCCCCCAAAAAAAGGAATGGATAGATCTGGTCAATGCCTCTGTTCCCCCTTACCAATTTATGTATTTGAGTAGGAGTTGCCCCAAAAAGTTCAATAAATGATGGTCCCCGTGGATCTCCAAACACTTTCTGTCACTACTACTTCAAAGCGCTACAAATCTGCAAAACAGACTCCCAACCCCCTTCAATTGATTTGAATAAGAGACTGGAATGTGAATAGGAAAGGGCCTGAATAGAAAGATATGTAAAAATCAGCAATAACAATACATTTGTAGCCTAGCCTTACAGAGCAATTGTTGTGACCCCCATTTAAAAGCTGGAAAGAGTCAGAAGAAGGCCAATAATTCAAAAGCTATAAAAAAAGTGAGACCAATTTAAAAGTTGCTTACAATTAGCCATTCTATGGCATATTAAAGGCTAACTAAAAGGTGAACCACGCCTTTAAAAGAAGTATTTGTTTATCCTTTTCCATTCTATGGGGAAAATTCACTAAGCACCGAAAATACGCTAGCGATGCCTTCACTGCACATCGTCAGGCAACGCTGCTAATTCACTAAAATCTGAAGTTGTGCTCAGGGAGGCGAAAGGTATCGAAGTTGCGCTAGCGTTAATTCATCAAGCAAAGTGAAGTTACGCTAGCGATGCCTAATTTGCATATGGCGCCAAGTTAAAGTACAATGGATGTATATGTAGCAGCAAATACATTACACTACACAAGCCTGGGAAAGCTTTATAAAATTAGTTGTTATTTTGCCCTATTTTGCTCACTGTATAGTTTAGGTGCCATATGTTAGGAAATGTAGGGGGAAAGGAGGGTGCCTCCAAAAAAAGTTATGATCTTTTTCAGCCTATCACCCTTAAAAAAGTAAAAGATGCCAGCGTTTTTTGGGACTTAGAAAAAATTTTAACTTTTTTTGAAGCAAGCCCTATCTACTCTATTGCACTTCGCCTGGTCTGAGGTGGTGAAGGCAAGTCTGGTGCAAGAGGTAATGTTCAGTAAAATGCGCAAGTTGGTGAATTAGTGTAATTGCGTCCCTTCGCCATGGCGCTACTTCGCCTGGCATAAGTTTGCGAAGTAGCGCTAGAGTAGGTCCACTTCGCTATCGAATTTACGCTTGCGCGAGTTAGTTAATCGGCGAAGTAATGAAATGACGTCACGCTGGCGAATTTGCGCTAGGGTTAGCTACTTTGCGCTTTAGTAAATTTGCCCCTAAGACTCTGACTCTAGAAACAATGAAGCAGAAGTCAGTTGTCCTCCAGGTCTGTTAATCAGCAGGCTACATTGCTACATTGTTGCAGAGTCAAGTGCAAATAATGTAAATAGCCTAACAGACACTGCTTTAAATTAGAATTCAATTCAAACATACCTTTAAAACCATGGCAAATGTTTATTAATGTATAATGGAAACTGGCTTAGACTTCTATTTCCTTTAATTCTTTTAAAATTTTTCTTTAAAAATTTTTTGGATGGTGGTTCCATTTAAGACAATGCAATGTTGTAAAAGCATGTCAATAAAAGCATTTTATGGTATTTTGTTAATGGTGATATGTCTGATTTTTCAGCTTTATTAGATTAATATGTTAAGTCAAGGAGAGACTATTTAATAAGCAAATTTAAAGCCACAATTATTTTTGGCGGGGCTTCAGCCTTTAATTATAAAGAAGCTATTTCTTAAGGCTCTTGGGATTTTAAACGTTTGTGAGTACTTGCCTACTACTCCCATAAGGTGTACATGGCTTGACCCCTACCTGGCCACATAAGAGATGGTGCTATGGGAAAAAAAATCTAATTAAGTCTTTTAATTCGATTTGAGTCAATTGATTTGAGTTTTTGGGTCGATTCAATTCGTCCGAGCTGAGAAAATTTGACTTTATAAATTAATTTCACCTGGTCAAATTTTGAGTTTATGGGAGTTTTAAAAAACTCACATGAATTTGAAATTCGACCCTTGATAAATGTGCCTCAGAGTGTGATATCACCAAAGGGTGCACCATCTGATAGATGAATATTGCACTATATTTTAATTCCCTCTATATTTGTCTCCTCCTGAACTATCTGAGCACTGGCTTTGGCCATACATAGACCTATTTAGGGATATCCCACAAAACAGTCCTCTTGTTCTACCAGAGATTAGCTAAGGATCATGGGTATCTGTGTTGCTCAATGACAAAGATTTATTTACAGTTTATGTGTAGACACCCTGAATCAACTGAAGAACTGCTGAATAAAAAGATAAATAACTCAAAAAACTGAAAATGAAAACCAAATGCAAATTGTCTCAGAATAACACTTTCTACATCATGCTAAAATTAAAAGGTGAACAACCCCTTTAAAGCCAGTGAACATTTTTATTTTCTCCATACTTTTGAAAAATAGTGAAGGACCCCAACAGTTCCATGTGAAAATAAAAACTGGATTAATAGATAGCTCAGATTCAAAAGCAACAGTTATGACTCATATGGCCCTTCCCCAAGTCACCGATTGGTTAGTGGATCTATTTACCCAGTTTTTATTTTTATACTGAACAATACCTTTAAATATATGTTCAGTTATTACTGTTTAGTGCAATTGGGCCCAACTTAAATAAGAATAATCTGGCCAATAAATTACAGATTTCCCTGATTTTACTTAAGTACTTTGTGCAGTGGAAACTTCTATTTAAAGTGTTCAAATTTAAAATGAAAAAAGTATCTTTTTTTCTAATAAACTTAGTTTAAATGAACTGCAAATAAGCTTTGGGGACAAAGGTGTCTTTCATCTCATGTGATATCAATGATCTAATGGAATGTGCAGTTGTGGTTTATTATTGTTGTGAAGTGCCAGCAGCACCTGCCAAAACAAACTTTTGAAGCTTTTCTTATGCTCCAAAGAGGGTTGACAGTATTAGTAATCTGATTTTTATGCTAAAGGGGCAGGGCACTATCTACTGCTACACAATAGTAAAAATATAATACAATATTCCTATATAGTTAGGATAGTGTCTTTTATTTGCTAGTTGCTAAAAAGTATTGCATAGCAACTACTGTATTTATTATGTGTTCATATGAGTATTTCGATTTGTTCTTTCTTTATAAGTTACACTAAACTTGGCCATATCTGACTTCTAGTGGGTCCTCTTGGGCCCTCAGCAGCTGCTGGATCTCCTGTCTCAGTTGCTACACCCCTGAATTAGAGAGCAATAGCACATTCTGCAAAGCCTTACACAGTGACTGAATTCCCAGAGCTGCTTTCTCAGCAATGCTTCTGAAGCTCCCATGAAGGCAACTGTAAAACAAAGAGACGAAGAAAGTACTTTAAAGGCATTTAAAGTACTAGTAACACACACAAACACATGCATTTTACAAGGCTACAGTGACATAACTATTAGGGATGCACCGAATCCAGGATTTGGTTCGGGATTCGGCCAGGATTCGGCCTTTTTCAGCAAGATTCGGATTCGGCCGAATCCTTGTGCCTGGCTGAACCAAATCCGAATCCTAATTTGAATATGGAAATTAGAGGCGGACAGGGAAATAATGACTTTTCGTCACAAAAGAAGATTTTTTTCCCCACTTTTTCCTTCCCTGCAGGATTTGGTTCAGTGTTCGGTATTCTGCCAAATCTTTCATCAAGGATTCTGGGATTCGTCCGAATCCCAAATAGTGGATTCGGTGCATCCCTAATAATATAGAGGAAGCAGACCACATGGGGGGGCCTACCGGACCCAGAAATCTCCCCTCTACAACCACTCTCTTAAAGGAGAAACAAACCCTACCCTCCTGTCCTACATAGACCCCCCTCCCTTCCCAGCCTAGCTGCCCCCTTTGGCAAATGCCCCTAAGTCTTAACTTACTCCTCAGTGCAGATTCTGTCCAGTGGAGTTCCCAGGAGGCATCTTCAGCCGCTTTGGTAGTCTTCGGAATGAGACCCGCGCATCTGCAATTTTCTTGAGTTTTGGCGTAGGGATGCACTGAATCCACTATTTGGGATTCAGCTGAATCCCTGAATCCTTGATAAAATATTTGACTGAATACCGAACCAAATCCTAATTTACATATGCAAATTAGGGGCAGGGAAGGAAAAAGTGTGAATAAAATCTTCTTTTGTGATGAAAAGTCACATGATTTCCCTACCTGCCCCTAATTTACATATGCAAATTAGGATACGGATTTGGTTCAGCCAGGCACAAGGATTCGGCCTTATCCGAATCTTGCTGAAAAAGGCCAAATACTGGCCAAATCCGGAACCGAATCGTGGATTCGGTGCATCCCTATTTTGGAGCATGCACAGTTCTAACTGGGAACGCGCCAATTCGCCGGTCTCATTCCGAAGATAAGCAAAGAGAAGAAGATGTCACGCGTGAACTCCGCTGGACAGAATCTGCAACGAGGAGTGAGTAAAGAGTTAGGGGCATTTGCCTGGGGGCAGCTAGGCTGGGGGGGAGAGGGGTCTATGTAGGGTAGGGGGGTAGGTTTATTAATTTGTTTCTCCTTTAATTGAAAGCTGGCGAGAAGCAATGAAAGCCGGCAGCCAGGTAGGTGGGTAGCGGGTGGGCTGGTGGGAGAGGTGGAGAGTCGGGGGTGGCTGTGTGCACCAGGCCTCGCTGAAGCTTTTTTTTTGCAGGGGGGGGCTAGCCCAGTCCAAGGGTAAAACTTAAAATATAGAGTCATATGAGTATATGCCCATTTGGCATGAAACACGTTAGGCTATACATGTCCTAATAAAGATTTTTTTACTTTTATTATGATTTATAATTTGCTACTTCATTACTATTATTGGGTCTCTTCTAATCTATATTTTAAGTTTTGAATACTTGATTACCCTTGGACTGGGTTTTTTTGTATGAGACCATATTGTTATTATTACTCTCTAAGTTTGTACTTTTTCGCTTGATTTTGGGAGCAGAGCTACATACCACTATTACTTTATTTAGCATAGTTTATATGCAGCAGCTATAGCTAATAATTAAACTACATTTTTTTTTAAGCACAAATTTAAGTTTTCCCTCATAAATAAAGGCTTGTGTGCTAGACAAATCTGGTGCACTTTGGAAATACTGTATGGATATAAGCTATGGGAAATATAAAGGTTTGTCAAATATAGCTTTTCACAGTGGCGGGCGATCATTATTACCTAACAGCTCGGCTTAGGAGCTAGCAGCTCTTCTATGTCACATTAAGATGGTGTACACTGCTGTTTCCATACATATTCATAATTTATAATGCATTACATAATTAAAAGACTGTCCTTTCCAGTCCTGAAAACCTTTCAATTACCTGTATCAGTCTTACCGTACAAAAAAGGTATATAGGAAGCTCGATTATCACAAGTGACAAGATCAAAATGATAAAATGCATGAATCAGTTGCAGGCTCTAGAAGCAATTCTTGGTAACTCTAGATCAGCTAACAAAATCACACAGATCAAATTCAGCATCTGAACTACTGAGCCCAGATCAAGGTTTCTTCAAGAGAGTTTGTTATGGAAAGCAAAGTCATATAATACAGTACATGAAATACAAGATGATACCAGTGCAGGTTATGACCATGTCTTGGCATTACATGATACATCCTGAGAGTTTTTTTTACATGCTGTACCTAAAAGTGAATCAGTAACAGTAGACAATATGAAAAGGTCAAAGAAAATGAATCTGTCCTTCCTCTAGTTATTGATTATCATAGCTTCAAATGGCCCAATAAAGTAAATGCTTTGTATGCAGAATAGTTAAATTTATATTAAACAGCAGCTGAAACATTGTTTAACATCAATTTTATGGCTGTCCTTTGCTCTTCCTTTTTCTCCACTAGAGGGTGTTGAAGCACAGGAAACTTATATGAGTTCATGTTTTTTGCGTCCCCTGTAGTAAACCTTTTCAATTTAACTATTCCTTATAACAGTACTATAAATTAATTGCTGTTATGCAGATACTCCATAAGGTGCAACATAGCTTTGATCTCAGTATCCTAACTAACAAAGCTGAGCCCTCAAGTTCTATTGATAATGATGTTTTCCAATGAATGGATGAAATGAATGCCCTCCATTTAGTTTTGACTTAACTTTTGCAATTTGCTATTTAGGGATTTAGAGTGTATGCTATATGTCAAGCATAGAGAAAAAGAAGTAGACGTAAAAGAAATCTGCTCATGTAACTACACAAATATGTAGAAATGTCAATTACATATACACTGTAAGTACAAAAGAATCTGGACATCTGCTTGTCCAACATCTTTTTCTGGAACCAAGGGTATTACCTTGGCTTTTCTGGAAAGGCTTTCTACTAGATTTTAGAACATGGTTGGGGGCATTTGATTCCATTCAGGCCACATGAATTTTAGTGAGGTTGATCCCTTTTTTGGGGATCTGGTGTGGTCCCAGCCTACTTTCTGATTCACACCATAGGCAATATACCCACTATGCTGTTTGCTCCTGCACCCACACACAACCAACCTACTTTGGCCCACCCCCTGCACACACAGTTTTCAAAGTGCACACAAAAGATCATGATTGTACACAGCCACAAACATTTCGCACAGGTGTTCACTTGGGTTCATTTGTGTAACTACCTGTAAGCTGATCCTTTATCCACAGAGGTGCCTGGTCAGAACCTAGTCATGTCAATGGAGCTAAAGGGGTGTAAGAGCACAAGAGTAGATCCGCTTTCCTCTTCATACATCCCAAGGTCCTGTTTTTCGCAGGACAGTCCTGATTTTGACCTGCAGCCCCGGATTGTTACTGAAATATCTTTCTCTTTGATCTGCTGCACCGAACAGCCAGAAAAGATAACGTTTTTAAAACTTTAATAAACAAGAGGCTTTTGGCATAGAGCTCAGAATACGTGGCAGCTGCATAGTTACATTTGTAACTATGTAAGATAAGCAAAAAAAGTTTTTTTGAACTCCCATTACTTCGAAATTCGAATAAAAAAAGACCAATCGGAATTCATTAAACAAAATCTAAATTTTTAACTTTGGGTGAATAGGCTATATTCGAATCGTTCAAATCAAAGTTTTAGCACATTCGATCGAATTCGACACGTGGGGGCACATTTACTTTACGAATTTTTTTTGGCTACTTCGACCATCGAATTGGCTACTTCGACCTTCGACTACGACTTTGAATCGAACAATTGAAACTAAAAATCGTTCAACTATTTGACCATTCTATAGTCGAAGTACTGTCTCTTTAAAAAAACTTTGACCACCTACTTTGCCACCTAAAACCTACCGAGCACCAATGTTAGCCTATGGGGAAGATCCCATAGGCTTTCTAGGCAATTTGTAATCGAAGGAAAATCGTTCAAACGATGGATTAAAATCCTTCGAATCGTTCGATTAGAAGGATTTAATCATTCGATCGAACGATCGAACGAATTGCGGTAAATCCTTCGACTTCGATATTCGAAGTCCAAGGATTTAACTTCAATGGTCGAATATCGAGGGTTAATTAACTCTCGATATTCGACCCATAGTAAATGTGCCCCTAAGTGTGTGTGTGTGTGTATATATATATATATATATATATATATATATATATATATATATATATATATATATAATTGCAGAAAGGACCAGCACTCCGCTTTCCAAAAAATTCAATGATTTATTTCAAAACTCACAGTGTCTTTGGAGACCAGATTGATTTAAATTACAACTGGAATCTGCTAGGAATCATCTGTTGGCGGGATGCTTGAATTTGTATTTTAACAAAATCTAGAAGACCACATTTGATATTAATGATCTTAAAGATGGCCTGTATTTACAAGCAGGGCTGGAGTTACAGAATTGGGGCCCTTAGTGTCGGACTGGCCCACGGGGATACTAGGAAATCTCCCGGTGGGTCCAGGTGTCAGTGGGCCCTCCTGCTTCTAAATATTTGTTTTATTTCATGGTAATTCCTTATTTCCTTAAAGGGGTGGTTCACCTTTAAGTCATCTAAAAACAAATGCTCCGTAAGGCTACAAATTTATTGTTATTGCTAATTTTTGTTTCTCATCTTTCTAGTAAGGTCCTCTCCTATTCACATTCCAGTTTATTTTTCAAATCATTGCATGGTTGCTAGGAAAATTTGGACCCTAGCTACCAGATTATTTATAATGGAGTCTGACGAGTTGCTAAATAAAAAGCTAAATAACTCAAAAACCACAAGTAACAAAAAATGAAAACCAATTGCAAATTGTCTCAGAATATCACTCTCTACCTCATACTAAAATTTAACTCAAAGGTGAACAACCCCTTTAACAAAGAAGCTAAGCAGATGTAATAATAGTTTATAGTACGTAAAGAAAAGAAGAGAATAGGGGGTCCGTTTACTAAAGCGCTGTAAATTTGACGATATATTTCCTCATGTTATATAATATATTTGCAGTGACTACGTTTACTAAACAGCGATGTGCTCAGAAGTCATTGTGATCACCTGCGGTACCTACGTTGACGAACCAGCTTACACTAGCGGTAATTTTAGCAAGCTGTGAGTATTCTGTTTGAGAATATTCATGCTATAAAATAGTCTTGTTTTATGGCGTTTATTATGGCATGATTCATGGCCAGATATGTATCTTCAAAACTGCTAAACTTTATAGATATCAAAAACACAAGTTTACAGATTTCACCCAATCAAACATGTATGCATCATATAAATCCACAATTCAATACATCCAGTCACAAGACCCCCTGCCAATAGAATCATGTAAAAAAATTCATAAACAAGTTTTACCTATAAATCTGTGTGCATCATATAAATGTATTTTAATCTAGGCTGACGAAGCCTTTGGTCCCTCCTAGCCATAATAGATCGTCTTTCAGCTGAAAAAGCTGTTGTAGCAGCAGACAAAAGAATAATCCAAAACATCTTTGATTATCCTGTCACTTCTCTCTTCTGCTGTCAGGAATGACAACAGGAACAGAATGATGGGCAAAACAAGGTGTTATGGGATATTTCCTGTCCCCTTGAGAATTTTATGGCTAAAAAATAAATTACCGCCACTATATAGATGGCGGTAAAATGTAGTGAATATTCTGTCTTTCGTACATTTCTCTGTTTAGTAAACCAGGCATTAATGTGTACATAGCGTTATTTTCAGCAAATGCGATAACTGACGAAAATATATTCTTGCACAAGAAAATTTGCAAATTTATATTTACCACAGGTTAGTAAACTGGCGAAAACATATACAGCGACAAATTTATCTATATTTTGTGCGCATATTTTTACTGCGCTTTAGTAAACGGACCCCTAGAGGTTGAGTGAGGAGAGCCAGAAAATAGTAGTGGGCCCCTGATGTACGGTTTTTGGTGGGCCCCTGGTGTCCCAGTCCGACACTGGGGGCCCTTGACAATGCAAGAAGGGTCCCCAACTAGCAACCCTTCATGCTGGTTATGTCTGGTGTAAAACACAATATATATTAAATATTACACAGCATAATTAATTAATTTGTACCGTTAACAAGGACATTTTCTGACCAAGGAGGTCCACCTGAGGTTAAGGAACCAGGGCAAATAGTCTTAATCCAGCCGCACTGAGTAACAAAACTGTTAAAAATAGTATGAGATTAGTATGAAAAATTTACCATGTGCTTTTAATCTGCTTACAAAGCAGTGGCCTTATGATAAACTGCATGGCATGTGCAGGATATAGGGGAGTCATACAGGAATATTTCTGTCTAACACTGAAAAAGAAATAATATGTGGATTTCAGCTGAAAAAAGAGACTGCCAAGGACATCTTTGAGTTATTTTTAGAAAGAGATGCGCTTGTAGGTCTTTCCTTAAACAGAAAAATAAGTTATTCTTAAGGACAATACTCTGTCTGGGATTCAGAGTAGAAAATTACAGATTTATGCCATGGCATTCCTTTATTGTTGATCAGAATAATTTGTTTAGGCTGGAAGGACTGTATATTATATTAATCAAAACTGTTCGATCTGTTGTCTTCTAGCGGGTGAAGAACTACAACTCTGAAAGCCTTTGCCTTTCAGTAGAATGCATGTCATTAGTGTTTGCCTGTCAGCTTACATTTTGATGGCAAGAGGGGTCCTACCAAATGACCTCTGTTCCTTGCACTATACTGGCTCTGAATATGTGTGTGTATAAAAGCACTTGCATCTAGCAGTGGTGTAGGAGAAATGGGGCCTGTGTATGTGTTTGTCTGTGGGGCCTGTGTATGTGCATCTATATCAGGGCCGGAACTAGGGGTAGGCAGAGTAGGCGCCCGCCTAGGATGCAAACATGCGGGGGTGCACTTTTAAGGAGAATTTATTTTTCTTTAACCCTGGTATGCTTGACCTTTAATAGTTTTTCAATTTTATAAACCGCCTCTTCCAACCCCCTCTTGCCCGTGATTCATACTGTAGGCAGAAGCACTCCCCACCTCCCTCTTGGCAGCTGCTGGCACAGGTACATATTTGGGGGCAATATGATGGATTTTTGGCTCCTGCTGGCACAAGTACATATTTGGAGGCAATATTGTGGATTTTTTGGTGGCTGCTGGCACAGGTACAGATTGGGGGCAATATGAGGGATTGGCTGCTGATGGCTCAGGTACATGGGGCAATATGGTGGTTGTTGGCACAGGTACACAGTTGTTTAAGGCAATATTGTGTTTTTTTGGCTCCTCCTTGCACAAGTAAATATTTGGAGGCAATATTGTTGATATTTTGGCTCCTCCTTGCACAAGTAAATATTTGGAGGCAATATTGAGGATATTTTGGCTCCTCCTTGCACAAGTAAATATTCGGAGGCAATATTGTGGATATTTTGGCTCCTGCTTGCACAAGTACATATTTGGGGGCAATACTTTTGGCTGTTGCTGGTACAGGTACAGATTAGGGGTAACAATATGATGTTTTGGATTATGCTGGCGCAGGTACCGATTGGGGCTTGGGGGCAATCTGAGGGATTGACTGCCATTGGCACAGGTACAAATGGGGGCAATTTGATATGTGCTGGGACAGGTACATGGGGCAACATGAATGGTAAGGTGGGAAATGGTAATGCAGGACCAGGTGGGGGGCACTGATTGAAGCCCTTGCCTAGGGTGCCAAAATGCCTTGGCCCGGACCTGATCTATATCTATTGTCTTTCTTAGGGGACCCACATGAATGTGGAGGCCAGCTCTGCAACCAAATTTTTATATTTATTATAATCCTTTATTTATAAAACACCAATATACTCTACAGCACATCATACATCATTCACTTCAGTTCCTGCTCCAGAAAAGCTTATGATCTGAGGTCCCTATCACATTCATGCAATTTGAATTAGGCAGACCCCAGTACATGCTGGTTAATTTAGTTTTTAGTGATGCACCAAATCCAGGATTTGGTTCGGGATTCGGCCAGGATTCGGCCCTTTTCAGGGGGATTCAGGTCGAATCCTTCTGCCAGGCCAAACCTAATCCGAATCCTAATTTACATATGCAAATTAGGACAGGGAAGGAAATCATGTGACTTTTTGTCACAAAACAAGGAAGTAAAAATGTTTTCCCCTTCCCACCCCTAATTTGCATATGAAAATTAGGATTCAGATTCGGTTCGGTATTCAGACAAATCTGTCGCGAAGGATTCGGGGGTTCGGCCGAATAATTTGGTGCATCCCTAATAGTTTTGCAGCAGGCAACAGCTTAAAAGGGTGGTTCACCTTTAAGTTAACTTTTAGTATGTTATAGAATGGCCAGTTCTAAGAAACTTTTCAATTGGTCTTCATAATTTATTTTTATAGTTTTTTAATTATTTGCCTTCTTCTTTGGACTCTTTCCAGCTTTCAAATGGGCGTCACTGGCCCCATCTAAAAACAAATGCACTGTAAGGCTACAAATATATTGCTATTGCTACTTGATATTACTCATATTACTATTCAGACTCTCTCCTATTTGTTTTCTAGTCTCTTATTCAAATCAATGCATGGCTGCTAAGGTTGCTGAATAAAAAGTGAAATAACTCAAAAACCACAAATAATAAAAACTAATTGCAAATTGTCTCAGAATACCACTCTCTACATCATAATAAAAGTTAACTCAAAGGTGAACAACCTCTTTAAAGTAGAACTAAAGTACCCAGTACCTCAGTTTTGACTCCAGGTGGACTCCACCCTGGCAGGCATGTAGGACTACTGGTGGAGGATCAGACAGCTTACCATTAAGACTAACAACACACAGTGAGCTGGGCATACTTATTAAACAGAGAAACTGTTCAGCGGGAAGAAGAGAGGAGTTTATCATCTACCTGTTGGGGGTAAGGCTCAAGTCAGCACTGCTTGCATGTGTTCCTGACCTGTATTGGTAAACTATATGCTTGGTGTGCCACTGTGCCACACAGAGTCATTAAATGCTGGGTGACCACAATGCGTTATGAAGTGTGGGGGCCACACTGTGTCATGAAGTGCTTGGGGCCACATGGTGTCATGAAATGATCTGTGGTCCCAGTGTGACACAAATGCTTGGGGGCCACAGTGGGGATCATTTCTAAACACCCCAAAATATATTTTTTTAAGAAAACATTGACGCCAGGGGCCCCCCATACAAGTTAAAAAATAATTGGGGCCCCAAAAAATAATTTTTTTAAAAAAACATTGACACCAGGGCATGCCTTAAAAAGTTTTAAAAAATTGGGGCCCCAAAATTTTTTTAAAAAAAAAAAAAAGAACATTGGTGGCAGGTGTCTATAGAATATTAAAATAATACATTGGTGGCCAGGGGATTAAAAAAAACCCACATTGGTATTCAGCAGAATTGAACTCGTGGCTTCAGCACTTTAACTTCGCCTCCTTTCGTGACTTTGGGTCTTTTCACCCCTTCGGGACTTCAATTTCGGGACTTCGGCTGTTTTTGTGACTTCGGATCTTTTCGCTGCTTCGGGACTTCAATTTCGGCAATTTTTGTGACTTCGGGTCTTTTCGGCACTTCGGGCATTCGGCAGTTTCCGTGGCTTCAGGTCCTGTTCGGCACTTCCACATTCGGGACATGACAAATAGCCGCATGGCTCGGGCGCTCATAAGGGGGGCCAGGCTCTTTCAAGACTGCAGCACTGCTGGGCCCCCCTTCATGCCTGGGCCCGGGACACTTGCCCCTCCTGTCCTCCCTAATGGAGGCCCTGCTAGGCAACTGTGCACCTGGGCAGTAACCCATAGCAATCAGTGTTTAGTATTTTTGAGCAAGGTGCTGGTATAACAACAAAAGTAAACATTTGATTTTTGGTTTCATTTCTGCCCAGGTGCAGATATGTAGATTTGTTCATAAATGAGCCCCAGTGTGTCATTAAATCTGTGCGTGGGGTTTGACCATAAAGTGAACTTATTCCAATATTTTGCAGTTTGTTTCCCACCTTAGGCTTTTCAAATGTTAAGAGGCATGCACGCAGCTCTCTGAATTAATTTCTTGGATAACTGGACTTGGTTTGTTCACCTTTGAGATAACTTTTACTTTACTATATTGTGATATTCTGAGACAATTTGCAATTGGTTTCCATGTTTTGTCATTTGTGGTTTTTGAGTTATTTAGCTTTTTATTCAGCAGCTCTCCAGGTTGCATTTTCAGCAATCTGGTTGCTAGGGTCCAAATTACCCTGGTGACCATGCATTGATTTGATTGAGAGACAGGAATATGAAGAGGAGAGGCCTGAATAGAAAGATAAGTAAATAATAATAATACCAATACATTTGTAGCCTTACAGAGCATTTGGTTTTAGATGGGGTCAGTGACCCCTATCTGAATGTTGGAAAGAGTCAGAAGAATAAGGCAACTAATTAAAAAAAAACTATAAAAAATAATGAAGACCAATTGAAAAGTTGTTAGAATTGGCCATTCTATAACAAACTAAAATGTAATTGAAAGGTGGACCACCCTTTTAAACATTTGGTTACACAGTAATTATTTGCCTTCTTCTTCTGACTCTTTCCAGCTTTCAAATGGAGGTCATTGGCCCCATCTAAAAACAAATGCTCTGTAAGGCTATATATTGCTATTGCTACTTTTTATTACCCATCTTTCTATTCAGACCTCTCCTATTCATATTCCAGTTTCTTATTCAAATCAATGCATGGTTGCTAAGGTAATTCGGACCCTAGCAACAAGATTGCTGAAATTGTAAACTTAACACATACATTCAGTAATTCCAGAATCTGGCAGTGCATGCTGGATAATGTAGTGAGGCACAAACTGGAGCAGGCATTACGTTATACAGAGGACAGGACCATTCAGCTTAATATCGTATACAGTGTATACATAGTGGGCACGAGCTGTGATTTCTTTTTTTTACGACTGCACTATTTTTGGCTACCTTTGAAACGGCTTTTGGCAGGTTTGGCGATTGATTTTGGTTGTTTTGAGCTGCCAATCCTGGCCTTAAGTTTTGGAAAGCAAAGCCAGCTTTCAGCTTGTGAAGTGCACATCACTCAACTCCACGCACTCTAGTAACCACAGTAGGACAAACTACAGCCAGTGAGAAGAGGGGAGGAGAGAAATTCAACAACTCAACTACGGAGAGGGGGGACTCATACCCAGCCTGGTAAACACTGGACAATAACCGCTGGAGTCTGGGAGAGTGTTGTGTTTCAATATCAAATGCAAAACTGACGGTTAACATCTGATGAGTCTGAGAGGGAAGTGAGCTGATGTGTATTTTGTTTGTACTTGTGAGTTTTCGACGTCCCCCCTCCTTTACACGTTCAATGGTTTCTCCCTAAAAGGCAGTACCAACACGGAGAGCGCAAGAGAAAGAAGTACAACACTGAGGCGAGAGCGTGCTTGTTGGATGTGGAGCCGTTTCCCTAGGCTGCATACAGCTGCTTCCTCCGCTGAGAATAGCGCAAGAGACTTACCGGATCTGCTTCTTAGCAAACAAGATTTCATCAAAGAATGTAAGAGAATTACTTCTGGTCTTGTCTTGTCTCTTCTCTTGTCATGATCCACACCAAATGTGCCTCTAAGTTACCTGTTATTGTTTCTTTTGCATTCTTATAACGGTGCCTTGGCTGTTTCATCATTAATAAACAGTACTGAGGCTGATTTATTCCTATATAACGAGGCATTGTATCCTGCCATAAGAGTGGCTAAGCTATTTTATCTTTATATAATACACAAAAGCCATGAATATCTTGTAAATTGTATCCTTATAAACGGTGAGTTCTGATGTCATCCGTTATAAACGGTGAGTTCTGATGTCATTTCTTTCACATGACTCACTGAAACTTGTGTATTATAATAAATAAAGTACCCCCAGTTGCAAAATATGAGGATATTAGAAGTTACCTTAGAGTTCCATGACCTGTATAAAAAAAAAAACTAAGCCTCTTGTTTGTATGTGGTCATGAAACTCCTCTGTAACTTATAATATCCTTATATTTTACAAGAGGGGGTACTCTATTCACTATATAACATTGCCTAAAGAATTTCAGTTGCCCATAAATGTGGCTAAAGTATTTTAGCAGCCTATAACACGGACTTAAAATATGTTTTACTACCAAACCAGTGGCTAGGGTAATTTACACTTCCATGACAGTGACTAAGGTTTTTTTTATACCTCCATGTGTGGTTATTGTAATTTATTATGGTTTATTATCTGCCCAGGTGGTTGTATAATATTGTACTGCCATAACTGTGGCTAAGACATTTTATCCGCCCATAACCGAGGCTAATGTGTTTAATCCACCCATAGCAGAGGCTAATTTATTTTATCCGCCCATAATAGGGGCTAAGGTATTTTATCCGCCCATAATAGGGGCTAAGGTATTTCAGAATAGTTACATAAACGTATGAAATTCTCTCCATCTGCCTTGCAAAGGCCACTTGTGGGATGCAGCAGTGAGGGGGAAGGGGATGCTCCTTAGGAGATGATCAAAAGCTGGAATAATGTAACCCGAAGCTTAAGGCATGAAAAGTCAGGAATGAATGACGGATATTTTCTAAAGGGAATTTTACATTGCAGATAACTTGGAATGGGAACAATCTGATTTGTCACCACTAACCTTTTTGTGTAATAATTGCAGGTAAAGCTGGACAAAGCCAAAGTTCCTAGCAGGTGAAAAGGAAGAGCCACATTAGCACAAGAAAAAAAGTCATCAATCACCCATTTCCTCTATGTTGAAAGACCTCTCTATCACTGGGTGAGCTTGACACTTTTACACAGGATTCTGCCTAGTTTGCCTTCTGTTCTGCTTCCTGGTGATACACCTTTGATTGGATTGGAAAAAAAAAATTAGCAAAGAGCCACATAAACGTGGGCTTGAGTAGCAAAACCTGGGGAGATGGTTGCCTCTGATCTTTTTTCCCTCCTGGGAGTTTGGAGGAGTGGCAGAAGGGGTCCTGGACTGAGAGTGAAGGCTGAAAGAAAGAAAGAAGTGATATTGTTTGTATGTGTTCTGTTGCAAGTGTTGAGTGATGTATCATCACAACCGGAACAGCAGTCACCTTGTCCAACTTCTTGTGAGTGCTTTGAAACGTCTAGGACTGTTACATGTGAGAAAAAGAATCTCCATGCTGTGCCCCAAAACATACCACCCTATGTACAGAACCTCTCCATTGCTGGCAACAATATCAGTACCTTAAATGGAGCATTCACACAACAGCAACATTTATCAGAACTTTCAAATCTTGATCTTAGTGACAATCACCTTCAAGAATTGGGAAGCAGTGTTTTCAGCTATCTACCCAGCCTCACATATCTTGACCTCAGTAACAATGAACTGGGGACAATGAGTAATTTGTCATTCCAAGGAGCTGGAAGTGGCAGTATCCCACTAAAGGAGTTAAAACTCAGCAAGTCTTTTAATAATGAATTGTTAATCTCCATGCTGGCAAGGGCCTTCGTGACTGGAGCACCAAGCAAGATTGAAAAACTAGAGTTAGCTGGGAACGACATTTTATTTCTTCCCTATGGTATGTTTAGTCCATTGCCCAACCTCAAACACCTTGACCTGAGCAATAATTCATTGACAAGCTTGTCAGCAGATATCTTCAAAGATCTCAGCCATCTCGAAACTCTGGATCTTAGCAACAACTCTCTGAAGCGCTTGAGAAATTCTACAAGTTTTGAATATATTGGCCAACAAAATATGTTAATTGATCTTAATAATAACAGCTGGGACTGTGACTGCATGATTGAAGATTTTGCCATTTGGCTTAAAGAGACCAAGTCAGTGAAAGAGGCATCCGGTCTGGTGTGTGATTTACCAGAGAATATGAGGGGCCGAGCAATTGTTGAACTTAACATATCAGAGCTAAAATGCCAGGAACCAGATGATGACACCAGCTTGCAAACCTCCTATGTTTTTTTGGGCATAGTATTAGCCCTCATTGGAGTGATCTTTCTGCTGGTTTTATATTTAAACAGGAAAGGGATTAAAAAATGGATCTATAACATCAGAGATGCATGCAGAGATCACATGGAAGCTTACCATTACAGATATGAAATCAACGCGGACCCCAGGTTAACGAATGTGAGCACAAATTCAGATGTATAGAGACCAATTTTTTAAAGCCAGAGCAACACTTCAACTATGCATGAACCAGACATAATGACGGTGCATCCAAACCCTGTGCTTGCTCTCATCTTCACTCCCTGCTGGAAGGCAGCAACAATAATACAATGTCTCCATGCAGGACTTTTGAATGCCTCCATCTGACTGTGAAGTTTATTGCTGCATTATAATTAACTTTGCATTGCAGACTCTGACTCTCGCATGCTGAATATCCGTGCATAAGAGACCCACTTGACTCTTTTTCTTCTTTGTTCTTATGGGATTATTCTTGTGAAAGAGAACTCAAAGGCTGAAATGAGTGCAGCAAAAACTTTTTTTTTCTCTTTTCAGAGTTTCTTCATTACTACACCCACATGCCAACCTAGTAGATTACCATTCAACAGCAGCCTCAGATTTTCTTTGGAGCAAATGTTTACGTTTGTAGGTCGGCAGATCTTTGCATGTACAACATGGGAGCTCTTACAGTAAAATAGCATGTACAAGCATTTCTTCCATTACAAAATCACAATGGATATATTTACACAGTAATGCTTTTGCACTGTTTTTTTATAAAGATAACAAAATGCAGTTTATATCCAAGCAGATTTTTGGTAAACTGCCCAGAACTTTTAATAGTAACTAATGAAATAAAGGTTATGTTAAATTAATTACCGTTGTGTTGACATTTTCTGCCAAATAATTTTTGTACTTTTTTTGTATTTAGTAAAATAAATTGGGAACATTCTTGTTGAATACTAGTGATGCATAGAGCTACAATATTTTAGTGCTTTAATGTTCTTATTCAATAGATTGCTTACCTGAATAGAAAAAGGAGTCTCTAAAAGCACAATACATATCAGTATACACTGTCCAAAAAAACTCTTTTGCATTTTAAATGTATTTACACATTTTTTGAAATGCCGAAATTAGAAAAAAATATATCCAGCATTGCTTTTGCACGTTGCATTTTTAAGGCATTTCATGTCAGTATAATAAATTCCAAGCTGAGGGCAAATTCTTATTTTCTAAACAGATCTTTTCAGTTTTGTAATTGATGATTAGACAGTTGTTCTGATTTCTTAATACGTTATTTTTGAATTCTCAACTCGAATGGTCAAATATGCATGAATAACAAAATTTTTTTAAAAAAATGGCACAAGCTATGCAAATATGTGTGCATGCTTCTGTGTATTTTAATGTAATAAACTTAGTGTGGAATCATATCTTCAGTACAGCTTAATTTAGAATATGTTAGGAAAAGCATATGTTCTCAATCATTGTCAATAAAATGTATGACTAGATTGCTAAATTGTCCATATATATATTGAACTGTTCATTTTATAGGTTACAGGGATGCTCGGGAAATTCATGGACCCTCAAGCTTTGTCTTATAAGTTTTATTTATTTGTAGGAAACCTTGTACTCTACAGATCAACATGTTTACTATTGGTCCCAAATGAACTATTGTTATATACAGACTATATGTACACAACACTTTTATTTAACATTTTCAGCAGCAATAAAGGCAAGTAGGATATTACATATTACACGTTTCACTTGGTTTGACCAGAAAATTGGAAATCCTGTATGTCTCATCCAGTGAAGGGGGTTAGATAACAAGAAAAAAATGTATAGATATTTTTATAGGTATTGCTTTACACTGTATAGTCAATAAGGTAACTTAAGGATGAGTGCATCTTTATATGTGGTGCTTTCCTCCAATAATTTTCATCTGACTCAGAAGGTTTTCTATCCACTTTTCTTTGTCTGCCTGTTTATTTATTGGTGCCTTTTTTTTTTTTTTAAGATGTTTTATGTCTGTCTGTCTATATCTGTTTACCTATCTCTTTTTCTTGCTGTTATTAATTTATAGCATACTTGTGAGAGAATGTTCTATATATTTTTTTATTTCTATTGGACTGTCTAGAGGAAATGTAGAAAGAAGGAAAACTGTTTAAATACAAAGTAACGGCTCTGATGATTTTTGATGGAAAATCTAAAAAGAAAGTGCTAAGAAAGGACTGGGAAACTATTCATCTTCTGTAATCATATACAGGTATGGGACCTGTTATCCAGAATGCTTTCGACCTGGGGTTTTCCAGATAAGGGGTCTTTCCACAATTTGGATTTCCATAACTTAAATAATTTAAATGTTCATTTAACCCAATGGGATTGGTTTTGCCTCCATTAAGGATTATTTACATCTTGGTTGCAATCTAGTACAAAATACAGTTTAAGCAATACAGAGAAAAAGGAAACCATGTTTAGAAATTTGAATTGTTTGATTTAAATGGAGATGGCCTTAGGGGAGATCTCTATTGGAGATGGCCTTCCCGTATTCCAAAGCTTTCTGGATAAATGGTTTCTAGAAAACAGATCCATACTTGTACATTCATTTGATTTCAATACAGGTGTAGGTTTTAGAATCCAGAATGCTTGGGAAATGCTTGGGGTTTTCTAGATAAAGGATCTCTCAATAATTTAGATCTCTGTACTTCAATATTGCTGAAAATCATTTAAACATTAAATAAACCCAGTAGGAGTGTTTTGCAATTTCGTTACCATCAGGAACAAGGCACAAGGAAGACATTTTTAAAAACAAGAATTATTTACATATGGATTAAGGGCAAGGGATCATATACCTGTATATACTGTATAAAATGGAAAATATATATTTTTTGGATTGCATTGTGTAAACTTACCTTCTGAAGTACAGTATTATATATTTACCATAAAGCTAAAAGAATCAAAAGGTGCTTCCTTTATTGTTGCAGTGAGCTTTCCTCCTAGTGTTTTAAATGTATATCGCAGATAGGAGTTGCTTATGTTAATTTCTCTGTTGTAAATTCAGGTTGTCTTTTACCATTATTATTACCCACTTTGTGTGTAGATGTAAGTCATTTCCTCAATTACTTATTACCACCCTCGGTTTTCAGTTGCAGTAAAGGGGTTAAATGATGTGGATGTCTCACTGCAAAAAGTAAATGTCATGAAAAACGATGTTTGCTTTTACTTTTTATAGTTTCTAATAATTCCTTTGGTGATCTAAGAAAGTTCAGCACAGTGAATTCCAGGCTGTGTGTGGGTGCGTGCACTTGTTTTAGTGACCTTTGAAGGTTGCTTTTCGTGTGTGGTTTGTATCCTCATTATAAATTCAGCGCTAGACTCCATAGATCTTGCCACAAACTCATAACTGGGCACTTTTATGTTTGATTCACTAAGTGCATGTCTGTGTAAAAAATTTTGTATATTTATAAAATATTTTGACATTGGATGAAACAGTAACCTTGTCCAGTTTATGTTTATTTTCCAACCAATTTCATGTTCCTGTAAAAATGCTCAAAAGAGCACAGGGATTGCTCAGAGCTACAGTCAGTGTTATGTAGAAATGCATACTGGACATTATGTGCTGATACGTATTGCATTCCATTACTGGCAACACTGAATCTGTACTGGATTATAATAAACCTGTCTTGTGCATATCATCAATTACAGAATATGCAACTCTACCTTATTTTACATTTCTGTAAGATAATGAAACCTTGTATGGAATTTGTTTTTCCGGTTCTTTAAAGTTTCAAATGTATCCCCTTCTTTCAGTTTCCCTGATAGGAAAGCACAGATCTACAGTTTTCTAATAAGGGAATTTGTTCGCTGTCGTATATTTCCTAACAAGACAATGGAATATGTATTGCATGTAAATATGCTGCAGAGCCTTCTTGCTGGAGGATGCAACATTCAACATTTAAATTAAATGTATTCCAGTATTTGTAGTCCTTGTCAGTAACTCCACAAAAAAAAAGACATCATAAAAATAAAATGTGTAACTTGCACTCAGAAGAACTTTGTGTTTGCTTCCGAAGTGCTATTAATATGTATGTAAATAAGCACCTTTGGAACAGCATAGGGTACTCTGCAAGGTCCTAAATTGCTTTAAGAACACCTTGCATACAGAGAACAGATAAGTTATTAATAAATAAGGGGAAATTGTTAGTCATAGCTCCACACAGCTATAGTGTAAAACCCTTTCTTATACAAAATAGCACTCTTGTTGCAAAGAAATATTTTATTTGTTATATTGGTAGGGCTGAAGTCTACATAAATGTCTATAAAGGATGCTGCTGGTCCTTTAAAGGTGATCGGTAATAACCAAACAAAGAATACCACCCTTACAGTTTTTAAAGTTTTAAAATTCAGACCCCTTCTTTTGGTCAGGGTCCAATTAGCCTACAAAAAGGTTAGTGATAGTGACAATTTGAATAAACAAACACTATATAATGTAATGTAGCTTATAAGACGTATGGTACATGAGCCATTTTGAATTTGAACAGCTCTGGTGCTCTCATGGGGATCAAGGAAATTTTGATGGCCACAGAGCTTCACAGCAGGTCAAACACACGTAGGCTTATGTTTGCCATGCTGGAAAATTAATTGAGCTTAGTAGCCTTGTTACATTGTTTGCAATGTAATTAAATCTCCCAATGTGAAATGAAACTTGTGCAGCCTTCAAAATAATTTGTGTTATTTGGTATGAATTAATTAATTTGGTCCATTCTCACTCCTTTACGCACCCTATGCTCTTTCCCTATTTCGCACAAGCGTTTGCTTATATCCGGAATTCCCTGTTTAGGCACCTCCCTAAACACCTATAAACACGATATAAAGAAGCCTATCTGAATCACCAGAAGTCAACATACAATAAGCAATCAATAATTCTTTTCAACAACCTGTACATGTAAGTAGTTATCATTGTTTTAGATTATGAATTCGTGTGAGCAGCGGCTTCTGATCCTCTATTTCAGTTTCCAAATAGAGGATTAGAAGACCCCTGTTTATGTGCTGCATAACATGATTAATGGTGACTACATATATTTATTATATATGTAGGGGATATTTATCCACTAATGCCCCACTAGACATGCACCACACTCCAGATCAACTTTATTTTCGTTGCAGGCACAATAGTATTGTACTTAACGTACAACACTATTGTGCCTACAGTGAAGTGTAATGAGGAAATTAAATAATTATAACCATGGAAGTGAAGTAATCGGAGGGTAGAAATAAAACGGCAGGCGTACAACATGCTGACTCGACATGATTCATACTGGCATCTATCCTTCCACTACCCATGTAATTCCAACACTGCGGGTATTCAGTCCTCTACAGGGCTGATATAGGTCATAGTATAATTTGTCAGCATAAAAATTGTAATAACCTTTAAAATATTTTTAGTATGTTTTAGATTAGCCTATTCTAAGCAACTTTTCAACTGGTCTTCCTTATTTATTTGAATTATTCGCTTTCCTGTTCTGCCAATTTCCAGTCTGCAACTGAAAATGCTGTTGTCTAGTCTGACGCCAACTGTAAGGGTTCAATTACATATATATTTTTATTTTTAAGTGCTTATTTTTGTTTCAGGTCCTCTCCTATTGATTTTCCTTTTTACTTCCAAATGACATCCTGGTTGCAAGGGCAATAACGTTTGTAGAAACCAGAAGAAAGTCTAAGCCCAAGAAGTACAGAACTAAAAAAACTTAATTTTGAAGGCAAAAAAAAAATGCAAATTGTTTTGGAAGACAGTTTAGTTTGCTAGTGTGTAATTCTGCTGCTCACTATAAATTTCTATCGAATTTTGAGGACATATTTATCAGTGGGTGAAAGTGTGAGTTCATCTTTTGATAAACACTGTACACTTTTGAAAATCCCATTGAAATGGTC